>OVBL01000342.1:3971103-5294804 GCA_900406555.1 Pseudoturritis turrita
CTAGCATTGGCAGACTAGTAAAAACCCAAACTTTATTTAGAATCCCAAAGAACCATATCTAATAGTTATACCCCAAAAATTGAAATCTTTCAAGAACTATTGAAATTGCGACAGAGAAGAATCAAAACACAAGTTCTAAAGAGGATTTGAAACAAAACAATGTTAATCATAAGTGCCTATGCATATATATATATATATATATATATATATATATATTTATAGTTAAAACACACTATATTTGTTCTGTTCTTATTATTTTCCTTTTTTCTCCTGTTTCCTTTTTTTCTTATCCTAACCATAAATGGAGCATAATAGATTGTATTATTGTATCATGTTACAGCTGTAAACAGTATCAACTTGACTTAAAATTTTCTTTTGCAATAATATATTAATTGGAAATAAATCTGTATGTCAACAAATTATTTTCGGTTTTATAGTAATGAATAAAAATGTGCCAAGACCTTATTATGTTCATTGAGGTGTCAAGCAACAATGTACAAGTCTGACACGTTTAGGTCATTATGTGGCAAATTTTATTTTTTATTAAAGTATTATGTGGCAAAATTTAGTTTTACTAAATATTGTCAATGGTTTACTATATATAGATGATATCATGCGTTTCTTGACTAATATATATATATATATATATATATATATATATATATATATTTATATGCATAATATCTTTTAATAAATTTTAATTTTAACTATATTGCTTTTTTGCTCCAAGCATTCAAATATTTCATGAATAGTTAATTAGTGTTTTTTAGTATTTATTAGTATTTCATGAATGTATACATTTACAATTTTATTGGGTTTTTCCTTAAAAATAATTTAAATCCAACAAAAAAAAACTAAGAAAAGTACATTCACAAAATTACCATTAAAATCTACAATAAGTAATAAAAAATTAATTAATTAGTCATGAAATATTTAAATGTTAATTTAGAGCAAAAAACAAAAATTAAAAGCTTGGATAGGCTTTGGCAAAATACTCGAATCCGAAGATTTGAACCGGAACCGAACCGAATTTATCGAGTACTGAACCGAATTAGATAACATAAATATCTTAATGTATTCTTGTTTAAAATATTTTGGGTATCTTGACCGAACAGATACCGAACTGAGAACTAAATGGGTATTCGAATCCGAAATATAATTATATATCTAAAAATATTAGTTATATGTAGATTTGAATTAACCAAAACATTCAAACTTACAATTATAAACCCAAAAATATTAGTTATTTTTAGACCGAAATAACCAAAATACCCAAAATATCCGTATGTCATTAGTTATATTTGTCAAAATTAAATAGTTTTTTGCAAAATTGAAACAAATTTTATTAATATTAAATATATTTTTCGGATATATTTAGATATTTCGGATACTTACGGATATGTTCAGGTAAAAAATACCCGATTTGAATCAGAATCGAAATTTTTTTGGATCTCTAAACAAATATTCGAGCCGATCCGAACCGAAAAGATACTGAATCGAACATCAACCGAAATTCAAAATTATCCGATCAATACCTAAATCTGTAGTACTAAAATACCAAAAATCCGAAATATCCAATTCGAATCCAAATCGGGGATTGGCAATCCTCGAATAACTGATTTTGATTATCCAATTTCATTATCTGAACAAGCTAATCAAAATCAGTTTTAGACACTAACTTTTCTTATTATTATTTTTGTTTTGAAAGGGTTAATAATTTATTTATTTTTATACTAACAAAAAAAAGTAGGACCGGAAAATAAGAAATATTCATATCCAACAATACATATCATTTAATTACACTAATAATTAAAAGAAGAAGAGAAAAAAATAACTCAGGAAAATGTATTTTCCGAGTAATTAATCCTCGACTTCGCACACTCATACGACAAGCGAAACGGATACACGTGGATGGTGGAGATATCAAGATAGATTACAAAGTCAACAATACAAAGATAGTCAAATAGATTTTGTCTTTTTAAAACAAAAATCTCATGTAGCTGCAGTGGAGTGAGTGCCGTTTCGAACTCCAAGACCATTTTCAATTTCAGCCTTCCGATCGTTACAGATACACGTGTTAACCGATCGGACGACTGAGATAGCTGCTGGTTCAGGAGTAGCCAGTGTACCTAGCTTCAGCATATCGATGCTCACTTCTGGAAATTTAGCGGCTTCGATTTCTTTCTCCACCAAATCCGACGGCGTTTTGCAGTATTTGAAAACCACGTAAAGTATCATTTGAAGTGCACCGAGAACAAACCCAATCACGTTCGGAAACTAAAAGGATAAAAGATAATTTGTTAGTGCTTTTTATTTTGTATATACGAACTTTACGCTTTATAGATCTATATATATATGAGGTTACGTGCAATATACAATTCTATGTAAGATATTAAGAAACTATGAATATATGTGTAGCTAGATAGAGTTCTTTTTTGTAAAGATAAAATCTTTAAGGTTTTTCTTTTAAAATACCAAAAAAGGGAGTCTTTTTTATAGCGTTTTGTGGGATATTTAATTGTAAAACGACAATCATACCGAACAAAAGGGTTATATATGCTTTTGTGGATCCATATCTCTCTTTATGATCTATGATTAGCTTCGTATATATATAGGCTCAGGTACATAGAAACAAAAGCAAACACTTCATGCAAATAATTATTGATGATAGTGATTATGATAATGATGATGATGATGACTTACAGCAACATAGATATCCTTAAGAGCAAGACCATAAAGGAGCCAGACGACAGCACTGAGTGTAAGAGACAAGGATAAGCTAAAGGGCATGTACTCAACACTTTTCGTCTTTATCACCGTTCTCTGTTTTTCATACAAAATTAATTTAGTTTAATTAATCAAATCATCATATTTTCATTTTGGTATTATTATGTAACACTGGCTAAAGTAGTACTTACGATAATGCTAAGTGGCGCAGCGAAAACGCAGACAGAGAATCCGACACAGATTCCTCCGATGATCTTCGCACGTGTGGATCCTTTTGCCAAGAATTGGCAGAGAAGGAGAATCAAACAAAATCCTCCAAAGTTCATCAGCAACAAGAGCTTCACAGTAAACATCTGCACCAAAAACATGATCATTAAGTCGTACCGCGTAAATATAATAAAACATCACATGTATGGATGCATATATGTTGGTATAATGAACATACTCGAGCTTTCTTGTTGGCGAAGGCAACGAAGATGGAGATGTAAATGGTTTCAATGAAGCAACCAAAGGAGTTGATGGTGACGAGAAGGAAGACATCTTTCTTCTGAGTAGCGTAGTAGAGCCAAAGCATCGCGCTGAAGAGCGCAACCACGTAAGGAAGAGATTGAAATCCTTCCGTGGTTTTCTTCTTCCAAATCCTATAGAACGTTGGCCTGGCATCCATATCGAATCATACTAATTATTGATTTGATTTCTCAATGGGTTTGTTTCATGTGATCATCATAGTTCTAGCTAAAACATATGGGTTGACATATTTATATATATACTCATGTATTTGACTGATGAAGAAACAAGAACGTAGTGAGGTAAAGAAACTACTTACACTGGAGAGAGGAAAACGGCAAAGGAAATGAGGTTTCCTGAAAATTATACGATTATAACAAAAGTGATATCAATATATAGATATACCGGTTTTGATATTAATATCTGGATATAGGTGATGATGATATCAAATTTGATATAAAAATGAGAGAAATTCATACCGAGCAAGCCGAAAACAAAGGCCCAGGTGTTTTGAGTGTTGAAGATAGCCATAATTGTCGATCTTTGGTTTGGGGGGGGGTTTTTTTTTGGTAAGAAAACTAAATTAAAGTTGTTTTTTTTGGGAGGGAGAAGAATTTTTTTTCGAAGTAAGAAAGATCTTATCTTTGTAAGTGTTTCTCTTAAATCAAAAGCTAATGGCACGACCATAGCATTTGGGGACTTCTAGTATATATAGAGGGAGGAGAGGTCTTAAGAAACAATGGGGATGTGTTTGGAAAATAAAATAAAGATAAATGTTTTGCGTGACATAATAATTTTCAGTTTTTTGAAAAAAAAAATACAATATAATTTTCTAAAAGTATTACTGTCATTGTAAGTGTACCACAAAAATAAATGTCCCTAGAAAATTATTCACATAACCAATATTCCAACACCAAAATAACTTTTTCATAGATAATGCATGTCGATTTCGGTTTAGGCCAACTCTTTCTTTTAAGGGCTTCATGTCTAGATTCTACCTATTTCACATATATCTATATATGCGAATACACTAATTAACAAATTTTCAAGTATTTTTTATGGCTTATATCCTCATTTATTAGGATAAATTAACGAGGCTCTTGCTTAAATTACGTTTCCAAGAAAATTAGTTCACGTGACATTGTACGTAAATATATATTTGCCGTTTTCACTTTTAGCCACTTTTTATTCTAAATTTACGTTTCTCAATTTTCAGAAAATATTGTTTTTTTCTTTCTTTTTGCCGTTTCTCAATCATTAACATTTTGTCTGTACCCCAAGTTTAATACTAGTCATTTATAGATGTTCTATTTCAATTTTAATTGAATTCACATTTATTTCATTAATAATATTCACGTTTTGTCTTACCTTTTAAAGAGGAAAATAAACCGAGCGAAAGAGAGATAGACGGCTTAACTAGAATATGAGAATTGGTTAAGATACCTTTTTTTTTTTGATAAAGACTTGGTTTAGAACTTACGATACTTAAGATAATATACACTAGTATATAATTTTAACTTTTTAAGTATTAATTTACTAAATCAATCGTTTGGTGGTAAAAAAGCCTAAAGACATGGCACTACAAATTCGCTTTCTTAACAATTTGATTTTCATCCGAAACCCATTCACTTTGATCAGTTGAAATAGTGTTATGCTTTAGGTCCATTAAATTTTTTTAGTAAATTGGCTATTCAACGACTACATTCACCATGAAGGATTAGTCGGGTCTCATTTCGAATCATTCATAATTTAAAAAAAAAATATTAATTAACTAAATGAAGGCAGATATAGAAGCTCTCCTTATTTAGCAGTTGGTCAATAATTAATTTTTTACATCGGAATGAAGTTTAAACTTCAAGATATATGATTTTGGTAGATTATGGATGCAAGTTTTTTTAATATAGGCTCCAACATAAATAGACAAAAATTGGTCACGAACACAAGTAAGCGAAAGTTAGGACCTCAAATATGGTTGTTATTATTAGGGGCCAAATATCTTTAAAAACCTTTAGGAGATTTCAAAACTCACCCATAAAAATTTTCTTGTAGATTTAATATAATCAATAGCTAAATTTACATTGTTTTTCCAAAGAGGATTTTGACAATAGGTTGAACCGTCTTTCATGATTCCACATATTACGTATTAAATCATCTATTCAGAAATAGTTAAATCGGTTTAAGTAGATTATCGTTTATAATAATGTATTAGGTGAAAATAAATAAAGAGCTTGGTTTTATTAAACAATAATAGTGGTGGATTGATTTGGGAAGAACCAAACTCCAATAATGCATAACTAATAGGACAAAAAAACAATAGCATGAGCTTCATTTGTAAAACTTTAATCTAGACCGGACTTTTATGGTTAATTGAACGTACCAATTAAGGTTAATTAGTAACTTATTATGCCGTTTCACATGATTTTCATTTTTCCAAGAGTTCACTCTTTTAGGGTGGTTTCTTTTTTATAGTAAATGAAAGTTATAAATGAAAAAGACATTGATTTAAATATATTATTTCGAGTATATAATGACGAAATTGTTCATTACTTAGAAAAATCCATACACATTTGAACAATGGACTAACAATTTTTTGGATACTCTAAGTGATGATTGAATCTATTAGTCTATATATTCACATAGTATCATAGACCAGTTAGATCCAAACGGTATATATGTTATAACTTATCTCAAAAATAGAATTTGATCCAAAATAAATAGACTCATAGATTCTTACAAATTATATAACCACTAATTAGTTTGAGTTAGAAACTTACACTCACGTATTGCATTTTAAAAGACCAAAATTTAATTTTTCAACTTTCGACTTTAAAAAAAACAACCATATCAAATAGAACGTTTTGTTGTGTTTTGCTTTAGACCTCATATCGCTCGTTCATGTCATAGATTTTTGATAAGTCTAATAAAAACCCAAAAAGTTTACAATAATTAGAATTAATATAAATAATTTTGTATTCTGGTTTTGCTTTAAAGATATTAAAGTGGTCGGTAGGACTATGGTATATCAAAAAATATCTAAATGAACTAGATATTTTTCCTTTTTTTTATCTAACATTGTAACTATGAAATACCTCTTATTAGATCGAGAAGTTGAAAAAAAAAAAATGGTCATTGATCCATAATTTTGTTTTGTTCGGATCCAAAAACATATATAAGTCGTCCATTTTCAAATTCTAACACTGAATTAATTGATTATACAATCTTTCCGCTTACTACAAGCTTTGATCAACAATAATTTCTCAAAAATGCGCTTAAGTAATGTTTCCTTTAAGTGCATCAAGGAAAAAAAATTAAAAGCACTAATTATTTGTCCTTTATCAACAAATCAAGAAAAACCTTATCGATATGTGGTTCACCACGACACCACCTGACTCAGCTCAAGTTGTGTTCTACCTCCCTCGCATATATATAATAATTTTTCGACGTCCCTCGCACATATAGACTTATATATATATAGTCACCATGGTAAAAACTGGCTAGAAATTAAAGCCTTAATAAACCCTATTAATTTAAAATAAAAATCGACTACTATCAAATTATTCCCATGCAGTCGAAAAAAGTAATCGAATTAGTTTTTTTTTTTTTTTGAAATCGAACCGATCGAATCGTTTAGGTTAATGAAAAAAAGAATCATGAATAAAGTTAGTACGTTAAAAAGTTATTATATATCTCTATCCACGTTGGACGGGCGGGCGGTCTTTTATCTTGAATTCGGATATCCATGAACAGGTGTAAGTTTAGTCACTAGACTAAAGAAATTATCCTTTTTTTGTTAACCTAAAAGGAAAAAAAGTATGCATGTTGTATTTGACAATATATATATATATATATATATATATATTAAAAGTGAGAAAATATATGTTATTGGACGAATAAAACGATGACAATATTTATAGCTGGCCTTGAGGATAGAAAAATGGCCATATTTTCATTAAAAATTAGTCGTTTTATAGATATAATTGGGCTTGATTTTTTAAAAACCGTAAATTTATGTTTTGTCAATTTGGACCAAGGGTTAGCCCTAATGACAGTAACAATGTACGAGTGGTGGAATGACCAATCTTACGATAAAAGTCTGGGAAATTACTTAAATCAATTTTAAAAAATTGGTTTATTACTAAAATAATTTTGGTGAACAAGACCTAACTAAAACAATCTTAATATTTTGCCAAAATTTTTTTAACTCTACATCAAATTTTTAAATTACAAAAATGCCATTTTGATTTACTTTTTGGAAAAAAAAAAATTAAAAAAACAAACAATAATAAAATCTACAATTACTCTCTCTCTCCTCACTCACATTTTTTGCCTTCTTCCACCGCAACCGACGGTTCTAATTTCTGCAAATTCAGATCTTACCGCCGTACGCCGATTTTCACCAGGCCTCCGTCGCTTCCTATCTATCTTTTGTTTATTTTCCTTTGTTTGGTCTCTCGCGTTTGTGTCTCTGAAAAATAATTGGTTAATCTTCTCCGCAATTTTTGGGTGTCTTCGGCGATGAGCGACGAGTCTTTCGGTCTTGTTTTCGCCGGTGTCTTCATCGGGTATGCCTTGTTTGATAGATTTTGTTTTCGTTTCTTTTTTGGAAACTGTTTGAAAAATACTCTAAACCCTAATTTGTGTTTCGCAATTTTTTTTTGATATTTTGTCAATTGGATTGATAATAAGGATGCGGCGGCAACAAACAACTACACATTCACCTGGAACTTGGACATGGAACAAAAAGCATATCGCAGCCGATTTTCAGAAAAGAAAAAAAAATTGTTTTCTCGATTGAAAATAGCGGTGGTGGAGAAAGGAAGGATTTGCGTAATCGGTGTCGGAGAGTTTCTAGCTTCGTGGATCGTCGATCTTCTCCTCTCTAAGGATTACTTCGTCCATAGCACTGTCAAATGTTAAGCGTGTTGTGTATGTTTCCTCAGCTGTTGCACTTGCCATGAACCCTATGTGGTCTAAGAATCAAGTACTTGACGGCAGATTTTTAATTTGTTGTCCATATATGTTGAAATGATTTTTGGTTAAGATTATGGCAGATTTGATATGAATTATGGCATATTTTTTTTCGTTTGGTATATGTGATGACATATTTATCTTTGTTTTATTTATTGTGTTAGTAGATCTTTGGTAAGATCGTATCTTCCATATCGTAGCTATTCTATACTGATTCATTTCAGTCACGACGCCGCTTTCGTTTGCTACTTCTTTCTCTGATTTTTATTGGGTTTGAGATTGGAATTAAGGTAATAAATTGATTGAATACAATTGTATAATGTCGTCAAAGCATTGAACAACAAAATTTTCAATAGTTTATGTTTGAAATTGACTATTAAATCCAGACGCAAATTTGGGAGAGGGGGTTATAGACGTCATCGGTTAAATTTTGTCCTCGTATAATTTTTTTGGTCAAATTTAGTGGTTATATTCAGAATAAGCATATTAAATTATACACGTGTGGATCTCTAATTGTATGAATATACAAGATTTTTAATACATTAGAAAAAACAAGAATTGAATTTTATTTTTCACAAGTCCAGTAATGAATTTTGAAAATTATAGACAAATAAAATAGATGATGAATTCAATTAAATATAATGAAGGGCCAAACTAAAAAAATAATATAGAAAATTCACAAAATGTCTCGAATATAATATGAAATTGGATCCAACAAAAAAAAACTTGTTATCACTCAAATTTTGATAACTGTTGACTTATCTCAAAATTTTACTACATATAGAAAACAATCATGTTAGCGATGAGTTTAATCGGTTGCCTCTCATCCGTAACATTAATCTATATCTTGTTAAGTTGACAATTATTTATCATTTTAACAAGTTTCTATACTTAAAAGAAATCATCATGGAGTTCAAATACATGGTGTAGTCGATGATTATACCTTACAAAAAAAATTGATATATTGAAGCAAATTCATTTCATTATTGCGGCAGACTTATTGGTATTGACGCGGTAGACTTATTTATGAATCATGGTTTTTTTGGAAAACTGGAATTTCAAAAAATCGTTGAGATTTTGATGAAGAAAATCAATTGTCAATAAGTCTGTCGTTATGGTTAATAAGTCTGTCAAACTAACAAATCTGCCATTTAAAATTCTACCACAACACAAATACATAATTCTACCAAAAAATGTTATTCTAGTAAGAGATAAGTCTGCAGTTAAAAAACGACATAACTCTGCTACCATTACGAATAAATCTACCGTGAAAATAAAAATATGTCATCACTAAAATTAAATCTGCTATCACTATAGGTCTAGTCTAGTAATGAATAAGTTTGTATTAATCTGCCATCAATAGTAAAAAGTCTGCTACGATTTAATAAATCTACTATCAATAAACTCAATAACTCTGCCAATATTCGACAAATATGCCGTCATTATTAAAAAGTTTGTCAAACTAATCTGCCATACACTTTAAATCTGCCAGACATAAAAATATCTATCATGTAGTAGCAAAATAAATCTGCTGTCCGACGAACAAGTATGCCAATCGGAAAATAAATCTACTCAAAAAAATAAGTCTACTGTCAACAAAAAAAAAAACTCTGCGCAAATCTGCCGTCCTCTAAATAAATCTACCATCCTTAAATAAATATGCCATTTTTACTTAAGTTTGCCACCATTGGAACCGCAGAGTTATCGCAGAGATTTGTTGTGATCCGAAAATTCCAGTTGCACATTCCGTAATTAAATGACATATTTTTCGTAATTAAATGCAACTTCTGCTGACGTGGAAAAAAATAGTATTTTTTTCTAACAAAGGTTTATAAGGGTATAATAGGCACAGAAAATATTCTAATAATTTTATAAAAATGAGATTCAATTTAATAATTTTGATAAAGTTATTATACTAACTCGACAAAATATATAAAATGTATCCGTGTTTTGTGTAAGCATTAACGTTAAAATAAAAAAAATTGTATGTCAACATTTTTGTAAGAACAGCATGAGTTTTAAATTCCAAATATAAAATTTTAATTCAATATATACGAATATAGTAAAACGATGGCAACACTCAGTCGATTCCATAATTCACTAATAATAGAAAGAAAAAAACGCCGAGACATATGTCATATGTGGATACACCCAGACGAAAACGAAAGGTACGTTACAAATATTTATCACTTCAAAGTTCATCAAAGCCTAGTGAAAATGATAATTATTTACATTATTACATAATACACTTGGTTCTAATCAACTTGCTACGTAGGCTGAAGAACGCAATTCAAGGCTTCATTCCTCTGTTACGAAGACTCAGCAAGTTGTTATCAAGGAGATTCAATTCCTCTTTAGGGCCAAGCTTGCTGGTCTCGACAGATTGGTTGTTAGAGTAAACCGGCCTTCTACTACCGTGAGTCAGGCGGATTATCAGACGTATCTGTTAACTTGGTTACGGTACATTCAATTTTAAAGACCTCCTCCCTTCTTTCCTGGTTGCTTATATCAAATATTTGCTTCATATGTGGTACTAAAATCTTTTGTTTTTTACGTATTTTCAAACTCTGTTTTTAAAGCTATTCATTTTGCTGTATTTCGAAATGGTGCTCTTTTTGGGGGAAGATAAATAAAGGAATTATTTCTAGGAAAAGAAAAAAAGTCGTAGAAATAAATGAAGATAAAATAAATAATTAAGAAAATAAAATAAGATGTGAGCAAACAAGAAAGCAAAGCAGAAAGACGAACTGAAATGTGGTTCTTCTCATGTACCAAGTTGCTCTCAGTCTTTTCTAATAATATTTTCATGGAAATTCACATCAAAATTAGTTGCTACGACATTACATTTTATATAATCATATATTTCTCTCTCTCTCTCTCTGTTTTTCTTTTTTAATTCTTATAACCATATATATCTCGTTTTTTTAGTAAAGTTTTTATCTGACCAATAAATATGCAAAAGAGAAAGGAGGTGCAGGAGAAATCCCCATCGATTAGTATGATGACGTCACGGGGGTAATTGAAACCTTTATATTCCAAACTTTTTGGCAAATCATGACTAACCATGTCCATTGTGAATCGTGACGTGGGATTATGTTCCATGCAAATATTATATATTTATAAGATACGATAAAAAAAAAAGAAATCAAATAAAACATGCATGAAGATAACGAGCACGTCGGCTTTATCTAGAGGCCCCTATATAAAAAAGAGAAAGATGTAAAGATAAATTCAAGAGGATATGAAATGATTGGCCGAATATGTTATTGCCACTAGATATTTAAAGAAATAATCTAAATTTCACGTCTAGGAAAAAGTTTGATGTTTAAAAGTTCCTGTTTTTTTTTAAATGCGAATTTGAACGTGTAATTCCCTAAACCCCATTCTTAATCTGTATGGTTAGAAATTGTAGTCGTCCACACATTGTAACTCCCAAATTTTTATGTTCGAAGAGAACATTCTAAATCGGATGATTGTAATTAGAGAAGGGATGGTGTAATATAGATTATTTATAGACGTTTAACTGACGAAAGAAATTGAATTATAGTAACAAATCGTTGGTCAATATATATCTGGGCCAAGAATATGAATCGAATAAAAGATAATTTGTGTTGTGTTCTTTCTAGAATGTTACTATGATGTATGATGAAAATAAATGTAATCTAGTTGTAAAAGTCTTAATGTTACTCTAAGAAGTAAATAATCAAGAAAAAGCTAAGTGACATATATAACTGTAAGCAAAAAGCCAAGCAAACTATATATTGGGAGACAGATAAAAATAAAAAAGGTAAAATACTAAACATCACGTTCTTCCACCAAAAAATAAAAATAAAAAGTTTTTTTTAAAACCTAATCACATCGAATCATTCATCGCCAGTACATATAAAACTTTATGTTACTGTAATTAAGGTAATGTATCAGTTCTCTATAATCATGATTTATACCATTGTAACTAATTTTCTATAAGTTTAATATATGATAGCAAATTGATAGTTCGTTGTCACTAAAAAGGGTTCTGTTAGGTTCTGCTCGTAAGTCAAGACTCGAGATCTGAAATTCATTTATAACCAACTACTGTAAATTCTTAATGTTGTAACGAAAATATAAACAATTTCATTCTCTTTGTAAAACGAAGGAGCTTGTAATTTGCAAAATGTATATTCGATATTGGAAGTTTAATTCTTTAGTTATGCAATCGCTCGAACTCTTGTTGTCCAATTTCCATATATAAAATTCATTTTTTGAAGAAAAAGCAATATATACGATTTATTTTTAAATGTAAAAAATTTCAAAAAAGTTTCGTTTTAAGTTATAATTCTCTTACAAAATTTGGAAAAATATATTGGTAGGAGTAGGACTAAAGTCATGAATTTCTATCATATTTAATTTAAACAGTATATTTTTGATAAATAGATACCATTTAAAAAAAAATAGATCAATTTTTCAATTAGAGCAAACTAATTTGGAATTTGTACCTAAAATATGTTTTTCTAGCAAATTAACTTGTGGAATTAGAAGAAAAACGTTTTAAAATGTTTTAATAAAAAAGGGAGATAAGGTTTACATGTAAGTATGTAACGTACCAAATTGGATTTTTTTTTTGTGTGTGTGTGGAATGATATCTATAATTATTGAAGGCTTTATTGGACAATATATGAGTGATGATTCCACTCACATGTAAAGAAGAACGGGATAATATCAATACTTTGTGTTTTTTTTTTTCCTTTTCTTTCTCTTTCACTTTTTTGTTTAGAAAAATATTTTGTTTCTCTTTTCTTTTTTTCTAACACACTAAGAACATTAATGTTGGTCTTCCCAAAAATCTGATAGAACACTTGGCAACTTGTGTAGTATTATTTGTGGTAAGATATATCCTATTGTCATCTTGTCTATGACAAACTTTGTGTGTGTGTGTGTGTGTGTCAACTAATCTAATCAAATTTGAAAATATGAATTAAATATGAAGATATCTTCATCCATTATAAGGCAAAACGTGTAAATTAGGTTCCATCCTTTGGCTTTAGTACAGTTGGCCGGCAATTTTGGTGCACCACAATTTTCCCTCTCATTTTTCCAATTTTTTTTTTTTTAAAAGTTTATATATGCTCAGATTTATAAAAATTAAGAGATATATATACTCACATATACGTACATATCATACTATATATATTATAGTATGGGTTTTGGATACTAAAAAACTAATGGAACGTACTAGGGCAAGCATAGATATCATACTATATATTAAAACGTTTTAATAAATTTAATCAAGGATTTAATCTTTTACGAAACCACTTTTTATGCCTTTCTAGGTGTATGGACGTATTTAAACGAAGATTTATCTATTCCTTCATTAATTAAATTAAATTATGTAAGTTAATTAGTTGTTCATTCGGAATGGACTGAAGATAATATGAATCTATATTCAGTTGTTGACATAAAAAAAAGGTAACTATTTCAAATCGGTTTAATATTTTTCTAAATCAGATCAGAAATCGAAGACCAAATCTAAATCTATCTATTGAATAACAAAACTAAAAATCATGTCTAGTAATAAAATCTAAATTTGAGAAGGAAGAATTCATTTTCTTTTTCTATTCTCTTGGTTGGTTCATGCACACGATGAAAATATTGTTTTTCTCAAAAAACCGATTTGACATTGTATTTATTTGAAAGATGTAAGTTGTGTAACCCTCTTTTGGTAAAAGAGAGGTTCTTTTGATAAAAGAGAGTCTCTTTTGGTGTTAATAATGACATATCCTAATTCCTAGAAATCCTTATTTGGCAGCTATAGAGGAATAAAAATATATATTTTCTTTTTTACCTTTTTTATTTTCTTTTATTTTTCAACATTCATTCTCCCATCTGCTCTCCTTGTTGATGCAATATTCACATAGAAAACAGAGTTCATGAGAGGGATGTAAAGGAGAAATTTTAAAAGTTAATGCATAAAATCGAAGTCTCTACAAAATTGAAGGGGTTAGAAATTCTAAAACCTTTTTTTTTTTGCTAAAAAGAAATTCTAAAACTTAATGCATGTAATCGTACTAGTGTTAAAAAAATTAAAATATCGTAATGAATGCAATACAATAGACGAAAAAGAAAGAAAAATATTTATTAGACAAAATGATTAAAGAAAACAAAGCAAATAATTTTTTAACCAAAAATGCAAATAATCATTTTTTTCCTGTAAATGAAACCACAATTTTAATCTCATTTTGAGTCTCTATAATATTATTGGACCGGTCTTGAGAAGAAAAAATGAAGTTAAAAAAATTGATTTAAATCCGACTTGGATCAAATAAGCATAAAATATAAAGATCAATGAATGAAGATTGAGGAAATAAAAATGAAACCTAACAAATTTAAAGTTATTAATTGGGAAATTTATGTGTGTAAAGAGGTGAACAATTTTTGTGTGTAGGAGTGTTAATAACTCTGTTAACAGAGATTTATTTTGGCAAAAGAAAAATTAGAAAGTTGAGTATTATATTTTTTGAATGAAAAAGTTGAATATATTTTGTTTGGCAAAAATTGAAGGTTTGGTATTTTATTTGGCATTTTCCCAATACGCTTGTTTTTTGAAGAAGCACAAAAGCTTAAGAAAATACATCAACACACAATAGATACGATTATTTTAAAACGTTAAAGCATCTGGTTCTATGGTGTAGTGGTTAGCACTCTGGACTTTGAATCCAGCGACCTGGGTTCGACTCCCGGTAGGACCTCTTTTTGTTTTTATATATATATTTGTTTCGTTCAAGGCTTCGCAATATTTTAAGGTTTCAACAATTTCTATTGTATTTGGGCCTTGGCTTTGTTATTCTGGTCCAATAGTTTCAATTTCCCAAAGCTCATCCGACCCAATTATCCTATTTTGGTTGCGTTTGCATTTGATAGACCCAATTATTCTTTTTTTCTTTTCTTTTACTGATTTTTTTAAATTTATTAATGAATTCTAAATAATATATAAATTTATTATTTTTAATTAAAAATTAAATTAAAAATTACATCATTAATTTTAAACGGAAAATGAACAGTTCCATTAAATATTATGACGGCGCATACTCGAAAACCACGTTGTTTAAAATACTAATTGAAAATTTAGAAGATTTAAAATTTAGAAGATTCACTTCTTACTACTTTAAAAGTTTTTTTCATGCTCTCCTCCCCTCTTTATAGATATATCATGGGAAATCTTCCCCTAAAGACAGACAATATTAAAACTTTTTTTTTTCAAACTCAGATATACAAAAGAATTTAAAAAAAAAAACTGAAAAGAAATGTATTTTTTATGATCCGATCCCTTCACACTATCTGACGGAGGGGAAGAGATTCCAATTCAAATCTCTTTTAACTTTGAATTTCTGAGAGTAGGAAAAAATCTCCAGATCTCCTCCTCGTTTCCGATTCGGTCTAGAAGACGGAGATAGAGAGAAGAGAGAAAGGGAGACTTTTGATTGGTTGACCGGAGAAGAAGACGAAGCCGTCTTGCAAAAATGATTACGATCCCTTATCTAACCGCCGTATCCACCTACTTCAGCTACGGCTTGCTCTTTGCTTTTGGCCAGCTCCGTGATTTCTTCCGCCGTTTCCTCGATTGGTGGTTCGCTAGCAATCTTCAGGTCTGTTTCTCTATACCCTTAACGGATCTTTCATATATAATGCACGTAGATGTGAATCAATGTACGAGTTTTTGTTTCTCTCTCTCTTTAGGGATACGCGCCCATCTGTCTGGCGCATGAGGATTTCTATATTAGGCGATTGTATCATCGGATTCAGGTGGGTTCTGTTAAAAATTTGATTTTGATTATTATTGGCTTTATCGCTAGCATTGTACTTATGCAAGCTCTAAGAACTATATGTATGTTCGGTGTATCAGTTTCGTGTATTGTTTCACAAAGTTTACAGCTTGATGCCTAATGTCTTTTTTTGTTCTCCTTCTGCTTCAAGGATTGTTTTGAACGACCTATATCGAGTGCACCTGATGCTTGGTTTGATGTGGTCGAGCGATACTCTAACGATAACAACAAGACGCTAAAGTGAGTCTGTCTTTCTGTGTTTCTCTATCAACAGTTTGTAGCTTCTATGGTTTCTTTTGAGAGAATATGAAAAACCAAGTGGAAAGTCTGAGTCCGTGCGGGTGATATATTCTTTTAATATTGACTATGCAAAGAGAGTGGTTGCTCAATAAACCTTCGGTGTCAACTCTGTGTACTGTAGGCGAACAACAAATACTAGCAGGTGCCTCAATTTGGGGTCCTACAATTATCTTGGGTTTGGTTCTTTTGATGAATATTGCACGCCTCGTGTTATTGAGTCTTTGAAGAAATTTTCAGCAAGTACATGCAGCTCTCGCGTTGATGCAGGTAACACTGTCTTTTGCCATTGAGTCTGTCTAGAGCGATAGTTTGCCTCGGTTTCCTGAAAAACTTGGTTTACTGCCATCAGGAACTACATCAGTGCATGCAGAACTTGAGGAATGTGTCAGTAGATTTGTTGGAAAGCCTTCTGCTGTTGTTTTCGGCATGGGCTATGCAACAAACTCCGCTATCATTCCGGTCTTGATTGGAAAGGTACGCAAGGGTGGCCTATGTTGTCTCTTTTCTAAAACCCATGTTTTAAGTTTTTTAAATATTTTTGCTGTGCCGCCTTATACAGGGAGGATTGATAATAAGTGATTCTTTGAACCATAGTTCGATTGTCAATGGTGCTCGAGGTTCAGGAGCCACTATCCGCGTTTTCCAGCATAACAGTAAGCATTTGTGTTGTTTCAGCCCCAGAGGTTATTTCCAAATAATTGGATGACTTATATATATATATTCTCTTGCTATTGTCTCTTAGCGCCTTCCCATTTGGAAAGAGTTTTGAGAGAACAAATTGCAGAGGGACAACCAAGGACACACCGACCGTGGAAGAAAATTATTGTTGTTGTTGAAGGTATTTACAGCATGGAAGGGGAGATTTGTCAACTGCCCGAAATTGTCACCGTATGCAAGAAGTATAAGGTGAGGCAATATTCCTGAATTACCGTTTGACAACTGAAACTGTTCTGTGTGTGCAAAGACCCCCTAAAAAAGTAACTTGGTTCAGTATGTGCCACATTCAACATTGGGGAGAGATTAAGGAACTCTATTGACTGAATTACCCTTTGCAACGCCATATTTTCTAAACCTATTTGGAGTTTTCTGATGCGTGAAAAGATACTCTTAACTTATCTTCTATCCTCTCCAGGCATATGTTTACTTGGATGAAGCTCACAGCATTGGGGCAATTGGTAAAACAGGAAAGGGTATCTGTGAACTCCTGGGAGTTGACACAGCTGATGTGGACGTAATGATGGGAACCTTCACGAAATCTTTTGGGTCTTGTGGTGGCTATATTGCTGGATCTAAGGTTAGCAAGTGCTTACTTTTTTTTTTCGTTTACTGATCTTTTATTTGCAAATCTGATGTGGTCTAAGCTTGTTTTGGTAAATCAAGATTCTGAACTTTTAGTTAAGCTCAAAAAGAAATAAGATCTAGCCATAACCTTCACTCAAAAGTCTAAACTGACTTTGAACCTGTTGGAATGACAAAGTATATAGCTGACACACTTAGGCCTTCGGTATCTATAGCACATACCATGTGTTGCTTAAAATCAATAAAAGGCTAATCAATTTATTTTATGTTCAACTTCTATAGGACCTCATCCAATATTTGAAGCATCAATGCCCAGCTCACCTTTACGCAACATCCATACCAACTCCTTCCGCACAACAAATCATATCTGCCATTAAAGTTATTCTTGGGGAGGACGGTTCAAACCGAGGTACTCTGATTTGTTTCTCATTGTGTCATAAATTGAGCACATTCTATCTAGTCAGGTAATGACTCAACCTAAAAAACTCCCATTCTTCTCAAATACTGAACAGGGGCACAAAAGCTAGCAAGAATACGTGAGAACAGCAACTTTTTCCGGGCTGAGCTTCAGAAGATGGGATTTGAGGTACTTGGAGACAATGATTCCCCAGTTATGCCAATAATGCTTTACAACCCAGCAAAAATCCCATCTTTCTCAAGGGAATGTCTGCGACAAAAAGTAAGTTCTAGTTATTCAAATCCAATATCATTTTAGAAGTCAATTACAACAAGACAACAAGAAAAGTTAAATGATTAACTTGTGCGTGCAATAAACTCTGAACAGGTGGCGGTGGTGGTTGTCGGTTTCCCAGCTACACCTCTACTGCTGGCTAGGGCACGTATTTGCATATCCGCATCTCATTCAAGAGAAGATCTTATAAGAGCCCTCAAGGTATTGCATTCTACTAACTCACGTTCTTTCACACACTATTTTGGTCCGAAAAATAGTAAAGAAGTCCCAAAGAACGAGAGCTAAGAAAGGATTTATGCATAGAACTAGGTCTCAATGGAAGAAAATGTTTTGAATCAATTTGTGGTCGTTGTGTTGGACAGGTTATAAGCAAAGTAGGTGACCTTAGTGGAATCAAATATTTCCCAGCAGAGCCGAAGAAGATAGAACAGACGAAAAATGAGATAAAGCTGGATTGAAGAATGTAACAAATGAAAGAGATGCATCCAGGAAAAACCCAAACAATGGCAGTGTCAAGTGTTAACTTCTCCATATCTTTCTCTGATGTGAGGCCTTCCTTGCACACAAATCTGATTTCTCAGGGATACTACATTTTTTGGGATTTGTCGAAGAGTTTAATTGTATAGTAATCTTATTGAAAAATATTACTCTGAACAACTCTTTGTATGTTGGATATTTGTATTAAAAGGTTTTGGATAAATGGTCAATAAGTTCCCAAACCATAAGACACCGAAAAAAAAACAGAAGGTACAATCACAATGAGTAAATCCTTCTTCTTCCTCTAACTAGTACAACTACTAACACTACTTGTGGCTAATGCTACATTCAAACAAAAACATGAAAGAGATAGAAAAGCTTCAGACATTGCAGCTTACATTGCCATGTCTGTCACAAACATAAAAAACCACCGCTCAAGCCGATCAAAAACTCTCTGCTCTTTCACGAGAACTCTCTCCCAAGCTTCTGTATAGCACAATACATCTTCCTCCTAGATCCAACAGCATTTATCCCCATATCCTTGAGATCCTCCAATGTCAACAATGGCAATACTTCTTCATCAACTTCATGCATCTCAAACATTGGCCAATATCTCCCTAACCCTAATTCCTGTAACCATATTTTCACTCCTTCTCTTCCTCTTCCTCCGCTCTGCCAATCTCCTGACAACACCTCAATCTCCCTGTTCTCGTACCTTCTCCTATTCTCAAACACTTCTCTCTCGCTCCGATTCTCATGGGTCTGTTCTTTCATCGGACTCTCCGAATCTTCTCTGCTGAAATCACGAAACCCTTCTTCCAATTCTTCTCCTTCTGCTTCTCCTTCGCTAAATTTCTCATCCCCTTGCTCTAAACCGTCTCTGGGTTCGTCGATTTTCGTCGCCCAATTCGACCGGACTCGCTTCGCCGATGCTGTCGTCGCCGTCGTATCCCCACCCGATGATTTGACCCATTTCTTGACCCGCCAAGTCCCGACGGAAATCGGATCTTCATCTAGGGTTCCGGTGTTTTCATACCCACCGGAGCTCAAATTCGTTAGGGTTCGAGTCCTCGAAGACTTCCCAATCTGATTCGACTCCTTTCTGTTACCAGCCGGCCTCCATTTCGGCCGACGCACTTGAGAATCGTACGCCACTTGTTGGTACTGGTCGCCGCCGCCGATATCTCCTAACCGAACGCTCGGTCTTCTCAGTCGTTTCGATCCGGCTGAAACGGCGGCGGATGTTTCCGGCGCTTCGGCTGAGGTTATCGCCGGCGGGATAAAACCGCCGTTAGTCAGGTGACCTTCCACCACTGACTGCAACTCGGCCATGGCGAGTGAGACAGAGAATTGAAGGGAGGAGGGGAGATTTGTTTCGCTTTTTCTCACTCTGGAACCATTATCATGCTAACATGCGCAGGTGCTGATGGAGAAGAAGAAGAAGGAAGAGAGGGATTTGTTGCCCTTTTTATTAGGTTTTATCTGCAGAAAATTGATGTGAGAGAGAGAGAGAGAGACGAGAATCGTCCTCTCAAAGGAAAGACGGAGAGAGAGAGAGATCGAGAGAGAGTGTTCAATAGTGGACACGTGTCTGTTGAGATTACTAACAAGCAAGCTTTTGTTAATTTTTGTAGGTGATTATTATTGGTAGATAAATTCTTATAAAAAAAAAAATTTAATTAATTTTTCCCAATTATAGGTTTCAATTGATGATATATTTGAGAGAGAAATAATAGTAGTTTGTGGACCTACACTATTTCTCAAAAATTTCCTACTATTTAAAAATATTATTATTAGAAAATATTTAGACATGTGGACCTGCACTATTTCTTTACTCTCCTTTGATGGAATCAAAAGAATTATAAACCAAAAATATTTTTCTCCATAATTGAAAAGGAAGAAACATTTTTCTCCAGAATTATAAACTAAAACAAAACAAAATTCTTAAATTTTCGGATTTCTTTCTTTCTTTATTTCTTTTGACTTCTTTTGTTTTTGTTTTTGCTTTTGACTAATCCTTTTCATTTGTCAACAACAGTCCATCTTCTTTATAAATTTTTTCCACACACGTTTCGTCTTCTGTGGAGATTAATTAAAACGAAATGACGATATTTTTTAGTCAACTCAATTAAATGAGTTGACATATTTGTAACCTGAAACAACAATTATAAACAACAATATATAAAAATATATATTTAAATATACTAAACATTTACAATATTAATTAAAATTAATTTTTTAGAATTCCGAATGAAATTTATTTTCTAGAACTCAAAAATCCGAAAAATAAAAAAAAATCAAACCAAACCGAATTATAATTTAATTCCAAATAAAATTTATTTTTTAGAAAACGAAAAATTCAAAACCTGAAAATTCGAACCGAATCAAATCTAATAATCGAATGACTATCCTAGTTCTCGCCTTCTCGAACAGAGAAATGGAGGTTGATCGGGCTGTGCGTAGTTACCGTTTTAAAGTTTGAAACGGCAAACGGTTTTCTTGGGACACGGTGGTGATACGAACGGCAAGATTTTCTAAGGAGAAACGTGAAAACGGCAAGACTTTCACGTGACAAATGTGGCGCGTGGCTAGTGGCGCGTGGTATCGGACTAAACCCCTTTCCGGTCTCATCCTCTGAGATTGTAGAACCCTATTTCTCTGCTACTTCAACAATCCGCTAAAATCAACTGGCCAAAGTTAAAAAAAAAAACCATGATGAAATGTTGAATCTTTTCAATTTCCATGGCGATTTCCAGTGTGGGTTTTGCTTGCAGAACCTATTTTCCTGTCCGTACTCTCCAGTATCACTGCTTATGGAAGGTGACTCTTTAGCTATTCATATGAACAAATAATGCAATTATATATTCGATTCTGCTATATGTTTTCTTTCTTAATTTGGTTGTTTCGCTCTCAGATTAGGTTACACACTGTTTCTGCTGCAATCGAGGCAGTGGATGAGCCAGATGGTTTCGCCAAGGACGGTAAGTTATGTCCATGATTTTTTTCTGGATTTAGTCATAAATTCATTGTTCCCATGTGTATAAACTGAAAAATGTTAGGACTAGACTCTATTCACCGATCTAGTTATCATGTCAGACATTTGGGTAGATAGATACACTAATTAGTTCTTGAGCTATTGCTACTATTTTTTGTGAAGTCATTCTGATAATTCAACCTTTTCGTGGAGTTATTCTCCGAGCTATTTCGATTCTTATATTTTCGCTTGTTTTGATTGATTTGGCAAATGAAGGGTATCGTATCAAAGGAGGGGATCGTGAGTGGAAACAACTGAATTCAAAAGACCTTGGAATAAGCAGTTCGATGATTGCAAAACCCACGAGAAAAGTGCTTAATGGCCTTAAGATAAAAGGTTGATGGTTGTTTCTCTAACAAAACTTCAAACTTTATTCAACTTTGTCTCATGCTGGTTTTGATAAAATTTTGTCTTGTTTTCTGTAATGTGTAGGACATGATGTTTACCTTGTGGGAGGCTGTGTAAGGGATCTTATTTTGAAGCGGACACCGAGAGACTTTGACATAATCACTTCTGCAGAACTTAGAGAGGTTGGTCCTTTCTTTTTTTTTTCTCAACGTCTGCATAATCCCATTCTGATTTTAATCTTTTTGGCATCGATAATGTTTAGGTGGTTCGGACTTTCTCAAGATGTGAAATTGTTGGAAGAAGGTTTCCTATATGTCACGTACACGTGGGGGATGATATAGTAGAGGTTTCTTTCGGTTACAATATATGCATAGCAAAACGAAAAGCTCTACGTTTTTGACTTCGCTTTGTTTTTGTTATATTTTCTTTCTTTTATTTGAGTAGGTTTCGAGTTTTAGTACATCTGCACAGAATTCTCCGAGAAACATGAGAACTGAATACAAAGAATCGAGTGGGTCAGATGGTGACGAGGACTGTATCCGTTTGAATAACTGTTTGCAGCGTGATTTCACAATTAATGGGTAATCTTGTTAATACTTTAGTGATTTCTCCTTCTTTTTTTTTCCTTTGCACCCCAAAATTCATCAGTATTTTGGAGATTGTTGTAGTTTCCCCCTTCCTCACGTCTCTTCGTGTGTTTACATTGGTTTTTCTATCTCAGGTTGATGTTTGATCCATATGCCAGAGTCGTATATGACTATCTGGGAGGAATAGAAGATATTAGAAAAGCTAAAGTGTGAATGTATTCTACTTTAATTTGCCTTCAGATTTATTTTAGACAGATATTTTTTGTGATATAAACATTTATACTCAATGTGGCTCTACGATCACAGGTTCGAACAGTGATTCATGCTGGCACGTCTTTTCAACAGGACTGTGGTAAGTTTGTCAAAAGAAAAAAAGTTATTCTATGTAAGCCCTTATGACTCTATAGAGTGAAAACTTATCATGCTCATCATTTATGAAATTTCCAGCTCGGATTCTTCGTGCAATAAGAATTTCTGCGCGTTTAGGTTTCAGAATTTCCAAGGAAACAGCTCATTTTGTTAAGAACCTTTCTTTTCTAGTACAAAGACTTGACAAGGTAGGCTTACATTACTGCATCTATCCTCCAAAGAAATATATGCTTGACATATTGTGTGAGCCTATGTGTTGTTCATGATTGATTCTGTGTCAAATGTTCAGGGAAGGATCTTGATGGAAATGAATTACATGTTAGCGTATGGATCAGCAGAAGCTTCTTTGAGATTGCTATGGAAATTTGGGATACTAGAAATTCTTCTACCAATTCAAGTAAATTTCAGTCAGGATTTCACTTGGCTCTCTGTTGGGTCTTATTATTAAAGTTTGTCTATCTAACTTTGATTTCACAGGCAGCATATCTCGCACGCAGTGGTTTCAGGAGACGTGACAAAAGGACCAACATGCTTCTGGTCAGATCTTAGATAGTTGTAGACGTGCTTGTTGCTTAGAACATCGAATCAAGAAACTGAAAATGAATATTCTGTCATGCAGTCTCTCTTTGCTAATTTGGATAAATTGTTAGCGCCTGATAGACCTTGTCACAGCAGCTTATGGTAAGATAGGTAGATCCTCATCTGAGTTCGTTTCTCATTTTATTCGCTGTGTACACTTTTTTTTGGTCTTATGGTTATTATGATATCTGGAAATTTAACAGGATAGCAATCTTGGCGTTTCACAAAGCACTTGCTGGTCAACCTCGAAGTTCTTTAGTGGTAGCTGCGTTTAGCCTTGCTGTTCACAACGGTGGAGATATTCTAGAAGCTGTGAAAATCACAAAGAAGATCACTAGGCCACACGATAGAAGCTTCTTCGAGCTACTAGAGCCCGAGGAGAATCTAAACTTTCAAACCCTATTGGACGAGGTCATGGATCTTGATGCATCTATAAAAGATGCCTTAAACCAGATGACTGATGGGTATTTTATTTCTAAAGCTATGGCAGCCTACCCTCAAGCACCGTACTCCGATTTGGTAATAAGCCCTTGGAAAATCTTAAACATGTCACAATAAAGGTGTTGAAATTGATGTCCTAACTTTTTTCTCTGTATCTGTTGAATATCGCTTTTAGGTATTTATACCGTTGCAATTATACCTTAGAGCAGGAAAAATCTTCCAGTGTGTGAAAGAAGAGAGACAAATGGGATTTGAGGCGAAGCAAGGAAGCAAGATTGAGTATGCTTTGTTATATTCAGGGGATTTCCCGGAAATTCGGCATGTATTTGCGAGGGTTGTGTTTGACACTGTTTTTCCGTTAACCCTAGACCTATCTCAAGAATTATAAAATCTCTTATCTGAGTTGTTGGGTTTTGGCATTGACCTATCTCAACTAAGGCGATCAGAAGCTTGGGACACAAGGCTTCTCGGGAGGAAATTGTCTCGAGTTGGGCGAACTTACTTTCGCTTCGAAACATATTTGGCGCGCGCAGAGTTAGTTAGTTCGTTGGATTTAACATGTGAAATGACACATATACCCCTATGGTTTGTGTTTGTTTGTTCACTATTTTACTTAGGGGTGGGCATTCGGTTAATCTGTTCGGATTATTCGGATTTCGGTTTTTTCGGTTTTAGGAAAATAAGTTCATTTGGGATTTACTTTTAATTCGGTTCGGTTCGGGTTTTCGAAGCAATTACCCAATTAATTTTCGTTTATTTTATTGATCAAATTTTAGTTGCTTTTCTGTTTAAAAAACACACATTCATAATAGAAAATCCAACTTAAAAACAAATAAAACTCCAACGTTTAAATTTTTTTAAAATAAATAAATGTCTTCGCATTTTATATTCTCAAATATTTTGTTTTTTATTTTCACTCGCCAGAAACACTAGCGTTAGGTTTGTTCGTCTGAGACAAAATAACAACTTTAGAAAAAGAGCAAACGAAAAGTCAAAACTGCAAGTCTCAAAAATATAAAACTAATGAAGTTATGAACATTAATCTAAAACTAATTAATTATAAATATAAAAAACTCTAATAGTGATATGTATTTTAATGTCGGTTAACCAATTAGGTAATTTGGTATTCGGTAAAAAATCGAACCGAACCAAATACCAAATAAGTTTAGTGATGGATCCGTTTGGGTTATTTGGATTATCCGAACCCGAACCAAATTACGTTATTCGGTTATTCGGTTTGGTTCGATTCGGAAATTTTGCCCACCCCTAATTTTACTTTATAAGTTTATGTATTGTAATATAGAGACTAGTACGGTAAAACTGTCAGCTTTCAACTCAAGAGTTGATTTTGTTGGAATAGTACTTGGACTTTAATCTCAATTACCCTCCAACTAAAAATGTAATCTGAAATGCCCATCTTCTAAAAAAGAATTTCAAACCCTTATGAATCAGAGAAACTACAAATCCAACCATGATATAATCGGGTTATCCACCCAAACCCAAATCAAAGATGGATCCACACAAATTTAATCAATTTATTATAAAAAAAAATCAAAACATCCCCAAAAATCTATATCTTCTTCACGCATCTTCTTCCTCCCGTCTTCTCTCTTTGTCCTCTCAATCGTTTCTTCTTCATGATTCTTCAGAATCTCTCCCCTCGTTTCTTCTCCCCTCGCCTCGCCGACATCTTCCTCTCTCCAAAGAAACACGCTTGCATCTCCTCTTCCTCTTAATTTCTCTTATTAGCGACGATGAGGGAGCTCCGTTCGAATTCAAGTAGAGCTTGTGACTCAAGTGGCGAAAGAACCGATGGTGCTAGTCATAATGTCCGGTGGACAAGTTTAATAAAGCTCAGATGCTAGATATGCATAATGTCCGGTGGATAAGCTTAATAATAGGAATTTGATCAGATGCTAGATTTGTGTACTTGGAATGCTTTTCTAATGTTAAATTCATGTTTCAGGTACTGATGGTTTTATTAGGTAATACTATGGCCTAACTAGTTTTTTGGTACTACTATGACTTGTTGGTATAACTATGATATTAAGCATAAAACACATGTTTCAAAAAAAGAAAAAAAAATTAACACATTTAACACATGCGCCGTCAAAGTAATAAAAAAATATTAAAAGTTTACAAATAGTTATACTGGATCTTCTAGTAGTACTGATATGCACATAGTTGTACTTTGACAGCTTTCACGTATAATTAGTTATACCGTGTTAAAACTATAATTTTGGTAGTTGTATAGATTAAATTATTCAGTTTAATTACATTTCCTATAATTTCATAGAGTAACATGTATGAAAATACCAATTTTGTTTGTTTCACATAACAATGAGGCTTATATTCACACATTAACCATAAGTATAAGGTAGTTTTATTAAAAAAAATATGTTTTTATATAAGGTCAGTATTTATACTTATGTGTACCCAGTGGTATCCTAGTAGAAAGTACACACAAATGTACCTATAAGTAAATGATACACAATTAACCAATAAATACGCAAAAAGCAAAAATATAAAGTACACAAAATGAATAAAACAGTTATATCAGTTATACCTAGTTGTACCAGACAGAGAGAACACACAAAATGAATCAAATAGTTATACCTAATTGTACAAGACAGAAAGAACACTGTGTTTGTTGAGTTCTTCCTCTTTTAGGTTCGTGTGGCGGAGGCAAGCCAATCGAAACTCGTATAGGGTCAGGTACAATTCAAGTCCCTCATTATCTCCATAATCCCTTTTATTCAGTAATACCAGTTGTTTCAGTAATACTAGCTTTCTCAGTAATACCAGATATCCCAGTTATACATGTGATTCTCACTAGTACCAGTTGTCTCAGTTATACTAGTGAGTCTCACTAGTACCAGTTTTCTTAGTAATACTTGTACATCTCACTTGTACCAGTTGTCTCAGTCATAATCCTGCAATTTCGATTTACCTCCGATTTAGTATGATTCAGCTGATATTTTACCACAAAAATCATCACATCACCCTAATAGACTTAGAAAAAGTTCAATATCCAAAAAACATACAAAAAACAAAATTTCAAATCTACAAAGGAATCTCCAAATTGAGAAAAAACATTTTAAAAGAAGGCTTTTCACAACCTAATCTAACATAATCTAATCCTAAACACGAAAATAACATAAAACGTGAAATCTAATTTTAAATTTGAAGATTCAATGGTATAGGGAAGAAGAACACTCTCCTTGCTTTGTTTTTTTTTTTTTTTTGCCGAGAAGAAGGAGGCGAAGTGAAGAATGAGATGTTGCCAAAGAAGTGAGCACAATTAGGTTTTTTTTTAAAAATTAAATAGGTTGTTGAGAAATTATTAGATTATTTAATTGAGTTATAAAAATATCCAAATTTAACCAAACCGAATGACTTGAATTTAACCAAACCGAATGACCTGAATTTAACCGAAATATCTAAAAAATAATCGGTTTTAATCAAATTTCAAAAAAAAAAGTTCGGTTAATTTCAGTTTTGAAACTCAAAACCGAAAACCAAAATTCACTGATAGCCGAACCGAACTGAATTTATTTTTGGTTAATTTCGGTACCCTCCAAAAATATTTTGGTTAGCTAATACCCAAAAAATCAGCTTGGTTCAGTTCAGTTAACCGAAGTCGCATGCTTAGTAATACAAATTATCTCAGTGATACCATATTTCCTAATTATACTAGTTGGTCTTAGTAATACTAGATGTCTCAGTAAAACCCAAAAAATATTTTGGTCCATATTTTGGTTTAGAAATGAGAAAAAGTGAATCAATGTATAATAGATTATTATTTATTTTTAATGTTTTAATTGATTGGTAAGAGAATTTAATTTATTATGATATTTTATTGTGTTGACAAAATAATATTAAAATAATGAAAGGGTAAAATAGAAAAAGAAAGAGTAGTCAAATAAGAGGGATAGTTAGATTTGAAAATGGTAGTTAGATTAAATTTTTACGTTCTGGGATAAATGAGTATTTCATCGTAAATCAAGTTTAGTCAAGAGTGGATGAGAAAGAAAATCAGAAAAAAAGCAGACAATTCAATGTAATTTTTCTTTATTTTTAAACAAAAAATGATGATTTGTACATTAATAATGTCAACAATGTCATGTCTTTAGACTTTAGGGGTGATTTTCATATAATTAATTTATCTCTTAATTGTTTTTTCTTATAATAAAAGTAATGTACATTAGAATATTATCTACTTGTATATCCACATATTTCTTAATTTGCGTATTACCAAACGTAAAGAGATTTTGCCAACAGTGGATTTCATATTATATAATTTGTTTTGTCAACGATTTCTTATTATATTGACTTGCCTTTGAAATTAAAATTATAATTATATTAAATCTTCATAACCATAAAATCAATCTACAGTTGACTGTTGGGTCCCATCTTTTCCTCCGGGTAACCTCGCAACCGCATGTGTTCTTCTCCGTAGTTAACGGCGTCGTTTCTAACTCTTCACATTTTTTAAACTGCTTACCAAAATCTCTCCCAGATTTTACTTTCTTTCTGGTTTTTCTCGAGAAAATCTTCTCTCCTCTATTCACTTCCCTTGCGTTTGCTTGATACTGCGAACGAATTTTGAATCTGGCCGATAAGCTACTGATGGATCTCAGGAGGGCGAGTAGCCCAGTGTACGGCCGCCAATGGAGCCGATCATCTAACGGTACGGAATCGAGGTCACCGTCGATGTCTCCCGCTCACCGGAAACAGCTCGGTGGTGTTGGTGGTGTTTCCACTGTAAAGCGAACCCAGAATGTAGCCACCAAAGCGGCGGCACAACGGCTAGCGAAGGTCATGGCCTTACAGAACAAGGACAATGAGGAAGACGATGATGAAGATCACGGATTCAAATTCGCCGCTCCTTCTTCTATCATCAACGACTCCAGTAACTTACCGGCGGTTTCCTTTGCTCGCCGGAATCGATCGCAGTCACCTGCGGTAAAATTCCGTGATTTAAGGATTCTAAGAAACAGACCGGATCTGTCTTGAAGTGGGAGGGCTTACTCGTCGATTAAGCTTTATCTGATTACGAGATTGAGCTTTTGGTTTTCTGGGTTTTCTCGTTTTCGTTCGCTGAGTCTAAATAGTGTTTTTGTTTTCATGATTTGATTAGATAGGCAGAAACCCAACCGAGCAAGTGACTTCAGTGCGTTCTTCGTCTACTGGAAGACCATCAACGTTTGGTAGTTCAACAGCTCCGAATGCGTCTCCGATTTGGTTGCCGCCTAAGGCGTCGTTGAAACCTCCAGTGGCTATTCCTCCACTTAATCCTCCATTGAAGGACAGAGATCAAAGGTAGAAGAAGATATTCACTAGTCCTCAACTCCTGTTATGTTGTGTTGCTTTGCTTGTGCCTAATTCCATAAATTTAACGTTTTCAGATATTTTGGTGATGTGCCGTTGGTAAACTCAAGAGATAAGGGGTATCAGCGGGAAGCTTCAGCTCTTCGTGATGAAGTATGTGAACATTTTCCTTTTAACCTCTGGATTATCTGGTCAACTTTACATTGTATATGCAGATTGAAGTTAAAATTTAAAAGAAAAATGTCAGAAGATTTTGACTTGAGGCTGACTCAGTGTTAATTGCAGCTGGATATGCTACAAGAGGAGAATGAGATTGTATTGGAGAAGGTTTGACGTCTTGTCACTAGAATTTTTTTCATATATAATAAGTTGTTCTCTTCTGTCATTCGTAACAATTGTTCTGGATTACAGCTTCACCGTGCAGAAGAAAAACGCGAGGCAGCAGAAGCCAGGGCTAGAGAGCTGGAGAAACAGGTTTTGATCCAGTTTTCATTAGTTGTCCATCTTCGCTGAATTTGTTCCTTGGGTTTTGAGATAAAACTATTCTCAACTTGCTTATATCTCTCTTCCTTGACAATAGACATTGAAACCAAGTCACCCATCTTTCATTATCTTGTTGAAACAGCCTCTTGTATCGTATTGTTATTCTGCATCTTTAGGTATGTATAGTGAGAGAAAAAATGTAGTTACATACCATTATGTAGGTTTTTGAAACCCGGTGGAAACATTTAGTGTGTTTGATTGACCAAACATATATGCAAATGCATGAAGTTATACTCTGATATCAGTATTATAAGATTTAGTGACAAACCAATTGGAAGATGCAGACAGTTTATTGAGGGCATACATACATACATGCAAATGCAATGAACTTATACTCTATGTCTAGGACAAGAAGATTTCATGGACATTTAAAAAAAATTTACTTGGAATGACATGTATGTAGGTGTTGGCATGTCTTGAAAGATTCATTTGTTTTTTTTTTTGTCTTGTCCCAAAAGGTTGCTTCTCTTGGAGAAGGAGTGTCTCTGGAGGCCAAATTGTTAAGTAGGTGGGAGTCTGTGACCTCTCTTGCTTTTTATTTTTTATTCTCTTCTTTAGAAGATACGGCAGTAGTTATGAACTTCTGTGGCTCATGGTAAATTGTGTTTTCCTTCAGGAAGGAAGCAGCGTTGCGCCAAAGAGAGGTTAGCATGTAGAGGAATAAATATCTTTTATCTTTTCATTGGTCAAGCTCGCATTTTCTACTATTCTGATGCCACATTAAGTCATAGATAGACATTTTTGTGAAGCCTAGCAATTTAGACTGAATGGCTGGCATAATGATACCTGCTACAGGCTGCTCTCAAGGCTGCTAAAGAGAAAAAAGATGGTAAGCAGGAGGAAGTTGTTTCCCTTCGTTCAGAACTTCGGGTAAGTTATACTGCTATTCTGATTTCATAATATATGTGCTATTCTGATCTGCATGATGAAATCATGTCTTTATGTTCAGATCCTGAAGGATGAGGCTGCAACAGCTGCGGAACAGCTTCAAGAAGCAGAGTCAGAAGCAAAGGCTCTTCGTACAATGACTCAAAGAATGGTTTTAACACAGGACGAAATGGTATGTTGAGAAATCCCAAGTCTCATTATTACTAACGTTTAAATATTTCTGATTGTATGGAAAAAAACGATCATCTAGGAGGAAGTAGCCTTGAAGAGATGCTGGCTTGCCCGGTATTGGGGTTTGGCACTGCAGCATGGTAAGTGATGCATCCATTTTGAAAGAGAATAAATTCACTGTTAAAGGCTTATAGTTGTTGCGAGGTAGTTATTCATTAAAATTCTTAGATATTTTCTTTTACTATGGCCTTTGTATGTAGGCATTTGTGCTGATATCGCACCTTCCAGGCATGAAAGCTGGTCGGCTTTGGCTCCTCTTCCATTTGAGCTGGTCGTATCTGCAGCACAAAAGGCCAAGGAATTGTCTCAGGATCAAGGCTAGTCTAAATATTTGCTATACTTCTAAATTGGCCGAGGTTTCCCTGATACTGTTGCTAGCATCATGTTATTTACCAGTCTTTGGAACTGACAGGTGGGAGCGATCAGAGCAAAACTGATAGATTTTTAAGTGATCTAACTGGAGAAGGAAATATCGAAAGTATGCTCTCAGTGGAGATGGGTTTAAGAGAGCTAGCGTCCTTAAAGGTATCTACCCTTGTTTCTGAAATTAAGTTTAATTGATGTCACTTAACTTAACTTCATTGATTATCGTGCGGTCCCCCCTTGTGATCTCTCCAAGTACATCTTTTAAGTTCTAAAATATCACAACGAAATTTAGGTTGAGGATGCTGTTATGCTTGCATTCGCCCAAAAGAGAACACCGAGTTTGGTTCGTCAAGGTATGTACCTATATCATCTATTAGTCTGTTTTTACTAGACTTCGAATTTCTAACGACTGGTAGTCATTTTTCTCTGTTGAGATACTAACTTTAAGTTATTTCCTGTTCCTATAATCGCTGCACATTACAAATTTTATTAGTTTCTGTTTCCAAAATGATTTGTCCCTTCCCTGACTTGTGTGCAATAAAGTTTTGCTATCTCCTATCTTACAGATTCCAAGGGGCATGGAGAACTCAGATTTGTAGAGACATACGGTAAGAGAAAAAGTCTCCCTAATAATTCAAAGACAATGGCCTTGTGGGTTGTTTAATCAAATCTCATGAAATTCTTAACATGTTATCACATTTCTCATATGCAGAACTAAAAGAAGGGGAACAAGAAGATGTTGCCTTTAAGCAGGTCATTTTTTGTTTCTTCTAGAAGTTGCCTATTCTGTTCATGAATCAACTATCATGTAAAAACCAATGTGGTTGGATTAAACTCTTAAGGTTATATATATGCAGGCGTGGCTGATGTACTTCTGGGGTAGAGCCAAGTTGCACGGCGTAGAAGAAGACATAGCTGATGAACGTCTCCAGTTTTGGATAAGCCGTAGTGGAGGCAAATCTACAACTTCTCACGATGCTGTTGACGGTAATAAGCTTCTTCAGTCTAGTTTCCCCTTTGTCCCAAGTCTGATTCCTAATATCACACATTAAAGCTAAAAACTTGTTCTCTTTACAGTGGAACGAGGTTTGTTAGAGCTAAGGAAACTAGGAATAGAGCAACAATTGTGGGAAGCTTGTCGCAAAGAAACCGATCAGCTTCTTCCATCTTCTTCTCCTACCTCTACTCTCTCAAATCACAACCTCGACTCTAATTCATAGATTATTTTATCAATAGCATTCTGTTTTGTATAACAAAGCATATCTTAAAGAATTGTAACATCTCAAGTCTAGAATCTCGACTTAAACCCAAAAAAAAAGCAGCTAAAAGTCTAACCATTTCTGAAAATAAGAACATGTGGTCGGGGAGATAGCCCCGTCGGGTGAACAAAGCCCTATATGCGGACAAGCCCCGCAAGGGACGGAAGCAAAAGCTCCAGCTCTTGCTTCACCATTACCGGATTTTTTACCCGTCAATTTGTAGCAAACTTCTCCGATTCTGGTAGAAGAAAACTCACTCAGTCCATTGCTCTTCACCTCCATGATCACATTATCCAAAACCAAGTTCTTGAGTATCTCCTTGATCTGCTCTCTAGTCAATTTATCCTTGTCGTTGGCCTTTTCGAAATATCTACACAGAATCTCAAACGTAACAACGCTGTGCTTTTGCCTCTCCAGTATCCCCACGCAGATGCTCTTCAGATTCTCGATTTTGGCGACATCAAGAGTCCCATTATCGTACCAATCCCCACCTGTAAGCTCCTTACAAGGCTCAAACTCCATTGCCAGAAAATGTTTGAAACCTTTGTTGTTCATGTTGGGAACCTCTTTGATTAGATTATTCTTCTTGAGAGAAGTGATTAATCGAGTTATCAGAGTTGGTAAGATATTTGTCTCTGCTCTCATCTCGGCTGTAGTTGCGCCCATCCCTTGCTTGCTCCGAATCAGACCGAGTAGCTTCTTCTCGTCTTCGTTTAGACGACCCACCGATGATTTCGACTCCGGTCGTTTTCGTTTACTCATTTTCTTCCCCTAATCAAACTGAAAACAAGAAAACCATTGTTTCAGATTTACGGGAAAAGGATTAATCTAATCTACCACAAGGAAGAAGGTGAGCTTCTGAGATAGAAGCGTTTGGTCAAATATCAGATTCAATCAATTTACCTCGAGACTAGCCGTTTTTTCGGAGAAGATAGATTGTTGGAGATGAAAATGAAAATCAATCCGTCGAATTCAGAGACAGCCGTCAGTGACTGTAACAGAGAAGGGCAAGCGAGAAGAGTAGAAAACCCTAGGTAGGTCTCTTTTTGGCTAAATAATTTTGGTTATTAATTTCCAGAAATAATAAGTTGACAAAAAAACAAAATTCCATAAATAATCAATCTAACTGAAATTTTCAAATTAAGCACTCAACTTTATCTGAATTACTCTTTTGTATTCATTATTTAAATTTTCAAATTATACATTTTAAGCACTAATTATTAAGTTTTAAAAACAAACCACTAAACTATTTTTAGTTTAAACAAAAAATAAAACTTTCTCTTAAATATGTTTAACGATCCCAGTTATAAAACGGATAAAATGTCATAGGTTACTGAGATGACACTAGATTTTTTAATCTTACATTACAGGATCGTCTTATATTTTATTTTTAAATTTGTTTTTGTTTATTTTTTAGTTTGTTTTTAATTTTTATTGGTTCTATTTTTTAAGGCTTTATCTTATAGTCCAAACTATTTTTCTTCGAATTATTAAATTCATCGCTTAATTCTCAAAAACTCATAATTTTGATCACTGTCCTTCCAAACTATCTAATTGTAATTAATTCCACATCTACTATTAATTAAGCATGGTAAATAAATAGCGTTTAATTAGCGATAAGCTGGACTTGCTTGTAATTAAAATATTGAAATATCCGTCTTCTTTCTTCATCCAAAGAAGGGTATAATATAACTTGCGACTTCCTCTCTCACAAGGCAAAGCTGACATTTGAAGAAAGAGACATTTTCCAAAATTAAAAAGAAACTGTCAGAAGAAGCTTTTTCAATGGCGGAAGCTGAGAAGAAGCGATATCAATCATTTTCTCAGGTAAATCGTTATTTTCCCACCCCCCCCAATTTTTCTCCATTTCATACCCCAAATTTAGTAATCAATCATCATTACACCCACATTTTTCCGTTAGCTCTGTCTCTCTCTCTCATCCTCAGAACCAGATTTTTGAATTTCCTTTTCTTTCTCCGATTTTTGGATCTGATATTATGGTGCTATCGCAGGAGAAAGACGAAGAGAAAGATCTCGACCTTAGCCACGAAGATCACGAGACTCCTCTTCCTCTCACCGTCACTTCTCGTGTAAATTTCTTCGATATCCTTGGATTTTTTTAGGTTTAGCTAGCTTCTTCGCTTAAAATTGGAAATCTATTGGATTTGTGTAGGTTTTGTACATGTTAGGAGACATAGCAGCTGGTCCAGCTTATCGGTTTACCCAATGGTTGGATTTAGTTCGTAAACGGAGTGCTACTTACGGATCCTCTGGATTCCCTCACCGCCTTCACCGGATCGATGATATGGTTACCAGGTTAAAACTTTGTCCGATTTCCACTTTTTTCCACAAAATTATTTGGTTACCAATTGGAGAAATTGTCATCACAAATCTGCGCTTATGAATGCTTTGTGTACTAGCAAGGTTCGAGTATCAGACAAGCTTTCCAAATTAGGACATTGGTCCCATGGGGAGAAGTCTTTGTGCCCTTAGGAAATTACAGTTGAACTACCCTCTGTTGTTTCTGTGTGATAAAGTTCATTAACAGAAGTATGATCCAGTGCAGGAGAGAGGAATGCTGATCCGAAAAGTCCACCGAGCAAGCAAAGTTCAGAAATTAGTTTGTGGGAAAGGCTCGGCAAAGCTTCTATTGTGGATATCGAATCGAGCTCTTTTTCGTGGAACATGCTGTCTTCGCTTCACCATACTGAGCATAGTAGTAGCACTGATCATTCTGAAGAGGACCAGAGTAAACCTCTTGAGGTATACTGTATATCATTATGAACTTGTATTGGTAGATTGAAAAAGCTTCCATCAGCCAAATCTTCTTCTTGTTCTTCTTATCTAAATCAAAGAAAGATCTTTTGAAATTGTTTGTTCGGAGCTCTTTGCAATATATGTGGATGAGTTTCTTATGTATGTTCTGCTTCGTTTTTATTGTTTCATTCACAGGTTACTGTGAACTCTGGGGGAGTTGTTTTCTTTGCACTGTTCAATCATTCCAGCTCTGAAGATGCTTCTCGAAAGGAAGAAGCAGCAGCAGTTATAAAATTTTCATCATCAAGGATGGCCACGCAATCAGAACGTCTAGGTTATGAGTTTGCAAAGTGGCTAGGGGTGCAGATTCCGCAGGTGCTTCTTTTCTTTGCTGTACTTACAAAATTACAGTATTGGTTCGCTCAATTCACTTTCTTTCGTTTTTCTTTACGACTTTGCGTTAATGAGTAATCATCATGCGGCAGGCTAGAGTAATTCATAGCTGTAATCCTGAGTGGACAATGATCAAAGAAGCAACTGAAAAAGCACAAGCTAAAGCGACTTCAGAGGGAGATGAGGTTGGTGAGGTGACTTGTTCAGAACTTCTGGAAGCCCTTGAGCTCAGTCGTTGTCTTCTCCTAATGAGGTATAAGCACAAGATTCATCTTTATTCTTTATAACTTTCTCCATTTTGGACCAGCAGCAATCAATTAACATGTTTTTCATCATTTTTCTTTTGTGTTTAACTAGATTAGTAAACCCAACCATGTCGCGATTTTAAAATTAAGAAATTATAAGTTTTATAATATACCATTTAATATAGTATTTTTAGGAAAAAAATCAAAGTTTATGTTATTAGATATAATAACAAATTTGTAAAATAAAATTATGAGGTGGAATCATTTTATTGGACAAAAGTTGAAGATAATAGTTGAACGGATATCTAGTCTGGCTTATAAAGAAATTAGTTGACAGAAATTTAGTGTAGATAATAATAATAAAGATGGGAGAAATAGTTGAACAAACATTTGTCTTTGCCTAAATGGATAATATAGGCATTGACCTTTTCCTACACTTTCAAATTTACAATTGTTAATATGTGATGTTTGTATCAAATCCCTCTTCTAAGCACTGCATTCTCAATTTGTGATAACAGTTATGTCCATGGATGTCCACTGCTAGAGAGCATGAGTAGTTTCGAAACTGAAGAAAAAGCAGAGAGAGTTTCTGCAGCGTTAGGGAGAATCTTGGTGTTAGATCTTGTAATTAGGAACGAAGACAGATTACCTTGTCGTCAGCTGAGATGGCGTGGCAACCCGGCAAATCTGTTATTAACCGACAGAATTGTGTCATCGTCAAAACATCTAGAATGCTCATTTGAAGAGGCTTTTGATTCCGCCATCAAACGGTGCCATCCAAGGGACTACAGATCCATTCAAAGGGAAAGAAGAGCTTCTTCGGTAGATAGCAGATCTAGATTGAGTGTTAGTGATCAAAGGTTGGTCTCACAGTCGTCGGAGTTTTCTGATATAACGGAATCACCTAAATCCTATGACACTGCTTTTCTGAGTCCAATGTCTGATGGGTCAGTAGCTCCTGATTTTCACATCGTTACCATAGACTCGGGTGTTCCACGGCGTCCCCCTGCTGGAAAACGGGCAAGCGACCAAGAAATTTATCCAAGATTAGTTGAGCTACTCCTCAATAGTAGCCAGTATTCCTCGAATTTGTTACATGAAATAACAGAAGGAAGTTTAGGATATCCCCTGGCAGAAGCTGGTGAAGAAACATCTAATGTTCGGCCAACTGTAGTAACGCCAGTTGTACGCGAGTTTCGCAATGGTTTTCGTGCTGGTCTCGGGGATTTACAAGAGTTTCACATCTTCCTCGTCACCCTTCACCAGAAGTTAGATGGGTTGCTACGGGCATTTTTCAGTATGATGGACAAAACAATGTGTGCAGATTTTGAGAGAGAAGATTTTGCTATTCCTGAATCGCCTTCACAAACTCCTGGGCATGAGGTGAATCACTATCCATCTCCCTCAAAAGATCGGGTGCACAGTGATAACAGCTCTGATCACAGCGAGTCAGATATTATGCAAAAATCAGTTCCCAGGACACCAAATTCAGAAAACAAAGAAGGGGCAGATGCTTCTTCGCCTAAGTCACGAGAAAGTTGGCACGGAAGATCCAGTAGAGGTGGAGAATCTCTTAGTAGTCAGCGTTTGGCAGCAAAGCTCCGCGACTTCCATAAATTTGCAAAGGTTTGTCCTTCGAGCTTTGATCGCTATGTTCTAATCAGTTAATTAAGTTCAGCATTTGTATACAAAAAGCTTGCATTCTTGGATGGATATTCTCAGCCATTTTATCTGATTCTTATCATGGTGGGTCCAGATTGATGCCGAGTCTAATAAAGAACTAGACCAGTGGAATGAAACTTTGCGGAATGAAGTTATGAAACTCTGCCAAGAGAACGGTTTCAACACTGGTTTTTTTGAAGGCAGTGATAACAACAGTTGCACCGATGCTTACGAGCTAAAAGTATTATGAGTTCTTTTCTAATTTCCTTTCTCTTGTTTATAATATGTTTTGGGGATACTGAACCCAAACATTCTCTCTTGCTTGCATTCTCCATCATAACAGATTAGACTTGAGCATATTCTTGAGAGGATATCATTGATCTGCAAAGCGGCGAATACAGAGAAACCATCAATGATACAAGATAATCTTTTTATCGGAGGAGGATTGGCTGCAAGGTCCGTTTACACTCTTCAGCATTTAGGTATAACTCATATTCTATGTTTGTGCGCAAATGAAATCGGGCAATCGGATACTCAATACCCTGATCTCTTCAAGTACAAAAACTTCTCAGTAAGTGAAAACGTTTCTTACATATTTGTCTCTTCGTTATATTAAGCTAACTGTTGGTCTAAAAGAAATTGGTAAATGCATCTATAAAGATGAGAGTTCTCTTCTTGTGTCTTCCCTTTGACCAGATAACCGACGACGAAGACTCAAATATCGAGAGCATCTTTCAAGAAGCTCTCGATTTTATCACCCATGGCGAAGAAACAGGCGGCAAGATCTTAGTTCATTGCTTCGAAGGTCGGAGTAGAAGTGCAACCGTAGTGCTCGCATACCTAATGCTCCGAAAGTAAGTTGTTGGGGAGAATTAAAATTGTTGAAAACACGACTCAAGATCTGAAAAAAATTCAAACAAAAAATTCTCCGATTCTTCTTCTCATTTGTTTACTGGTGGGATTAATAAACAGGAACCTCACCCTTTTAGAAGCATGGGGCAGACTGAGAAAAGTTCATAGACGAGCTCAACCGAACGACGGATTCGCCCGGATCTTAATTAACCTCGACAAGAAATGTCACGGGAAGGTGTCAATGGAGTGGAGACAGAGGAAACCGACAATGAAAGTGTGTCCTGTTTGTGGTAAGAACGCAGGTCTAAGCAGCAGTTCTCTGAAGCTTCATCTCCAGAAATCTCACAAGAAACTGTCTTCGGGAAGCGTTGACAGTGCAATGAACATGGAGATTCAAAAGGCTTTGGAGGCTCTTAAGCTCAGCACTGGCCGTGGCTCAAGTGTTAGCTCCAATTCTTTTCAATCTCATTCTGGTTAGAGAGTCCGGTTTAATTTCTATCAGTGGGTTTGTCCCGGTTAAAGTCTCTAATCGAACATCTTTCAATTTCTAAAAAACTGATTTGTTTGTTTTTCTTTTCCTGTAAGGATCTTTGTAACTTGGTATACTACTTTTTGGTTGTATATATGCCTATTTTTTACATTTATATCAAATTAAAGGAACTAAAATAGTGGATACTAAATCCTAACATATTTAGCAAATTATGTTGTATATAAATCTATCATTATTTTATTAAAAAAATTGAAGGGTAATAAACCCTAATATAGAAGCTTAAAACCTCACAGATGCACGTATAATAATTAAAACAATTTATATTTCTGACAAATTAAGGGATACCAAACTTTAATATGGAAGTTTAAACTCTTACAAATACACGTAAAATATTAAATGATTTAAAATGATCAGTTTGACTCAATTTATTTTTTATTTGTATTTCCTACGTAATGAAAATATTATATGAATATACGATTAATTTATTTAACAAATTAAAGGGCACTAAACCCTAATATGGAAGCCTAAACCCTCACAAATGCACGTAAAATAATTCAAACAATTTTTATTTTTAGAAAATTAAGGGTACTAAACCCTAATAGGGAGTCTAAACCCTCACAAATACACATAAAATATTGAATGATATAAAACGATAGATTTGACTCAATTTGTCTATTTTTCGTATTTTCTACGTTTTGAAAATATTCTATTGAAACTATCCGAAACAAACCAAATAAAACTACGATTCGGTTCAGTTAGATTGTGGGTAGTTAGGTTAGTTTTGATCAGTCGGTTTGACGGGAATAGAAATATGATTTTACAAATCAATGCAACGTATGTTCGTCTCTTTGAATGGATTATGATCTTATACTAATCCGTTTATATAGCATTATGAGAATATTACAACTTGTAGACCCGAATGTTATACGTTTACGATTGTGCGTTGTTTTGTTAGTAAATAAAAAAGAAATTGTGTTTAGTTGTTATATACTAAAAAAAAAAAATAATTTTTAATAGTTTTATAAATAACAAATCAAATAAATAAATAAAGAGAATAATAAGAATAAAATATGTCTCCGTATAAAATAAAATAAAAAATGCCATAGCAATAACAAAGAAAAATTGTAATTAGAAAACCCTAAATAGCTTTTGATAGATCAAATATTTTGAAAGATTTCATCGTAGACAACATTCAAAATTTTGCTTTAAGGCTTCCTATTTTTATTCGTGATCAATATTTTCACACCAGATCTCGAAGTTACCCTTGACGCAACAACATACAATTGACCATGTGTAAAAACCGGTTTTGGTAAGTACAAACCAACCTTCTCCAATGTTTGTCCCTGACTTTTATTTATAGTCATCGCAAAAGCAACAATAAGTGGAACCTGCTTACTTCTCATCAGTGTTCAAGAAAGCGCTAGGCGTTAAGCGGGCGGCGATCCTCAGCCTAGCGCCTAGAACGCTTAGTCGGGGCCTAGACGATTTTGTAGGCGGGTTAGGCGGTTTTATAATAAAACTATATATATATATATAATCTAATTATATATATTATAAAATATAACATAATGAAATAATCTTAAGAAACATGATCCATGAAAACTAAAATAAACGTAAATGTAGATTAAAAAATAAAAAAATTGAGTTTTTAAAAATGAATAAACTCTCATGATGATTCTACTCGCAATTCTCTTCACCTTATTCCCTCTAAACATGCTCATCATCTGACTCAAATATCAAAACGGTGCTGTTTTGAATTTAAAAAAAAAAAAAAACAGGCAGATTTAACCCGCCCAGCCCGCCTAATGGCCGCCCAGCCCGCCTAGTGGCCGCCCAAGCCGCCAAATGACCCCTTCTGCCTAGTACCACCGTTTAATGTAAAATCCAAGCGGCCTAGGGGCGCCTAGCGCCTAGGCCGCTTTCTTGAACACTGCTTCTCATACGAAAAGGAAACTTTGCTTATGGCGGTAAAACAAATATCCTAGGGATTAATACCTTTTCTCCAACGTTATCACCAATTATAACCCTAGTGCAGGTATATACGAAAGATTTAATGAAAATAGAAATATGATTTTGTTAAAGTATGCTCGTCTATTTGAATAAATTTATATGGCACCATGAAAATGTTGTAACTAAGATACCCTTGCAACAAATACTATATATGTAATTTAATCTAATAGAGTGTGTTTTATAAATGAAAAACGAACAAAGTTAAACACTAAAATTTGATTAAAAAGTGCATGCGTAAAAAGAAAAGTATATAAGCCTAGTGCAGGCATTAAGATTACGATAATTAAATTTATAAATGTAAACATGATGTTTTATGACCAAATTTTGGTTTTATATAAATAACTTCTGTTTTTGTTGTATATAAATATACATTTTATATTTTTATCAAATTAGTGGGTACTAAATCCTAATATATGAGCCTAAACCCTCACAAATACACGTAAAATATTGAAAACAATTTATATTTTAAGCAAAATAAACGGTACTAAACCCTAATAGGTGAGCCTAAACCCTCACAAATGCACGTAAAATATTGAATGATTATATACTTTGCTAGTTATGGTCGGTTTGATTCGATTTGGCGGTTTTTGTTTTTTCCGGGCTGGAAACAGTCTATCGAATCCAACTCAAATAGACCGAATAAAACTATGATTCGGTTTAGTTTGATTACGAAAAAGTTCGGTTTGTATGTAATTTTGTCGAATAAAACTAAAGAGAGAACAAAAGAATAAAAGTGTTATATAAGGGTAATTGCATACAAAGAAAAATTAAAATTTGATGCGTATTGTTGAAGAGAAAGAAATTGAAAGAAAATCCATAGCTCTGAAGTACATGCCAACACAATAACGACCCACTTTGTTTCCTTTAAATATTTACAAATTTAAATCCATAATATTAACAACGTAAACATTAAAGTTTCGAGAATTAAAATTATACAAAAGTTGGTAGGTTTAAATTATTTTCATATACAAATGATTTGATGAAAGTATAAATGTGGTTTACAAATCTTCACTGTTTGTGGCATTTCCTTGTTAATTATAGGAGACAACTTGTAATTCATTGTTACAATTACAATTTTGGCTAGACAACATTCGTCTCTTTGAATGGGTATCTCTGCAACGTATGTGATAAAATATTCTTTATATGGCACTATGAGGATGTTGTAACCAAAAGATTCGTGCAATAGATCTTATATACGTAAACATGAGTCATAACGTAATTTAATCTAATAGATGGTTTATGACCCAAATTTTGGTTCTCTGTTAATTATTCTCTTTTGTGGTATAAAACAATTAAACGCAAATTTTATTATTTTTTATCATTTTATAAATAAAAACCCAAAAAAATAAACACTAAAATTTGATTAAAGAAGTGTGTGTAAACAGCAAAATAAACATTTTTTGGTTTATGAAAAAAAAAACATTTTTTGGTTTATGAGCAAGTATAAAATTCGGGACAATCCAGAGAAAGGATGTTGTGGTGACAGATGAAGGAAAGAAGGTTTAGTAACCGGAAAAGAAGGATTTAACTGACAAGGAGCAAGTCAGGAGTTGTTTGTATTTGGGGTTATATACATTATCGACAAAATGTAAACATAATTTTTTCTTGCAATTTTTATTTTAAGAAAAAAAAATGTTAAAAACACTAAAATGTTACGAAAATCAAATTAGAGAATAGAGAAAGGAAAGAAATTGACAAATATTATCAGAGAAGATTTTTTTTTTTCCTGCACTATTGTATTAAATTATTTATTTAATGTAAAAATTAAAAATATGATGTTAAATATATATTTTACGTATTTTTTTCATTTTTCAGTATTTTATATTAAAAACATACGTAAATAGTTAGATGCTTAGACTGATAAAAAAATCTGTGACTTCTAGCTTTCCGCTGACCAATTTTTTTTTTACCAATTTGGCTATAATCAGGACATTCAAATTGTTTTGGCCGCGATTTTATAATGGCATATATAAAGGTTGTATGTTTCTTATTCATAGAAAACAAGATGCAGAAGACACAAAACTTTATAACTGGCCGTTTAGATTGGCTTTTCCACTTATTGCTTTCGCCGTCTCTTTCCTTGGCTGCCATGGCCGTGGATTTTAGATTTCTTTTTTGGTTTTGGTGATATCCTGTCATGGGGCTTTTGTTTCTTCTGTGGAGATTGTTTTTTCCCTTGTGGACTTAGGTTTTCTTTTTCAACTAAGAAACGTGATTTTAATGTGAGGATAGAGTTTTTGCATGGAATTTTACCTCATAGTAGTTCGATGTTGTTGTGGAGTTTGAAAGGTTTTTGCGGTTTTCGCTTTATTCGACGGTTTATTTGAATCGGTTTTTTTGAAGCTTGTTCAACCGGAAAATTCTAGACAAAAACAATGTATAGAAGTAGACTCATCTTATTCAGGGAATGTCATGTTGTGTTATCAAGTTATCGTCAAAAAGATAAAAACCCGTCTTTATGGATTATTGTGCAGAAATTTTTTTTGGTGATCCTTCGAAAGATTCGAAACAAGCTTTGATTGGTATTATCATTGTATCATCATAAATTCCCATATCTTGAGTTTGTAGGTTCAGAAAAGATGATAATGATTTTTCTGTGATTTATTATTTGAGTCTCTTCTGATCTAATTCAATAATATCAATACATGTCCAGTGGAAAAAAAAAATTGGCTTTTCCACTTTGGTTGGGGAATTTTAATATTTTAGATAGCTATTTAATAAAAGAGGTAAATGTTTTTGGAGAAATATTAATTATGGTGGCATTAAATCGAAATCGAATCCATTCCTTGAAGCAGAGTGGGTCCAAGAATGCAGCACAAGTGTTTCGAAGACGTGAGGCTGAGAAGTAATGAAGAGACATACAAAAAGGAGGACATGACCAAAGGTGGAACATAACACACGTATGACTCATCCTCACTTTTCTGTCCACAAAATTCTCACATTTTTCAAAAAATTAGAAAAAATTTCTCGCATTTTCTCTCTAATAAATTTCTTGGGCATCAAATTAATTAAAACCTACCACCGTTATCTAAACTTTAACCCCATGATCAACGCTAAAAGCAAAATTCTATATTTAGCAATTGAGAAAGTTTGTAATGAGTCCGTGACAAAATAAAACCTTCCACAACTGGGAAAAGAGAGTATCCGATGTAGAGTTTCGTAGTAATTTATTTAATTAAACATAATATTTATGTATTTATAAATCAAGAAACCTTGCAAAAAATGATGAAACATGATGATATATTTTTTACCAAAAGAAAACATGACGATATATTTGACGGTTTTTTTTTTTATATAAATTGTGGGAGTTTTGGACTTTTGCCCATAATTTTTTCGGTACCCAAAATCAGACATTTGATATTCCGATTTAAAGAGTAAATCTTCGTGTCAATAGAGGTTTGAATTCGGGACACAAAAGAACCAACACCCTTTGTATTACCACAAAATCACTATCTCATTGGTGACAGTTAAATACAAACATAAACGGAACCTATGAATATTTATGTTAAACAATATTTGTGGGGTTTTTACTGGCAAATATTTTAAAGTTTGTGTGTTCGATGTTTTATAGATGTAATGATAGATTAATGACTGTGAGATAACACGTAAAATTTAGACTGTAATTTTTTTTTTTTCCTTTTGAATGGGGTTTTCACTTTTTACTGGCAAATATAAGTTTTTGTGTTCGATATTTTATAGATGTAATGATAAATTAATAACTGTAAAATAACACGTAAAATTTATACTGTAATTTTTTTTTCCTTTGAATGGGGATTTACTGGCAAATATTTTAAAGTTTTTGTGTTCGATGTTTTATAGATGTAATGATAGATTGATGACCGTAAAATAACACGTAAAAATTAAACAGTAGTTTTTTTTTTCCTTTGAAAAACATATCTTATCAAAAAAACAAAAAAAACATACGGCCTCTAAAATCCTAATCTTGTCTTTAAAACATAAGAAAAAATATGGTTATATCTTTATCGACAAGAAACAATGGTTATAGACTTATAGGATCGGATATGTCTATTTACAGCTTTTAAACTGGATTTGATTTGTAAACAAAAAATTTGTATAAATGTTGTAGAAGAAATGATCCCTTTACCATTATTTGAGAAATGATTTTCTAAAATTTGCTTATGTGTCGCCACCACAATTATTCTCACCATTTTTATTATGACGTGTCGCCACTATAATTATTCTCACCATTTTTATTATGACGAGTCATCTCATTCAATTCACTCACAAACTTTCAAAAAAATTACAATCTTATTCCACTCGATTTAAAAATTAATCAAAAAATAAGTAACCTAAAAATATTACCATATTCAATCATTCAATTCACTCACAATTTTATATATATGTATATTTATATAAAATGTCGTGATTTTTTTAATAGTTATATTTTTTTAACGATGAATCATATAACTTGTAAAGAAAATATTGAACATCCTGCATCAGCTGTGACATGCTATATAAAACGATCGTACGATAACATGAAATAGGTTATATAATTTTAAATCTACATTAAACGTATGGTTACAACTTTTTTTTTTCTCGGGAAAACCGTATTTTATGAATTAATTTTTGAATTCATAATTATAAAAAGCTTGCTGAAGTAGGTCTAAATTATGCAAACTATTTTGACACATAAAATTATGCAAAATATAAATTTAAATTCAAAATTTATTACTAAATATTCGTTAGCAATAAATAAGAGTTTCTTATAATAGTATAAACAATTAATCTAAATAACTAATATTGAAAAATATCAAATATTTTAAATTGAATAAATCTTGGTGCACAAAAATATGCCAAGATTATCTTCTAAAAACAAAGATTTTATGTTCTAGAAATAATCAATAAATTAGAGATATTTTCCGATTGTTCTGCAAGCCAAAGGAAAAAACTAATTCGAATAATTTTATCATTAAATACAAAATATCCAAAATTATAAAGCTACAAATATTTTGATCTATAACTTGATCAAGATTTTAGGAAGATTCAATGCAAAATATTTTGAATCTCTTAACAATAAATTTAGATATGGTAGTATTTTTATAAAAAAAAAAAAAAATTCATATGCAGAGCATTTGTATTAATATGCAGAGAAATCTGAACTTACACAGAAGATCATTTAATTGTTAATCATTCTCTTATCCTCTATTGTGTACCATCTTGCTCTGCGAAACGCTGACATGAAGGGAACATCTGTTTTTTTACGGGAGATATTTTTGGTAGATATTTTTGGGATCATCTAAAAAAAATTTTTGTTTAAATAATAATTCAAGTGTAAAACCCTAGCCACGTAACATATCTTCAACTATATATGTAGTATCAAATGAAGCATACAAAAACTCAAAACAAACTCTATGCCAAAAGTTTGTATATATATTATCTTTTTGAATATCCATATGATCATATCAAATACAAGGAAAACTAAATATTGAAACTGTATATAAAATTAAAACTAATTATTTCAAAATTATTTATGAGATTCAAATCACTGTATTTTGATAACTTTTATAATATTTGCAAAATATTCTTTCGGCTTAACGATCTCCTTCTTTTTCCACTCTAATTGGTTTATTTAAGCGATGAGAAAATGAGTGTTTTTTAATTACTAATAGATTTTGTTTTAATGAATAGATGTTGTTCTATAGAAATATATTTTTTTCATAAAAAAAGAAGTTAGTAAAAAAAAATACTAGAGTTCATTTGGAAAGAAATCTCATTGCTTTTACCAATTTATCTAGAAAGATAGTTACGGTTAAAATTTATTTGAATAGAAGAGGATAACTAGAAAATTTTGTACCATTGGTTCATATGGTAATCATGTAACTATATAAAAAAATTTTTTGATCATCTTTAAGTTGTAATGTTTTAATATTATCCTTTAAATATATTTTTACTACTCAGTACTCACATAACATCAACCAACTCATACATTTCATATGAGTCAAATATTTATAAAATTTGATTTGAGTATTCACATATCCATAGAATTTAAAATACCAAAACGGATAAAATACTATAATATGAAATAGTAAACATATACTATCTAAAAAAATCAATAAATATAAAAAATGATTTATACAATCTAAACCTAATATTAAATTTCTTTGAATTTGTTTTTAATGTATTATCCGCGTATAACGCGGGAAGTCACCTACTTGTATAAATAATTGCTACGCGCGTCTTTTTCAATAACATCCACAAAAGTTGTACATTTTCTAACAACAACACATACTAAACTTACATCCTAAATGCAAAAAAAAAAACCTCTTTACCATCGTCGTTTCTTCACCTTTACAGGTGTAGCCAAAAAAAAAAATATATACATAATTATTTATTCAACTATTTTTATTTAGTTTTAATGTTAAAATTTAGCTCCACTTTAGATCAGTTATCATTGTAATCTCCGAATAGTCTCGATCTAATTTAGCATTTAATAATTAACGTCCCTTCGCCTACTACGAATCAATCTATTTTAATATAATTTCCATGTTTGGCTATATAGGTAGCCACGACAACAATTTTTTACATTTTCTTGCCCGAAATAGAATTAAATGGGACCGTCTCTGACATAATATACGAATGGATAAAATATAATCATACGTGGATTGGTGAAAAAGCCATATTTACTGGTGACAAACAAAACGCGAAAATAACAGATTCGTAAAAGGAATTTGCATAAAACAACATTAAGTGAATATATTTTATTATAATGTATTAAAAAAATTTGTTTGAATGGGATTGGTTTTCGATTGGTCCGAATCCCCAGAAGCAACAGTCATTCTCTGTTTTCATTCATATGAACACTCTTCCTCCTCAGAAGCAGGAACAAGAAGACGAAGAAGAAGCGAGGTACGAATGGGATCTTTCTCTCTCCACCGTCGTCTCTTCTTCCTCCTCCTCCGCATCCGACGTTATCGGAGCTATTGAGTTCGACCCGACTGATACCGTCGTCGCCACCGCCGGGATTTCTAGAAAGATTCGTTTTTACGGCCTCCCTTCTCTGTTACGGACCAACGCCGGAGGAAGAGTCACCTTCGTCGATCAAGCCACCGCCTGCGAGTATTACATCTGTACTCCGGCGAAGCTCAGTAGTCTCCGGTGGAGACCCGGGTCAGGCGGTCGGGTCATTGGGTCGGGAGACTACGACGGCGTAGTGACGGAGTACGATCTCGAGAAGAGGACGCCGGTTTTCGAGCGGGACGAGCACGGAGGCCGACGCGTCTGGAGCGTGGACTACACGAGTCACGGCGTGGGCGCGTCAGGATCGGACGACGGGACTGTGCAGGTGTGGGATCCGAGATGTCCGCCGGAGGAATCTGTCGGCGTTGTTCGACCCGCAGGAATTTGTCGGAGCGCCGTTTGTTGCGTAGAGTTCGATCCTTCCGGCGGACCCGCGGTGGCCGTCGGATGCGCCGATCGGAGAGGATACGTGTACGATATGAGGAAACTCGTTGACCCGGCGTTGACTTTACAAGGTCACGCTAAAACGGTGTCGTACGTTAGGTTTCTCGACGGCGGTACGGTGGTGACGGCAGGTACGGACGGTTGTCTGAAGCTGTGGAGCGTGGAGGACGGGCGTGTAATTCGCACGTACGAGGGACACGTGAATAATCGGAACTTCGTGGGGTTATCTGTGTGGAGAAACGGCGCGCTGTTTGGTTGTGGATCGGAGAACAACAGGGTGTTCGTGTACGATAAGAGATGGGGGAAACCGGTTTGGGTTGACGGGTTTGAACCGGTTGGTATGTCTTCTGGTTCGGATAAGCGGTTCGTGAGTAGCGTTTGCTGGACGCAATCAGGTGTAGACCAGTGCACGCTAGTGGCTGGTGGATCTGATGGAGTATTGCAGGTTTACGTGGGCAAAAGAAAGCCATAGTATTATTATTCTTGTTAAGTTATATTATTACACCATCTTTTATGAATTATGATGCTTCTTAATTTCTTTTATAAATTTATTTTTCCTACATGAGATTGCTTTTTGATGCAGTTGTGAGAGCATTTTATCTGTCTTGTTTTTATTTATAAAGGAGTTTTTTGCTTGTTCTACGTTTTTGTGTGTAATTTCTATGTTTTCTTGTTATTAACCATAAATTTTTGAGTTTTTTTTTATTAATCCACAAATCTTCATATTGCTATACGATATTTTCATGTTGGAGAAATAAGTTTAAAAAAAAAAAAATTTGATTACGATTACAAAAGTAGTTACTAGTTTGTTGGCAGATATATAATAATTATTATATTGCCGTCGTCTATCATATCAATGCATCTTACGAGTTTTGGTACGTTATAAATTTTTTATAGGTCTATCTATCTAGAATCTAGAATCACGAGACAGTTATTTGCAGTTTTGGGGTTTGCACTAAATATAAAAAAATGGCAGGATGTGATAATTGATGAAATGAGAAAAAGCCTAATCAATCTAGCTATGTGGTAAGCTGTAAAGTCGGGTGTCATTAGAGTTTGATTCTTGTTATTTTTAATTAATCAGAGTCCAATGTTGTTTAGTTCTATTTATCAGATAATTGCAAGAAAGAAAGACCATGTGCATATAGTTCTTGGTTAATCCTAGAACTTATAAGAAAATCTTAAAGAACGTGTATATGTTTCTTCTATAATCTATGGTAGGCGCTTCACATCTTAATTTGTTTCATGCCTGAACTTAATTAGTTGGTTAAGTGTTATATTTGTTTCTATCTATTTCTTTTATGCTTTTCGCTTTCTTATTGTAGCAACGGTTTTAATGGCCATGTAATGTTGACTTTGTTATCAACTTATGTGAACAATTCCTCATTAGATGGAGATTAACTAATATATAAAAGTTATTTTGTCCCAAATAAAAAAAATTGTCGAGAAAGAAAAAAAAACATTAATATAGATTCCCGACAGTGATTTGGTGGTTCAGATTAAGTTGCTCTTTTGACCTTCACAAATGTGGTTTTGGTTTGTTTGGATTTTCTTTAAATCGGGATAATAAGTTTAAAACGGTGTTAAGTATGTTTTTCGGTTGTAAGATTTCTTTCGTTTGGACTTTATTTATTTTGTTGTAGGACAATTGCTCCAGTGTCGTACATATTGACAAACAATTTTTGTCTTCTACCTTGTATTTCTCTTCGTTTTTAATATTATAACCAGACCCAAAAAAAAAAATATTCCCGATTGTGACAACGGAACAAAAAAATACAAACTGACGGTGGGATAAGCAATGCAGTTGTTAACTTGTTTATTTACCGCTTTTTTTGCTTTAACTTCACGACTTCAGATTCATCTTAATTTGTTTCATGTCTAAGCTCACACAATTATATCCACTTTTGATATATTTACATCTGGATTTATGCGTATTTAGCAAGGTTAGGTGTTGTGTTGATTTTCTTTGATTTCATGGTTACAACTGTTATTGGGGAAGTGTCACATGAACACATTTCAGCTTCCGAGGAAGATGTTATAGTTTGATTTACATCTTGATAACTACCTCGAATTGAGCTTTTGACATAGATGGTTAACTTAAGCATCTACCAAAAAAATTAGTAGACTTTTCATTAGATCAGATTAAGTGCCACCCCAGCTATAGAAACACGAACACATCTCGGTGTTATTTAGATTATCTTTTCTAAATTTTATTAGTAACCAATACATCTTTATCTATCAATTTGCATGGAACCAACATTCTCTTTTCTGCTCTGTTCTCCTACAAAGCCCAGTTATAAATTAGGCACTTGTCAGATTTTCAGGGCCGAAGATAACTAAAGGGACCATCTATCAACAGGGACCATCTATACTCTCTTATCCAAGAAAATAGACAACAAAAAGTTGATTACGATAGATAGCAAAGACAAAACAGTTGAATGTAGTAAATTTAGATCGCGAAAGAGCGTAGATTTCTATTTCGTCTGTGATAGTAATCAAAGTTTTCAACAAAAGGGATCACCAAACAAAACATTCCAAAATCGAAATCAAACCAAAGAAAAATCTCCATACTTTCAAAACTCTTACATCCCAGTGAATGCCTTCTTTCCAAAGGCTGATGCACCGGCTGGGATCACCTTCAGCACGTTGAACCTCACCGTCTTTGACAACGGCCTGCGATAAATCCCAAACAATCAGATCGTTTTGCCCGCATTGCCTATATCATAAAACAAGCCTAAAGACTTTGTTTTTTCTACAAACCCAATATTTACCTGCATTGGCCAATGATGACATGATCACCTTCTTTGACACGGAAGCACGGTGAGACATGGGCAGGGATATTGGAATGTCTCTTCTCATATCTGATGGAAATGAAGGAGACAATGTTTAATATTGATGTTAAAACCACTTGTGCTATACCGAGAACAGAGGTCACAATCCAAGTTTAGACTCGCAATCTTACCTTTGATACTTCTTGACAAAGTGGAGATAATTCCTGCGGACAATGATGGTTCTCTGCATCTTGGCACTGTGGCAAGTACCGGCTAAGATACGACCTCTTACGGAAACAGTTCCAGTGAATGGACATTTCCTGTCAATGTAACCTCCTGTTCCACACACAAACAAAGCCAGATTACGAAACATGTCTGAATGTTTTTGATTTCGATATTATATAGTTTCCCATTTCAAATCTCATCAAAGCAAGCGACAAAATCCTCTAACTTAGAGATATCAGAATATCAAACAGATCATCAACTGTGAAGAGATCGAACCTAGATTATACTGTTAATCGGCCAATTAGCTACACTACATCATCTATTCAGATCGAGCTTTTTGACACTGTACAAGTTTACAGTTTTTAGTTGAAGCATAATCAGAAGACCTAAAATCTATCGAATCCGGTAAATTGGATCAGCACATTACGGACAAGAAGAAACAAACCTTCAATGGCTTCTCGGGGAGTCTTGAAGCCCAAACCAATGTTCTTCCAGAAACGGTTTCCACCTTTTCCAGGTCTCTTTCCTTTCCCAGATTTCTTCGAGCTGAAACACACACAAACACGTAATCAAATGAACAAATTCGATAAAGAAGATGATACGAGTAGCAAGATAATATTCATTTTTCTCAAGGATTACCATAGGAAAACCTTGGGTTGCTTAAGGAAAGCTTTCTCAGTCTGCAAGAAAAAAAAGAAGATAATGAGAAACGTAAAGACTAACAGAGTGAAGAGAAACGAAAACTAGGAAATTCAAAGAGAAGAACAGAAACGAACTTGCTCGGCCATGGCTACTGGTCGCTGCCCTGAAGATTTTGAGGCAAATGATGAAGGAGATGATGGGAGAGACAAAAAGCAGCCACTCAAGTCTGAGGCAATGAAGCTCCGGTAAAAACCCTAATTTCCAAGTTCTCTCTCTAGTTGGGTTTGGGCCTTTTATTTTAATGGGCCGTAAGTTACATATTTCTCTTTTTGTCAGCGTGGGCTACATTTTATGGGTCCCGTTTTACATATCGGACCTCTTTACTTCCGCATTTATGATAGGGATACGATCATAAACTACGCCATAAAGAACAATTTTTTTTCTTTTTTCTTTTATAGCCTCAAGCCAACTTATACTACTAACTAAACCAACCTCAAAAAAAGGTTTACACGACCGGAATAAAAACCGTTTTTGATGGTAAAAACAACGAACTACACTTTTTATACGCACTGAACTTCATCTGATCTATAGAATCAGCTAACTGGAAATGGAGTTATGGAAGCGACAGCGAAAACAGCTATGCCACAGATAAATCTAAAAGCTTGCGATTTGACGTATATTTCTTTACCTAAACCAAAACCAAAAGTTAAAATCGACAGAAAAAAAAACAACAACAAAACAGACCAAAACCACACCAACTTAACTATCAATCAATCTAAAACACCTCATAGAAGAAGTCGAAAACAGAATGTATATTATTGTACGTACCAGTTCATAGAAGTTAAGAGAAAGCCTTTCAATGAAAGTTGTACAAAATACAAATTAACAAACTTACCACAATCAATATAAGATGTTTCCATATGACCTCGTAATTTTCTATGTTTCCAAATTAAACCCACATTAAGCAAATTAAAAAAACGTATAAACGAACACTTTTATTGTTCTTTTCCAAACTATATAATAAATGAAACCCATTACAACAGCATTAGATTCATGTTTTCCCATAATGATGATTCAATCATATGCATCCGAAAAGCTTTTTCGGAGCGGTTCCAGTAGCGCGGTACTTGGCAGCTAATTCCTCGGCTTTGAGAACCTCTTCTCCTCGTCTGGCTTCGATCATCGCTCTCTTCTCTTCTGCTTGCTTATGAATTTGAGCTATTTTGTTCTTCATCAGCTCAACATACTCTGCCTTCTTCTTCTCCAATTGCTCCTGTTGTCAATTCCAGTTTCACAGTTATAAAAAGTCGGGGCTAAATTATAAATATCTGAAAATCTCCAACTAAATATGTAAAATATTTGTAAAAGTACTAATTATGAAAAGTAAAACATACCTCCATTTTCTTGAGCTCAGCTTCCACAGCTGCTTTCTTGTTGTTCTCCCATGACCCAATTGAAGAAAGCTTCTTCTCAGCTCTGAAACAAACATTTTCTTCATCTCTCAAAACTCAATTCTCAAGACCTTAATGATAATATTTTGGTTTAATTGCAAGAAGTTAACCAGTGATTTGATTGTCTCGAGTTTGGTTTAAGTGACCAGGTTATATAAATTATGAATATTTATAAGTAACTAAAATAAGAAAAAGTTACTTGTTCTCGACTTTGCATCTCTCAGCCTCTTCCCAAGCTTTGATAAGTGACATCCTCTTCTCTGTCTCAACTCTAGCCAGAACAGCATCTTCACTCCCAAATATTTTTAAGCAAATACAATAATTAATCAGAGTATGTAGGAAAATAAGAGACAATGATAAACACACTTGTCCATATATAGCCTTATATAATCACTAACAAAATATAGAAATTTTGTTCAATTATAAACCAAATTACTTTTGATACAAAATTAACAACCATAATTAAGAGGGAACCAAACCACCTAATTAGTTACTCCACAACATCACAAAAACACTAACACACCTTATTAGGAGTAAAGACAAACAGCTGGTCTAATTAACTTAGAAATTTGTTAATTACCTCGATTAGACCCTTCTTTCTTCTCTTCCTCGGCTTCTTCTGCCAAGCCAAACAAAAAACAAATTATACAAATTACTCTTCTCGCCAATAAAAATTGTGAGAATATAAATAAAAGACAATATCAAAACATAAAGAGAATAACGACAATGAATAATCTTTGAATTCTTCTTGTCCCAAACTTAAATTTGACATAATAACAGAGTTTTGAAACATTTTTGTAATTATTTTTTTCAAAAATCTGTTCTTAATCTTGAAATAAAATTGTTTGAAACTTTACTTGAAACAAGAATCTTGGAAAATAAGGTATATTTGACTCTGATCAGTTAATTGATTAATAAATTTTTATATTATATTGAAAAAGAAATCAGTAATTACTAGCAACGATTGGAACAAGAGCCTTGGAGTCCTCTAGCTTCTCCTCCGCCGGCGCCGGAGATGGAAGAACTGGTGGTGGAGCCACAGGCTTCTCCTGTGGAGCAACGTCCGCCGCAGCAACAGGTTTCTCCGCCGGAGCCTCCGGCGAAGGAGCTGGTTCCGGCACGGTGGTAACGGTCTCCGTCACCTTCTTCGGTTCCTCTTCGGCCATGTCGTATATATATGATGTAGGGTTTAACAACTAAAGATTACAAGAGAGAAAAACAAAAGGATCTGAAGAGAATCAGAATGATCCAGAAGTCAGGTTATTTAAGAGAGAGAGAGAGAGAGAACATAATATTTTGAGAGATTAACTGTCAATTTTTCAAGAAAACTGAGCTGGAATTGTTTGGTAGTGATGTTCTGTTCCTCGTTGTCATAAAATGACTCGCCTTCTTCTTATTTATTTTGTTTTCTTCTTTTATTTGTATCATTGACGCACGATTATAAATGTTTAGATAAATTACAAATACATCCACATATTATCTATATCTACAGTTCTCAGCCTTATTTCTTTAATTTCTAAAGTTGAAGTACACATCAAAAGACCAAGTATAACTCGGTTTAGTGGCGAGGCTCTAAAATCTGCCAAAATAGCGGTATTGTCCTAGAGTTTTCAAATTCATATCCCACTTAAAAAGAATATAAGAAGGAACATAATCTGATAAAACCGAAAGTCCATACCAGTATTCCAACAGAAAAATGTACATATTTTGACTCCGAACTCTGTTGGTGAAAGCGGTACAGTCGCAACAATAATTGTCATTATAAAATAAAAGTTATGGGATTCTGCATAATTTCCTACAAGTTTATGTACTCAAATTAAAATGTAATTAAAGCAGAGGATTAAACGGCAAATCAATAACTCTTGGAATTATAGAGTGGGACCCGTCGAATTTCGAAACCCAGGTTTTTAAAGTGGATAAAAACGCGGAACCGTACCGTAATTCGAGAGTATAACCGGTTCGCTACTCAGCACAAATGTCATCAAACCGGGTCATATTCGATGTAAAATTTCAAAAACATAATCTAATAAACCGGTTCAATATATATAGCGGACATATGCGAAATATAGATATTTGTTAATTCTGTTTTGTTTTTCTGAGACGAACGAATCACCAACTCCCATGACGTCATATGAGGTTAATACTGATAAATAAAGATAGGATATTTACGTTACGTTACTTATATATAGCCCAAAAAGAGACTACTCTATAATAACTTGTAACATTTCTTTACGCGAATCTTGTTTCTTATCGAAATCGTAAAGTTTTATCGTTGATGTAAAATGGTAAAGGTAAGCTAACTAATGCATTTAATCATAAGATAAGCTATATCGGGAATAAAATTAATATTACTGATTCTATGACAGAAATGTTACCTAATAAATTAATAATTGCTATTTACACAGTAAAAGAAAGGTAAGTACGTAGTAATTGCTGTTGCCAAGAAAAAAAACGTAGTAATTGCTGTTATTTTTTTTCCTTATAATAGAAACTAAATACTGATATACGGTTTAGGTAGTAGTTAATACTACTGCTTTACTTTTTTCCTTCATGTGTGATATTCTGATAATTTGTGTTTTTTATTTAAATTAATCGTGGGAGTTCCGAATCTTCGTCCAATAATTTATTGGATATTCAGAATCAAATTTTAGATATTCTAATTTAAAGAATAACCCTTTCAATCTATTTGTGTTATCACTAGACCACCATCTTATTGATAATTTGTGTTTTTGACCTCCGATATTCTTCATCAATTTTATAATTTAAGTAGACCTGCTAAATCTTGTATTTTAAAAGTAACGCATAATTTTTTTTCTGCGAGAAAATATGTTTACTTTTTTAATATTTGAAAAATATATTGATTCATTAGTTTCGTGTTGCCTACGTAATCGTGGTAGTTGGCTACCAAGTCACTCAACATTGTTGTTTCTAATTTTAATATAAATATTTTCTTGATTTGATAGGTTCTTTTGTCATTATTATTTTCTTGACAAAAAAAGTTCTTATGTTTTCTAACCTTATCTTAATTTTCATTCCACATATAAAAATAAAAAAATGCAATGATTTTGATCATGATACGACATTGTACAAACGTATGATGAGTTTGGTTTGTTTTATCTCTAAAACGAACTTTCATAGCCATCTGGATTCAAATTTTTATTAGGATAGAAGATTATTCTTTCAATCGGAATATCTAAAGTCTAATTCCAGATATCGAAAATATTGTGGACCAAAGGTCCAGAACTTCCACGGTTTATAAAAAAAAAAATTTCATAAGTTATCTTTAGAAATTCTTAAATTTATTCACGAATTGATGAATTATTCTTATTAATTACCCTAATTTAATTGTATTGTAGATGATATTCAATGCCTTACAAGTTTGGCCTTGCGATTTCTTCCACCGTCAGAAATTTTTTCTCTTTGTTTTGGGATTATATTTCCACTTTCATAAATATTGCTTTAAACATTAAGATTGTATTACAAAAGATAATTGAGTTCTATACTCGTCCGTCGATAAAATTTAGAAGAAACCTTCATTCTGACTTCCAGTAAGTGTAATTGCTACCATATAAAAATGGAAGATTTGTGACCTAATTTCCTCTAGTCTGGAAAAAAAAAAAAGTTTAGGACTTTATTAATGTTTTTCTCTGAAGCGAATTATACAAAAATAGGATCAATCATATAGATATATAACATAGTTTTATTACAGTATATTGAACAATTAATTTTACATCTTAAAATTATTTCAATGATTTAACGTTTAATTATGAAATAAAGATGACAAAAATTTAGTGTTTTAATAACGATCGAATTACTTATTTCTTAGGTTCTTCTCCCTTCTTCTCTTCCTTCTTCTCCTCTTTCTTATCTTCTTTCTTCTCTTCCTTCTTCTCTTCTTTCTTCTCTTCTTTTGCCGGTCCAACCGATATCAAATCAACTTTACCCACTTTCTTCAACTTCTTTACCACCGCAACCGCATCCATCATACCGATCACCGTTAACTTTTGCTCTTTCATATCCGCTGCTATCGAATCAACTCCTGCGTAACAACAATAACCATGTCATCCCCATCTACCACTTAGCATATAACTACATTGTAACCATCTTTGGTCACATATTCATTATTTTGAATCTGATGGAAATGGAACACTTAAATCAGTTTTGTTATCTTACTATCCCATAGTCTACAATTGCCGGTAAGGCAGACAACATTCAGTTTTCACACATCCATTACTGAGTTTTCCATCATTTACGTTTTCATCTCGGCCCATAAAAATATGGGCCTCTAAAATGCAAGTGGCCCCCTACTATTTGTTCTTCACCGTTTAAAGAATATCAACTCTGACGCAAAAGATGTCAAAATTGAGCAGCTCGAATAATAATCAAAGGTCTCAAATTCTGACGCAATCAAACCAAATTTTGTAACGTAATTTTAGCTAAAATTGGCTATTCATTGAGTGACTAAACCCGTCAGCAAACTTGTTTAATCTTTTCTTTGGGTTTCAAATCCTAAGAAAAATCTAAAATAGATTGAAATTGATATGCAGCACGGCAGTAACAAATAATACCCAGAAACTATAATCGAATTTGAAAGAAAAAAGGTAATAATAATAATTACCGAAGATATCAGCGGCAGCTTCTATGGCTTTCTGCTTGGTTTTATCATCCGTCATGGTTAAAACCTTCAACACCACTTTCTACAGAATATATAAAATCAAAGTAAAAACGATTTCGGAAAAAGAGATAAATCATATTCAATTTTAAAATTAATTGAACAAAAAAAAAACCTGGGCCATTTCGTCTGGGATCTTGGAGAAATAAGGAAGAGATGAGATCGAGAAAAGAAAGAGTTTGATGTTTTTTTTTTTAATATATGGAAAATATATAAATTGTGGGGAACAAAATAGAGAAAATTGGGTATTTGATTGATTATTGACAAAAAATTTGTGGTGGCTTTTGGTAAAGGGAGAGACCTGTGACGTATGCTGCAACGTAATGGACAGCTCTGCAATATTCTTACTACTATACGCCTGCTTTTTCTAAAGTTGCTTTGTTTGTCTTTATTAATTTTTAGAAAGTTTGCACTAGATGAGAATGAAATTGCAAAATAATTAAGAAAACAAGAAGTTAAACATAAGTGATATTTTCGTATGTGTTAAACAAAATTACTTTTCACCCAAAGACTGTTTCACAACTAACGATTTTATATGCACTATATCTACAACAGACAATTTTCTACATAACATACGAAACTACGGAGGATGGTTTTATGTGCAGCATTCTAAAATTTTCGATAAATTTTGCATTTATTAATTTGAAAAAATTGTATTTTCTGGAAATCGAATTTCACATTTGATATAGAAATTTTTTAACTCTTGACCATTAAAACAAAAAGATTCCCTAAATATATATCATTCACGTGTAATTTATTATGCGCGTGATTTCCGCTAATAACACGTAACATCTAGAAGTCGGAAAACAAAACCATCCATGAATTCTTTTTTCTACACACGGTATTCTCACTTCTATTTTTCGTATTTTTCCAAACTTTGTTTCTCTTTTTCTAATTTAGCCTAATATTTAAGGGTGGGCAAATTGTTTAATGTGATGACCTTTTTGAAAAATGAAAAATGTCATTATAAAGTACGTACATGGTTATTGTTTTGATGGACAAAAATTAAAGTTGTGAAGATAAGCTAACTGTTAATTTCGTATTCGAACAAAAAAAAATGGACATCAAAGTAGAAGAAGTCGACTCTCGAGTTATGAGAACAACCGAAGTTCAACTTCATGATTCTGTTTCTGCAAGAACAGGTAATAATCCGTAAATAATCAATAATCATTAGCGATTAATCACATTACATTTAATCGCTAATAATTACGTTAATTGTGTTCTCTTGATTACAAAAAAAAAGGAACGATGTGGACCGCGGTGGCACATATAATAACAGGAGTGATCGGAGCAGGAGTGTTGTCGTTGGCTTGGGCCACGGCGGAGCTCGGCTGGATCGGTGGTCCGGCCGCCGTTATAGCCTTCGCCGGAGTCACACTACTCTCTGCTTTTCTTCTCTCCGATTGCTACCGTTTTCCCGATCCTGATAACGGTCCCCTCCGCCTAAACTCTTATTCTCAAGCCGTTAAATTGTATTTAGGTCAAGTTCAAAACTCATAACCCGATTTCACTCACACAAATATTTTTTTATATATCCAACATAAGTAGTTCAATGGTGTACTAGCTAGCCACGTCACAAGTTCGAATATTCAAGGTCACGAGAGCCCTGAAGAGATTATGAGCTTAAGATCCGAAACTGTTTTTGTTTAAAAAGAAAAATATTTTAATTGTAGTTTAAACTTTAAACTATATAGATGGCTAATTTAATTTGCAGGGAAGAAGAATCAGATCGTATGTGGGGTCTTTGTATACATTAGCCTTATTGGTTGTGGCGTTGCTTATACCATTGTAACAGCTACTTGCATTAGGTAATAAATATAAACATAGCCTCTTTTTTTTTTTTAATTTTCTCTTCTTTTTTTTTTGATAAAAGAAAATTTCTCTTGGAATTTTTATAATTTGCAATATTGATATGTTGAGTTTCTTCCATTTCGTTACAGAGCAATTCTGAGATCGAATTGTTATCATAGAGAAGGACACAATGCAACATGTTCTTATGGAGACGACAACTACTACTTCATGCTTTTGTTTGGTTTAATTCGGATCTTTGTCACAAATACCTAATTTCCACAACATGTTATGGCTCTCTCTTCTCGCTGCGATTATGTCTTTTGCTTACTCCTCCATTGGCATCGGCCTCGCTTTTGGCCAAATCATAGGTAAAGATTAATCATTTCTCGTATTTAGATTAATTTTGCTATGTTGCTTCCGGTACCAAGCACTTATTAAGAGTTAAAGTTATGAGTCGACTTCATTTATTGTCAATTGATTTTGAGACCGAAGATTATTGAATATATGTCGTGTTTGAAATGAAGAAAACCGGCAAATCGAGGGAAGTGTAAAAGGAAGTCCAGCAGAAAACAGAGGTGCAAAAGTATGGTTAGTGTTCCAAGCTCTTGGGAACATAGCCTTTGCTTATCCTTTCTCAATCATACTTCTTGAGATTCAGGTAAATTAACTTCATACATATATATATATATCTAAGGATGCCAAGTTAAATTAATTAACACATTAATTACCCCAACAGATTCTAAATATTGGACTTTTAAGTCACAAGAACATGAGTTGATATTCTGCTGATCAAGAAATCTTTGTTTATGTGGGTTGAATGAAAATTTAAGAACAGGACACATTGAGATCGCCACCAGCAGAGAAGCAAACGATGAAGAAAGCCTCGACGGCTGCGGTATTCATCACAACATTCTTTTTCCTTTGTTGTGGATGTTTCGGGTACGCGGCATTTGGAGATGCCACCCCGGGAAATCTCTTGATCGGTTTTGGATTCTATGAGCCATTTTGGCTCGTTGATTTTGCCAATGCTTGCATTGTTCTTCATTTAGTTGGTGGATATCAGGTACCGTACAAGCCACTTGTTCCCATCTGACTAACACGGCTGCTATTGTTTCAAACGTCAGTTTCTGTGTTTTCGTTTACATGTGAATTCACATTTTAAAAAAACAAACCACATTTTTTACTTTTTAGTGATTTAAACAAAATATGTTGTTTTGAACGTTTGCGTTTACAACTTTTAAAAAATTGTTTAAAATACCAACCATTGAAGTTTGATTTGATATAACATGTTCAAATGCAAACAGACGACCATGTCATATAGCTTAGCCGTTTATGTTAATGCCGTCACCGTATCACCATCTAAATTCAAACCTTTGTGATGCATGTTGTTGAAAGAAAGGAAAAAATGCAAATGGACAATCGAAATTGAAAATCTCCCACACATTTTTTAATTGTTTTGTGGCATTTCAGGTCTACAGTCAACCGATTTTCGCGGCTATGGAGAGATGGCTAACCGAGAAATACCCACAAAACAACTTCATCGCAAGATTCTACGGACTGAAACCGCCATTGTTACGAGGAGGAACAGTGAGATTGAATCCAATGAGGATGTGTCTGAGAACGATGTATGTGGTGATAATAACGGGAGTGGCAATAGTGTTTCCATACTTCAATGAAGTACTTGGAGTGGTGGGGGCACTTGGGTTTTGGCCTTTGGCTGTGTATTTCCCTGTGGAGATGTGTATATTGCAGAAGAAGATCCGAGCTTGGACGCGACCATGGCTTCTTCTTAGGGCTTTCAGCTTTGTTTTCTTGCTCGTCTCTCTCTTGTCTCTTGTTGGATCTGTTCATGGACTTGTCGGAGCAAAACTCCGATGACTAACCAACTTATATTGAAACATATTTAATAAACCAAGTGATGAATAACCCATACCCATTATTCGTCATGTCCCTTATCCGGCCTATACTACTATACAGAGCGCATTCGAGTTGCAAAAAATGTTTAGAAATTAAAGAGATTTAATACCAAAATATTAATCACAAAAACTACCTTGTAACTAATATAAAGGAAATATTTCTGATTATTTGTTTCGACATAGTCATTTCATTTTAAATCAAATCTTCAATCAGAAATCTGAGTGATGCAAGGATCCTACTTGAAACAAATAATCAGAAGATAAATATGAGGTCCATTATAACTGAAGATTTTTTTAATGTATTAACTTTTAATATAAAACGTTGAATTTTGAATACACTAATTAACTCTAAAGAGAAATTTCCTACCATTTATGTTTTGCTTTTTTAAATTACCATAAAAATCGTAAATATTATCACAAACTTGTGTTTAAGATAAAAATCTATAACTTAAAAAAAAATATAAATGATAAAGAAGGGTTCCTAAACACAAATTTCTGGCAATGTTATGATTTTGGCTGTAATCTTAGAAAATAAAATAAAAATGGTATTTATTTTTTTAGAATTCTCCAATTCTAAAATTTGGCACTTTTAATTTTCCCTTCAGAAATAAATATGGTCTTATCCAAAAAACATTGGGATAGAAAACTTTTATCATATGAGAAAAGATTCAATGCAAAACCTTTTGTTTCCTACGCTCCTTTTTTGGTAACTTGATATATTTCACCATATTTGGTTAACCACTACAGATACATTTACATGTCTCATATATATTGGAATAACATTGTTACCATAAACTATTATTATTTCCTCTCTATAAATTAATCTTTGTCTTATTGAGAATTAGCAATCAAAAAGTCATACTTCGAATTTCCTCTAGCAAATGGAGCTCTTCCTCAGATCCAAATTTTTTAAGGTATCTACTTTTTGTTTTATAAAGTGTTATTCTTAAGAGTTTTAAATTATTTCTTGGGAAAATGATATAATATATTTCTTCTTTCCGGTATTTTTTTCTTAGATGATTAGAACATCATTCTTCATATTAGTGGTTTTTGCTCTATCCGGTATTCCAGTTATGGAGTCTCGGCATCGTCCGCCCCTGAAAGCACAAGCCGGTATCGAATATTCGGCATTGAACTGCCGGAAACATAGTGCGGTTCTAACCGATTTTGGAGCGGTTGGGGATGGAAAAACATCAAACACAAAAGCGTTTAGAGAAGCCATCAGCAAGCTTAGTCCATTGGCGGCTGACGGAGGAGTCCAACTTATTGTCCCGCCGGGGAAATGGCTCACAGGAAGCTTCAACCTCACCAGCCATTTCACTTTATTCATCCAGAAAGGAGCAACTCTCTTAGCCTCTCGGTATTAATTAGCTTAGCCCTAGTCTCCAAATCAAAACCAATAGAAGAAAATGACACATATACATATGATTGAATTGAAATGTTTTATGTGGAATGGGACAATGTTGTGTAAAGTATCTTAAAAGAATGAAACTACACATGCTCGATGTGATTTCTCAATGTAATTTAGTTGTATAAATTCACATATTTATTGGTTAAATCCGGTTTGAACAAACCAGGACGAATCTGAATACCCCGTGGTTGCGCCATTACCGTCATACGGACGAGGGAGGGACGCACCAGGACCAAGGTTCGCTAGTTTAATCTCGGGCACAAATCTGACAGACGTCATTATCACCGGTAACACACAAAAACAAAAACATCAATCATACCGGGGCCATGAATTAATAATGTCATGTTAAATTCGACGATTTTATTGATAAATTCTTTAAAACATTGATTATATTTAGGTAACAATGGGACAATCGACGGGCAAGGGCAGTACTGGTGGGTGAAATTCAAGAGCGGTGGATTCAAGTCTATCACGAGACCGTACATGATCGAAATCCTTTTCTCCCAAAACGTTCAAATCTCAAATGTTACTTTGATCGATTCGCCATCGTGGAATATTCATCCCGTGTATTGTAAGAATGTTATCGTCAAGGGTGTTACCATTCTTGCTCCTATCGATTCTCCTAACACCGATGGAATCGACCCCGGTACGTTCACATTCGTGTTAGCCCGTTAATCAAATTGTATAGGGTATTTAGATTATAAAGTTATTTGACAAACTAGCATTTAAAAACAAAATGTTAAGTAATTATGGCGAAATAACCGACGTACCTAGAATTTGTAGAGGTATGTAACTTTTTGTATAGTGATATACGTTCATGATAGATAGATATAGGTTTACATACTGATATTTCAAGAATATAGGATAAAATTATCATGAACAGTAAAAATGTTATATATCTAATCAATTGTGCCAATCCATTGCACAAATTTTGTTTAATCAGTGTTAAAAATTCTTAGACCACAAGGGTCTTAAAATGTACGATTATGTTATCTGTTTCAGATTCTTGCACCAACACCTTAATTGAAGACTGTTACGTAGTCTCCGGCGACGACTACATCGCCGTGAAAAGCGGTTGGGACCAGTACGGAATCAAAATCGCGATGCCGACACAACAACTTTCCATCCGACGGCTAACATGCATTTCCCCGGACAGTGCAGGAGTAGCACTCGGGAGCGAGATGTCCGGTGGGATCAAAGACGTTAGGATCGAAGACATAACGCTGATCCAAACGCAATCCGCGATCAGAATCAAAACCGCGGTTGGACGCGGCGGTTACGTTAAAGACATCTTCGCAAGGAGGATAACTATGAAGACGATGAAATACGTTTTCTGGATGAGCGGTGCGTATAACCAACACCCCGATGATAAGTGGGACCCAAAGGCTTTACCGGTGGTGAAGAATATTAACTACCGTGATATGACGGCGGAGAACGTTACGATTGCGGCGAGGCTTGAAGGGATCAAGAACGATCCTTTCACGGAGATTTGTATGTCGAATGTGAGTATTTCCTTCTCTTCTAAACCGAAGAAGCTTCAGTGGAATTGTACGGATATAGCCGGACTTACGAGTCATGTGACGCCGGAGCCGTGTAGTCTGTTGCCGGAGAAAGCAAAACCGGTGGACTGTGCGTTTCCGGAAGATAAGATTCCGATTGAGAGTGTTGTCATGAAGAAATGTGTTGCTTAGAGACAATGTAACGCATGAATACATCTTTTTTTGTTGCTCAACTTACGAAACATCTACTCTATATAAAAAAATGGGGTTTTTGATATATACTAATAACAAACAAATTTACGTGACAAAAAAAAAAACTTTATATGAATAGGACTCAAAATTAAAACCTAACTTGATTTAACTTCTACTATAAACTTTATGGAACATATTAGTATAACCCTAAACAAAACGAGATATTCGTCACAATTCACTTTTTCTCTAGTTTCTTTACGAAGTCGACTTCTTTATTGTTCATATGTGAAATTCACGACACAAACACATATATAGGATATTTGAAGTCAAAGGAAACATGGCTTATCATTGATCCAGAAGAAGATATTAAATTTAAGTTAGGGTTGAAAAATCAACGAGATGTAGTGAAAAGGAGTTGTTTTCTATACGAAGCTCGCTTAGCTTCAATCGAAATTGTCGGATCAGCCCCCCCAAAAAAATGTTTTCATGGGTATGGTAGTTAATTCGTGTTGTTGTAATAGAAAAAAACATGTGGTTTTGTTTTGTGTTACAACTTGCAACATTAAATTGTGAGTCCTTGATCAGGGGGAGATTATATAGTACAAAAGCAGTGGATGCTTTTTCTTTGAATACCATATCTTCCTATGATCGAATGTTAAAAATATTGAATAGCTTAAAAGACTCTCAACGTTAATCTCAAAAACAAAAAAAAAGTGAAAAAAATTCTAAAATTAAATATAATATTTATATAAAATATTTGGAAACTTTAGAATCCCCTTAAACCATTAATCTAAACAAAATATATAGGATAGATGTGAATAAAAAAAAATAGAAATATTGAATAGTTATCCTAAATCTATGTTGATTAACTAATTATGTGAAGACGTTTGTTCGGTTTCCTCTCTCAATAATATTTTGGTTGTCAAAACTATAAAGTTTGTTGTGACTATTTGAAATAAAACTCTCTCAAGTGTTGCACTATTAAAAAAGCTGAAACTTGATGCAACGACATTATTGTTCACATTCTTTAACTAAAAGACATTATTGTTCACATTCTTTATTAAGCTCACAAGATTCCCTCTCTCTCCTCTTTCTTTCTCTCCCTCCTAAACTCTTTTGAATCTTTTTTTCCTGCAAGATTCAACAAAGCATTCTTCTATATTGGTTTTTAAATCGGAAGGTATGCAACAGCAGCAGCCGGCGATGAGGAACTCACCGTCGAAGAATGGGTCGGGAGGGCATTCTTGTAATTTCATCGACACCATATGGTCTCCCTTTGTCAAGTCCGGTGCCGGAATATCTCCCAACAGATCCTACGCCCTCGTCTCCCTCCTCATCCTCCTCATCGTCGGCGCGTTCATCTCCACGCGCCTACTCCTCGACCCCACCGTAAGTCACAAAACGACACTCTCGCTTGTCGTTTTTGCTGAATCTAAAAATTCTCAGTGCTTGTGTTTTTTTGTGGGTTTTTTCAACTTCGAACTTTTGAATATTGTGCTTTGTCACGTGAGAATTTTTTTATTGTGCATTCACATGTGCCGAATTTGTCGGCTCGCCGTACTTAGGTCTAAGGAATCACGCATAGTCAGACACGTGTCGATTGTGGTACCCATACATGACTTTTGTTTTGTAAGTCAAATTAGCTGTCACGCGCTACTATTCACAAGTGTTCACGCTTTTTAGGTTCTGATAGAAAAAGAAGCCGTGACGTCGCCGACGAAGACCAAAACACAGACGATTTCCCCAAAATACCCTCGACCTGCTACAGTTATTACGGAAAGCCCACAAGAATTCACACTGCACTGCTCCGCCAACGAGACCACCGGGACACGCCCGAGAAACAACTACCGGGCGACGGCGAGTTTCGGAGACGATGATTCGAAGCATACTCCGACCGCCACGTGTCCCGATTACTTCCGCTGGATCCACGAGGATCTCCGTCCATGGGCGAGTACTGGAATCACGAGGGAAGCACTGGAACGGGCCAAGAAAACGGCGAATTTCCGGCTAGCGATCGTCGGCGGGAAGATCTACGTGGAGAAATTTCAGGATGCGTTTCAGACAAGAGATGTGTTCACCATCTGGGGATTTTTACAGCTTCTACGGAAGTACCCTGGGAAGATTCCAGATCTCGAGCTCATGTTCGACTGCGTTGACTGGCCGGTCATTAGGGCTGCGGATTTCGCCGGACTCAACGCGCCGTCGCCTCCGCCGCTGTTTCGTTACTGCGGAAACGAGGAGACGCTCGATATCGTGTTCCCTGATTGGTCCTTCTGGGGATGGTAATGGGTTATGGGTACTTTGTTTTTGTTTAAAGCACCCGTGATTTTTCCAAGTTCTCTCAATTACACCCCAATAGTTTCGAATTGATCAATGAAACCCATTAAATTTTTACAAGGAAGGTTCCCGTTAAAATTTGTTTGTAGGTCGGAGGTGAATATAAAGCCATGGGAGAGTCTCTTGAAGGAATTAAGAGAAGGGAACAAGAGGACCGATTGGATAAACAGAGAGCCTTATGCTTACTGGAAAGGGAATCCATTGGTCGCAGAGACAAGACAAGATCTCATGAAATGTAATGTCTCTGAGGAACACGAGTGGAACGCTCGTTTGTATGCTCAGGTAAATATGATGATGCCCTTTGAACAAAATAAACGATTTCGAGGAATGCCAAGAAATCTGATTATGCTTGTTACAACTATAATTTTTATTTAAGAAAGCAACAGTTTTTTATAACTGATAAGTGTGTTTTTGATTTGTGTTGTAGGATTGGATCCGAGAATCAAAGGAAGGCTACAAGCAATCAGACTTGGCGAGCCAATGCCATCACAGGTATGTACTTTTGTCGACTTCAAATATATTCAAGAATTTGGGTTTTGCATCATGAAAGTTGACATATGGAATAGTAATTGTATGGCTCTATGTGATGTTTATGTATAGGTACAAGATTTACATAGAAGGGTCTGCGTGGTCCGTGAGCGAGAAGTACATTTTGGCGTGTGACTCGGTGACTCTGCTTGTGAAACCCCATTACTATGATTTCTTCACCCGAGGCCTTCTTCCGGCTCACCATTATTGGCCCGTTAGGGAGCACGACAAGTGCCGCTCCATCAAGTTTGCTGTTCATTGGGGAAACTCTCACATTCAAAAGGTACATTATTAATCTATAACGAAATCCTAATGTTTGGATTACTCGATTGTTTGTTTTTGTTTGCATTTATTTGTTAGTATGTTTCTTTTTCATTTGAACCATAACCTTTACTATGTCAAACAAAACAAAATTGGTAAGAAATACGGCCTTGAGACCTAGAGATTGGTTTGAATTGAGAACCGAATCTAAATTCTCCGGTCATTATCCTTCGGGTTTTTTTTGTTTGTTTAACCAGGCGCAGGATATTGGTAAGGCGGCGAGTGAATTTATCCAACAAGAACTCAAGATGGACTACGTGTATGATTACATGTACCACCTTTTAAACGAATACTCGAAACTCCTCCGGTTTAAACCCGAGATTCCCCGGAATGCCACAGAAATTTGCTCGGAAACAATGGCGTGCCCAAGGAGCGGGAACGAGCGGAAGTTCATGACGGAATCACTCGTGAAGCACCCTGCAGAGACCGGTCCGTGTGCCATGCCGCCTCCATATGATCCGGCATCGTTTTACGCAGTTGTGAAGAGGAAACAGAGTACGACTACGAGAATCCTACAGTGGGAGATGAAGTACTGGAGCAATCAGAATCAAACCGGCTCATAAATTTAGCCTCATTCCAATTTTTCGTTGTATAGAGAAAATAAAGGTTATAGTTATAACCGGTTTCTATTTATTTTTTTAATCCGGTTTGCTGTTGTTGTAGATGACTAGATTCTATGTTTCACGTTTAGGCTATTTCACACGAAAATAAAATGAAAAATTTTCATACAAATTTTCTAGATTTAGAAAGATGTTAATACTATTTATTAGTTGACGTCCTTTCTTAGGCTTCTAAATCCATATTATATGTTTATATAGTTCAAAAGAATTAGTCCTTAATTCGGTTGAATCAATTGAGTTTGAAACTCTAAAACTCTATGTCAAAAAAAAAAAAAAAAAAAAGAGCAGCTGAGTGCACAAATCACCGGCCTAAAAAGCGAATTTGAAATTAGTTTAAATTTGGTAAACGATAACCATCACCTTAAGAAAATATTAAGCGTAGAGTTATAAGATAGAGTTGGTTATGAAATTGATGGTGTAACTTGATGGCTACTATTCCATCACAAGTTGCTCTAACTTTGAGATTGATACATTGCTTATGATTGAGGCCATAATCATTTAAAAGCTGTTTTTGCTGTCTATCTTCAATTTTCACGTCACGTAGGACCCAAATTCACCTGTTTTAATTTTCAAGTTTATTATTGAGTGATTTGCAAGTTACTGTTCAGATTAGACCCACCGCTTCGCACTACGGTACTGTAACGATTATTATACATAGAAAGATCAAGCTATCGATTATATCCACACAAAACTAAATTAGAACTTTTAATTATAAAATTGGTACATATTGATATTGAATACACACCGAACAACAAAACTGTCAAATTCCTTCGACTATTATGTCGAAAATATACTTGCACATGTGCATCTTTTGTTATTTGTTTTCATCTATTTCTTAATCATTGTTTCGCCATTTCGGGTCTAATCCAAATCTCAATTTAAATTATTGGTATATTGGCAATTGCTTATTTGCTTTCAAACAAGTTGAAAATAATCTGTACTCCCCACCAGTTTCTCAAATACTAAATTAATCTCAAATGCTTATGTTTTAAATTCTCTTTAATGTTGTCCCTAATTTTTTTTTTTAAAAGACCAACGAATTACCATGTTTACCGTTTAGGATTTCATAATACTACAAAGTTGAAAAGTATTATCACTCCTGCAGATATTAGTTTCGTGATTAGCATAATTTGGTAATCAGATTAAATTGCATCGCCAGTAATGCGGCCATTAATCCAAGTCACGTGCTTTGACGTTGGTATCACGTGTCTGTCACGGTTTGCTTCATGTGCAAGAATGTAAAAAAGCTGGAGAACAAAATAAAGAAATTGTTCAGATCTCGCAGCCTTATTTTCTACAAGGTTCAGTCTTCACATGCCTTAGCGCGTGAGAATACCTTATCCATTCTGGATCTATCTGTACAACACCCTCACTATTTAGTGGAGTTAATGCCCCAACAAAAAAACAGTTTTCTCTCCAAATGTTTTAAGAATATAGATGTGAAAAGTTTTTGAATGTTTTCTCATAGATCAAAACTAGTTCTGCAATATTTGTAATTATAAAAAAAACACACTCAAATTTCCCTCAAAATGAGAAAACAAATACTACTGTTTCTACTAATTTCGAGAGGTTCTTCTGCAGAAGAATTTAACTTTTTGTCCACATAATGACAAAAAAATATACCGAATACGGAATGTCCTACTTTGATTAAAAAATAATAATCCACAATTATTTGCTGAGTGGAAAGATATCTTCATTTGTATTTTCCGAATTTAATATATTTTCCAGAATAATTTATTTATGTCACGGGCCAACGGACCTAACAGCCGTTACTTCCCTCCGTCATTCGTGGCGGCAATAAAGAAGAATACCAATGTTACACCGGTTCAAATTAAATAAATTTACGCCAAAAAAATATCTATTCATACTCAGAAAATGTAATATTTCCACTAAGGGATTCAAATTGAAAAAAATATATGAAAAAGTGAGGTATTGTGCAATTTCAATCGTTGGATTTCTGATTCAGTCTAGTACGGTTTACGTATACCGGTACAGTTTTAACCGGCGTGTTTTCTACAAAGAGGGACCCAAATAGAAAATCCCGTCTCCGTTATCTCCGCACTATAAAAACTGACCACTTCGTCTTCTTCATTCACTCGCAATTTCGTAACCGTTTTAAATCTCTGCAACTTTCTTGGGGTTTCCTTCTCTAGAAACCACCTCTCTCTCTCTCTCGAACTTTTTTTAGTTGCCTACTAAGCCAATTATCGAAGATGCGTGAGATTCTTCACATTCAGGGTGGTCAGTGTGGAAACCAGATCGGTGCTAAGTTCTGGGAAGTGGTTTGCGCCGAGCACGGGATCGATTCGACGGGAAGGTACCAAGGGGAGAACGATTTGCAACTCGAACGAGTCAATGTGTACTACAACGAAGCGAGTTGCGGGAGATTCGTCCCACGCGCCGTCTTGATGGATCTGGAGCCGGGGACTATGGATAGTGTCAGATCTGGACCGTACGGACAGATATTCCGTCCTGATAACTTCGTATTCGGTCAGTCCGGCGCCGGTAACAACTGGGCGAAAGGACACTACACGGAAGGTGCTGAGCTTATCGATTCGGTTCTCGATGTTGTTCGAAAAGAGGCCGAGAACTGTGACTGCTTGCAAGGTTAGAATCGTTTTTCTCCGATCCCGTTTATATGTGTTCGTATTTTCAATTGGTTGTTGTAGACACTTCGAGTCTTTACCGATTTATCGATTTCTTATGTTTAAGTAATAGAGGAGCTGGATTTGTGCAGTTGTTTCTACTAAAACTGGTCATAATTAAGATTTGTGTGATTTAGATTGTTGTGTTCGTGTGAATGTTCTTTAGGATTCCAAGTTTGTCACTCTTTGGGAGGAGGAACAGGATCTGGAATGGGAACATTGCTGATTTCAAAGATCAGGGAAGAGTACCCAGATAGGATGATGCTGACGTTTTCCGTTTTCCCATCTCCAAAAGTGTCTGACACTGTTGTTGAGCCTTACAATGCAACTCTCTCTGTTCACCAGCTCGTGGAGAATGCAGATGAGTGTATGGTTCTTGACAACGAAGCTCTCTATGACATTTGTTTCAGAACTCTTAAGCTTACCACTCCAAGCTGTAAGCCTCTCTTCTTTGTGTATATCCAATTGCTTAATGTTTTCATCCACTGCGCGCGCCGGCCTATGAGAACTTTTCCGTGCTCAGAGTTGTCTATAACTCAACTCGTTGTAACATTTTAGGTACTTTGGAGTAGAATTTGAATGGTAAATTGCCAACAATTTTTCTGTTAACATACCCAATTTCTCTTGTTCTAGCCTTTTATGTACTTTTGCATTTGTTGTCTGCGGAAGTATTTTTCACATTACGTCATTGTCCTACAGTTTCGGTCTTTGATAGAATGTCGAAAAGTAGAACATTTTTACCTAATATATCCATCCTCCAACCGGGTATTGATTGATGCATGATAATCCGGTTGTTGGCTTCACTGTACTGATGGGCTTGTTTGTTTGTTTTGTTTCAGTTGGAGACTTGAATCATCTCATCTCTGCGACCATGAGTGGTGTCACTTGCTGCCTCCGTTTCCCGGGTCAGCTAAACTCCGACCTGCGCAAGCTTGCTGTGAACTTAATCCCATTCCCTCGTCTCCATTTCTTCATGGTCGGATTCGCACCGCTCACATCACGTGGATCACAGCAATACCGAGCCTTAACCGTCCCTGAGCTCACACAACAGATGTGGGATGCCAAGAACATGATGTGTGCAGCTGACCCGCGCCACGGGAGGTACTTAACCGCCTCAGCCATGTTCAGAGGCAAAATGAGCACCAAAGAAGTCGATGAGCAGATGATCAACGTTCAGAACAAGAACTCATCCTACTTTGTCGAATGGATCCCCAACAACGTGAAATCAACCGTCTGTGACATTCCACCAACGGGTTTAAAAATGGCTTCCACTTTCATCGGGAACTCGACCTCGATCCAAGAGATGTTCAGGCGTGTGAGTGAACAGTTCACTGCGATGTTCAGAAGAAAAGCGTTCTTGCATTGGTACACTGGTGAAGGAATGGACGAGATGGAGTTCACAGAGGCAGAGAGCAACATGAACGATTTGGTCTCGGAGTATCAACAGTACCAAGATGCAACGGCCGATGATGAAGAAGGGTTTGACTATGAAGAAGACGAAGAGGAAGTGCAGGAGGAGCAATGACGGTAAAAAGAAGAAACGACTTCGTATAGCTACTCTTTTTTTTTCTTTTGCTCGTTTGTGTGAGTTTTTTTTTTAATTAGTGTCTTCTTATTTCGATGGCTTGCTTGTTTTTTTATGGTTTTGGTTTGCTTGTATTGGCATTTGGCTATGTGTGATTGTGCTTTTAGGTTTAGAGCTTAGGAAAAATGTGTGTTTATAAGCTCTTTTCGGGTGATTGGATTTGAGATATGTTTGCTAGTTTTCCCTTAAACTTTTGTGCTAAAATGATTCCTTCGTCTCTTTATTCCTCTTAGACGTAGAAGTATTTGTACCGAAACTTGTATATTTGCTTGTGTCGTCTCTTTCTCAGTTTCCATGTCCTCTATTCAATTTAAAACCGAGGTCATGGTGTGTTTTTGGTTCGTGCTTCGTGTGGCCGAGGTCCGAGTTCGAACTTGATCCATGGATGTTTTAAGTGCACAATATACAAATATGGTAATGGTAAGAGAGTTTTAATTTAACCAGAAGAGACGAGTATGTATACAATTGAAAAAAACGATTCCTCGAGTTTGTAAATACCATCACTATTCACTAGTGATATTGTTACCACTAAAGTCATGAGTAATCTCAACTTCTAATATCACGATATAAGATCATTTAGATCAACTTGACTTCGACTCAAAGTACCTGATCATAAAAACATAACCAAACAAAAAGATGAGAGTTTGACTTCTTTGTTCTGGCTTGATGATGCTACATAATCTAATCATTTGAAAAGAATAAGCTAAGGTTTACAACTTACAAGCAATCATGTACACACAGAAAAAAGTTAAAAAGAAGGAAAAAGAAAAGATCAATTGTGTACCGCGAGAGTCATGATCTGGAGCATTAGAAGCCTTGAATAACAAAAGAAACAAAAGACATATAATTACACAATCCAATTCAATATTAATCGAACCTTTACAGTATTTAGCTATAAAAATTGTAACAAATTTTAAAATTCCAGATTTACCAAAGAATCTGTAGAAGCTGGAATGAGATTATGACACGTTTTATCACATGGATATGGACAACCAATTTCTTTCGCTTCTTTTTCTCTCCCGAAATACCAATCTCCGACCGTCTCAGCAATTGTCTGAAACCAAAAACCGAATTCGGTTTAATAAACCGGATAATCAACAACTAAACTACTAAAGAATAAAGTTCCGGTTTAGTATACCTTATTGTGGATTCTCGGTGAAGTGGGAGAGAACCAAGTCTCTTGCAAAGCACTTTGACAATGATCGAAGCATGAGTTTATAAACATTCCTCCTCTCGATGAATTTCTGAAGAAATTCATTAATACTCCCAACATATCTTTCCTAAACCCTGCAAAATAAAATTGAAAATCTCGGTTATTTTACCGGTACTCTAATTTAAACCGAACCAATTGGATTTTTTTTGTACCTTGAAGTGCATCGAGCTGGTGAGGATTACATGCAGTCACATTAAGCTTACAACGGTTCCAACTCCCGGTCCGGTCAGCAGAAGGTGGAACCAGCCCATGATGGAACTGTGTAATAAACCCGAATCTCCGGTTTAGACAAATTAAACCGGTGTAATTAGATTAACTAAAGAGATGAATATAGAAAGAAAACCTGGAATACATCGTAGGCTGAATTTAAGATGAAAAATGGCGTTTTAATAAATCGCAATACGTATTGCGGGAAAAAACACTGCAAAAAATCAAGAATGTAAAATGATCTAGAGAGTTAATTAAAGTTAATTTTTATAAGAAAAGGTTTAGATTTGAGATTATACCAGAGATGGTTCGGGATAGAATGCTCGTGTACAATTTGGATCGAGGTTTTTTTGTATACCCTGAAAAGTTTGTTCCGCGATTGTAAAGAAATAAGAAATTGTGGACAAGAATTGAGAACTTTTAAACTCGATAGCAAGAGTTTGATCTCAAGTATACCTGTAGAGACACAAGCTGTGTGTAAAAAGATCTCATTGTCCGGTTTGATGCTACATCGATTCTGTTAAACCAATATAAACCATTTTATATATGTTGTTACCAAAGATCAAAACAGTTTAAAAAAGCATTCAATCAAGAAAACTTACGCGTCAAGAAAGAAACCAGCGTCGCTCATGCACTTAACGTCTGCTGTTTTTGGCAAATAGCTCGTGAAATTGTCACAATGCAAAAATGTAGACAAACCACCAGCTGAACATCCGGTCAGAAGAGCCTGCGTACCGGTCGATTTCATGGAATTGACCGGTTTAGTATCAACACATAAGAAATGTAGAATCGACGAAGTAAACCAAACTAAAATATGGAGATACCAATTTTATACATTGATTGATGGTACATTGTTGTGTTAGTGAAACTAAACCGAACCAAACCGGGACAAAAAGAAGAAATTTTACCTTGCGGGCTTTTGCTAAACCTTTGGGGAGAAGGTCAAGAATGATGGCATTCCATATTCGCTGTCCTCTGAAATAAAGCAGTGACGTCTGTCATTCATTCAATCAGTAAAAAAAATCAGTTTAAAAAACCCGTTAATTATAAATCATTTGGTACGTTTTCCCGGTTATTAAAAACGGTTTAAGAAAAAGAAAATTGGTTTAGAGGAAGAAACGAGTAGTGATTTACCCCGTTGCCAAATTGTGTATCTCCTGCAAATGAAGCTCCATCGCAATACCTCAGCCTGACTTTGTTCCAGTTGTAAAAATCTGATTACAAAAAAAAAAAAAAAACTTTATAATAAAATGAAAAATACAATAATGTGCAGTCCAACCAATGTGCATATGACGTATTGTGAATGCTGTTTCAACAAAGTAACAGCAAATTTTGACTCAAGACAGACCAAAACTGGACTACACATGTCCAGAAGTTAATTGACTGTTTTTCCCTCGTCACAATAAGTACTTTGACCCGAGAAAGGTAGGATATATGTGTAATTTGACAATATGGGTCGAGGTAGATCGATAGTGTGTGTTCGTTAGGAAGGGGACAAAGACAAAAAAAAAAGGCTAATAAGGAGAACAAAGCCATAGAGCCAAAATTATGATTTCTATCAAAATATATTTTATTTTTTAAAAAGCTGAATTTAACAGAAACATTTGAACCGTCACGTGAAAGAGAGACCACAACCACAAGCAAACATGTTCAATCAATAATTAATAGATTAATTAATGTTGCAATTTATTCATAAATTAAGTAAATTAATCTTGCAATTTATTCATAAATTAAGTAAAATGGAAAATGAAATTTAAAAAAGAATGACCTGGATTTAAAGAGGCGTTATTGCTCAAGATTCCGGAGAAGACGACAGTTTTGCTCATAAAACGTGTCGAGCCTCGACGGGTCTTTGATCTATCCACGCATGATTCTATATCATTGCACCATCCTCCTCCCTATAACAATTATTTAATTCTAAATTTACAATTACTTGCAAAAATCCAATAATTTTCCAAAATAGTTAACTACAGACGATTGAATAAAAATCACTGTTAAAGTAGAAAACAAATAAATAAATGTGCTTCTTTCTCATAATAATTCTGTTTCGCATAAAAGAAGTATAGAGAGAATGTTATAAATGCGCGTAATAAAGTGAAAGGCGTGAGGACACGATCCAACCAGCTCGAGACACTATGATTATCTAAAGTTCCTAAAACGGCGCCGTAATAGTTTTTGTTCTCAATCAATAATTATCGTAATTTCGGGTATTTAAATGTGTGCATTAGTATAAATCAATTACCAGCATCGACTTATAGAGCATAATCAGTTGGTAACAACATTCTAATCACTTAAGGTTGAGGTTCCAATAATGTATAGAAATAGTTTAAATTACAACCCACATATATTATGAACAGTACATATTGTTAGATCGTGATTAAGATATTTGTGAGAACTTGATTAATAGTTTGAAAATCATTAACACAAAAATACATATGTAAATACCTGAAATTATTTCATAGGTTAGCTGGATTCAATTATTCTGCCTACTCATCATGAAGTTGGTTACAACAGCAATACTTTAAGTAACGAACTAAATTATGCATTGACCAATCAGAATAAAAAAAACAAAATTCACTAACCAAAAGGCTGGCTGATTGATTTATTCGCAGCAAATGATTGATTACTTGTTCACATTCACATATTATTTTATAATCAAAACCATTTTTAAGAATAAAACCCGTTTTTGAGGTTTGAACAATTTACGAATTAGTAAGAGACATAGAGTTAATATAATAATTAATTACCTCAAACTGCAAAAGCCAATTGTTTGATCCAGCACCGAAGCCTCTGTCTAAATGGTACGCCGGCAAGCTCCCGTCCAAGCAAACTACAAAATAAATATATATTAAAAAAAAGCAAAACATATAAATCCAAATGTAAGAAAAAAATTGACACAAGGAAAATCAAATTTTCAACGTAAAATGATAGCGACTAGGCAGCTAATAGAGAGTGGGTTTATCGTTAAATGTGTTGCGTGACTTGCGTCATATATTGTATAACTTTAATATGCGGTTTAAAAAAGTTTAGTGAACTCAGCGACAAAAATGATAAAATCCATAGAGAAATATCAATCTATTATATTAAGAAAAATAATAGTTACATTAACCACAATATATATAGTATATGTAAATAGACGACAAAAGAATAAAAGAGGAAGACATACAAGCACCGAGAGCAGCGGCGTCTCGAACCAGTGTCATGCTGACGCGCCGCCCTGGGTCGCCGGAAATGAGCGGCGGAGATAAGGTCACGAAGAGGAGAAGAACCATCGCCGCAGTTAGATCGAGAAGCCGTGTCGTCTTCATTTTTTCACTTTTGAGGACCTTCAATGGTGAACGAAGGGAGATGAAAACGTTGTCGTTGAATTAGATAAGCTTTTTTTGTGTATCAAAGAATGAATAATTGATTTGGGGATTTAAGAGGGAAATGGAAACGTTTATACTTATGGATAATAGAGAGAATTTAGTTTACATATATATATACGGAAAGTAATTTTGGAGAAGAAAGTGAAAGGAGAAGCCAAGTGGGCAAGAGGTGAGAGATTGAGATTATGATATTGATAGGAACAAAGAAACTTTCGTCATCTTAGAGTTTTGGTTTTCTTTGTACGAAAAAGATTGATTCTTATAAATCTCATATATTATATATATATATATATACACACACATATGTATACATAATTCTTACATGATCAGGAGGCTAACTTGTTATTCATGTGTGTGTGTAAAGAGAGACATCTGACCAAAAAAACAAGTTATCCTGCTTTTTATGTTTATTTGTTATTATTTTTCATTATTTATTTGTTTATTGCTAAAGATAAAATCCACATGATATTTCTTCATTAAAAGAAAATTAATAAAGAAGAACTTTTCATCTTTGAATAGATGGGAGAATTTGTTTTTTTCTTGCTCTATTCAACTAAAAGATTCATCAACATCCAGAATTTCGATTTTCGTTAGTCAATAGTTTCTTTCCTTTTTCCATATTTCTATTGTTGGTCACCATTCAAAATATATTAGTAAGTTTTCTGGTTTTGTAAAATTTATCTTTTTCAATGACTTTCACAAACATTTCCACACGAGAGTCAAGTTTAGTTATGTCATATGTAATGTGTATAATACATAGTTAGCATAGGGCGTAGATACTAGATAGGGACAAACAAATTAAAATGAGAATAAATTTCTTTTATTTATTAGAAATAATTCTAAGTATGGAGATGGGTGGGTCACCAGCCGATGGATTAGAGTCGCAAAATCAATCTTCTTAGGTGTCTTCTGGTTTAGGTTCACCAGATCTTCTTAATCTGTATTCAGTGTATTTATTTATTAATTTAAAACTTTTTCGTATTTTCATCAAGAAAGAAAAGTTTCGATAGTTAGTTATGGTTGTTACCATTATGAATTGGTTTGGTCCTAACGGTCCTCCTTGTTCTCCAAATGCAAATGATTTTTTGTTTGCCTTTGAAGTGAAGTTATCAAAATTTACTTAATAAAATATTTTCTCACACATCAAACTCTATGGCTGATAGTTTGGTTCGTAGCGTTCATCGTTCATACGTACCATTTTTATGATATAAAATTGGAATTCACAAACTTATGTTTATAAGATGAACGAGAGTTTACAAGCTATGCACGGGGAAGATAGATGATGAATTGATGATAGAGATGGAGATGGAGGTCTTTGTCGTTGAATCCACAGCAACACACGAACCAGACTATTTGAATCACACAAACAACCTAGAAACACAATCATACAAGACAATGGAATCTCACCAAAGACTTGAAATGACAAGAACACAAAAGACACTCTTTTATAAAAGAAAATTTAACGTTTTTATTGAATAATTCAAAGATAAAGGGTGATTTATAATGAGCAATGAACTAATCTTATATATATATAGGTTCGAAATACAACATCTCTAAGGTCTAAAACAAGAAGCAAATCGCAGAAATTAAATAAAAAACTAGCCGTTGGAGAATTAATGACACAATCGGCCAAATAAGGTAAGTTGGAGGCTCGTTGTATCTTGAGTAGGGGTGGGAAAAAAAATCAAACCGAACCGTAATTAGGGATTTCAGATCGGTTTCATCAAAAAACTCGTTTGGTTGCCATTGTAAAAATATTTTGGTTTCGGTTTCGGTTCGGTTAAAAAACGTAAAACCGTTTGGGTTTTAGAATTTTTTAAATTAACTTTATAATATTAGTTTTGTTAAGTTTGTTTCGTTAGTTATTAAAAAAGCAGAGACGATTATAAAAAAAAATTCTTAAAAACAAACAAAACTAAATTATAAAGAGACTTTTCCTCTCTCTCCTAATTAGGTTTTTGATCTACTTTAATATTTTATCTATAATTTATGTTGCATATTTTTTTTTCTTGTAATATTATGGAATAAACCGAAAAAACCAAAATCAAACCGAACCGAAATACAAATGGTTTTTATATGGTTTGAGTTTTTGTAAAAACGAAAAACCGCAAATCCGAAGAAACCGAACCGTAACATAACCGAAATACAAATGGTTTTTATATGGTTTGAATTTTTTAAAATCCGAAAAACCGAAAAACCGAAGAAACTGAACCGTAACCGAACTGAAAACCGAAACACCCACTCCTAATCTTGAGAGCTTAGGGGAAAATATAAGGTGTCTAGGTACATTCTGGATGCTTTGAGAAGTCTTCAATACGTGCCTAAGTTGCAAGGAATAGAACTGTTGCAATGTGAATGCATTGAGTGCACTCGGGTCCAAATAAGGCAAGTGAGTCTTTGAGTGGTCCCAACCGATCCCGTGCATTTTGGTGGAACTAGTGACGTCTTGTAGAGCATCTAGTTGATGGAGAAGGTCTCCTAGTGGCCAAAGATACGTTTGAAGTCTCCCAAACCCGGAAGGTTCCAAATAAGGTAAATCGAGGATACTCCGGTTTAGAAATTGAATATCTTCTAAACCAAAACTGGTCTTGACATGAATCCAATTCTCCAAACGTCTATATTGGATCCAGATTTCATACCAAGTCGATTCGTAGCTTAACTCCTCCTAATTCGGGAGAAATCCTCCAATAAACACGTGTATGTCCAATTCAGATAAGTTTGAGATCAACTGATTTGAAAATTGAATAATTCTTTCGTCTGAACTTCGATTGGGCTGATTCCACTTCGAGGCGTGCTCTAGATGAGATGAGAATGTTTTCTAGGTGGTCTCATCCTCTGAAGGTTCGTGTTTGAGTGGGAGGGAATAGAACAGTGGACATAGGTCTATCGCTTTCACTAATTAGGTAGTTTGGAATCACCCTGTTTGTAAATTCGATTCCGGTTTGGTCCGAGCTCTTATGGACCAAATTCCAATTCGTAGCGAGTTTCTGATGAGTCAAGTTTCTGGAACAATTTGATTTGTTGCTTAACTCCTTCTGGTTGGTTCGGTAAGCTCCATGAAAGGAACATGTATCCTTGTCGAATTCTATGTGGCTCGAGTGAAAAGTTTAATGGAGCACCGGTTCAATTACTGGTTTGATAACCGCATCATTTGACGATAAATATTTTTATATGTAACACAAAAATTATGATAAACAATTATGGCAATGAATGTTGTATGGTTTTTGAATTTTAGTTTTTGGTTTTTGACTTTTAAATTTTTAGTTTTTGATTTTGGTATAGATTTTAGTTTTTTATGTAAAAAATAAGTAAAATGTGGAAAAACTAGTTTCTTTAAACATGAGTTAATCGATTTTGCCAAAATCACGAATGGATACAAAAATAATTAAAACAAAACAAATCAAAATATAGGGTTAAATCTCCAAACAATCAAAGCCTATATTTGCAATATGTTGGAATTTTCAACCATAATTTGCAAATTCTTCTGTTTTTACATATAAAATAAATTTTAAAAAAGTTTTTTTTGAAATGATTTCGGACCGGGAGGGTTATTTCAGATAAAAACCCCGTGTTCACATTTTTATCACAAAAACCTTGTGTTCACGGTGGTCCAATTTATCGGAGAAATTAGGGTTTTATATCGGCGTCGAAGCCAACGGCGAAGGGGAAAAAAGAAGAATGGGTACTTCGGTGCAGGTGACTCCACTGTGCGGAGTTTACAACGAGAATCCTCTCTCCTACTTGGTCTCCATTGATGGCTTCAACTTCCTCGTCGACTGTGGTTGGAACGACCTCTTCGACCCATCTCTCCTCCAACCTCTGTCCAGGTTTCTGTCCTTATATCTCTGTTTTGGGGATCGAAAACCAATTTCGAACATGTAAATGCTTATGTATTGGAGAAATACGTTGTCTACTTTGGGGGAGCTTTACCAAATAGTAGTATAGATTCAGTTTCGATTCTTCTGGTTTCAGGGTTGCTTCTACCATAGATGCAGTTTTGCTTTCTCATCCAGATACGCTTCACCTTGGTGCTCTTCCTTATGCCATGAAACAGCTTGGACTCTCTGCTCCGGTTTATGCTACTGAGCCTGTTCACAGATTAGGTCTTCTCACAATGTATGATCAGTATCTATCGAGGAAGGTGAAATTTTTAATTTTTCGTTCATTGGTGCAGGATTTGATTATATTGAAAATTTTTATGCATTATTCATTTTCCTGTTGTTTGCACGGTTGTGCTTATATCTTACTGTTGCAGCAAGTCTCGGACTTCGATCTGTTTACGCTGGATGACATTGATTCTGCTTTCCAGAATGTGATCAGATTGACTTACTCACAAAATTACCATCTTTCTGGTATGTGATTTTAATAATTCGCGGTCTTTCATAGCAAACCAGAAAAAAATTGATACGTATTCATCTGCATTATCTGCTTATCCCATACCATTGAGTATTTTGTTGTTGAACACCTCAGTTATTTCTTGCTATGGCTTCAAAGATTATTAGGATGCCTCAAAAGTTTTTATCTTTGCCCTATTAGGAAAGGGAGAGGGTATTGTAATTGCTCCTCATGTTGCTGGACATATGCTGGGAGGTAGCATCTGGAAGATAACAAAGGACGGGGAGGAGGTTATATATGCTGTTGACTACAATCATCGAAAAGAAAGGTACACATGTTCAGCTTTCATCTGATTCGGAGTTAGATTTTTTTCCATAACGAAAAATAAAGAAGCAGAATTGTGATACTGAATTGTACATCTTAATTCAGGCATTTAAATGGAACTGTTTTACAGTCTTTTGTTCGGCCTGCTGTTCTGATAACTGATGCATACCATGCTCTTTATACCAATCAAACCGCAAGACAGCAAAGGGACAAAGAATTTCTAGGTTGGCTTGTAGCTCGATATGTGTGATATCTCTTCTATGGTATTAAAAAAGCCCGCTTCTAACTGTCCACATTTATAATTCAGATACCATTTCAAAACATCTTGAAGTTGGGGGCAATGTTTTATTGCCAGTAGACACTGCGGGTCGAGTCCTGGAACTTCTCTTGATTCTTGAGCAGGTGGGAGAGTCGATTTGAATGTACTATGTTTTCAGTTAATCCTTCAGCTATTTATGTAGAGACTGAATATTGATCAAACCTGCAGCATTGGTCACAGAGAGCTTTCAGCTTTCCCATTTACTTTCTCACATACGTGTCTTCTAGCACAATTGACTATGTTAAGAGTTTCCTCGAGTGGATGAGTGACTCCATTTCGAAGTCCTTTGAGACTTCACGTGACAATGCTTTTCTATTGAGGTAAATTTTCTTTTAGTAATGTCTTATTTGTGCCGTTGTTTGCATACAATAATGGAAAACATTAAATGTAATTTATACACATGCAGGCATGTCACTCTCTTAATAAACAAGACTGATCTGGATAATGCTCCACCTGGTCCAAAGGTTGGTTTATAAGTAACTCATTCATGTTTGGTCGTACATAGAACTTGGTGGATTTTATCTTTTCCTTTCTTCTCAGGTGATTATAGAAATATATTTTTCTTATTGATATATCGTAGTGACTGAATCTCCTTATATAGGTTGTTCTTGCGTCCATGGCTAGTCTTGAAGCCGGTTTTGCTCGTGATATATTCGTGGAGTGGGCCAATGATCCTAGGAATTTAGTCCTTTTTACTGAAACAGGCCAGGTATGTTTTCAGAACTCTTATTTGTTAAGAACTAAAATGTGCTGGTCAGCTAGTTAAATGGTAATCAAGCATAGAAAACTAAATTCCTAACTATTTTATTTTTTGCTGTCATGTGTTTCGATTTGCAGTTTGGCACTTTAGCTCGCATGCTTCAGTCATCCCCCCCTCCCAAATTTGTTAAAGTCACCATGTCGAAGAGGGTTCCTCTGGCTGGGGAAGAGCTGATTGCATATGAAGAGGAACAAAACAGACTAAAAAGGGAAGAAGCTTTGCGAGCTAGCCTCATCAAAGAGGAGGAAATAAAAGCTTCCCATGGACCTGATGATAATTCAAGTGAACTTATGGTCATAGATACCAAGACTACTCACGATGGTAATTTTTGTCTTAAATTGTGAAAATTTTCTGTAGCCTTGATTATTATGCACCCTATAATGTTCTTAGTTTTCAATTTAAGTTTAAGTTTATGGTACTGAAATGGCTATGCATATGGTACACCCTGTAATGAATTGGTTAGCTGGCCTTGGGAGGCATTTATGTGGTCATCTTGGAATGTTACGTTTCTGGGTAAAATTTGTTTTAGTTTTTCAGTCCCACAATATGTTTCCGTTTCAATTAGACTTCCTGTTGTCTTTGTTGAAGGCTGTTCTTGCCACTACATAGTCTGCAGCTGACCTTTCACATTTCTGACCATAAATGCAGTTGTTAGTTCTCACGGGCCTGCATATAAAGATATATTGATAGATGGATTTGTTCCCCCCTCTAGCAGCCTAGCTCCAATGTTCCCATTCTATGATAACACATCTGAATGGAACGAATTTGGGGAGGTCATCAATCCAGATGACTACGTGATCAAGGATGAAGACATGGACCGAGGAGCAATGCATGTACGTTCCTTGTAATTCTGGTCTTAAATTGGTTTTTATTTAGCTCGTTTCATTAGCGACCAACTAGACCTCTTATCTTGATTTCCATGATGTTGTTTGCATACTGATTCCTTAACAACAATTTTTTTTTGTGTTAAAAAGAGAGCACATGTAAGAACTCTCCACGATATGCACTGAGGATTTGGGATACAAATAGGAGATCTTTATTCTTTTTTGCCATAAAGTTAGGCTCCTGATCTGGCATGAGTACAATTCTTCAATTCAGCGCATTGGTTCTACAATCGCATCTTCAACATTGTTTTCTTTTTTTAACATTGATTGCTTACTAGTAAGGTTTTCTATGCTATGGTTGGTGTGGATTGTGTAAATGTATGTTATTGTCGCCAAAATGTTATCTCAAATCACCTTTTCAGAATCAGCTTTAGGAGCTTTCTATGTAGAGTCTTGTGTTGCTTATCAAATTTGTGATATAAAATTCCATTTCAGACCGGAGGTGATGTGGATGGAAGGCTTGATGAGGCAACTGCTAGTCTCATGCTTGATACAAGACCCTCGAAAGTCATATCCAATGAGCTCATTGTAAGTCGACTCTTAACAAAAACTTCCTATGAGCTCCCTATCCATCTAGAAAGTAAGACATCGGTAGCAATTTGGTCTCAGCTAGTACTCTCATTTGTTCTTCCTTTTGTTGAAACTCTAATTATAAGGTGACTGTTATCAATGATAGGCACAGAAAATAGACTTCTCACTTTAAAAAATGGAAATTCTCATTGAAATCGCGTTGTGCCCGTCAGATTTATCTTCATCTGATTATCTGCAGAGAGCTACTAGTTAAGCTAAAAAAGATATTCAATTAATCGACGTTCTAATTAATCGTCACAGAAGACCTTGGTAATCAGATCTTCAGCATGATAATACAATTTACGGATACTTTCTTGCTTGGATCAATCGGTTTAATTTTTCTTATCGTTATAGAGTAACTTCTGGGTCATTTCTTGACCCACTTGTCTTATGTCATGTAGAAGTTTCAGGGAGACTATTATCAAAATGTTGGCCTTTGCCTTATATACGAAACGGAGATGGCTCTTTTAGTCTTCTGTCTATACCTAACCGCTGTCTAGTTTCCCTGATAAATGATTTAGCTTTGATCTTATGCTTCTGTACAGGTGACTGTTAGTTGTTCACTTGTTAAAATGGACTATGAAGGTCGTTCAGATGGCCGGTCAATCAAGTCAATGATTGCGCATGTTTCTCCTCTTAAACTTGTACGTTGTAATTCCTTTTCCCTCGTCTTAATATGCACATAGTTAAACTTCCGCTGATGTAATCCTTTATTATGTGAAGGTTCTGGTGCATGCAATAGCTGAGGCTACAGAGCATTTGAAGCAACACTGCTTGAACAGCATCTGTCCACACGTGTACGCTCCTCAAATAGAGGAAACCGTGGATGTGACTTCTGATTTATGTGCTTATAAGGTAGAAATCCGGAAACTATGAAGATTCTCTTCACACATGGGTTTTGAGTTCTGATTGAATTGATCTAACCTGTATGGTTCCTCTCTGAAATACATCAGGTCCAACTCTCTGAAAAGCTGATGAGCAATGTGATCTTCAAGAAGGTACCTTTTTTTATTTTCCGTGGTTTTTCCGGATTCTCGTCCAATGTCTCTGAATCATGAAATATATTCATATAATGTATCAGCTGGGAGATTCAGAAGTAGCTTGGGTGGATTCTGAAGTAGGGAAGACAGAGAGCGACATGAGGTCTCTAGTACCAATGCCAAGTGCTGCTTCTCCGCACAAATCTGTTCTAGTGGGTGATCTGAAAATCGCAGACTTCAAGCAGTTTCTATCAAGCAAGGGTGTTCAGGTAGAATTTGCAGGTGGAGGAGCTTTACGTTGTGGTGAATATGTCACGCTACGAAAGGTCGGTCCAACTGGTCAGAAGGTAAATACAAAGCAAGAGACTGCATTTTCTTACAAATCTTTCTGCTCACAGATTATATCACTCAATGGGTTATATAAGTTGGTTTTCTCGGGTTTCTTCAGGGCGGAGCATCGGGGCCGCAGCAAATTCTGATAGAAGGACCGTTGTGTGAAGACTATTATAAAATCAGGGATTATCTCTATTCTCAGTTTTACCTCCTCTGATGACTGATAAAATGAAGCTTTTACTGTTGTTTCAACTTCTCAAGTGTAATCTCATATAAAGTCACATTGCCTTTGCTTTTTTACCCTCAAATCTTAAAAGGGAAAAGGTGTTTAAAATGGCAAATAGTTTTTGTTTCCCAAGTCTCGTCTTTTTTCATTTCAGTAGAAATCTCTTAAAACTTTTAACGTAAAACTGTAAAAGTAAAAAGCAAAAAGCCTTGCAAAATCTGGTCTTAGATTGTGCTGACGTGGCATATAGCGTTTACATGTGTGTTACATCGTTAAACATGGAAAGATTAAAGAGGGCATTTTAATAAGATGGTTAGGTGTGAGGCTGATGACTCCAACACTCTCTCTCACAGTCGTCTAACGAACAAAAGACAACCACCAACACATGATTTTATTCTAATTCTAAACCCTAAATCCTTCTTCTCCATTAATCCTATCTATCTTCTTCTTCTTCAACTTGTATCGATTCTCATCCAGATCTTATCCTCTCTCTTTACTAACAACCATGGCTTCTGCCACCGCCACGTCGACACCTAACTCCCTCCAGCTCCGTCTCGCTTTCAGCTCCTCCGCCGTTCTTCGGAAATCGCACGCCGTTTACTTACGACCGTCGCCGTTCGGTAGGAAATCGGGTTGTGGAGTTGTTGTCTGTGTTTCGCAGAAGCCGGAAGTCGAGGCGTGGACTGGATCGGATTCGTCAAAACCGTCTTCGGATGGTTTGGCTGGGTGGGACGATTCTGGTAACGACGACAAGTCTTATAGAGCTACGAAGAAGAGTTGGATTGAAGGTATATGCGGATGAGACATGTTTGGTTTTTGTTTTCCAGTTTTCCTTCTGCTCTGAGATTTGGAGTTTCCGAGGTTCCTTAAGTTCAAATCAGCTGTTGAATGTTTTATTATACATTGAAAATGCTTGTTCAATGAGTGTAGATTAAGCTAAGACTACAAGCTTAATCGTACTACATGGTTGCATAGTGTAATTATAGGAGCCATGAGTTTTGCGCACGAATCTTGTTTTCTTATGGAGGTATACACATAATCTTTAGATGGAGTTGAACAGTGCGCTTCTTTTCTCTGTTCAATAGTCCTTCAGAGGTTGTCTAAACAGTGCACATACTCATATGGTAAATTGTATGTTAAGATGGAGCTTGGTTAAAATTCCTCTGCTTTTTGATTTCTCTGTCTCAAGCTGTAGTTTACCGGTTTTCTGGTGGACTAATAACAATCTGCAAGTAGTTTGCTTTCAGGTGTTGTGGGGGCTGGAGTCGCTGGAATCATTTTGGTTGTTGGCCTAAGCTATGCAGCAGCATCTTTTAGCAAGCGTAATTCCCCCAGTAAGTGCAAGCCTTTTAAACATAAGTCAAAATGTCGTCTTTCAAAGCTACTCAAGCTTGCTCAGGGTGTCTCTTTTAGAATTTGTTGTATTGATGTATATGGCAATTATATTTTGAGCGCAGGAATAAAACAGGAAATGCAGCCGTTAACTTCTCAGCAGGAAAGCGTGCTTCTATCATCTGACGAAATTCCTAGTGATGAAGTCAAGGTAGCTATTAGTGACGAAAACAATCTTAAGGACGAGGATAAGAGTATAGAAAACAATGACATAGGTCAGCAAGGTGATGAAACAGATGCCACTGAAAATATCACTTCCCAAAATCCGCCTGAAGCAGATTTGGTGCTCCATGTACAATCTGATCCTGAGACACCAGGAAGTGAGAATATAATTTCTGAATCCAAGTCTATGTTAGACTCATCCTCTGAGGCTATTCTTCTAGATTCAGAAAGTAGTAGTCTTGCTGGAGCGGAAAATCCAACTTCTGAAGATCAAGATAGCCTTCCAAACGCTGAACCAACCAATGTGTCTAATTTAGAAAATCAGGTTAACAGTCAGAAGGAAGATTCCCTGTCTTCTTTATCTGACATTGATGCTGATGCAGCAACCGGGACTGTTACTGTTGGCGTTGTGGTTGCTTCACAATCAGATTCGATTTTGGATCCTCACACTGTGCCACTAAATGACACGGGGACAGCAGTCTCAACTGTAACTGAGGAGCTTCCTGAGGTAAACGGAACACCCGAGGACTTGGCTGCGAGAAGTATGTCATCAATCTCAGACATAGATACAGCGAATGATATTGAATCTTCAAAAACTCCTGTGCCAGAATCAACATATTGGTCAAAAGATGAACTAAATATGAATAGTCAAGATGAGCTTGGCGACAACGGACCGCCTTTGGAAATACCGAATGTTGGAAGAGCATTTTCTTCAACAGGAATTCCTGCACCCTCTATATCTTTTCAAGTAAATCCTGGAAAGATTCTTGTCCCCGCAGCTGCAGATCAGGTCCAGTGTCAAGCATTTGCAGCTCTGCAAGTTCTGAAGGTAATCTATTTTTTGTTGTTGGGCAGACCCTCGCTATGTTATTTGATGGTGTAGAGCTTTGCTTCGGTCTGGCACTTGTAAGTCTTGCAGCTTATAAATCAATTTTTCCTATCTTTCAGGTCATTGAAACTGACACCCAACCTAGTGATCTATGTACTCGCAGAGAATATGCCAGGTGGCTTGTTTCTGCCAGCAGCGCGTTATCAAGGTATATTTTTATGATATTGTTAGTGAGATTCATCTTTGGTATTCATACATTTATGTGTGTTCTTCAACTCTTTGCAGAAACACGACCTCAAAAGTGTATCCTGCTATGTATATAGAGAATGTTACTGAGCTTGCTTTCGATGATATTACTCCTGGAGACCCTGATTTTTCATCCATTCAAGGTGAAAGTGGACTCTGAATTTTTTACTTTACCCAAAAAGAAGATAACCTGTGAAGCTAAATTCTGTTTACTCTTTTCAGGATTGGCAGAAGCAGGACTTATCACGAGCAAGCTTTCTAACCGCGATTTGCTTAACGATGTTGAAGGCACATTCTTGTTTTCACCTGAAAGGTATGTATATGTCGCCGGAAACTCATCCAGCTTGTCAATAAGAAATTCTGCATTTGTATACCACATTGACAGTAACATATAAATAATCTTTTACTGGTACGGGTGCCTTAATTTCTCTTAAAGACGTCAGTGCTATGTTTTCAATATTCTCATGAAACAAAAGGGCATAAAATCATTGTTCTTCTGTTTAATATTATGGTATTTTGTACTTTGACAATACCTTTGCATTCATATTAGCTTATTTCTACAAGTTAAGCTTGTTTCTTGTCCGACACAGCCTTCTTTCACGCCAGGACCTTATAAGCTGGAAAATGGCCTTGGAGAAACGACAGCTTCCAGAAGCTGATAAAAAGGTTGCATATCAAGCTTGGTTTTGTTCACTTCCTCTCATAATATTGCAAATAATCATTAATTTACTTCATCGTGCAGATGCTGTATGAACTCTCTGGTTTCATTGACATAGATAAGATAAACCCAGATGCATGGCCTGCCATCATTGCAGATTTATCTACTGGGGAACAAGGAATTGCTGCCCTTGCATTTGGTATTCGCAGATTTCTTCACATCTAGATATGTCTTCTTGCACAATCATGACCTTATTGTTTAACGCGCACACCTTTTTTAGGTTGTACAAGATTGTTTCAGCCTCATAAACCCGTCACTAAAGCCCAAGCTGCCATTGCTCTCTCAAGTGGTGAGGCTTCCGACATAGTCAGTGAGGAACTGGCACGTATCGAAGCAGAATCCGTGGCTGAAAAGGCCGTGTCTGCGCATAACGCCCTCGTTGCAGAGGTTGAAAAGGATGTCAATGCCAGCTTCGAGAAAGAGCTTTCCATGGAACGAGAAAAGATTGAAGCGGTCGAGAAAATGGCAGGACTGGCGAAATTGGAATTGGAGCAGCTGAGGGAGAAGAGAGAGGAAGAGAATCTGGCGTTGGTGAAAGAACGAGCTGCGGTTGAGTCAGAAATGGAGGTGCTCTCAAGGTTAAGACGCGAAGCAGAAGAGAAGCTGGAGGATCTGATGAGCAACAAGGCGGAGATATCTTTTGAGAAGGAAAGGGTTTTCAATCTTCGAAAAGACGCTGAAGAAGAGAGCCAGCGGATTTCAAAGTTGCAATATGAATTGGAAGTTGAGCGTAAAGCTCTGTCCATGGCCAGGTATTCGTCTACAGTCCAAGCTATACATTATGTTTATAATGTCAAGGAATCTATCTGCATTTTTATATCTAACCAATGAGTGTAAGCCTTTCGATCTGTCCATAAACGTTATGAGTGGCTGATTCATCATTTGTTGTTTGTTCAGATCATGGGCCGAGGAGGAAGCAAAGAGAGCTAGAGAACAAGCAAGAGCCTTAGAAGAAGCTAGAAAGCGATGGGAAACAAATGGACTAAGAGTTATTGTTGACAAAGACCTTCAAGAGTCGAGCAGTAGAGAGATAGAACAAAGCGTATTGCTAAACTCCGGAGAGCGTTCTTCGGTTGAAGAAACCGAGGAGAGGGCCCAAACCCTAATGGATAGGCTGAAGGGGATGGCGGAATCCGTAGGAGGAAAATCCCGGGAAGGGATCTTCATTGTGATGGAGAAAATACGTTTATGGATTATGGTTTTGAAGGAATACGCAGAGAATTTGGGGAAGCGAGCCGGGGAAATGAGGGAGGCAGCCATTGTTAGGGCAAAAGGAGCAGCAGAGGAGGTTGAGAAAGGGACAGCTCAGGTGAGCGATAAGGTGAAGAGAATGGCTGAAGAGTGTAGAGATGGTGTTGGGAAGATCTCTCAAAGGTTCAAGACCTAAGAAAGTTCTTAAACTCAACTCTTTTTTTTTTTTTTTTGAATTTTGTTTTTAAAATAAAAATAAATGAAAATAATGGGATGGCCATTACATTTACAGTATTGGTCAGTGATGATCAGAATTCAACATTGTATCATTTTGTAATCTTTGTTATGTTGATTACTTACACTAGTGCAAATATGTTAGTTGCTTTGGTACTCATAGGCAAACAAATACTTCACTTTATAAAGTATTTTATAACCCCCATTGATAAATCAATGTTTTCAACATTACTTGATGGTTTGGCTTAAGCAGTTCTCAGTAATTTTTACTAATCATGTTAACTAACTGATTTAAAGTACTCTCGAGTTATCATGTGTAAAAGACTTTATAGAAACTTTTCTAATCTCTTCCATAAAATCAGAAAACCCAAGTAGCAGAAAAACTTGATATCTAAGGATTGATAAATCCCACGAAAACAAAAAAAAACAAAGAGTCTTACACAAAACCAAGAAGAAGAACTCAAGAATGATCGAAGCCCTAAGCCTGCAATCTTACTTCTTCTCTTCTTTCTCAGCCTCGGCGGCTCTCTTGGCTCTGGCACCAGCATGGCGTTTGTTTGTGCGCTCTAGACGGATCTTGTCATAAGCCTTGAATGCCTTCATGTCAGCAGTCACCTTCACAAGCTCCATCGCTGCCTTCTCCCTAGCAATAGGCAAGTAATCACCTTGGACTTGAGTTGCATTAGCAAGCTCCTCTGGAGTAGAATCACCAGCCTGCATACAAAAAGTTACCAAATTGTAAGAATTCAGAAATCAAGAGGGTATCTCAATGTACTTTTTTATCTAAAATCTGGAATTGATGATACCTTGACTTTACAGGAACGGCGAGGGAAAACAACAAGTTTGGCCTTGTAAGTCTTTAACCTTTGGACATTGGATTGAAGACCCTCCAAGGAACGGTTCTTGCGACGGTGATCTACTGAAATTCCGATTGTTGGGGCCAACTTCTTTGGGATACCAGCAGCCTGATAAAATCCAAAAATAGGAATGAAACATTAGTTTTTCAACTTGAGATCTTCAAAGATAACAATGAGAGTGACATTTTCAAACCTTAAGCTCTTCGAGAGTGAACCCTTTCCCGGCTCTGACTTTCATGTTGTACTTAAGAGTTTGGGCATGAACAACAGGGCGGAGAGGTCCAGAAGTGGGACGAGGGAAGATCTTCACTGCCTTCTTCTGTCTAGCTGCGACATCACACATAAATGACCAATAAGTATACTAAGAGACTATATATTACATAACTACACTTCAACAAAAAGACCTGATTAAAGTAGAAAGATTAGAGAATAAAAGTCGGAGAGATTTACGAACCAACTCTTCTTCTGGTTTTCCTGGCAGGTTGGTTAAACCATGTCTTCACATAGTTTTGCCAGTGCTTCCTGAAGTGAGAGCTCGGGATGACATTGTTGTGCTTCATTTTCTTACCTCAGCTGCAATTAAAAAAACAAAAAAGCAACTCAGATCAGACCAATCTTAGATTCATAATCCTAATCAATCAAAAAGACGGTAAAACACAGTCCTTTACAAAACCCAACTGGAAATTTTTCATCATAGAATGAAAATCTGTTGCCATTTGGTCTCTCTACGGAGAAGAAAGTGCGTCAGACTAAATCAGAGCAATATCAACAAATATATATACTTGGGGTAAACTCAGAAGGAGCACAAAAATCAATTCCGCAAGCTTACAAATAATAGTATTGACATAGAAAAGCACGAAGCATAAGAACTAAGCTCGTATTTGGTGTAAGAAATGGTTTCAAATCAAGGATCCGAGAGAAAGGTTAAACGATGAGTACAAACAAATGACGCAAATCTCCTAAAGACCTAATACTGCTTCCGGAGAGAGACGTAACGAGACAAGCTTAGAGAGAACAGAGTCGATAGAGAGAGAGACTCACAGTAGCAGCTTCTTCTTCCTCCTGACGGCTGGACAGAAATGTCTAGGGCTCCTTAGAAATTTTGATGTCATATTGTTATATACTGCAACCCTAATTGTAGAAGAGCTTTCTTACTATTGGGCTTCGTAATTTAAGCCCATTCAAAAACGCTACGCTACTATTGAATTAAACCGACGTTGTTTTATTTTCTGACGTAGCATCCCAAGCATCAATTTTTAAAGGTTGATTAACGGTTGTTTGTGTAGGTTTTGACTCGGTTATTTAATTTTAGTTTGTGCATATATGGAAAAACGGCCAATTCATACACCAATAATTGGTCATTGTTACAGATTAGACATAAATTATATACCTATGCGAATTCATACATCAATTTATATAAAATAGCTAAAACATATATACATTGACCAGTCAGCTGCCACGTCATAAAAAAAATTATAATTTTAAAGAAAAAATAAAAAAAATGATATGTTTTTTTTATATAGATTTTTTTTATGTCTAAATTTTGTACTATCTTACGTATTATAATTATCCAACATAGATTTTGGTTTTTTCAACAAAAATTAGTTTAGAAATGCTATTAATCATGAAAATTATTTAAATATAATTTTATTTTTCTTGATTTAAATATAATTTTTTTTATTTTAAATATACTATTTCCATCAACTTCTGATGAATAAATGTACGTGCACTATAAAGAAAATATCATAGTCACTCGAAGTACCGAAATATGAGATTCGAGACAGGGTTGAAAGAGAACGAGAATGCTAAAAGTTAAAAAATGTATTATCTTTTACAAAAAGTCAAATTTACGTTCTCTTTCAATACTTTCTCGAATCTCATATGATTTGAACGACGAAAATCCTCGAAAAACATACCTCCGATATTTTGAGTGACTGTAGCGGGTTTTGTCTGATGCACGTATATTTTGTCTCAAGAAGCCGATGCAAATAGAATACTTTTGGAAAAGTAAATTTCTATTTAAATCAAGAAAAAATAATTACATATAAAATAAATAAATTTTACTTTTTAATTTTTTATGATTAAAACTATTTTTAAATTAAGTGTAATTTTTATTTTTTATGTTATAGATTTTTTTTGATGACGTGGTTGTTGACTGGTGATGATTCAGATGATGTGGCAGCTGACTGGTGATGATTTGATGACGTGGCAGCTGACTCAACACTTGTTGACTTGTTAATATATGTTTTAGCTACTTTATATGAATTGATATATGAATTCGTACAGATATGCAGTTCATCCGACTTGTAATCCTGTCCAATTGTTGATGTATGAATTGTTCATTTTTCCGTGCTGCTAGTTCGTGTACATATCGTAACAACTAGCCATAATTCGTACTCACCACTGATATCGAATAAGGAACTTTCAAAAGTTTACTCAAAATAATATAATACCAAAATTTTAACAAATCCAACTACTAGTTATATATTTGGTTTAAACTTTAAACTTTAATGGGAGCAACCGAAAATGTAACTCTTATTGGTTGACTTGACTTATCCTCACCAAAAGTAAACCTTCTCAACGATCGACGTGCGATGTTCTAAATTAGAAATCAAGAAAACTAATTACTATGAAAGGCACATATTAGTACAAGTGGGATTATAGAGGAATACCCACAATATATGAAATATATATATATCATCAAGACAAGTATCAGTATCAATTTTTTAGATACGTGAAAACATGATATATCATTTATGCTTAATATGCATTCTTTTCTCTTCCGATGAATAATGTATAATAATCTAAATTTAAAATAATTTTATATGAAATCATATAAAATTAAGGCGAGTGTGTAACTAGCTTGTTTAACAAATGGACTAGAATCTGATTTTTCCCAAATAAGAATAGGCAAAAGAGAAACTTCTTTCCTGGATTACCCATTTTAGTATACACCAATAAGGCCATAACCAATATGTATAAAAACATTTAAATACATTGTTGGGAGAAAATGCTTCTTGCTCTTGTTAATATAAAATACCATTAATCTATAAACATCAAGACAAGTATCAATTATCAGGTTGCTCTCGAATGGCCATGTCTCGAGTCCTCTTTTTCTTCATCTTTTCTTTATCAGCTTTGGTTGGATCAATCAATGGTAATAATCTTATTATGTCAAATCTATTTCCATCCAAACTCAGCACTTATTTTATAAGATATAACGATGAGATTTTCAGGACGACCGTGTGGATCGACTCCCACTATGCCCAATTGGAGGGATGAGATGGATGCCGCCGAGGAAAGAAATCGTCAAATGGGAAGGAATGGTTTGGAATGCGAATCCGAAGGTTATACAAGTGGTTCAGGCAACACGGGTGGTTCGATCTCTGCTGCTGATATCCTTCTCGACCTCGTCTTTGTTTTCATTGTTTTTGGTTTCGCCATTGGCATCTGGTGCGCCTGTGTCCAGAGGCAAAAGGCTATAAACGCAGCCAACCTCAATAACTTTTCTGGTTAGTAATATGCAATAATCAACAAATTATAATGCGAGTATTTGGAATTAAGTATAATGTATAATCTTTATTATAGGTCAAGTGGTAGGAGCTCAGGTGGCACATGAAACTGAGCTTAAACCGTATCCAGAAACCAAGACTGTCCAAAAGGGAGATCATGGTTACAAAGTATGATTTATCACAAGTATGGATAATCGATTATCGGTTATCTATTGGTTATATGTTTTCGATTATGCTACGTAATCTTTTGGTGTGGTTACATTTGACTCTTCAGTTTATTTTGAGACTGAACGTTTGCATTGTTTTACGGAGAAAATTTTGTTTCGGTTTCATCTTCCATTTTTTTTAGATCCTGCTCAACTTTTTTGAGGTAGACTGGCATATAATCGTAATAAGAGATATTTCATGGTCACTGAACATTTTCATGTTTTTTTACATCCATTTTTTTCACCCGAAGTACGAAAAACGGAGATTGAATGGTTTGATTTGTAATCTTTTATCGATAAGATGTATATACCGTTTTAATTGTTATCAATCACAAAAAATGAGAAAAATTATTGATAGCAAAAACAATATGAAACAGTTTATTTCTATTGCTTACCGTTTTGTTTTACTTTTCTAACTATTTCGGTACCATTTACGATTCTTTTTGCCGTTTTGTGTAACCAATCGAATCGGAAAACAAACTAGACTTGAGAAACTTTCTACTCCCTCAAAGCGGTGCGTTTCGTAGGCTCCACTGAGAAACGAAACCGTTGCGGACCTTGCGGTGTGCAGGCTTCTCACATACGCCACATAAGAAGTTAAGTGGGACCCATTCCGAGTCATCGAAGGAGCCAGAGGACGAGAATTTCAAAAATTATTTAACGGCTAACTTATTTTCTCTCTCTCTCTATTCAAACCCATAAGAGAAACAAACAAAGGAAAAAAGGAAAAGGAAACAAAATTCAAAATCAAACGTTTTTTCCCTTATCTATAGATTCTCCTTGTGGTGGTTCGATTTTGGTGTGAAGAAAATCTGTGGAAACTGAGATTATGGAGTCCAAGGCGACGAGCCAGGGTCGGAAAGTGGTCCGGGTGGTGGCTAGGGTTAGGCCATCGACGGATCCGGCTGCACAAGCTTCATCGAGATCGATATCTGTTCACAAGCCCAATGGAGATGAATCAGAGACTGTTTCGATTTCGTTCGGAGCTCAATTCGCTGGGTAATTTCCCTTCTTCCCACTTTAACTCGATGGGCTCAATCTGTCAAGCATACTGTTTTGATTTCTCGGAAAATACTCAAATGGGTTGGGTTGGATTTCTTAGATTTTGCCTTGGGTTTTGATTTTTTCGATTATTTTGTCTCTATTGTGGGAAAATGAAATTTCTGAGAATTGATGTGCGATTTTGAGTGGGATTACTGTGAAAAGAGGGAAAATGATGATAGATCGGGTTTCCCTTGAATGTATAAACTTGCCATGGAACTGGTTAATTTGCTCTAAAGTTGTGTTCATATCAACTCTTGTGTTCATCTTTAAACACTATTCACAAAAATATTTAACTTAGTTTTGAGTTTAAAACTCTTAACTTTCTCAGTCTGTGGATCAGCAACTGTTCAAGCCTAATTAATGAGTTACATTTTTTTTGTTCTTTGTTGTGGCAGTTCGAAAGACTCATATAAATTAGACTACTGCTACGAAGAAAATGAAACCACAGGTTTGATTCTCACAAAGGAAATAAAACCTCTTATCACTAGTGTCTTTGAGGGTAAAGATGCTAATGTAATTGCACACGGAGCAAGATATAGCGGAAAAACACATCTAATCCAGGTATTCGAAATAAATGATCCCAGCCAACAAGAGTACTGATCATCAGGTTATTACTGTAGATGAATATGCTAATGGAGTTTTGTATGATATGGTTTTGAAGGGATCTGAGAGGGAACCTGGTATAGCCATCCTTACGATGGCTGAGATGTTATCCATGGCTGAGGAAAGAGGATACTCAATTTCGGTATCAATTTACGAGGTCTCTCAAGAAACCGTGTATGACATCTTAGACCAAGAAAAGCGAGTGGTTTCTGTACTGGAAGGTGCACAAGGGAAAATTCAACTAAAGGGACTTTCACAGGCAAGTTATTTAGTGTTTTGGAGCATTAAGTCTTGGGACATCACGCGTATTTTGCAGATTAGCATCATTAATATTTCAAAGTTTATGCTTTCAGGCACCTGTGAAGTCACTCTCAGAATTCCAGGACTTATATTTTGGTCTCAAGAAATTCCAGAAGCTGACCAACCCTCCTCTTAGGAGCCATAGAGGTGTGATGATACATGTTACTACGGGCAATGACAATTCAGGCTCCCTTGGGAGGATGAACTTTCTTGATTTGGCAGGTTGAGTATTAAGGTTGCATTTTACTTATCTTTTCTATGTGATAATCTTCTGTCAGCATGTGATAAGTGTTGTTTTCCTCTGACAGGATATGAGGACTCCAGGAAAAAAAACAGTGATCTAGCTCCTCTAGAGATTACCAGAATAAATAAGTCGATATATGCTTTACAGAATGTCATGTATGCTCTCAACGCAAATGAATCTCATGTGCCATATCGGGAGAGCAAACTCACCCGCATGCTGAAAGATTGTTTACAAGGATGCAACAGAACATTGCTGATCACTTGTTTGGTAGATACTTTGCTGGCTGTTGAGTTGTTTTAAGTTTATGCTTCACTGATTGTAATTGCAGGCGATGTTAACTATTTAGTTTCTTGTTTCAGCCCCGGGAATTTAGCCAAGACTCATTTTACATGCTAAACTTAGCATCACGGATCTGTCTAGGCAGTAACCGAGCTATGACTAATCCTATTAAGAAGAAGATCAACGATCTTGCAAGATCTATTTCATCATCCTCTGCCTCTCAAAGGAGACAAACACCTTTGGCTGTGTCTGCTACTTCTAAAATACAGACAGGGCTAAGAGGAAGTGTGACAGAGAGAAAGACTAAGCTCAACACTTCTGCTTCTGCAATTAAAGGAAGGTAAAAACTCTCAGAATTAACGTAGTATCAGCTGTAAGCCTCAGTATCCTTGCTATACCTGCATCTGCTCTGTTGTTCAGTTTTAGAACATCAAATAATGATGATATTTTTTCTCAATGATTGAAGGAAACTGTTTGGTGAAGCAAATGATTCGGTGAAATGTAAAAATAACTCTAAGAAGGTAATTCATCTTTTGTTCTTATCCTAATAAATTCAGAAATAGTTTAGTTAGACTTGTTTTGGATTTTGTAGATGGAAGGCAAAGCAAGGATGGCAGTGAAAAAGGTGGAGCTCCTCATTCTGGATTGGTAGAATAATGCTCTTCAGTTTCCTTTTTTCACCTTGAATGACACTTGTGTTTGATTTTGATGCAGGAAACCCCCACTCTGAAAGTTGTCTCGAACGTTCAGGCCTCCTCATCTGAAGAAGTAAACCCTTGCGAGCTTGAACTAAATGTAGCTGCATGGTTATATATTGCTAAGGCATTACTTACAAAGTCTTATGTTCTTTAATGTAGGAAGTCTGTTCGTCGTTTATTGTCACAGATTCTCAATCTTCTTTGGTAGAAGAGGTAATATTTTATAATAACGTCAATGCTAAATGAAAATCATCAAGACATTATTTACATTGGTTCACGGGCTAACAGTGACTTCTTTGCAGGAAAAATCTGTCCCGGGTTTCTCAGGTTCTGAAACAGCCATGGAACCGGTAATTTTTCCATCTACAGCATCTCTGCATCTCATGCGGTTGTTTCATTTGTTTAGTTTCAGCTTGAGCAGAATATCTAATATTTTACTTCTTTTCATATCTAGGGCTATTCAACCAGTGCATCTTTCAGCTCAGAAGTTGTTGACACTACAAATAAGGTATTTTTTTTGGTTTCTGTTTTGTTTCAACATCTGGATATCCATAGTATTGACATTTCTTACATTATTCTTCAGGAGACACCTCGGAAACATGAGGAAGGGTTTTCAGAAGCCATTTATTGTGATGATGCTATTGCATGCAAAGGTGAGACTGGAAAGGTTATAGTGAAGGGTTGGTTTATTGGAAAATTTAGCTAATTTGTTCTTTGTATTGCAGCCCAAATAGCAGAGAGACATGACAACAGTTCAGTCCTTGAAGAAGAAGATATGACTCTGGTGAATAAAGGTAGGTTGTGAGTCTTTGTGATATTAAATCTAAGAAGCTAATATAGTGAAGCCTTATTTTGATTGTTGGTCTCTCTGTTGATAGTAGGTGAAAACTTGGACAAAGAAAACAACAGTTTACTTGCCAATGAAACTGCATCACCACCGCTCAGCATTCGGCTTCAAGAACTATCAAATACTTTGAAGTCGATATGCAAGACCTCAAGCCAATCATCCCCACCTGAGAAATATCACACTGCCCTAACTAAATCACAGATGGAAGAAGTATCAGAGCTCAGCGACATTACTGCTGAAGCTGCTTTCAGTGTAGAGCTAAGAACACCGGAGAGAAGTATGCCTTCAAACATTGGTTGTAGTCCTTGGAAGACATTCAGTGCACACAGTTCTAAATTGAAGGTAAGAACAGCATGATTAAAACTGATTTTTACTTTTAACTGAAATGTCTCATAGATTGATTAATGTGATTATGTATCATCTTTATACCTTAATTGTGGTGTCAAAACGTAATGATTTTTTTCGTTTTCTGGAAATGTTGCAGACCTCTGCTGTTGGAGAGTACCTCAAGTTCTTAAACACAGCAGACAAGTAAGTTGTTTTCTCATTCTTAAACACAGCAGACAAGTAAGTTGTTTTCTCACTATGGTGGAATTAGGTATCTCGATAAACAAGAAATATACATGAATCAACTTGCTTTTTGAGTATCAGAAACTTTACATATCCTGATATTTCCCGGTATAAATTTTTTGATCCACATGGTTGTTTGGATAACAAATGTTCAAAAATTATGTCTAAATTGGTGTGATAAGGAAGTGAACTAAACTTGAACCTTTTTCTTCTCTTTTGATATTTACAGGGAAGATCTAAAGAAGCTAAAGGTGAGATGACTAGCCTGATCAGAAAACTATTAAAATGCTTGTTAATGTATAGTACCTAACTCGTAGACATTGCCTACATTGATGAACGATAGGGTATTGGAGAAAAGAGAGCGACTTACATAGTCGAGCTCCGCGAAGAATCCCCTGAACCATTCAAGGAAGTAAGTCTTAGATCATCACCACTATTTTCGAGATTTCTTTTTTGTTTTTACAAAGTGCCGTAAAGTTTTATAAATGAGAAGTTGCATCTCTATCGCGATGGATTAGCAATCAATTGTTAATCTCTAGTCTGGTAACGTAATGTATATATCATCAGCAACTATGATGTGTCATTTGGGTTGTATATAAGCTTCTTGTATCTTTCATTGCAGCTTGATGACTTGAAAGATATCGGACTCTCAGAAAAACAGGTTAGCTTACTATCATCATCAACAAGTCCTTCAATTTCTCTATTCATTTTTTTTCTCTTCTTGGGTCAGAAGTTGGTTACCAAATCATTTTATGAGGATATCGTCCAAAATCTGTAACAAAAGTCAACTTGAAAATCTAGATATATGAATGTTGTATCAAAATCAGGTTAAGATGGATAGTTTGGTAGGGATGTTTGAAATTTTAAGATGAGCATACATAATTTGAGCACCATAGGTATGTAAAGTATAATATAGTTAATGTTTCATTGAGACGCTTACTCTCATTTGAAGTAACTTCAAAAACTGTGTATACACTTACATGTGTAATGATGGACTTTTTGCAATGACAGATTAAAGGATTGCTGAGAAAAGAGATTGGGGAGATTTTCCATTAGCTGAAGAACATTTCTCAACGGTGACAACAAATGGGGTCTGCAAATATTTATGAAGGTTTTCTAGAGATTGCGAGGCAACACGAGGTTGCTCTTAAAAGTTTCATAATGTGTAATGCGTTATTATGACAACTTAAGTTGTGGTTTCTGTACTTAAATTTGAATCTGTGGTCGTGACATTCTACTGTCGGAAGATTTGTGTGTTATCAAGGCAATGTGAATTTATCAAATTTCTTCTTTATTTTCTTCTAAATGAGACAATCTAATATATAACATAGAAATCAATCAATCTCCTTTGTTATCGCCGGAAAAGTAAATCTCACAAGACCGAGGAAGAAACACAGGCAACAATAGACCGAACAGATTGTAAAACCACATCGCCGTGTTAACCGACGCGATCGCTCTCCCTCCGTACAATCTCACCGGACCACCGGGACGCTGAGTATCTGAGAATTCCGCTTTAACCCAATCCAAAAGCGCGAAAATCCGACGAGCGTTGTAGAAGACCGGTCCGAGGATACCGATCGGCGTCGAAAACTTGTCGGAGAAACCAATTGGTTCCGTGAAAGCTTGACCGGAGAGTAGGAATAGATGCGGAGCTGCTGCTCCAGCGCCGTGAATGTCTCCCCGGAATATTCCGTCTCCGATGTAGCAAATTGGGAAGAGTAGGCCTGAGATAGAAGTATTCATTATTGTTCATAATAAATATATAAAAAAAAAAACATTTTTAAAAGATAAGAATCAGATAGATAACCGATAATGGCAGTGGCGAGGAAGTAAGCTTGGAAGAGTTTGTTTTTAGGGTTTGAGAGACTCTTCTTCTGTTCGGTTTGCTTGCGAGGGAAGGCAAATCTGGAGAGGAACTCGTACAAGTAGATATAAGACAATATTACAAACGCTATTTCTCCGATTCCGACAAGTCCTTTTGCGGTAAGTAAGACCATGAGGGAAAGAAACACGAGCTGTCTCTTGCGGCTGATGAGACCGCGTTTTTGCGGCGGCGGTGGCGGTAGAGAAGGTTTAGTGTCGGTGAGATCATGTTCTCGTATTTCTTCCGACATTAGAGAAGTGTTGATTTTCAAGAAGTGTTTTAGAAAGCTTTGAAGTTGAATTAAGAAATGGCGATTTTTTTTTTGGTTTGGTGAGGAAAGAAAGAGTGTAGATATGGAGTGGTTAACCTTCTCTGTCTTCTTATCTATTTCTGAGCCTTACAATAATTATTTTTTTATATACAAAAAGAGAAAGAAAAAAAGGAAAGAATAAGAAAGTGACAAGTATTCCGCTTGAAATCTCTTGGGAGTCAGAAAAAGGTTAATAAAACAAATTAGAAGACTAATTTAAGATAAATAGTATTAAACACCCTTAATTGAGAAATGACCAAAATTTAGTACAATTTTCAAGTCTCCTCATAATCTAAGGAGAAGATTCCAAGTTTTCTGATTTCTTATCTGAATCAGCTTGTACTGCTCTTCACTTGTTTTATTCCCTAAAAAGTGTTTCTTTACACCAAAAAAGGTCACACCTTTGGAGACTTGATACACTTGCAATGATACAAATCATAATAAACAATCTTTGAGGTTGGGTCATTTTCTTCAAAATGCTCTCTAATCTATCGAAACGCAGTCTCCGGTGAAGATAGAGATCAACTCAGGAGACACATCCTCATGCTTCTTCACAAAAAGCTTCAAAAACCTCTGCTTAGGACTCGTCAACACAGTAGAGATTGGAGGGATTTCACCGATCAGTCCTTTCAACATAAGAGCTTTGATTACATTACACCTCGGATAAATAAACTTATCCAAGCTGAATCCAAGTACAATGGGTGTTGAAGCCACAACCTTTAAAGGCCAACCCATTGTCTTCACAAGAAACTCAGTCTTCTTCTTCACCGTATCCGGAGCTAATCCAATACACTGAGGATGTCGCTTGATGATCATCATAAACTCGTCTCTCGTAAACCCTAGCCCTAGAAAAGTTTCAACCGATTTCACCATCTTCTTCTCTGAAGTGCCGACGCATTCCGGATACTTCTTAAGCATCGCGTGTACCTCGTCTTCCGTTAGACCACAACGTTTCAAGGTCTCAAACGTCTGAGTTATCTTCTTCTCAGAGTATTTAAGAGAGAAAGGCCATTTCTTGAAAATTGCCCATATTTCATCCACTGAAAAGCCTAATCTTTTGTACACATCCACTTTCTGTTCTATTGTTCTACCACTCAACTCGTAGAAAACGTACAGAGCATTGACAAACTTTGGACTTGTCGGATCAAACCCCATCTCAACGATCTTCTTCACCGATTCTTCGAATCTTTCTTTTCCACAGACTGGTTTTGCTTTGGAGAGCAACAAATTGAGTAACAGTCTCTGAGGCACTCCCAATTCTCTCAAAACCGATACGTTTCGTTTTCGATTCGTCTGCTTTCCCTTCGGAGATTTGGAGCTCTTATCTTGATCCTGCAAAATGTCTTTAACGTAATCAAAGTATCCAGTAATCGAGACATACCCTCTTCTTCCCAAGATTTTGGGAACTTTTGAAACAATCTCTGTGATCTCAGAGCTCGAAGCTCCGTTTAGCTTCAGAAAATGGAGTTTTGCGCGAAGGGTTTTCTCGGGGTTTTCGATAAGGAATCGTGGGTAAGTCGTAATGATACTTGAGATTTGAGAATCTTTGAAACCGTAGCTTCTCAGAAGTTTCAGCACCGAATCTGGATTTCCTTTCTCCTCAAAATTGGCTTTCATTGAGATCGATTCGGCGAGTTTTGTAGTTAACCCTAACGAATCAATAAGGTAAGAGACTGTGAAACTCTTCCTTTTTCGTTCATCTTCAGGACTCAGATCTGAAGCAGTAACAGAAGAAGAAGAGAACGAATCAACAAATTCATATGCGTTTTGAAGAAGAAGATTCACCACTGGAGCTTTCCAATTCCGCCATTGATGTAACTCGCGCGACCTTCTTCCGTGGAGTATCAATGAAAACATGATACGGTATTGCGATATTACCTTCAAATGTTCGATGGAGCGGTGTGTAGAGACGAGAGTGGATCGATCAGTCTGAAATTTTTTGGTCGGATTCTTAACGCATCTTCCTCAATTTGACTGTGAGAGTAAGAAGAAACAAGAAACGGAAATGATGAAGAAAGAGGAAGTGGATGACGGCAGAAAGGAAAGGGAGCTTGTTCGGGTTAGGGCTTTTTTTTTTTTTTTTGGGTCAGTAAGGGATTTATTTCTTAAGATTAAAGTTTTTGAGGGGTGGGTTTAGAGGGAGTCTAAAACCTTAAAAGTGATTTAAAAATAAATAAAATACCCTACAAACCGTGTAAATTTTAGACTTTTAGTTTTACCTCATAGTTTTTCCCGGTGTTCGGAGCCAGCCGCTGATAATATTATTTTTAAGAATCACCAAAATAAGACTCACTTGGTTAAACCGGTATATAATTGTATATTACTTTCACATCACTTTTGAATATATGCATTAGATACAATTATAATTAGATAAAATAATGACAATAGAAATTCAAGAAAATAGATTAAAACACAGTTTGAACGTTTTACTAAATTGAGTTCAAACACAACTTAAGCACTTATGAAATCGTTTGTTTTCTTAAAAAAAAAATCAAACATTATAAATATAAACAATCTTTTTTTTTGTATTTAAGGGATTCTAAAATCAAACATTATAAATATTTTATAAATTTTTTTAAGAGTCAATTAGCTAGATAACCAAATCTGGGACCAAAATTTGATAAGTAACGAAGTTGACTTTGACATGAATAAGATTTGCTGACTTTGGGTGTGGTTTGTCGATAGTACCCTTCTCATGTGGCGCGTGAAATAACGTTTGGGCAGGAATTAAAAAATCTATCAAATCCTAAGTAGGATTTCGTAGGTTCCTATTTGGCTAATATGTGTCACGTTGTGTGTTAAATGGCCACAAGAAACTCTCTCTTTTATACGTTTTTCAGCCGCTCTTCTCTACATGTCATTTCGTCTCTAGGTAAATAGATTACTTACTTTCTCTCTCTTAGTTTTTTCAGTTCTTCTTTCACTTTTTTCTATTTTTTCCATGAGAAATAGAAAACTTTTACATAATATGAGATCCAACAAAAATCGGGTGAAGATTCGGTGAACATCAGGTGAGATCCGACAAATATCCGGCGAAAATCCGGCTAAACTATACAAACCAAGATCTTATGCATATACATTATGGTAATGAATTACATGTTCTCGTAACATGTTAACATTGTTGTATCATACAAATATGCAAATTTACCTATAATTTTTCTTAATGAGATAACATAGCTGTTATCTGTTAAATTCCATATCCTTCTCGTTGGAATATAAGCTTTTTCTAGATGTGGGGATTTTGTAACAAGTTATATTAAACGTGAACACGTTACATTATGTATTGTACCACGGAAACATGTAGGTGTACTTCTAACATTTTGTTTGACGCGATAACTTAATTATTGCATGTTTAACTTACATATTATTCTAGTAGGAACATAACCCTTTTTCTAGATGTAGTGATTTCCTAACAAGTTATATGTTATTATAACATGATAAATTATTTATTTTACCATACAAACATGTAGGTTTACCACTATTTTTTTTTAGCACGGCAACTCATTTATTGTCCGTTACTTTTCATGTTTTTCTTCCTCGGAAGATGAACTTACGTGAAAGATTAGATGGATATGTGGTTCAATTACAAGTTATATGTTTTAACACGTTATAATATTATTGTATCATATAAACATTTAAGTTTTCCTGCAATTGTTTTTTTAACGGGATAAAACATTTAAGTTTTCCGGCAATTGTTTTTTTAACGGGATAATTCAAGTATTGACTGTTACTTTTTATGTTAAGGTATATGTGTGTAAGATGAAAACTTGCATCATCTTCTCCCTTCAAATCCTCCAGAGAATCTCTCGTTGTTCTTCACCGAGAACAACTTTTTGAGCTGAAAGTGAAGAAAAAAACCAGACCATATTCAATCGTATCGACTGGAGGCGTTGTGGTTATTTGAACCATCCAACTCGGTTAAGCTCGAATTCGAGTCACTGAGTCGACTCAGTACACTCTGAGTCAACTCAGCTCTGATCCGTGATTCGTTCTTGGCTAAGTGTTTCGAACTCGGCTCGAAATTATGCTGGTTTCGTTGGCGATTATGATTAAAAACTATGCATTTTAGGAAGATGGGTTTGAGAGAGAAAGAGAAAGAGAAAGAGGAAGAGAAAGAACTGTGAAAGAGAGAGAAGAAGAAAAATATGGTTCTCCGACACAAATATGTTGCGTATCTTTTTGAATTCAAAATGAGGGTAGAAGTAGTTTCGGTTTATGGAAAATCGAATAGTGCGTGTAACAGTGTCATTGTTATATTTCTAAATAGCAAGTTATCTTTTGTCACGAAGTGCAATTACTCTTTTTTTAATTCCGTCATCCGACCGGTTCAGCCAGTCCACTGGATCGCATGTCAATGGCGAATTTTTCTGGATTTTCTCAATTTTGTAATCAACATATTTTAACACTAAATCCGAATCAAAGTGGTGATCGGATCGCGAATTAACCGGATCGACCGGACGATCAGGATCAAGCGTGAAAACATTGCATTTTGCCAAATTAACTCTTAACTTCTCGAGATTGGATGAAAAAAAACTAAAAATCGAGAATATTATTAGATAACAAAGTGCATTTTTATTTCAAACGACAAAAGCACTTAAAAACATCGTCCAAACCAAACACTCCAAAGTCCCAAACCAACACACACTAAATTACATGCATGATTAACCACCACAATTCACACGCCAGCATTCAGCTGATTATTATCAACACAAAGAGCAATTATTACCATACTTAAAAATCCACAAGATTTTCCTACTGAAATTAATCAGCTAATTAACCCCAAGAGTTTGATTAATTAACTAATTAACCCGCTTCATTAACTCAAACAAACCCATTACCATTACCATTACCATTGCCATTAATGCAGAGCTTCTTTCCATCTTCTTCTTCCTCCTCGTCGATCATTAAAAACTCTTTGTTCTTCTCGAGCTTCTCCATAACAGAAGCTTCGAGAGTGATCTCCACATCAATGCTTACACCTCCATTTTTCCCTTGGTACAGATACATCATCCCATTAAACTTATTGTTCGACCCGCTCCTAACGGTTTCGGGTTTTCCCCACCCGAAATCCACCTCGTAGACCTGAAACCTCGGCGAGCTCCCCACCGCCACGCAGTTCACTCCGGCGTCTTTAAACTGGAAAATCTTGGGAGATTTCTCCCACTCCTCGTTCCGCGCGTCTATCGCACGCGCGTCGTGTGCGGCGATCGCTTTCTGGATCACCGAAGCTCCGAACTCCGGCCCGTGCGCCGCCAGAAGCCCCGCCGCGGTCCCCGTGAATATCGCCTGGATCAGGTTTCCGAAATATTCTTCCGGCACCGGCGGATCGATGCGGCGGCGGCAGTCGGCGAAGACGGTGAAGACAGTGATGTCTTCGGGTTTTAGCCCACGCGCGATGGTGACGTGGCGCCAGATGTGTGATGTGAGAGACTGGAAAGTGGAGAATGGTTTCGAGCCGTCCGATGGGATGACCGAATTGGCTCTTGACTTGATGGTGTGGATGGCGGAGTCCGAGAACCTGAAGATCTTCTCCACAAGCTGCGGCGGTGCCACGGTGGCATCGCCGCCGTTGGAGGAGGCGTTGGGGTCCTTAGGGGAAGTGAGGTCGAGCTTCACGCGCGTGTCACGCGCCTTTGCTCGGTCGAGGAAAGGTTGGGTCGAGATGGATTGGGCTCCTCGGCAGATCTCGGCCCATGAGCTCATGAAGTGCCAAGTGGCAGTTCCGTCAAGGACTGCGTGGTTGAAAGCTAGGCCCATTGCAAGCCCATCCTTAAGCTTGGTCACCTGTTAGCGAAACAAAAAAAAATGGTTTTGAGAAATTTTGAATATTTTTAGAAGATTATTCGAAAACTGCAATTGAAGTTTGTTAGGAGTATTTTATTATTTGGACGATAATTTCGAGACCAACTTAGAAAAGTAACAGAAACAATGACTACCCCAACGACCACACCTGCTTTTCTAAAGACTTTACATTAACTGCACATTAAATATGGTGTAAGAATTTAAATGAGCATCCCAAGAAAATGAAAGCATTGTAGAATACGTATCTATATACACGTTTATACATATGAATACGATGTGTGTGTATATATATATATATATACCTATGTCCCTAAGGTCGACAATATGTAAATTTTTGTGAAGCATTTTATTTTTGAAAGGAGTGAGATGGTACTCCCACAATCTATGTTTTTTTTTTTTTTTCAACTGTGTTTAGCAAACATATTGCCTGTCTACTATACAAATACGTCTTAAGAATAATGTGTTGTATTTGAAATGAGAGTGATCGTCCAATAATACATAGGGACATCGTTGTTGTGTCAAATTCGTAAAAATGAATACGAAGCTTATATATGAGTTGAGATGCGTTAACATGCATTGGGGGGAAAAAGCTGAAATCCAATATTTATTTAGGATTTATGCAATGTGCCAATATTTATTTAATATTAAGTTACTCAACCTACAAATTTCATCTATTTATTTGTTTACTTATTTTGTAGTGCATGCCTACATGGCGTTGTCCCGGTACGTACCAGTTACCAGTTACCATCTATAAAAATGTTATTGGTCAGTCATTTAATGTTGGATTAATCGCTGTGTCAGTAAAAAATTTATATATATTTTTTCTTTTATATAAGAATCACACATCCAACAAGACGAAAAGTAAAAGCATTTGAAAACCAAATTTCTCAAACTATTAACTACAATTATCGTGTAAGCTTCATAGAGATGAACATGCAGCAAATATACTACAAAATTATATATAATTTTAATGAGATTTATTTGAATCCGATTTAACCTCTTCCAACAGTAAACATATATGGTAATATAGATAAATTACTACTTAATGTGTATACAGTGGTTAAAGAAGAGCTAATAGATATTTTGCCTATTTTTTTCATATAAACCTATCTTTTGTTTGGATAAAATATTAATGTCAACATTTTCTGATGGACGTGCAATTCTTAATTTTATCTTGCTGGAAACATGCACTTATATACTTTGTTTTACTGGTTTTTGAGTTTTTCAGTTTTTTCTAGAAATGGACATTTCAATGGTATAGGAGTCTATAAATTTTGGACGTGACGTGATCTTTGTCCTCCAATGGTAATATTTATTGAACTACCCTACTTCTTAATTTTTAAAGGCCGCTTGTAAACATTAAACATAATTATTAATCAACTTAAAGTATCCCATAACATGCATCAAGATTCGACAAACATAAACCACATAGAGACGACTACATGATACTCATATATCTATGAGAACTCCGACCCGGAAAATCAATACTAGCTACCTAGCTAGTTGTATTTTCTTTGGTCACTACGATTTTTTATATATCCAATTCTATTTTATTTCACGTGAGAATAAACAAGATAAACTACAAAATGCTAACATATGGAAGTAGAATAATATATAAACATGTAAATAATTACCTGGACAGCAAGGAGAGGCCTGCTAAGTCCTTCCAAGTTTAAGATCCCATTGTACGGAACCAACTCCGTGAACTTACCTGTCCCGTCCTCAGCCGTCAGATCATCGACGCTGACGTCAGCAGCATCAGCGACGGAGAACTCCACGCCGTTGATCTCTCCGTCGTCGGCGTCGTACTCAACTCGGAAGACTCCTTCGTCGTCTTTGGCCAGCTTACCGGCGAGCTGATGGAAATCTTCAAGAACCAAACCCAAACCATCCTTGAGCTTCTCCACTACGTCGTTTTGGAAAGTGGGTTCCTCGAGATCTAGAAGGTTCTGGAACTTGTAGAGAAGAAACTTCTGGTTGTAATAGAAAGCAAGGTAAGGAAGATCAAATGTCGTGAGGTGGTATTGTTTCTTCCCTAGTATCGGCTTGTTTGGTTGCACATGTGTTTTGCTCATTATCTTTATCTTCATGGTGATAACTAGCCTTTGATCAATACGTGTTTTCTTGACTTGTGATGGTCACAAGAATATATTAGCAAATTTTTTTTTTTGGGTGGGTGTGAGATTAAAATGTAGTGTGGAGTGGTGAAGAAACTAAAGGCTATGTTTTATAGAGACGTACAATGTCTAGTTGGGTTAGGCATTTAAGGTTTCATGGAAGTAGTTGTGATTCAATTAATGACTCAATTAAGCTCTTTTTTTTTCTTTAAATTTATTTGCGTGAATTGTTAAGTTGAGAGTTAGGGCTTAGAGTAGAGGTTGAGCTAGATAAAATACACACATATATATATACACATAGTGAAATGATGATATTTGTGTAGGACACTATAAATGCCGATAAAGATGGTGAAAAAAACTTAAAAGTAGTCGAACAACGCAAATGATATAGTTATGGATCGTACCTAGATTTACAAAGATCCTAAGCTGTTAAAATATTTGCATTGCCTTCATTTTTTTGTTTCTCAATATTTTTTTGTTTTTAGTAGTCTAAATTATTAATGCTGGATGCTTTCATATGTTTATCGGCGCAGTTTGACTTCCAGTGCGATATCTTTCCAATTAATCATCAGATTGATTTAATTCCACAATGGAAACTATTTTTTTTATTACTGTTTTTCTTTAAATTTTGAAGAAACTCAGATAGTAGAAATGTTATTTCGGAATCGATAGTTTAACGTTATGGAAAGGGGTGTGGGGTTTAGTCTTAAGAATTTGAAAAAAAAAAAAAATAAGAATTTTGAAAATGGATCGGATAAAGTTGCTGATTTTTCGTTTTTATAACTTTCCCTGGAGTCTTTTACTCTCATTATATGTGTTTTTTTTAATTTAACAATTTGATTATCTTTTTAATAGACCTCTGAAAATTTTATGCATGTAAAATACTTTATTGGATCTCATAGACTCTGCTGGATAATCACTTTCAAGTAGGTAAGTGGAAGTGTGGAAGTTGGACAGCGACTTCTCCGGCTAATAAAATCTTAGCTAATTATTGTTTTAGATAAATTATCCAAATGAAGAATGCGTAGTTATTTTTCTAACTACTAGACTTTTGGACCAGAACAGCAAGTGAGTGAGCAATGACCAGAAGATGGAAAATCAATTGCAGTGAATTATCTTTCTGAGATTTTCCAGAGTTAGTATATAACGCCGGAGATGAAATTACTCGTCGCTCGAGATGAAATCAACTTCTTCTCCTTCGAAGTTAAAGAAGCTCTGTTTGCTATGCATCCGGAAAATGGGATGATGGCGTGTCTCGATTAATATATAAATGATTTGATATATAACAAAAGAGTTGGTCTGCAAGAGGTTTTGGGACATTGGCTAACCCATAGCTTCAGCTCAAAACATTTAATACGAATTGCTATTCTCAATTACTTTCCAAGACAATCATCTCTTTCAGTATTTCCTCCATCCGCAATTTACAATTTTGTGGGAGAGAAAAAAGGTGGATGATATGTGCATGTTGAGTCTCAACCTCCATTCGCGGGATGCTCCTTCACCACCGTCTTATTAATGAAGTAAGCAACTGCAACAACGTATACGAGTTCGCACATTAGTAACACCTTTGAACAGAGTCAACAGACACGGTAACTTTTGAACAGATGCAAGAGAAGTAAGGTTCCAAGAATACTAGCTTACTAACACTGCATTTGTTAGCTTTGATGGCCATTTCAAGCTAATAATAGTAGAAAAGGCAAACTCCATTTGCTATGAGAAGCATGACCAAAGCTGGTTTTGTCATCGTATATAATTATAACATCCAAACACTTGATAACCAAAATTACTCGACGATGTTAATTTTTAGGATCAGAGAATGGATTCCAGACCTCAAATAGTTCGAATGCGCTGCCCTGTCGATACATATCATCTTTCTTCTTGGACTCAGTAGGAAGCACACTGAATAACAATGCTCTCCACCCGATAAGTAAAACAGCAGTACTTCCCATTGTCACCAAGATAAAGCTAGCAGCAGGGATGTGACCAGATGTAGCTGACCTAATGGTCACCCCAAGCTGCAAGGAACGGAAGAAGATTCAAGTGTTTGGTAGACACATGAATAGAAAGCGAACAGAATCGCTAACATTCTAAAGCTGCGTGTCCATTGACATAACACAAATCTAATTCAGAAAAGATGCATAAGTATACACAACAGTGGACCAGGAGCGAATGTGACCGATATAGATAACTACTAAAGCAAGCTGATATAAGAAAACATAAGCTTCATTTCCTATATTCGATCCAGCGATATATAAATCATTGTACCAAAAAAAATACACATATACCACGCCTCGTGCACAAACCCCAGCCAAAAAGATCACTAGATTGCTAGTATTACTACTTTGGTAAATGCAGGCTTACCGGAATTCCGAGACCCCAAGATTTGGCAGCTGCCACCAAGGCTTTTGACCGACCTTTCATTCCTCGTCCGTCCTCGGCATATCCCCCCAAGAAATAAGCACTCAGAAACCATCCTGCCACACAATATTCTCATTTCATTTCCAACAAAAACTTCTGAAACCAATTCATAAGAGAGAGAGAGAGAGGAAGGAACAATATACCGGCAATGAAAGGGTCAGCTGTGTGTAAAGTGTCGATGCTAAATACAGGGAATCCATGGCTGAATCTCCCTATTGCAGAGAAGAGAAGCAGAGCCAAAACATCCCCACCAGCAAGTAACGCCACTCGGCTGAAGAAACCCACAAAATAAAAAACAAAACTTGATATAACAAACAAACAAACCAATCCCTAAAAACGAATAACATAAGCAAGAGTTACCCCCATTTCGCGACGGAAGAATAAAAAGATGATCTGGGCTTGTCGAACTGAATAACTCCCTCGAGAAGAACCTTGTCCTGATCCACTGAAACTGTCTCCTCTACCGTAGAAGGAACGGAGGTTGAGGGTCTGTTATTAACGCTTCCGTCAGAGTTAGAGAGAGCGAGGGCGACGCGTCGCCGCCGTGTATTGGCCGCGAGAACGAGCCCCGGCCAGGGAGAATCTACATTGAAAATCAAAATTGTTCCTTTTACTTACACACCAACATAATCAACACACATATGCTGCTAAGGTGAGCTTACTAGCGAAATCTCTGGGTCGAGAGCGAAGATTAGGCCGAGCAGTGAAGCAAGTACTAAGAGACGCCGCGACACCAACATTTGCCACCGCCATTTTTGTCTCCGCCTTGGAGCTTCTTTCATGTGGCCGGTATTCAATTTACCCTCAGAGCTTATTTGAGGACTGTTTGGACTTAAGTCTATCTTCTTTCCTGTCTTGGATAACTTCAGAGCCTACTTAAGAATGTAGGTAAAGCTTCTTAAGGCCCGGCCCATTAACTTTATAAAAACGGTGCGTTTAGCTGGCTTTTCTTATTCCTCCCAACCTAATCTAAACTCTTGCAGCTTATGTGGGACAGAATTAGGGTGTAAAAGAACTAACTCGCTCAATTCATTGTTATATTTATCAATTCGAACACAAATTATTTAAATCGTGAGCTGACAGTACCAAAAAAAAAAAATGTTTATCAAGAATTCGTCTTCTCGAACCGGAGACAAAACATGTTAAATTAATAGGGGTGAAATTATTATCCGGGATCCACTTCTATTCGTTTCGTAAATTAGGATATCCGGAACTTTCGAATATGGATCCGGATAATAAAATCTCGGATCCGTGAAAAAATGATCCGGATCCGGCTAGTAAAATTTATAGGTCCGGATATCCGAATCCGGATCCGGACGCATTAAATTTATTAAAACATATTTTTTTTTACATATATTAAGTTATTTATATATAAATATATATATATAAAAATATATATATATATATATATTGATTTTAGTTTTTTTCTAATATATCATATTTTTTGAAAAATATTATTCTAATTTTTATTTTTATTTTAAATTAAGTTTTTAATATTTTATTTTGGTTATTTTAATTATTTAATTATTATTTTCGGATCCGGATCAGGATATCCGCAGATATCCTAATTTTTGGCCGGATACTCAAAGTCCAGATATCCGAAAACCACAAATCCAAATCCTGATAGTTTTGTCTCGGATCCGTCTCACCCCTATAAATTAATCCATTTCTTGTCGCCAAATGCCACTGTACGAACTCAGAACCTCCAACATCTTTTTTTGGGATAGAAGGAAGTTCAACCGATTGTGCTAATAATTCCGAAGAAAAACTATCAAAATTTCTAATAAACTTGAAGATCCCATTGTGTTTATTCATTTTAATGTAAATCTATTAAACAAATAACACACAATTTCAACGCGTATTTTCAAACTAATTATCCAATAACACTTGATCTGTTTGGATTTCTTAATCAATTAGAATTTTCCACTACCCAATTTTTTGTTTTTAAAGTCTAGGAAGGACGAGTGTTTTGGCCCAACTCGACTATAGATAGATATGATTGTGGAAGTTTGCGGAAGTGGACGGTAGCGGTTTTTAAAGTTATTGGACAATTTATACGACTGATAAAGCGGCTGGAAACGGATACATTTGCGGAACGTTTATGACTGGTTTACAGTAAGTGCGATAGCAGATTTACATTAAACTACCAAAATACACATAATATAATATATATATATAAAAATCAAAATACATTATTATAAAAAGTTCAATTATATATTTTAAATAAATCATAGAATAATTAAATAATTTTTTTTTAAAGATGTTTGGAATATTTTTTATATATACAATAACATTTTTTATAATTATTAAAATTAAAATCAAAATCAAAAATATATTATTATAAAAAATTAAAATTATATATTTTAAATAAATCATAGAATAATTAAATAGTATTTATAGAATAATTTTTTTAGAATTACAAGTTTATTTTAGTTTAATTAAAATATATATCAAGTGCATATAATTTTATATGATAATATTCGATATAAAAAGTAAATTTTTTAAAATAACTTTTTTTTTAAATAAATTTTAGTTTATTATTTAAGATTATATTTTTTTTTAAAAATATTTTTTCAACCACCCGCAATCGCAAACGCTCGTGGAAAGGAATTTTTGATTTAGAGCAGTTCCAAACGATATAAAGCGGTACGAAACGGTTTCTGTGATTGTTGTCAAACGCTACTACTCGCAACCGTCACCCGCAAATGCTATGTTTGCGGGTGAACCAATCAACCCCTGTGTCACCGTTTAATTAGTTATGAACAATGAAAAGTTTGGATTTCTAAGTGAAGTCACATATTGGCTCTGAAATGATGTTGGCATTATTTAGTTAATGTGACTTTCCAAGAGAAACTTGGTTTAAGTCTTAAAGAACCAATTTCGAATTTGTGGTCTGGTTTTAAAATTTTTGGCCGGCAATAATACGCGTAAAGGATAATGACTTGGGCCCGAGTAAATGGACGTGTTGGCTCCGTGTTTTGCATTATATATTCTTCTTTGGTTCTACCTTCCCTGCTAGAAAATTCCTCTAATAAGCATATCCCAAGACAGCTATTTCTTTTATTGGACCAACTATTCTGTATAACTATATAAATTAATACAAAAGTGTATAACAAACACAAAATTTCAACAACAAAAAAGAGTATATAATAAACACATGCATGATTTATGCTATTTTTTTCGTGCAAAATACGAGGGACAAGACCGTAAAACAACGAAGAGAAGTATTCTCTAGAGACTAGATCATAATCAATCGAATGTTCTTGATCCACACTCAGAGATTATAAATTGCCCTATACACACATTTCTTTCTCACCATCGATCCCTCTGTTTTCAAAGTTTTGTCTATTCCAATTTTACCCTCTACAAAAAAAATGTCATCTCACGGCAGAGAAGTGGAAATCACGATCTCTTCGGCGAAAGATATCAAGAACGTGAACTGGCGCAACGGCCCAAACAAGCCATACGCCGTCGTATGGGTCGATCCCAAGTACAAATCTTCCACCAGAGTCGACGGAGAGGGAGACACGTGTCCCTCATGGAACGAGACACTTGTCATCCCTTTGCCTCCGGACAACGACGACGAAGATGACAAGGTCTACATCGACATCGTACACGCAGGTCGTGAAGAAGACACAAAGCCTCTCATCGGCTCCGCTCATCTCAGCCTCCGTGACGTCATTGATGACGTCGGCCTCGGCGTCCCCGTCGTGAAAACCCTCAAGCTCAAACGCCCCTCCGGCCGACCTCACGGCAAAATCGACGTCACTGTCACCGTTCGCGAACCTCGGTATCACCCGGCTCCAGGATCGTACCTCGCGCCGCCTTACGGTTATACTCACGCGCCGCCGCAACCTGTTTACGGTGAGGCATACGCACCGTCTTACGGTAATACTCACGCGCCGCCGCAATATGGTGACCCGTACGCGCCGTCTCAATCGTACGGAAACGCGGCGTACGGAAATTCTGGGCATGGTTACGCGCCGGAGAAAGAGAAGGGGAGCAAGTTTGGTGGGATGGGGACGGGGCTTGCGGTTGGGACGGTGGCCGGAGTTCTTGGTGGGGTGGCGTTAGCGGAGGGACTGGAGGCTGTGGAGGACAACATCGCCGAAGATGCAGCGGAGAAGGTGGAGGATGATCTGGATGCCGGAGAAGACGATTTTGACGGCGGCGATGACGATGGAGACTTTTAATTCTCATACTAAATCATAATAACTCTTTTTTTATTCTACTACGTAATCATAATACCAAAATTACTGCATTTAATGTTGCAGATTTTTTTTTTTGGGTAAAATTAATGTTGCAGATGGTTTATTATTGGACTTGTATGTCAAAAACGAAAACAATCGGCTGCTGTTGGTTTTAACTCAATTGCAGGCTGGTTTAATTCATCAGATTGAACCGGAGAAATCGAAGATTGGTTTTAGAAAAGCTGGTTAGAGTGAAAGACTCTGACTGAAGACAAGGGTTTGCTGTTACAAAGATGAGAAGCATTAAAAACCCTGTTAAGGAGAGAGAAAGGATTAACGGAAACTTTCTTCCTCTTGAGCTCTCAATTTCTGTGAGAAGCTAAGAGATCTTCGATAGTGGATTGCTGGGATTTCCTGGCCCCTGAGACGTAGGTATCTCATATCGAAAGCTGAACTCAGGGTGAACAATTTCTGTGTCGTCTCTTTCATTTTTCTCTGCTTCTTACTTTGCGTGATTTGAAACCCATATCGTTAAATCTCGAATCGATCGGTAACACAAACGAATTTGACTAAGACGAGACTGCTGGGTTATGAATCAGTCTTAACAATTGGTATCAGAGCTCAAGGGGAGAGATCCGATGTCAAATACGCGTGTTGAGGTGGAAAGATTCGATGGAACAGGAGATTTCTCGTTATGGAAAATAAGGATGATGGCACACTTTGGAGTACAAGGTTTGAAAGATATCCTGACTGATACGAAACTGGAGATGACTGTTCCGGTGTCGAAATCTGAAGAGAAACAACCGACAGTGACTGGAGAAACAGCTACGCAGCCAGCCGTAATAACCGGTATGAAGGTAGTTATCGATCCTGTGAAACTGGATAAATCTGAGAGGGCTAAGAACTTGATCATACTAAACATCACAGATCTAGTTCTTAGGAAGGTTAGATACTGTGAAACAGCTGCAGATATGTGGTCTACGTTGAATCGGCTATACATGGAGAGCTCGCTACCTAATAGGATCTATCAACAGCTGAAGTTCTACACATTCAAGATGAATGAAGCTAAGAATGTAGATGCTAATGTTGATGATTTCCTAAAGATAGTGGCTGAGTTGAATAGCTTAAATATTTCTGTCTCTGAAGAAGTGCAAGCAATTTTGTTTCTGAGTTCTCTGTCTACAAACTATGACCAGTTGAAACATATTTTGAAGTATGGAAGAGATTCACTATCTTTGGAGGAGGTAATCTCTTCGGCTAAGTCCAGAGAACGTGAAATAGCAGAAAGTGGCAGGATGGAGAGAGGATCTGCTTCAGCTTTATTTACCAGAGATAGAGGAAGACCATTCTCAAACTGGTGAATCGAGAGGGAGAAGCAGAAGTAAATCTAGGCCAAAGGGAAAGATGACATGCTGGTTTTGCAATTAGGAAGGTCATATGAAGAAAGATTGTTTTGCTAGAAAGAAGAAGTTTGGAGAAGAAAGTTCTGGAGAAGCTGCAGTCTTAATAGAACAAACAATGGAATCTGTTGCCTTGAGTATGTCAGAAAAGACTCCAGATGATGTATGGGTATTGGATTCAGGATGTACTCATCATATGACGTCTAGGAGAGACTGGTTTGACACATTTTAAGATGTAAGGAGTCAAATCTTGTTGGGTGATGATCATGTGGTGGAGGCACTAGGAATTGGCACTATCAACTTAAATACGCATGGTGGTTCAATCAAGAAAATGAACAATGTCAGGTTTGTTCCTAATCTCAGGAGAAATCTGGTTTCAACAGGAGTTCTTGATAAGTTGGGATATACTCACACTGGTGGAAATGGAGTTATTAAATTTGACATGAAGGGAAGGTTTTCTTTGAAGGCTCAGTTGAAAAATGGGATGTATGTGATAGATGCAGAGACTGTCAAAAGTGAGAGTTGTTCTGCAGTTTCAAAAGGAAAAGAAACGTCACTTTGGCATAGTCGTCTTGGACACATGAGTACTAAGAACTTGGGAATTCTAGTTAACAAAGGAATACTTGAAAAGAAACAAATTGGATCGTTAGAGTTCTGTGAGAGTTGTGTACTTGGCAAGTCAAAGAAGGTTAGTTTCAGTCTGGGAAAGCACAATACTGAACAAGTTCTTGGGTATGTGCATGCTGATCTTTGGGTATCTCCTAATGTGCAACCCTCACTCTCAAAGAGTCAATACTTTCTGTCCATTATTGATGACTACTCAAGAAAGGTATGGCTATATTTCTTAAAGACTAAAGATGAAGCATTTGCTTGTTTTCGTGAATGGAAAGCTCTTGTGGAAAATCAGGTTGATAAGAAGGTTAGATGTCTTAGAACAGATAATGGACTTGAGTTTTGCAACTCATCATTTGATTCGTTCTGCAAAGAGCATGGTATCGAAAGACACAGGACATGTACTTACACACCTCAACAAAATGGTGTGGCAGAGAGAATGAACAGGACTGTGATGGAAAAGGTAAGGTGTTTGCTCAGTGAATCAGGTCTGGACGAAAGGTTCTGGGCTGAGGCAGCTCACACTGCAGCATACCTAATAAATAGGACACCTTCCTCTGCTATAGACAACAACATCCCAGAGGAGTTGTGGCTTGGAAAACAACCTGGATACAAACACCTTCGTAAGTTTGGTTCAGTTGTGTATGTCTATGTGGATCAAGGAAAGTTAAAACCCAGAGCAGTGAAGGAAATCTTTATAGGGTATCCGCCAGGGACCAAAGAATACAAAGTATGGTTATTAGAGGATAAAAAGATAACAGTAAGCAGAAATGTGAAGTTCCTAGAAAGCATGGTATACAAAGATGTGGAATCTCAGACGGGAAATCAAAATCAAGCTGGAAGCTCGAGTAGTAATCAGTCAGAGAAAGTGTATCTTGAGATTTCAGGAAAAGAGAATGTAAAACCTGCAGAGATTCAATTTCAAGGTGGAGAACAAGTGATACATGTATCTGATTCTGAAGAAGATGAAGAGGAGGATTCAGATAGAGAGTTTGCAGGTTCTTACATGAGGAATTATCAATTGGCTAGAGATAGACCAAGAAGAGTGATTGTTCCACCATCTCGGTTTACTGAAGATAATGAGGTATCATTTGCACTGACTGTGTCAGAAATGTTTGAGGTGGAGGAACCAAATGACTATCAAGAGGCTGTAAACAGTAAGGATAAAAAGAAGTGGCTTGGTGCTATGGATGAAGAGATGGGCTCTCATGATAAAAATGGAACATGGGATCTGGTAGACAAACCAGAGAATAGAAAGATCATTGGGAGTAAATGGATTTTCACAATAAAACCAGGGATTCCTGGAGTTGAGAAAGGAAGGTACAAAGCTAGGTTGGTTGCAAAGAGGTACACCCAAAAGGAAGGCATTGATTACCAAGAAATTTTTTCTCCGGTTGTGAAACACATCTCAATCAGAACCCTCTTGTCTGTGGTTGTCAATCAAGACTTGGAGTTAGAGCAGTTAGATGTCAAAACAACACTTCTTCATGGTACCCTAGAAGAAGAGTTGTATATGGCTCAGCCAGAAGGGTTTGAAGTTAAGGGAAAAGAGGACAAGGTTTGCTTACTGAAGAAGTCAATATATGGGTTGAAACAGTCACCTCGTCAATGGAATAAGAGGTTTGATCAATTCATGATTGCAAGAGGTTACAACAGATGCAATAGAGATCATTGTGCTTATGTCAAAGAAGTGAGTGAAAACTGTTTACAATACTTGCTTCTTTACGTAGATGATATGTTGATTGTAGCAAAGAATAAGAAGGACATTGATTCTTTAAAAGAAATGTTGAGCTCTGAGTTTGACATGAAAGATTTAGGGCCTGCAAGGAAAATCTTGGGGATGGAAATCTTGAGAGATCGTGTGAAAGGCACACTAGTTCTAACTCAGGTGGAGTATTTGAAGAAGGTCATTCAAACATTCAGAATGAATGATGCTAAAAGTGTTAGCACTCCCATTGGAGCACATTTCAAACTTGCTGCTGTAAGAGATGAGAATGAGTGCATAGACACAGATGAAATTCCATATTCTAGTGCAGTGGGTAGTGTGATGTATGCTATGGTTGGATCAAGGCCAGATTTGGCATATGGGATTGGAATTGTGAGTAGGTACATGAGTAAGCCTGGAGCTATGCATTGGGAAGCTGTTAAATGGCTACTCAAGTACATTAAAGGAGCTTTGAATCTAAGTTTGACTTATACCAAGGAAGATAATCTGTTAGTTCAAGGTTTCTGTGATTCTGATTTTGCATCAGATCTTGATGGAAGAAGGTCAATAACAGGATATGTATTTACTGTGGGAGGAAATTTTGTAAGTTGGAAGTCTGGACTTCAACCAGTGGTTGCCTTGTCTACCACAGAGGCAGAATACATGTCTTTAAATGAAGCTACAAAGAAAGCATTGTGGTTGAAAGGTCTAATGGAAGAGTTTGGTCTTAAACAAGACTGTGTGAGAATCTGGTGTGATTCACAGAGTGCCATATGTCTGGCAAAGAACAATGTGTATCATGGTCGTACCAAGCATATTGCAACGAAGTTTCACTTCATAAGACAGTGGATAAGTTCAGGAGACATTGAAGTGGTGAAGATAGCTTCGTCTGGAAATCCAGCTGATATCTTAACAAAGGTAGTTCCTGTCAACAAGTTTAATGAAGCCTTAAGCTTGTTGAAGGTGATCAGGAGCTGATAAGGAGGCAAGAGTGCCAGGGGAAACCTTTCGAAGTTTGAGCAATTCACTAAGTAAAAGTTCTGCAATCTGAGTGAAGGTGGAGTTTTGTTGGTTTTAACTCAATTGCAGGCTGGTTTAATTCATCAGATTGAACCGGAGAAATCGAAGATTGGTTTTAGAAGAGCTGGTTAGAGTGAAAGACTCTGACTGAAGACAAGGGTTTGTTGTTACAAAGATGAGAAGCATTAAAAACCCTGTTAAGGAGAGAGAAAGGATTAACGGAAACTTTCTTCTTCCTCTTGAGCTCTCAATCTCTGTGAGAAGCTAAGAGATCTTCGATAGTGGATTGCTGGGATTTCCTGGCCCCTGAGACGTAGGTATCTCACATCGAGAGCTGAACTCAGGGTGAACAATTTATGTGTCGTCTCTTTCATTTTTCTCTGCTTCTTACTTTGCGTGATTTGAAACCCATATCGTTAAATCTCGAATCGATCGGTAACACAAACGAATTTGACTAAGACGAGACTGCTGGGTTATGAATCAGTCTCAACAGCTGCTTTGCCTCAAAACCAAAAAATCTTCCCGTCATTGATCAAAGGCTATTAATGTCTTTTTAACATCAAATTATTTCCTTTAAATTTTTATTTGCGATGTTATTTTCTCTTAATTTTGAGTCAAAATAAAGTTAGAGATCCACCTAAATCACCCTTTAAGATATGCCCTCTTACAGTTTTGCAAGTTATTTCAGACACTCACAATACACTCACTCCATTACGTGTGGTAGTAAGGGGAAGTTTAGCCGAACAATTTGTGAAAAGGGGAGCAAAAGCCGAACAATTCATGACGAGAATTGACGGAACAAGATCGTAACATTTGTGAAAATTTACAATCAGTTGGGTTTCCACACTGATGGATATTAAAATGCCAATGGAGGTGACATGCACGAGAAAATCTCTAAGATAAGATTAAGCCAATGGTTGCTTGCGATGGAGACGATAACTTGTCAGGAAAAATCAGGATAACGTTCTACATCCACACCAACTTTCGACGTGGGAGACAAGATCATCCAACTTTTAGCATCAGAGATGAAACTACCCACACTTTCGACCTCTTCGTCTAACTACATAATATAGATCTTGAGCTGACAAAATGAACAATCCAATCATCCGCATATTATGGTATTTTAAAAAATTTCTCTTAATATTCCTAGCGTTTATTATAAAATAAAAAAAAGTGTTGACCAAGAGGAGTGTCCTCATATTATAATCCCACAAGCAAGAAGAAGAAGAACGAAGAAGATAATGAAGAACAACAACAACAACAACAACGAGAAGAAAAAAGTTTCGAGACAATCATCTTCGTTTAGGCTACGAAGCCCAAGCTTAAACGCTCTTCGTCTCCAACGAATCTTCGATTTATTCGACAGAAACGGCGACGGATACATCACCGTCGATGAGCTAAGCCAAGCTCTGACTCATCTCGGTCTCAACGCAGATCTCATAGATCTCAAATCAACCGTCGAATAATACATCCAAATTGGAAACACATGTCTCAATTTCGACGATTTCTCTTCTCTCCACAAAACACTCGACGATAACTTCTTCGGCGGAGCCGGTGGAGGAGAAACCGATGATTCTTCGCCGGAATCCGCTGCCGCTGACGAATCCGATCTAGCAGAGGCGTTTAAGGTTTTCGACGAGATCGGTGATGGATTTATCTCCGCCAGGGAGTTACAGGTACCAATTTTGATTTTTTTCCCCCCCCGGAAGATTCGTTATTTAAAGGCTCAGATCTTCTTCTTTTGCTCGATGCTTCAAGTTTAATCTCATCAGTGCTACTTCTATGTCGTTAGGTTAGATTGTTAATTGCAATCCACATTTTTTGGATCTTAAGTGAGTGTGCAAAACAAAGTGAGAAGCAAATTGAAGTCGTTGTTTTTTTTGTCCGGAGGATTCGTTATTTGAGGCTGAGCTCTTTCTTTGATCTCTCATCAGATATCATCAGTGTTAGCTTCTATGTCGTTAGGTTAGATTTTGCAAATTGCAATGCACATTTTTGTGTTGACAGTAAAGCATCAATGTGACCCTGAATCCTATACTGCCAAAATCAATTGTAAAACTCTTGGAATTGTTTCAATTTGGAATTATAACAATTGGGTTTCTTTCAAATTTGGAGACTTGCAAGTGTTTTTGAAGAGGTTCTTAGCCAGTCTTTATCTCTTTTGCTTTTGCAGCCTTAAGAGGAGTTGATGCAGCATTTGAGAAGTGAAAACACATGTGTGGAGTGTTTATGGAGCTAGTTATATTTGGAGAAGTTTGATCCTTTCCCATCTAACCATAACAATCTTGGTCCATAGATCAACCAAGGACAAGGAAAGTCTGGAGTGTCAAAAGATTCTTGTGGGAGAAGAACGAAAGAGTAAGAAGCAATTTTAATGATCGTTGCTGCTCAATTACATGTGTCATGGATTGTGTAGCCTTTTTTATTGGGCATGATATTAAGTTTTTCTAGGAGTTTAGCTGAGATAGTGTAGGTGAGAAAATACAGTATGGTTATTAAATTTTCATATGTAGTTGTGCTTGTGTGCTGTTGTGTGTTGAGTTATGTTATTTTCCCTATTGTGAGGGATGTGATTGGGAAGGAAGATACTGGTTGTTTTCTTGTAGTATTCGGAACCTACACGCTAGACTAGATTTTCCTATGCACATTTGTTGCTTGTTGGTATGAAAACTGGTGGAAATATATTTTTCATGATTGTGTATAGATCTGCTAGTCTCTTGCTGAGGTGCAAGACTACCATTATGGCATTTTGCTTTGTTATTTTATCTCCTTTGATGTGATTCTTGACTTTGGTTTATAAAGGAATTAAGTTATGATGTGGAAAAAGCATATTACAAAATAACAGTATCAAATTCGAACTATAAATCGACCACAAAAGCGAGAGAGAAAAAGTTGAGAAATGTTGTTTATGAAATCTTATAAAAACCGTATAATTTATAACTTATTAGGTTTTATCTTATAATTTGTCTAGTCGTTTTTTTTTTAAATTGCTTATTTTAGTTGTGTAGCGGAGATTGGATTAAATTAATAATGTGTTTGGATCAGGAAAGTCACACTTCCCTAGTTTTCGTATTAAATAGTTGATACTTTATAAAACTTTTTAAATATCTTATAAAACTTACAAAAATAATACTTGTGGTTGACGAAACAATGAAGTTAATTTTATAAGTAAACTTATAAAACTTACAAAATCTTATAAATACAATTATATAAATCTGTTTATAAAACCTTTAAAATAACTTATAAATACTTGTGTTTGATGAAACAATGAAATTATTTTTTATAAATCAGCTTATAAAATCTTTCAAACACCTTTTAAAACTTACAAAAGCTTATAAATACAGTTTTATAAATCAGTTTATAAAACATTTTAAGAACCTTATAAAAACCTTACAATTTATTTTAAATTTCAAACACTTATTGAAATGTTTTATAAGTTGCTTATAAAACCTTTTAAACACCTTATAAAACTTACAAAACCTTATAAATACAATTTTATAGATCAGTTTATAAAACCTTTTAAATAACTTATAAAACTTACACAAGCTTACTTTTATAAATCAGCTTATAAAATATTTCAAACACCTTTTAAAACTTACAAAACTTTATAAATACTGTTTGATAAATCAGTTTATAAAACCTTTTAAATACCTTATAAAAGCCTTACAATTTATTTAAAGTTTCAAACACTTATTATAATGTTTTATAAGTTGCTTATAAAACCTTTTAAACACCTTATAAAACTTACAAAACCTTATAAATACAGTTTTATATATCAGTTTATAAAACCTTTAAAATACCTTATAAAACTTACAAAAGTTTATAAATACTTGTGTTTGACGAAACAATGAGATTACTTTATAAATCAGCTTATAAAATCTTTCAAACACTTTTTAAAACTTACAAAACCTTATAAATACAGTTTTATAAATCAGTTTATAAAACTTTTTAAATACCTTATAAAACTTTTTAAAACTTTATAAAGGTTTTGAAAGCTAAGAATCACATTTATAAATTATTTTATAAAATTTTATAAATTTTTTATAATTTATAATTTATCAATTACATTTTATAAGGTTTTATCAATTGATCATAGTCCTTAAGAGTTCCAATGACTGCAAAAAAAAAAACACAGCAACTTTTTTTTTTTTGCAGGCAAACATGATAATTTTATTAAGCCCAAATGAGCATAGTACAGGACTTCGAAACCCAAAAATCTGATTGATACAAGCCCAAGACGAGTTACACATTAAAGATAAGGTTGAACAAAAATCTAACGCGTGTGTAACACGTGTAATCTGAAGAGTCAAGGGAAGAAGAGCGCCACCGACATAGGACTGCCATGACTCACCAGAGCTGGAAATCTGTGCCACATGACTGTTTTTAGTTAGATTTTTAAATATGTTTTATTTTTCGGGGAAAATTTTCTTAAGGGTATTACAAGTGATGTCACACATGTTTAACTTGCAGAGTAAAATGAAATTAAAGGATCAGTCATTTTGTGGACCCTAGAGTAGGGCCTAGTAAATAGTAATATACAACATGCATGTGATGCGTAGTACATAGTATCAATCAGCGTACGCCCAAACCCAATCGCCATGGTCATGAAATATATTTTCCAAATATTATTCCAATAGAAAAAGAACGACCGCTGATTGGGGTATATGGTGGATAATTATCCCATGACTAAATTGTGTGTATTTCTAATGGTTGGTTCTATATGTACAGAGCACCATCGTCTTGGCAAATCTTTTGGAACTACAGTCGGTATATGTAACAATTCTGTTGCCACATGGTTAGGGTATAGCGACGGATAATCCATAGCTAGTCCTATATATGCATTGTTAAGTCAACATTTGTTGAATGTGCTTGGCTATAACATGTCCTTCCTTAGCTAAGTGGTAAATGGCTATACGTGATGTGTTGTATTTTTTTGTCAGTTTTAAATTGTTGCGCTATGCAAATTCATATCCAATTTCATTTATTAGTATACTATATGTTTTAGACAAACTGGTCAAATCTACACGGATTTGTTTTTTCGGCTTTTTTTCAAAATGCTTCATACTAATTGGAGTTGGATTTGATTTATATATTAAACTATTATTGTCAAATCTTCTACGTGGGAATTAGATTGATATTCCAATATAAATTTTATTTTTTTACTTGTGTTTCTCATGATATTGTCATGTATATATATTGTATGTGTCTTTAGCGAGTTTATAGGGTGTATTTGGAGATTTAGGACGAGGAGAGCAAATTTTGTTGAGACCTTAGCACATAGGAAATGTCGAAAATAACTCAAAGAAGCATCGAGGAACAAAGATTGAGCAATCTGATCAATGGTCAGACTATGGACCAATGAACCTCGAAGAACAAGACGAAGGAGATGGATTGCAACTTTTGTCACTATTCCACTTGATCGAACGATCAAGTCCATAAAACAACTCCAAATAAATCATCCAGTCAGCTGATCGATTGATCGTGCCAAGACGATCGAGGGTTAATCGGTCACGCATCAACCTCATCAACCGATCAAGTCGAAAACATGAGGCACACATCGCAACCAACCCAACTATTAAACCAAGACTAATTAAGCCAAACCAATCTTCAATTGATCCAACCCTGTAAACCAGCTTCACCATACCCCGGTTTAGCTAAAGATCATTGTTCCTTTGTAACACTCGATTGACATTATGTAAGATATAGTTTTCAATCGAAAACATGAGGCACACATCGCAGCCAAACAAACTATTAAACCAAGACTAATTAAGCCAAACCAATCTTCAATTGATCCAACCCTGTAAACCAGCTTCACCATACCCCGGTTTAGCTAAAGATCATTGTTCCTTTGTCACACTCGATTGACATTATGTACGATATGGTTTTGGATGTCTAGTTGCAAATCTCGAGCCTTATAAAAGTTTGTAAATTTTGGAATTTGATATAGTGTTTTTTTAAATATATTTTTAATGTAGACATATATTACGGAATAATGATAATCAATCAGACAATCACAATATTTAACCATAGACCTAATTACAACAAAACAAAATAAGATCAATACCGACGGTTAACAAAATTAACATTTTTTTGGTTGAATTGAGCGGGGCAACTCTAAACTAAACTCACATGGTCAATTTTTTTCCTTATTCATTTGAAGAATATATGTTACCTAGTTTATAAGTCAACAACCATCAAGTTTGCCCCAAAAAAATAAAAAAAATGAATAGCTATTTTTGTAGCAAAAAAAAAAAAAAAACAAAATTAACAGCCATCGACTCATCATTGCTTCTAGTATAATCATAATCCCGAATCACGATGGGTATCATTAGGTTTAGAGATAGTATATTTTTAGATATATCTTTTAACAGCGATGAATATCACGGCAAAACAAACACTCGTATACAAGGAATTAACTCAACTCATAATAGGACCCATATATTTTTGGACTCAAGTGATTTTTGTTTTTCCTACTTTTTGGACGGAGTGATAATGGGGCAAAGTTTATAACAAATTCACATCATGCGAATAGCATGTTAAAACTTACGGAGTGAAACGCCTTTTGGTCCACTAGTAATACCTAATAAGGATTTAGCACCTACATGAACAACGTACGGGCTCATTGTCAATGTCGACCATCGTAAAAAGATAGGAAAAGGACCGCTAATTAGTTATATGGTGGAAAATTGTCCCATGCCTAAATCGTGAGCAAACTCTTTCTTGTAATGGTTGTTACTAATTTCCTATATATATGTATAGAGCTTAGTCGTTTTGGTAAAGCTTTGTGGAACCACAAATTAAGTTGAGAGGAAACTTTTAGCATGGAGAGTGAAGTCCATCGTCCGCTAGCTGATTATCAGGCGAACATCTGGGAAGATCTCTTAACTTCTTTCTCAAAATCTGACTTCGTACGTAACGTATATATATATATCATTTTTCATATTATTCATTTCATCAATCCATTTTTAATATTTCGAATCCATGTTAGTAGCCTATATGATTTGATTCACTCATGTCTACTCTCAAATTACTCGATTGCCATATAGGGATGTGAGACGTTCAAAGAGAAGCATAGTACGCTAAAGGAGATTGTGAAGGAATCGTTTATGGCTTCGAGAGCGAATCCGATAGAGAACATCAAGTTCATCGATGTTCTATGTCGCCTTGGTGTCTCCTATCACTTTGAGAGAGATATCGTAGAGCAATTGGAGAAGTCATTTGGTAGTGTTGATTTTAATCAGACGATAAGACAAGACGAATGCGATTTATACACGGTTGGAATAATTTTCCAAGTTTTCAGGCAATTCGGTTTTAAACTTTCTGCTGGTAATTAGTTTATATTTCAAATCAAAATATCGATATACATGAACAAACTTTGCATGGTTTTCATTTAACCCAAGTTTTTATTTATACATCTCAAGATGTGTTCGAGAATTTTAAGGACGGAAATGGGAAGTTCAAAGGACACTTAGAGGTAGACACAAGCGGTATGTTAAGCTTGTATGAAGCTGCACAATGGAGCACTCATGGAGAAGACATTCTAGACGAAGCTCTCACTTTCTCAAGCTCGCATTTAAAAGCAATTTCTTCTCATCCTATCCCCCACCTTGCAATTCGCATTAAGAATGCCCTAAAACATCCATACCACAAAGGCATCTCAAGGATAGAAACAAGACAATATATCACATACTATGAGAAAAAAGAGTCGTGTGACGCAACATTACTCGAGTTTGCAAAAATAGATTTTAATTTGCTGCAAATGTTGCACCGCGAAGAGCTTGCCTGCGTAGCAAGGTAACTATCATGGCCACTCAACACATATATACATAGCTGTACGTCTTGCATGAAGTTGAACTTCTTTCATTACATTTCAGGTGGTACAATGAAATCGAGTTTGAATCTAAAGTAACATACACAAGGCATAGGATAACAGAGGCGTACTTGTGGTCACTTGGAGCATATTTCGAGCCTCAATATTCTCAAGCACGAGTTATATCAGCTACTGCACTAATCTTATTCACAGCGTTTGATGATATGTATGATGCGTATGGCACAGAGGAGGAACTTGAGCTTTTCACAGATGCAATGGAAAAGTACCACATTTGCAAATATATAAATGTTGAATTTTTCCATGGCTATGACTTATAAGATACTCTAACCACAGGTGGCTTCCCGCGGCGCCTAATGGGATACCTGACAGCATGAAGTACATTTACCATGCCATGGTTAATTTCTATGATAAACTCGAGGAAGAACTTGAGAAGGAAGGAAGGTCAGGCTGTAGCTTCCATCTTAAGAAATCAGTTAAGACCGCAATAACCAACCTTAAACATCATTCTCATTATTATTCAAATATATATTAAAACCTAACTTGAATTCTTCACAATCAGTTGAAAGCAACAGCGAAAGGATATATGCAAGAGGCAAAGTGGTTGAAAAAATACATTGCTACATTTGACGAGTATAAAGAGAATGCGATCTTGTCTTCCGCTTACTATCCCTTGATAGCCGTGACATTCGTGAGAATGGCGGATGTCGCGAAAGTTGATGCTTTTGAATGGTTAAGCTCACACCCTAAAATTAGGGTAGCTTCTGAGATGATATGTCGATTCACAGATGACGTTTCTAGCTATGAGGTGAGCACACAAAGAAAAAAACTTTAAGTTTGGAGTCCTATCTATATATATATACGTATTTCTCAATTTGAATACATATTTTCTAAACTGTGATCGCAGTTTGAACACAAAAGGGAGCATGTAGCGACGGGCATTGATTGTTATATGAATCAATTTGGTGTTTCCAAGGAAAAAGCCGAGGAAGTAATGGGAAACATTGTGTCAGATGCATGGAAGGACTTGAACCAAGAGCTAATGAGGCCTCACGAGTTTCCTTTCCCTCTTTTGATGCGAGTTTTTAACCTTTCGCGAGTCATCGATGTATTCTATAGGTACCAAGATGCTTACACCCACCCCGAGTTCTTGAAAGAGCACATCGTCTCTTTGCTTATTGAAAATATACCCATTTGAGAATGTTGTGGTGGTGATTATCCCATTCCATGGAATGGTTCATTACACAATGATGGTCAGATAATTTTCTCGTGTATTACGGCAGTTGAACCGTGTCGCTCTCAATATATTGTGATTTGTATTTCTGTTGTATTTGTATTTGTATTTCTGTTGTATTTGTATTTCTGGTAGTAAATCCATTTCTATTTGTATTTTATTTCTTTTGGTAAATCTATTTGTATTTGAATAAGTATTTGCATGACTCGATTTCTTTCATACTTATGACATTGAAGAGCGGTTAAAGATAGTAACTTATATATATATATATATATATATATATATATATATATATATATATGTTTGTACATGACTCATTTTTCTTCTTCTAAAGTTAAAGACTCTATCAATCAAGAATAGTGGTGTTTCTTGCATTCACAAACCTCTAGACTTAGCCTTCGTCACAAGCTCTTCAAATGCATTGTTATTCCTCAACAATATTTTTCTAATGATACTTTTGTATGAGTACATGTTTTATGAGTTTTTTATGTGTATTTAATCGACTATACTCGTAGCTAAACTAAATCCGCATGTTTTTAGGTAAATCTACATAGCAGATTTGCATTGCCATCATATTTTGTTTTCTTCTCAATATTCATATTTTTCAGTAGTTTAAATTATGAGTATTTGCAGTGAATAGCAAAGAAAAAACATGTATTTAGATTAGGGAAATTGACATATATAGCAAATAAAAAAACCAAACTTAATATTTAAACAAATCTAAATTTACTTCATGTGGCTCAATTCTCACCTTCCATTTTAAATTTTTTTGTGCTACTTTTTATGTTTTTTTTCTTTACTATTCAACAAATTGACCTTTATTACAAAAGTCAACAAATAAAGTATTCTAGAAGCAGAATTACGTGTTAATAATGACGGTAATAAATCAATTGAGTGGAGCTCACTGTCACCATACGCATATAGTAACTTATTTTTATTTACCTATAAAAAAACCGATCCATCGATTGTAATAAACAACAACAACAACATAAATAATAAACTCTCTCTCGCTTCTTTTTTCAATATACTATTTCCACCAGGTATAAAATTTCCGTCTTTTATTATATTTATCTTCATGATAAAGTCTCAAACACTTTTATAATATGTTATCAGCACGATCACTCTAAAATTCTAATTTTTATACGTATACTTATAATACCTTATAGTGCCCGGGTTATCGCCTCTATAATAATATATTATTTTACAATGGTTGCTTCATACACCATAATTATTTATTTCTGCTGATGGTCGGCTTGCCGTCTGATAATTCATCTACTGTTTTAATTATTTATTTCTGTTATTGGTCGGCTTGCCGCATGAAAATTTATTTACTGTTTTAATTATTTATTTCTGTTAATGGTCGACTTACCGCCTGATAATTTATTTACTGTTATAATTATTTACTACTATTAATGATTCGGCTTGCCGCCTAGTAATTCATTTATTATTTTAATTACTTATTTTTGTTTATGGACAGCTTAACCACCATATATTTTATTTACTATTTATATATGAATGACTCCATCACCACAATATCATTAGTAAATATTTGTTGATATTATGGTTATTATATTATGCAACCCCTTGTCAGTCAACCGCTTGACTCTTAAATTATTAATGTTGGATGCTTTCATATGTTTATCGGCGCAGTTTGACTTCCAGTGCGATATCTCTCCAATTAATCTGATTTGTTTCTAACCGCGCGTCTTATGGAATTTAATTTTGTTTATTATTTCCATAAAATTTAAAGAAACTCAGATAGTAGAAATGTCATTTCGGAATCGATATTTTATGTGGGGTTTTGTTAGTGGAACAAAATTGATAGATTGAAATTTGAAAAAAAAAAAAAATAAGAATTTTGAAAATGGATCGGATAAAGCTGCTGATTTTTCGTTTTTATAACCTTCCATGACTCTCTTTACTCTCATTTTATGTATTTTTTTTTATTTTAACAATTTGATTTTTTTAACAGACCTCTGGAAAATTTTATACTTGTAAAATACTTTATGGATGTCATAGACTTTGCTGGGTCATCACTTTCAAGTTAGTAGGTAAGTGGAAGTGTGGAAGTTGGACAAAAATACACAATACACAAGCCCAAAATCACATATATGTTTCTATGATTATAAGCCCAAACCAACACCAACGATGAGCTGACAGGGTCACGTGATAACACGTGCTCCATCGACCCACTTCCAAACTACCCAACCGGTACGGAGGTGGTTCGAACTCTTGAGTTTGGGTAATAATTCGATGAACCAAAAATCCAAAAAATTATTAGAAAAGAAAAGAAAAAAGGGGGAAAATCTGAAACCAAAAAACGAGAACGAAAGGTAAAAAAAAAAGGGACTCGAAGAACCTTTCGCGCTCTGACAAAAATAATACTATGAATTAAGATGACAAGAGTGGAGTGGGTTAGGCCCAAAACGAAGAATAATGTATGGAGAAATGGGTCAATAAAGAGTTTTTGATCAAAGAAAAAGATTTCTACCATTTGATCCAAGTCCGTCTCCCCTGGTCGTGTCCATTTTTTCTAGCATTTTATCGAGCAATAATGCAATCGGTGTCATGTCTAGATCCATATAACTTTGAAGCGAGTTTGAAAAATGTGGCATTTATAAAAATAAAAACGTTTTAGATAATCATAATATTGTTTTAAAACGTATAAATAGTGATAATGAAGATAAATTAAATTAAATTTCTAAAACACAACTTTCTTCCTTTTCTATAAAATCGTTCTCCAAATTCACATGAATCAAATTTTCTAACCATTTTTTTTTATAGATATGTTTTTTTTTTAAGATTCCTTGTTTGTTTTTTGTTTTTTGAATTGAATGTAAAATTGTATTAAAATCAAAGCCTATTTACAATAAATGCATCTTGTTTTGAAAGCTATAAAACAACTCAAGACTAAGCTAAAAACAGAGCATGGAGTTAAAACAGAGTGTGTTTGCTTGTGCACTGCTATCGGGTCGAGAGCCACAATTCCATGGCTTCCGTGTAGGCGTATATTCCTTGTTTTCATTAGTCTCGTTGATATATTTTACGAATAAAACATTATTATTTTTCCTCGTGTCATGTTGGTTTAAAACAATAAATTTATAAATAAAAATACAATAATTTTATTTATTTATATTTTTAAATAAAAATAATCTATATTCTTAGGCGAAATTGAGTGTTGTCACCTTTAAACATCACATATACTCTATCGGAAAATGAGAAAAAAGAATTTATATTTGGCGGTTCAAGAGACGACTTATCTCCTATTGTTATTCATTAACTTAGTGGTAGAGATCAGGTTGGAGACGGACTATAAATTCGTTGGCAATATGTCCAAAGCACAGTGAAGGTGCATGGGATCTTACAGTCTAGTTGTTTAACTTGCAAAGTAAAATGAAAGGGTTCGTCCTTTTTGGACCTAGCTAGTAGCGTATAACAAATGATTCGTTGTATATATAGTATAAGATCAGCGTACAGCCAAACCGAATCGTTATTGTCTGATATTTGGTATTTTTACACCGTTTTGAGTTTATGTTTTCATCATCACATTCTTTTGTGTCACATTTGCACCATATTTTAGTCTTTGAATCTCATTTTAGTTTTCACATGCATTTTAGAGTTAGGATTTATGTTTGTGCATTTTGGTTCTTGTTTTGGTTTGATTTAGGTATCTTTGGAGTTATTGGAGCTATGTGGATGCATTGGAGGCTTGTGAGAGACAATGGAGATGGAAGAATTGGTAGAAAATGCTAAGGAATGAAGATTTGAGTGAAGATGCACTCACACTCGGTTTTGAAGGCAAGTGGAGCTACACCGAATGTGGAAGCAAGAAATTTGGTTCTCTGGACGTTTTACACTCGATTTTGAAGCCAAGTGGAGCTACACCAAATGGGCATGCACACAGTTGACTTTTTCATATTTCATTGACTTTTGCCTATTTGACCCGGATCCAACCCGGTTTGTCCCGGGTTGACCCGGATACGTTTTTAGGAGTATTTATATGTTTTAAGACAAAAAAATACCTAAGTTTTCTTCTCTTTAGAGTTGGATTTATGTCCAAACTCTTCTCTTGATGATTTGGATCAATCTTATCTCCTCATGTCACTCTAGTGAAGGATTCTTCATCTCTATCCCTTATCTTTATGTTTATGTCTTTTCTTTTGTTTTTCTTTATGTTTAGGAACTAGTTTTCTCATGGATTATGGACTAGATAGATTAGGTTGATTTATGATTGATTGATGATGTTTAGGGTTAGATTCATGTGATTTCCAATGTCTAAGAGGTGCTTAAGGTTAGATTTGACTTAATTATTCAAATTCTAGAACTTGGACATTTCACGCCCGGAAGGTGTTCGATGAAATGTCTAGAAAAATCTTAAACTTGCTTTTCATGCTTAACCAATGGAAATTGATGTTTAAGGTGATTAGTTGACATTGTGACTTAATGATTATTGATCTCTTAATTTGCAATTTGAAGATTAGCTTAATTAAGTGATTAATAAATGGATTAATATAATGTGAGTGAATTAGTCTATTGTGTGTGATCCTTGTCATGGAATTGAGCATGCTTGTTTGTTCTAGCATCATTAATTAGTTATTAGTCATTCCGAATCAATTACCTTTGCCTATGATCCATGTTTTATCTTTTGTTGGACTATGAGTTATGGTAGATTAGGATGATTGGTGTTTGATATTCTTGATGTTTGAGTTTAGATTTTCATTGTCTCATCACTTAAGGGGCTTTTAATGCTAGACTTGGAGTAGCTAACCATAGTTTAGATCTTAGGCTATTTCACACCCGGAAGGTATTTGTGAAAAATGCTTGAACCAAATTTTTTGTGAGCTTGGGTCACATAGGTACTTGATCGTGGTTCTATGAACTCTGACGAAAATGGAAGTATATTAATGTTTGCCTAATCATTGAGATGGAATGCCTAACCGCGGATCTTGAATGTGATTAGAGAAAGGGATTTTTACCATTGGCGTGGACTAACCTAAAGAATGAATATTCCATTGTCTTGAGATTATGTTGATCATTTGATTTTAGCATCTAGATGTCACTCACTAGTCTATCCTTATCAATTACTTAATTCATACTTCATCATCTTCTTGAAATCATATTTGTTAGCTTTAGTTTACTTTCTTTCATTTCTTATATTTTAAACCAAACAAAAACACCAAAAATATTTGCTATAGATTAGTTTGTTTCTCGCATTTCTAGTGTGCAAGCTTTAGTCCTTTGGGATCGACCCTTAAATACTATTTCGATGTACCAAGCACTTGTGGTTTTGTTTAAGGCTTTATAAATGTAAAGATTAAGCGCCTAGTTGGATTTTTACTCTTTAGCAAAGATAAAATTAGTGCGCATCATTGTCCCACTAGTCACGGTAATGAAATATTTTCTCCAAACATTATGCAGGATAAAAATAACGACCACAAATTGGGTATATGGTGGATAATTATCCCATGATAAAATTGTGAAAGACCTCTTTGGTTCTATATGTATACATCATATATGTATAGAGCACCATCTTTTTGGCAAGCTTTTTTGGAACTACATATGATTAAGTTGAGAGGACGGCATAAATTATTTTTCTCTACTCAAAGCTTATATATGGAGAAGTATCGCCAAAAGAAGTTAGATATAAATGCCCAAATCTTGGGTTTATATGTAACGCTCCTATATTTTTGTTTTTATAAAAGACGAAAGAAGAACAAGAAAACTCTTTATAAAAGAAGAGCATATCAAATTACTAAATTTTCTTTTCTAAAATATTGAATGTAATTATCTAAACATGAGAATTGCTACAAATATTGATGACGATATCAGTTGCTTCTGCTCATTTTTTTTTGTTTTTCTTACTTTTATAAGGAACCTTGCCTTACTTTTAGTCATGATTCTACTCTCTGGATCATTGACACTTGTGCCACCAATAATGTTATTGTGTTCTTTCAGTGGTTGCTGAAACAACACCTATCCAAAACACATGCGTGACTCTTCCAAATGGAACAAATCTCTCTTTTTTTTTTTTTTAATTATGTGGGTACAGTCCAGCTTTCTAATCTCATCACACTTCAAAATGTTCTCTATGTCTCCTCTTTCATTTTCAATCTAATCAGAGTGAGTGCATTACCCAAACGCAACAATATCACATTTCTTTACAATTGCTATTGTAGACGACTCTACTCGAGTCACGACGTGAGTATATCTTCTCAGAAATAAATCATATGTTTCATATCCTTTTCCAAGCTTTTCTTTCCCATATTTATACCAAATCAAGGTCAATAGATCAAACAATGCTGTATCACTTACATTCACTAATTTTCTTCTAAAAAAAGTCACCCTCCACTATTTATCTTGTGCCTACACACCAAAAAAACTCATTTTAAATGTTGTACGAGTCTTACTATTTCAATCCAACATGGGTCTATTGGATACATTGTATTTTTACAACTGTTTATCTTATCAACAAAACACCAACTCATTTCCTTGAAAATAAATTATCCTTTGAAAAAATTCACCACAAAGCCACCTGATCATCATATCTTCCTTCTTTTGGCTGCTAAGTTATATGCTATATAGCCATTGGTTTCAGAATTTTGTCATCGAAAAATCGTGTGAAAAATTTTCTACGAATTTCCAACGGTTTTGGGATGGATGAATTTCCAACCGATTTCCAACCGACATGACAATCTATCAAAAATCGGTTGGAAATAGAATACCCACCAATTTCCAACGGATAGAAGAAGTCGTTGGAAATCGGTTGGAAATAGAATACCCACCGAATTCCGACGGATATTTATTTTATATTTGAATTTATATTTATAAATACCATTATTAATTTATTTAAATAAAACTAAAATAAAATTCGAAATAAAAATTAAAATTAAAAATAAAATTCTAAATTGTTTAATCATTTAAAAGAAGTAGTTTAGAAAAAGAAAAAAACATAATTTCAAAATAAAAACCACCGGAGAAATTAATTATGCGAGAAAAAATCTTCCTGAAATTTCGTCTCCGGCAAAATCCAGTATCTCTGCAATCCAATCCAAATATTCCGACTTTTCCTTCCCGTCGATCCACTTCTGCTTCCAATCGTACATGTGGTCCAAGTACTGTAACGCAACCATCTTTTTGAACTCCATCCAAATAAGTCTCGTATGCCGAGGTTCCCAAGAGAAATCTTGCTACAAGTTAGAAAAAAAAAATTATTCATTTCTTTGTTATAATAACTAAATACTTTATTAAAATATCTAATTTTCTATCAATTACCGTGAAACAGCGGAACCACGTTTCTTTTTCCTCGGCTGGGAAACCATTCCATGTCCGATATGGATGGCGGAGGAGTCCATGCAGCATCTTTAGAAACGACTTGGTAATCCTTGGATGAATGCCAAACCTACAAAGAAGATAAATAATAGTTATTAGGTTAAAATCAAATTATTAAAAATGTAAATATAAATATATAATATTTATAAGTTTTACCACGACGATGTTCCTCGGGAAATGGATGGAGCTTTGGGATAAACTCTCGGCCTGGTTGTTGCACAAGCTCATCAACCATCAGCTACTGACACGATGCAGAACTCTATGTGTCGGGAACACGAAATTGGTTCAGACTTGGGGTTCCGTCATCGCTCCTCGATGTACGCGAACTTCCCAAATCAAGAACATCACGGAAGTTTCTTATAGACCTGAAAAATAAATCAAAATAAAGTTACTACCAACATAATGTAAATAAATCAAATTAAAAATCAAATTTTATGTAAATTATACAAATTTACATTTATAAAATAAATTACAATCATTTTTTATAAAAATATAAATAATTAAAAATACATATATATATAAATTGAAAATCGATTTTAAAATTTAAAGTAAATAATTTCTCTAGATATAATTTCTAAAAACTTTGTTTAAATTCAAATTAAATATTATTTCTATATCCATTTTCTTCAAATATTTTTACATAATATATCAAAATTTCATATATAATGCATTTTTTCATATACAAAAAACGTTTTTAATATTCCAAAATCACATTTTTAATATACAAAAACGTGATTAGAATACACAAACCCGTTTTTATAATATAAAACATATTTTCTAATCAATTTATAAACTAAAACAACAATCCAACACTAAATCATCACAAATCTCACAATTTTACAATCCAAATTCACCATTACCCTATCTAAACCACCTAATCTAACAAAATCACATTCAGTAAACCTATAATCTATAAAGTTGTATATATGAAACAAGCAATTTTATTTAATAAAACGCAAAAAATCTTACATATTCTCGGAAGAATCTAGAGAGAAGGCGGAGAAAAACCGTTTAGAGAGAGAGATAGAGAATATCGAGAACGAAGGAGAAAAAATCGTTGTTGATTAATTTATTGAGTTTTTTCCACGGATTTCGGACAGCATAAGCCGTCAGAAATCGAATCCGTGGAAAATCGGTCTGAATCCCTAAAATTTGCTGCCAAACCAAAATAATTGAAAACATTTTGGCGGTTTACGAAAATTTTTGGCGGTCAAAATCGAAAATCCGTGGGAAATTTTCGATGGATTTCCCACGGCTTGTTTTATTTGCATGTCTTCCGATTGGCGGTCAAAATCCAAAATTCAAATCCATCACAAATCTGTGGGAAATTTCCAACGGATTTCCCACGAAAATTATTTTTAAACAAAAATATTAAGCCATTGGAAATCCGTGGGAAATCTTCCACGGATTTTCTAGGATTTACGATATAGGATTTTCCAAATCAATGGAAACGATGTCAGCGTGCACTATATTGAAAGAACAATGCCAACACCCAACTATAACATGTTTAAACTTGTGTATGTGTAATGTACAAAACATATATACACAAACGGGAATAACTCTAGCGATATATACTATAACTTAAATTATAAGTTTCGAAACTCTTTTGTAGAAGTTACAACACTCCAAAATGAAATAAAGTTAAATGTTTATCATATTATTTGGTCAACTATATCTTAAGATTGAATTTTGTAACTCTAAACCACATTCCCTAGGAAATTCGTGGAATTTTTTTCCACGAATTTCCGACGGAATATACAAGCCATTGGAAATCCGTGGAAATTTTCCAACGGATTTCTTAGAGACTATGGTTTGTGGTTATATTTGCTATTTTGTTTTCTTCCGATTTTCGACGGATTCAAATTCCCACGGAATTCCGACCGTTTTTCCGACTGATTCCCAACGGTTTTGATATCCGTCGGAAAATTCTCACGATTTATGACGGCTTTTCAGCCATGGGAAATCGGTCCGAAATTCGTCCGAATTCGGTCTGAATTTTCCGACGACTAAAAATCTGTCCGAAATGCCGTCTGAAATTGCCTTGTTTTCTTGTAGTGTATATCTCAACTGTGTCCATAGCACCATGAATTGGTTTAAACAAAAACTTTAGACCTAACTTATTAATACGTTCGGTGAAGAGAAGAAGAAGAGAATTGTTAGACAGAGCACTGGGAAGCAACTAAAGATGCAGACTTGGAGGCTGAGCAAGAGAGACTCTGTGTCAAAGAGAGTGTTTGCAGTTATTGTTCCTTTTAGTATAAATAATTAAGGGAGTTGAGACTTTTAAAGTTTCTTATGCTTGATATTGTTTTTGTTGTAGAGTCGATATAACACTTGCACCTCCGATCGCCATGAGATCGTGAGAGACTTGTTAAGCATCTGAGGTTTCCATTGTTGTTCAGAAGAGAATCGAGGTTAGAAACTTATCACTTATAATGCTAACTGATATTTTTTTTGGACTAAGTGATTATGGGACCAAATTTGTAAAATGCATATTTACATGTTAAAACTGACGGACTACTGAAATGCCTTTTTGTCCCCTAGTAATATATAAAATGAACTCGTACGTTAATAAATTTAATCAGCGTACGAGTCAATATCGACCAACCTAAAAGGAAAAAAGCAAAGAGAAGAACGACCACTCATTAGTTTTTATGGTGGCCAATTGTCCTATGCCTAAATTGTCTCTAATATCATTTTTTTTGTGTAGCGTTCTTATCTGACGCTAAAGATTTTTTTGTGTGTTGTGATTTTTTTTTTTCGTGCTCCTCAAAAGTTATATGAAAGACAAAAAAGTAGTAATTAAAAAAATTACACTACACACAATTATGAAGTTATGTAATCACGTAATTGTTAGAATTAAAATTAAGTTTTACAAAAAGTATAATTATTTTTTTATTGAGAAACATAAAAGGGCAATTTTAAGAAAATACCATATTTTAAATTTTGTTTTCTAAAATTACCACTAAAATTATAAAATTCTAAAAATACCACAAAATTTAGGGTTTAGAAAGGGTTCCTAAAAACTTAGGAAGGTGTCATATAAATGATTTACTAACCTTTGATTAAAATTCAGAAACCCTTCATAAATCTAAGTTTTGTGGTATTTTTAGAAGTTTTCTAAATTAGTAGTATTTTTAGAAATAAAACTTATTTTAATGGTATTCTAGCTAAACTTTGTTTTTTGATAAAAAGTATTCAATTAAATGCAAAGTGAAAATTACATGGATATGACTTTGAGAGTCATATAGTTGGAGAAAGTAGCTAAAGAGAAATAAGATTAAGCATACACTAGTAGCTTTTGAGAACAATAAAAGTTAAAGAGAATGTCGAAGGAGCTAGAGAAGAATTATCTCACTAGCGTTGCTTAGTTTATTGGTCCACGGCCACCATGGCTTCCACGACCACGATTACCACGACCATTTACCATAGAACATTGCATTTCTTGCATCTTTTAAATTGGTTTTATTGGTCTTCCTCCTCTTCTAGCTAGATTATTCCTTTAAGAAAAACTTAGTTCAAGTATTAAGTTGTTAACAACACGCATGTTACCCAAAACTTACGGAGTAAAAAGCCTTGTGGTCCACTAGTAATACCTAACATGGAACTCTACGTTAATTAAATTGAACAACAGCGTACAGGTTCATTGTCAACGTCGACCATCCCAAAAAGAAAAAGGACCACTAATCAGTTTATATGGTGGAAAACTATCCCATGCCTAAATCGTGAACAAACTCTTGTAATAGTTGTTATTACTACTTTCCTCGAAACTCTTTTTCTTCTTTTCTAGAGAGAAACTAGAAAGATTTTTAGAGTGAGAAGGCTGTGTCTATTTTTTATCCGCTATTGAACACACATCAACAACCATCAAATCTCAAAGCAACAGCAAAAAAAATCATCTTTGTATAATCATAAAAAGTCATTTTTTATCTTGTCTACCACCGGTAAGCTTAACTTGCACACCCTTATCAACAAACTTAGCCAAATCTAAAACCGTTTTCTTTCTTTTTTACTGTGAAAAAAAAACAGAGAAAATCAAACCAAGAATTGACTAAACTCATAATAACAATGATACTACAGAACAATTTATCATTGTTAGAGCAGAGTCTTCGACAAAAACTCCCAAAAAAAAAAACCATAAAAATCTGGAAACAAACGGAAATCAAATTGATTCAGAATAGAGTCATGTTTACACTTTACGAAGAACTTGAAAGAAAATATGAAGATAGCTGCAGAATATAGTCAGCTCAAGACGGAAAAAATTGGAGAAATTCCCGAAAACTATAAGCAAATCAATGAGGTTCACAACCCGAAACATGACTGACTAAATCAAAGAAATTGGATGAAGAAAACTCACCGGAAAACGAAGATCTGAAGGTCGTGACGAGGAGTAAAACCCAAAAACTTGAGCGACGCAAATCGGAGGACGATTTTGAAAAGTCAAGAGAAAACCCGTCAAGCTCATCCCATCCACCGCCACAAATCCTTTGGTCGGCAAGTCCCGTTCACGGCGATGCTGGTGCCGATTCTGGATCTTCTACATATCAGTTTTGATGGGGAATCAAATATGAGATTTGTTCAGAATGAAGTGAAGATTCAGAATTGGGATTTGTTCTGAATGCCACTTTATATGGTTGTTAAGGGGTTTCGATGTCATCCGAGCACGATTTCGATGTCGCCGCGATATCGTTGAGAGCGAGAGCGAGATTGATGAGAGAGATGAAATTTTTTTAGGGTTATGAAATTTCTAACAATTTAGTCATTTACAGATTAAAGAGTGGCATTAATGAAAATGCATATTCTCAAGTGGCATGTTTGAAAACATGTAATTTAAAAATAATATTATTGAAATTGTCCCTTAAAAATATCTGATATTTTTGAAAGAGGAAGTACAAAACTATTAAAATTTAATAGTGTATTGGAGTTGGGCATGAAACGTACGAAAATATCGGTGCTGGCAAGAATATTCCTTCACAGTGCTGGCAAGAATAACCCATATTTCCTCGGGCGGAATTGAGTGGGGTCGACTTTTTTTCCCCGGCCATTTTCATTGAAAAAGAGTAAATTGGCCAAAAAAAAAAAAAAAAAAAAATCAAACCTAAAATCAAACCAAATCTATCCCATGTATAAACATTCCAATTTTTCTAGATTTAAAATTTCTTTTTTTTTTTTGTTATTCCATAAATTTACCCTAAAGAGAAAACTCATTAAAAGTAGGATTAATTTGTTGAATAAAAAAAAATTAAAAATCTAACCGCAAACTCTAAAATGGATAGCTAGAATTGTGCCCCATAACTGTTTTTAGTGATGTCACACATGTTTAACTTGCAGAGTAAAATAAAATTAAAGGATCAGTCATTTTGTGGACCCTAGAGTAGGGCCTAGTAAATAGTAATATACAACATGCATGTGATGCGTAGTACATAGTATCAATCAGCGTACGCCCAAACCCAATCGCCATTGTCCACTGGTCATGAAATATATTTTCCAAATATTATTCCAATAGAAAAAGAACGACCGCTGATTGGGGTATATGGTGGATAATTATCCCATGACTAAATTGTGTGTATTTCTAATGGTTGGTTCTATATGTACAGAGCACCATCGTCTTGGCAAATCTTTTGGAACTACAGTCGGTATATGTAACAATTCTGTTGCCACATGGTTAGGGTATGGCGACGGATAATCCATAGCTAGTCATATATATGCATTGTTAAGTCAACATTGGTTGAATGTGCTTGGCTATAACATGTCCTTGCTTAGCTAAGTGGTAAATGGCTATACGTGATGTGTTGTATTTTTTGTCAGTTTTAAATTGTTGCGCTCTGCAAATCCATATCCAATTTCATTTATTAGTATACTATATGTTCTAGACAAACTGGTCAAATCTACACGGATTTGTTTTCTCGGCTCTTTTCCAAAATGCTTCATACTAATTGGAGTTGGACTTGATTTATATATTAAACCATTATTGTCAAATCTTCTGATGTGGGAATTAGATTGATATCCCAACATAAACTTTATTTTTTTACTTGTGTTTCTTATGATATTGTCATGTATATATATTGTATGTGTCTTTAGCGAGTTTATAGGGTGTATTTGGAGATTTAGGACGAGGAGAGCAAATTTTGTTGAGACCTTAGCACATAGGAAATGTCGAAAATAACTCAAAGAAGCATCGAGGAACAAAGATTGAGCAATCTGATCAATGGTCAGACTATGGACCAATGAACCTCGAAGAACAAGACGAAGGAGATGGATTGCAACTTTTGTCACTATTCCACTTGATCGAACGATCAAGTCCATAAAACAACTCCAAATAAATCATCCAGTCAGCTGATCGGTTGATCGTGCCAAGACGATCGAGGGTTAATCGGTCACGCATCAACCTCATCAACCGATCAAGTCGAAAACATGAGGCACACATCGCAACCAAACAAACTATTAAACCAAGACTAATTAAGCCAAACCAATCTTCAATTGATCCAACCCTGTAAACCAGCTTCACCATACCCCGGTTTAGCTAAAGACCATTGTTCCTTTGTCACACTCGATTGACATTATGTACGATATAGTTTTGGATGTCTAGTTGCTTGAATCAAACCACTAAGTCCTACGCTTACTTGAATCAAACCACTAAGTCCTATTCTTTCTCCTATATACAAGGAGACTTATTCAACCATGAAACAGAAATTGCAGAACTTTAAACAGAACCAAATTAAACAAAGCCTTGAGCCTAAGCTTCATTAGGCCTTTTGTTCTTCAATTTTTCGACTCAAGTGATTTTTGTTTTTCCTACTTTTTGGACGGAGTGATAATGGGGCAAAGTTTATAACAAATTCACATCATGTGAATAGCGTGTTAAAACTTACGGAGTGAAACGCCTTTTGGTCCACTAGTAATATCTAATAAGGATTTAGTACCTACATGAACAACGTAAGGGCTCATTGTCAATGTCGACCATCGTAAAAAGGATTTAGTACCTATATGGTGGAAAATTGTTCCATGCCTAAATCGTGAGCAAACTCTTTCTTGTAATGGTTGTTACTAATTTCCTATATATATGTATAGAGCTTAGTCGTTTTGGTAAAGCTTTGTGGAACCACAAATTAAGTTGAGAGGAAACTTTTAGCATGGAGAGTGAAGTCCATCGTCCGCTAGCGGATTATCAGGCGAACATCTGGGAAGATCTCTTAACTTCTTTCTCAAAATCTGACTTCGTACGTAACGTATATATATATATCATTTTTCATATTATTCATTTCATCATCCATTTTTAATATTTTGAATCCATGTTAGTAGCCTATATGATTTGATTCACTCATGTCTACTCTCAAATTACTCGATTGCCATATAGGGATGTGAGACGTTCAAAGAGAAGCATAGTACGCTAAAGGAGATTGTGAAGGAATCGTTTATGGCTTCCAGAGCGAATCCGATAGAGAACATCAAGTTCATCGATGTTCTATGTCGCCTTGGTGTCTCCTATCACTTTGAGAGAGATATCGTAGAGCAATTGGAGAAGTCATTTGGTAGTGTTGATTTTAATCAGACGATAAGACAAGACGAATGCGATTTATACACGGTTGGAATAATTTTTCAAGTTTTCAGACAATTCGGTTTCAAACTTTCTGCCGGTAATTATTTTATTTCATACTATATTTCAAATCAAATATTTTGAATATTAATTGAGAAGTATATAGGAGAACTAACACTATTTTGTAAAAATTACTAGCTATATGTCATCAATCACATCATCCTATATATATTAATAGAAAAGACATTTACAAAAAATCATAGGTATCGTTCAAAGAACGTTTTAGGAGAGATGTCATTTAATTTAATCAATCAGAACATTTCAATTAAAACTATATGCTATGGTGTAAATCTCTATATATTCTCTTTAATTTTATAACATAAGCCCATTAATAGATATTTTACAAATTTAAACCCAACTAAATGTAATATTTTAGATTTACAATATCATCTATTTTTATTTTTTTTTGATATATTAACAAACTTTTTATTATTATATTTATAACAATATTATCTATTATGTATATATGTATTTAGATTAGTATACTATACAGATATTTTTATGATGATGTAGTCTATTATACATATTTAATCTCACTTGCAAATATTTATACAATTCATTATTGAAAAACATATATTGTTTTTCGTTTGTTATATCTCACAAATTCATATAAATCTAAAATTTATCTGATTTATCGTATGCTCTATAATTTACACAAATAATGAAGATCAATTTTACACTTAGAAGATATTGAAATAAATAACATTTGCATATGTTTTGATAAATTTTACACATAAAATATTAAAACTAATGGCATTAACATATGCTTGATCAAAAGTATTCAACTTTATTACATTTATGCACAATACATATCATTTTTATACGTTTATAGATGTTAGAATTCATATGTTTTGTCATACACGTTTAAATATTAAAAATTTATATATGTTAAAATAGATTAGTCAGCCTATTTAATTATTTAATCATGTGTTTGGCGCCTATCAAAATCTAGTAGTAACTTTAATTATAGAAATCCTATATGTGTTGTCACTGTATCAATCTAAGCATTTTATTTTAAATTAATGTCGAGTAAATTAAGATATATAAATGTTTATTTGATATTCTAGAAAAATATAAATGGTAAGATAATACTACAAATGTCATCTATTTAGAAGCTTAATATAATTTTATAGATTCATATATATTTGAATCTTCCATATACTGTAACTCGTACTTAATGTTTTTTTTACCAACCAAATATTTCATTAAGATGGATCTCCTCTATTGGTTATTCAATTTAGATTGGATTCACTTACACAAAAAAATTCAATCAACCTATCACTTTATATTTAAAATTCAATTAACTCGTACTTTATATCTAAAACGTTAAATTTTATTTTGTTATATATATATATATATATATTATACTAATTTTGTTACAAAAATAATATTTATAATTTTCCATAATCTCGTGGTGCTTTTTAAAAGTTATTTTTGATTATAGTGGATGAAGAATAGAAAAATTAGTAAAAACTATTGACAAAAAAAATCATCTGATTACATTATTAAATTTTTTTAGTAATTACTATTTTTGGAATTTTAACTTGGTGTGCTAAGTTTAAGTTTGGAATATAAACTATTTTTGTGCTATTTTAGGATATATATATATATATATTTTTTATATATACTCTATATATTGATTTTCCAATAATCATCTTCATAGTTTTCTTATTATAGATTTACATTTAGAAAAAATATATTTTACATTGTTATGAAATATAATAACTTTTTACAAATAAGAAAATGAAAGGAAAAATCCTTTAAAAAAAAACATCATGCAATCTTATTCATAAAGATAATGATAATTAACAATAAACTTGTGTTTGGTTTTCAGCTACAGGATAATTTTAGCCACATTGATTTTACATGCTAATATAAATTTTTACGCTAATAAACTTAAGTATATATATAGGTTACATTGATTTTACATAGCCGTATAAATTATTTAGAGTTTAGAAAAAATCTTATTATATAAAGTTTAAACTCGTGACCAAGTAACTCTTGGTCAGGGAGAAGTCATGTTCTTATGGGTTCGAGTTCTGCTTAGGAGAGACCTTAGCAAGAGAGACTATGAGCCTTGGCCCAAAACTTTCTTAAAAAAATAAATTTTAAATAAATGACACTACAAACTTTGCATGGTTTTCATTTAACCCTAAGTTTTTATTTAAAGATGTGTTTGAGAAGTTCAAGGACGGAGATGGGAGGTTCAAAGGACACTTAGTGGCAGTTACAAGCGGTATGTTAAGCATGTATGAAGCTGCACAATGGAGCACGCATGGAGAAGACATTTTAGACAAAGCTCTCGCTTTCTCAAGCTCTCATTTAAAAGAAATTGCTTCTCAATCTAGCCCACATCTAGCAATTCGCATCAAGAATGCCCTAAAACATCCATACCACAAAGGCATCTCAAGGATAGAAACAAGACAATATATCACATACTACGAGAAAGAAGAGTTGTGTGACGCAACATTACTTGAGTTTGCAAAGATAGATTTTAATCTTCTGCAAGTGTTGCACCGCGAAGAGCTTGCTTGTGTATCAAGGTAACTATCTCCGCTGCTCAACACATATATACATAAGTATTTGTCTTTTATGAAGTTGAGCTTCTTTCATTACATTTCAGGTGGTACAATGAAATGGAAATTGAATCTAAAGTAACATACTCAAGGCATAGAGTAGCAGAGGCGTACTTGTGGTCACTTGGAGCATATTTCGAGCCTCAATATTCTGAAGCACGAGTTATATCAGCAATTGCACTAATCATATTCACAGCCCTTGATGATATGTATGATGCGTATGGCACAATGGAGGAACTTGAGCTTTTCACAGATGCAATGGAAAAGTAATCCATTTGCAAAAATATATATAAACTATTTATGTATTATAGATTTTGATTTTTTTTTTAATGGCTATGACTCGAACACAGGTGGCATCCCGCTTCCCCTAACGGGATAACTGAGAGCATGAAGTACATTTACCGTACCATGGTAGATTTCTATGATAAACTCGAAGAGGAACTTGAGAAGGAAGGAAGATCAGGTTGTGGCCTCCATCTTAAGAAATCAGTTAAGACTACAAAAATCAACCTTAAATATTATTGTTTTTCAGATATATATTTATACCTAACAAGTTCTTCACAAACAGTTGAAAACAACAGCGAATGGATATATGCAAGAGGCAAAGTGGTTGAAAAAAGATTACATTGCTACATTTGACGAGTATAAAGAGAATGCGATCTTGTCTTCCGGTTACTATCCCTTGATAGCCATCACATTCGCGAGAATGGGAGATGTCGCAAAACTTGATGCTTATGAATGGTTAAGCTCAAACCCTAAAATTAGGGTAGCTTCTGAAATAATTAGTCGATTCACGGATGACATTTCTAGCTACGAGGTGAAGCACAAACTTCAATTTTAGTCCTAGCTATATATACGCGTATTTCTCAAATTGAATACATTTGACATATATATTGTGATTGCAGTTTGAACACAAAAGGGAGCATGTAGCGACAGGCATTGACTGTTATATGAAGCAATTTGGTGTTTCCAAGGAACGAGCCGTGGAAGGAATATACAACATTGTTTCAGATGCATGGAAGGACTTGAACCAAGAGATAATGAGGCCTCACGCGTATCCTTTCCCTCTTTTGATGCGAGTTTTTAACCTTTCTCGAGTCATCGATGTATTCTATAGGTACCATGATGCTTACACCCACCCTGAGTTCCTGAAAGAGCACATAGTCTCTTTGTTCATTGAAAATATACCCATTTGAAAACATTGTGGTGATTGTTCCGATCCATGGAATGATTCATTACACAATGATGGATTGATGGTCAGATAAATTTCTCGTGTATTACGACACTTGAACCGTGCCGCTCTCAACATGTTGTCATTTGTATTTCTGTTGTATTTGTATTTGTATTTCTAGTACTAAATCCAGTTCTATTTGTATTTTAATTCTGTTGGTAAATCCATTTGTATTTGAATTAGTATTTGCATGACTCGATTTCTTTCATTATGACATTGAAGACCTAGCGGTTATAGATTAACCACTTATTTATAACTCTGCATAAGTGCACATGACATAGCTATGTTATTACGGATTGTTTTGGTAAATCCATTCCAATTTACCGGCTTGAATTCGTCAAGATCTATTAATTCTTGAAAATAACGATGCCGAACTTGTCCTTCGAATGAGGCTACCAACAACATAGGTACACAGTATTAAGATCACCTAATATTTTGTTTTTGGGCTCTTAAAAGTCACTGTCTCTGTACAAAACATTGATTATTTAGCAATACCACTAACCACTAACCACTAACCACTAACCAAAAAAGTACTGTACTATTGATATCGTCGACCTATTTATTGTGTCAAATTCATATATTTATGTCTATATATTGATGTATTGCGTTTTTACGCACTCTAACATATGTTTTTAACGGTTTTTCGAGTCGTTTCTATGGTTTTAGTATCATTTCAGGGCCAGAACATGTTTGGATGAGAAAAGAGGCATAAGAAGTAAGGATTTGAGCAAAGCAGCGGAAAAAGACTCAGATCGATCGATCCACATATGGATCGATCGATCCAACTCTCCAGCCAAAACATCGTATACATTTAGGATCGATCTGATGAGACCAGATCGATCGATCTAGACTGGATCGATCGATCCAGGTCTAGATCGATCGATCCAAGATACCCGGACCTTTTGGATCGACATGAGAAGCTCAGATCGATCGTGCCAACATCAGATCGATCGATCCAATCATGGATCGATCGATCCAAGCTATTTTTCGACGAGAAAAAGGAAATTTTTTATTTCCTATTTTCAGAGGGCTTTGCCGTTTTTCTCTCCAACGTTTTTGACTTAGATATATATTCGAGTCTAAGCCATTGTTTAGGCTAAGCTTTTTCATACTCTTCCATACTTTTGAGATTTTTAGTTTTCTGCAATTCAGTAAGCCGTGGGAGACGAATCTCTGACTCTTCAATCGTTGAGAAGATTTCTGAACCCTATTCTAATTTATCATGAGTTTTTCTTCTTCTTCGATTGCTTTGATTCTTTCCATGTCTGAGTAGATCCTTAGTTGAGTTTAGGGTTTTCAACGGAGTTTATGAATCGTTGAATCAGACATAGATAGGGATTATTATCGTCTTCACCTATTGTCATTCTTATTGCTTAGATTAAATTGATCACTTAATATCTGATTTAGGGTTTAATCTATTCATCAAAAGTGCTATAGATTGCTTGATAAAATATAGGTGAGCAAATTGTCCTTAACCAACGAAAGCTGATGTTAAGACAATTTGTGAACATATCAAACCTGTTCGTTAATGCTTGTTTAGAATTTTAAGATCAAACGACAGTTTAGATTCTTAGGTTGCTAGATAAAGTAGTTGAGACCACGAAAGTGGATTGATTATACATTCTTGTTTGAGTTGAGACTGCGTTCTATCGTTTCCTGAATAATTGTCTAGTTCATGATCTCTGAATTCCTGCGAAACGCCCTAGACTTAACGCTTGTTTTAATAGATTTCACATCGTTTAAATTGCTATTTATATTTGTCATTGCAATCAACATCATTTTTACCATCTTAGCTTAATTTCATTCAAAATAATTCGTAGTATTTCACTTGGTTCTCGTGGATTCGATCCCTAATTACTACTCCGTTTGCTGTGCACTTGCAGTGATATTTAGGGTTAAAACTCATTGTATCAAGTTTTTGGCGCCGTTGCCGGGGACCAATTGCGTTACCTTCGAATTTAAGTTTGAAGTTTAGACTAAGATTTACTAACTTTCTTTCTTGCACGTTTCAGGTGTATGCAGAGAAGAAGCAAAGGAGCTGACAACCTTTTCAACTTCGATAACCAGGAACTTGCAAGGTTAGAAAGAGCAAACAGGAAGCAAAGGTCGAATCAAGTCACAATGGACGATCAAATCGACAACAATGCACTAGCTACTGCAGCCGAACTACAGAGGCTACAACAGCAGGTGCAACAGTTGCTACAGCAGCAACGCCAGCCTACAATTGGGGATGCGGATACTCCCCACACTTTCTACCAGAACAGGGCTGCTATCTGTCCACCAGCCATCGCTAGGAATGACTACGAGATCAAACCTCAGATGATAGGGTTGGTGAAGCAGCACGTGTTCCATGGTTTACCCGCTGAAAATCCTATGGACCACATAGAGAACTTTGAGGAGATTTGCAGCACTACCAAGTCAAAGGTGGTTGTACACACGGATCATGCTGCTTTGAGGTATCTTCTCACCAAGAAGGATGCCAAACCTAGGCTGCTACGATGGATTCTCTTGCTGCAGGAGTTTGACTTAGAGATCAAAGACAAGAAAGGCATTGAGAACGGTGTTGCGGACCATTTGTCTCGCCTACGGGTAGAGGAGGACGTCCCGATGAACGATTGCCTTCCTGAGGAGCACGTGTATGCCATCAGCCTTGGAAACATGGACCATTGTACACCTTCTCGTGACACCACGCTCCCTGAGATCCCTTGGTTTGGTGAGATTGCGAACTACTTGGCTGCAGAAAAGGAACCCGAGAACTTTGTTGGGTATAAGAAGAAGAAATTCTTGAGAGACATCAGACGCTACTTCTGGGATGAGCCGTACTTGTACAAGCAGTGCTCAGACGGAGTTTTCAGACGATGCATTTCAGAGGAAGAAGTCCCGGGTATTCTCTTTCATTGCCATGGTTCTAATTATGCAGGGCATTTCGCTACTTTCAAGATGGTGTCCAAAGCTCTACAAGCTGGTTTCTGGTGGCCAACTATGTTTAGAGATGCTCATGCTTTCGTCTCTAAGTGTGATTCATGTCAAAGGCAGGAAAACATAAGCAAGAGGAACGAGATGCCTCAGAATTTTATCTTGGAAGTTGAGGTGTTCGATGTGTGGGGTTTTGATTTCATGGGTCCATTCCCATCTTCTTTTGGAAATCAATACATCCTTGTCGCAGTGGACTACGTGTCTAAATGGGTTGAAGCGCTGGCTAGTCCAACCAATGATGCCAAGGTAGTTTTTAAGATGTTCAAATCTGTGATCTTTCCACGTTTCGGGGTGCCTCGAGTTGTAATCAGCGATGGTGGATCTCACTTCATCAACAAGGTCTTCGAGGGTCTTTTGAAGAAGCATGGAGTTAAGCATAAGGTAGCCACCCCTTACCATTCGCAGACGAGTGGGCAAGTCGAGATTTCCAACAGGGAGATTAAGAGCATTCTGCAGAAAACTGTGAGCACCACAAGAAAGAATTGGGCCGTGAAGCTTGATGACGCTCTTTGGGCGTATAGGACTGCTTACAAGACACCTTTGGGAACGACACCATTCCATCTCGTCTATGGAAAGTCTTGTCATCTTCCAGTGGAACTCGAATACAAAGCAGCTTGGGCTGTTAAGTTGTTAAATTTCGACATCAAGCCTGCTTCTGAGAGACGTTTGATGCAACTTAACGAGCTTGATGAGATTCGTCATATGGCCTACGAGAACTCCAGGATCTACAAGGAAAGGACTAAGGCCTACCATGACAAGAGGATCATTCCAAAGAACTTTGCTGCAAACGATCAGGTGTTGCTCTTTAATTCTCGCCTGAAACTTTTCCCTGGAAAGCTGCGATCGCGATGGTCTGGTCCTTTCACCATCAAGGAGGTACGACCGTATGGAGCTGTTGTGTTGCTGGACACTGCAGGAGGAGAATTTGTGGTTAATGGTCAACGCCTAAAGCCATATCTTGCCGATACTGAAATCACTGAAGGAGACACCGTTCCCCTAAGTGATCCGCCTCAAGCCTAGACGGCATCCAAGTCAAGCTCGTGACTTAAAACAAGCGCTCGGTGGGAGGCAACCCATCGGTAAGTGTACATACTTAGATATTCATTTGTTTTCTAATTTTTAGTTTTGTTTTTCACCGTTTCAGGTTCTTTCAAAAAAAAAAAAAAAAAAGGGTCGGATCGATCGATCCAGACACCCAGCCAAAAAGCCGAACGTTTTACAGATCGATCGATCCACCCACAGATCGATCGATCCAATCCCAAGTAAGTGTCGGGTTTGATTTTTTTTTGGTTAAAACCGGTTTATTTCACTAAAACTAAACCGGGAAACACGATTTAAGACCCACACCCACGATTTTAACAATCAAAAACCCGACATTGCTTTTCTCTTTTTCCCTCTTGCGATTTTTTGAGTGTTCTTGGGAGATTCTTGCAAAATCTCTAACTTTCTCAATTCTTGACGGATTTAGACGATTTTTGGCTCTAAACCACTCGTATTTTCCTCCTCTTTCTGTTTATATAACCCATTCACTAGATCTGCAAAGGTACGTCGTTCTATCTTCGATTTTCAGTCCGAAATTTTTTTTAGAAAAGTTGAAATTTTGGTTTCTCCTTCTCCTTAGATGATTTTCGTGGCTTGATATTGATTCCTAGACTGATTTCGCACTGCCCCATGCTTTGTTTCGTTGAATGGTGTGATTGGAATGGAAATTTGGAAATCAATGGAAAATATGCAAACTTTTTGGAAAATTTTGATGCAAATCCGAATTGGGTTGTTTGGATAGTGATTGTGGAGCATTGCGTTGCATTGGTGGTTGGAATTGTTTCTGTTATTGCCTGATATTCGGATATTTGGAACTCTCTACTCGTTTGTGTATTTTTTCGAAATTTTCGATAAATATGTGTTTTTCGTTGAATTTTGCAGAAATGGTTAAAACGGGAGCTGTGAGGAAAAACCCAACAAGGGGTCTAGCACCACCACCGCCACAACCACGAGTTGACCCGAATGCGCAAACTTCGAGGCGCAGAAAGACAAAGGCGTCGCTCAATCTTCGGTCCCTAATAGAGCAGAGGACGACCACGAGGAGGAAGGAGAGCATACAACTGCTCCATGGCCTCGCCTTGATAACACGCCCATCGACGACTTTCTTGCTATCACGGTTCCTCACATGACGGTTGGGGAGATGCAGCGCGACACCCGCTATCGGATGAGGCGTTATGGAGACCCATGGGCTATTCATAATAGCACCTTCTACAACGGTCTGCTCCGGGTCGAGATGGCGCCTACCAAGTTCATATGCGAGCGGACATTGTAGAGGATGGGCATAGCGAACGATGTCCGAGCCATGTTGCAGAGGATGGGCCTAGGCACACTTGCATATCAGACATACCCCCTCTACCCGGAGTTGGTACGGCAGTTCCTAGCCTCTGCAGAGCTCAAGTACGCGGACATCGCGATCAATGTCCCGAGTGAAGGGAAGATTTCTTACTTCTCCAGCGGTCTCCTCTACGAGATTTCACTCAACGAGCTAGGTAACCTCTACGACTTTGATACCTATAGAGAGAGCTGCAGGTTCCCGGATGACTTTCCATAGGCTTCTGAGCTGTGACATTTGATTGGGTCCGGGCCATACACATCACGGGAGGCCAAGTTGACATTGATCCGGAACCCGGTGATCAGAGTGGTTGCTAAGATCATCGAGCACAGCTTGTTCGCTAAGGAGGAAGCAGGTTCTTTGAGCTTTGATGAGCTGCAGATGTGCACTACGGGCTTCCTTCTTTTGTCCGTGACATCTACCACGAGCCACCTCGACTTGGGCTCAACACGCACTTCGGAGCGATTTTTGCTGTGGTCTTGGTCCAGAAGAAGTTTCGCGGGCTTAACACTTCGAGACAGCGGACAGAGTGTATTGGGAGCCTCTTGACTCCTATTTTCAGGTATCATGGGATTGATCTCACTGCGACCGCGTGTGTTGATACACACGCCCATTTCGATGAGCAGTACTTCAAGCACAGCACCATTCTCAAGGCTGGCCTGAAGTATCAGTTCCACGATCGCACTGGAGTCTCTCATCTGTGTCAGCTACCACTTCCTGCCTTCACCGCTCTCACATCCAGGGAAAACCTGGAGTTCTTACCTGCCCCGGAGCTCCTATGTGCTGCTGCACCTAGACGACGGAGTAGTTCTGCGCGAGTCAGTACTTCCCAGCCTCACCTGGAGGATGACAGAGTGCCAGATTACACTACACAGGATACGACGGAGCAGCTGCTTCCTGCTTACACTGGTCAGTACGATCTTTCCCCCTTACCTGCAGATGCTACAGATGAGGCTCGTTGGGTCTGGATGGTTGAGTCTCAGAGGACCAACAACTCCATGATGCAGAGGATTTGGGGAGCCCTCTCTAGGCTCACATGCCCGCGACCACCATCATGTTTCCGAGCCTCCTCCTCTAGACGTCCCACCACCACTACTGCAGTTCCCGATGTTGATGGACACAGGACCACTGATGAGGATGAGTCTGATGATGGACCACGTCTTCAGAGGCGTAGGAGAGCACCAGGAGTACGAGAGAGTGTCAGCCCAGATGACCGTCCTTGATTCCAGTATCATCTCTATCTCCCTTTTACTTTTTCCCTTTTTCATTTTTATGTACCTTTTTGCGTAAGTCGTATCCTTCTTCCGATTTATTTTCACCCCGGAGACGGTGTGAAGTAAGTCTGGGGGAGGATATTTGCTGGGACTAACGCCATTTTTCTTTGTTTTGTTTATCTTGAGTCATTTTGATGTTTTTATTGAGTCAGTCCAAGATGTTTTATTGAGTCAAGACTCTGTTGGGTATTATGATATTTCTCTTGATTTGTTGTCTGATTTTTTCTATCTTAGTGACCATTATTGCAGAATCCATTCAGACTTGACCAATGAAAAATCCAAAAGCTGACCAGCTAACTAGAGACATCCACATTTCCAACAGAATCCACTAAGCCCGAGCTAATTTCTGAGCTCTTCCTTTTACCTCATCAGACGTGATTGATGCCAAGGGTCTGACTCCTTGCTCATTGCCTGAAAAACACATCCTGTGCGAAACATAATGGTACTCCTCTCCCTTATCTAAAAAAGTAATAAAGCAGAAAAGATGAAAGGATTTCCTCTAGGGTAAAGGGCTAGGAAAATTTCCCATGATCCCATTATTTTACTTTGAGAGGAATGATAACACAAGGGTTGGAAGCGAGGCTAGAAAAATTTCCCGTGATGCCATTATTCGCCTACACCCTTGAAACGAAAAAAAAAAAAGAGAGAAAAGAAAAGACGAAAACAAAGAACAAGTCTGGGGGAGAGAAAGAGTACCATCGTACGGATGGTTGTCATGGCATTTGACGGGAATGAGTCTATAAGACTCTTGACATTGAGATCACTGATGAGACCCAGCAATGAAAGGCTTATGGACAACGTTGTGAAATTTGTGGGTTGAATCTGGAAGGCTGCAAATGTCTGCGGAGAAGTACATAATGGTTCGGTTAAGATTGATTTTGAAATATGTGGATTATAAGGTGAATGATCATTATAATATTTCAAAGAGAAGGTGAGTTCCCGTGATTTTCAAACTTCGACTCTATATTTAGTGTTTGCTTGAGGACAAGCAAAACGCTAAGTCTGGGGGAGTTGATGTATTGCGTTTTTACGCACTCTAACATATGTTTTTAACGGTTTTTCGAGTCGTTTCTATGGTTTTAGTGTCATTTCAGGGCCAGAACATGTTTGGATGAGAAAAGAGGCATAAGGAGTAAGGATTTGAGCAAAGCAGCGGAAAAAGACTCAGATCGATCGATCCACATATGGATCGATCGATCCAACTCTCCAGCCAAAACATCGTATACATTTAGGATCGATCTGATGAGACCAGATCGATCGATCTAGACTGGATCGATCGATCCAGGTCTAGATCGATCGATCCAAGATACCCGGACCTTTTGGATCGACATGAGAAGCTCAGATCGATCGTGCCAACATCAGATCGATCGATCCAATCATGGATCGATCGATCCAAGCTATTTTTCGACGAGAAAAAGGAAATTTTTATTTCCTATTTTCAGAGGGCTTTGCCGTTTTTCTCTCCAACGTTTTTGACTTAGATATATATTCGAGTCTAAGCCATTGTTTAGGCTAAGCTTTTTCATACTCTTCCATACTTTTGAGATTTTTAGTTTTCTGCAATTCTGTAAGCCGTGGGAGACGAATCTCTGACTCTTCAATCGTTGAGAAGATTTCTGAACCCTATTCTAATTTATCATGAGTTTTTCTTCTTCTTCGATTGCTTTGATTCTTTCCATGTCTGAGTAGATCTTAGTTGAGTTTAGGGTTTTCAACGGAGTTTATGAATCGTTGAATCAGACATAGATAGGGATTATTATCGTCTTCACCTATTGTCATTCTTATTGCTTAGATTAAATTGATCACTTAATATCTGATTTAGGGTTTAATCTATTCATCAAAAGTGCTATAGATTGCTTGATAAAACATAGGTGAGCAAATTGTCCTTAACCAACGAAAGCTGATGTTAAGGCAATTTGTAAACATATCAAACCTGTTCGTTAATGCTTGTTTAGAATTTTAAGATCAAACGACAGTTTAGATTCTTAGGTTGCTAGATAAAGTAGTTGAGACCACGAAAGTGGATTGATTATACATTCTTGTTTGAGTTGAGACTGCGTTCTATCGTTCCCTGAATAATTGTCTGGTTCATGATCTCTGAATTCCTGCGAAACGCCCTAGACTTAACGCTTGTTTTAATAGATTTCACATCGTTTAAATTGCTATTTACATTTATCATTGCAATCAACATCATTTTTACCATCTTAGCTTAATTTCATTCAAAATAATTCGTAGTGTTTCACTTGGTTCTCGTGGATTCGATCCCTAATTACTACTCCGTTTGCTGTGCACTTGCAGTGATATTTAGAGTTAAAACTCATTGTATCATATATACACATATACATACACAGAGTACCGATATGAGCAACACTCTCAAACGCCTTTTGAATATTTTGTTCAAAAGGAAGAAATGGCAATGAAGCTAGAACTCTTAGGCAAAGAAGTAATCAAACCCGCTTCACCTAATCATCTTCAAACCCTTCACCTTTCTCTCTTCGACCAGTTTCTTCCTTCAACTTACGTTTCCGCCATTTTCTTCTACGATGATCAAGGAGACCAAGAAGACATTATTGTCCAGAGGCTCAAGAGCTCACTCTCTCAGACTCTCTCTCTTTTTTATCCACTCGCTGGACGGATCAAAGAAGGCTTCACTGTCGATTGCAACGACGAGGGAGCATTGTTTACAAAGGCACGAGCCGATGTACTTCTCTCCGACTTTCTGAGAAACCCATCAGATGCTGATTTGGTTCGGAAGCTCATTGTCTCTCCGGACCCTGCAGATCCAGAAACTTGGCCTTTGTTGCATGTCAAGGTCATTTTCTTTCGAGACAGAGGATTCGCGGTTGCCGTTAGCGTGTCTCACAAGATATGCGATGCGGCCTCGTTGTCAACGTTTGTTTGCAGCTGGACAAAGGCTGCAAAAGGGTATGCTCACGACACAGTGAATCCCGAATTTGCAGCGTCCGTTTTCTACCCTCCTGCTGATATTTCCATCGATTTTCCTCTGTTACTCGTACACGAAACAAAATCCAAGACAAAGAGGTTTGTCTTTGGTCCTTTGATGATCGAAAAGCTCAAAAGCAGAGCTTCCTGTAGCAAACGTGTGCCACAAGCTACCCGCGTTGAATCAATCACGGCGCTGCTGTTAAGATGCGCGACAAAGGCGAGGCGGTCTAAGGCGGATGCAGTAACGGATTTTGCTATAACACAGACGATGGACTTGCGACGTAGAGTTCCTTCTTCTCTCTTGCCACGCAAGGCAATTGGAAACTTCTTCTTTTTACCTTTACTGAAAGAGACCTCCGAGAGTAAGATGGAAATCCAAGAAACGGTGTTTAAGCTGCGAAAAACTAAAGAGGAACTCAATGAGCTGATCACAGAGGATCCCGAAGACGGAAGGACAAATAGCGATGAGGCGAAAGAGAGAATCGCAAGCGCGATGCTGAGCTCGTTGTGTGAGGTAAGTCCTGAGACAGAGACATATGCTGTGTCTAGTTGGTGCGGAATGTCGTTTTACGAGGTGGATTTTGGATGGGGAGTTCCGGTTTGGGTTGCCCCGGATTCGGTTGACAAGACTCAGGTTGTGTTAATGGACGCAAAGGACGGTGAAGGGGTTGAGGCATGGGTGACACTACCTGAAACCGACATGGCTGCGTTTGAGCATGATGATGAGCTCCTTGTTTTCGCTACTCCAAGTCCTAGTGTCCTCATCTAGTAATAAGCATGTTTTATCAAACAAGTCTACAAACTTATTATAGTCTTGTGCAATAAAATTGTAGCCCTTTATTATGCTAATTAATTAAACTACTATTATGAGATTTGTTTTTAATAAAAAATTCTGGTTTAAAATATAATTATGAGATTAAAAATAGGTAATCGCTAATTATGATGTGGGTGCAGGATAACATATTAACATTCCTTTTTTTGCATTGTATTAAATAAAAAAATTAAACAGCAAACCATCTAAACATCAAAGGTTGTTACGATGAATATTAAACAAACATAGATAGAACATGGAATTGATCACCAGTTGAAACTAATTGCCTCAAAGTGAAGGTTCTTAGCCAAACCAGATGAACATATCCTTGCCACCTCATGCCTCATCTTTCTTGGTCCGCACACCATCACCCCAACGTCTTCCGAACCTTCTGCCTCAAACAAAATCTCTGCAAAACGAAAACGTTGTAGTATCAGCTTCATGTATGTACATTCACTTATAAACCATTTGTGCCATGTATGTGGTGATGCTCACGTGGACTCTAGTGATAATAGATGACTTACTTTTCAGATTCGGTTTGGAGCCTAAGTGGACTGAAGTGGCTTGTACTATAGATTGATAGGGAACGCTCTCGAGCTCTCTCTCGTGGCCGTGGTGGAACCATGAACCTGGAGAAGCCGTGGGGGTCTGAAACTCTACGCTCTGTACCTGCTTCTTGGACTCCTTATCTCCTTCTCTGTTCATTTTCTTGCGCCACAAGAAAACTACGCTTGAAGAGATGAAAATGCAGACACATCCTAGGAACATGTCCCAGAGCGCTCTATACGAGAAATTGTAGACCTTCCCTGTGTTACGATCAACAGGGTATATATAATAACGTGTGACAATCGCTATGAGCAAGAGAAACATGACGAATGATGATAAGATCACGATTCCGAGCCACATGAAGTTGTTGGGTCCAAGAACAGGTGAGATGGGAGAGTCTAGAGGCTGCGGTTTAAACCATTTTGTCTGCAGAAGACTGTGATCATCCGTTGTCTCTGGTTTCTTGTCTTCTTTTGTAACATAGGCCTCGATTCGGAGATTCAGCCTAGAAATGTCTGAGACTGATATATCTGATGGGAAGATTAGGTCTAAAAACGCAAGATCATGGTAATGTTTAAAGGCACAAACAAGAAGAACATCTGGTAGATTTGTGCTCTGGTTTTGGCTCTGAAAGATGAGTTCTCTAATAACCGAAATGAAGGGAGTAATTCCACTGCCCCCGCTCACTAGTATTAGAGAGTCATGCCTATATATATATGATGAGATGATAACAATAAGACATACTTAAGATAAATTAGTTAAGAAAGAAACTGAATTAAGACCTTTAAGTTCTCGTACCTCGAGAAATCGAAGGAGTTCGGGCCATAAGGACCTTCAGTAGAAACTTCGAGAGAATCGATGGAAGAAGAGATATGGTTGTAAAGCTTTTGAGTCCAACTTCCTTGTCTTCTGATGACAACACTTAGTGTATTTTTCTCCAAGTTGCTGCTTGAAGTTATTGTGAATGGATGCCATTGAAGCTTGGAAATGCTTGGCACATGTAGAAACAATATGCTCGTTGGTGTATATTGTAGCCCTATAGTTAGATAAAACCAATGGTTACGATCGATAGAATAATTTGGTTGAGAAAACGCAAATTATATGTGTTTAGACTTTAGATCAAGCATGACTATGATTTTGATTGTTACAAACGCAAATATATGTGTTTGATTTTGCGTTTACATTAAAATAAATTCAACATTTAAATTTTTCTTTTAAAAATATTTGCAAACTGTAAACCCCAATATAAAAATGTATCAAAATAATTTTTCATTTCGTTTGTGTTTGCGTTTGCATTTATAATTTGAAAATGGATCTTTGATTAAGAAAAAAAAAACTAAACTAGTGCGTTTTATTTGAATGTAAACGTAAATGGAGGAACTAGTTATAAACCTGGGGTTTTGGAGAAAGTGAGTTCGAGGTTGTCTGAAGGTAAGATCCTAGCGGAAACAAGTCTAGATCTCTTGGTGGATTGTAAGAATCTCAAGTAGCGGTCAATGAAGAAGAGGAAGATGTTAGGCAAGATCATGCAGAACCAAGAGTCTCCAACATGGATCACGTAGAAGACTATGTAGAGACCGTAGAGATGGTGAGTGTAGAAGAAAATCTCAAACTTCTTTCGTCTAAAATATGGTAAACTCGTCACCCACATCGCTATTCCAATCACCATAGCTATTGTTCCGGCTAGATTAGGCACATATGTAGGATTCCATGCGAACGTCTTCATAAATAGAACATAAAAGATTAGTCTATAAGTAGAGTAAAGATAATTAAAAACTTCATGATTCCTTAACATAATATTAGAGTTGAGTTAATCCGAAGTGGGTATCCGTCGATCCAACAATATATATGATTCGGTTCAAGATAAGCTGATAAAACGAAATCTTGCATCGATATATATATATATATATATATCTTATTATATAAAGTTTGATGCGTTTATTTTGTAATTAACATGATCACGACATGTGCCAGTCATTTAATTAGATTTTGACATGTGTCGAGAGTCTTATCTATTTTAAAAAATAGAATACAATTATATTTTTGAATAAGATTTTTTAAAAAAAAAAATTGGTTTTCTTTATTTTTTTTTAAAAAATTTAATAAATCTTTCTTTTGCTAATAATTATATCCCAACAAAATAAAATAATAAAAATAGATGTATGATTAGATAAATAATAAATAATAAACCTAATTCAAATAGGAATGGTAAAAATTAAATATTAAGAAAATGTGACAAAATTTAATTAAAACCAAATAATAAATAGAAGAAAAATAAGAAAAGAAAAAAAAAAATTTAGACTTTTTCGGTGGTTTTGCATCGGCATACTCAATATTATTTTATTTATTTTCACAGGTGATCTGATTTTATTTTTTACCTATTCATTTTTGAAATAGTTTTATCTATTTAAAAATTAATATCATTATATTTTTGAATTAAAATACAAAAATGAATGATTTAAAAAAAGTCTTTTCATTTTCTTAAAAATTATTTAATAAATCTTTATTTTGCTAATAATTATATACCAACAAAATAAAATAATAAAAAATAGATGTATGATTAGTTAAATAATAAAAAATAAACATAAGTTAAATAGGAATAGTAAAAAGTAAATATTAAGAAAATGCGATAAAATTTAATTAAAACCAAATAATAGAAAAAATAAGAGAGTCCAAATAAATAAATAACTGTTTAGACTTTTTCGGTTGCTTTGCATCGACATTTTTAATATTATTTTATTTACTTTCACTGGTGATCTGATTTTGTTTTTTACCTTTTCGTTTTTGAAATAGTTTTATCTATTTAATTTTTTTAATACTACTATATTTTTGAATTAAAATATAAAAAATGATTGATTTTTTTTAAAAAGTTGCTAATAATTTAGATCTTAAATAAAATAAAATAATAATAAAAATAGATATATGAATAGCTAATTAATAACAAATAAACCTAATTCAAATAGGAATATTAAAAACTTAATATTTGGAAACATATGACATAAATTTAATTGGAAACCAAATAATAAAAAGAAGAATAAAAATAAATAAATAATTATTAGGCTTCTCTATTGGTGGTTTTGCGATGACATCCTCAATCTTATTTTATTTATTTTCAAGGGTGATCTTAATTTTTTTTTTTTTCACGAGTTATGAATGTGTCTATTTTGTAATTAAAATGAACGCGACACGTGCAAAAAACTTTTTTTAATTAGATTCTGATACGTTAATTTTTTTTTATTTATTTATAAAATATTAATACCATTACGTTTTTGAATTAGATTACAATAATGAATTAAAAACTTAATACTATTATATTTATGTGTAATATGCATTATATTTTGAATATTTTCTTTAATTTAATTACCATTACGGGGATGCGGTGAAATTTTCAAAATTGATGCTTGAGAGTAAATTTATATTGAAAATGTAATATGTTGTGATAAATATAGAAAAAAAAAGATGGAATACTTATAATTTTTTTTGGACCGAAAGAAATAGAAAATGTCGATTCATAAAAGAAAATAGAAAGTAAAATATGATTGAAATGTGAATCTAATTCAAATGGAACTATGAGAATCAATTCTTCAAAGTTTTGAAAAAAAAAATATATGAGTAGCTAAATAATGATAAAAATAAACATGATTCGAATTGGAAAACCTAAGTATTAGAAAGCATGTGACAAATTTTTAATTGAAAATTATATAATAAAAGAAAAATAAGAAAACCAAAATAAATAAATAATTGTTAGCATTCTCTATCGATGGTCTTGCGTCGCCGTTTTCAATCTTATTTTTATGGGTGATCTGATTTTGTTTTTCACTTTTTTAATTTTTATTTTCACAATTTATAAAATATTATATTATAAACTCGCGTATGCACGGATCCTAAATCTAGTATATATATATATAGGATAACTAGTACTTAATATCTTATATAAAAGTCATAAACCATTTCAGATTATCATTTGATTTTGAGATGAAATAACATCGAAATTTAGGTTATAATATAAAGAAAAGATGAGATTGAGTTTGGTTCTTTTTTTTAATTTTTTAGCTTAAAGATTGAGTTTGGTGTAACGAACCTCCATCAGCTTATTGACCATGGCCCAGTAGATAAGGAAAACGACGGTGTGAACGAGGAACAGAAAGTTTGAGATATGTCCGAGCCAAATGTGATATTTGATGCTTGACTCCGAAGTCAACCCAACAAGTGGTAGAATCGTAGAAGCTCTTGTCACGGGGAAAAACAAAAAGGCCCAACAGATGTGTCCCACGTATCCTATTCTCAGCCCAAAAGCCCTAAACTTTGCCTGCCATCTGCACCATTTCATCCAATTATCTAATCAACTCTCTTACGGATTTGGATATTTTCTAAACCAAAGCGCATACTAATCACCAAAATCCATAAAAAAAAAATTATAATTTTTGACATTTAAAACATTCAAGATAACCGACCAGATTTAAATCGCAATAAAAAAACTCGAATTCTTCAACTCTGCGAATATACCCTTCAATCACTATACCACGGGGGTTGGAATTTGATATTTGGGGATATTCCCATAAGAAGTAAGTTATAAGAAAGATTTAGAGAGTTAAAAAGTAGAAACAAAGAAGCTTACATTTTGGCGTTGTCGTGGTTATGAAGACTAACGTGATAGCTAAGGTAGAGATAATTGGAGAGAGCCCAAATCAAAAGAGCCACAAACAATATAGAAAAAGTCAACTCTGTGGCCGTCACTATCCCCAATGGGTTCATCACCATCATCACCCTCCCCATTCTCCCTTTTAGCTTCCATTCTCTACATTTATATGAGCAAGATTGTGATAATTTGTTACATATATTTCCATGAAAACGTAGCCAATAATATAACAATGAAATTATAACAAGCCAAACCTTTGAGTTTGGGTGGGTTTCTTCTGGATATGCAAATAAACACAACTCAGAACCGCGATGAACATCATTGGAACGGTAAGAAGCACTAGATTTATGCCTATACACATACATGATAAAAATACTAAATACTCAGAAATAAAGGAATATAAATCTTGAAATAAATGCGAGAAACTAGAGAAATTAATACCTTGAGGACCAAAATAAGTAGTATTGAGGTACTTGGCGAGTTTGGGGGTCCAAATGTTTTTGAAACGGTTAGTTGAAATCATAATCCAAATAAACATCCATCCAAGAAATAGAGCCACCATTAACATCTTCAGTAAGCTTCTCATATTCCCCATTTTAACTTTTATATTTATCCACAATATATTGATGTAAGTGTGTGTGGATGTGTGTTATATATGTGTGGAAAGCTTTTTGGATTTAGTATTTATAGAGGAGGATTGGGGCAATCTCGTAATTATGTCATTTGTATACATGTTATTATATGTCTTAAGATGTGAGAATCCTTCCCCTGCTTTTTAATTATCTTATCCCTCGACAGGTCTTTGCCGGCAGAGAATATACAGTGTTTAATCAAACATACGAATAAATACATAACACATATATCATAATATGATTACCCTGCAAAATTTGTATAATTTATAAAAAAAATAGCTAGGGTTTCGTGCGTAGAGAGTTGAGATTTTAGAACATTCTAAGGCAAAAGCCAAAAAGGATTCATGCGTGGACAAAATTGGTACTTGGTGTACTACATCTTTTACTTATTCCTAGCTAATAATTAATCTCTGCATTTAAAAAAGATTATGTTGGTACTTAATTATAATGTTTTTTAATTAGCAAAAATGTGCTCTCCGTAATAGGCATATCGATTTTAATTAGTCTTAAAATCCAAATCACGAGATGGTATATGTTGCCTATTTTTTGGAATCGAAAATTTACAATTAAAACACATACACATTTTCGACAACGTAAATCTATCTGTTTTAATAGGATACAAAAACAAACAAAAGGGATAAATCTGACACTGTTTTTGGTTACAAATATTTGGAATCAAGAGAATCTTTTAATGATCTTGTAGAGTTGACACAATCAGATTTAGACATGGGAAATACATTTGACTTTTCGAATTACGAACACAAGTACAATTGACTTATTTTGAAAGAGCGGTACACAGTAGTACAATCTACAGTACCAATAGATTTATTAGTTTATAGTTGAATAATCATTAATAAAAAATCAAAATCAATAGATAATATATAGTTGACATATTTTCTTTTTTAATTTTAACACGTCTTTTCTCAACCAATGGAAATGGTTATTGTTTAATTATGAGACAAATGCATTAAAAAAAACAACTGAATGAGAACACTTTTATTTTTGGACCCAGAAAAAATAATCAAAACTAATAAGACAACAAACAATTACAATTTACAAGGACTCAAGGAGTGTGCCTCCGTACTTTAATGTGTCTCATACATCAATCTTAAACCTGTTCAGAGATCTATAATCGTTTGAGGACAAAAACTCCACATCCAATGCCAAGAAAAGTTGCGATGGAGACTCCGAAAACGCCAGAGAGAATCCCGGGAACGACAAGAGAAGTCCATCCTTTTGCGGTTGCCATGGCACAAGCAGTGGTTGGGCCTCCAATGTTAGCGTTTGATGCAAGAAGCAGTAGCTTCATGTCGATAGAGAATAGCTTTCCCATAACCAAAGTCACTGCGAGATGAACCATTACTTGAATTGCAGCAAAGAGGAAGATACTTGGGGCGGTGTTGATAACATTCCATACACTCCCTGTGGCTCCTAGAATCGTGAAAAATACCTGCGCAAAGAGATTCAATAAATGAAAACTTAAACGAACTACTAATTTGCAGACACTGGCTGTTTGAATGAGGATTGGTTTTTAGGGATGTTATTATATGCTAGAAGTGCCCGGTCTTGGACAGGCATGTCTAGGAAATCAGGGCTAAGCCAGGTCCGGTCTGTGTTAAGGCTAAACTCTTCACAGACCAGGTGTAGCCAGCCAAACCATCACTATTTCCTATTTATTTGTCGGTTAATTGCGGGCCAAACCATGGTATGCAGTCCTCGGGCTTGCTTAACCAGGGATGCGCTTTAAAATTAAAAAAAGGACCTGGCCTACCCCCATTTGGCCAATGATACATCCCTAATGGATAAAGTATAAAGAAAGAGATACCTGCATGAGAATGAGAGAGATGGTTTCAGCAGAAGGTGCAAGAGAGTTGAAGAAATCAGGGAAGGAAGTTGCCAAGATGATGGTGATGGCTGTTACTGCAGGAAGCATGCCTCCTTGGATCTTAAATAGCTCTGTCATCGAAATTGCAGCTTTGCATATGAGGAAGGAAATTGATAATGCAATTGAAGTTGAAACCACTCTGTTCTTGTCCTCGACTTTGTCATCCTTTGCCACGTCGGCATCTGCCAGAGGTCAAATAGAACTTGAGTAGAAGTGTTTGCGTTTATACTTGGATGCAACCGCGACCAGAGGTTGAAAATGATTCTGTAACAATGTCAACACTCAAAAGCATTGAGAATCTCTTATCGAAACATAATTTGACAGGCGTATCATAATCTACCCTTATGACAAGGTGCATTTATATTTGGATACAAGCGCGGTTAGAAGATGAGCCCTACAGGCGCATTAAATGTATTCATATAGCTATCTTTATGAATTATAACTCAAATCAATTTGACGACCTCTAACCAAGTAGCCCTCCAGTCACCGGACCTCTAATTGGTCCAACTGTTAGCCATAGCCGCTGGTAAGATCTTACCTTCTTTAGTAATGTTTTCGCATTGCAACATACCTTACGAAAAAACATTTACAAGACAATATAAAATGTGAACAAGATGGACTTTACCAGGCACAGAGGATGAGGTGGTCTCAGGGGGTATTTTTGAGGCCAATGCAAACAAAACCATGAAGTAAAAAGCGCATATGACATTGTCCACAGCCACACCCGCTGCTATAACAGATGGAGAAATGTGCAGGGCCTCCGATATCGCAACAAAATTAAGGGCTGCAAAGAAAAAAAACAAGAACCAACAAAGATTTGTTCTCTTCTCTCATGAGGAGCCACCATTCACAAAATTGTGAGAAACCTTTTACAAACCAAATTAGCAAGATTTCCCTCTTTTTCTTTCAATCGGCGAGAATGTCGATAGTTGGAATCAAGTAAAGCTAAAACCTTTCAACCGATGAAGATCAACATTGAGTACCTCTGTGTGTTAACAAGCCAAAGAAGCAATGAAGAGGCTCCAGACAACTTACATCCACCAATATAACTGCCCATAAGAGCAGCTGCTATTTTCCAGTTATCCGGACCAAGCGATCTCATCGGTACAAGCATAAAAGCCACCACAGTCCCTACAATCGTCGCAACTGCCACAAACCAACGACAGATTAAAAAAGCCACTAATCACACCATCAATGGCAATGTGACTTCACAAAGGAGCAACCTTTTAACAACACTCTGATTTTAAAGCAACCCTTGATTCTCAAAGACCTAACTAATTAATAGCAGCTGCAATCTAAGCAAAGGCAAAATCTTACCGGACCCAATTAAGAAAGCAAGGAGCAGTGACCCAGTTGATCGGATAATACGACGGAGATCAGCTCTAAACAACAGCAATGGAATCGTATGCGGCAAGAGAAACTCCATGAAGAAGGAATACGACGGCGTTTCGAACGGAATAAGCCTTAAGTTGCTCGCGGCGAGCCCAAGCAACGTGCTCGTCAAAGCCCCACTCACCATACTCCCAATCTTCGTCTTCTCCGACCTAAAAAAAGCAAGTAATTTCAGAGAACCAGTATACAAAAATCCCTAAAACCCCAAGAACTCGGAAGTTACAGAGAGTTTGAGCTGATTACCAGACACCGAAAGCGCCGGCGGCGAAGAGAGCAGCCCATTGAGCCCAGTGATCGTCGGGAGAGATTAGAGGGAATCGTAGTTGCGAGAAAACCTTTACACGCCGAGATGAAACAGGACGCGGTGGTGGCGGCGAAGTGACCGTTCCCGGCGATTTGTTTCGGCGGATGGAAATCGACGATGGGCGGTGGCGGGAAGGAGACACGTGGTGCGATGATATTGCGGGTGACTGTGGATTTGGTGACACCACTGTGAATAAAAGTGCCATAGACATGGGTGCCGTTGGACCAACTAATGTTATGAGCCCGATATATAATTTGTAGATTTTTTTTTTTTGTTATGTGTATTTGGAAAAAGTTGTGAAATTCATCGTATTTTGTTGCTTATATATCTTTAGTTCTTTAGAAAAACTATTCAAATTTCACCAGACAAAAACCTTATATTTTTTTTGCATGTAACATAGTTTAAATTTTTAAAAACAAACAGATTGTTCGAAAAATGAATATGTGATTTTAAGTGGCAAACTTAAAATATAATGTTATAAATCAATTAGAATTTTTTGTAACACATTCTTTAATTTGATTAGAGATTTGAACCAAAGTAATCGATAATCATAGTGTAGTACATTAGATAAGATACATGAACATAAAAGTGAAAATCTAAAGATAGAAAATTAGATCTTGGATGTCTTGCAAAAACATCAGCTGGCTTGTCGAGATCTCGTGGTACTCATTGGAACACAACTTTCTCAAATTGATCCTTCTGGTGTTATACTTCGCCAATCCAGTTGAAGATATTAAAATTGAGGGTTTTGGGATTGACCAACTAATCCTTTGATATCTCTTTCAAAAATTATCTTTGTATATCATTTGCACAAAGTGTTTTGCATTGCAATGGTTAAAGCTTGAATTCTCCTTCTAAAACACTTGAAATTCTTCGATTTTGTGATTGTCCCGAATCTAGATATATTCCCATCTCATCACGTAAAATCCAGTTTGAGGTTGAGCAAATGTTACCATTAACAAATGAGTCATCGTAGTTTCATTTCATCATTATATATGTGATATTGACACAACATCATATTCTATGCGTTTATTTTTAAATATATATAGCGAAACAAATCAAAAACCAAATATTTGCAAATTAAGAAAATTGTTTTTTCTTACTTCTGTAATTTTTATTTTATTTTTAATCAAATAAAAGCGCATAGCGGATTTGTCTAGTTTTACAAGTTATACCCGGTTTATTGGCGTTAAGCTGGAATCAAACACCTCTTCGAGTCTAGCACTAATAGCGTATAAGAATTGATTAACTAAAGTTTAATTTTCTTTACCAAATCAGTAAAATCAATGATTTAAAAAACACAACTTTTGAAAATGATTGCCACCGATCACAACAAACCTAAAGCTAAGCTTTGGTTTCCCATTGTAGTTGACGAAATTCGCTGCCTAATGATTTGCAAACACTTTCTCTTTCACTAAACCTTAGTGGAAAAGAAATACAAAGTGAAATACAGAGAAACGACAGCGAAGACGCACTTTCTAGTTTTCTCCATTTTCTCTTCTCTTCTCTTCTCTGTAATAGCAACAAACTTTCTCAAAACCTCTCCAAAAAAGCTTGCCTCCAATGGCGTTTCCCATAAATCTAACCCTTACCATTCTCTTCTTCTTCTCCACTTTTCACTTCCTTTTCGCTGCTTTCACTCCAACTGATAATTACCTCCTCAATTGCGGCGCTAATACCAACGCGTCTTTCTTCTCCATCCGCTCCTTTCTCGGCGACTCCTCACGGCAAAGCTCGAGTTTTCTCTACGCCGATCGATCCGTCTCTCTTTCCGACCCGAACCCACCTCCGGATTCGCCGGTTTTATACCACACGGCCCGTGTCTTCCCCGGCGAATCATCTCCTTCCTCCGCCTATAAACTCCGCGTCACCAGCAAAAACACTCACTTCATCCGTCTCCATTTCGCGCCTTTTAAAGCTCCAGGTTTCAACTTAGCTTCCGCGAAATTTCACGTTTTGGTTAATGGGTTCTCTGTGATGAACAGTTTCGGTACTGATTCCGTCGTGGTTAAGGAATTCACACTGAAAATCGATGACCCTGTTCTGGAGATTTCGTTTATACCTTCGAAATCATCTGGATTTGGGTTTATCAACGCCATAGAAGTGTTCTCGGCACCTAACGACTACATAATCGATCAAGGGACTAAGCTTGTAATCCCTAACTCTGCTCAAATATTCAGTAATTTGTCATCTCAAGTTCTTGAGACAGTACACAGAATCAACGTCGGTGGTTTGAGATTGACTCCGTTTAACGATACATTGTGGAGGACTTGGTTCGTTGATGACAACTATCTTCTATTGAAAGGAGCTGCGAAACGTGCAGTGACTACTGATCCTCCGAATTATCAAAAGGGTGGTGCGACGAGAGAGATTGCTCCAGATAATGTTTATATGACTGCACAGGAGATGAATCGAGATAATCAGGAGTTGCAGGCAAGGTTTAACATCAGCTGGGGATTCCCTGTTGGATCGAAACGAGTTCTTCATTTGATTCGTTTGCATTTCTGCGATATCGTTAGTACATCGCTTAATCAGCTCTATTTCAACGTCTTTATTAACGATCATCTTGCGTTTAGAGATGTTGATCTCTCCACGCTTAGTTTCCATGTGCTTGCGTCTCCGTTGTACATTGATTTTGTTGCTGAATCTGATCATTCTGGAATGTTGAGGATAAGCGTTGGACCGTCTGATCTTAGCAGTCCGTCGAGAGCTAATGCTTTGTTGAATGGAGTGGAGATCATGAGGATTCTGAATCCTGTGAGTTCCAAAGTGGGTTATGGGAAGAAAAACGTTACCTGGATCGCGGTTGGGTCGGTATTGGGAAGTTTGGTGGTCTTGTCTCTGCTCGTCTTGTGCGCTTTGTGCTTGTGCAGGCGCAAAATCAAAACGAAGAGTTCAGAGAGCACGGGATGGACACCTTTGAGGAGGTTTAGAGGCAGTTCCCTCAGTAGAACAACTGAAGGAACTGTTAGTTCTAATGGCTATCAAACTTTGAGAATCTCTTTTGCGGAAATACAATCCGGAACTAATAATTTCGACAGAAGTCTTATCATCGGAGTGGGCGGATTTGGGATGGTCTTTAAAGGGTCTCTCAAAGACAACACTAAAGTAGCTGTGAAGAGAGGCGTCCCCGGTTCAAGACAGGGCTTACCGGAGTTTCTCTCTGAGATAACCATTCTCTCTAAGATCCGCCATCGCCATCTCGTTTCTCTTGTTGGGTATTGCGAAGAACAATCTGAAATGATTCTGGTTTATGAGTACATGGATAAAGGACCGCTCAAAAGTCACTTATACGGATCCACCAACCCACCTTTGTCTTGGAAACAACGGCTCAAGGTCTGCATTGGTGCAGCAAGAGGCCTTCATTACCTTCACACCGGTTCTTCGCAGGGAATCATCCACCGGGATATAAAGTCTACCAATATCTTACTAGATGTCGACTATGTAGCCAAAGTTGCAGACTTTGGACTCTCGAGATCCGGTCCTTGTCTTGACGAGACTCATGTGAGCACGGGCGTGAAAGGAAGCTTCGGGTATCTTGATCCTGAATACTTCAGGAGACAACAGCTCACTGATAAATCCGATGTTTATTCATTTGGGGTTGTTCTATTCGAAGTTCTTTGCGCTAGACCCGCTGTTGATCCGTTGCTTGTTAGGGAGCAAGTTAATTTAGCGGAATGGGCAATCGAGTGGCAAAAGAAAGGGATGCTTGATCAAATTATTGATCCGAATATTGCGGATCAGATCAAACCGTGCTCGTTGAAGAAATTCGCCGAAACCGCAGAGAAATGCTGTGCGGATTACGGCGTGGATAGACCGACAATGGGCGATGTTTTGTGGAATTTGGAACATGTGCTTCAGCTTCAAGAATCCGGACCATTGGATAAGCCTGAAGAAGTTTATGGAGACGTTATTGGCTCGGGAACGGCTCGGCAAGGTCCGTCTAGTGGCTCGAACACTGAAAGGGACAATGGAGATGGAAGTTCAGGCATAATCGATAGTAGCCAAGTGTTCTCTCAACTAATGACTAACGCTGGCAGATAAAAAAAAAAAGCCATGGCTATATAGAGTGTTCATAGACAATACATAAACCGGGAAACCAAAGTGGTGTACCGGTATCTCAGATTCGGTTTGTGTGTTGGTATTATTTGGTTTGGTCGTGTGTTTGTAAGTTGTAGAGTCTGTAGTCTGTAGTCTGTAACGTTTGTGATACGGATGAATCATAAACCGGTAAGACTGACACATTATTTGTGTGTTGTTTGGTTAAATCTTAAACCGGTATACGGTGGAGAAATTATAAACCGGAATCTCGAAAAGTTATTGATAAACGGTAAAACCCTCTCAAGCCACAACGACGGCCAGAAAACATTCTGTCTCTCTTGAGACAGCCGAAGAGCACAGCACTATCAATGGCGTCACTGCGATTGTTCTCCACGAATCATCGATCTCCTCTTCTTCCATGGTCGCTCTCCTCAAAACCCCTAGTATCGTTACCACGATTCGTCAAAAACCCTAGAAGACAGAGCCCAATACGATCCGTTCTTCAGTTTAATCGCAAACCGGAGCTCGCCGGAGAAACGCCGCGTATCGTTGTCATCACCTCCGGAAAAGGAGGTGTTGGAAAGACGACTACCACAGCTAATGTCGGTCTCTCTCTCGCTCGTTACGGCTTCTCAGTGGTCGCCATTGACGCGGACCTTGGCCTCCGTAACCTCGATCTCCTCCTAGGGCTAGAGAATCGAGTCAATTACACCGTCGTAGAGGTTTTAAACGGAGATTGCCGTCTCGACCAGGCTCTGGTACGCGATAAACGTTGGTCGAATTTCGAATTGCTATGTATATCAAAACCTAGATCAAAACTTCCAATGGGATTTGGTGGAAAAGCATTGGAATGGCTTGTAGATGCTCTAAAAACCAGACCAGAAGGTTCTCCAGATTTCATCATCATCGATTGTCCTGCAGGAATCGATGCCGGATTCATAACCGCCATAACTCCGGCAAACGAAGCAGTCCTGGTAACAACTCCGGACATAACAGCGCTTAGAGATGCAGATAGGGTCACGGGTTTGCTCGAGTGCGACGGAATCCGAGATATAAAGATGATTGTGAACCGTGTAAGGACTGATATGATCAAAGGAGAGGATATGATGTCTGTGTTAGATGTGCAGGAGATGTTGGGTTTGTCATTGCTCGGCGTGATTCCTGAAGATTCCGAGGTTATAAGAAGCACGAATCGAGGGTTTCCGCTTGTTCTGAACAAGCCTCCAACGCTTGCCGGATTGGCATTTGAGCAGGCAGCTTGGAGACTCGTGGAGCAAGATAGTATGAAAGCTGTTATGGTGGAGGAAGAGCCTAAGAAACGCGGCTTCTTCTCTTTCTTTGGCGGCTGAATGGAATACAAACCGAATGGAACCGAAACTGAAATGGACTTCCTCGGGTATGTATGCATCAAAATCTCTTGTACAGGAACTAGATTTTTGAAGGATTTTGTCTCTTTTCTTTGAGAATTTAGATTCGTTCCTAGGACGTATGGAGTTCTACTGCTAGTTTGTTGCTGTGTTCGAGCTTTGATTCTATGCCTTTTGTTTCTTGAGGTTCTGTTTATGTAAAATTTGAGATTTTCCAATATATCTCAAGTTGTTATGTCAATGGTTACGAAAACTTCAATATCGTAGCTGATCTGATCTGAACTTTTTCCCCAGTATGCATGTATCAACTCATTGGCTTGAGTACTAGTGGTATTATCGAGATATTTCAGTATACATTAAGTTCTTGAAATTAAAATGCTTGTGCGAAACTGAAGCTCTTAGCCGGCTTTGCTGATCTGAATAGAACCAAAACATGACTGCACTTCTCCTGCATCTTTCTTGCAGAAATTACATTATAAATGATGGTTCTGTTGATTTGCCTAGGATCAACATCTTTTTGTTCGACATAATAAAGTCTTACTCTGCTTCTTGGTCGTTGTCTTGTCGAGTTTCAATGGAGCTGACTCTATTGGAACTTTACCAAGCTGAATAGAGCTTTTGACCGTCATAATTTCTGATGCTGTTGATACAATGATAACCTTCAAAACTTTTTATTTATTGGAACAAAACAAGTTTACATACTCTTAGAAGATTCTGATGCAGCACACTGTATTCTGATAACCGCTAACAGTTCCGGTTTAGCAGATACCGGTTTCCGTTTGGATCGGTTCACCATTGTAGACACACCCCAATCGTTTGTTTACTACTAGTTTACACACATGCTCATTAGAACCATAGCAACATTTACGTTACTAGATTCCTCACTTGTGTCAGAGACACTGACAACAAAATCAAAACCAAAACTTTGGATACGACTCTATTATACCAGGGGTTATGAAAACTGTTTATGATTTTTTCCGATTATGCTGACTCACTCTCTTGAGTTTTGCCATTGCAAGCTTCTAGATCATTACTCTGACTGCTGTCAGAGTCTGTGAATTTCAAGTAATTCTCGATGTTCTCTGAGCTTACGTTTCTGAGTTGGTCAAGCCAGCGGTGGTGACTAGTCTGTTTGGGTTTCGGGCGGTTGCTGATGGCTATGGCGAGGTCATTGGGGAAAAGATCACGGAGGACAAAGGCGTGGATGATGGTGGTCACGAGCAGTGCGAAAACAACTAGCGTCGCAATGGCACAGAGGATCACACACATGACTTGAGTCACAGTGCCCCTCACCACTGTTGCGTACCTGATGGTTGCAATTGCAGCTCCGGTCATCGGAAATGTGTACGCCCACCAAGATAGCGAAAATCTAAATGAAAAGAAAACAGTCGGAGAAAGTTAGCTAGGGATAACTAAAATCAAACAGTAACGGAAAATCCGAATTTAAATTCGGATTGAACACCTAAAAATGAAATTTCCTAAAACTTACTTGATTCCTCGGAAGAAATTGATCCGAACAGCCTATAAATTTGTGCAAAACAAAGAAAGTGGAGATATGTATTAGTGAATACTTTTCTGAAGTAAGGAAACACGTATGAGCTCAAATTAGATGTGAAACGTACCAAAGAGACATAGAGGAAAATGGCGACAAAGTAACAAACTTTGGAGCCATAATCGAAAGAGCCAGTGACCTTAGCCCACGCCATGGAAGCAACACTTGGAGCCGCGACGAAAAGGAAGAAGACAGGGTGAAGATCTTTAGGCAAAGTCTCGTTGGTCGGTAGTCTTTGGTAGAGAGTCACGAACAGAACCAAGTAATGAGCCATCCCGACGGCGTAGAAGAATATTGGACCTTCTTTAAGTCCCATGGTCGCACCAAGCAAGGCCCCGACAAAGTTCCCGACGACCGAGAGATGGTTCGTCGGGTTGGCGACTCGGGAGAGCCGACGTTGACCGCCAGACATCCATTGACCGTAAATCTTGAGCTCAAGACACAGGAAAGGGAACATGAGGAGGTACCAAAGAAACTGTGGCAAATCTGTGATTATGGAAGGTGGGACACCGAGGGCCAAGAAGAGTAAAGAGATGAAAGGAGCAAAGAAGAAGTTGATTCTTATTGGATGGTAGTATTCGCGGCGTACGGCTTCGAAGTAGAGGATGATTTTGAGGAGGTAGATGGTGGCAATGGTGAGGATTAAAGCGACTGAGATGAACCAGAGACCTTGGTTGATCCACATGGGTACGTGGAGGAACTTGGTTGGCTCTGCGGTGGCTAGGGTTTTCCACATTATAGCTTGGCTGCTCACTCCGAGGCACATACCGAAGGTGGAGATAGGGTAACGTAGAAGAAACGGCCACGTTTTATCACTTGGTAGAACGATCTCTTCTTGAGGCTGAGACGTCCAAAAATAATAATAAGAGAATTAGAAAACATGTCACTCCTAAATAATAATATATAGTCCGATTGGTTATCTGCTGGATGACAAATGATTCCGCGATTTCGCATGTTTTACTAATCACATTTCCGCGGAAAAACAAGATTTACCTCCAATATTAATGAAAAATATGAAAAAGAATTCCGTTAGATTAAGTTTTTTTCTCGCTTTAATGATTCCGCTATTCCGTAATTTTTCATCGGAGTAATATGCTTAATATATGACTAAAACGAAATCGAATTAATCTAACTTTAATCAAAACAAGCATAGGTACGTACCCGGAGAGTCTCCAATTCAGGACCTTCTAAGGCATCATAGTAACGGTCCACGGGCATGGCTTCATTGGTATTCATATTCTTGTTAGACCGGTTCGGTGCTTCCGGTTCAACAGAAGCTGGTTTTCTTGTGAACTGTCTCTCGAGTTTCCCTGACCAAGTCTTGAACGAGTTGTACCTGTGATCCTTAAGCTTATGCATCGCTGGGTTTTGATTTTGATAATGACCACTCTGATTATGTTGATGATGATGATTGTCATGACGACGATGATCATCATCATCGTTACCGGTTTCTATGTAGAGAGATGAGACTTTGGTCATCGGCTCAGAGAGGAACTTGACGGATTTTCCGGTGGACCCACCGTTGTTGTTGTTGTTCTCGGAAGAGAAAGATGTTGTCGGATCGGAGATCATGAGAACATTTGGTGAAGTTGGCATTGAAATTGATGGTTTTCTTTGATGAGTGATCATCATCCATGGTGGACTAGTCTCTTTGAGATCCTCATTGTAGTTATAGTGATCTTCCATTGTTTCTTCTATTGATCTTGATGCTTCTTGAACATTCTTTCCATACATATATGTAACATGATTTGCTCGGATTTAGTTAATATGATATGTTATGACCTAATATTTTGCGAATGTGGAAAGTAAATAAAGAAATAATATACCAAAGTAGTCGTGGAGGCATGAGAAGGATGAAAACGACTAATTAGGTGAGGAAGACTATTCTCTTTGTAATTGTCAAAACCAAACATTTCTTCTGTTGTGGCTTTTCTCAGTAAACTTGGGAGCTCCTCTTCTACTTGTATCACACAACTTGATCTCTCCTCCATTTTTTAATAAAAAATTTCCCTATTACAAACACGTTAATTGATTAGGGTAAATCATATAAAATTTAATTTTTGTTCCACGAAAAATATCGTTTGTTTTTTCAATGCAATTTCGAACACAATTTCCGGTTTTATTCATATTATTAATTCGAAAAATAAAATTATATAGTATGAATTATTTTCTGTTGAAATGTAAAATTTATAGAATCAATAACAAAAAAAAAAATGTTATTTACAAACTGAATTGTGAACTGGAAAAAAGCTTAAAACAGAAAAAGAAAGAAATATAGCTCAGTCAATTTTCGGATAAGAATTATGAAAAATATTTAAAAGACATTTATAATGAAACGGATGAAAAGTCGACACTTCTTAGATTGAAATTTATTTTTAAATTAACAAAAATAATCAATCTCTGACTTTGACTTCTATCATTGATTCATTCATTAACACAGATGATTGATAAGTGCAACTCTTTAAGTCAATTTAATTACATTATAATGTTTTACAATAAAATAGAATATTGTATAAGAGAATATTCCCAATAAAATAGTGGCCAGGGAGAGGATATCTGGCGAATTCTTGATCCATTAGATTTTTAACCTTTTTTTTGCTTCTATTTATCGTTTATCTATGCTGCTATAACATATATTTCTAACATGATCTGTAAAAATGGATTTGGGTTTTACAGTTTCCAAAACTGATAAAAATAGAACCAGTTTTTCTATATAAAGCAAGACATTATCTAACCCACTAAACCCATCTTGACCTAAATTCTCCACCTATAAACATCTTCCTAAAATATCATTATATGCATAGGCTAGTGTTCTGCCCACGAAGCTGGTTTCTTAGCTGAATCCTGAATGGAATTTGACTATACTTACCTCCACTGGATATTATAGGCTAAAAAATAAATACAACTATATTTTTGTTAATTCAAAAAAATTACACTTAAAACCTATAAATATAGAAGAATCTTTTAAAATACCACTAAAATATATTTTTGTCCCAAACATACTATCACTTAGTGTTTTTTCCAAAAATACCACTAAAATTTTTGTTTTTCCAAAAATACCACACACTAAAAAAAGTTTTCAGAGTTTATAATTCAAATTTTTTTATTTGGATTTAGTGTTTTGGGTTAAGGATTTATTTTTTAGGGGTTAGAATTTAGTTTTTAGGGTTTAGAATTTAATTTTGAGGATTGAAAGTTTAGCTTTAATTTTGTGGTATTTTGGAAAAAAAAAAATTTAATGGTATTTTTGAAAAAATAACTAAGTGGTGGTATATTTGGAACAAAAACTTATTCATAGATATAAATATGTGCATTTGGGATCCAATATTGAATTGTTTTCATAAAAAGAAAACAAATAAGAGAGAAGGAAGACGAGAAGAAGAAGAAAAATTGATTTCATTTTTCACTTTCTCGAATTTTAATATTTCTTTGAGGTTTCGAAATTTGAGTTGGGTAAATGTTTGTGATTATTTAAGGAAAAAAAGAAGTAATTTTTAGAACAGCATTAATAACATCCTTATAGCGATTGTTACGTGGTTTATCCTCTTACTCATTTGAGATTTTTCCACGTCAATGATCTAAGCTAAACCTAGTTTCAACAATATTGTTTTTGGTCATGTCCAGTGTGAGTTTTCCAAAATTAGGAAATATACGAAAAGCTAACTAAATTGGTTTTAACGAAACAAATATTCCTGTAAAAAATGTAAATAACAACAGATTTTAAATCAATGGTGGGGTGCTGTGTGCCCATCAACTCATCGGGTCCACTTCGAAGTTATGGCCCGACCGGCCAAAAAGGCTTACGCTTATTTGCACATTTAAGAGGTAATCAAATATTGTTCACTCGCTATGAAAACCGGGTTGATCCTATAAAAAGATCACTGCATATACCGGAAATCTGTCAAAGCTGCTGTAAATTGACCCGGTTAAAACTTGCATATCAATTGGCATTTTGAGGTTTTGATTCTAATTTTTGTTTATCAAGAAGCATTTTGGGCTTAGGAATTAAGGAACGATCCATGAGAAAAGAAACAAGAAAAGAACAAGCATAATTCATAATTTTAACAGTTCGTAATCAAAACCCTAAGATCAGATTGGCGTATTACCTATGCATTTACGTAAGAAAATAAAAATCATAAATAAATAAAACAGACACTAACCTGGCGATTTTGAGATTTGCAGCCGTAGAGCTTGTTGAATTATGTGTTAAAATCTGGGAAAATTTATTACAGGATCAATGTTGGGATTTGAAATCTCTAGATCTTCTCTGTTTCTTGTAGAGATAAAAATGGTCTTTTTTGTTGTAAGAAAAGAAGCGAAGACGAAGGAGAAAATAAAAATCGAGTTGGTTTGGGCGAAAACAAAACACGTCTTTGTTCTATATATATGTGTTTCACCGTTCACGTAAGTACAGTTACGGAAACATATATAATAGTGTTATGTGTATGTATATGTATTGGTTATATGTGTAGCTGTAATTGTAAGTTTTCAACGTGGCCGTCTTCTTGTTGATTAACTAGTCATAATTCACGTCATTGACAATCTAAAGTAATTTTCTTTTCTTTTTCTTTTTTCTTTTTTATTTATTTTTAGTCGTATTATACAGTTTTTTAAGCATTGGTCATCAAATGGTGGACCACATTATACGAAACGGACAAAGAAAAAAAAAACAAAAGCAACTTGGAAAATATCACACAGTTTTTTGACTCAATTTTCACTTAAATTTATGAGATTAAATTTGAATGTTTATCAAAAAAAAAAATGAAAATAGCACTAGATGAGAAAGCATCTGAAAATAGTCAGGAAAACAAGAATTTAAGAACTAGTTTGTATCAAGTGGCATTTTTATCCGTGTTGGACGAAAGTATGTGTGTATTACAATTCTTTTTTATAATTTCATGATCGATCCCTACGCACACTATTTTTAAGTGTATCGACCGAGATATCTGCAACCTCATATATCACTACAAGAAAATACAAACGATATTTTGGCAATTTAATATCACTTTGGCGGCGATTAAATTGTTTTTTATTTCTTTTTTTGCCAATGAAACATAGTAATAGATTGTCATCTTTGTAACACCTAACATTTCATTTTAATAATATTAACATTCATAACAAAAAAAATATCATAATTTTTTTATTCATAAATTCTTAAATTTTTATGTCTATTATATTTTTGGTTTACGATTTCTATTTTTTCATAAAATTTTATATTAATTTAAAATTAGATTTGGCGTGCAGTTGATTTTATGTCTTTTTGTCGCATGGACATTGAAAATCATTTTCCAAAAAATTATCTCTAACAGAATTATCATGTTTGGCTATATCTCATATATAAGTAGACTTGGCGAATTAAAATCAATTTTTTTTTTGATAAAGATCAAATTCAATTCTTTTAAATTCATCTTTATACAAAAGTGTATTTCAGAGAGTACCATAATTGTTGTTGGGGCTAAAATAATTCATAATTTTTCTTACTATATGGTGACATCACTGACATGTAACAAATATACGAATAAATGGTTAAAACGACTAACCCGACAACTATATTTTTTTTTTTTTGTAAATTGCACAAAGAAGTAGGAAAGAGGAAGAAACCAAATTGGTTTACAAACCCTTCCCAAAGATTGTGTCGTTAGGTACGTATTTGGTTGATTGATTTTGAATTACGATTTTAGCTGTCACCGAATTGTTTTTGTTATATTTATATATATTTGTCCCGTTATATTTAGTAAATTAATAATTTCGGTTCCTATCTACATGCGCTGTACATGAGTTTTGTCTTTAGAGCGGACAAAACTTAGGTCTGACCATACATTATATTAATAAGAGATAGTAACTCTGACAATTTTGAAAAGTTAAATAATTATTAAAACAACTATAGAAAAAAATGGATTTACTAAAACAGCAAAGCTGGTAAAAGATTTAAAATTTTTTTTTTTTTAATAATAAAAATATCGTTGCATTTAAAAAAAAAAATATATTAAAATAATAATAAAAATAAAAACTTAATTTAAAAAAAAAATAAGCAAACACTATTTGTAAATAGCCATTGTGATTGGCATTTGCGATTGACGATTAGCATTGCGACTGGCATTTGTAATTAGCGTTTGCGATTGGCGTGTGCGACTGGTGTTTTTAATCAGCTTTGCGACTGGTATTTGTGATATGCATTTACGATTAGCACTTGCGTTTACGATTGACGCTTGCGTTTGCGATTGACGCTTGCGTTTGCATTGAAATCATGGTAGACTTGTTTTCTAAATGATGGTAGACTTGTATATCGAATGGCGTTTGCGATTGACGTTTGCGTTAGAAAATTATGGTATTTAAATACAAGTTAACATACAAGTCTACCATCATTGTATGTAAACATACAAGTTTACCATCATTGTATGTCAGTATACAAATCTACCATCATTATATATATACATACAAGTTTACCATCATTGTATGTAAGCATACAAGTCTACCATCATTGTATGTAAATATACAAATCTACCATATTAAATCTACCGCTATAGTAACTAATAAATCTACCAACTGAAAATTATTTTAGTAAATTCGAAAGATTGAATAACTCTACCGCGCCAATAATAAGTCTACGACATTTTATAAATCTGCCACCACTATAAATAAGTCTACGATCCAAAACACGTGTAAGTCTACATCCCATGAATTTAAGTTTACCACAAATATTTAGTCTACCGTCAAACAAAATAAATATACGAGATAAATCTACCATTCAACTACTAAGTCTATCACTCGAAAACAAATCTACCACCGTTGGCTTTAACTTTACCACTCATAATATAAGTCTACCACTCACAAACATCTCTACCAACAAATAAAAATAAGTCTATAGAATAAGTTTACCATTTGAATATTAAATCTACCGTTCATGGACTAAATCTACGGACTTGAATTAAGTCTATCAAACTCTTTATAGATCTACCGATCATTGAATAAATCTATCCGAGGACGGTAGACTTATCGTTTTTAGCGGAAACTTTTTCCTCCAAAAATGTTTACGTGTCCTGTCTCAATAATGGCAATTTCATAAATATATTTTTTGTCTTAAAAAAAAGAAGAAGATAAAATGGATAGAAGAAGTTGTTTGAATAATTATAAAAAATGAACATTATTTTGATAAAAACAAAATTTTGCAAAATTGTTTGAGTAATCTTAACGAGTTACAATAAATCACTCACCGACAAACGTTTTGTATATTGATAATTTAAGGTTAACCTATTAAAATATTTTATCATCTATAGGTTGGTCTAATTGGTTGAAGTAAATTATGAAACTGATCAAAACTCATTCTTCGATTTTTATGCTAAAATAATCTTAATTTTTTTCCCCTAACACGTAGATGATCTATACATATCTAAAGATATAATTAGGAAATATCATCTGTAATGGGACAAGTAGCTTAATTGTTTAAAATTCAATAGGTTAAATTATAAAATTTAATAATTATAACCATGATATTGTTGAGTATTGTTCTTAAATGTAGGAAATTTGTCAAAGCCTTAGATGAAAAGGACTTGAACTATATCGTAATTTTTTGCAGTATCGTTTTTTTTTCTTAGATATATTGGTTTTTTGTTGGATGTCGTATTTTTATGTAAATACTTTTTTATTGGTTGGATGGATTATGCAAGCAGACAAAATTAGAGAGAGAGAGAGATATGAGTTTTAGATAGTAAAGGGAGACAGAAAAATTTATTCTGTCTTCCTACCAATTTGTAAAGGAGTGGACGACAAAAATTGGGGAAAAGTGAATAAATTTTAATAAAATATGGAGCTGTAATATGATAGGCCATATGGACCCATATGACTTGATAAGTGCTGTTTCTTCAATTGTCAATTTGCATTCAGAGAGAGTTTTGAGTCCTTATCATAAGTAAAACTGGCATCTACTAGTTGTCGTCCATATAAAATTTCCTCGTGCAGCCTAAAATTCTAAAAGATCAAAAATAGTTGCCTTATAGAATAATATTCAAAAACTCTAAATTGTAAAAACAACAAAATTTCAACCATCATAACATCCCTACATAATCAGATGAAGAATCTAGTGAGCCACAAAAATCCAATAATCACAAGAAAAAAGTCCTACTACATACCAAAAAATACTTAAATGATATTCAAGTAATATGATCATACGTTGGAGATTATCCAACCTGGTGGAGTTGGAAACACCTTAATATACTCCGGTATATCCCTTAAAGATATAACGCCTTGCTCATCGAACTCAAACACGAGAATGCTTTCATGTTCATGTAAGGTATAGATCCTCCCCAAATGTCCATGAAGATTATAGAGTTAGCTCTAACCCGGAATCTCTGTAGCCAAGCACGAGAAGGAGCAATGATGCTCCAAGAACAACACGCGACCATCGATATCTTCCACTTGGTCCCAATCGTTTCTCTCCTCGTCTAACTCTGATATTTCGAACCATATCTTCTTCTCACGGATGTTTGATATGTGAAAATCGTATCGGCTTTCTGTGCACATCTCTACTAGAAGGAGTTTGTCCCCTGACTTTACAAGCTGTTGGAAACATAAGTAATAAATGAAAATGGAAATATGTTACTCCCTCCGTTTTATATTAATTGTCGTTCAGAAACTTCAATTTTGTTTAATTATAAGATTCATATAATTTCCAGTTTTATCCCATTCCTTTAGCTAATTAATTGATGGAATCAAATATATAGCATTAATAAGGGATAAAACAGAAAACAAAAACTTGCGAATGATGAAAAAAAAAAAAAAAGGGTCTTGGCCACAAACAAACTAGACCATTGCCACCATATAAAGCGTTAGAAACTCCATTTTCAAAAGTTGTGTGTCCCAAGAAACTCAAGTCCAAGCTTAGGGACAAATGATTTAAAAATGATAGTATTCTTACCCAACGTTTCCTTGTCTTATCACAAGGTCTGGACCGCTGAAACGTATTCACTTCTAGAGTTGGCTCTACCACTGTTGTTTTGCCGGTTCGACGATCTATCGCGTAAAACTTACCTTTAAACGAAACTATCCCTTCAAAAAAAGAATCGGGTGTTATCTCGAGCTCAGTCCAACTCTCATCGATTGCCTGGAATGAGAGCTTCCCTAGAATCATATATTCGTTTTCCTTTGTGCCTAAACCCAAATAGCCGATACGTTCTTCACCTTTCCAAGCGCATTCGAATGGTTCGGACCATTCGCTGTAACAAGCCGCGTGTTCTTGCGCTAGCTCAAAGACTTGACAGTTGAGTAAGTCAAGTGAAAGACTTGGATACAAACATCCATACTCAGAGGAGTTTCTTCTTAAGAACAAACTATGTAGAACAATTTCTCCATTCTCTTTCTCTTGTAGCTTAAACAACCTGTCAAGTACAGATTCTCATCTATGTATATTCAAGAATCAATTCGAAAAGAAGATTTTACTACCAAAGTCGGGGACGGTCTTGATTAGGAGACTTGAGAAGGTAAACACGGCTGCTTAAGATATGGCAATCATCACCACAACCACCTGAATCTAGGGGAAGAGAACATCTAAGTGATGTCATGTGTCGGAATTTGAGGAGACTAGAGGATCGCCAAGAGGAACATACTGATCGAAAGTGGATCAGATCAAAGGGATTGTCGATTTGCAAGGAGATCGAGTGAAGGATCTCCGGTGGCAACTCCAACCAACTCCCCATTTTTGTCTTTCTTCTCTGAATGATTCTGGACTTGATCTGAGAATATAGAGGAGCTAAAATGTCTAAACCTAAAACGTTGACTTTCTCTGTTATTTCTCACAGATCGTATAATATGGTATAAATGGGTTAAATTTCAATGCTAGATTGTGAAGAGTAACCAGAGACTTGAACAACATAACACAAAGATACAGCGTCAAGAATCAATTGGTAACCATGGAACAACAGGAGATCGAGACTTCATCTACCAATCTCCAACAAGCCACCATTGAAATTGATTGTCGAGCGCGCAACTGTCCTTACCGTAAGGAGTTACTTCATGTTTGACTGGTGAGAACAGTGCCGTTGATATGCAAATATTGCGGTTGAATTAGAATCTTGTTGCGTTCTGGGATTTCACTACATCATCAAGATTCCTTTTGAATCGTTTGTTTTGGTTTCTGCGGCTTGAGAGGTGTCGAAGCGAATAATAATTCTCTCAACTGTCCCTCAGCACTGTGGACTGATGTTGCCTGCAATACAGAGTTCACAATTCACATTAATCTGAGTGATATTGTTACGTCAGTTTCACAGGTTTGATTTAGTCTTGAGATAGTCCTATGTATCATCGATCACTAAACAGAGTCTAAGAAGATAGAGAAGCAAAACTGACGTACCTTTATCAAGAATGCAAACCGTAATGTCTCAATTTGCATTCCCGAGCAAAGCCTGAGGTCGAAACCAAGTGAATCTATCCCGATGAGCTTCACTTCCTACATTGTAATATCATATGGATTTCTTCATGATCATGACAACGTAGTCCTGAAAGCTAAACAACTTCTTGTCGAAATTCCAATTAATGTAAAGTTCCAGTTTTTTTTTTTACCTCGGCTTGAATCCCGTTATGTCTCCAACAAAGAGATTTGAGGCCTTCAGTTAGTTTATCGCCATCTTCCTCTAGATGACTCACTATACCGTCTGATGCACGAGCAATAGCATCAGGTTGTGCTTTCCTGACAGCTCCCACTTCCACTTCAGTCTGTTCAAAAGCAAAAATACACAACCGAGCAAAGCTTGAGTGTAGATAAGAATTGATAATCAAAGTGGGAACTACCAGATTTACGACTTATGAACCAAACAGTACAGGCTTGACACAATACAGTGTATTAATAGAAGAAGAGAGACTTCTTCAGAACATGGACTATTTTTTGGTGTTTAATAACGTTTGATCTCATAATTACCAAAATAAGACAAGAAAGAATCTTGCAAGATGACAGGGGGTAATCCATTGGAACAACTCAAAATTACATAGAGATCGTTAAACAGTAAATATTAAAGAGAGAGGATTTATCGTAAACCTGATGTCCCTGTGCCGTGATGAGCTGGATTCTTATCATCTCCAGCTTGTAATAAGATATAGCATTTCTCGAATTTTCAACCTGCAATATCCCAGATTCATCCCCACTTGGTGTACAAATGTCTTCAAATTTATCTTCCAAGTTTTCTCCCTCCTTGTTTTTGTCAATACTTGTAGACTTGGGATCAGAGATATGCTTTTGGATATCTGAGGGATCTTTCACAAAGACACGACTCAAGAGCCCCTGGATAGCAAGGCCAGCGGACGGCTGCTCCATCCAATTTACAGGATCATTTGAAGCAACCTAATTTAAACAGAGAAATTAAGTTTTTATGATCTTTCACAAGGTGGATCTTTCATAAATCATAAATCAACTTTGGGACTGCAAGTAACCTCGGCCATTCTCCTGGCGAAATACATAGGATGGCAAGTTCGCATCGTTTCCAAGTTTGCCCAGTCTCCAAGTGACTCATCAGAATCTGAAACATAATTATTGTCTTCATCTCCATCTTCTAGAACAGCAACCCATTCCTGAAGTCACGGTCACAGTATCTTGTGAAGCTCTTTGATAACTGAGCACAGAAGATGAAATAATTTTTTTCAAACCTCGTCATCTTTGTCTTCTCCTTCATCCTCATCCCCCTTGTTTTCATCCTCCACTTCACTTATACCATCTTCGATTTCTTCAATTCCAAAACCAATACCAGAGGGACTGCTCAGCTCCATGTCCTTGATCATCTCCATCGTATCAAAACCCACTATTACTTGCTGCATTGCATATGTAACTTATTATAGCTCTAGCTCCTTACAAGTCAATATAGAGAAAACAATAACGTAAACTGTAACAGGATATGCATGGCATGCCTGAAAAAGACAACATACCACATAATTATTATCAGAAGTAACAACAGTCTGCATTATGTCTTCATTTTCCTTTACTTGAAAGTATATATCTGCAGTGCATAAGAGTAATTCAATTCAATGCTTGACGGTAAAGAGCCAATTGAATAAATATGAAGAAAAGAAAAAAACTTTTTTTTTTCTTACTTCCATGCTGATCTGTTACGTAAGGTATATCCGGCCAGAGAATATTCTCATGAAGTCCAATACCAAGTAAACCTGAAAGCATCAGGGTTCCTTTTTTGTTCACCTGAACAAGACACACTACGGGAAATGTCAGATGCGCAAAACCATGTCTGGATCAACAAGCAAGTAGAGTCAAACTGGTGGAACATATAATAAGGTTTCTAGAAAGGGCTGCATACTGAATTTCTGATTGATGAATACTGAAGAAACCTACAATGAGGGACACTAACATGTGACTATAGTTAATAAGACACTGGTCCTACAATTTTGTTTACGAGAAGTTAATCTTATGTTGATTGAAAGATGCCATATAATACCTCAATGATGGTTCTAGCAGTTTCTGCAGGTGGAAGCCTAGAATCTCCAGGATTGTCTGGCACATATGCTCTGATTTCTTCTGAAGGATGATAGCTTGACTTCCCCGTTGGCTTCTTTGGATCTGAAGCTGAACCCAAATACTGTGCTATGGCTTGAGTCCTATTCTTCCGCAGATACTTTCTTGTGAAGTAGTCACTGTTACACCTGAGAAATCCACTCCTGGTAATGTGCACACAAGTCCATTCAAACTTTTGGTAAATCATAAGTCAGAATTCAAAAACAGCAAGACAAAAAGGAAAAATGCAATCACTCTGATAGTTGAAACTCATCGGCGACATCTTTAGCATTTCACTACAGATGAAAGTAACCTAATGCATCAAGCACAATCGAAACACCTTTATTTAAATTCCCCAATTCAAGCGACCGATGAGAAGTGACCTATGATCTCAACTAATAGTTTCTGTAAACAGTGCACTGACACATAAACACAAGTGAACAACTCTGGACCAAATACATAGGCCTTTAGGATCTCCCATATCAGAACAATAAACATTCTTCAAATGGTACCAATGATAAATGAACATGAGTACAAGATTTTTCACTTTGTGCTAAAAGCCTCAACTTTCATGACAAACGTTGACAAGTTACAAATAACAAAACCAAAATCACACAACAGGAAATCCAATGCCTAAAAAGTCCAACAAATTACTTTCAAAAGCAAAAAAAATCTCAACTTTGTTTCACGCAATTATTGGTGATGGAAACAAAGGCATAAACAATTACCCAGCACTAGTGTTGAGCCGATGAGAATGAAAGATTCGGCGAGGCGCGACATGGAAGAAGCTTCCTTCCTCATCTATGTTCGCTACAGGACGATACTCTGCAAGCAACACAAGTATTTGTTCGATTCAATATTAAGCACAGAGAAAATTTTCAAGATTAGATGAATAAAGAGAGAGATTACGGAGGAGCGCCGGCGAAGAGAAGAATCCGGGGACGGCCATGGCTGACCCAATCAGCGGAAAGCCTGAGGCTTGAAGGGAAGCCACAGCTATCAAAAATTATCTCTTTGGGATTTTGCTTACTGGTGGTGACGTGTCCTATTGTTATTGGCTATTTACCCGCGAATGATTATGCTATCAAAGCGTCCGAAAAGGTTTATCCTTGAAACGCTGCGTTTTTGGGTCTGATTCCCTTCCATGCCATAGCTGCAAATTACCTAACGTTTAAGGATTATGTTAATCTTTTTTTTGCTCCTAATTGCCTAACGTTTTTTGAGTAAAAAGTCTTTAAGCATCCGAAACTCGATAGAGTTTCTAAATAATGTAATAATACTATTTTAATGAGATTTCATTATATAATTAAATTTTAATTCAAAAAACAAAAACTGAACCATTTATAAGGAGATAAATGTTTCAAGTTTCTCATTTAAAAATCGATTTTCAATATTTTTCTTATTTTTTTAATAATGAGATATCCATTGAAAAAATTTCATTAGAGATGCTTTAAATCTATTTCTAAATCAATAACCGGATAACAGCAAATAATTTTTATCCAATAATATTTTTAAGTATCATTTGTAGAGAGAAACACAACATAATATAGATTAGTTTAGTTGTTAAATTATTACAATAGATAAATTAAATATTATAATTCTTTCTTTCATAGAAAAATAGTTTAGTTGTTTAAGTATTACAAGAGGTCAATTAAATAAATTTTGATATCTGTTATTTTCCTTATTGATAATAACTTTAGCAAAATAATTTATCTTTAGATGATATAACAAACACACAGATAAGTCATAAAATAAGATATTAATATATGTTAAGATATATAAATATAGTTTAATCCCCGTAATTAGTGTTGGTAACTCTGCAATCTCGGCGAATCTCTCCAGCTTTTCCGGTCAAGACATTGATAGATCCCATCCTCGACATTGCCAAAGCAAAAGACTTTCTGAAATCTTCGAAACCTGAAGCGAACTCTTGGGTGATCTCTTTCGAGTCATCGTCGTTGAGCAACTCTTGGTCCACGCCCAAGACAGCGTTATGAGACAAGACACGAGAATAGTATGAACTGGTGAATCTGTTGCTCGATCCTGAGTCTGGGTTTAGGTAAACCAGCGGATCAGTTTGGCCCTTTTGTGTTCTTGGTGGACAAAGATATCGAAGTTGCGAAACCAAGGTCGTGTTCATGGTCGGATCTGGTTTCCCTGTGCTCTTGAAGTTGTATAGTCTGTTCACTATGTGGCTGCAATGTGTCTTCCCCATCGAGTGTGCTCCTGTTCCATAATAAATAACATAATTAGAGGTTGTTAAAAAACATAATTTAGCTCCACGTTCTTAATTATAAGTATGATGTATAACCGTCTTGTCAAAAATTTATTGGCCAAGTGTTGCATACAATGAGAATTATTCCATTTATTTGTAATCGTCATGTAAACTTTTTAGTAGTTTAATATGTTTGTATAGTTGAAATTTTTCCTCTCTACCAAACATAGCTAACCATGAAATTACAAACTCTGGTTTTTTCCCTTCAAATTATATAACTCTTCAATGTTAATATATATTCTAACTAGATCTCGATTGTTTCAAACGTAATTTATGTGTTTGCTTTTACGTGTGAAATAAAAATTCAAAAAGGTTAACATTTTATAAAAAATATATAAAATATTTTCAGATTCTCATGAACTATTTTTCAAAATATAAATGCAAACGCCAAACACGGAAAGAACTCATAAATACGTTTATGCTTAAAATGTATATGGTTATGGATTCATTTGAAAAAACAAAAACAAAAGTAATTAAATATAAACGCAAACACAAGCGTACGTAACGAAATAATCGAAGTTTTAGTAGTAGCATTGCGATTACGTGTTCCTTGAAGAAATGATATAAAAGATGCTTGTGTCTAACGAAGAAAAAGAAGAAGAAGAAGATTATGAAATTCATATTATATGATGAGTTACCTAGAAGAGTAGTCATATCCAAAACGTCAAGACCTTTAGATTTGAAGTATGCCAATGACTCCTGGAATGAGAGAGACGGTAACGGTAGATCCACAGCATCCGCATTTAATGCCCCACCGTCCCTTCTCCCGGTTAACACCGGGTAAGACGGTGCTCCGGCCTGATCACCATTTCATCGAATCCACCACAACAACACCAATCAGCAAAACTCATAACAAAACCCACAATAATCGATCAATACTCTCGTAGAACACGATCACTTTAAGAACATGCATGCAAGTATATGCATATATTTTTTCTCAAAAAAAAAAGAGAGTATATGCATATATATATGTACGTACCATGTGAACAGCATCTCTAGTGGCAAGGTTGAGGATGTCGGCGCAAGAAACAACACCAGGACAACGTGATTCAAGAACTTGTTTTATTTTATCGATTATCACAAAACCTCCAAGCCCTCGATTCTGTGGAGCCGTCCTCTCTGAGTTTGGTCCTTGCAAAAGAACCGAAGCATCACATCCCTGCATTCACATTTTACATAGAATTAAACAACACCATTGGTTATATAGAAAAATACAGAAGCTAATGTTGATGTTATTGTTATTGAAAAAGAAAAACGACTACGTTTAAACTTACATTAACCATACAATCGGAGTAGAGGAGACGAAGCAACTTGGGAGCAATGCTACTGTCACTCTTATAAAACTTTTCGACTTGGGATCTAATATAAGTCTCAGCATCATCACAAGTAACTTTGTAATAATGCCAAACCAGCTTCACCGGAGGGTTTAAACCCGTCGCAGCCTCTACCATCGCCGTTCCAGCTAAGCTTATGATGACTACTAGGGCCAATAGTGGGAAAAATTTAGCAAATTGCCTCATTTTTTATAAAAAAGGAAAAAAATCTTCCACCACAAAACCCTTGTTTTTTGTTTTTCTTGATTAAAAGATCAAAGTAGCTAGATTTCTTATTATTTGTGTATAAGTGAAACTAATAGATAGAGGAAAAATTAATGTAATGAATTAAGAGATATGGATTAGTGGTCGATGAGTAAGGGATATATATAAGGTTTGACTAGAGTGGCACGTCCACGTGAGTGAACCGGTTATCTCGATATATAAAATTATTATTACATTCTGACTTTGATCGTTTTGATGTATGATACAAGGAAGCGCGTGTAGGACAAACGCGGATTCACATGAAACTATGTCCTTCCACGTTCGAAAGTATGATTAGTCTTTTTTTTGGTGTTCGGCTAATAAATTCTTGTTTCTTAGATAATGTGGGTTGCTTCTAGGTAATACATCCCATGGTAATGTCTTGATTCGGTTTTTACCGAATAAATGAAATTTAGTGAATTTTTCCGAATGTGGTAGTTAAAACAATACCAGATTACGTAATCCCGTCTTACGGGATCAGTTCTACTTTGTGTTGGATTATGATTCTAGTTTATAGAATCAACTAGTTTTTTTCTGCGTGAGGTGTCATTTACCTTATAATGGATTTTATATTTCTTCATGTGAGATGGTTGTATTTCTGGTTGGATTATTTCTCTTATTTAATATAACAAATTGGCCGGAAAAAAAAAGATAATGTGGGTTATTTGGTAATTAGTAGACCAAAAATGTTGAAATCACACTTAAATATTGTAATGTAATACATTTTATAATTTCACAAATACTATAAAAGTATGTATGTAGTGTTTTCAAAATTACCACAGTTTATTTTCAATTCTTCTTTAGAAATTTTCTAATAATAAATTTGTTTATTTTAATCTTCATATATAGTTAATTAGCGTATCCTGAGACAAAGTGGTCGGTGAAGAATATTCATAATAAAACATTTAGCTTGCTTTTGTTATGGATGTATAAGTAAGCTTCCATATATATAATAGAAAACACAAACCTGATAACAAAATCTAGCTGTAAGGAGTGAACAACGTTATAAGCAACGCATTGCTAAAAACTTGTCCTTTCTTAATTAAGCGTCAATTTATCGAAAAACTGGTATTTCATTTCTCATGAATGTGTGTAAATGGTTACTTTATAATCCAACTACGTTAATTTTTTTATGTGCAACATGGTTTGTTTTTTCAAACTTTCATATCAACATGGTGTAAAATATTAAAACCTCATTTACTAACTTATATACTCCATTAAATAACATCATTACTCGAAAACCATATTTTCTTTCTTCCAAAATTCGCTACAACTTTTTATTATTATTATTAAACTTTGTTCTCTACAACCACAAGTTATTGTTTAAAGGGAAAATTGGTTGCATCACACACACAAAAATGTATCTTAAAATATAACAAAAACAAATTATGTGTGGCAAAATCCAAACCACTAAATTTAGGATTTTTGTTAGATTTTTAATTTTTTTTTTTTGCTATTCAACAAATTAATCCTTATTACATTTATTAAAAAAAAAAAACTACAAGTTGTTTTCTAGCCGGCTGTCTTTTTATTTCACCTGCCGTATTAATTGGTTAATCACGTCTATTTGATATAAAAATACGTCTATATAAAAGCACCAACAAAAAAATGAAAGAATATCTTTAAAAGTCCCTCGCTCATAATTCATCACAAGAATGCTCATATATCGTGTATATAATAAAACACTACATAATTTATATAAAAAAATTAGACTATATGTCCAAAAATTCGATTATGTCTAGGCTATTATACTCTCTTCGAGACGTCCAACATTAGACACGTTCTAATCGAAATTAATAAATATAAAAATGGAATAGGATTTGACCGTCTCAAGTCTGTTTTGACCATGAAAGATACTGCCAGAGAATTAGGATTTGATCTTTTGCCTTCGCTAAGCATGGGACTTCTGATTTTTTTAACCACTTATACAAGTCACAAGTACTATTTCTTAATTCTTACCACTTTTTTTTGTCAACACTATTTCTTATCGTTTTATTGGTATTTTATAAAAGTCAATGTAAGATGGTCCAATCCTGATTGTGTCAACTGCTATATATCAAAATGTTTCCTACAAGCATTTGAGTAGAATACATTAAACCTTCAATAACATTTTTTAACTTCCACCTGACTAGTATTATATTCATATCAATCAACCATCGATGTATTTCAAGCAAGCAAAAACACATAATCAATGCTGAAGAGAGTGAAGATCACATTTTAATTAGCCCTATAGAAAAAAAGAGAAAATGATCGGAAACAGTTAAATGCAAAGAAAAGAAAAAACTACCTAGGAGACATTGAAGAGTAACTACAAGTAGCATGAGACCGAGAGGAAGAATGATAACTCTGAGAGGTTGTATTGGTATTAACAGTGAAGGAGCTAATCTGATTATTAAACTCTCTCCTCATCGCTCTGTACACATCCTCCAATCCTTCTTCTATAAGCTCTAGAATAGTCTGCGGCATCGGCGGCAGATTTATCTCGTCCGAAGAACCTTCTAGAAGCTTCACAACCTCTCCCATCGACGGTCTCATCGATACTTCGTCTTGTATGCACCAGAAAGCCACTTTAAGAGCTTTCACTACTTCTTCTTCCTCTGCTACACCTTGTAGCTTCCTATCCACAGCTTTTAAGGCCGTCCCGTTCGTTAGTTCCTATACAATATAATCAACATTTCAAATATTATTAGGCGCCAATCGGAAGTGCGGCTAGTAAATGCAATTTAATTTTAAAATTAGTATTTTTGTTTTTTCAGATCTATTTTCTAAGTATTTTTTTGTCAACTATTTTCCAAGTTATTTTATAGAAATTTTTTATGAACATATCACAGATATTTAGACCAATTAATCAGCCATCTAAACCTAAATAACATCTAGGCAACTGATTATTATCATCAGCATTGAAGATTATAGTCACGGATTTAAAGACAAGGCTTTTGTTTTGTAAATTGTGATGTTACCTTGTAGGCCCATCCAGGGTAAAAGAAATCTTCAGCGTCAAAGGACATATCAAGATTTCTCCTACCACCAACGATCTCAAGAAGAAGCATTCCATAGCTATACACATCGGCCTTCACCGTGATCGGGCGGTTACTCACCCATTCCGGCGCTAGATACCCTCTCGTCCCTCTAATCATCGTAACCACATGCGAATGCTCTCTCCCCATCATCTTCGCCAGCCCGAAATCCGATACCTTAGGACAAAAATTTACATCCAACAAGATGTTCTCGGGTTTAATGTCGCAATGAATAATCCTGTTCCTACACTGCTCATGAAAATACGCAATCCCCTGCGCAGTCGCCACCGCTATCTCAAAACGTGTTCGCCAAGAAAGCAGCCGTGCCGTCCCATCCGAAGAGAATATCCATTTGTCTAAAGACCCATTTATCATATACTCATAAACTAGAAGCCTGTAATATCCCCAAGTAACAAATTTTACTCAAATCTTTCTGCTTAAAACATAGTATTAAATTGTAAAATGTTTTTTTTATCTTACCGGTGTGAGTCTTCGGAGCAGTAACCGCACAAGCGAACGAGGTTCATGTGATGCATTGAACCAATGGTATTGACTTCAGTGATGAACTCTCTCTCGCCGTGGGACAATACTCTGTCTAATCTCTTCACCGCGACCAGCGTTTCACCCGCTACTCTTCCTTTGTATACCGTCCCAAATCCACCTGCCAAAACAAAGAAAACAAGATTTAAAACACTCCTTTATGTTAAAACTTGTAATAAAATTAAAATAAAGATTCTTAAAATTCTAACCTGATCCAAGAAGTTGGGAGAAATTGTTTGTAGAGTTCTGAAGATCGCGGTAAGTGAAACTCACAGGAGAGTCACAAAGGATCAGCGAGTTTTTTGCGGCTCTCTTTAGTGTTCTCTTCCTATCTACATTATAGTATAACAACATTCCAAGTAGTGCCACAAGCACAAGCATCCCCACAACTATAGGAATCACCAGAACCTTTTGTCTTAATCCGTGGCTCTTATTCGATTTAGAATCATTATTATCATGATGATTCGAATTTGAGGGGTAAGATTCATTAGCTCTAGTCTTCACGAAAAGGGTCGAACCAGGATCTCGAAACCCGCCAAAATTGAGAATCTTTAGAATCCAACAATAAGGCTTTTCATCATCTAAACCGTAAACCGAAGCCACACACTTGCAATCCGCCAAACACATCTCACCGCATTTACTAACGTTCCCGATATCGCTGTAATTCGCGATAACAGAGCGTTCTGAGAAATAATAGTTAGTCTCTTGGACCATCGAGATCTTGAAGGTACCGTTACGATTGATGTTGCTCTCACATTCTTGGACCAAAGATGAATTGTCTGAACAGAGTTTAGCGTTTTCTTGATCAGGAAGCTTAACCGAACCGGGCAAACATAAACAGTCGGCGTTTTTCTTGGTTCGGTCCAAATTGCATACTCCGTTACCGCAAATTCCAGCTATGTCACACGGATTTGACACAGCTGCCCATTCAGGTACCCATTGGCTTGAACCGTTCATGTCGTTGTCCCATCGGTACAACCGGAGATTACCGTTATTCTCTAATACCAATCTCCGCAGAACCGGTTTTTTCGTTAACGGGGAATTACTACTATTGTTGTAATTCCGATTTTCATCTGCCGGATTCTTGTAGACGTACACTGCTCCTGTTGAGGATTCTCCGTAAACGATCTTGAAGCTTCCGGTATCATCAAGAATCGCGGTAACATCGCCCGTGACATTGGAAATTTCTGGTCCGGACCAGTAGGAGTAGTTTGCGTGAGGGTCAAGATTGATGTTGTAGGTTAAGCCGAGGCTAAGGGAGGTGTGTTGCTGCAGCATTTTCAGGGAGTAATGGCCGTGGCGCGACGGTGAAGGGTTAGAGGTTAGTTCTAAAGAAACGGTTAAGGGTTGGTTTGGGAGGAGAGTGTCGGAAGGTTGCGAAAAGCTCTGCCAAATGGCTGGAGCGGCGGTAACTTCGGTTCCAAGAAGGAGGAAGTTGCCAGATTCGGACATGACCGCTGATTGGACGCCGTGGCTTGAGGTGTTTGAGGCCCATACGACGGTTGTTTGGTCGGAGAGTACGAGATTTCCCGTGGCTTCTAACTCCAAGACGGCTTCTTTTGTGACTGGGGAGTTTCTATATTTTAGATATTTGGATTTTTTGAGTGAAACTAATTTGGGAAATTTCTGATTATACAGGCAAATCAATATTTGGTATTAAAGAAATTTAACTTTTGTTTGTTTAAATCAAATTTGTATATATACTAGTATAGATTATTGCAATAACTAAATAACAAAGGATTATTATGTGTACCTATTGGGAGACCAAACGATGGTTGGATCACCAGGAAGTTGTGCGAACCAAATGCTCAGTAAGAACCGGTCGGTTGGTTTAAACCGAGTAAACCCGATTGCAAAAGTACCATTAGCGGAAACCCATACCCGGTTCGGTTCACTAGCTATTAACTTTGAACCCAAACCGATGTGCGGTTCAGTGGCCAAGCCAACTTGTAAGAACAACAAGAACAAGAGACCAAAGGTAGGAAAATAAAAATGAAATGAAGACATAGTAGAATCTTGTAACAATAAAGAAAGAGCTAAAAAATCGTTATAATTTATGCTTTCGTATTCTTTATATATCAACCATTTCTGATCTGAACGCATTAGAGAGATTATTTGGTGGGAGAACTTTGAAGAAGGAGACGGTGGCACGTGTCTTTGTGGGTGAGCTAAATTTTGACAAAAGCTCATCGTTTTCGTAAACTGTCGGTTCTAAATAATTGAAAATGTTGAATATTTGGATATGGCGGCACCTGTTTTATGCCTTTTTGTTTTTTTATTACTCTTTTTAATAGTATCAAAACTCCAAGTTTTATGGAAAATATGAGTATTTCCATAATTTAGTAATAACTTTTTTTTACAAATATTTATTTTATAATTTGTGAAAATGTGTTCAAGTACGGAAGATGTGTATTGAACTGAACATTTAGAGTAATTTGAGTTTTATAGTGTCGCGTAAATCAACCAATTTTTTTTATTTTTTTTAATGATTTTCATAATACTATTGTCTATACTCTTTTCATTTATGAATTTTAACCCAAAAGGGTTGGAATTGACTGCAAGCAAAATATCATATTTTTTACATCTTTTTTATTCGTACCAAGGTTATTTAGACTCCATTATCAGATTTTATCATGTACGAAGGGGATGATGGATATATGTGCCAACCCTCGTGAGTGTTGAGATCTGCACCTATATTGCATAGAATCATAATGTATGAGGAAACAAAATGTTTGAGAGCGTGGAAGTAATATTTTCAAAAAAATAGAAAGTAGGTACGTGAGTCGGCCCTGAATATTTTAGGGCTCCAAGCAGAAAAAAAAATTTGTTCCATTAATTACTATTTACGCCAATTAATTTTGAAAGAGCCAATTTTCTGCGGAAAAGTTTCGAACTCTCCACCCCCATATAAGTGAGCAATGCCACTATCAATAGAGCTGTTGATTATTTTCTGTAAAAGTGGCCCCTAAAATTAATAAATATATTTAAGGCTCCAAGTAGATATTTTATTGGCTTGTACCAGGGCCGGCTCTCGGCACGTACGTGGTTCTTAAAAAAAAGGTACATACGTGGTGTAAGATAACGTGTAACTAGATAAAATAACTTACTTAAAAATAAAAATAATCATGCTCAAAGTCAAACCTTTTCATTTTGGAAAATAATATAATTACTACTTAAATAGACAAAAAGACTAAAACGAATGAAAATTATTAATTCAAAAGCATCAGAAAACAAAACATAGGGGGATTCAAATTGGCAGAAAATATTGTTCGCAATTATTAAATTTCTATTGAAAATCACAACTCACGTGTTTTATAAAACCACAATTTCGCGCCGCTTTCTCACTCTTCCGAAATTTCGATTCTAAAGTATGTATCGTACATTTCAAAAAATCTTTCATGTAACTTAAGCTACAACTATATCCGTACATATTGTTAATGAAAGAAAGTCTCACATCGGTAGTTGGAGAAAAAATGAAGTAATATATAAAGGGTAAGGATCAATCAACTTATTGCCAATTGATTTTGAGTTGGAAACCAATAATAAACCCAAATTTAATACATACTAAAAAAAAATCCTTATTCTTATTAATTTGATGGTTGATGAAGTACATTGATACAAATATTTCAAATTAGGGGTACCAACACCACACACACAACAATTCTTCAGAAACCAAACACGAGAGAAATGCATGATATAAATACAAAGGTCATTACGATTCGTTTTACACACTAGCCAATATAGATGAGCTATATCCATTTTTATCATCCCAAAACTTAGACCAAAGCATTACACCTCCATATTTCCGTGACTTCTTTAGAGTCGGAAGAATCTGCAAAGTCAGTACATCCGGCGGAATATACCCACTTCCAGCGGCTTCAGGAGCTGCCGGAAGACCCAAAAAGATTTTTTGGGCTGTGACCGAAGTGGTCCACCTGTTCCATGAATTGAAAAGGTTCTGAGTATTACCTGAAGTGTATGAACACGGTGGATTGTTGTAGAATTGGACCCAAACGTAGTCGAAAAGTGAAGTGTTAAGAGCACTTCCCATTAATCTATCTGGAAATGGACATTGAGGAGCTCCTGTAAGATACACTTTTCTTCCTCGGTGGCTAAATTTTGAGAGAAACCTGACCAACAAAATTAATTATTTTTTTTATATATTTTCAATTAAAAAAGATCAACAAAAGTAAAGAATTCAAACACCTATATCATATATCTACAATCTTCGTGGTAAGCATGTAGTTTTGACTTTTGATAAATAATATTTTCAATCGATAACGATAATGCTTAGCCAATAGTTATTTTAAAATGTTTCCCTAAATATTACCTAGCGAGATCATCCCAGTGTTGAGGAGAGCCAAGCTCGATATTGAAATCGATACCGTCAAGAACAGCATCACCTAAGGGACGTGACGATGATTTTCCTCCCAAGAAGTTGTTCCACAGGTAATCCGCGACCACTTTCGCATCCTCCCTAGACCCAATCGAGTAGTTTCCAATCCCGCCGCCGAGAGATAACATAACCTTGTCATTATTAAAAAACCAATGTTGAAATTTTTATTTAGTAATTGTGACTAAATCAAGTAAATAAATGTGATTTTAATTGGCAGATTACTGGATTGATTCATGTTATATACTCTATCCGTTTCAAAATATAAAATATTTTGGCTAAAAGCACGGAAATTAAGAAATTACTTTTATTTTTAAAAATATCATTTAATATATAAAATAAAATCAATTCAGCCAATTAAGAAAGTGCATAGAAATGTGAAAATATCTTATATTTTGAAACAAAGAAAAACTTCCAAAACAAAAAAATAAATAATAATAATAAGATGACTTTTTTTAACCTATCTCGAACCGAATCTTATTTTACTTGAGTCTTTCTGGTCAAAATCTGGCTTTTATATCATATAAAATTTTATAGGCTTTCCACTCAAAATTAATCGGTTAATAGTAGACTTCACATATCACTTATATACTACTCTAGATTCGATCTCACTTCCGATATTCGAATCCTAATAGTTGTCAACTAATTAATTATATGATCAAAATCTGAGGGAGGAAAGAAAAACTTGGATACATGTTGGTATTTATTTTCAATCTCAAAGAATTCATGTGGACCTGAACAATATGTGAATAAACCGACCTTGATGCCACGAGACTGACTGCCAAAATGGGTGCAAGTGTTGGCCGCAGGGTTACAGTGGCCGGCGAGGTTGAGCTCCGGCGTTTGGCCGTTTCCGAATTTGACAAGAAAGGCGACGTTGACGTAAACATACCTGCCGGTGGCACACGTGGCGGAGAGATTACCTTCGTTGCCGTTTTGGCCCCAGTAGATGGCTATGCCTCTGCTTGCATCGGAGGGTTTGGTAAGAAAGCAGCTTATGAAGAAGAGAAAAGATATAACAGGCTTAAAAAAAATTATGTTAGTCATGTTTTTGCTAATGATGTTTTTTGTCTTCTTCTTGGTTTTGTTGTTTGTTATTCGCTAACTTTTTTTCATAAAAGACTTTGGTCCATAAAGGAAAAGGTAATTTTTGTTTGCTTTTTCTTTATTGTTATTTTTAAAAAAATATGTATCTCTGTGTATTTAATATAATGTATGTCTCTCACACACATTGCATGACTTTCATTAGTTGTCTATTTTCTTCAAATTATATCGCTTTAGGACTTAAACTAGGTACAGATCTCAAACATTAAGAAGCCATCTAGAATCTCTGACCACTAACTGTAATTATTCAAAGAGATAAACAATGAGAAATTTCAAAAAAAAAAAAAAAGCGATCAAATCAGTAATTAATGACTTTTGGTTAGGTCCAGACGTTTGGGTATCCGTTCAAGTTCGGAACGGATCTTTCGGATTTTCGGTTTAGACTTAGAAGTCTCATTCGAGTATTAGAAATTTTCGGGTTGAATTTGGTTTGGATCTTTTCGAATTCGGTTCGGATCGAATTTTACCCGATACCCAAAATTATCCAAAATCCGAAAAAACTATTCAAAAGTATATAAAAATATTCGAAAGTATCTGAATTATCCAAAAATCCCGGTAAAAAACTATCCAAACTATCCAAAAATATCTAAAAATACTCACAAATATCCGAATTAACCGAAAAATTCGGTATAAAAGCTATCCAAACTACCAGAAAGTACCCAAATTATTCAAATTTAGGTAAAAAGAAGTTAATGGATTTAGTTAACATCCGAGTTTTTGGATACTAGTTCGGATTTCGATTCAAATCGAATATTATCCGATACCCGAAATATCTAGTCCTTAAATTCCATTCGAATATTTTTCTAGAACTAAATCGTTTTACAGGTCGAATTCGAGTTCGGATTTCGGTTATAAAAGATCTAAAAAGTTTAGAATTAGAGATAAGATCAAGAAATATATAAAATTTCTAATTAGCATTCAAAACGCTGCTGCTCTCATTCAGTGGATGGATGACCAACGCACTTCCTAAACAAATCGAAGTCTTCATAATAATTGTTTTGACCAAAAATACAATAATTGATTTGATTCGATAAGTTTCAAAGCCAAACTGATAAACTTCAATTTCATTATAAAATCTAATCCGCGTCATGAGATTAAAATATTTGAAAAACAAAAATAATAACTTTTTAATATATCGAAAAAATTAAAAGTAATAAAACTATTTGATATATCTCTATATAGATTTTTATAAATTTTAATTTATATGAGTCAAATGTAAGTACTTTTGGTATAAATCGGATATATTTGAGATTATGAGTTATTTTAAAATTATTTGAATTTACTAAAACCGAAAAAAATAACGTGTTAGTATGTAAAAATTATTTAAAATTAAAAAATTTTAAAATAATAAAAATACGAAAATTGATGATTTTTCGAAATCAAATCATTATTTTTTATTTTCAATTTATTTTGTATAAATTATTTGAATTTTATCAATATTGATAATTTGTACACAAAATCTACCCTAAATATAAATGGGATACAAGCAAAAAAAAAAAAAAAAATGTGGCCACTAATTAATGAATTTTTTTAAAGGATAAGAATGAAGGAGGTGAGTATTGAACTTCCCACCTCTTGAAGCTAAATAAAGGACAATAACCAAGTCAACTATAAAGGATTTTAATCATGTTATGGCTGATGAAATACTTAATATATCCAAGGCCGGAAACTCATCCCTCCAGGGCCGGCACAACTTCTACGTATGATTGATAGTTTTATAAGCTCCAACAATTTAATTGATATCAAACAGAGCAATGATTCTTGTATCTTCTTGTAATATAAATTATCAAAACTTATATATATATATATATATATATATATATGTATTTATGCATATATATTTTTATCGATAAACCTATCGTATTTTCTATAAAAAAAAATTAAAATATTATATTTATATAGTTGTATGTCTATAACAAAAGTTCAAGTTTAATTAAAGTAATATGGATACAATTAATCGATACTAAAGAAAATAATTGTATAGTCAATCATATTTTCAAATATAGTATCCAAATAAATATTAATACAATTTTTTATAAATACATTTAAATTGACATTGGTAAATGATTCTTCGTTAAAAAAATTATTTTATATAATATTTTAAAATATTAAAATATTATATTTTAGTTCGGTTTAAATTTGTAATTTATGTATTTGCGAGTTTATGTAAAAAAATTAATGAGAATATGGATTTGTAATATGGTTTAAATTTATAATACATGTATTTGCGAGTTTATGTAAAAAAATTAATAAAAATATTTAATCGACACGTATAATTTTTTGTACTTATTATATCTTTTCAATTAATATATGAATAATTTATGTAAAAAAAATAACGAGATATGTAGAGATTTCCACCATGACATATAGAATTAATTTAAATGTTTTGACTGGGTAATTTAATTGATATATCTTTTAAATTTTTCTTTGATTGACACATAATTTCTTATATTTATGTCTTCTCAATTAATATATAAAATATGTAGTTATAGATCTTTTCACATATATACAAAATATTGCCCTCTCATAGTATTATCTTAAAAAAGCATGTGAAACTGTATGAAAATATTTTCTAAACAACGATATCTTTTAGTAAAAAAAAAAAAATTGGTGGTCCTATAGATATAACCATAATTCTAAAAGAAAATAAATGACTTTTAAAAAATCAAAAATTTAGTCGTTCTAATCTTTTGTTAAGCCTGCTTGTTCTTCAGACCAGACATATGATCGATCCTAGTACCAAGCCTCCATTATGACTATAAATAGTTTAGTATTTTGGTTCATAAGCCCACTAAAAGAAATATTGATCCATATATTGTGGGAGATTTGTTGATCCGTATTAAGTTCGTAACCCAAATGTTGATAAATATTAGGGACCATTGTGGCCCATTTTCTCAAATGGTCGAAATCGTAATTAAATATATTTAGACGTATCCTTTATAATATGTCTAAATTCTTCATTAATCTATAAATTTGTCGTTTTATATTAGGGGCCACTATGTCCCTTAATACATTTAGACATATCCTTTATTTATATTATGATTTTCTTAAAAGAAAACTTCAATCAATAATTTTCGGACTAACAATAGATAAACTATGATTCAATCAATTACTGATTTGGTCACAAATTTGTTGCTAAAGTGTACTAAGATTTCTATTCATTATCTTTTACATAAAAAACTTGCTACAATTTAGGATTATGTAAACCATTCACACATATCCGTAAACAATATGAATGATCTATGTTGAATAATCCACTTCCTAACTATATATAGTTTAACGGTATGAACAAATCATGTTGGTGAATTTGTCAAAGATTCTTATACACTTAACATCACCTATAGCAGTTGCAACTCTTGTCACTTTTGTTGAGATTTCAACAATATGAGCTTACACACTCAAAGATTGACAACGGAAAAATAAAGACGGCGGAGAGAGGAAGAAGACGATAACTTTTTTTTTTTTTTTCTCTCACTCACTCTTTACATGTAATAGCTTTTTACAATATATAGAGGATGATATTCTCCTCAGGCCTAGATCACTCAATGAACATTAGAAACATGTCCTTGTGGTCCAAAACATATCACGTGATCTGTGATTTTGGTTGATCCTCCATTTTTGTCCTTTCTCATAACACCCTCTGCTCCTGAAATATCTTCTCTGTTTCTTAAGATATCACACGTGTGTTCACACGTATTTTTTCCTCATAAGATATTTGATGATGGGCTTCGTAAATGCTTTAGATCCAATGTCTAAGTTGTTTGGTCCAATCAATCTCCACTCTATTTCGTTTCTTCCTTATAACATTGCTCTATGTTTCTTGTTTACACTTTCAACTTTTCCCTTCGACGTTTGAATATTCGATGTTCTATTATGGGATAAAAGTTTTCGCTTATTTAAATAGCAAGACGACTGTAATAAGCAATTGGGAATATAGAAAGAAACTATAAATTTGGTCGTTACTCGTAATGGAGACAATAAATTAAACTACAAAAATAATTCCCCGTTTAGCTCGGTCGTCACTCGTCACCATTCCTTGGCCGTACTTGTAACTATAATAATATATGCACAACAAACAACAAATATTAGTAAAATATATCGACAATTATTAATCAAGGCGAAAACTTTACGTCAATGATTGTAAGATGCTCGCAGATCATGTGAAGTTACATTGCCAAACACACATAAAGATATGATTTAATTAAAAAATATGTTATAGTATTCACTAGATATACAAATTATTCATGCAGGTGCATGTGCGTACATATTAACTTTAGATAAACGCATATATATAGGCTTATATAGCGAAAAAGATCCTTAACTTAAAATGTTTTCAATTTTCCTCTAATTTTTAGTGGGAAAAGCATTGCAATTTTAGAAACTTGTATATATGAAAATCGAAAATTTTCTCTCTTAAAACCGTCACAAATTAATGAACACATAATGTTTTGTGATATATGGGAAGATATGCAAATTATGTATTGTATGAAGAACTCGAGCTATATACTGTTTTGGGTTAACAAAGATTTGGGGAAAAAGAGTTGAGAAACTGAAAAATATGAGGGGGTTTATGCTAATTAAAAAAACAAAGATAATTAAATGAATTAACAGGTCATATTGCCTTTAATGATTTATTAGTTATAACAATCCTCCATCTCCATCATTACCAATTTGTCACCATCACGCCCCAACTAATTGTATTTTTAAAGACCAACTTCCGAATTTTTGATAACATTGAACCGGAAATGTGCCAAAATGAAACGTCTATTAGCGTTTGGGTATTGCCGGTATGTGATTAACCAATTGTGTACCAATAACCGGTTTGACTTTCCTTCTATGACTTCATTGTGTATCATTTTTATGACTTCCTTCAATAGCTTCCTTTTCCTACAGTTTTGCAGATCAAACTTGTGTTCTTTGTTTCTCTATCCTTCTTTCTCATTTCTCATTACTATCTTTTACATTCTCTCCTCTCAATTCAAATCAAATCAAACCGGAAATTTCGGCCAGTCCTTGATGTGATTCTGCATTTGTACTGTAAGTTTTTTAATCTTCTCTTTCTTTACAATTTCGTCTGAAGAATCTGTTCGGCTAATTAATTTGATAAGTAAGCTTTTGGAATGTTTCTATTCAAATGCCATTTTTAGCCATGAATAAGTGTAGTCTTTTAGTTTGGAAGTTGGAACCATGTCAGACCGAGTGCATATTTTGACAGAAGAAAAAAACTTAATATTGGTGAAAAAATTATAGGAATGTTTTTTGCAAAATCCTTGCAATTTACATTTCTCATCAAATACTAACATCATTGATTAACATTTGTGCATCACTAACTTCTATAAGTAATATTTAATGCAGATACATCACAACTCACAGAAATTTTTGCCAGAAGAATTGAATTAATAGTTAAAAAAAGAAGAATAAAGATGAGTAGAAGATTTCCCATCTTCTACTTTGTTTTACTTATCTTCTTTGGATCATCGGCTCTGTTTTCTCCGGTCACCGGTGACCTCGCTGGCGACAGACAAGCCCTTCTCGACTTCCTCAACAACATAACTCATTCGCGCTCTCTAACGTGGAACGCAAGCAGCCCGGTATGCGCCACGTGGCCAGGCGTCACTTGCGACAGAGACGGCACACGTGTCACTGCCCTTCACTTACCCGGTGCAAGTCTTCTAGGAGTGATCCCGCCGGGAACTATCAGCCGTCTATCAGAGCTTCAGATCCTCAGCCTCCGATCCAACGGCTTACAAGGTCCGTTCCCGATTGATTTCTTGCAGCTTAAGAAACTCAAGGCGATTAGTCTCAGCAACAACAGATTCTCCGGTCCACTACCGTCCGATTACGCCACGTGGACGAACCTCAACGTTCTTGATCTGTTTGGTAACCAGTTTAACGGTAGTATACCCGTGGGATTTGCTAATCTGACCGGACTCGTCTCGCTTAACTTAGCTGAGAACTCATTTTCCGGTGAGATTCCGGATCTTAGTCTTCCCGGTCTACGCAGGCTTAACTTTTCTAACAACAAGCTCACCGGAATAATCCCAAAGTCTCTGAAAAGATTCGGAAACTCGGCCTTTTCCGGCAACAACTTAATTTACGAAAATGCGCCTCCTCCTGTGGTTTCACCCAAAGAGAAACAAAAGGAGAAACGCGGGATCTATCTTTCAGAGCCCGCGATTCTCGGGATAGCGATTAGCGGTTGCTTCGTGATATTCTTCCTAATCGCGGTTCTGATAATCATTTGCTATGTGAAAAGGAAGAGGAGGCAAGAAACAGAAACAGAAACAAAACCAGAGAAGGTGAAGCCGGCAAAGGCAAATCCACTGCCAAGTGAGAAGGAAGTTTCTAAATTAGGAAAGGAGAAGAATATAGAAGACATGGAGGAGAAGAGCGAAATAAACAGAGTTATGTTCTTTGAAGGAAGCAATCTTGCTTTTAACTTGGAAGACTTGTTGACAGCTTCTGCAGAGTTTCTTGGGAAGGGAAGTTTCGGGATGACGTATAAAGCGATTCTTGAAGATTCCAAGGTCATCGCGGTTAAGCGATTGAAGGATGTCGTGGTGTCGCGGAAGGATTTCAAACATCAAATGGAGATCGTTGGGAACATTAGGCACGAAAACGTTGCTCCTTTAAGAGCTTACGTGTGTTCCAAGGAAGAGAAGCTCATGGTCTATGATTACTACCCTACAAGAAGTCTGTATACTCTTCTTCATGGTACGTTATATATATTTTTCGGTTTTCTTTAAAATATTTTGGGAAAGCGTAAACGGCAAACACAAACATTGTGTTAAGTGTTTACAAATCATTTGATAATGTTGGTTTCATTTAGAAAAAAAACATCTTATTCTAACATGTAACGCTGAAACCTTGTTTGATAATGTCGGTTACTTGCATCTAAAGAAAGTAATTTTTGGTTTTCTGGCAGGCAAGAACGGCGACGAGGGGCACGTTCCGTTGAACTGGGAATCGCGATTGAGATTTATGATCGGAGTAGCAAAAGGATTAGCTCATATACACACACAACATAAGCTCGCACATGGCAACATCAAATCTTCTAATGTCTTCATGAATTCCCAAGAATATGGATGTATATCGGAAACCGGTTTAGCTGTGTTAACCAACCCGGTGATTAACCCGGTTATGAAGGGAGATCCATCAGCCAGGCCGGTACTTCGTTACCGTGCCCCGGAAGCAACCGATACTAGGAGATCGACGCCGGAATCGGACATATACGGTTTTGGAGTCTTGTTGCTGGAGACTCTAACCGGAAAATCGAGTATGGATGATGAAAAGGAAGCAGAAAATCTGGTTGCATGGGTGAATTTTGTTTTGAAACACGAATGGACAGGTGAAGTGTTTGATTTGGAGCTTGTGAAGACTCCTAACGTTGAAGCAAAGTTGCTTCAGATGTTGAATTTAGGGCTCGATTGTACGGAAAGGGCTCCGGCAAAGAGACTTGAGATGGTGAAAGTTGTTGAGACTTTGGAAAAGATTGAGAGGGACTGATTAGCAAATTGTAGTAATTTTATTTTATGGGTTTTAGTATTTATGATTTAAATAATTATATCATCAGTGGCAAATGTATTTCAATCAATTTTTAATTCCACTTCTTTACCTTTATAATATAAACTTTTTAAAAAAACTAAATATGTATTTAACATTTAGATGAAACTTAAGAGGAGTTACTAGATTAATTTAAAATGAGTTCCATAAATTTTATAAAGTAGAAGATTTAAACTTTTGATACTAGCTATATACATTCGTAAGAATTATGTGTATGGATTTTGAAATATTTGTGATATGACTTGGATTTTGTACTTTATAATTTGAGAAAGGAAATACAATTCAATATATATATGATTTCAATCTAACCTTGAAAAAGGAAATACAATTCAATATATATATGTTAAGTTAACACTATATAAAAGAGGCAAAATAGTGAAAATGAAAACTATAAATCTATATAATATTTTCCCGTTCTATTATATAAAATGTTTTAGAATTATTTTTTTTGTTCCATTTTATTTGATTTTTTCAAGTTTCTATGTAAAATTTAATGTATTGTGACTATTTATATTTTGCAGTACTTTTTTTTATTGATTTATTTTTAATTAGATATTAAATGATATTTTTAATATAAAAAGATAAAACAAAAACTAATATTTATATATTTCTTAAACTCCATACTTTTAGTTAGAAAATCTTATATAATGGAACAGAGGGAGTAGTATTTATATTATTACGTTTTTTTTGTCTATAACTCAAGCATTCTCATATTTAAATCCGAATTATGACATTGTGACAGTGCTATTAAAAACCTTACAAGCTCATGTCATATCATTACGTATTTACATGACACTTATAAATTCTAAAATTAGTATAACCTTGAATCAAGGGAATTACTAAAAACAAAAATGAAACGACTACAGATTTTGGGTTGCAATAATGGTTTTTTTGGTTAAATTGGGTTGCAATAATTTCGACAATATTGTATGTGTCCAAGCTGGGTACACAATCAACAAGCTGGAAAACAGCCTAACCTCTCTTTTGGGCCAACCAAAATTTGTGAGTACGAGATAAATTAAATTATTATTCAAACGTAATTGAAATTATAGTAGCTTTTTCACGTTCACAAGTTTCAATTCTCATTTCCAAAAACAGATTATTGTGAAAAATAAACATCAATAATTGTGGGGCAAAAATGAGTTAATCCGAGAGATGCGGGTCGTCCATAAAGTAGAAAATAATTGTTCAATAAAATGCCAAAAGAAGCTCTCATAATTCTCGTTACCTCTTCTATCGCTCTGCCTAGCTTTTCCTTTAATTTCTCTTTTCCTTCATTTTCCTCTTACTCTTTGTTCTTCCCTCTCTAAATCTTTTCTACCAAAAAATTAAGGAATTAAAGAGAGGGAAGAACGTTAACATCAAAATCAAAATACTGAAGATATAACTTGTGATTTATCAAAGTAAATAGAAGAGGGTGAGGGAGAAAATAATTTTTTTATATTTTAAATGTCGGTCTCGAGGCTTTTCTTTGGAGTTATAATATTCGTGCCGATAGTTTTCTCCTTTTTTTTGCCAATGGCACAGGCTCAATCCGCGGCTCCTGCGCCAGCTCCGACAAGCGATGGTAAGTTCATATAGTTAAGATATCATTCTCTACTAATTAATTGTTAATTTAAACCAATATTAGATCTAAATGAACGTGACTAAGAATCAAAAACAGACTCAAATATGGTATTCTGGTACGTAATTTATTAGATGTGTGAATATATATATTAAATTTCTCAAAACATGTATGCTCACAGTCACAGAAGTATCTTACTAACCTATGCCTTTAGTCGTAAGAGAAAAAAATGAATAGTTATCTCTTAATTAATGAATAAACTGTTATACTCTGTTTTTTTATGCTTTAGATTTTCACAATAGTTCAATTTCTCCCATGAATATTGTAATCATTATATTTCTTTCCGATTATTAATTTTTGGTACAAAACATTGCAGGAACAACGATAGACCAAGGCATAGCATATGTCCTTATGTTGGTGGCTTTGGTCCTCACATATCTCATCCATTGATCCATTTGTCAATTTAATTTTGGTCTCTATTTAATTTAATTATATTTTTATTTTGATTATAATTAAATAGAGACCAAAAATCTTTATATGTGGTAGAGATATTAAAGAGGTTTTCTTATTTTTACAGTTTTGAAGTTCATTTGTATAAAGTCGATGTGAGTTCAACTGTTGGAAATATATTTCATCGATTTACATTTCCTTAATTACATCTTTCTTCATTTGCACATACAATCTTTCTTCGTTCACACATTCAGTATCTTAAATGACATTTTCCCCCCAGCATTACACCGGTTTGAATCCAGATTATGATCTATCAAAAACACTAGAACACACTAGAACAAATTACTATGTTACATATTCTGATCTAATGACATTGTCTTATAACTGAAAATGTTAAAGTAATCAAACCATTGTAAAATTCGTAACGACAGTTAAGGAACTGCTTAGTGAAAACTAATCTCTGGCATCAACCGATGAATATTGTAGCTAAAAGGATACTTAAATTTGCAATAGAAAGATTTAAATTTGTTACAACAACATTTGGTAAAAAAACACATAGATTATATGCTAAATAACATGGATCATACGGAGTACAATCCGTTTATTTCAACATAGATCTCAAAATAAAGCTTATACAAAACATGATTAGGACAAGAAGTAGGACTATTGAATTGGAAATTGATTAGCTTTTATGAATAAGTAATAGCTATCTATCTCTTTAAACAAGAGATCACGTAAAATTTATCCCCTCTCGTAGTGATTAACTAAGAATAGAACCCTCCAAAAGTGCCTCCGAATGGATAATTTGGATCAAAGCTTTCAAACGGAGATTCCAAACGGACGGTGGACGGAGAGTTTGATGTAGAGTGGGAGGCCGAGCCAACATCGCGAGAAGCCAGAAAATCGTAGTTGACATTAGTTCCTAGATCACTAGAGAGACCCGTAGATCCAAAAAATTCAATGTTCTGATCTCTCATTTGAAGCATGTACGCGTTGTTACTCTCTAGAATTGGGGTAGAGGACAAAGGATAGTGAAGGGTTTGATGCAAATGTGCTTGATGATTGTAGCTGTGATGACCAATGTCTGGACTTTCCTTCACGATCTCAAGATTTTCGTGTTCTTGGGTTTGGTTCGGTTCAAGGTTTTGTACCGGAATGGTTGAACCGACATTTGCGGCTTGGGAGCAAGAATGTATTCCTCGGTAAATAATCTCAAAGAGCATTGGAACTTCATCAGATCTCTGGACTTGTTTGGTGGCTTCACATCCTTGAGATTTCCTATACGTGCATCTATAGTATCCTCTGTACCAAGACAAGGAAAAATTACATTAATTGGAAATTTTTCTCGCATGATATTATGATTATAAAAGTTTGGTACTTTGTGTAATACTATGTTCTTGTCACATTCTCGGACACAATTTTGTCGGTGGATATAATATAACGAATGGCTAAGATAAGAAATTTCTGTTTTTCCTAATTAATTGCAAATTAATTTTAATTACGAGACTAACCTTGGAAATTTGGTTCCGAGGATATCCTTTTGGCCATACTTTCTCCAACTAAATCCATCGTCAAGCGCTCTATCAATACCAGCGCCAGGGGTAATTCGGACTTTTTGGGTCCACCTTGGCATTGACTTTTTCGAACTTTATTTTGTTTAAGGGTTCACATTTTCAAATCATTATGAGTTAATGCCACAAAATAAAAATAATTAAAGATGCAATACGTTAATAACATTATGTAGAATATGCAAACGAAGCATTCGAACAAAATACTCTGTTTTAAAAAAAAAATATCTTAAACAAATTTTGAATTGAACCTCTGATTTTTTAAAAAGTTTTTTTAACACATCAAATATACATTTAACAAAAGTTTTGTGCAGAATATTCAAATAGTTTAAGACAGCCATGGTTTGTACGTAGATATGGAGGTACCTCTTGACGATATGTGGTTCTTGGTCGGAATCATCGCTCTTGGGGCTTCCTCCACCGTGGGAATCTTGATCGGGTTCGCCTGAATAGTTCATAATGGTGAGAGACTTGTGGTAAGATTCGAGAATCTTCTTGGCCAAATGTTCACGAGTTTCTTGCGATGAAGCCGATCCGAGCTGATGAGCATAGTCTCTTCCTTCTGTCATCAGCTCGTTGATCTCCTTCTTCATCTTCTCCCACTCTCCACTACTACTCTTCTTCTCCATTACGTTTAAAAAGAGTGAAATATAAAATATTTTTGAAAATGTGTTATCAAGAGAGCATGTATGTTTATTGATGATACTATGTTTATTGTGCATGGCTTGTGGAAACTTTTGAAAGAGGAGAATTTAAAGAGGATTATTTGTGACTGTGTGTGAGAGAGAGAGTTTGACTTTTTGACTGAAGAATGAAGAAGCTGATGTGGAAGTTATGGAGTGGTAAGACCGGTCTTTGGTCAATGAATTTGGAAAGTCCAACTTGCTGACCAGTTCTCTGCTTCTCGATCCTTTATTTTTTGGTCTTGATCGGATTTTCATATTTTTGGATTTTGGTTTACACGATTTGGTGTTTATTTTATATTAATTAGGGCCAGAAATTATTTTTTATTATAAATTTTAATTTAGTAATATATGTAGTTTAGAAATTGCAAAATTTCTAATGAGAACCATATCTACACTACAAGAACCAATCCACGAAGTATTCTATATGTTTGGGATCAAGAGAAATATCTAATATGTTGGTTATTATGTTGAAATATTAACTTCATTCTGGATCAAGTTTGTGTTAGTATATTCTGATAATATTTTTATAATATCGTATATAGATATATTAGGATTATATTGAGGTTTATCTCTTGTATAGAATCACAATTGTATCATGTATTTATACATCTTTCAATATGGAAAGTATTCAATTCTAAACACTTATATGGTATCAGAGATTCTGATCCGAAATCAAATCAAATCTTTTTTTTTTTTTCTCTTTTCCTTTCTATTCTACGATGTCAGCTTCCTCTGTTACATCTTCTGCATAAACCTCTCCGGTTTACAATAGCACAGATCCAAAATCACCTCTGATCTCTGTCAACATGACGAGCATCACAAAACTTTCCTCGTCCAACTACCTCACATTAGGGGTGTCAAACTGACTTAACTCGCTCGGCTCAGCTCAGCTCATGATGAGCTAGGATATTTCACGGCTCAGCTCAGCTCAGCTCATTTATTATACGAGCTTATATTCATAAGCTCGAACTCAGATCATCTAGATCGTGATCTAAATGAGCTAGCTCGCGAGCTAATACAAAATAAATATAAGAATAAAATAATTAAAAATTAAACTACTATAAAATCCAAAATTAACCTTAAATGTTCAACAGTAAAAATAAATCCAAATAATATTGTTATCGAATGCTAAATCAAATCCAAGGTCTAATAATAAAAAATAAAACAAAACAATAAAATGACCATCGAATGGTTCTTGAATCTATTCCACTTGAGAATTTTCAGATGATCCATGAATTACTTGCTCATCATGCTCATCATCTTCATCTATAAGTTACAAGAAAAAGTACATGTTAGAAAAACTAAATATGATGAAACATACTAATGGCAATTCACGTAGATAATTGACAAGTGAATAAAAATATATTACCATTCTTAATATAAGTATAATGAATTATTTCTATTTTTGCTTTAGTTAAAACTTAAAAGAGAACAAGAATATATATTTTGGTTGGTATATCAAAAATATATTTACAATATATCAATATAATATTTTAAATCTTAAAAAAAAGATTTGTTCGTAAGCTAGCTCACGACTCATTAGAACTGGCTCGCATAACTCGCCAACTCATTTAAGCTCGATCACTTAACTCGTTTATTAAATGAGCCTAAAAAACATAGCTCGGACTCGTGAAAATCCGAGCTGAGCTGAGTCAGCTCATGAGTTTTGATTCATTTTGACACCCCTACCTCACATGGAAGCTCCAAGTTCGTGCACTTCTTGAAGCTCATGAACTTCACGTCTTTATTGATGACATTATTGCTCCACCAGCAGCCATTGTCACCAACAATGATGCCACTGCACCCAACCCCCTCTATCTCGTGTGGAAACGCCAAGACAAGATGCTTTACAGTGTCCTTTTGGGCACACTCGCCCTCAATACACAACCGATTGTGGCTCGTGCCATAACTTCGAGTGATATATGGAGAATCTTGGCGAACACTTACGACAAACCATGCCGAGGTCATGTCAAGCAGCTCAAAAACCAACTGAAGCACATGTCCAAAAGGGATCAGTCTGTCACAGAGTATATGCGGACCATCATTGTCAAAATAGAGAGCATGACTCAACCACCTGGGTTCGTAGACAAAGACAATCCGGATGCTGTTTGTCGTCTCAAGAAGGCGATCTATGGACTCAAGCAAGTCCCTCGGACATGGTACAATGAACTTCAGATGTTTATGTTAAGTGTTGGGTTCACAAACTATCTGGCCGACACGTCTCTGTTCACGCTACGGTCTGGGGATCAATTTGTCTACATTCTCATCTATGTAGATGATATATTGGTAACAGGAAGCTGTCCACAGAAAGTAAATGAATTCATTGCTACTCTATCTCGTCGGTTTTCGCTCAAAGACTTGGGGAATCTGTCGTATTTTCTTGGTCTTGAAGCGCATCGTAACTCGTCGGGTCTGAGGCTTACTCAACAGCAGTACACTACGGGCTTTCTCTCTCGGACCAATATGGAGAATTCCAAGCCAGTAACGACACCAATGTCTTCTTCAAAATCGTTAACAGCGTCTCAAGGCTCACCTATGGATGATCCCACTCTCTATCGCGCAACTGTTGGGAGTCTACAATATTTTGTGTTAACAAGGCCAGACATCTCCTTTGCGGTGAATCATTTGTCACAGTTCCTGCACAAACCCACTACCACTCATTGGGAGGCTGCGAAACGTGTTCTTCGCTATCTTGCGGGGACGGTGAATCATGGAATTTTCTTTTTTGTCTCCTCACCAATGACACTTCATGCCTATAGTGATGCAGATTGGGCTGGTAATCGAGATGATTACTCATCTACGGGGGCATACATTGTGTATCTAGGAAAACAACCCATCTCTTAGTCGTCACAGAAGCAGAGTTGCGCGATCATCTACTGAGGTGGAATACCGGTCTGTTGCAATCGCTGCAGCTGAGCTCAAGTGGCTCCTTTCCCTTGCTTCTGAACTTGGTATTCTTTTTTCCGGGACTCCGACAATCTATTGCGATAACATTGGCGCAACACATCTATGCGCTAATCATGTCTTTCATTCAAAGATGAATTGCTTTAGATTATCATTTTGTCAGAGAACAAGTTCAGGGAGGCACACTTCGAGTCTCTCATGTTAGCTCGACGGACCAGCTTGCTGACGTATTGACAAAGCCATTGCCGCGTTCAAGGTCTCATGACTTAGCGATCAAGATTGGACATACTTCGGACCGTCCATCTTGAGGGGGCATGTTAGTATATTCTGATAATATTCCTATAATATCGTGTATAGATATACTAGGATTATATTGAGACTTATCTCTTGTATAGAAGAATTACAACTGTAACGTGTATTTATACATCTCTCAACATCAATGGAAAATATTCAATTCCAAACACTTAAAAATTGGATTTATGGAAAATAAATAAAACATGTAATTTTTTCACGTAAAAATTACCATGTTGAAACGTAAAAGCGAAATCATTTTTTTTTTTTGAATTGCAGCAAAAACGCTAAAATACCAACACAATTCACAATCCAAAGTTGAAATACAAATACAAGTTCTTTATTTTTTATAAGTTGAAACATAAACGCAAAACATAATAAATACTTCATTTGTTCTATTATATAAGATTTTTTAGTTAAAAGCGCGAAGTTTAAAAAATATATAAATATTAATTTTTGTTTTATTTTTTTTTTATATTAAAAACATCATTTAATATCTAATTAAAAATAAATCAACCAATAAAAAAAATACTGCAGAATATAAATAGTCACAATACATTAAATTTTGCATAGAAACTTGAAAAAATCAAATAAAATAGAACAAAAAAATAACTCTAAAACATCTTATATAATAGAATGGAGGGACTATAAAAGTTCACAATATTTTTACAAGTTGATGCATATTGGAAACATACAATTAACAATATATGCAAACCGCAAATGCTAGCATAAATGCTTACACAACACAGGCTAGCTAAAAGCAAACACAAATGCTAAATCCAACGTAAATGCTACCAATGCAGGGTTATGACGACCCAACTTCATGTTATGACGGCCATTCAATGACATCACCATCATTAGAATAAAAATGGAAGTGTGAATAAGATTTTGTGATGTTAATGGCTTGACCATTCTAGTATCAGCCACTGAATTTTCTTTGTATCAAAATTGCTTGTTAAGGACACACTTACATATTAAATTGATTTTCAGGCATTTTTTTTATTTTAAAACTGTGAAAGTTCCGGACTTTTGGCCACCCTTTAGTTGCAATTTCATCTACAAGAAAAAGATTTTAGAGAATGAAAAAAAATGTTTCACATCCTCAATTTATATGTAAGTTTTGTACAATATTTACCGTGACTCGGATAACATCAATCTTCAGTTTTACATGTCTAGAATTAGAACTAAAGATATGTAATTGTGTTATGTATAGTGTTTAAGTGGACCTCAAAACCAATCATGATCTGTAGAATACGGCCAAGTAATATTATGAATCGACAAGGCAAAGACCAAATGGTTCGTTCGTTGCCGTGTTATAGACTCTGTGAATCAACGGTGTCACATCACTTGTCAACTCTTCTACGAATCTTAGGCACGGCTCAAAACCGGTTTTAAGCTGTTCGAAGTTCGATCAAACCGGACTCAAAACTGGTTGAATTGTTCATTTCAAACCGGTTCTATTGATTCCACTTTCTTAGGTTGAAAGCTTTGCCAAGGAAAGGAAACAACCGGTTAATTATACCGGTTTAATTTTGTGAAAGTAATGCACACCAAATCTCAAACTTTACATGTATAATTTTTCGGGTATCGGTTCAGTAATGATATAATACAACGATTGCAGCTATAAGTAACTCTGATCTCACATACACAACTATACCAACGGTTATAAGACGGTTTGAAGTATCTCGTAAATTCGGGAAATCATACCAAGTACGGTCAAATGGTCGAGTGTGATGGTTTGGTTCGGTTTTCAGACGATGTAGCGACGAAGGTAATCAACTCTGGCCTGATGCTTGAGCTTCATCAGGGCCTTCACTTCATGTTTCCTCACCATTTCTCTGGAGATGTTGAGATTTCCAGCTATCTCTCCCAGAGTCCTGTCCCCTTTCCCATCAAGACCGTACCTCTGTCGAATAACCAGACTCTCTTTCGGCTTCAATGAATCGAGCTGAGAATGAAATGTAACCAGTTATGCTCACTACTCGGTATTCACATAGAGATCATGAAGCCAAAACTGAGAAAGATGAGCCAATTAACTAACTTAAGTCCGGATGATTGTGTAAAGAGATGAAGGATTGAAACTTTACCACGTCGTCGAGAGCAAGCCTGAGAAGAGCGGGTTGTCTTCGGTTATCAGCTCCTACACCATCAACATCCGTGATTCCGTTGATGAATTCTTCTTGAGTAACCGCATGTTTTGAATTTAGTGAGAAAACCGGTTTTGCGGCCCTCAATACTTCACGGTATCTCTCAGGTGATATCTTGAGCCTCTCAACTACCTCGTCCTCTGTCGGGAGTCTTCCCAGCTCAAACAATAGTTCCATCTTTGCTTTATAGATCTCCACTCTCACCTGAATGGTTTCAACAAAGAGGAAATGAGTAATGTCTCTGCAAAACAATCTATCTCTGAAAAAGAGCCAGAGAGAAAGGTTTAAGTACCGATTCAAGTCCAAATGGTACACGAGTAAAGTTTGAGGTTGTCATTGACCGTATGATGGCATGTCTAATCCAAAACAAACCATAAGTTGAAAGACGGAACTTTCTTTTTGGCTCAAAACGGTCAATTGCTGTGATAAGTCCTCTCATACCGGCTTGACAGAGGTCTTGGAATTTCGGTCCGTTGGTAAAATCTTGAAAATATTTGTTCATAACAAACAAGACAAGGCGGAGATTGTGCTGCAATGTAGGGGGGGAAAAACAATAAGATAAAAGAGTTTATGTCCATAACAATAGCCTCTCTAAGAAAGGTAATAGTAAACACTTTTTGATTTGGTTTTTTATATACTCACCTTAATAAGTTTGTTTCTTGCAGCTCTACCGATTTGGATTTTCCTTTTCACTTCAGCCGCGCTCATATTGATCTCCTCGGCTATCTCAGCTTCCCTCGGTTCTCTTCCAAGACTCTTTTGCAATTCATCTTTCACTTCAAGAAGAGCCTGCAATGTTAAAGCCCCAAAACAATTTGAGCATATACATTGCAACTGTGGTAACCAGAGAACAATCAAACGTTTTGGAATGAAAACCAAAATCTCAGCTTCCTTTGACATAGAATCATCTCACTATTGACTACATGCTATATTCAAGAACATGAAAAAAAAGAAAAAGAATATACCTTCATAGGTTGCATCAACTTAAACAACCAAGTATGTTCGGTTGAAGAAAGAACAGGAGGTATCTTCATCTTTTTCCAGTCCAAGCTGACTACATCATTAGAAGCTGAATAGTCCCTTACGAGCCTCTCAATCTTCTCTTCTTCTTCCTGCGTCTTTGTCAATTTTTTCTGAGCAGAAACAATAACTGGTTTCTCTTGACTGTTTCTCTTCAAAGCGATCCGTTTATCAAGACTCAGTCGCTTTTCCTTCTTCCCGTTGTTCCTTACAACTACTTTCTCCTCACCATTTTCTTTCCTCTTTCTCCTCCTTGAAACTTTCGCTTTCGAGCAATCTTCATCCTCTTCGACTGAGGTTGCAGGACTAAGCTTGTATATGCTTTCTAGTCTAGCAGCAGCTTCATTGTAATCCACTCCTAATGAACACGAAGGAGCCGAGTTATGATCTAAAGATTTCGGCTTTTTGGGGTCTTTACAGGGCTTTCTCCTCGTTACTACTCTCTTCTCCTTTCGCTGTTCCGCGGGAATCAAAACTTGCTCACGAGGAATGATCAAAGCCGAATTGGTGGAATCGTCGGCTTTGAAAGCAACAATGGATGGTTTTTTAAGGGAAGACCGATGTGTCAAAAGATCGGTGCTTAACCCGAGTGGAGATCTTGCAGCTGAACTTGAAATAAACACAACTCCCATCACAATCTAAAAAGGCTGAAATGATATCTTTCAAAGCTCACTTCTTGTCAAATTTGTTCTGCAGCAGAAAAAACATGTCTCATGGTCATATTCATATAACTGTATAAGAATGTCTCAAATGTTGACAATAACTACTTTTACAACAGGAACAGACGATGATGTTTCAGAGGCGAACCAAAACGAAAGATTGGGAATTTAAGAGATTCAACATCTCAAATTTCAAATCAACTGAAAGAAAAATCTTAAGAGAGATCGAGAAAACCCCAAATCAAATTTCTTCGAATCACAGAGAATCCAAATGCAAAGCCGAAATCTTGCGTGAGAATCGAATACAAACACACAGAAAAGAGACAAAACCAGTGATCGACAAATTGTTTGGAATTTCACACAAAAGAAAAGATCAAATTTTTCTTCTACTGTTTAGATCAATTCAACTCAGAAATTATTACTCACCCAAGTACGATCGTATTAAGAAAATAAAGTTCGATATCGACGAAGCAAATCGATAAGCATACCTTTGCAGTATCGGAGAGAGAATTTTTCTTTCGAGCGAGAGATTCTTCGTCCGATTAGATTCTGGTTCACGAATTTTAAATAAAAATAAAAATTGGAGTGGAAGACGAAAATATGTGTCTGAATGTGCTACGTAAATTATGGTGTCCACAGATTAATGACAATATGCCGTCGTATATTTCTTTAATCTATTCATAAAACCCCATAAGTTTTCATTAATCAATTTAAACCCCTTTCTGCTACAAAGTAAGTTTGGGAACTTTTTGTTTTGTTTAATACCACACCGAAATTACTCTGAACACTAAATATGTTCATAAATATACTCGGATCTTGTACCAAATTTTAATATGTGAATGATAAATCAAGAAATATGTAGTAAGTAAGCTTCTATCAATATTAATATGTTTTTTAATTGTGACAATTTATTTTTAGATTTTCTAATTTAATTTTGTAACCTTTGAGTGTTTGCTAATTCCATGGGATAATGCAGTTACATTCTGATTATAAAAATTTGTGTAAAAATATATTCAAATAGAAATATGGAGTCCAAAACATGTAGTTTAGCAGTTTGTTTTTAGTATTATCCATGAGTTTTCATTCAAATTCAAACGTAATAATGCATTTTGTTGATTAAAAAAATAAATTTAGATTTATTAAGCTATATGTGCAAATAATTCGAAGATAAGAGGAAAGATGCCAATAAACTATAAATTTAGCATCTCAGGAAGATCCAACGGCCAACAAGGCTCTAGAAGAAACAAACGGTTGCGAGAATGCACAAGCGGAGATGGCGCGAGAGTGGCGACGTGGCAAATTTACAGTGGAGGAGAAGATATTTCTTAAAGGAAAAGGCTTGTGGTTGTGGATCAGGTAATATACACGTGGATGGTCTTCTCAGCATTAGTGGGACCCAAAATAAAGTGGTGGCTTGACAAGCATTTACGTAGCCTTTTATAAACCGATTAATATATTATTATTTTTAAAGTAAATTCACTTTAGAAAAAAAAATTCCTTTTAACATTACGCAAAAACTCCAAATGTTTAGTGAATTTTAGTATTCGTCCCCTTAGTCGTTTTTGTTCTGATAGCATACATACACATTCCTTTTCTAAATTTTTTTTTGTGCTTCACTTGTCTTATACATTCGCCGGTCAACAGTTGTCGGCTAAAACTTCAAGAATTTCTCCAAAAACTAAAAATGTCAAAGTTTGGCATCCAAGAATTGCCCCCAAAACACTTTGGGACACCAACAAGACCTCAAAACTGAAAATTTAAAATTTATGAAGTATGATATACAAATATCTAGCTCAATAAACACTAGTATAATTTAAAATCAATTATTAAATAGATGATCCAATTTCTTCATTCAGATTCGATTTTCATCCTAAACTCTCTCACCTTTATTTAATCGGTTGAAATTATATTATTTATTATATTCATTTAAAAATTCGGTGAACGGATTACTCGGCAAATACATTTACATGATTTTTTGGAGTTCGATCCAGATTACCCCTTATTAATAATAAAAAAAAAAAATCCAATAACAATAACTCCTAATGTTTTACGTTTACCTTTTGTGTTTTGAATTTTGAGTCTTTACTCAAGATTGCCTAGGGGCCGGAAAAAAAAAAGATGGCTTGAGCCTGGCCTAACTCAAGGCCCGACAAAACACGACACCGTTTTAGGAAAGTCAGCTATTTTCCACAATCTGCCACGTTCCACTGAAATAGAACTCCATGCACAAAGCCACGTAAAGCGTTCTGTCTCCCTCCCAGATCTCTCTCTCTTTGTCTCTGTCTCTCGCCCTCCAGACGCATAATCTCCAATAAAATGGTGAAACTCGCGACGGCGCGTGAGATTAGAACGTACGGCCCTCGGCTCGGGAGGAGCAGGGCCGAGTACATCAACGCAGGTCTCTACCTGTTCGCCACCGTGGTGCTCATAGGCGGTTTCACGGCGACAGGGTTCTCGTGGGAGCCAAGATCCGGCCTCGTCCTTATTCTCTTGGCTCTCGCTCTTATAACCGCCGTGAATGTTCACGATCTCGTGGCTCATTTAGCCGGGATCGATTACCAGTATGTTATGCTAATTACTGAATGCTAAAAGCTTGCTATATACTGTCATTAATGATATAAACTCGTCTAGAAGTTATGTGTAATATAGAAATGTACGAAAATCTGTAAGCTCGATGCGTATTTGTGAATTGTATAATTTTGATTATATTCACCAATGTTGGGGGATTAAGAACACCGTTTTTAGTTATGAGATAATTTTTCTGTGATTACAGGTTAAGGTTAATGGAGTATGATTTGCAATTGGGTCTAGTGGAATTTGCAGTCCCTCTGGTTCAGATAGCGGGTTCGGTTGTTTTCTTCTTGGGAATCTTGTTCGTTTTCAATCAGGTAAAACTTTCATTGTTAAAGGAAAAATTTAGGGTTCAACATATCATTCACCATTTGGTTACCCCTAAGTATGTCATATGAATTTCAGATTTTTTTTTTTTTTTTACATATATGCCTCGTTATATAAGAAGTACTTGAGAGAAGGGAACTGAATTGGTTATGTCCGGTGTGATCATATTCTTATAACAATCATAGCCGTGGAATAATCTCATGTAATCAAAATCGTTCTTTTCTTGGTAATAAAATTCACATTTTATCCCAAAAAAAGCCGTGGAATAATATGCCATGATAACAGCCTAAAGATATAGCCAAATGCTTAAGAAAAAATGACATTGTCTTTTGTTTTCATCGTATGTGTTCATGTCACAAAAGATTACTAATAGAGTAATTAGATGTTGTGAATAACTCTTGGTGTGTTTTTGTTCGTTTTGGCTTAACCATATAGTCACGTTCATCCTGGAAATTTTTTTTTCCCAACTATTTAGGCTGAGACAAAACTGAAATACACTGGAAGAGAGAAGCATGCGTTAAACATGCTTCTTGCGGGTCCGTTGCTTTGGGTGATAGGATCGATTCACAACTCGTGCCAAATCTACGAGAGAGCAGACAGTCATGTCCAGATTCTACAGCAGTGCGTTCACATCCCTTTCTTGGTTGGATCCCTTCTATTCTTGGTTTCCGCAGTTCTCAATAGCCTCGACCAATCCGGGTCATCTCATAGTGGCTTGAAGCTTCTTGTAAGTACTTAAAACCAAATGTACAGCATAAAAATGGTTCTTTGAAAACCGCCTCTTATGTTAAATAGTAATTTTACAGGGGAGCAGATGGATTTGGCTTGGGATTTCCGGGGCGATATGTTTGTTTGTGGGAGGATTGATGAACGTTGTTAAGGTTTTTAACTTCGTTCAGATCACTGGGCTCCGCCTCGAGAAACTACGGGGCGGAGCACAAGACCGGCTTCTTGAAGAGAGAGAAGGATATCTCCCTCTTGTTGTTGAAGAAGAAAGAATAAGGAAAATGGAAGCTGATGAAGCTTCTAGTAGAACCAAACCCCGAGCCCACTTAACCTCCAAGGCGGGAACTACAGAGACCGTTGTGGGGTCTTCTCCCACACCGTATAAGGATGTTCTCATCGGACAAAGCTAAGGATGTCACGTTTACATGTGGTTTTGTACTACATTTATTATCTTTACTAAATCGTCTTTTATATATCTGTAGAGACCACATATATTTCCGTTTAAACGGATGTTATGATTCGTTTCCTTTTTGGGTCAGCTTATATGAATATTGAAATGGTTTAACAATACATCAAGATACTTCGAATCTATATATACCTCTTTGATTCTTGACATTGAACCGGAGATATTATACCACATAAGGCTAGAGGTTGGGAATTCAGAGTCACGTACCGTGTATTGAACCTGGTGCAATTCCCTGTTTGAACATAAAGCAAAGAAGGTTTAACAATTTTGTTGTAGTGAGAAGAAGACAAATGTGAGATTGTGGGGACCCAGCGGAAAGATTGGAATGGACATAAGACAAACTCAATAAGCAGAAAATCAAGAACCAACAGATAGAATATATAGCAAACAAATCAGAATGGAACATATCTATGTTTGGTTACAAGATAATTCACAAATCTAATCAAAGGCTCAACTTGCTATGGATCGGCCTCACCCAGTTGGGCCAATTCTTTATTTGGTTATAGAAAGTAACTATTTGGGTTGTTATTTTCCTTCTCTGAATAAATGCAATTACCGCTTAGTGATAATATTTATGGTCTTTTATCTCTGAAGTGATTGTTTGATAGGAGAAACTCAAGTGTCGAAAAAAAAAAAATTATTCATTCCATTTAAAAATATAATATGTTTTAACTAAAATCACCAGAATTAATTTTTGTTTTAAAGTATTATTTAATATAAAAAATAAAAATAATTTAACCAATTATGAAAGACACTGTAAAATATTATTAGTCATGTAATATCTAATAAAATTAAATGTTATATAAAATATAAAAATATTTTATATTTTAAAAAATATATATATTTATATTATGGAATGGATAGAATATGATTTTACAGCTTGGAAAATCAATATACAACTCGTTACTGATACTGATAGATATGTAGGAGATCACATGATATTTGTAGTTGTACGACGTCATTTCTAAATATGCAATTCATATTTTTTTCTTATTTTTTAATTTGAATTGTTTTTATAAGATTTTAACACCGGTTATTAAGAAGAATTTCAAAAATGTCACTTTTGGTGCATCAGTTTTTAAAAATGCTATTTATTAAAGATTTTTTAAACTCTAAATCCTAAAATCCTAAACTTTAAAAATAGTATTGATTCATAACAAATCCTAAACACTAAAACTAAACCCAAACAAAAAATAGTTAACCCAAAACTAATTGATATTTTGAATAAATGATATAATTTTAGTGGTATTTTAAAAAAAAAATTAAAAAAATTATATTTTTTTAAAGTGGTATTTTTCAAAAGATTTCGCCTATTAAAATTATCGCCAAAACACCCAACTAATTCCAGGATAATCAGACTATTTGGTAAAAATAATTCCACAAGTCCACCACAATGATTGAATAAAACATCCGGACGGATAAGCGATAAAATAATCCATGCGTAGTGTTTTATATACTGTGAAATCGAACACAAACTGTAACAAATTTATGCTTTTAACCCCAACCAATACAACTGTTTATAATCACATGCACGCAGGTTCATTCCAATTGATTTGCTCCAGAACCGATTCTTATAATTAGTTAAGGTTTGTATTGTACATATACATATTCCTTATTTTATCACGTTATATTATGTTTTATTTTCATTTCTTCAACGCAAAAAAATAGAGAAAAAAAAAACCTAATTATAGAGATGTCAAAATGGGTTTTGATCCGCGGGCCAGACCCAAGTAAAACTGCAATGGGATGGGCCTGGACACATTTTTAAATGTCCATGAATTTGCGGGTCTAGCGGTCCAGACCCGTTGCGGTTTATGGGTTTTACGGGTCAACCCGCCACGGATCACGGGTTTGCGGGTCTGAACTGCTAAAAATATTTCTTCACTTCGGAGATTCCAAAGACGATTTCTTCGAATGGGGATTGTGAAGCCAATGTGATTCCGAAGGAGATGTTGATCGGTTCTGATGGAGATTCCAAAGAAAATTTCTTCGAATGGGGGTTGAAGCTCATGATCGTATCTGATCTCAAAGGTCCGGTCTTGCCGTTTCAAATTCTTTTATTCTATTTAAAATCGATTTTCTTTTGTTCGCTATTGAATCTTCTTTTCATGTTGTATTCTGTTTAAATTCTCTTATTCTATTTTAAATCGATTTTATGGGAGCAAAGGATTAAAGATGTAGAGGCGGAGAAAGAGAGGAGGATCATTACAAGTCATGGATTTAGCTTTTCTGTTGCTGGTCTTTTGTTTTCTTATCATCTTGGAGTTGCTCAGTTGCTCATCGAAAAAGGTTACATAAAGGTGCTTCATTTCTCATGAATTCTTGTGTTTATAAAACCATTATGAGTGAAGAAAGCTTTGGTGTGTTGATATTGGTGAGAGAAAATGATTTTTGTGTGTGTTGATTCAGGAAACTACTCCTTTGGTAGGAGCTTCTGCTAGTGCCATAGTATGTGCTGTGATTACCTCAGAATCCTCTATGCGAGAAGCCCTTGAAGCTACAAAGGTTTTTGCTGATGATTGTCATCGTAATGGCACTGCTTTCCGTCTTAGGGTAATGAACTTTTTCTAGATTTTCTCATATAACCCATTTCTCAAATGTTAAGAGTCATGGAGTTGTAAGTTCCTAGGTGGTTGCTCTTCTTGAATATCAATCCAATCATATACCTTGCTTTAGATTGTTCTATGTTCAAAGGATTTATTATGGGTGTTCTGTTTTTTTTAATAGCATGAGTTTTCGGGGAATGTCTTTATTGTTTCCAATTGTATGGCAGATAGGGTTACTGAATGAAACACAAGAACAACCAATGTTGCTGTGATGATTTTCGCTTTAAGTCACATGTTAAAGTTGTTCATCCAAATCCATGTGGTTTCAAGCTATCCTCAGAGACTCTATGGAGAAGTTAATTCCTGATGATATTCATATTAGGTCCAATGGCAGAATTCGTGTTCAGAACATCTTTTTTCTTCAATCTGGTTTCCTTTTGACGGACTTTGTCTTTGGATCTGACTGTTCTGATCATTATATGGTATTGTAGTTGCCATCACATAGGTTTTATGTTGACCTAGAGGCCTACTGGTGGATCAGTTTGACTCAAAAAGCGACCTAATAAATACAGTTTTTACATCTGCTTTTATTCTAGGGTAGATATCAGTCTCTTGCTTTTGAAATTTTCAATTTCTCTGGAAAACAAAAAGTTTAACAAACAGAATTTTGAACAAATGCAGATATCTTGCACCAAGGCCTGCAACAATGTTCCGTAATCAACTTTGTGTTGATGGAGGCTTGACATTGTTTATGCCACCATGGCCCATAGTGGTCGGATAAGTTTCACCTCTGATTTGTGGTCGGCAATTATTCATGAGGGCTACATGTGTTTGACAGCACATTACATCGACAGAAACTGGAAATTGAACAACAAGATTCTTGCATTTTGTGCTCTACCGCCTCCACATACAGGTATGCACTTAGCAATGCAGCTTCTTCAGTCATGAAAAGAATGGGGAGTTGAAAAAAAAGTATTTTCAATCACATAAGACAATGCAACTAACAATGATTCAATGCAAGAAATTTTGAAATCTCAGCTTTTGTTGCGGAATGATTTGTTGTGTGGATGACAGTTTTTTCATGTTAGGTGTTCAACTCATATCCTTAATCTGATTGTTCAAGACGGGCTCAAAGAGATTGGTGATTCATTACATAAGATCAGGGAGAGTATCAAGTATGTTCAAGCCTCTGAATCCGTGAGATACTCTTTGCAAAATGTGTGGAATCTGTTGGTATTCAAGTCATGGCTGGTCTTCTTTTGGATGTGTCCACACAGTGGAATTCAGCATACACTATGCTTGATAGGGCTATCAAGTATCGAGCAGCTTTCGGTAACCTTAAAGTCCTCGATGGGAAAAAATACAGGTTTTTTCCAAGTGATGATGAATGGACACGAGTACATGAGTTGTGTGATTTTTTAGAGCCGTTTGATGCTTTCACTCGTCTCATATCAGGTTCGACATATTCTACTTCCAACTTGTATTTTATGCAAGTTTGGAAGATCCAAAATTGGCTCAATGTGAATGAAACAAGCAGAGATAATATTGTCAGACAAATGGTTGGACCAATGAAGGAGAAGTTTCAAAAGTATTAGGAAGAAGTTAGTGACATCTTCGCAATGGCAACAGTTTTTGATCCACGTTTGAAGCTAACGCTTACAGAATATTGCTTTGAAAAACTTGACCCGAGTTCTACTAAAAGAAAGGTAGAGCATTTGCTTGGTAAGTTGCGAACTTTGTTTGAAGCGTATGACAACAACGACAAACCGACATCTTCTACAGAAACACGTGAATCTGTTCATCAGAAAGGTGGTGATGAAGAACAAAGAAGAACATTCATAAACTATGATGTGAGTTTGTTTCTTATTACTTTATGATTTCTGATTTTGCTATTTTGTCTACTAATATTTGTTCTTGAATTTGCAGGATTTTTTCGCCTTTCGCAAAGCAAATGTTGTTGTTAGTGGGAAGTCCTCAATGAAGATGTATCTTGAAGAACCGCCACTTGACATGATGATGTTTGAGAGTTTGGATATCCAAAAACGTTCAAGCTTTGATATGCAGTCGCAATTGGTTAAGGGATTTGAAGCATATTAAAATGGTAAACAAATAGTTATTATAAACTTTTACAATATCTTTGATCATAACTTATGATGTTAACTAACTTACTTTATGTCACATATGTAGAGAAGGATGAAAAATTTGATGGTGAAGATGAAACACTACCATCTTTCAAATCTATTGTCGATGACGAAGATGAGAGTTCATGAAAAATCATGTTTGGTGTATTCTTGTTGCTTCTCGAATTTCAATTTAAATTTCCAGTTTCAATTTTAAGCAAGGATTGAGTTTTTAGACACTATCATCTTTCCAGTTATTGTTGCTGTTTATGGATTTGAGTTTTTAGTTTCAGTTTTGAATCAAAAACTTTGTTGCTTGCCGGATTATATGATATTTAGTTGAGTTTTTTTATTTTTCCATGTCACATTATGCATGCTCTGTTCGAGTTTTCACAAATTTGTTTTGTGACTTGGTTCATAAAGAAGGAATTAGTTTTATTTAGACTAAGTTCTTTTATAAACTTTGACGTTCTTTATAATTTGGTTCACAAATTTTGATAGAAATTGGTTCATAAATTTGGTTCACAAATTTTGATATCGTTTATAAATTTTGACAGAATATTCTTTATAATGCAAGACTTGCATTGCAAGTTAAAGAGGTGTGACGATTCATTAATGTCGAAATTCAGAGGAATTTAAAGTCCAAAATCGAACTACACCTCAACAAACCAAACCGAATCGTATTAAAAAAATGTAAAACTGAACCAAAATCAAATTTTTACGACTCACGGGTTGGCCCGCTAACCCATTAGACCATGCGGTGCGGGCCTGGACATGTATTTAAAAACCGCAATCCGCGACGGGCCAGCCTGCGCAGTTCAAAAAAAATTGTGTCTGCCGTGGGATTGGGCTACTTGGACGCGGGCTGGCCCGTCTAACATCTCTACATAACTACTATGATAATATAAACTTTTTCTAGTTCGATTTTATGAAATGTTGGACTAGTGGTAACATTTGTGTTTTCTCTGAAAGGTGACTTTTTGTTCTCGAGTTCGATTTTTGGTTGGGACGGGATAATACATTTTTTTTCCATAAAAATATATGTAACGGCTAGTTCTAAATCTAGGGTCTAAATAATACCAGCTGAATTCTGCTGAATTTTGCTAAATTGCAGAATCTGGCTGAATTTTTAGTGATTTTTTTGCGGAATATGGCGGAAAAATATCAAACTTAAATCGTAACTGCGGAATATTCCTGAATTTGGCCGAATTTTTGACAAAATTAACTAATTAAATAAACCTATGAAAAAATTAGTTAAACAATTTTTTTTATCAAGATTAGTTAAATAAACTATGAAAATAATATATTTAATAATTTTATCAAATATAATTATAATATAAAATCATAAGTTACCAAAATTAATTATTAATTAGTTTATTTTTATTAAAATTAAATTATTTTAATTTTTAATTTACTATTTTTGTAGTAACAACTCCGAATAGTAAAATTAAACATGGATAGTTTTAAAAATAATAATTTAATTTATCTATGAAATAAAATATCTAAAATACATGTTATAAATTTAGAAAATTTTACACAAAACAATAATTTATTGTTTGAATTGTCTTATAAATAAAGAAAATTAATTAAAAAATATTATTTTCATCAAAATTTACGCGAGTTGCTGAATTTCGTTTTTCAATAAAAAATTCGAATTTTTATCAAAATTATATTACTCGTTTGATGTTGATTTTAAATATTCGAATTATCCAAAAAATCCTACTCATATTACCCGATCCATTTTTAAAGATTTCAGACGTGATTTTCAATATCCTAAATATTTTTACCCAATTTCCATATCCGTTATTATCCGATTTTTTTATCTAAAATAAATATATCTATGTATTAATTGGTGATGGGTAAATTGTTAAATCTAACGATTTTTTTTGCTGCATTGTTGAATTTAACTGAATCTGGTGATTTTTTATTTTATAGAATTGCTTAATTTAGCGGAATCTGGCCGAATTTTTTTAGATAATAAATAGTGTTATGGAATTACTAAATTTAACTGAATTGCGAATTTTTTTTTTATATTACCATATAGAACCCTAGAGAGATTAGGGCAAAACTCAAATTTTCTAGGATCTATTTAAGAAAATATCTATAATATAAATATCTCAACCCATTACATTTCAATAGCATGGCCACGTCTACATAACTACCTATAATATATTTAATTATATATCGCTGATTAATAATAAAAGCATATACGTGTCAAGCTAACAATCAATAGTAGTCTCGGTTAGTGCAGTGGTAAGCGTGATCGTTGAAATCTCAAATTCATAACTCGTAATCGTGATAGGCGTGGTATAATAAAATAATGAATTAAGGAGCAAAAAGGGCAAAATGTCAGAGATAAACCAAATCAAACCGTATACGCCAAACCACGCCAAAATGTCGCTGCTAATGCTTTCTTTGAGATAATGATCCACTTTTTTTTTTAACAAAGACGTTTTAAAACACCAACTATCTTTCTGAGTCTTTTTTGACATCTGAATATCACTTGACATTAATAAAAACCCGAATCTTGATTGGAGTGATTTTCTTTTAAAATGTTAAATCTTACGTTATTAAATCATAAATTTTAAAAATCTATTAAAATCTAAATACATTTGAATTCCAAATTCATTCAAATCCCATTGAAAATATATCAATGATTAGATTTTAAATTAGTTCAAGGTATTTTAACGAATTTTTTAGTTAAAAATACAAAAAGCAAAATCTCATGGTTTTAAATGCAATTGTAGAAAATTTAATAGCAATTTCTTTAGAATCACACAAAATCATTAAAATCATCTAAAAACTCATTAAAATTCAAATAATTCCAAATGTTAGATTGAATACACATAAACTTGATAAATTAATAACTCGATAAATTAATAATTTTTTTTTGTTTTAAATTAGTTTTTAATATAATTAATATCTTTATAAATTAATAACTCTATAAATTAATAAAATATTATTGTCCTGATATTATTAATTTATAGAATTTTTACTGTATTATATATCCAAATTTTCTGCATAGTCACTTTTCTAAGAACTTATTATATAGATAGATGCTTTTTAAAAACTTATATATTTTAACAAAGATTAATCTTTTTTCTAATTCCCGATTAAACAATTGTGGATATTGTATTATGGCCGGCTAAGTAACAATATGTTATTTTCTAGATGATTATAGTGGTAAAATAATAGAAAGTTATCAACATTGTGTAATGGATAAACTCAACTAATAATGAATATATAATGTAAATAGATTATTATGGACATATTATTATAGATGTGCTATTAATATGTTGTTTTTAGATGGTTATAATGGCAAAATAATATAATTGGAAATATGGTGTCATGAACACAAATACATGTTTTTGATGATGTGTCCATGTTTAATTTTTTTACATATATATATTTTTTTGGATAAAAGGTTTTCAATTAAAAACATAAATAGAGTCAGAAGCTATGACATTGTGCATCATACATTTTTTGGAAAGAAGATAGGAAGTACAAGAGAAGCATTACAAAGTCTTATGATAGCTATGAGAAGGAGGAGATAGCAAATGATTATTAATCACCAATCTCTAATGTATATTTTCACGGTTTTTTCGACCGCCTCGTCCACGATTTTCACGACCACTTATAAGTGTCCACTGCATTTCTTAAATTTTTTGAGAAGGCTTGATTGGCCTCTCTCTCAAGGTCCTCAGTGAGGTCATTTTGCAGAGTACTAGACTCATGGACTAACTCTCTTGATTCCAACAGGGCAAACATCAGTTCCCCACATTCAAGTCTTCCTTAATCCTACACACTCCATATTCAGTAATTGATATATGAGTGGTAGGTTCGGCTAACTCATGTGGTAGGGAAGAGTGATCCATGGACGTAGCACCAAGCTTAACCTCAGCTGCAATTGTAACATCAGTTGAAATGGGGACAGTCACATGAGAAGTGGCTTAAGTGGTATCAAAGTGGGGGAGGATAACCTCAAAATCTTCTGTGGCTTCTGATATGTGTCAGGTTTTATTTTAAGACCTACAATGCAAAACTGTAAATACACAACAAATCAGTTGTAATATTTTAGGAATCGATCACACAGAGACTAAATAATCACACTACGAATTTATGAGATTTGAATTAAGCTAATGCTAAAATATGAAGGTTTGATGTTTGTGACAAAATGAGTGATGAAAATAATAATAAATAAATTTAAAAGCGAATAAATAACGATGCAAATTTAATGGAGAAAGCGTTAGGTATTAGGGATAATCACAGAAAATCATAAATCATAGAAATCAGATTAATATCAGGAATTAGATTAACGAACCGTCTTGAACTCGAAACACAAATATAAAGTTAATCCACTCCCGTGGTGCTAAGCTACTATGTTTAACAACCTAATAGAATAAACTCTCGTTTATTACTAGTAGAAATCAAACATGCAGAATTCAACCAAGTTCGATATGTTCACTAGACTTTATAACTCAACTCCCGCATGTTATAAGACCATGTACAATTTTTTTTTTCAACACCCTCTTTTTTTCTTTTTAACACTCCACATCATCTTTTCTCTCTTCCACCTAGTAATTCAACATCCATTCAATTTTTATCATCGACAATGGTTTTATTTAATAAAATTCAACACCTTACCTCACCATTTTTTAATTTCATATTTTTATCTTCTTTTATGTTTTTGTGATTACATATTAATAACAATTATCGATTGGAATTAAATTAAAATAATTTAGAATTAAATAATTTTTTATTTTCTATCTTATTTATAATTTGAATTAATTTTTTTTTAGCAAATAATAAAAACAAGAAATAATCATTATAAAACATATAAAATTACGAAAAATTTGAAACTCAATACAATACACTGATAAACACACGACACAATTGATTTTGAAATTGATAATTGTTGGGATTTGGGTAGTTAAAAGGGTAATTATTAGAATTTTATGTATTAAAAGGGTTATTGTTGGGATCCATTTCACTAAAAAGATGGATAAAAATATAAAAAAAAGTTTATTGGAGGCTAAAAAAAAATTATAGTAAAATAAATATTTTTTATTCGGTGTCCAAATGAAATGAAACAAATCTCTATTTATAAAGTATGAAAATGATGAATTTTGATATATAAAAAAATAAAAATATAATTTAATTTAATATGAAATAATCGATGTTAAATCATTAGGGCGAGATAAAAAATCTCAAGAATCTCAACAACCAATGATATTAAAACATGTGCCCTAGTCCAAATAAATTATGTGCGTTGACATAATTTGTTGCGCGCTTCACGCGCATTGCGCGCTTCACGCGCATTGCGCGCGTCTGCGTACCACATTCTCTGACTGGTCGATTCAGAAAGTGCCATGTGGCATTTATGGTCTCCACTTTTTTTATTCAACTAGTTGAAAAATTTCAGCTCTATTTAATCCACATTCGTCTTATTTTTAACACCCTTATTGCAAGTGTTCAACTTTTGAATAAATTATTCAACATTTAAAACTATATACGAACTCAAGCCCATTCATGCACCAATAGAAGTATAAATCACTGGTTGATAATTTGTTAAGTTTCATGAGTTTCCAACTTAAAATCAATTTGTAATAAGTGGATTGGTCCATGTCTCTTATATGTTAGTTCAAATTCTTTCATATTTTTGATGTAGAATATATTTTTCACATGCCCTCACGAGATAATGGTCCATCTAACCATTAATCTCTACAATATCTTATTATAGGATTAATTCCAGGTTAGATCGGCCGGACTAATTTCGGGTCGGACCGATTTTGGGTCAGATCGATCGACTACTTTTGGATCGGATCGATTTCGATTCGAGCGGGGCTGTGTGTATTCATGCTCTAATACAATGTTTAAGTTTAATGCACTCAAAATCAATTGACAATAAGTAGATTGGCTCATGTATCTTATATCTCGCATGTTAAAATTATGAGGTTCCAACTCAAAACCAATTGACAATTAGTAGATTGGTTCATGTCCCTTATATATCGCTCAAAGTTCTTTCTCATTTCCGATGTGAGATATTATTCACATAAAATTAATATGTTTAGATTAATAGGATTTAATCTAAAAAAAAATTGAAAATAAATAGATTGATACATATCTTTTATAAACCTAGTCTCTATAAGATTTCTAACATGTTTAAGAAAAAAAAACGAAATTTCTGAGATGTTTCCGTGAAATAATAGTGTTTTTTAAAATCCATATTGAACTGAACCCATTGTAAAATCGAAAAACCCAACCAATTGATAACGATATCAAAACCAATTGATAACGATATCAAAACCAACTTTCACTAAAATCAAAATTCGGGAACTACAACTTTCTTTTTCTCTATTTTCGATATCTTGATTTTAGTGAAAGTGATGCATCCGTTTTTGTTTGCTATAATTAAATGTATAGAGCCGTTACGAGAGTAACTCTATTCTAGCTGCTTTCCATGAACACTGACAAGATAACTTCATCAATTATTCGGACGACGTCGAAGCACACATGTCCACAAGTTTTTTTAAAATTATTTTTTAATACTTTTTTTTAGAAAAATAACTTTAAAATAAATTTAAATTAGGAGGAAAAAAAATTCAATTTAAATGTAGACCAACGGATTAAAAATTATAAAACAAACTAATTTTTTTTAGAGAAATGTGATTGAACAAACTTTTATAAACGTTTTCTCTCCTAATATGTGTTTTATTGCAAATACAGCTACTAGCTAGGTGATATGTCGAGTTTAAAAAAATTTATATTGATTATCATACTTTTTATTTAAATATTGTTGGATAATATTTTTATAGATTTTCTCTCTTGTAACTTCTATTTAGTTAAAAATAACAAATATTTCTTCGACAAAAAAAAAAAAAAAAACTGTGTACGAAAATTAAAGCCACAATCGTACACGAACATTCAACAAAACGAAAACTCGTTTTATTACTACAATTCCTTTTTTGGTACCGACAGGCGACTGGTTTTATCCAGTTATATACTAATAATTAACTGTAAGCACATTTGCGATACAATTTTAACAAATGCACAATCACAAAGATTCGTGCTCCATATATGTTATAATATTCACGGTTTAGAGCATCAATGCTTAGATAGCGGTTGCGGCCATATAGCTTTTGCGATACGCGGCTGCGTTTGTTGGAGACAACATTTGGCTAACCCCTTCAGCCTTGAGATGTGGAACCAACATTTTCATAGCCAACTAGGGATTCACATGAACGAAAATATCAGTGTCAAATTATAATGGTAAACTAAAAAGATCAACACACACATTTATGTAGAAAAACAATATTATACATACAAAATGTATAAAATAATAAGGACATATATAATGACTTACCCCAAAAACTCTGAGGCCATGCCAAAGGCGAATGGGAGATGGAAATGGAGAGAGTAGCTGGCCAATGGCGGATAGAGTCATAACGCAGAGATGATAGATGAGAGAGATCGGACGAGGGTTCATGCCGCCAAGCAAAGCCATCAAGCCTGACGTGCGAAACCCGCCACTAGAGAGGTAATCATAGCAACCTTGTCGCATCGCCTCTTTTGCTTCGTCCGTGGATGCAATTAGCACTTGAGAAAATGCATTTCCCAGTGTGTTCACCGTCGCTGACATTGGCTTCACCATACAGAATCATGTATTCTTTTCAAAATTTTGAAGTTGTAATATACGTTTTGAAAATGTTCATGTCTTAGATTAGTATGTGACATATGCTTACCTTTCGGATAACATAAAAGGATTTGATAACTTCTGAGATTTTGTTTGCAGCACCGAGGTTGCTCAATGGTTTGAGAAGACCGCGTAGAATGAGAATGTCAGACAATAAAACCATCATTCCAGACGCGATTGCTGGATGACGCATGTTGAATGCATCTCCCAACACAATCACTCCCTCTTTTTCGCTCAAAGTAGCTGCCATGCACTTTGTTGGCACTGTTTTAATATGTGCTCCCTCATCGAGCCCTTTCAAAAATATTTTGCGGAGTTTTGGAGGTACCTGGAAAACAAGTGTTAAGAGATGTTAAATGCATATATTCTGCATGGAGTCATGGACCGCTTGCAAATATTAGAGTGTAACGTTCTTGCGAATTTAGTACTTGTAAGATTAGTAAGCCCAATGTGTACCTGAGCAGCTATAGTGTCCCTCACGAAGTTAATCATTTCACCATTTGCAATAGAAGGAATAGTGCCGGGGAAAAGCTCAAAACCACAACGAACATCGGTGCTGCTGATTTGATACACCATGATGAAGGAGGGTTTAGCCATTATCATGTGTAATTTTTCGGGCTCATCAAGGCGAGAATTCTTTGTGATGTAACCAACTTGGTACGACAGAATCTCCGCCTATATCAAATTATAGCACATAAATCCTGATTAACTAATTGACTAACTTCTGACAAAAAAAAAACTGACTAACTTAAAGTGAGTAGCATCAATTCTACTTCATTAACATTTATAGAAAAATGTTGAAGTCTTTTTTTTAAGGTATATACTCACATTGTTGTCATTAAGAGACCGACGAAGGTTTGAGTAGCAACCGTCGCATACCACGGTGAGAGGTGCAAAGGCTGTTGTTTCTTCGCCCGCGCTATTCTTATATGTCACTCCTTTGATCACTCCTTTTTCTTCTATCAAAGATTTCACCGTTCCTTCTTCAAGCCGCACACTGCGAATTAATGTTTGGTGTATAAATCAATGGTATACGGAAAGATATTGATATTGTCAAGTTTAGTAGTATTTTCTACACAATGGACTACTAAACTATTATTTAGAGGGAAATTGCAAATTGATATATAATGTTTTTTCCCATAAAACAGCTTTATCACTAACAATGTTTGTCTTGTAAACTTTGGTCCGAACTCGTCCCTCCAATAACCGACTATAAAAGTATATATTCATTGATTCTCATTACCAATTCAATATGTATAGTTATATTAATGAGTCTTTTTATTATATATAATATATATATATATATATATATATATATAAGCTTTTGTCTCAGACTCAATTGGCAATATTTATGGCTCACGTATTTTATATAGTCGATTAAATTATTACACACCAATTCTTATTTTGGATCAACTTACTTCTCATAAAATATCAAAGTTCATAATTTTTCATCTCAAAACAAATAGGTAATACTGAATAGAAGGATTCATGTTTCTAATATGTTGATTGAATCCCTTAATAATTTCAATATATGTGAAACTCTTAACATACTGAGTCATTTAGATAATTTTACAAACTCACAAGTGAACAAAATTGTATCAAAATACAACATATAGATACAAAAACAAATTTAGAAGAAAAAAAAACATCTAGATGTTGAAGTAGCACCATATACACAACCAACATAGGTTTATGTTAGGAAACTCACATCGGAAGTTATAAGAGACCTAGAGTATATATAACACATAAACTAATTTACTCATTTCCAATTGGTTTTGAGTTGAAATCTCATGAAATTTTACATAGTATCAGAGCCCGAATTTGACCCAAATATGGCCCAAATAGAGTATTTTGTTGATCCTATAGTGAGATTCGGTTCGAAATGGATCGAAAGAGCCATCATCTCAAAAGGACGTGTTAGGAATCCCACCTCATGAAACTTAACAATTTAGTAGAAAAAAAATGGTGAATATAGGTACGTACTTGGGGTGAGAAGAGGCCTTTTGGCGCAGTCTCTGGACAAAACGGCCGTTGTGAAAAGATCGAGCCGAAGGTTCATAAGGAAAGTTGTTATTGTCCTCCACCGGAAAAGGTGCCATTGCTTCTTTTCCGTCCTTATAAACTGCTAAACCAACGACTTTCTGTGCTTCTATTCTCTCCAAACAATCTATATAAATATAAACGCACAAACTTAATTATGAATATGAGACACAATTAATACTCTTTCTTGATTCGTTTGTGTAAATAAATGAAAGTGAAGCGGAGACAGACCTTCAAGACCAAGCTTAGAAAGCAAGAGTCGTCCTCCAGGTTGCATAAACTCACCCATCATTCTCTCTGGTTCTCTCATGTCCCTCTCTATCACATGTACTCGACGACCGTCCTTTAATCCAAAATTTAATATATATTAGGAGTGTTCATCCCAAACAAAATAATCAGTGCATATATAGTTTTTAGGGCAATTCTCCAAAATGCCACAAAAATAAATTAGTTTTTTCTCAAAAATATCACTAAATTTTAAACTTTCAAAATTAAATTCTAAACCCTAAAAACTAAATCCTAAACCCTAAAAACTAAATCCTAACCCTTAAAAACTAAAATCTAAACCTAAAATATTAAATTCAAACCCAAAAATTTAAATTATAAAATTTTAAAATTCATTTTTAGTGTTTGTGGTATTTTTGGAAAAACAAAACTTTAGTTGATATTTTTGAAAAAAAACTAAGTGATAATATATTTGGAAAAAAATATATTTTAATGATATTTTAAAAAATTCCTCTAGTTTTTATTCTATTGTTCATTTACAATTAGTATAAGAAAACAATTATAAAAATGCGGTGTTGGTATAATATTTGAACGTCTTACATACCTTAGCAAGAGTATAGGCGAGAGCCGAGCCGCCAACACCAGCCCCAACGATGATGACGTCAGCACCACCGTCTCTTCTCTCTTCAGCCGCGGCATCTGCCATCTTTGTCGCCTTTGTCTTCCTGTGGGTGACGTGGAACACCGCCCACGTCAGCACGAAGGCGAGAAGCGTCCATAAACAATCGTGCGTAAAAGCCATATCCATAACTATTAGTCCGCAATATGGTTTATGAGATGAGAGAGTTGAGAAAGGAGGAGACATGTATATACTGCAAAGATATGTCAATTTGGAAGTGGCAACAGCCGCAACACCACATGCTAAATTATGATAATTTATTCAAAAAGCAATAAATTTTTTTTGAACAAAAAAAGCAATAAATTGATCTTTTATTTTGTCCACATAATTCGTTTATCTTTTCGCAGCTTTCTGAGTTGACGTAAACAAACGATATTTTTATTTCAGATACAAACAGAAAAGATTCTCCACACTAATAAATGCTGGTGTTCTTATATAGAAGAAATAAATAAAAGGTACCACTCAAATTATTGCAATTTTTGAAGCTCTAGGATGATGTATTAAAATAGTCAAGAAATTCGGCTAAATGTCAATCAATAGTTTGAAATTAGAATAACGTACTGAGATGGGTTTTTTTTAGGCAACTATTTAGAGATTTTTCATATTATAACACTATATATATTCCACAAGTTTATTTGCGGACACAAATCAACTTTCATTTTAGCTGATGATGCTTTTTCTTTATGAGAAATTTGATTTCATCACCATCATTCTGTTTATAATTAGCATGATTGACCATCTATTGCAAATAATAAAATGAATTACTATTTGGTGAATAGTGTAGAGAAAATAACCTTAATCATCTTCAACTTCTCTTTGTCTTTCATGTAAGAAATAATATTTGTAGCCACTCTAATCTTCATCTTCAACTTCTCTTTGTCGTCTTTCATATAAGAAATAATATTTGTACCCACTCCAATCTTTTTTTTTCTTTCATCAAACTGTTTCAATATCACCATCCTACATGATTTGAATTTATAAAAAAAAAAAAAATTAGGAAAAAATTTATATATAAAACAAAATATATATATATATATATATATATAAAATAACATGATATTTATACCTATAACATGTTTTCTATTAAACAAATATAAAATATAATACTATTTAGTTCATATGCACTGGTACGAGAGGTCATTCACTTGTTTTTTTTTTGGATAAGAGAGACTCGTTTTTTTTTGTTTGCGGGTTAATTTTTTTTTTTTTTTGGGTCGAAATTAAAAGTTTCATTTCAGATAACCGGTGGTAGATGATACACGGTAGGATGTCAATTTGGCTAAGGCATCAGCCTCAATATCCAATGTTCTTTGGACATATCTAAAAACTACATTTAGATCTAGGGATAGAGTTAAAATATCGTGGCGAATGCCATAGATCTCGACATGTTGGGTCTTTGACTTGATCAGGTTGATGAGTTGCTGTGAATCCGAGGCCAGTCTGAATCGATTCAATCCTATCGCCTTCGCATGAAGCAAAGCTTCACGGATCGCCAAAGCCTCTGCCATCAGAGGTGAATTGATTTTGTACATGGGTTTGGAGCCCTGGGATATTATCGGTTCTTCGTGATCTCGAAAAATCCAGCCGATTCCGGTAATTTTTGTGTCCTCTCTCCAAGCCGCATATGTGTGGCACCAGAGGATGCCAACCGTCGAATCAGGTTCTCGATCTGGTGTTGAAGGAGAGAGGCGAGATTCTGTTGATTGACCCAATAGCCATTCTCGAGCATCAATGATGGCTTTGTGACTGGTTTCTTCCACTATAAAGATCCGGTCTGAGAAGATGTGGTTGTTTCGGGCCAACCAGAGGTTCCAGCAGATCCAAAGGAGAATAGGTCCGGTTACAATTCTAGTATGTGGTAGACAAACCATCGGCTTTGATGCAGCAAGTCTTCCTTTCATGTATGGGAACATCAGAGGGTTTATAGGAGTCTTGAGGGGAGCTAACTTCCATACTTTTGGGGCATAGGGGCAGTGGAAGAATAGATGGGTTGTAGTCTCCAGTTCTCCACATCTCACACATCGAGATTGGTTTACCAAGCCTCTCGATGCCAAAAGTTCACCTACATGTAATGCTCCATTCAGAATCTTCCATAGAAATAGTTTAAGTTTGGGTGGAGTGTTGATTTTCCAGATCTCATCATTTCAGTTGAAATAGGGCTCTGCAGATTGATCAACATGTGTCATGGAGCTTTTATTTGTTATGTGATAGCCTGATTTTGCTTGATAGATGCCTGAGGAGTGCCCTAGCCACACAAAGTTATCCTCTGCTCCCAGGAGGCTAGGTTTCAGGCTGAGGATGTTGTGTTCCAGACCTGGGAGTAAGATTCTGATTTTCTATGTGTCTCATTCCTTTGAGTCAGGTCGTAGGAGTTCAGAGACCAACATGTTTTCACTTTCTTATGTAGGTGGTCCAGTTGATTGGAGTGGCTTAGAGAGGGATAGCCAAGGATCCCTCCACACTCTGGTGGATAGGCCATTGCCAATAGCCTTGTCAAGATTAGATTTCAATAGATTCTTCCCAATCATTATTCCTCTCCATCCATGGGAGGATGAGGTAGGAGTTGAACTGTCCAAGAAGGATGAGAATGTACAATACTTACCTCTTAGGACTCGTGATAGCAAGCATTCAGGCTTTGTTAGTATTCTCCAGCTGACTTAGCTAGGTAGGCATCATTGAATGCTTGTACGTCTCTTAAGCCAATACCTCCCACCGTTTTACTTCTGGTGAGTTTGTCCCATGAAACCCAACACATCTTTTTATGTTCCATTTTTGAATTCCACCAGAATCTTGTGAGTGCAGATTGAATTCTTTTGTAGAGGCTTATAGGGAGTTTGAAGCAGGACATTGTATAAGTTGGTATTGCAGTCAAGACTGACTTTAGTATGGTCATTTTCCCTGCTGTGGAGAGGAACTTTGAAGACCAACTGATTGCCCTTTGTCGAATTCAGTCCATAATGAGGCTGAGGAGATCTTTTTTCCTGCGACCATAGTGCTCAAGGAGCCCCAGGTATTTGTCCACACCTCCTTCTCTTGAGATACTAAGATCTGCTTTAACTCTAGTCCTAGTTTCTAGGAGAATGTAAATCCACGTCAATTGAATTTGTCGAAGATTTGTTAAGAGAGATGAAATTTCTGAGCAAAAACCACCAAAAACCCAAACAAAGATCCAAAGATAGTGTTTTATTAAGTTGTTTAGAAAGCTGTTCGTATGAGAGCAAAAATACAGAGTTTTTTCTAGGTCAAATTTTGGATCCCTTTTCCAAAGGGTGTACATGAGTATATATACAAGCCAGAGTCGGCTAGGTCAATATCTAAAGAGATAAAGAAGATTTTCTAATTCCTCGGGATTTCCTTTAAGCAATGCCGGCTAGAACCATGGGCTTTAGTCTCGTCACATATCCATTATGGGCTTGAACTCGTGGCCTCGTTGTCTCGGCTCATACGTGCATTTTCTCAGCTCGGCCCAACTCCCTGTCTTTGAGCTTTGGCTCAGGTGGCATCGAGTTTCGCAGCTCGGGTGGCATCAGGCATCACGGCTCGGGTGGCATCGAGCTTCGTAGCTCGGGTGTCATCGATTCACGGTTTGGGTGACATTATTCATCATGGCTCGGGTGGCATCAAGTTTCACGGCTCGGGTGGCATCAAGCTTCGCAGCTCGGGTGGCATCGAGCTTCGCAGCTGGGGTGTCATCGATTCACGGTTTGGGTGACGTTCTTCATCACGGCTTGGGTGGCATCGAGCTTCGCAGCTCATGTGTCATCGATTCACAGTTCGGGTGACGTTCTTCATCACGGCTTGGGTGGCATCAAGCTTTGCAGCTCGGGTGTCATCGATTCACGGTTCGGGTGATGTTCTTCATCACGGCTCGGGTGGCATCGAGCTTCGCAACTTGGGGTACATGACCCAATCTACTTTGTCATGGATCGGGGTCCATGATCCATTTTGCTGCGCCGCGGGTCGTGGCACCCGATCTCTTTTGCTTTATCACGGATCGGGGTACACGACCCAATCTTCTTCACCGCGGATCATGGCACCCGATCCATTTTGCTTTGTTACGGATCGGGGATGCGCGGGCCGAAATTAATACATCTCCACGATAATTGGTGTAACTATCTGATCGTTGATCCAAATGACTTCAAACTTCTTTTGGATTAAAGCTAACTCAATCGTCTATCTTCTGACCAAATTTCAGCTCGGGGTGCCTTCTGCTCGGGTGACACCGAATCCTTTTTGGATCGAGGACGCGCGACCCGAAATTGATACATCTTCGGGATAATTGGTGTAACTTTCTGATCGTTCATCCAAATGATTTCAAAATTCTTTTGGATGAAAGCTAACTCAATCATCTATCTTGTGACCAAATTTCGGCTCGATTTGCCTTCTTCTCGGGTGACACCGATCCCCTTCTTCTACGGCTCGGGTACGACGCGCACATATTGATATGTCTTTAGTAAATCAGGTGTATCTTGCCAACCTGAGCTCCAAATGATATGATTCCAACTCCATTGGAAAGATGAATCAAAGATATTGTTTTTTATCACTGAACCAATCTTTTTAGTATGTTGTCGAACCGATCCGAGCCCTTTAGCTCAACGGCTCTGTTTTCCAAAGGCTTCTTGGGCTCGGTTCGTGATAAGTTGAGCTTGTCATTGTCATCCATTTTCTATACTTAGTTAAATTTCTGTTGATCTCAGTGGGGTGAAAACCGATCCCAACAACTTCTGGCAGTTGATCTTTTGTCCTGAGGCTTCTTCATATTGGTTGAGGATTGTGGTCAGAGTCTGACAGCTTTGCCTATTGGATTTGCAGAAGAACATGGTGTCATCAACAAATAGGAGGTGGTTTAGTCTAAGGCTATGTCTTGCAACTCTGATTCCAGGTAAACTCCAATCCTCTTGTGCCCTATTGCAAAGACCAGAAAGGACTTCACTACAGAGTATGAATATATAGGGTGATAGAGGGTCCCCTTGTCTGATTTCCCTAGTAGGTGTTAGATTTCCTTTGACTGTTCCATTAAGTAGGAAAGAGTAAGATACTAGAGATACACATTGCATAACCCAGTTAATCCATTTGGTGTGAAAATCCAATCTTTCCAAAGTAGTCTGGATGAAGTCCCATTCAAGTCTGTCATAGGCTTTGTTAATGTCTGTTTTAACTGCCATCGAGCATCTCTTCTTTGCTGTAGATGTCTTGAGAAAGTGGAGCACTTCATGAGTGATGAGGACATTGTCTGATATAGCTCTTCCTTGTACAAAAGCTGATTGGTTTTCTGAGATCAGCCCTTGAAGCACATGTTGTAGTCTCCTGGTAAGGATCTTAGATATAACTTTGTAATAGACATTACACAGGGCTATTGGTCTATAATCAAAAACTGCTTTAGGGCTTTTGACTTTTGGGATTAGTCTTATATTTGTTTTGTTGATAGTTCTCGGTATGATTCCATAATTGAAGAAGCTTTGAATCTCTGTGATTATTGCAGGGCCAACAATTGTATAGTGGAAGAAGCTTGCAGAGAAACCATCTGGTCCAGGGGCCTTGTCAGCATGGATGGAGAATAAGGCATCATTGATCTCCTTTGGGGAAGGAGTCTGTATTAGCTTGGTGTTTGTCTCTTCCGTAATGGCTGGTTATAAGGCCCTTTCAACTATTTCTGTTCTTCTTCCTGCTTGTGAGGTAAAGAAAGATTGGAAGTAGGAAGTGATGACTTCTTGAATCTGGTCTTCTTCATAGAAAGCTTCTCCTACAGCATTTTCTATGGTAAAGATCTTGTTAATAACTCTCCTGGATCTAGTACTTGCATGGAAATAACTTGTGTTCTTGTCTCCTAGGTTGAGCCAGATGTCACGGACTGATTCCTTCCGATTCGGTACGTGCGGCCTTAGCACCTTTCCGCCCCTCGCGGTTGCTAAGTCAGCCTTACTTAAACTCGGACCTTAGTACTTAGAGAGAGAAACTTTCGTATCTTAGAGAGAGATGCTTTAGAGAAGTGTTTATATTGTATTTTGCTTTATGATTACAAATGAGGATCTCACCCCCTTATATACACTTTCACATCCCAAACGGACGGTGGAGATTAAACCGATCTAACGGTGGAGATTAACTCTCACCAACTCTCACCATTAACTCTCACCAACTCTCACCACCAACTTCACCAACTCTCTTCCACCAATTCCACCAACTCCTTTCCACCAATCCTTTCCTTTCAACAACCCCCTCAACTTCTAGAATTCTCTAGATATATTTCATGGAGGGGGGGGGGGGGGGAAAGGTCGTGACATCCTCCCCCACCTAAGTCGGTGACGCCCTCGTCGCCGTATACGCCTCGAGGTCTTCCCGGAATTACCACAAGTCTTGTTCCGGTTCCCACGTTGCCTCTGCCTCTGGCTGCCTCTTCCACTTGATGAGGATGTGATTTTGTCGTGGAACGCCTCATTTCCACACTTCCTTGGACGCCAGCACCTCTTCGATCTCTTTATCGTAAGACTTGGTCATGATAGGTGGTGCCCGGGTTGAAACGCCTCGGTCTTGATCCTCTGCGTCACCATGATATGGCTTAAGCATACTCACATGGAAGACCGGATGAATCTTAAGAGTATCCGGTAAGTCCAATCGGTAAGACACCTTTCCCACCTTCGCCACAATTTCGAACGGACCCTCGTATCTCCGAATTAAGCCTTTGTGTAGACTCCGAAATGCTTTGAATTGTTGGGGAAGGAGCTTCACAAAGACTAAGTCACCCACCGAGTATTCTGAAGGCCATCTCTTCGCATCCGCCCACTTCTTCATTCATTTCCGGGACTTCTCCAAGCATACCCGGGAAAATTCGGCGTGTTCCTCCCATTGCTTGGCCATTATGAACGCCCCTGGACTTCTTCCCTCTGTTGCAGGCGTAGCCAATGTGTGCGGGGTCAAAGGTTGCTGCCCCGTTGCGAGTTCGAACGGACTCCGTCCCGTCGATTCGCTTCGTTGCAAGTTGTACGAGAACTGGGCAATATCCATCAACTTAGCCCAATCTCTTTGGTTTGCACCTACGAAGTGTCGGAGGTAACACTCAAGCAAGGCATTCACCCTTTTTGTCTGCCCATCTATTTGCGGGTGAAAGCTCGTTGAGAAACTCAGGTCCGTCCCAAGCATCTTAAATAACTCCGTCCACAACCGCCCAGTGAAGCGAGGATCCCGATCACTCACGATGTTCCGAGGTAATCCCCAAAGCTTCACCACGTTCTTGAAGAACGCCCACAAACGTCCCATACTTAGAGAATCGATCCACAATCACCATGATGGATCCAAACCCCTCTGACTTTGGTAGCGCGCTGTTAAAATCTAGCGAGACCGAGTCCCATGGTCGCTCGGGTATTGGTAATGGCTCCAATAAGCCCGCAGACTACTTGTTCTCCATCTTATCTTGTTGGCACACAAGACAAGTCTTCACATAAAACTCTACGGTATCCCGCATCCGTGGCCAAAAATACCCCGCTTCAACTAAGGCCAACGTCCTTTTCTGTCCTAGATGGCCTGCCCACCGAGTATCGTGGCATTCTATTATGATGTCTCGGCGGAGACTCTCCCACTTCGGAACATAGAGTCGTCGACCCTTTGAATAAATCAGACCATTGTCGACCCAAAATTGATGTGCCTTACCCTCTTCTGCTAACTTCATCAACTCCTTAGCAACAGGGTCGCGCTCGAGCCCTTCTCGAATCCGAGCCAAAATGTTCCCCTCGACTTGGCTTATGGCTGCTAGCTCCGCCTTCCGGCTTAGCGCATTGGCTACAACATTCGCCTTCCCCGGCTTATACTCCAAGGTATAGTCAAACTCAGCTAAGAAGTCTTGCCATCGCGCTTGCTTCGGGGACAACTTCTTCTGGGTTTGGAAGTAGCTTGTCGCCATGTTATCCGTCTTGATCGTGAAGTGGGATCCCAGAAGATAGTGTCTCCATACCCGCAAGCAATAGACCACGGCTGTCATTTCTTTCTCTTGCACCGTGTACCGCCTCTCGGTATCATTGAGCTTGCGGCTCTCGAACGCGATTGGATACCCCTCTTGCATCAAGACTCCCCCGATAGCAAAGTCGGATGCATCGGTGTGTATCTCGAATGGAAACTGAAATTTGGTAAGACAAGGACAGGTTCTTGACTCACCGCGATTTTCAGCTTCTCAAAGGCCTCCCGGCAATGCTCGGACCAATCCCATGGCTTCCCCTTCTTGAGAAGGTCCGTTAGCGATGCTGCCTTTTTTGAATATCCCTCGATGAACCGTCGATAATAGTTCACCAATCCAAGGAAAGAGCGTAACTCTGTTACCTTAGTCGGAGCCTCCCACTCCATAATCGCCTTCACCTTGGTGTCATCCATCTTGAGCTTCCCGTGCCCAATGATGTGGCCCAAGAATTGGACTTCCTCGGTGGCAAAGGTGCACTTTTCTTTCTTTACAAACAACTCGTTTTCCCGGAGAACTCGGAAAACCATCCGCAAGTGCTCCACATGTTCCTCCATTGAGTTGCTAAAGACGACGATATCGTCTAAGTAAGCCACCACGAACCGATCCAAATATGGCTGAAAGATCTGGTTCATAAGGTACAAAATGTGGCTGGGGCGTTTGTGAGGCCGAATGGCATAACCAACCATTCAAACGACCCATACCGTGTAATGCACGCTGTCTTTGGCTCATCTCCCTCTGCGATTCGGACTTGATAATATCCCTTTTGCAAGTCCATTTTTGTGTACACCTTTACTCCTCCAAGCCGATCAAATAGATCCGCGATCAAAGGGATAGGATAGCGGTTTTTGATCGTTACCTTATTAAGTGCCCGGTAGTCCACACACATTCGCAATGACCCATCATGCTTCTTTTGGAACAAAACCGGTGCGCCATAAGGTGCTTTGGATGACCTTAGTTTCTCCGTCGATAAGAGCTCATCAAGTTATTTCCGTAACTCCTCAAGTTCGGATGGAGCCATTCGGTAAGGCGCCATTGCTGGCGGTTTGGCTCCCAACTCCAACTCGATCCGATGATCCACCTCTCTCCTTGGTGGTAACTTATCTAGCAACTTTGCGGGCATCACGTCCTTGTTCTCCTCAAGGACTGTTTCAATAGCCGGTGGAATTAGCTCAGCTCTCCCAAACTCGTCTTCCACCTTCATCACGGCCAGAAACGTCGGTTCACCCTTCTTCACCCCTTTAGTGAACTGCATTCCCGAGAGTTGCCTTATCCCCTCGGACTTCTCCTCTATGGTTGGAATCATGCACTGCGATCCTTTCTCGATGATGCACACTGAACTTAGTGCGGGCAGAGGGATTGCCATGACTTGCCTCATGAAATCCATACCTAACACCACTTTGAAAGCGTCCATGGGTATGACCAAATAGTTTACTGGTCCGCTCCAACTGCCTAGTCGCATCTCAATCCCTCGCGCTACCCCATTAACGGGTTGGGCATTTGCATTCACCGTCTTCATCCAACCTTCCCTCTTGGTCCACTTTATCCCAAGTCTCACGGCTTCATCTTCAGCCATGAAGTTATGAGTGGCCCCCGTGTCCACCATAACTCGGGTTGACTTCCCGTTAACATGAGCCTCCACGTACATGAGCCCCTTGCTCATTGGTTTAGACGATGGACCGGCTTTAAGAGCGTTAAGGAGTTGTAACGACCCCATCTTGCCCGGCTCCACCTCTTGGGTCTCACCTTCGTGATTCTCTATTATCGCGGACAACGACCCCATCTTCGGACATTCCCTCATTGGGTGTGGCCCCTTGCACACAAAGCACCCACCTTTTGGGACAAACGTCTTCTTCTTTGCCTCAAACTCCTCTCGTCCTGATCCCTTCTCATAACGCCTTGAGTTGGATGGACGGCCACTATCTCGTCTTTCTCCCCCACCTTTGGTCACGATCTTCTCCTTTCTCTTGAAGGACTCAGAGGGACCTTGGGTACGAAAGTCAGTCAACGACTCAGCCACCGCAATAGCTTCATCGACGGACTGAACTCCTCTTCGCTGCAGCTCTCGCTTTGCCCAGTTTTGCAGCCCGTCGGTGAAGTAGAAAACGAGATCCTCATCGGACATGTTAGGAATTTGCAGCATAAGAGTGGTAAACTCTTAAACATAGTCGCAAATTGTACCTTTTTTCGAAGTTCCCTTAACTTCTTGCGGGCTTCATACACAACATTCTCCGGGTAGAACTGCCGCTTAAGTTCCTTCTTGAACTCCTCTCAAGTCTCGATCCGGCAAGTTCCCCGCTCGATGTCTGCATGTTTTCTCCGCCACCACAGCATCGCCGTATCCGTCAAGTATGACGTCGCGGCTTTAATCTTCGCAGTCTCATCCCCAAGATTGAGATTGTCGAAGTATTGCTCCATCTGCCAAAGGAAATTCTCAACTTCCTCAGCATTCCTTACCCCGTTGAACCGCGATGGTCTCGGGAAATCAACCCGACCGCCTACTGCCGCAGCAACGGTTCCTCCATTTGCGCTTGCCCGTTTGCATAGCGCCATATCCTCCTCCACCGCGACAAATCTTGCCTTCATCCCCTCGATGTTGTCTTGCAAGGCCCGGATGGATTTGGTCACTAGTTCCTCCAATCGAACGAACCGAGTGTCTAGATCGGCGCCGTTCCGCTTGACTTCCTCTAGCCCATCGAACACATGATTCTCCAGTTCGGAGACGGTGTGCTCGATTATTTCAAGCTTATCAGTCATTTCATCCACGGCCACTCCCAAAGCATCACGGGAAACACTCTTTTCCCGCTTGCTTCCTGCTTGGCTGGCCGTGGTTTCTCTTCCACGTTCGTCATGGGTGTAGGACGAAGCGCTCACATCTTTGCTTCCCTTAGCCATTCTCTCGGATAGAATTCTCTATAGCCCCGGTCGAACTTTGCTCTGATACCACTTGTCACGGACTGATTCCTCCCGAATCGGTACGTGCGGCCTTAACACCTTTCCGCCCTTCGCGGTTGCTAAGTCAGCCTTACTTAAACTCGGACCTTAGTACTTAGAGAGAGAAACTTTCGTATCTTAGAGAGAGAAGCTTTAGAGAAGTGTTTATATTGTATTTTGCTTTATGATCACAAATGAGGATCTCACCCCCTTATATACACTTTCACATCCCAAACGGACGGTGGAGATTAAACCGATCTAACGGTGGAGATTAACTCTCACCAACTCTCACCATTAACTCTCACCAACTCTCACCACCAACTTCACCAACTCTCTTCCACCAATTCCACCAACTCCTTTCCACCAATCCTTTCCTTTCAACAACCCCCTCAACTTCTAGAATTCTCTAGATATATTTCATGAGGGGAAAAAAAGGTCGTGACACAGAGCTGTCTACTTCTCTGTTTCCATAAGGCTTCTTCAGCTTTGTAAGCTTTAGAGGTCAACATTGATTGATTGAATCAGGTTTTCCTGAGTATTGGAGCTGGCCATAACTTCCTCCAGTCCTCTTTTTTTCTTCTCTATGATTAGCTGACTGTTTTTATGTTTTTTTCTGCTCCACAAGATGATTGCTCGACAGCATCTACTGATTCTTTCTTCCACTGATAAGTTATGTTATGCATTCCATGTTTCTCCAATCAACTTTTTGATGTCCTCATTATTGCTTAGTCTTCGATTATATCTGAATAGGCCTTTGGACTTTTGGATCTTGGTGGAGAAGTAGGAAACGAGGGGCCTATGATCTGAACCTTCAAAGCGTAGGTATTCACATCTTGCTACATGGAACTTTTCCATCCACTCACAATTTGCCATTGCTCTATCCAATCTGCATAGAATTGTATGATGATATCTAACCCCTCTCCAGGAGAGAATTTTTCCTGAATGTTGCAGATCATACAAGTCACATTCAGATATGAAAGATCTGAAATCAACAAAAGAGCCTTCTGGTCTGGTAGGTCCTCCACTTTTTTTCTGAGTTATCAATGATTTCATTGAAATCTCCAGTCATAAACCAAGGATCATTTCGGATTTGAGCTAAAGCACTGAGTCTATCTCAGACACTCTTTCTCTTTGTCTTGTCTGGATCTCCATACACGAAGGTTGCATAAAACAGGTTACCTTAGAAATATACTTTAGTATCAATAAAGTTATGGTTTGATTCCAAGATTTCTAACTCTACTTCTTGCTTCCAATACAGAGCTAAGCCACCACCACAATAATTCCAGCCTACTGCAACTAAGGAAGCGCATGTGGTGGATTTTGAAAATCCACTCTCCCTTTAGGTTTCTTTGTGATAGGAGGGATAATTGCTTGCCTTGGGGCCTGCTGGTTCACTGTAGAAAGGTGCACCTCCCTCTGAGGGATATTCCTTTGGTCACTTGGAAGTACTGATATTTCTGGTAAGGTTATCCTCACTAGGAGGGATTTTTTGTTGAGTGGTGTTTTTTCTCCTTGGAGAGCCTTGAACTTGACATATTCTCCTTTCCTTTGAGCTTGCCCCAGGTAGAGGGCTATTGGTTCTTTTATTCTTCAGAGGTGGTCTGCCTATACCCTTTTTTGTTGGTTCTTCAGCCAGACCTGGGCTTTTTCTTACCAGTTGAGGTAAATCAGTGGATAGCTCAGGTTCCCCAGATTCTAGAAGGGTAAGAGCAGTCTGGTGGGAGGACTCAGCTGCTGTAAGTATGTTTGCAGCTGTTGTAGCCATCATGCCTCTGGCTTCACCCTCAATTACTCTTTGTCTTCTTGCAGCACTCTCAGTTGGGTCTGGGCAGTTTAGGTACTGAATTGTGACTTCCCTAAGATCCTCCATGATCTCATCAGTAGTAGGTAGGTTTGTAGGAGGAGGAAAGCTTGTTAAATCCAGGTTCCTTTCCAGAGGAGGTCTCCTGCTTCGGGAAGATTATGGAGTTTCTTGTCTGTTGCTGTCCACAATGGCCTTTTTCCCCTCCACTGGTAGGAGAGGAGATTGGGGAGGTGGAGGTTTTCCTCTGTGGTTCAGATGGTATCTCATATCAGCTTTATCTACTCTTTGGTAAGATTCCATACTGTTTCTTTCCCTTCTGTATGCGTGTGAATCAGAAGTCCTTCTTTCTTGTTGATAATAGTGCTTGTGATTTGGTTTCAGAGTCTCCTGAATTCTAACTTCTGCTGTTTTCTCTCTGAGGTGATTTTTGGATGTGATTCTTTCTCCAAACTGTCGGCCATATCTATATGTCCTTTGGGAGAAGTCCTTATGGGGGGCAGGAGAGTTGTAATGTTGGTGGTATTCTTTGGAGTTAGTAGATGAACTCCTTCTAGAGGCCCTTGGTGAGTCCTCTCTCTTTCGGTATCTGGTAACTTCACATTTTCCTGGACATTCTTTCTCATCATGTGTCAGTCGTTGACATTTTGAGCAATGTTTCTCCAGCTTCTCATATTCCAGACTGACCAAACATTCTTCTCCTCTTGAGAATTCTATGATCGTTTCTTTTATCAGTGGTTGAAGTCCATTAACAATCACTCGTACTTTTGCTGCTGCTTTGGTGATGAGATGTCCATCCAGGACGCCAATAGCTCCTCCTAGGCCTGCACATTACGGGTAAAAGATCGGGTAATACCGGGTAAGGGTCCGGTAAGGGTATTTATGGTATAAAAAATCACTACCCAAACGGGTAATTTAAGGATAAAGGTCGGATAAGGATCGGGTAAGGGTAATACGGGTAATTAAAATAAATATCCGAACGGATAATATTGAAAATTAAAATTGATATTCGAATGGATAATTATGAATAATTCGGATAATATTAGCAAATTTTTTGTTGAGTTTTGAGATAGTTTTTTAATTTGAGGATTACTTTGAAAAATGGTAGATAATTTTGAAAAATGTTCTAAGAACCCATCTCTAAAATTATCAAATAGATGATATTTATCATTTTTATATATAGGATTTAAATACATTTATATAATTTAAAAAATTTAATTACCCAAATGGGTAATCGGATACCCGGAGTAATTACCTGACCCTTACCCTTACCCGTTAAAATAAATTATCGTTATCCGAACGGGTAATATCAATTACCCTTACCCGAAAGGGTCGGATAATTTAAGTCGGGTAAGGGTAGGGTCGGGTTACCCGACCCAAAATGGGCAGGCCTATCTCCTCCAATGTTGCAAATCATCTCCTCTTTCCAGTAGTGAAGAAGAAGACCCTTGAGCTGGATCCAGAAGGGGATCTGAGATGGGAAGGATGGGTCTATAACAGGTTCCCATTTCTGGAGAATGAGCATCCAGTTATCAAAGTGGTAAGGTCTGTTATCTAGAACTTTTTGCAGATTTTCACAGCCATGCCCTAAATCAGAGCCTATGGCACTTCCTTGTAGGTTCCATCTCTTTGACATAAAAGGAATCATGGACCAGAGCCATTGAGATTTAGGGTTTGTGAGTCTTCCTATCAAGGTGAGTTTGTTTTCCTCTATCAAGCCAGAGGTGTCCAGAGCTGGAGCTTTGATAATTTTCCTTGGTGGAGACTCATTTGGTAGAGCAATGTGTTTCCCTTTCTCTGCGTAGGTATAGCGTGGTGCCATGATGGAGAATCGTTGTAGCAGAGAGCTTGTAGAACTAGTTTGTGGAGGAAAGTACCCAGACAAGAGAGGATCTCTTCCTGTGAAGGGTTGATGTTGTATAGTTCTTCACAGAGGTGTGAAAATAGTTCTCCAGTGAGGCCAAGCTCTCTGAGAGAAGGTTCTCCTCCTTTTAACATGAGGGAAAGGAGCCCTTGCAAGCTTTGTTTGCAAGCACTACTAGCTGTGGATCCATGGGAAGTTTAGTGTTGCTGGTTATCGGCATCCTTGTGGTTTAGACGGGGGGGGGGGGGGGGGGGGGGAAACTAGGGTTTTCTTCTATCCTTGGAGGGAAAGTGAGTGGTTAAAAAAGTAAGGTTTGAAAAGGTAACCCAAATAAAGAAATAACCGTTGGTTTGTTATGGGGTTTAGATATTTAAACAGTGGATAAAGAAATCTCTTGGATATCGGACGTGGGAGCGTTTTTTTCTTTTACACACTTCTCTTGACAAATTGAGATTTTATGCGGATTGAAAATTTAAACCCTAAATTTACTCTACACGCCGGTGGGGTAGATTAGACAAATTTTAACCCACTTTGAAAGATCTATCATAAAAAATATCTTTATTTTATTTAAGAATGTTATTTGTCTTTATCCGTCCTCTTCTTCTAGGAACAATTGGATTGCTAAATCATCAACGTTTAGAAAGTAGTTGCGGCCATAAAGTTTTTGCGATACGCAGCTGCGTTAGCTGGAGACAGCATTTGCCTCACCCCTTCAGCCTTGAGATGGGGACCCAACATTCTCAAAGCCAACTAGTGGTTCACATCAACATAAATAAACAAAATCATCAATGTAAGATTATAACAATTAACTAAGTAATAAACCAATTAATTTTTTTTAATATAGAGTTACATATATAGAAAACAATTATATATATATATATATACCAAAAAAATAGAAAGAGATATCTAATGGATTACCCCAAAAAGTTTGATGCTGTGCCAAATGCGAAGAGGAAATGGAAAGGGAGATAGCACATGGCCAACCGAGAATAGGGTCATGGCGGAAAGTTGGCGGATGAGGGAGAGTGGTCGCGGGTTCATGCCACCGAGTAGAGCCATGATCTCTGACTTGCGAAATTCGCTACCACAAAGGTAATCAAACAAACCTTGTCGCATTGCCTGTTTTGCTTCGTCCGTCGATGCAAACAACACTTGAGAAAATGCACTTCCCATTGTGTTCACCGTCGCAGACATTGGCTTAATCATACAAAATCATATGTTATGTTAAGTTTCATGTATTTCCAATCAAAACCAATTGTCGGCTAATAGAGATTGGCTCAGATCTCTTATATCTTATTATAGGTGATCTCATCTCACTTTCTGTGTGAAATTCCTAACAACTATTTTGAAAATTTTAAAGTCGTTGGTTTTGAATGTTCATACCTTATAAATGATAATTAACACAAGTCATATTCTAAGTGTTTTTATACCCACCTTGCGAATATTGTAAAAGTATTCGAGGATTTCTGAGACTTTGTTAGCATTGTTGAGATTGCTTAATGGCTTGAGAAGATGGCGTAGAATGAGAATATCGGACAGTACAACCATCATTCCGGACGCAATTACTGGATGGCGCATGTTGAATGCATCTCCTAACACAATCACTCCTTTCTTCTCGCTTAACATTGCCGACATGTTCTTTGTTGCCACCACTTTCATCTTTGCTCCCTCATTGATCCCTTTCATAAGTACTTCACGTAGTTTTGGAGGTATCTGCAATTAAAACGAAAAACTAAATGTCTCTAGACTCTAGTTTATGTAAAATTTAATAAACGCGGATCACACATATATCTGTACAATTCAACTAAAGAAATAATGTCAAATGCATAAATTCCACGTGGACCGCTAGTATGCACATAACCTACATGTACATATTAAAAACACCAATTTAACAAATTAATTGACAAAAGAAGGAGGATTCAAACAAATCTTGTTGATTCATCAGGTCGAAAACGCACCTGAGGAGCTAGAGTTTTCTTGAAAAAAGTAGTCATTTCACCGTTTGAGATAGAAGGAACATTATTAGGGGAAACCTCGGAGACACAACGAACTTCAGTGCTGCTAATTTGATACATTAAGGTGAAGGAAGGCTTAGACATTATCAAATGTATGGTCTCGGGTTCTTCAAGCCGACAATTCTTGGAGATGTAACCAACTCCGTATGTCAGAACGTCCGCCTACATCAAGTTTCTTGCGCATTAATTGATGATTTCAATTAACTCAAAGTAAGTAACACCAGGTCTATGTCATTCAAAATTTTACTCTGGTTAAAGCTAAGACTCCACTCACATTGTTGTCGATAAGAGACCGACGAAGATTTGAATAGCAACCATCGCATACCACAGTGAGAGGTGCCAAGGCCGTTGTATCTTGGCCTGCGCTGGTCTTGTATGTAACGCCTTTGATCACTCCGTTTTCTTCTATCAAAGATTTTACAGTCCCCTCTTCAAGTCGTACACTGCCAGTTAATGTGTATATATGTATATCCAAGTTTATCATAGGCCCAAACTGAGATTTTTTTTCGAGAGCCGTAGAAAGCCAAGTTTATATGTATAAAATAAATTATATTTCTATTAAAAATGTTTTATAGAAAATATATAAGTCAACTGTTAAAAATAACTCAATAAAAAAATACATAAATTTACAGGATTCGGATGAATTTCGGTGTACGTAAGATTTATCCAGTTATAAAAAAAATACCGTTTAAATAATGGTATAAACCATAAAATATACTTGGCAGAAAATGGTACGTACTATTTGTTAAAAAACAGATACGTACTATGTTTTGTTTGTTAAAAAAACAGAGATACATACTCTTTCTTTTATGAGAAAACAGAGATACGTACTTGGAGAGAGAAGAAGCTTTTTGGCGTAGTCGCTGGACGAATCGACCATTGTGAAAAGATCGAGCCGAAGGTTCATAGGGAAAGTTGTTATCCTTCACCGGAAAAGTCAAGATCGCTTCTTTCCCGTCCTTATAAATCGCCAAGCCCGTGGCTTTCTGTTCATCTATTCCCTCCAAACAATCTGATGTAGTTACATGTTAATGATTAATCATGAAACTAAGCCAAGCGTGAACGAACACGAAGGTCGTTTCTTATTCATTTATGAAGTAGAGACAAAACCTTCAAGGCCAAGCTTAGCTAGCATGAAGCGACCCCCAGGCTGCATAATCTCACCCATGATTCTTTCAGGTTCTCTCATGTCCCTCTCTATCACGTGTACTCTCCTCCCGTCCTGTTATTTATTAGTTGGTTTTTATTCTATCATCCATGCAGAATTAGGGAAAAGGAAAAAAGAGTATATAGATATCAATTTAGGTCTAGATTGATTGTTCGGATTTGGTTTGCGTTTTGTGTATTTTTTTGCCCAAAATAAATCTACAAACTTTAAACATTTTAAACAAATTCATTTACTAGTTGTAAACCAAATTGCCAAACGCAAACAGAAAGATTTATGTTTGCGTTTGGCATTTACGATTGCATTTAAAATCTATTTTATGAAAATCTAAAACTTTATGTGTCAAAAAAAAATTAGGAAAAAAATAAAAATTTCACATATCAACACAAATACAAAGACGAAAACTCCTTGAGATCACGAGTTCGAATATTGTGGCTAAAGCGAGAAGAATAATTTATTGAGCTTTTTGTTGTTAATAAGTAATTTATGAAATACAAACGCAGAAACTGTATTTTAAACAACCGAAACTTTAAAACAGCGATGAAGGTTTGATGATTGGACAGAATACGAACCTTAGCAAGAGCATAGGCGAGAGCCGAGCCGCCAACACCGGCTCCGACAATGATAACATCAGCACCACCGTCTCTTCTCTCCTCTACTGCCGCATCCGCCAACTTTGACGTTTTCTTACACAGTTTGGCTACGTGGAACAACGTCCACGTCAACACGAAAGTTAGTAGTGTCCATAACCACAAGTATGGCTTTGTCAACACGAAAGTTAGTAGTGTCCATAACCACAAGTATGGCAAAGCCATATCCATTACGTTTTACTTATCTATTTATGTATTGCGTGATTCTTTAGTCTTTTAGATGGTTTATAAGAGATGAAAAGCGGAGTGATATATATAGGTCTGGGATATTTCAGTCGGCAAGAACGTGTCATCATCATATGATTCATATCCTAACTTCTGATCATTCAAAAAGGAAAACCAGAGTGAATAAACATGTTTTCATCAACTAGTTAAAGAAGTAGCTAAGATCTTTGGAAGCACTAGAAACGAAAAAAATTAACCGTTCATAAAACAAAAACGTTAGAAACGAATATATATCAACCGAAGATTTCAACACACGCATAGCATTGAAAGTGCTATACGCAAAAATAAAATAAAAAATAAAAAAAATCTGATTATATAATTTAAAGTTGACATTTCTTAAGAAATTGCACATTAGAACTTGATAATATCATAAGATTCCTAACCCACATTAGTCCACGGTATGTGGGTTATTTTCGTCCGACTGTCAATTCGTTATTTTGGAAATTTTAAAATTGTTGATTGGTACGTATTAAATATCAGCACGTATAATAAGGTCGACTTCAAAGAAAGGCCCATGAACAATGTCACTCATCGTTCCGTGGTCCACAAAATTTGTTGTCACTCATCGTTCCGTGGTCCACAAAATTTGTTTTCCCATAAATTTTATGGACGAGATTAACTAGTTTTTTGGCTGCTTTCATTGAACACGTCAATATAAACCTCACCACATAACTTTATCAATAATTGAGACGACTACACTAATATTTATCTTCACATGAAAATGAAATTATCCTCTTGAAGAAATTAAACATTGTTATTAAAAACAAAGAAATTGTTATAAATTATGTTTATAAAATGATATATATATCGATGAAGAAGAAGAAAAGTCAAAAGACGGAGAGAGAAATAGTGTAAGAGAGCGAGAGAGAGAAATATGATTTTATTACCTCTACTTACTACATTTTTTTCTCTTGTATATAGGCATTAAAAAATTAATATTTTAATCAAGATATTTTGATTAAATTACCGACTTACTATTGTAGATAATTATTAAGTTTAACACTCCCCCTTAATTATCTATCAATGTTTGGGTGATCTGTGCTGCCTCGTTAAAAACTTTATCATGAAAAAATCCAGTGGGACAAAAAACCATGAAAAGGGAAAAAGAGTGCAGTCTCCCCCTGGGAAAGATATATATAATCTTTTCTTTATAAATCCCGTAGATGATGCATTCTGATACTCTGAACGTGTTTTCTGAACGTTGTAGTCGGAAGCGCCTTTGTAAATAAATCTGTTGCGTTGTCACTTGAGCGAATATATTGAACATCAATCTCCTTATTTTTCTCGAGTTCTTGAGTGTACGAGAAAAATTTCGGAGAAATATGTTTCGTCCTATCGCTCTTGATGTAACCTTCTTTAATTTGGGTAACGCATGCAGCATTATCTTCAAATAATATTGTTGGCTCTTTGCTGATGGTGATTCCGCTTGCTTCTTGAATATGTTGAGTTATTGATCTGAGCCATACACATTCTCTACATGCTTCATGAAGTGCAATAATTTCTGCATGATTTGAAGAAGTAGCGACCAAAGTCTGTTTTTGGGACCGCCATGAGATCGCAGTTCCACCAATTGTAAAAACGTATCCGGTTTGCGATCGAGCTTTATGCGGGTCTGATAAATAGCCTGCATCTGCAAAACCAACTAGACCAACCTCGGGGTTTCTTGAATAAAATAATCCAATATCGATTGTACCTTGAAGATAACGGAATATGTGCTTTATCCCGTTCCAATGTCTGCGCGTAGGACATGAACTGTACCTTGCAAGTAGATTAGTAGTGAAAGCTATATCTGGTCTAGTACAATTTGCAAGATACATTAGTCCACCAATAGCACTCATATAAGGTATTTCAGAACCTAATACCTCTTCGTTACTTTCACAAGGTCGAAACGGATCCTTGTCAACATCAAGCGATCTATTGACCATTGGAGTACTCAAAGGAGTCGCTTTATCCATATTAAAATGTTTTAACACCCTTTTGGTGTAATTTGATTGATGTACAAAAATTCCATCTTTGAGATGTTCTATCTGAAGCCCGAGACAAAATTTTGTTTTTCCAAGATCATTCATTTCGAACTCTTTTTCATATGAGTTCTTGCATCATCAATCTCCTTTTGAGTCCCAATTATGTTCTGGTCATCTACATATACAGCAATGATCACAAATCCTGACAGGGATTTCTTAATAAACACACAAGGGCATATCGCATTGTTGATGTATCCTTTACTCAACAAATATTCACTTAAGCGATTATACCACATGCGTCCGGATTACTTTAATCCGTAAAGTGATCTTTGTAATTTGACCGAACATATTTCTTTAGATGATACTTCATGCATTTTTGATCCTTCTGGGATCTTTAATCCTTCTGGGATTTTCATGTATATATCATTATCAAGTGATCCATATAGATATGCAGTCACAACATCTATCAGGTACATCTCCAAATTTTTAGATGCCGTTAAGCTCATTAAGTACCTGAATGTGATTGCATCCATTACCGGAGAATATGTCTCTTCATAATCAATTCCTGGTCTTTGAAAAAAACCTTGTGCCACAAGTCGGGCTTTATATCTTGTGACTTCGTTTTTCTCATTTCTTTTTCGCACAAAGACCCACTTGTACCCAACCGGTACTACATCCTTAGGTGTAATAACTATAGGTCCAAAGACATTTCTTTTATTGAGGGAGAGTAATTCATTTCTCATGGTCATTTGCCATTTCTCCCAATCAGGCCTTTCCTGGCACTCTGATACGGACCTTGGGTCTGGATCATCATGATCAATTTCTTTGAATACAGAGAAAGAGAATATTTCATCAGTATCATCTATTTCATTTCTCGCCCATAATTTTCCATTTTGGGCATAATGAATGGAAATCTCATATTTTCCTGTATCATGTTCATCTTCTAAACATTTTCCTTTATCTGGTTCTTCTGGAACCCTTTCATATATGTCTTCTGGACATTTTTCTTTATGTGGTTTTTCTAGAACCTTCTCATTTTGTTCTCCCAATTTCTTTTTCTTTCGGGGATTTTTATCCTTAGAGCCCATTGGTCTCCCCCTCTTTAATTGAACCTTAGGTTCATTTGCTCTGCTCCCATCAATTTGTTCTTCTGGAACATCGATTCTTGATGGAGCATTTGCAGCGGGTATATATGATTTAGTTATCCTTTTTGTATTTGTAAATGCATCTGGTAACTGATTTGCCATCTTTTGTAGGTGTACAATTTTCTGAACTTCCAGTTCGCGTTGTTTTGTAGGGGGATCAAGATGTACCAAAGATGGTGTACACCAAGTAATATCTTTTGGTATTCCCTTAACTCCTCCCCCTAACGCTGGAAATTCATCTTCATTAAAATGGCAATCGGCAAAACGTGCCGTAAACATATCACTAGTTTTTGGTTCAAGATACCGAATTATACTTGGTGACGTATACCCGATATATATCCCCAATCTTCTTTGTGGCCCCATTTTTGTTCTTTGTGGTGGGGCAATAGGAACATAAACCGCACACCCAAAAACTCGAAGATGGGATATATTTGGTTCCTGGCTAGATGTTAATTGTAATGGGGAATATTTATTATATGCACTTGGTCTTATCTGGACCAATACCGCAGCATGCAATATAGCATGTCCCCATACATGAATTGGGAGATTTGTTCTCAATATTAACGGTCGTGCAATGAGTTGCAGCCGTTTAATCAAACTCTCAGCCATGCCATTTTGGGTATGAATATGGGGAACCGGGTGCTCAACATCTATCCCCATTGACATACAATAATCATTAAAGGCTTGTGAAGTGAATTCACCAGCGTTATCAAGCCTAACTTTCTTTATGGTATAATCAGGAAATTGTGCTCTCAACCTGATTATTTGGGCAATGAATTTTGCGAAAGCCGTATTCCGTGTTGTCAACAGACACACGTGTGACCATCTACTGGATGCGTCAATTAATACCATAAAATATCGAAACGGCCCGCACGGTGGATGAATAGGTCCACATATATCGCCATGTATTCTCTCTAAGAATACTGGAGATTCATTCCCAACCTTAGCTGGTGATGGCCGAGTTATAAGTTTTCCTTGAGAACATGCTTTACATGAAAACTTGCCCGATTGAAAAATCTTCTGGTTTTTCAATGGGTGGCCACTAGAATTTTGCACAATTCTTCTCATCATGACTGATCCCGGATGTCCTAGCCTTTCATGCCAGACTTTAAATGTACTAGTAAACTTCTGGTTTACTGTAACATATGATTCAGTCATATTTATTTTTGTGCAATATAATCCGGAGGACGTCATTGGTAATTCTTCCAATGTATGCTTCCTCTCCGATGTAATGCAAAGATATTCAATGTCATTCTTATTCATGGTCTCTATATGATATCCATTTCTTCGGATATCCTTGAAACTTAACAAGTTTCTGTATGAATCGGGAGAATATAACGCATTATTTATCTCAAACTTTGTCCCCCTTGGCATTGAAAATATGACTCTTCCTGAGCCAATAATAATCTTTGCATTACCAGATACAGTACTCACGCTTCCAGCGGAGTCTTTCATTTCAAGAACGGAGAAATACTTTTTATCTTTAATTATTGTGTGCGTCGTAGCACTGTCTACCAGACATATATCTCCGTCCTTGATCTCAAATTTTGACATCTTCTGGTGTCACAATATTAATAAAAGATGCATTAATATTAAAAACAAAACTTTATATAACAGAAAGTTATATTACAACAAAAACTAATTTAAAACGTTACAAAACACAAGCATATTATGCAAAGTGCTTAAAAGACTAATTATCATGTCACATTGATTTTAGCTTTCATTTATTGATACTTCAGGATCAATGAGATAATCTGCGACATCAAGATGATTATCATCATTCAGGCCATTAAAGGAAGGTCCAGCTTCATCGGAGATGAAGTTTGTTTCAACATCCTTCTCTTTTGCCTTTTGCGATTCTTGGTACAGATCGGCTAAATGTTTCGGCGTACGACATGTACAATGACCTTTTATGCCGCATCTGTAACAGGCATTCTCCGTTTTTCTTTTATTCGCGCGACCAACTTCATTTTCATGAAATCTTTTGTTGGTTTTTCCCGCGTTGAAATTATTTGCCTGGAATCCTCTTCCTTGTCCTCGTCCACCACCTCTTCCATGACCGCGACCGCGGCCTCTACCGCGAGCACGTCCTCGTCCTCGGAAATTAGATGCTACCACATTCGCTTCTGGGAATAGAGCCGATCCAGTTGGACGGGTTTCATGGTTCATTATCATGAGCTCATTATTTTGCTCAGCAACAAGGAGGACTTGCATCAAATCTGAATAACGGGTGAATTCTCTCGCCCGGTATTGTTGCTGCAGGATTACATTTCCAGGATGAAATATTTGGAGAGTTTTTTCAATCATATCATAATCACTTACACTCTCTCCACATAATATTATCCTGGAGGTTATTCCGAACAAAGTGGAATTATATTCACTAACACTTTTGTAATCCTCAAACCGCAGATTCAACCACTCATGTTTTGCCTTTGGTAAGATCACATATTTCTGGTGATCAAACCTATCTTTGAGTGATTGCCAGAGATCTGCAGGATCCTCTTTCGTGATATATTCATCTTTTAAACCATCATGGATATGGTGGCGTAGGAATATCATGGCCTTTGCCTTTTTCTCATCGGATATCGTTTCCGATTTGGCACTGGTATCACCAGATGTCTTTTCCACTTTAGCGATGGCATTAAGAAGCCCATTCGCTTTTAGGTGCATCTTTGCACTTGCTGCCCATGTCATATAATTTTTTCCAGAAATATCAAGGGCAGCAATCTCAAGCTTTGCCAAGTTTGACATGATAACTATATCATTTTAAACACCAAATTAGTGACCAGCCTTTTTAATTTTAATTTTCAATTTAAAGAATCGAGACAAGATATTTAAAATGATTAAATATAATAACGGCAAAAATTAAAATAATTTCAGGAGGCAGAGCCTTCCATATATTAAGCAATAACAATTAAGAGAAACGATAAAAGAAATAATAAATCAATAGGCACAGTCTTCCACATAATCCAGGAGGCAGAGCCTGCCATATGATTATGGAGACACCATATTTAATTTGATCGAGGAGGCAGTGCCTACCATAACGATCAACTCGGAAAAGACATAGCCTATTATATGTCTTTTCTACTGATAATCAGGAGGCAGAGCCTACCATCAAATCAAGGAGGAGGCGAACCTACTACTCCGTAAATAACACATAAAATTAAATTTAAATTGTATAATTTAAATCTCACCCTTTCGGTATGGATCGGTATGTGATTGATCGGAACGGATATAGAGACGCTCGTGCTGATAACGTGTTATAAATTATGTTTATAAAATAATATATATATATATATATGTTATATATATATATATATATCGATGAAGAAGAAGAAAAGTCAAAAGATGGAGAGAGAAATAGTGCAAGAGAGCGAGAGAGAGAAATATGATTTTATTACCTCTGCTTACTACACTTCTTTCTCTTATATATAGGCATTACAAAATTAATATTTTAATCAAGATATTTTGATCAAATTACCGACTTACTATTGTAGATAATTATTAAATTTAATAGAAATATTAATCTGTTATACAAGCTAGCACGATATTTTTCATGACATCAAACGGTGCTACTAGAGATGACTACTAAGTTCATCTTACATCACCCTCTGAAATTTTTTCATCGTCCTCTCAACCGTTTAATTTTTTTATAAAGCCTGCAATATGATATATAAAATTTTAACCCTAAAATATCACCGTAAAGGCACAACAAATCATAGTAATATTTAGGAATCGAATTCACATAAATCAAGTATCTCACAACAAATTTGCTAGATATAAAATTAAAAAAAGACAAAAATATGGTTTATTTGTTTTGTTGCAAGAAAAGTATTAAAAAATCGATGTAAACTATGAATTAAAAGTATTGAACATCAGAAAATTCGTAGAAACCCATACATGCAGAAATAGATAAATATGATCGGGAAAAATATGACTCGATAAAATACTAAAAACAAACGATGAAATCCCTTAAAAATGTAGTATATCACAAGACAAACTTCTTCTAAGTTTCATAAATAACCACGAAAACAAATAAAAATAGACTACTTTTAGAATGAGTTAGTGAATAAATGTAACGTTCGAATATATACTATGAAATCAAACATAAATAACATATTATATATACCTTTATCAAAATTCATAGTACTTCGTTATTATCGGATGATCAACACAAAACACACAAGACTAGAATGATGAAATTTTCAAATTAAATACAAAACATCATTGGTCATTGGAAGAAAGAACAGCTTTACTACATTTTTGTTGTTAGCAACTGAATCTAAACTACTTAGAGGTAAACATGAGCTAAACCAAACCGAATTGAAATAAAATAGAACAATATATTTCATTTTCAGATATTCTATGTGTTTTTAATAGAGATAACATGTTATTGTATTCAGAGCCGGTCCTGAACACAAATATTTTCCAAAAATTAGGGTTGATTCTGTTTATAAAACATATTTTTTTAAATGTGCAAAACAACCGAGTTTTTTTAGCTTGGAATTTTTTAAAACTCAGAATCGGCTCTGATTGTATTGAAAACACATATAATATAGTGTTATATCAATATATTCACTTTTATGACATTGAATTCTCTATATGTTTTTAAATAGAACGACATGTTTTCACTTACAAACACATATTTATTGTTGGAGAATAACATGTTATGGACGAAATAACATGTTCTGAAAAAGTGATTCCGAAAAAGGAAAAGAATACGAAAAAGGCACCAAGTGTTTGGGAATGCACATTAAAGAGACTGAAGAAATGAGAAGTTGAAGAAGATAGTTTATAAATGGGTAAAACTTTGGTTGTACGTGGTCATTGGCTTAATTATAATTTCATATAACCACTTACTTAATTATAGTTATACTTATCTTATTATCATTTCTCCTAATTTCTTTTAATTAATGTCACTGTTCAACCTTTTGATCTAGTTAGAAAAATGAAATTACATGTACTTTTTTTCATTATCGACGTTGTATTATTTTATGCAAAGCCCATCCCACGAACACTTCTTCAGGCCCATTAGCCCATTAAGTTGAGGATAAAGATAAGAGCTTCGTTTCGTCTCTATGGACAGAAAAATCAGAGAAAGAAAACAAAGCAGAAGAAGATGAAGAGAATTCCTCGTATCAAATTTCCTCAGAGACATTCTATTTCATCAGGTTAACATTGTTCTTTCGTTCTTCAGATCTTCAAAAAAAATTAATGTATATTTTTTTAGTAGATTCGCTTTCACTACCTTTTTTTTTTTCTTTCTTTGGTTCTTGCTTTATTAGATGCCAATTGCTCATCACTTAGCTTTATTTTCGTTCTTTTGTTTCCCTGTGTAATTTTACAGGTTCTGGACCGGCTCCGGGATCTGTTGCCGGCGGCAAGAAAAATGTGACGGCGAGTTCGGATGTACCGGCGGCTCCGAAGAACACAGCTGATGGAGGAAAAGCATCTCTTCAGCCCAAACGCACACCTGTCTCCGACAAGGAAATCGAGTCTATAATGGTGAGTTTTATAATTTTGTTAATAAAAACACTTTCATTTCGAAAATGGAAAGGAATCAAAAACAAAAGTTTAGTATTTTACTTTTGAGTTTTGCAGTTGGGTGGTTGCATCTGACGTTTCGGGGTTTGAAGATTTGATCGACACTTTGAGGCTTCTCTCTTGTCGCCTAGTGAAGTTTATTTTGCTTTTTCTTTGTTTTTTAATGTAAAGAAAGAAGTAAATAATGTGGAGAATTGTATGAATGATGCTCTTTCTCATTGTCAAACGAACAAAAAAAAAGTCTTTCTACATTATTGTCTTTTTTGTTTCCTACATTATTATCTTCATAGTTTTTTTTATAACATTATTTTACATCATATCGTACTGTTTGTTTGAATCACACGCAAAAAAAACATACCATTTGTTTTGTTTTTTTATCACAAACGTACCATTTGTTTAGGGGTGAATTTAAAAAAACTATAATCTAAAAACTAACTAGAGAGAAAAAAAAAGGTAGGAATTGGTTAGTTTTTAGATTATAATTTTTTGTGTTATTTTTGCTAATTTCCCTTTGATTTGTTTAGAATCTGGCAACTAGGGTTTATCTAGGAAAAAAAAGCCCTAATAAAAGCATGTAAATTGACAACTCCAAGAAGCTATTTGTATAAAAGTAATCTTTTTATTTGATCAAACAAAATTCAAACGACGGTCAAAGTGTGAAGCAGCAAAAGAGCTTGAAGCAACAAAATACACACGAGCTTCAAGACCCCAAACAAAAGAAACTCAATCTGCATTACTTCTGATTCATGTGCAAGCCAAATCACCGGATCAGGTCAAACAAACAAAAAAGAAGAGCCGTTTAAGAAGAATCAGATCTCATGTTCTTCAGACCAGCAAATGCGGTTTTCGCGGTTTGTGTATGCCTGTCAGATGACTATAGCTCGGTGTCACAGAGACGGATCATTATTTCAGAGATCATTCTTCTTGCAAATGGAATATAACTGAGGCTGTACCTGTCATTATGATGTGTATTAAGAAGATGTTCAATCCTAAAAGGCTTAAGAATATTCGGTTCCTTACTTACAAATCCTGTTTTCGGTTGAATTCAAGCATTGAACTTACCAAATAAGTGCACAAGTCTCGCATAAGATCGCAAGGACGGTCAAAATTTTGCTGTGGATCTACAAGAGATGAGAAAGATTTTAAAAAGACTGAAGTTTCAAGCTGAGAAGTATTGGGAACAAACAAATTGCAGATTTTGGACATTACTCAAGATTGGATCTAGTTTTGGAGTTAAACATGTCTCACTGGTTGCTGTATGAGAAAGCAAGAACTTACCAAGAGAGCGCAAATGAGTGCAACGACGACGCATCCAATATAAATGGATGTAGCGTAGATTCGAACAGGGTCCAACATCATATTTATCTGTTGCTCAGGTCCCATGAGGAAGGCTGTGCTGCCAAAGAAACATTGATCTATTGTGGTTTAAAAAGAAAAAGACAATGTGGACGTAGAAATGGCAAAATCTTCAGATGTGTAAGATAATGTCATCAGTTTCTTGCCAATGGAAAACTGCTTTAATTGTAGTTATACTAGCAAGCTAGGAAAGACGGGAACAGATATAAAGCTCTAAACTTTGATTTTTCATACAGAATTCCAGAAGCCGTAAATGTCAAAGAAAGTAATAATGCAATTTCCACAACAGGAATCATGAAAAAGACGATATGAAATACTTTGGTTAGCTAGACAAAAACGCACGAAGAAGCTGTTAAATGGCTTCAAGTGTAGAGTGTGTTTCAATTTATCTTTCCGGGGAGAAAAAGCTGAATGGAATTTGACTTAAACAATATCAAGGAGAAGAAGCAAATGACCGTCACTGCGATATGATTATGGGAACCAGTAAGCAACGAAAAGTCAAAATGGCTACATCTAACTGAAATTCATCCCAAGCACAAAAAGAAAGGATTGAGAGATGAGAAGACAACCATTCAAATCAATGAATGCTCAGAAATTGGAATCCCGTGAAATCGCCAAAATGTTAGTCAACAGTCGAGCAAAAAACATACCTTCCAATGGCGAGCACATTTCCAAAAGTGAAGAGCAGTGCAAATTTGATGGGGATAGCAAATACAATCATAGACTGCAGAAGAAGAAACAGAAACAGAAATCACTTCTAGATGGTCTAATGATGAACAAGATCATTCCAGATCGATCCACAGAAGATGACTAAGAAGAACATCAATCACTACAACCCTATCAGAATAAGAAATTGAAACCCTTGACTGGAAAAAAACTACAATTTATTAGGGAGCTGAGCAGAAACAAAACTCTAATTAATCGCAAATTTGTTATATCCTACCCATGAAATTGGAAGAGAAAGAATGAGATACTACAAGGCAATTGATCTTTTACCAGAAACATAAGCAGCAAACCAGCGGCCAAAGACGCGGCGAATCCGTACATTCTCTGCAAATCGGAGAAGATTAAGCAAACAGAGAACAACAAACCCTAGATATCGCGAGAAGACGACGGGGAGAAACCTGGGTCGGGGAGAGAGAACAGATACCCTCCGATCCATCTTCAAGGAAGCTATCGGTTGTCCCATCGCCGTCTCCGCCTCCGCCGGAGAAGAGGTCGTTCAGCTTCTGCATATCGATACTGTGTTTGTTCCGATGATCGGAGAAGTTATAAGCAAAGCCGTCGATCTAAAAGAGAATCAACGAAGAAGAAAGGTTCACCGATCAATGACGTGTTATTGCAATCATCGCAAACTCTTGGCCACGTTTAAATTCCCAAATTCAATTATTGTGTAATTTACTCTATTTCCTCTTCCAACTTATATAACACCAAATATACACAGAACTCGTACTATTTAGTTTTTTCATATAATAAAAGTTAAATTCCAGTTTCCACGTAATTTACTTATTTTCACATCTAATATAAGTTCGAAACACACACAGACCACGATTTGTTTTGATTCACCAATATTAACCACTTTAAAACGAAATAAACTGAGATTAAACCCGATTACAACCCTAAACCCACTACCCAGGACCCGATTACGAAATCTAAAAACCTCCCTAAAATCGATTTTGCTTTCGGGAAATCCCCAAACCCCAACTCTATGAGGATCGAAGTCGTCTGTTGAACAATCGTGGTCGTTTAACGGCAATTGAATCTGATTCCCATCAACTGATTGGAGCCATCTCTGCAAAATCAAGCTTCTCTGATCTCCATGGTGTGTTATCGGACATCTCTGCAACTTCTTCTTATTTTGATGTTATTTACTTTAAAGCCATCCCTCGAGAAGCCAATCATGTGGCCGACAATTTAGCAAAACAAGCACTAAGTTTATTTGTTCAAAACCTTATTTTAGAATGATATAAAATCAATTGCTTGACAAGAAAAAAAGCAGACCTCCGCGAAGAAGAAGAAAATCCAAGAAACCTCAATCAATCGGTAGAAGATGTTAATAGAACACCTCCGAGTGAGACAGAGACTCTCAAACATGTCTCTAACAAGAAGACTCCAAGTGAAATAGAGGCTCTCAAGGAAGTCTCCTTGGATGATCAAAACGACGCTGCTTTGTCTACTGGGTTAAGTATGACAAAGGTAACGGGCCAAACGAAGACAAAGCCCATAAAATTCAAATCCCTAAAGCAGCAACAACGGTCTTCTTCTCCAAGTCATGACAAAACAAAAGATGCAGAGCATGGTGAAGAGATAAGGACGACAGCTCGACGTACGGAGACGACCGCTCGACGTACGGATGGTCAAGCGGTCTTATCTAACAAATACGCTCCTCTCCAATCTATGGATGAAGACTGATCTCGATAGCTGACAAGTGTACGAAGATCCTTAGCTCAATCGTGTATAAAGAGACTCTAGTCTCCTTTGTAATCGATAAGAAAAAGAACAAGTTAACAAAATATCTTCTTCTTCAAGCTTAAGCTAAAGTTTTGTTTCTTCTTTCATGGTATCAGAGCCATGGATCGAGCCATGGATCTATACTCTTATCCGTCTCTAAATATTTCAAACTGTGTCACCGTTAAGTTAACCGAAAGAAACTACATTCTTTGGAAGCGCCAGTTTGAGTCCTTTCTCTCTGGTCAAGAGCTTCTAGGCTTTGTGAATGGGTCTATCTCATCTCCATCACCCACCATAATCATTCCTGGAATCGATGGAAATATTGGAGAAACAACAAACCCAGATTACCAAGCGTGGACCAGATCAGACCAAGTTGTTCAATCTTGGCTGCTTGGATCACTATCAGAAGACATCCTTAGTGTGGTGGTTGGCTCAAACACTGCTCACGAAGTATGGCTCGCTCTAGCTAAACACTTCAACCGTGTTTCATCCTCACGTCTCTTTGAGCTGCAACGACATCTACAAACTGTCATCAAAGGGTCAAAACCTATGGGAGACTACCTCAGAGAGGTGAAAAGTCTATGCGATCAGCTAACCTCCAGTGGAAGCTCTGTAAGTGAAAAGATGAAAATTTTTGCTGCTTTAAATGGTCTAGGTCAGGAATATGAGCCAATAAAGACTAGTATTGAAGGATCAATGGATGTTTATCCTACTCCTATGTATGAGGATGTAGTCCCTAGGCTTACTGCTTTTGATGATCGCCTGCAAAGTTACTCTGAAGGCTCCAATGTCACTCCACACATGGCCTTTATCACTGAGAAATCAGATTCCTCCCCTGCTTATTATCACAACAACAGAGGCAGAGGAAACTCCTATGGCCGCTATGGGTCAAACCGAGGTCGAAGCTCATTCACAACCAGAGGCCGTGGGTTTCATCACCAGATTTCCCAATCTTCCTCTAACTTCAGCTCCTATGGGGACGATAATAAACCAATATGTCAGATTTGTGGTAAAACTGGTCATCAGGCTTTGAAATGTTGGCACAGGTTCAATAACAGTTACCAAGCTGAAGAGTTGCCTCGTGCTCTTGCTGCTATGAGGATAACAGATGTCACAGATGCCTCTGGTCATGAATGGTATCCGGATACAGGGGCTTCTGCTCATGTTACAAGCTCTCCCCATAATCTGCATCAGGCTCTGCCCTACACAGGTTCTGACTCAGTTATGATAGGTGATGGGAACTTCCTGCCAATAACACACACCGGATCAGCCAGCATTGCATCCACTTCAGGTAACTTACCTCTCACTGATGTTTTGGTGTGTCCTACAATTACAAAATCTTTGCTGTCTGTGTCTAAGCTCACACGAGATTATCCCTGCACCTTTGAGTTTGATTGTGATACTGTTCGGATAAATGATAAGGCAACAAAGAAGCTTCTCACTCTGGGCAGAAGTCATGATGGACTCTACCTGCTGGAGAATAACAATTTCCGAGCCTTCTACTCGTCAAGACAACATTGTACCAGTGATGAGGTCTGGCACATGAGACTTGGCCATCCAAATCCACAAATTCTTCAGCAGCTCTCTTCCAGCAAAGCTATCATCATCAATAAACTCACCAAGAAGACATGTGAAGCCTGTCATCTTGGAAAGAGCTCAAGATTACCATTTTCTCCGTCTTGTTTTGTTGCTTCTAGACCTTTAGAAAGGGTTCACTGTGATTTGTGGGGACCCTCACCAATAAAGTCTGTTCAAGGATTTAGATTCTACATTGTGTTTATCGACAATTACTCAAGATATTCATGGTTTTTCCCTTTGAAGTTTAAATCGGATTTCTACTCCGTCTTTGTTAAGTTTCAAGCTTTGGTGGAGAATCAGTTACAGCAGCAAATAACCATTTTTCAAAGTGATGGTGGTGGTGAGTTTCTCAATCAACAACTCATCACTCATTTAGAAACTTCTGGTATCCAACATCTCATTTCATGCCCTCACACACCACAACAAAATGGTTTGGCTGAAAGGAAGCACATACATCTTATTGAGCTAGGTTTATCCATGTTATTTCAAGGGCATATACCTCAGAAGTACTGGGTCGAAGCTTTCTATACTGCAAACTTCCTGAGCAATTTGCTTCCTTCATCAACTCTACCTAACCGCTGTAGTCCTCATGAAGTCCTCTGTGGTAAATCACCAGAATACACATCTCTGAGAGTCTTTGGTTGTGCTTGTTACCCAACATTGAGAGACTATGCTCAAAACAAGTTTGATCCAAGGGCATTACAGTGTGTTTTCCTGGGGTATAACGAAAAATACAAAGGCTACAGATGTCTTCTTCCAACCACTGGAAGAGTGTTCATCAGTCGTCATGTTATCTTTGATGAACATATTTTCCCCTTCTCCTCAACATTCAGACACCTCCAACCTACACCTAGAACACCTCTTCTCTCGGCTTGGCAACAAGATTTCCAGAGAGTCACTCCCTCAACAGCTGCAGAGTCACCTCCAGACTCTATGGTTCCTCTTGTTTCTGTTCCAAGCTCTACTCAATCTCAGACCTCTGAATATTCAGCACCTTCTGCTGATCATCTCAGTGCCTATGATGAGCACTTTCCACCACTCCCTGCTCAACACAACAGATCATCATCTACTGCAGAATCCTCTGCAGCTGTCACAGCTACTTCAGAGACCGAGAGCCCTGTTTGTACGGCAGGCATAAGTACTGAACCTATTGGCAACAGCTCTCCTTCTCTCTCAAGTACCACTGACAGTCCTTCTCCACCGGCTGTTGCATCACATCCAATGATAACCAGATCACAAGCTGGTATTACAAAGCCTAATCCAAGGTATGTCCTGCTTTCTCACAAAGTGTCATACCCTGAGCCTAAAACTGTCACCACTGCTTTAAAAGATCAAGGTTGGAATAATGCTATGAATGAGGAACTGGACAATTGCTCAGAGACCAACACATGGTCCCTAGTACCATATCACTCTGATATGCACGTCCTTGGGAATAAATGGGTATTCCGCACCAAACTTAATGCTGATGGCTCTCTGGATAAGCTTAAGGCCAGAATTGTTGCAAAAGGGTTCAACCAAAAAAAAGGTATAGACTACCTAGAGACTTATAGTCCAGTAGTGCGGTCTGCTACAGTCAGAGTAGTCCTCCATACTGCAACTGTTATGGACTGGGAAATAAAGCAAATGGATGTTAAAAATGCCTTTCTGCATGGGGAACTCTCTGAGACAGTCTATATGACACAACCTGCAGGTTTTGTAGATCAAACCAAGCCAGATCATGTTTGTTTACTCCACAAAGCTATCTATGGTCTTAAACAATCTCCACGAGCCTGGTTTGATAAATTCAGTACATATCTACTTGAGTTTGGCTTCGTCTGCAGCAAGAAGGATCCATCTCTCTTTGTTTACACAAAAGGAAAAGATGTCATCATGTTGTTGCTATATGTTGATGACATGCTCCTCACAGGGAATAGCTCCAGTGTTCTCACCATGCTCTTAACTGATCTGAGCAAGCATTTCAGGATGAAAGATCTTGGCCAACTGCACTATTTCCTTGGTATACAAGCTCAATTTCATTCAGATGGTCTCTTCTTGTCTCAACAGAAGTATGCTGAAGATCTCCTAGCTGTAGCTGGTATGAGTGCCTGCTCTTCTATGCCCACACCATTACCTCTGCAGCTTGATCGTGTGCCAGCTCAAGACAAACTATTTGCGAATCCTACTTACTTCAGAAGTTTAGCTGGTAAACTCCAATATTTGACATTGACGCGACCCGACATACAATTTGCAGTTAACTATGTCTGTCAAAAGATGCATATGCCTACGGAGTCTGACTTCCTGTTGCTCAAACGCGGTCTTATCTAACAAATACGCTCCTCTCCAATCTATGGATGAAGATTGATCTCGATAGCTGACAAGTGTACGAAGATCCTTAGCTCAATCATGTATAAAGAGACTCTAGTCTCCTTTGTAATCGATAAGAAAAAGAACAAGTTAACAGAAGTATCTTCTTCTTCAAGCTTAAGCTAAAGCTTTGTTTCTTCTTTCATGGTACCTTTGTCATACTTAACCCAGTAGACAAAGCAGCGTCGTTTTGATCATCCAAGGAGACTTCCTTGAGAGCCTCTGTTTCACTTGGAGTCTTCTTGTTAGAGACATGTTTGAGAGTCTCTGTCTCACTCGGAGGTGTTCTATTAACAGAAGAAAAATCGAAACTTGGGAGATTGATAATGATTGCTTTTTGTTAAAACTAATTTAAGAAATCAATTAATCAATGGAGTCTGAATTTGTTTACGGGTGAAGAAGAAGAAGATCAGGTTGGGTTACTTACGGGTCAGTGTTTTTTTATTGCGTCTGATTAAAATTGGGTTGAATTCGGGTTATGATCGGGTTTAGTAGGAGGCTTAGCTGGTTTAGAGTTGGTTGAATAGCAAAAACGGATAAAATTGAAATTTGTGGTTAATTAGGTCGTGTATGGGAAAATATGTCTACAACTATTATTTGATGGAGATTTAGATTGAAGCCCAAATTTCAGAAGTTTGGTAGAATTAATGTTATGCTATATGATGGTTATGAGAGGAAAATAGAGCATTTTCTTTTTTCAAAAGTATATTTTAGTAGAAATTGAAAAGAATAGTAATAATGTGTTTAGACGGCAAAAAAAGGGTAATGATGTGTTTTAAAATTTAAATATTTTATTATTTATTTAATTGTTACAGAACACATGGTATTTTCTAATATATAAAAAAATTTAAGTTTCAAACTGATATTTTTTTTTTTTTTTAGGATGCAATGCGATAAATTAAAATGTCATATGATAAATTAAATATTTATATTATAAAATAACACATTACAGAAAAATATATAATTTTTGAGACGTTAATATTGACAATAATAATAATAAAAAATATAAATCATTATCATTTAGTTGATATCCATACACTTTGACAGACTAATTCCATCAAAATACGTACCAATTCAGACTACTACTTATTATTATTGTAATAAAATACGTATTTCTGTTGTTTTGTCAACTACTTATTATGTTTTTAATTGCCAATTTGTAGACAATTTGTCAATTTGTATATAAGAAGCAGTTGATACGGTCAGGCTAGTGTGAGTGTAAAAAAGTGGTCTCGATCAAAATGTCTTCGGATCCAAAAAGTCTTCTTATTTTCTACATTTATAAATTAGTAAGATGCTTTGTCTCATATCTGTAATAACTCTTTTTTAGTTTCTTGTTCAAAACCAAAGTTACCCTTTAGTTTTTTTGTTTTTCTTTTTTTTGTTTTCAATCATCAATCGAATTATTGACTTGCAAACAACGGAAAAGTTACCTATTTATTTTTATATTTTAACCATTTCTTGTGTTATTTCCTTTCCTTTTAAACAAACAATTTCTGCATTTATTCTTAATTTCCTTCAACAGATTTTTCATTTGTTAACTGTCAATTAGTAATCAAACTAATTTATTTGCACCGTAAGAATAATGAGGGATGAATTTTACAAATAACACAATATGTGTGTGAAGATGTTATACGTAATATGTAATATGTAGACCCTAAATTTGAAGTACATTTGCAATTTCTTCTTCGCTTTTTAACTTAAAATTAGTTTGATTGCTAATTGACAGTGTAACATATAAAGAAGAAGGAAAAGAGAGGAGGACCGATACAGAGAGAGAGGGATTTCCAGTGTTTCTGTTCCCTTCCATCTTAGCCCTATTGATTGGTACTATTTCATTTTATTCAATTAATTTTTTATTAAAACAACAATTATTTTTTTTGTGGGAGGAATGATTTACACCATGTTATGATATTATTAACCGTCTAGTCTTTAGTCCCTAACTGCGAAAATATATAAAAGAAAACAATTGATTTGTGATATAATAGCCGAATTGTTGGGATCTCACATAATTGACATAAGGAAAATCGAGTTTGTGAATTGATGTAAAACGAATTATAGAGCCTAAAATATTAAGAAGTTATTAACCTAAAAATAAAAATATAATTAAGTGGTGATAAAGTAGTGGCCTTGTTAAAAATTCGTCATGTTGATCAAGGCCGGAAAATAAATCCTTTCAATCATGAAATTATATCACCCTCTGTTAAGTTACCCGTAATCGCTTTAAATAGCACAAATATTATGATTTCTATAAATTTCGGGATTAATCTCGATTTCAGGTTAGGATGATTCTGATTTATAAAGAAAAGCATTAAAAACTTTGTTATGCTAGTTGATGGAAGTTTTGTTTTTTATGACGGAAGTCTACTAAACCGAAACCATAGTAATTCTCAAAGCGCATAGAAATTCAAATATTTTTAATAAAACAAATGAATTCGTGTGCCATGCATGATTTCTTTTTATTACTTTATTTTATGGCCTTGATTTATTGTATTTCAACATGTTTATTCTTGCGGATGGCGTTGATCACCATCTAATTTCTTTAAAATAACAAAAGATAATTAAAGTTTATATTCTCTAAAGTTAATTCTCCATTTGTACTAATTTGCAATTCACCCTTGTATTTTAATAGGAACAATTCGCACCATCGAACCTCAGTGGCATCATGTTTGGTACAAGGAGTGTACACATTGGAACTTGATAGGCAAAGGAAACGGGTAGGTCCCGAATCACAAGCCAAGCCCTGGTGGGAGTTTTTCCACTTCACTTTACTCGAAACCTTGATCGACGAATCCGATAGCTCCATATACGGTGCCATTTTCGAATATAGCTTCTCTTACCACTACTACAATTACCAAAACATCCCTAATTTGAGAGTACCTCCGCGTTATGTGATCCCTTTCGCGGCACAATCCTAAAATCACAAACTTGGTTCTGTGATGCGGGACTTGATCTCCGCTGCATCTTCGACAACCTCCATCGCGGCGCCAGGTTTGTGCACGCAATGCAAGCAATCCATACTATGGTTGTCAAACAAAGAAACAAATCTGTTTGGCTCGCTGGAAACTCTTTGGGAGCTGGCATGGCATTGCTGGCCGGAACCATGGCAAGGTTCGGATTCTTCCTCGAGACTTACATTTTCAACCCGCCCATCTCGTCTATCCCTCTTGAGAAGCTAATTAATAGCTAAGTGCTAAAAGATGGGATTCGAATCGCCGGGAGTCTCTTCAAAGCCGGCGTAGCCAGGATCTTTAAAGATCTTGAGGTAAATAAAAAAAAATATTTATATAAAAAATTAAAAATTTTGCTTTATCCAAACTATTGGTTAATTAATGGTGGTCCACTAGTTGAAAAATAGTTTTGTTGGTCGAGTCATATATTGTTTCCATGTAGGCTTTGTTCGAAATAGTAGATTTTTAAGTTGGATTTCTTACAAGAAACTATGTACTTTTTGAAATTTTTATTATTGTAGGTTCAAGAAGATGATCTAGCTATGAATATAGTTCCGTGGACACCTTATTTATATGTGAACCCATCAGATCCAATCTGCTCAGAATACATTGGTTATTTCAAGAACAAAACCTTCATGTCTAAGATCGGATTGAGCGAAATCGAGATAATCGCTACTAAAAACCCACTTAGGAGTCTATTGGTTGGGAAAGAAGGAACATCATCACCTTCAGATTTTTCAACTGAGCCTCTTTATCTTCTTCCATCGGCTTATATGACTGTAAACAAGAACGGATCGCATAATAGAAGAAGAGCTCATGGGCTTCACCAATGGTGGGATCCTTCGTTTAATGGTGAGTATTTTTTACCAGTTTAGTCCTACGAGAGGCGACAAAGAAAAAAACCCTATAATATTGCATATTAAGTTGTGACTTTAAAGTATGAATATGATGATCAAGATAGTGGGAATCATACACTTTATGAATAGACTCTTCAAGCTCCATAATATTTGATTAGAAAATTTCCATCGAGCTAACTCATGCCTATATTTTTAAGCGCTTTTGTAAACTTATCAGGCTTTATGTGTTGGGAGGTTTGACTCCATCGGTGGCTTGTGTTGAGACAAGTTTAAATCCCAAACTAATATCCAAGTGCAAGCAATTAAATAATAATCAAGGTATCGAACCACAAGTAGTCAAGAATAACACAGTAAGAATGTAAGTAATTAATTAAGCTAAGCCAAATGATATTTTCGCGTTTAAAATCCTAATTACGAAATAAAACTAGGTGAAACGAGCAAACGATGATGCAAACGAAAGATTAACAATACCGAACAAGTAAACAAGATATGAGCAAGATAACGTAAGCATAAAAAAGTCAAATGCAAAAGTCAACCATAAAGTCAACTACTAAAAATTTGATCAAATAAAGGAAAGCATGGGTTTTGGGCAAAGAAATTGACTTGGGATGATCAATGTCTAAGTAATGATGTTAGGACTACAATTCTAAATCAATTCCATGGCATGAAACACACAAAATAGACTAATCCACTTCCATGACAATAATTCATTTACTAATCATTTAATTAAACTAATTTTCCAATTGTAATTAAATGATCAATAATCATTAAGCATAAGTTCATATAACCAACTAAACACCTTAAGCATCAATTTCCATTGGTTAAGAATGAAAAGCAAGAATTAAGGTTCTCCTAGTCATTTTGTCGAACACCTTCCGGGCACAAATGACTATGTTCTAGATTTTTGATTGATCATGTCAAATCTAGCATTAAGAACACCTTAAACTTTAGAAATCAAGAGAACCTAAGCCTAAGCATTACTAATCAACCACTAAACCTCCCTAATCTACTAAACCCAAAAACCCATTAAAAGACTACTCACTAATCATCATGCTAAACTCAAAGATAAACATAATAAAATGCATAATCATAAAATAAATGATAGAGGTAAAATGAAACTTCACTAAATAATGACAAATCCAAAGATTCAAACACAAATCATGAGAAATGTTTGAAAGTTTAAAAGAGAAATAATATGATCCAACTTAGGTATTTTTGTGTCTAAAACATATATATATATACTAAAAAAAAAGTTCCCGGGTCAACCCGGGACAAACCGGGTAGGATCCGGATCAAACCGGAAAAGTCAACATTTTTTGGGAAAAGTCAACTGAGGTAAACTCACTCGGTGTAGCTTCACTTGGCTTCAAAACCGAGTGAAAAATACACTAAAAAAACAGTGACTTTTTGTCAGTTTCACTCGGTGCAGCTTCACTTGGCTTCAAAGCCGAGTGAAAAACACACTAAAAAGCCAGTGACTTTTTGACGGCTTCACTCGGTGCATTTATACTCGGTTTTGGCCAAGTGAGAGTGTACTCGGTTTAGGCCACTCGGTCATGACCGATTGGTCATGTATCTTCGGCATTTCTTCATTTTTTTTGCTCCTTTGGTAAATTCTTCCAACTCCAATCCACTTTCTAGCCCTCCAACGTATCCTCTTAATTCCAAAAACTCCAAATGTATCTAAATCAAACCAAAACAAGGGCCAAAGTGCACAAATACATGTCCTAACTTTAAAATGCATTTAATCGCTAAAATGAGACTAAAATGATCATAATGTGTTGCAAATGCTATAAAATAATAAATAAGAGATGACAAAGACATGAGTCATATAGTGTAAAAACACCAAATATTAGCTTGACACATAATCTCACCTTGACAACTTGATTGTTTACTGATCTATTTACAAAATAAACAACAATTTTGAATTCATTTTTTGTTTGTAGATTTTATGGGATCTTGAGAATGGTGGTATCCCTAAGCGGTTCTGCAGTTATAGAGAATATAAAGAAGTTTCTCTATCAACGAGAGAAAGGTTTCTTGTACACTCCATTGTCGTATATGCATGTTGGGATGCTTATTCTCCAGCATACTTAAACGCACTCGAGCAATTGGACAACGTTGAAGTTGTCCGAGTTACACGAAACATAGGTAAAAGTGATCTTTTTAAGTTTTTTACTAATCATTTTAAACTCATATAATTTTTTTCATCATCTAACAACTTGTGTTTTTTTCAGACCAAGTAAGAGATGACTCGGACTTATCAATGAAAGAAGGCATACTTTCTTGGGCGGTACTTCATTAGCCTCATGCACCGATGTTTCTAATAACTTCGGACAAAGATTATGTCGAAACCATTCAATCTATGATGTCTTACGGGTTTAGATTCTTGGTGGCCTGTAGCGATAGAAGTTCGGGCCCCGAAATTTGGACTGTAACTGAATCCGTTGAGTGGCAAAACGTAGCTCACGGTCGTCTTCTTCTCCCCGCTGATGGTGGCGGCATGCCTTGGGAAAAGGTCACTCTCCGCCGAAGAGGCCACTTCCACCAATTCCTCAGACACCTCTCGTAAAGGTTGGTTAGATTTTTGAGTTATATAAATGGTCTAAACGGTAGATATCCATTTCATATGGTTTGAACATAATTTTGTGTCAATAATTTTTGTATTCTAGGTTTTATGGGATGTAGATAGTACCCCTATTCCCTCTGGTTTATATGTAGGGGAGATCGGTGCAAATTTAGTACAAATTTAGAGAATGTGCTTAAAGAACTTGGGTATGGAGGTGTACGTGGTGAAATCGAAGCTATTATGAAGCCTGGAACAATAAAAAAAGAATTGAGAGACAAAATGAAGAAAAAGGCTTCAAGATTTCAATTGTGTTTCCTCCTAGGAGAGGTAAATAACATTTTTTGGTATATCTTCAGTATTTTTTTTTTTTTTTAATAGACGAGACAAAGACCAAATGATTCGTTGGTTGCCGTGTTATATGGACTTTGCGAATCAACATTGTAACATTACTGTCAAAATCTTCTTAAGATTCTTCAACACCGCTCAAAACCGGTTTTAAGCTATTAGAATTTCAATTTAACCGGATTCAAACCGGTTCAGTGTTTCAGTTTTGGAATAAAAGTACTGTACAAACCGGTTCTGTTGAACGAAATCTCTGGCCGAGGAAGGGAAACAAACGGTTCAATTATGTGAAAATAATGCACACCAAATCTCAAACTTTACATGTATAACTTTCCGATATAGTTTAGTAATGATATAATACAGCGATTGCGATTCACAGATTGGTTTTACACAGCTATAACTCTGATATTATGTATACAACAACTATACCAACGGTTATAAGTACCTTGCAAACTCGGAGAATTATACCAAGTATGATCATACATTCAAGTATGGTGGCTCATTTTGGTTTGGTTCGGTTTTAGAAAATGTAGCGATGGAGGTAATCAACTCTAGCCTGATGCTTGAGTATGAAGTTATCCTCTTGAAGAAATTAAACATTGTTATTGAAAAAAAAAATAGTTATCTGTTACAATCTAGAAAATATATTTTTCATGATGTCAAACGGTGCTACTAGACTCCCAAGTCATGTTGCATCACTCACCGAATATACTATGATATAAAACAAAATTTATCTATTCATAATTATATACCTTTATCAAAATTCATAATACTTCGTTATTATCGGATTATCATACACAAAACTAGACTTGATCAAAATTGCATATTCAAATCAATACAAAATACCATTGGTCATTTTAAAAGAACAGCTTTTCATTTTAGCTACACGTTTTTTTGTATTTTTGCAGTTGAATCCAAATTTATTAGAGGTGTTCAAGATTGTAAACTGAACCAAACTGAATCGATATAAAATAGCATATTCTATTAGATAACTCAATCAATTCATCTATATAACATTTAATTATATCTTCTCTCAACAACATAAAAACAGTTAATTATATGTTTTTTTAATAAAACAACATGTTTTCACACTTATAAACATATATCTGTTTCTAGAAAATAACATGATATGGACGAAATAACATGCGTGTTCTCAACTTTTCTGAAGTGATACATAAAAAGAAAGAATATAGGTCAAATGGTCACTGAATTATTTTATAAAATTTATTTGGGGCTTCTGTCTTGTCGGAAAGTGAAGTTTAACTATGTTTTTTTTTCGTTTTCAATGTAAAGAAAGAAGTAATAATGTGGAGAATTTTGTCTGAAAGTGTGAATGATGCTCTTTCTCGTTGTCAAAAGAAAAGGCTTTTCTCTGCATTTTTGTCTTCGCAAAAACTACCCTACCTGGGCAACAATTTGCATTGGGAATATATTCATGTAGGCAATATAAAAATTAGGCAAATAACAAAATAATTCATGATTGATTGCATTCATACCCTTTTAATATTTATTCATTACTTTTTTCTCTATAACCGAACACAATTATTTATTTTTGAATATAATTTTTGTTTGACTTCTGTTTAAGGTACTAACCTATAAGATAGTAAATTTTTTAATACAAGTGTTTATGTTTAAATGGTATTTATCTTTAAATAGTTTTCATTTTCTTTTTAACAATATGGTTTTTGAATAAAAGTAATATTTTGTTTGATCAAACCAAAATGACAAACGATGGTGAAGTCTGGAATAGCAAAAGAGCTTCAAGGCCTCCCAACAAAAGAAATTCAATCTTCATTACTTCTGATTCATGTGCAAGCAAATCACCGGATCAGATCAAACAAAAAACACACAAAAACAAGAGCCGGTTAAGAACAATCAGATCTCAAGTTCCTGAGACCAGTAAAAGCGATTTTCGCACTTTGAGAGATGACTATAGCTCAGTGTCACAGAGACGGATCATTATTTCAGAGACCATTCTTCGTGCAAATGGGATATAACTGAGGCTGTACCTGTCATTATGATGTGTATTAAGAAGATGTTCAATCCTAAAAGGCTTGAGAATGTTTGGAACCTTATAGAAACAAATCATGTTTTGGGTTGAATTCAAGCATTCAACTTACCAAATAGGTGCACAAATCTCGCATAGGATCGCAAGTACCGTCAGAATTTTGCTGTGGAGCTACAAGAGATGAGAAAGATTTTTCAAAAAGACTGCAATTTCAAGCTGATTGCAGATTTTGGCCATTACTCAGATTGGATCCTGCAGTATCTCTAAAGAGCTAAACATGGTCATTGGTTGTTGTATGAGAGCGCAAGAACTTACCAAGAGAGCGCAAATGAGTGCAACGACGACGCATGTAGATTCAAACAGGGTCCAACATCATATTTATCTGTTGCTCAGGTCCCATGAGGAAGGCTGTGCTGCAAAAGAAACATTGATCTCTTGTGGTTTAAAAAGAATAACAATGTGGAGGTGAAAATGGCAAGAGAAGATAACATCATCAGATCCTTGCCAATGGAAAACCGCTTTAATTGAACCATTGACTGGGAAATTGAACCCTTGACTGGGAAAAAACTACATGCCTATCGGATTAAGAAGAACATCAATCACTACATGCCTATTAATTTGAGAAATCGGAATAGAAGTAAACGCTCTGAGATATGATTCCATCCAATGATCCAAAATACGTACAAATTCACACGACTTATTAATTATTATTATCTCTTTTTTTGTCAACCACTTATTAATATGTTTTAATTGCCAATTTGTAGACAATTTGTCAATTTGTAAATAAGAAGCGGTTGACACGGTCAGGCTAGTGTCAGTGTAAAAAAATGGTCTCGAAATGTCGTCGGATCCAAAAGTCTTTTTTTTTTTTTGGTCAATGCCAAAAGTCTTCTTATTTTCTATGTTTATAAATAGTAAGATGCTTTGTCTCATCTGTGTAATAACTCTGTAGTTTTCTTGTTCAAGCCAAAATAATTCTTTTGTTTTCTTTCAAGCATCAATCAAGGCAACAACTCTTTAGTTTACTTTAAACAGATTCGATTAATTCGATTCTGATTGACTTGCAAACAATGGAAAAGGGTATGTTGTTTCTTATTTTAATACCTATTTATTCTCTATTTTCACCATTTTTTTTTAAACTTATTTTTCACCATTTCTTGTGTTATTTTCTTTCCTTTTAAACAAACAATTCGCTGCATTTGTTTCTTAATTTTCATTCATCACAATTTTCATTTGTAAAATTCATCCCTCATTATTCTTCGAAAAATACCCTAAAATATCACAAAATTATTTTTTCTTCCAAATTTAGTACACCAAGTACATTTGCTTTGCCTACTTCGCTTTTTAATCAATTAGATTGTAATTTAAAGTGTAACATACAAAGAAGAAGAAGAAAAAGAAGGAAAGAGAGAGGAGGAGCAATGGCCACAGAAAGAGGGATTTCCAGCGTTTCTGTTCCCTTCCATCTTAGCTCTATTGATTGGTACTATTTCATTATATTTAATAAATTTCTTATTAAAATAACAATTTTTTTTTATGAAAATGATTTACACTGCATCATAATATTACCAACCATTTAGTTTCCAGCTTAGAACTTCAAAATTATCAAAAGACATTTGATTTGTGATATAATAGCTGAACTGCACGTAATTAACAGAGGGAAAACCAAATTTATAAAACGGATGTAAAACGAATTATAAAACGTAGAATGTAAAAAGTTAATAACCAAAAAAGTAAAAACATATATAAATGGTAATGGATAAATCTCGCTTTGATAAAAGATTTGTCATGTTGATCAAGGCCAAAACATGAATCTCTTTAACCATGAAATTATTTCATCTTTACGCTTTAAACAGCAAAAATATTAAAAAATTTATGGATCTATGGATTAATCTAAATTTTGGGTTACGTTTAGAATGATCATATGATTATAACAAAAGCATTTAAAAAAAAATTATGCTAGTGGATGGAATTTTTTTGATGACCAAAGCCCTCTAAACCAAAACTATAGTAATTCTTGAAACGCATAAAAATTCAAGTATTTTTACTAAAATATATTTATTCATGTGACATGCATGATTTCTTTATATTAATTTATTTTATGGTTTTGATTTAATGTATTTAAACAGTTTAGTCATCGGGCATGGCGTTTATCATCATCTAATTTCGTTAAAATAACAAACGGTGATCAATATCCAAATTGCTTATTCTCTTAATTTAATTTTCCATTTGTACTAATTTGCAATTCACCCTTTGTATTTTAATAGGAACAATTCGCACCATCGAACCTCAGTGGCATCATGTTTGGTACAAGGAGTGTACTCAATGGAAATGGATAGGCAAAGGAAACGAGTAGGTCCCGAGTCACTAGCCAAGCGCTGGTGGGAATTTTCCCACTTCACTTTACTCGAAACCTTGATCGAAGAATCCGATAGTTCCATATACGGTGCCATTTTCAAATACAACTTCTCCTACAACTACCAAAATATCCCTAGTTTGAGAGTACCTCCACGTTACGTGATCGCGTTCCGCGGCACAATCCTAACATCACAAACTTGGTTCTCTGATGCGGGACTTAATCTCCGCTGCATCTTCGACAACCTCCATCACGGCATCAGGTTTGAGCACGCAATGCAAGTAATACATAATATGGTAGTCAAACACAGGGACACATCTGTTTGGCTCGTTGGACACTCTCTGGGAGCTGGCCTGGCAATGCTGGCCGGAAAGACCATGGCAAGGTTCGGATTCTTCCTCGAGGCTTACATTTTCAACCCGCCCATATCGTCTATCCCTCTTGAGACGCTAATCAAGCACAAAATGCTAAAAGATGGAATTCGATTCGCCGGGAGTCTCTTCAGAGCCGGTGTAGCCAAGATCTTTAAAGATCTTGAGGTAAATAATAAAAATATTTTTATAAAAAAATTGAATTTTTTGCTCTATCCAAATTATTGGTTTAATTAATAGTGGTCCAGTAGTTGAAAACTCAATTTATCAACTTCGTTTCCATGTTGGTCACTCCAGGCTTTAACTGTTCGAAATAGTGGATTTTTAAGTTGAATTTCTTACAATAATTAAACTAGATATTTTTTTTGATATTTTTGTTATAATAGGTTCAAGAAGATGATCTAGCGATGAATATAGTCCCGTGGACACCTTATTTATATGTGAACCCAGCAGATCCAATATGCTCAGAATACATTGGTTATTTCAAGAACAAAACCTTCATGTCTAAGATCGGATTGAGCGAAATCGAGAGAATCGCTACTAAAAACCCACTTAGGAGTTTATTGGTTGGGAAAGGAGGAACATCATCACCGTCAGATTTTTCAACGGAGCCTCTTCATTTTCTTCCATCGGCTTATATGACCGTAAACAAGAACGTATCGCATGATAGAAGAAAAGCTCACGGGCTTGACCAATGGTGGGATCCTTCGTTTAATGGTGAGTATGTTTTTTACCAATTTAATTCATGACTTGAGCTTTCGTACGTCGCTTCAATCGTTTTTAAGTATACTAAATAATATACTATCTATGATGATGATTTTTGTGTTGTTGTTAAGGTACTATCTTAGACATGTTCAATGTATCAAACTAAATATACATAAATTAAGCAACATGATGTATGTGAAAGATTGTGAACGACCATCTCCGATGATTCTGTTTCGTGCTATTGTACCCACACGTATTACATACGTGTGTTTTGGATTTTACATACGGAATTAACCTTTTAAAAGAATTACACAAAGTTGAAATTTTATATCTTGGATTGGAAAATTTGGTTTTGAATAATTTTTTTAAGAGGTTTAAATTTTGTGAGGCTGGAATAAGATATAAAATTTCTAGTGGGGATGTAGATTGATCATTGTTTTGTTAATTTTATAAGATAGACAAATTTTTAAATGTTAGTATAAAATATAGGACTTTTTTTAGGAATCTCGTATTAGGTATTAGTCCCCTGTTCAAAAACGCGGCCGGTTAACCGGCGAATAGACCGTCGGCGGCCTAGACCCGCGGTGATTTTGGTATAATCAGATTAAAAATCGGCACTTTAGAAAAAAACTTTTTTTGTTTGTTTTAAGCATAGAAATCAAAGTATATGTTAGATCTACTAAAAGTAAGTACAAATGACCTAAAAATGGAAGATTGAAAACAGAAGAAGTGAAGAAAACTTACAGCCGTCGAGTTTAGGGTTGCAGGAAACGGATCTCATATGGAGAAGATGAAGATAAAAAGACCATAATACCCTTCATTAAAGAAAAAACGGAAAAAAACAAAACTTTCGGAATTAGACCTTAAACTCCCGAACCACCAAGTCAACACTAATTATTGTTATATCGTAACATTACTAATATATAAACGCATAAATCCATTAAAAAAACCCTAAAACTAATCTCCAATTAATCCCCGTATAATCCCGATTTATTGATTCGGCGCTAGGCCCTACTCAACCGGCCGATTAACGCCTAACGAATTTTTGAACATTGAGTATTACCAAACTATTTCGTCTCAGTTTTTATTGACATTATTCTTTTAAGAGTCTATCTACCTTTAAAAAAAAGAATTAAATCTTCATTTCGATGTAATCATATGACATATATATTAAAAATGTTAATAACTTTTAAAAAAATTGAGAGTTAATTGCAAATTGGTTCTCTTTATTTGGCTACAAGCCTAAAACGATTAATAAATTTTGGAATACTATCAACTTTGACGAATAGAATGATGAATAGTTGCGAAAGACTAAGAAATGGAAGAGAAATGAGAGGACAATTCACCTGAAATTGCGTGGCAACATAATCTCAAAGTTTTTGCCAGGAAAGAAAGTTATTAACTGTGAAGTAATTGGATTTTTTCCTTGTTTGCCAGCTATACGTAGGATAGTCAGCATATGGCTATACATCCATACTAAATTAATATATCAAAATCTACACCAAAAATTGAATTTATATGGTGACATACACAAACAAACATAGGTTATGTGACTAACACCATAACCATTATTTTCGGCACTGTTCCGTTGTATCGCACGATGAAATTCGGTATCGTCCGGTTAGATCCGAATTGATCCATAAAAAATATCCGACCGGTTTGTATTTATAACCGACCCAACCCAAAGCTCAAGTGAATTGGTCCATAAATACCCGAAACATAAATTAACTCATAGGTATTTTGGTTCTACGTTGGGTATGTTCGGGTAGTTCGGGTAAATTTTACAAATTTTCTTTGTTATTTTTCGATTAATTCGGTTAGTTCAGATATTTAGATATTTTCGGATAGCTCGGATAAAATAACCAATTTAGGTATATTATTTCAATTTTTATAGATTTTTTTATTATTATTTTTCGGGTATTTTCAGGTATTTTGGATATTTTCGGATAATTTGGATAAAAGATAACCGAACCGAACGAGAACCAAAAAATTTCGGGTAATTGTTGGTTCTCATAATTAAAAACCAAACCGATCCGGAACCGATTAGAATTAAACCGAAACTGTTTCGGTACCTATATGGAGCCTAAACCCCCCTCTACCCGAAAGATTGGCCTGGACATTCAGATATCTGTTCGGGTTCGAGTCGGGTAATTTGGGTTTTTGAATTTTTGGGTTTAGGGATAAGTCGACCCATTCGGGTATTAAAAAATTTTGGATCGGGTTCGTTCGGGTTTTGTTGGGTTCGGGTATATGTTTGAAACCCGCTAATACCCAAAATGTGTCCGGGTTCGGGTATTTTCGGATTTTTACCCAAAATACTCAAAAATTACCTGAAATACTCAAAAATGACCCAAAATAATCATAATCACCCGAATTTTTTTTCCGAATTTGGTTCGATTTAATTATTTTTTACTCGAATTATCCGAAAATACCCGAAGAAATAAGAAAAACAAAATTGTAAAAATTCAAATAATATACCTAAATTGATTATTTTTACCCGAATGTATCCACAACATCCAAATTGATCCAAAAAACAAAGAAAAAACTATAAAAATTACCTAAATTACATGAACATACCCGACCTTAAATCTAAATATCTTTAGGTTAATTTATGTTTCAGGTACTCCGGATACCCGTTCGGTTCTCGTTTCGATTCCGGGTTCGGTTCGGGTTTTTTGGTACTAGATGTTGAGAACCCATTCAGGTATTTGAGAAAATCGGTTTCGGGTTTGGTTTGGGTAATTCATATCGGATTCGGTTATCCGAAACAATGCCGAAAATAATGGTTATGGTGTCAGTCACATAACTTATGTTTGTTTGTGTATGTCACCATGTAAATTCAATTCTTGATGTAGGTTTTGGTATATTAATTTAGTCTGAATGTGTAGTCATGTGCTGGACTATACTTCGTGTAGCTGGCAATCATTTTTCTCTTTTTTTTTATCTAATTGTGTTTTAAAATTAGTGTGCATTGAGTGTGATGTTTTTGCTTTGTTCGATTTGTGTTTGAATTTTCGTTTTGTCTTATCGATGAGCACAGCAAATGTGGTATGGTTTTAGTAACTATCAACTGTGACCAATTATTTCTAACACTGTGAACAAACAAACGTATTTTTCCAAATAGAATTGTAATAGTCGATAAAATCAACATGTATGAAAATTGATTTGTTTCAATAAAAAAAAGGGTAAATAACAAACACATTTGTTTTCTTTCACAAATTTTCACCGAATACGGTATAACGTTAATCTTTCATTTTTTAAAAAAATATAAAATGCGAGTAATTCATCTTTTTGGAATGAATGGTAAGGTAGAGTGTGATTAATAGTCAAAGAAAATACGCACCGTACATTTTGCTGCACTCACGGCCATTATGTAAACCTAACCATGTGATCCCATGAAAAAAGAGACGTGGATATCTCTCGTCCTTATTATACGTTACTTACACCGATAACAAAAAAAAAACTAGAAAAGATTAATAAAATAACGCTGTTTGATCAATTCTGTTTGTGGGGTTAACCTCTGTTAAATCGAGGGCGTAAAACCTTCGAAATTAGTTAGTTTGAGTATTAAAGAAAAAGTGATCATTAGTTCATGTATTATTCGGATAGCCGAAATAATCTGTGTATTTTTCTAACAAATATTATTTAGTTGAGTTTTTTTGCAAGACTTTTCCCAATATTTAATACTCGTTGCTTAAAACCAATTGGATGTTTGGATAAGGAAGCGATGCAGCGCATAATTAGAATTATTATTAAAATTAATATGTATTATTTCTATTTTATGTATTTTGTTATATTTTCTATTCTAATTAGGATTAAGATTTTCTAGGCTTTTGGGTTTTCTTATATATAGCCTCTTAGGTTTATTGTATTATGAAGTTGTTGAATTTATAAAAGAAGAGCTTTTGCTTTTGAATAATCTCTATCCCTTATATTCGGTAGATCTTGATATATTTCAACGAGTTCAAGAAGTAGGTCTCAAACGAGGATTCTATTAAATCCTTTGGTTGAGCTGGTAGGTCCCAATCGATTCATTTGAATCCATTGGTTGAACTGTTTATTGTTGCTTCCGTTCCATCAAAAAGTAACTCTTAGTTTTCAAGCATCCTACTCGTTCCCACACCTACTTGGCTACATCCATCTTCCTTTTATAGGATGGACATAAATAACAAGTTGAACAAAAATTCTTCAAATCCAAATCGACTCACATTGTAGTTTAAATCAAAGGAGTGGGCATAAATAACAATTTGAACAAGAATGTTCAAATCGAAATCGAATCAAATTGTAGTTTAAATCATAACTATAAATTTTATACCGGAAATTTTGAATCATAACTCAAAATCTCTTTCTACCAAAATTGAAAAATCAATTATCTTATAAAGAAGATGGGTGGGAATAGGAAAAAAAAATAGAGGAAATTGAAAATAAATGATGTTTTTTTTTGGAATTTGTCCATCTATACCTGGTATATTTAAGATTGGTAAACTAAATTTTACTTTAATTGAAATCTTAATATACCCTTAAACAAACCCAATAGATTTAAACATATTTTATGGACTAATTTACAACAATATTTGTTCGTTAAGTTGGTTTATGAGTGAAAAATGTTGATTGATGTCCCAACTTCGAGGCTTTCTCCTACCATTTTTTTATATTTATTTATTTTATCAATGATAATATTTTTCAAAAATTAAATATTAATGGTTAATTCAACCGCTCAATGACTAATAAAAACATATATAATTGAGTCATATAATAGTAACATCTGTTATGTCATTTAGTTTTTGCTAAATTTGTATCTCCATTATCTTGATAACTAATTAATATATACTAAATCTATATTGATATTAATTTGTTTTTCTTTGTTTTTGTCAGATTTTAATAACTATCATTTTTTATTATTTAAGTTACAAATTTGTTGTTATGTGTATTTACCCTTTTGTATCTTGTATTTATAGTTTTTCAATGTATTAAAGTATATTTTAATTTGACTAAACATTGTGCGTAATATATAAAATAATAAAATACTAAAATACTAAAAATAAACTTCCAAAAACTCATATTTCACGATTAAAATATCAACAATAATGGTCTATAATAAAAATCAAAACTAATAATTTCACATTATTAAAGTGTAAATTAAAAGGTTATATATATAAACTGTAGGTAGATAATTGAATTCCACATCAACCATACTCTGTTCAATTCTGAAACCATTATCTTGAGCTCTTCAAGAGTTGTAGTAGATTGCAAAGTAAGTAATCTCGCACGTTTTTTTCTTCAGCAACCATAAATCTCCACTTCTTCTTCTCAAACGATTTTCATACACCACAAGTTACATAGATCTGCATTATGTTTAGTTTCTAAACACATGAAAAGAAAGAAAATTCATCATGAGAAAACGCTAGGTATATAGAGAAAGGAAAAAATTGATAATTTTATTGAATTCTAAAAAGAGCATAATACATATTCTAAATTCCGCATAACGTAATCTAACAATATATTTGATTTCCTAAACTGCTAGATTTTGTTTTAAGATTTACAATATTTAATTTCCTTAATTTTCGGAATTCTGCAATAATTTAGAATTGCTTTTCTAAACTTTGCAGAATATAGAGCAAACAGAAGAATATGTATTCCGCCATTTTTAGAACTAACTTTAGTAGAAGACATATTCTAAATTTTGTTAACAAATGTTATATAATATATTCTAATTTTTGTAGAACATAGAGTAAAGTGCAGATGACGTATTCTAAAATTGTCTTCTAAATTTCGTAGAATGGAAGTGTATTTTAAACTTTTTAGAACATGTACAGTGCGTAGATTACATAATCCGAACGTTTTAGAACATGTATAAAATACAGAAGGTGTATTCTAAACAAAGCAAAACGAATTTTATAAATCCAAAATTTAATCTATCAATTAGCAAACAATATTTGCACAGTTGATAAAAAATCTTATTCTTTTGTTTCTCACGTATTTGATAAAAAAAATTGAAGAAAAATAATGATTTATATTAAAAATGATAGTTTAGACATAAATGAAAACTTTCAAATAAAGAGATATATGGACAAACTTAAAAAAAAAACATCATTTATTTCCAATTTTCCAAAAAATATATATATACAAATGGAAAACCTCCTTAAATTTCTGATTGTCCACATCATTAGGAAAGAAGAAACGAGATTGGGGAAATTTACCTTAAATAACTAAAATACTATTCCACATATACGTCCAAAGAAAGTATATATATACTATTTCCTCATTTCACACTGAAACCAAGAGTTTGCCGACAAAAATAGCTAAAGGTTTGGGCTTAACGACTTAATGGCCCAAAGTTTAAAAGGCCATCATGCACTTCAAGTCAGTATTTAGTAGGTGTGACATTGCTTTCATTGCTACGTCATGAAAACCCCAGACCTAAGTCGCTACGTCCATTATATATAGACGCTATAACGTTATATCCAAAGGTGCATTTCGGACAACTGTAAATAGCTCTTTACTTGTTTCTTTTTTTTTTTTTTTTTTGAGAGAACTCTTTACTTGTTTCTTGATACGAAATAATTCTCTTTTTTCTTTTTTTGTGATATGGAGGAAATAATTATTTAGTTTACTTCATCAGATCCAGTTAAATTCGATCGATCTTCCAGAATCTATATCATGAAAAACAGCACGTAAGATTTCTTTTATTCAATTAAACCATTTTGGGTATTATATATCTTCTTCCTTTTTTAAGGAAATCTCTATGTATTTATGTTAGAGTGATACATTACAGTCTGACAGAACCAAAAAATAGTTCCTCCAATGTTTCTATAGTTTGTTGTTCATGAAGGTTTATTGGTTATTGGTTAGTGGAGTACCATACAAAACAAGATCATGTGTTACTAGATCATTTATTTTATAATCTTTTTCAAAATCATGTGTTATTCTTTTTAATAAATTCTAAATATTAGTTGAAATCTGGTGTTTTTCATTGTATTTTAATAATGATTTGAGTTAAGATTTGAATTTTTTAAGTTAAAAATAAAAAGTTCAAATCTGATGGTAAGTAAACCTTGTGATTTATAAAATCCACATGTTTTCTTTCAGTATAGTTTACTCTAATCGATTTTTTTAATATTTGTGCGGTGCAAATGTTTTACTAAAAATATACTATGAAGATGAATGATGTATGTATATGTTTATACCTAGATCGCATTTGATTTTTGTTCTTCACCTCTTTGTGTAATTTACTAATTGGCAATTCTTTGAAATATAAAACACAAGTTATTTGTCCAATATAAATGTAGTACATATCACTTGAATAGAAGTTAACTATACAACAAAAATCTTCACTTTTATATGTTCTGTGTTTTTCTAATGCATCATAATTTTTACAAACTTCGAAAATATTACAAAATTCTTCAAGAAGCATTTAAAAAGGCTTCTGAAAACAAAATGTATATCAAAGGTAAGAAGACTTCAATAGTCTCTCCCAGTGATATTTTTAGCTTTATGAAGCCTCTAGGAAGCCTTCCCAAATGATATTTTAAAAATTACAATAAATTGTTACAATATATTTTAAGATAATGAAAAATGATATTTTTAAGGAATCTTGTTAAAATAACTAAAGATGTCTCGTGTATCTCCATCGGGAATTTATCCGCAATTTCCCCAACAATTTATTTTCCTCCTTTATTTTAAAATATTATGACAATTTTTATGTCTAGAAATAACCAGTATTTTCTCATTTTCTTTTATTTTGACATTTTTATTTTTAATCGTCTATTTTATTAAATTAATTAAGTGACTTAGACCATTCAAAGGAGAAAAAGCAAAATTATAATATTGTCTCAAATACCTTGGTTATTTATTGAGTAGCCTCTCACTTCACTAACAAAGTGAAACAAGCTACAAAATCGTACATGATATTTTATTATCACTGTTATAAACAATGATAGGTACAGACAATATAATTGTATCTACGGTATAATATTTAATTATTTAAGATATGTTTTAGGTTACTAACAATTTTTTCGTATGTAGTAAGGGTGATTACTACTGTAACATATAAGCAATAAGAAGAAGAAGACGACAACGAAAGTGTGAAGGTGGAACTGATGGCCTCACCAAGAGAGATTTTTAACATTTCTGGTCCCCTCCATCTTAGGGGATTTCTTGACTGGTAATTTCGTTTTATTTAATATCTTCCCTTTTAGCCGAATGTTTGAATCACATGTAGTTAAAACGAAGAGCAGAGTTCTTCAACTAATGTAAAAACAAAATTATAAAACGTAATTGCTTCAGAAAAAAAAAAAATTAACGATGATCAAGCAAAAAAAGTATATTTGTAGAGACCGGATGGTGTTATATAGGATCCACCTGCAAAGACTTTAAAAATTAGAAAACAAGTGCTATAAAAACTGTAAATTGATCCAACATATGTGCTTTCCAATAACACCTTAAAGCTTTCATGGCCATCCAACTATTTGCTTGCTCCAATCTCAAATATCTTTAGATTCGATTTTGATACCTATGTGAAAGGTATCGAAAACAATCAGTAGATTGTGCAGTCAATAGCTCGATCCCACTCTCATCCGATGGTTTAACTACATCTATACAATCCCTAGGAATTACATTTTTATTAGCTTATAGCAACAACATTGCATGCGAGACCTCTGTTTTGTTTTTTCTTTTGACTTCTACATATTTTTGCATGTGCGTTTCGAATTTAAATAATAAATAACATTTCATAAAGATAAAAAAGAACAATGATATCCATATTTACTCGATCGATTCTATAATAATTGGCTTGTTTTTAATAGGAGCAATTTTATCAATAGAACCTCCGTGGCATCATGTCTGGTACAAGCAGTGTACACATTGGAACGAGACATACAACAAAACCGGATGATTGGTCACAACGCACAAGCTGTTCATTGGTGGGAGTTTTTCGGCTTCACTTTAGCCGAACCACCCCTAATTGACCAATCAGACGGCTCCATATACGGTGCCGTTTTCAAGTTCATGTACAGCCAAAACTACGATTACCAAAATACCCATTCCTGGGAAGTACCTCCCCGTTACGTGATTGCGTTCCGCGGCACGATCCTAACATCAGAAACTTTGGTTTGTGATGTGGAACATGACATCCGTTGCATCTTCGACACCCTCCACCACGGAACCAGGTTCGTGCAGGCCGTTCAAGCAATCCAAACTACCTTGTCCAGGTACAGCCCCACAGCTGTCTGGCTCGCTGGACACTCTCTAGGAGCCGGCCTGGCATTACTCGCGGGGAAGACCATGGCCATGTTCGGATGTCCCCTCGAGGCTTACATCTTCAACCCGCCTGTCTCCTCGATTCCTCTAGAGCAGGTAGTTGAGAGTGACGATCTTAGATCTGCGGTTCGACGCGCTGGAGATATCGTCAAAGCCGGCATAGCCAGAGCCCTAGGCTATAATGAGGTAAATATAAATATTTTTTTGTTAACGAGGAAATTCCGGATCTCGTAATTAAATCTATGACTCCCATTGGTACCGCGGTGTGGGACGATCCAAATAGTAATAAATATATATATATATACTCAATTTTTAATAATCTACTTGTGACAGTTTAGAAAGCATAAATAATCTATCCCCAATATATAATTTTTTCTATGAACAATCTCAAAGATGTTGATTTGCTTACAAGAAACTAAATCTCCTCTTCTTGATATTTAATTCTATCTTGAATTATATACAGGGTCAAGAAGGCGAATCATTCAGGAAATTAGCATCATGGATACCTAATGTGTATGTGAACCCATCGGATCCAATCTGCTCAGGATATATTAGTTATTTCAATGACAGAAGCGGAATGTCCGAGAGGATCGCTGCTAGATTCTCACTTAGGGGTATGTTGTTCGGAGGAGGAGAAAGTCCATTGTCATATTCTTCTTCACCAGAACGTCTTCATTTTCTTCCGTCAGCCTTTATGACGATAAACATGACCCAATCGCCGGATTTTAAGACAGCTCATGGGATTCATCAATGGTGGGATCCTAGGTTTATTGGACACTCTGCTTTGTTCCAATTTTGATTCATGACTTGGGCTTTCATCGCTTCAGTCATCTTCTTGTCAACTGAATAATTTGTAAAATATGTATTCTCAAATGTACGAACTAGACGTACCTAAATATTTGTAGCTTTTTTTCTCGGTTAGGGATTTTTCCCTTTTGTTTTGTTTTCTTTGCTTTGGAAATTTCGGACAAACGTTTTTCGTTTACTAGGTTTTTGGTTCCGGAAAATTTTCTCTAAACTAGCCGGTTTTGTTTCCGGAAGGGTTAATGCGTGTTGAGGACAAATTTTAAATCCTAACTTAATATCCAAGTGCAAGCAATGAGTAGTAACTAGGTATGGAACTACAAGGAGCTTGAATAACTACAATAGGAATTCAAGTAATTAATTAAGCTAAGCTAACAATGTATTTTTGTTTTTTTCAAATCCTAATTATGCAACTAAGTGAAAATAGTGAAATGAAAATGATAAAAAAGAAGGTAAACAAGACTAAAAAACTAAATAGAAATTAAAAAAGCAACTAAACAAGATTAAGCAAACCAAATGAAGCATAAAAAAATACAAAATGCAAAAAGTCAACCGTAAAGTCAACAACTAAAAACTTGATCAAATATGAGAAAGCATGGGCTTTGTGCAAAGAAATTGATTTGGGATGATTAAAAATTAACTAATAATGCTAGAACTAACAATCAAACTTAATTCCATGAGATGAATCACTCAAATAGACTAATCCACTTCTATGGCACTAATTAATTTATTAACCAAATAATTAAAGCTAATTTTCTAATTGCAATTAAATGATCAATAATCATTAAGAATAAGTTCATAAAGCCAACTAATCACCTTAAGCATCAATTCCATTGGTTAAGAATGAAAAGCAAATTTAGGGTTCTCCTAGACATTTTATCGAACATCTTTTGGGCATAAAATATCCAAAATCTATATTTTGATTAGCTAAGTCTAATCTAGCATTAAACACACCCTAAATTTTAGAAATCATAAGAATCTAAGTCTAGACATCATTAATCACCCATCAAACATCTCTAATCTACTAATCCCAAAAACCCATTAAAAACTACTCACTAATCATGATGCTAAACACAAAGATAATCATAGATAAAGACATAATCATAAAAGAAAATATAAAAAATTAAAAAAACTTCACTAGAAATGGAAAATAGCAAAGATCCAATCACAAATTATAAAAAAAAGTTTTTGCATAAAAGAGGTAAAGAGAAAATCAACTTAGCAAAACATAGGTTAGTTTTGGCCTAAAACATATTTATAAGTCTAGGGAAAAATATCCGGATCGACCCGAAACAAACCGGATCGGACCCGGATCAAACCAAAAAAGTCAACAAAATGTCTTAAAAAGTCAACTGTGCCTATTCACTCGTTGTGGATGTATTCGGTCTAGAAGCCAAGTGAAAAACACGTCCCAATTTCCAGAGGCATTTTTGGTAGCTTCACTCGGCGTCATTTCACTCGGTCATGACCAAGTATGACCAAGTGACCATGCATGCTTGTCTACTCGGCGTCATCCACTCGGTTATGACCGATTCAACAAGCAACTTTGGGTTTTCTTCATTCTTTTGGCATGTTTGATCCATTCTTCCAACTCTTTTGCATCTCTTAAGCCTCCAATACATCCTTTTAACTCTAACAACTCCAAAGATATCTAAATCAAATAAAAACAAGAATTAAAATGTACAAATACATGTTATAACTCTAAAATGCATCTAATCACAATGAAACTAAAATGATCCAAATGTGTTGCAAATGCTATGAAATCATGAATAAAAAATGACAAAAACATGAGTTTAATGGTGTAAAAACACCAAATATCAAGGTGCTATAACCACTTAAAAGCTATGTTGTTGAAGTTAATGTGCGAAGATTTGGGATACAAAAAACAGGAGACATTGTCAAATTAGTTTAGTTAGTAAATATAATTGAAATTAATGAAGATAAAATGTAGTAATATTTTAAGTTATAAATTTATGTTCAACTATACTTTTATCTCGACATCGTCAAATATTTATGCTATGACCCGATACAATGAGTTTGACTGATACGTTAACTAAATAGTAGAATAGTTAACATGGTGTATTAGACTATTTTTCAATCTTTTGCAAAAATATGGAATCAAACTTTGAGGAAAAGACGCATAAATAGATTTTTAACTATTTGACTAAGTATTTCTTCATTTTTTATGTAGTAAATAATTTTACAATAATTAAAATTTTATTATTTTACAAAATCAATATACAAACAAATTTTAAAATCGAAAAATGCTTTTTATGGTTGTTCGTTAAATTCGACTTCTTTTTTTTACGGCAAATCAAATATATTACATCATAAAAAGTTTACAAAATGCAGAAACACTTTTTCGATATAACCATTAACGCAAATAAAAGAAATTGAAAATAATTTTGATGAAAGAGTGGAGAATAACCAAGCTATCATTTCAGAAGTATTATAGGTTAACAGATAAAATCTATTATATTTCTCTTTCATAAACTTGTTGTTGGCTATCATCTTGCTGATGAAACTCCAAAATGCAAATCGCATTACTTTAACTATTCTCGTTAAATTTGACTTTTATCTCTCTTTGGTCTAGTAGAAATAATAATTAGAAAAAAAAAGTAAATTAAAATCCACTAGTCCAAGTGGTACAAGTTGATAAAGAAAACCAATTTTAAAAAAAACGGGGATATGGAAGAGAGTAACCAACCAAGGAAGATGCTAATCCCAATGGGGACGGGAAGAAGAGCAATCCCAGAGACATTATTGGTGGAGATAGTTGCAAAATTACCGTTGAGAAGCATCGCCCGATTCAAATCAGTGTCCAAAACATGGAAATCGGTAATAGAATCGTCGTATTTTTTCGTCGTCTCTTCGTCTCTCTGCACCGAAACTCATCTTCTTCATGGTCACTCATGTTCCGAACCGACAATACTCATCCCATCACAGAAGCTATAGGCTTCCATGGATGCAAGACATGGGGTCTTCCAAAATCTCTAGGTTCTTATATCTTGTCTTTTCAACATACTTATTCTCACTACTCCTATGTAGCTTCTTCTAATGGATTGGTTTGGATCGAGATCTTTGCTAACCGCACTGATAACATGCCTTACATTTATAAATCTTTGGTGGGTAATCCAGTTTTACAACAATGGGTTGAAATCCCTCCTCCTCCAGAGCCATGTGTAGCCACTGGTTTGGTAACTCGAGTCGAGGAAGAAAACGGCGTCGTTTCAAGCTTCAAAGTGGTTCGGACATGTCAAAGTAGAGACAGAGACATGGAAAACATGTATGTATGGAGAGTTTATGTGTATTCTTCTGAGATATGGAGTTTCAAGCGACTTGTCTCCTCATATCCTATCTTCTACGCTGCTTCTTACCCTTCCATGAATCTCAACGGGATGGTTTTTATGTGGGAAATGGATTTGGATTCTATCGAACAACCTGGAGTACTTATTGCTTATGACTTCTATGATGAAGAAAGTGATGATCAATGTGAGGTTATACATCTCCCTCTACCTTATAACAAACATGTTAGGAGATGCTTTAGTACTACTTCAAGAGGAGATGATGTTATCTACATTGAAGTATTGTATCGAACGTTGAAGATTTGGAAGCTGAATAATAACAACTTTGAGTGGCAATTGTCACGGGAAGAAATCAACTTGGCGTCTATAGGATTTGATGTCAATTGTTTTCCCATGGCAATGAATCCGTTTGATTCGGATATTGTTTATCTATGGAGTATACAACATTGTTGTTTGCTGTCTGATAATTTGAAGACGCAAGAGTTTATTGTTCATCAAGATTTAGAGGATTGGAGTAACGGTGAAGGTTGTTATCGCTTAAACGCATCGGATTCTAAGAGGTACATGGAAGCTAATCGCAATGTAACTTCGGTACTCATGTTATCCCAATTTGTGTTTCCACAGTGGATGGACTCGGTACCTCGTCTTCCAAATTGATTATCCTTCTTAGGGAACTGGTAACCTTTTGATGAGTCAACGATTTGACAGAGGAAACCAAACAGAGTCGTGCTCTGTTTCCAAAAAAGAAGGAACAGAGTAACTCTGTTCTTCTCCCTTACTTTCTTGTAAAGCATTTTGGTTACTTGTTTGTAGGAACTAATGGTTCCAATTCTCCTTATTTAGAGTAATAAAAACAAAAAGAAAAGTAGTCTAAAGACTCTAAACTACCATTGAAAAATCTTGTGTTCATGTTGTATTTCATGTTTTGATTGGGACCTCATTACCTTTCAGTTGCTTACTGCAATCTTCAGTGTTTACATATTTTGTGTTATCCTTGTTTATAGTCAGAATATATTCGTTGGCTCTATCAGTATCAGGTCCGGTCTTTTGTGATGACTTTAATGTTCTCACATTCAACTTGATGGTTAACATGATTTGTGCAATAATCATTTTTTCGAATTAAAAAAAGATTTTATTTAATGGATGCATATTCAATTAGAAAGTTAAGATCTCTAGGGAAAAAATTAAAATTAAAATAGGAAAGGGAAAATGTAGTAGATTTTTATTTAATGAAAAATTAAAGATGATAAATGAAAGTATTTATGTTAAATCGAATTTTTCTTTTGATGTCGACATGATGATTGGTCCGATATGGTTGGGTATTTAATAATATGAGAAAATACTTTTCTATATACAATTAATGTATATAAAATATCAATTCATGGTTTTGAATAGTACAATGGGCTAGCTGAATTTTTTTTTCTTTTAATAAATATTTTCTTTTTATTGACAATTTGTAAATAAAGTAATTGTTGAAACACTTGTGCACGTTTCAATGGTAAAGAGATGGTCTCATTAATGTCTTCAGATCCATAAAAAAAAAATCAATACCCACAAAGAAGAAAATGGATCATCTCATCTGTACAAAAACTCCTTAGTTTCTTCCTTTCAGATTCATTTTCAGAAAGATCGATTCTGATAGATCTTTCGAAAATACCAAAAAACAGGTAAGTTATTTTCGCTTCTATTTTATCGATTTTCAGGTTTCTAATTTTTTTTTTCTTTCCTACCATTACAACAACAAATTTTACCAATTTTGTTGATATTTTTCTTTTCTTTTCTTGTCTTTTCCTCATTTTTCCTGCATTCATCAAAGAAAGTGATTGATAATGATATAACCAAGAACAATTAACATTTTTTTACAATCACTTTTAGATGATAAGGTAGAGAAAACATGGAAGAAGAAGAAGAAGATATGGTGAAAGAGGGGCTAATGGCCTCTCAAAGAGAAATCTTCAGCATTTCTGGTCCCATCCATTTAACTTCCATTGATTGGTATTTTCATTTTCAACCACATATCATCTTCCAAATCCATTTCACAACAAACTCATCACTAATCAGTCGTTTAATTTTGGCTTTTTGCTAATTCAACGGTTTAGCCATAGTCAACTATAAATTTTCTCTAGTCGCTAATTAACAAGCTGTATTTAAATATTTACATTCAAAACAAAAATAAACTAATTAAAAGTCAACGTCTTTGATATATATAGGAATAATTCGTACCATAGAACCTCGGTGGCATCATGTTTGGTACAAGCAGTGTACACATTGGAACGAGATAGACAACAAAACCGGATTGGTCTCAAGTCACAAGCCAGTCATTGGTGGGAGTTTTTCAACTTCACTCTAGCCGAAACCCTAGTTGACCAATCAGACGGGTCCATTTACGGCGCCGTTTTCGAGTACAAACTCTTCTCTTACAATTACCATAATACCCCTCATTCGAAACAACCTCCTCGTCACGTGATCGCGTTCCGTGGCACGATCATGAAGCGGCACTCTCGGTCACGTGACCTTAGGCTCGACCTACGCTGCGTCCGCGACAGCCTCCACGACAGCACAAGATTCGTGCATGCGATAGAGGTGATCCAAACCGCGGTGGCTAAAAACGGCAATGCAGCCGTATGGCTCGCCGGACATTCTCTTGGAGCAGCCGTGGCTTTGCTCGCCGGGAAGATCATGACGAGGTCTGGTTTCCCTCTCGAGTGTTACCTGTTCAATCCTCCTTTCTCGTCGATTCCGATAGAGAAGCTTGTGAAGAGCGAGAAGCTTAAACATGGGGTTCGTTTCGCCGGAAGTCTCGTCAAAGCCGGCGTAGCAATGGCCGTCAAGGGTCGCCACCATCATAATAAGGTACGGTACTCAGTTTAATAATATAGAGTATATGCGCTAAATAACCATATGGTTGAAGTATATTGCAAAAAACATGCGAGGTGGCAAAATCGTAAATAAGTGAGTTACGTGAATTTTATACAAATAACATGTTTTTTTTGTACTCGATGAGTGATGACATGCTATTTGACATGATATCGCGTGAAATCACACCACATTTATATATGGAGGCTAAATGGTACTAATCTCATAAGAAATTGGATTTAAATTATTTACAGGGTCAAGAAGAGGATTCGTTTATGAAATTAGCATCATGGATACCTTATTTGTATGTGAATCCATCAGATCCAATCTGCTCAGAATACATTGGTTATTTCAAGCACAGAAACAAAATGTTTGAGATTGGAGCTGGAAAAATCGAGAGGATTGCTACAAGGAACTCACTGAGGAGTCTTTTGTCCGGAGGAGGAGGAGGAAGTTCGTGTTCGGATTCTTCATCGGAGCCTCTTCATCTTTTACCATCGGCTTATATGACGATAAACGCTAGCAAATCGCCTGATTTTAAAAGAGCTCATGGGATTCATCAATGGTGGGATCCTATGTTTAATGGTGAATATGTTTTGCATCAGTTTAATCAATGACTTCTATTTTCGTTCCTTCAAATGTTTACATCATGATGTACATCATATGATTAGTATTTATCATTCATGATTTGCTTTAAAATAACAACAATTAAAATTTTAACAGTTTCACCAAAACATCTTTGATCTGTACGCCTAACCAATTATCACGACATCTCGGAAATATATTAGCATTGGTCTAGTGGTCCCGATTTTCAAGAAGCCCCACGGTTCGATTTGGTGTGTTGCATCCACACCAAAAAAAAATATATATATTTTGATAAACCCTGCCAATCTAAATAATTATGCGGGAGCGAGTAACCGTCAAGAAGAATGGTCTGTGACATCGTACACCAAAACAATAAGAGAAGTTAATATATAAAATTCTAAAAAATATAATTCTCTCCGTTTCATTATAGTAGATGTTTTTAGAATGAACTTTGTTATTCCATTTTATTTGATTTTTTCAAATTTTCATGCAAAATTTAATTAGATTTGATGTTTTGTGACAATTTATATTATGCAGTATCTTTTATTATTGATTGATTTATTTTTGGTTAAATAGTAATTGATGTTTTTAATGTAAAAAAATTAGAATTTATTTGATTTTAAACTTCGCGCTTTTAGTTAAAAAAAATTATACTTCCTCCATTTCACAAAAAATATTATTTTAACCATATATTTCCGAGTGTTGTTTTGTATTTTCAACGCAGAATTTATGAAAAAATTCCAATTTTAATCTTCTTATTTTAATGTATTAATTAGAGAGAGAAATTTGTTTAGTGTATTAATAAGGGGTATAATAGAATTTTTAATAGTTTTCTTAATATGTGTAAAAATAGTAGAATGACACTCTTTGTGAAACGGAGGGAGTATAATGGGACGGAGGAAATATGAAAATATAAAATATGTAAACAATAAAAAAATCATTTAAATAAATGAAAATTCAAGAAGAATATGGACCTTAAGAAAATCTATATTTAAAATCAAAGGAAATTTTAGAAGATTATGAAATTTTATTAAAAAAAACTCTTAAAATTAATAACTATTAATTTAACAATAAACTAATAATCATAGTTCCCATGTTATAAATTTATAGAATTTTTATTGTAAATGATTTAGGTAAAAATATGTTATTTTCTTTGTTCTCCTCACCAGTCAAGAAGAAAATGGAAGAAAAACATTTCCTCTTTATTTATGGAAACTTTAAATAATAAGATTAAAGTAGAGTAAATTTCCTCACTAGTTTTGAGATGACAAAAAATATTTTCTCCAACTTTCATTTTTCTGCCTTTTTTTTTTTTATTCCTCTATAATTTTATGTTACTCTAATTGGATGACCAGAAAAAAAAGTATATATATTTCAGATAAATGACGTTTAACCAAACTCAAAAAAAAATAATTTTCCACATAAAAGGCCAAGGTGAATATTTTTATATATACATATGAAAAGGGTACGTAAATATATCATCTTGAATATGTGTATTGAATATGTGTATACACGTACGTATATATAAAAGTATTCATATTGACTTTGTATGTGTATACACGTATGTATATATAAAATTATATTGATAAAGTGAGGTGTCACTATCTTGTATTGATATTTGCGACATTTTACTTTTTTACGAAATTGAAAGTGTATTTACAAATTATTTTCATATTAATTAACATATAACGACCGTGAAAGTTAAGAGATTTGTTTAATTATCTTGTCCTGTGAAATTGGGCTTTTGTGTATGGATTGGAGAATCAATTTTCCTAATGGTAAGAGTGTGACCAAAAAACAAATCAAATGGTAAGAGAGGGGAAGAGGTGTGACCAAAAAACCCATTTTACCCATATTGGTTTTTTCCTTTTCCTCTTTTTGTGCAAATGGTTTTTTTTTTTTTTCTATTTTAACTGTTTTTCCTATAATATAGGTAAACTTGGAAGTCGCATGAAGAAATATTAAATGGTGTATCAATGTTATTTTCTTACCACTTGGATTTAAAAATAATAATTAAAAGTTTTAGAGATGTTTGATTTCTCGTAACTAAAAAGAATTATGTTCATGATTGAATGGAGTTTAATTTACACTTACAATCATGTATAGATAAAGTCAAATGATATATAAAATGAAGGATTATAATAATACTGCCACTTTGAGTTTAAAAAACGAAGAAATGGATGCCAACGAAAAAAAAAACCAAGAAATTACAACAAAAAGATGTTGACCATAGATATTTATTACTTTTTTAAAAAGGATATATTATTACTTCTTAAGAAGATATGATATGTTGATGTTTAACATTTGTTTTTTGTTTCGTTTAAGCTTTGCAGATTTAGCGCCTTTTGACACAGCATGGATTTGGATGAAGTGAATATAATAATATCGTTGACCTAAAATATAAAAATTGAAACTCAAAATTAATTAGTTTGGTAATTTGGAAAGGAAATTTTAAGGGAACAATGAGTGCGAGCTCATTTTCACTAATCCAACGATAATATATCACGGCGTATGATTTTAATACAGCGTTTTCAATCATATAAAGGAGTTGTGGACAACGGTGGTTGGTAGCATTTGACAACAATTACAGAAATCGTTCCATACTGTTTCATACTGTTTCGTATTATTTTATATCGTTTGAAATCGCTCTAAATCAAAAATTCTTTTCCACAAGCATTTGCAGTTGCGGGTGGTTGAAAATTAAAAAAAAAAAAATTTATCTTAAATAATAAACTAAAATTTACAAAAAAGTTATTTTTTTAAAAATACTTTTATATCGAATATTATCATATAAAACTATATACACTTATATATATTTTAATTAAACTGAAATAAACTTGTAATTATAAAAAAAGTTATTGTAAAAATACTATTTAATTATTCTATGATTTATTTAAAATATATAATTTTAATTTTTTATAATAATATATTTTTGATTTTATATAAATTATATATTTTGTGTATTTTGGTAGTTTTATGTAAATTCGCTATCGCACCCGCTGTAAACCAGTCATAAATGTCCCACAAACGCACCTGTTTCCAGCCGCTTTACCAGTCGTATAAATTTTCTAATAACGCTAGAAACCGCTTTCGCAAACTCCCGCAACTGCATCCACATCCGCTGCGTTTAAACCAGTCAGTCCTATAGTGTATGCTTTTTGAGGGAACAATGTAGGGTCTTTAATTTAATTTAAGAATGAATTAGTTATTAATTTTCTTTTTTTTTTATTCTTAAATATCAAAAATTACCTTAAATTTATTGATGTTTACAAATTTTATGAAACTTTCTATCTTCTTTTTCTAAACTTTTCATTTTGTTATTGACATTTAATATTTTAATAAGTCAAAGTTTGTTGTTTATGTTTAGTCAAACATGGTTTGAAATTTATCCTAAGGTTTGTCGATTGTTTTTTCTCTCTCTAATGGGTTTATAAAAAACCATTTGAATTAGTTAATGTTTTTTTTTAATATAGGGAAAACTTTGCAATTTTTTTTTTTTAAATTGGCTTGATGATGTGGCACTATGGATAAAGAAGGTTTGTTTTCCTTGCATATATGATTTGATCAATCGAATCCATTCACACGGTCTCGGAGACTGATTCCATCGATGATGTACCGATTCACACTTCTAAATATGTTTTTAATTGCTAATTTGTAGAAAATTTTGTCAATCTGTAAATAAAGAAGCAGTCGATGTCTGCTCGTGTCAGTGTTAAAAGGGATGGTCTGAAAATGTCTCCGGATCCAAAAAGTCTTCTAATTTTTAGCATCTATAAATAGCAAGATGTTTTATCTCATGTGTATAATCAACTCCTTAGTTGTTTTGTGTTGAACTCTTGCAAGTTTTTTTCTTTTTTTTTGGTTAAAAGAACTCTTTAGTTTCGATAAAATTCGATTCTGATTTTCCAGTAAGACCACGGAGAAGGTTTTTTCTTAATTATATTTTCACCAGTTTCTGTTATTTTCTTTCCTTTTAAAAAGAATTCTCTGCATATGATGTAAAGAGTGACTGATAGTCATAACAAAACCAATAAAGAGTTACTACAATGTTTGTATAGTCTGTCGTTTAAAAACAAATAAGTAGTAGTTTCTTATTTCTATAGTTTTAATATTTGGTAATACAAGAGCTATACTGATCAAAATTCAGATTAGTTTTCAGAACATGGCCAAAAAGATTGCATCCATTGAAATTGATTTTCTGTTCTTGTTAACACTTTCGCCATTTGTTTTTGTTTTTTTTTTAATTTCTTGCAACGATTTTTTTCACTTGTGAAATTCATCCCACGTTATCTTCACAGTGCAAAATAAATGTATTACGAAGAATATATGTGACTATGATATACGTAATATGTATGTATAGACCTAAATTTATAGTACATTTGCATTTTGTTCGTCACCGTTTAACTTTAAATTAGTTTGATTACTAATTGGCAACGTAACATATAAGATAATAGGAAGAAGAAGAAGAAAAATGGGAGGAGGATTGATGGCCTCATCAGACAGCGAGATTTTCAGTATTTCTGGCCCTTCCTATCTTACCTCTATTGATTGGTAACATTTTTTTTAATTCGGTGTATACATATATATATATATATATATATATTTAATAGCTGAATCACAGAGTTGGCCGTAAAAAAAAAAAAAAAATCAAGAAATGAAACTACTTTGTTGATGTAGAAAACAAATTCTAGAACGTAAACCGTAAAAAAGTTTTTTTTTTAAATGATAGACGATGGAAGTTTTTTTATTAAAACGTATATGAATTAATGTGCCGTGCACGAGTTAGTAAAAGTTGACCTTTAATTGGGAATCAAAATCGATACCTACTCATTTTAAATGAAAAAAAAAAAAAAAAAACTATCCCATATCTACTCGGATTCTAAATATAATTGAACTTTTTTTTTTGTAATAGGACCAACTCGCACCATCGAACCGTGGTGGCATCAAGTTTGGTAAAAGGAGTGTACACGTTGGAACGGGACAGGCAAAACAAACGGGTAGGCCCCGAATCCCGAGCCAAGCCCTGGTGGGATTTTCTCCACTTCACTTTACTAGAAACCTTGATCGACAAAAAGAGCTCCATATACGGCGCCGTTTTCGAATATGAGCTCTACAACCTTCACCAAGATACCCCTCACTTGAAAGCACCTCCACGTTATGTGATTGCGTTCCGCGGCACGATCTTAGAGCCAGAAACTTTGTTGTCTGATGGGAAACATAACCTCCGATGCTTCTTCAACAGGCTCCATCGTGGCAACAGGTTTATACTCGCCAAACAAGCAATCCACACAATGGTGGTCAAACACAGCAAACCAGCTACTATCTGGCTCACTGGACACTCTTTGGGAGCCGCACTAGCATTGCTGGCCGGCAAAACCATGATCACAAAGTTTAATTTCTTTCTCGAGGCTCACATATTCAATCCGCCCTTCTTGTCTTTTCCTCTAGAGCAGTTACTTGGGAACAATATGCTTAAAGGTGTGATTCGAATCACCGAGAGTGTCATCAAAGCTACCGTAGCCACGGTCTTCAAGGATCTACAGGTATATAAAATAATCTTTATGAGAAATGGAGATGTTTGCTCTTGCTCAAGATAACTATTTCAATTCACTGACTTTTGGTGGTTCAATGGTTAAGAACTCATCTAGTTAGTCGAGGCCAAAATTTCAGAGTTGCATCATCCACTGTGATTCCATGTTGGCCACTCCAGACTAGACGAGTAGTTTTTTAAAAGATTATTGTTTAAAAGGTTGATTTTTCTTGCAAGACACTAGATTTTTTTGTTTTTTTTTTATAACCAGAGATCCATGTTTTTTACCACCCGACTCGACTAATCTCTCAGGATGAATGTAGCCGTCGAGTAGTGCACTCACCCGGTTTTCTAATGAATCTAAAACCTGACATAATTTATATTTAAAGAAACTAGATCTTCTCTTGATATTTTTATCTTTAATTATTACAGGTTCAAGAAGACGATCCAAGAATAGCATCGTGGATACCTAATTTATATGTGAACCCAGCAGATCCAATATGTTCAGAATACATTGGTTACTTCAAACACAAAACCTTCATGTCTGAGATAGGAGCTAGCAAAATCGAGAAAAACGGTGCTAGAAACTCAGTTAGGAGTCTATTGGTCGGAAGACGAGGAACATCATCACCGTCGGATTCGTCAACGGAACCTCTTCACCTTCTTCCATCAGCCGATATGACTATAAACATGAACGAACCGACTAAGTCTAAGACAGCTCATGGACTTCAGCAATGGTGGGAGCAAGACTCAGCCCTGAGGGGAAATTGGAAAAGCTGTTGCATTAGGCCCTACCATGAGGGTAAATTGGGAAAACTGATGAATTAGGCTTACAATAAAATAATAAAATGATGCCTACATGATGCAATATTGGTTTTGGTTAAATGGCTATATATGCCTTTTATATCTGCTCAGGTGATCTTGAGATCGAATCTTTCTATCAACCCTCTTCCATTTTATCTACTCCTTTTTTTTTACTTCCATTTCGTGTTTGTTTCTCTTTTCCATGTTTTAATTTTGCTTTTTTCTCGTGTTTGAATTTTTTTTGATGTAATTGTTGATAATTATTTTCTTAATACTACTTTTATGTTTACACAACAAAGATAATATAACTGAAATGTAATGTTAAAATCCTATCATAAAAGTTATACGTAATTAATTAAAACCATACCACTTATTTTAATATACTGTATTTAAAATATATTTTAGTAAACAATTAATTTGTGCAATGACAATATTTTAGTCTAAAATTAAACATTCTAGGATTTCGGGTTTAGAATTTGATAGAAACCAATGTGTCAAGATTTAGGATATAAAAACATGAGGTTGGATGTTTATTCAATTAGAAATTCAATTAGAAAAATAAGATATTTTAAAAAAGAAAATGATAAATGAGAGTATTTATGTTATACAATTTTTTGTTTCGATCAAACATGGTTGGTCCGATATGGTCGGGACCGTCGGGTTATACTATGAGTTATTCATATGACTTGCTCGTTGTCCAGAACTGAAATAAGAATGTCGTATTCCAGAATCAGGAACGTTCCATAACACAAAAGCATGACGATTCTATATTTAACCCAATCATCATATTCATACCAAACCACTGTTTCCAAAAGTTAAGGTTTAGTTGAAAGACAGTGACACTTATTTATGGTTATGGACACCAGATATACACCAGTTAACAATCACGACAAAGATTGGGGGGAAATCTTGAGGGAGCGATATAGATACTTTCAGTTCCGAGAATACTGGTCGAGGCAGCGATCCATAATAGCAGAGACGGTGCTGATAAACTCCTCTTCAGTTGTCTCGGGGGGCATTAAGGCTTCCGCCTCGTGTATGATTTGTTCGATCTCAGATTCTTTCTTGAGTGTTTCTCTGCACATTATGCTTCCGATGGTAAAAGGTGAGAGACCCTTTGCAGCACCTTTCTTGAGAAGCATGGTCGAGATGCGGAAGACACGGGCGCATGAAGTCGGAATCTCCCAACCGTGGAATCTCAGAACTTCAATGTCTTGCTCGGGGTCCAAGGATTTGATGTATTCCAATGTCTCTGAAGAGTAAGGCTTTTTTGCTTGAGGCCAGTACAGCCACTCGAATGTGCAATCTTCAAACTGCACAATGTCAAATAAAAGGTGTTTTTAGTCATAATATTCTGCAGCTGATGATTTCAATTATTTTGTTTAGTTTTGAAATTTGGAAACCAAAGTGTGAATCTCGAATATCCCTGTGATTGTATATAGAAGAGTCGTTTACCTTATTGGGAAAGCAATAGCCGTGGTCGATTGGAGTAAGCACGATCTGACCATCTTTTCCATCTCGGCTAACCAAAATGTTGCCACCATGGCGATCTGCATTAGCCAGCCTAATGTCTAGAACCGATATCTTGTGAACTTGATCGACAGGGAATACACGGTATCCCATATCTTCACAAGTTCCAACATTACTCACAAACATCTGCAGTGAACCGATCTTTGTGTTCTCCAGAGAGTAACTGTAACCATTGGGATGGTTGAAATCTTTGTGCAAGCATTTGACCATTGTTGTTGGTGGAACTCCAGCAAAACCGGTTTGATCACGAGGAAAAGTTTGTGGTCCAGTCATGGGATAGTCCAAAATGTAGGCTGCTACTTCTCTGAGAGCTCCTTCACCGACCTGTGTGCCTTTCTTTAGTCCCTCGCCATCAACTGAAACAGGCAGTCCACGCGGATTGTTGACAGCCATTGGCTCCTCGTCAATGGGCTTGAAGACAGAGACGTACTTGTGTCCAGATGGATCTTGCATAAAATAAGCTCCTCCTGATCCATCAGATGATTTAATCGGGCCATTTCCCTTCTCCAAGCCTTCTAAAGTGGAGCTTATAAGCTCTTTAAGGAATGAAGGGAGTTTAATTTCAGGATTAACAACGACAGGCTCCACGAAGAAATCTTTAGGCTTTGCTTGCAATGATAAATCCACTGCATTGTTCCTGTGATTTACATTATCAATACTCACCTCAAAATCCTTCCCCACTGGTTTTGCTCTGACTTTAGCGGATTTCCTAATTAGCAAATGAATCACATTCTCTCCGTTTTTACATAGATCAGTGATGAGTCTCTGATCATCTAGCTCTTCACCATCTAAAGTGAGTTCATGATCCCAGGGATTCCCGAGCTCATTTCCCTTTGAAGCTATTTGCTGCTTCACGTAACCAACATTTCTACTCCTCTCAACAAAGAGCTCGAAATCCTTCCCGCCAACAGTTCTTACAGAAATGGCTTGGAGATCTGAAAGCCTAATAACCAAATGCAACAGTTTCCCATCAGCAAGACCACAATCTCGAATTTGGGAAGCATTTCGAGCTACCTCTCTACCATCATACACCAGTTTCTGCTTCTTCACAAAAAATCCCTTGATACTCTGAATCCTTAGCTTCACGGATGCTATTGAATCCGACTCCATAACCCGCATAGGGATCAGAGATCCGGCAATAGTCATAAAAATCAGGATTGGGTCGTCTAAGTTCAAACCAAATCGTCCAATAATACCTGGAAAGTTCACAAGTTCTTCCAGGGCTGGACTCAGAACTACACTAACAATTGACATTCCAACTGTACACTTCTATCCTAAATCCTGAAGAACCGGATTCCCGGGAATGAAGCAAATATGGGAGCTCAACAAGAAATCCCAGGAATCAATCTTCTTCCGTGTGCTTTAAAAAGACCAAGTTCCTGCACGGATTCAGGAACTCTGAACTGAAGGGCTTTCTAACTCACATCTTGCCAAGCAATATTTCCCAAGTATTCATATTATTGAAGTTAGACCAATCCCAAACCACCTATGATTAGGCTTTCATTCGAATTACGATAGCTGAAAAGTATATCGTAGTCACATCAACTGCAAAGGACCTGAATGAACAATGATCACAGGAATCAGTCATGGAACAGCAATAAAATGATCAATATCCATTAGATATTACTCAACCAAAGCTAATGCAAAGGGAAACTTGTAAGAGATCAAAACACTATTTCTAATTAACCACAGATTATCAAGGATGTAAAAATATTAGAATCAAAAACAAAAAATATAGAAAAGGATTCATGCCAACCTCTTGTGTAGATGATGAACATGCCTCTGGTTTTATCTTAGCGGAGTATATAACCTTAAAACTTTTTCGTTCTCATCTATATAATTAGACTTCTTCTTAGCTAAAATTAGCTCAAAAGCATAACCAAACAACGGCCACAAATAAGTTTTAGGTCAACGTCTTATTCGGATTTTTATCAAAAGCCAACACAGGCTGGCCTAAGTTAAGTTTTAAAAGTTTATCTGATAACTAATTAAGTTTATTTTAGGTTTGATAACGAAACGGAAAATTCGATTTTACTACTGATTCCCCACTTTACATATGAGATAAAAAGTCTATCAGTAAACACAAAACGCAAATCAAATACTTCAATCCATTGTTTATCACCGAGAAAAGCCTCAGATCATCTAACGAGCATCCAGAATATGAAACCGCTACAGAAAATCTCCACAAATAAACTGGTTTCTAATTTTCCGATCATCGAATAGATACAACTCATCATTCATGATCGGAAGAGACACCAGCAAGAAAATCGAAAACAACAAATAAATCGATTCTTCAGAGAGATCGAAAAAGCAAAGAAAAAGTAGGTCATACCTCGGAATCAAAATCAGTGAAGCGATGAATCAACCGAGTCATTCTTCTCGGTAAAATCGGAACTGGTTTGTTGATAATCGCCAAGTTTCCGAGAATCTGGAAACCCTCTCCAATTTTTTTCCCGAGAAAATTTTATCGTTCCCAGAAAAGGAGAGAAGAAGAGAGAGAGACAAACAGTGACAAGTCTTCTTTGAACAGCGACGAAATTTGCGGGGTTCTATTTATAGAGTTAGACCACGCTGACTTTTCACGGAAGTTTTATGCGATCTCTAACGCCGTGAACTGCTCCCCACGGCAGATACCGTTTCCGTAACGGACGCAATTGCTTACCGTTTCGTACGACTCTAGATATTCAATGAGATTTAGTTGACAATTTTTTTTTTTTTTTTAATTATTTATTTGTTTTAAATATTTTGCATTAAAATTCAGATTTACCATGGAAATCGAATATTGTTTTACCAATGAATGTCATCACTAAGATCTATAAAACCGCTACGATGGTTAAATCTGGCTTGCTTTGGATTTATTGTACAGACTCCTGATAACCGAACCTAACCGGAGATATTCTACATGAAATAAGCCGGTTATTACAACACTCAGTTTGTTCGAAGCACCGATAACTAAATACTTAAACCACCAGAATGTTTGAAGATAAATTGTCAGATAATTACTAACCATGTATTGTAGTGAAACAAAAGTTGTATATAACCAATTCAATAGGCATGATGGGGGGAAAAAAACAAAATGTGACAGAGTTTATGAAAATTATACCTTCATAAGCTCTTCTCTATAAACTCCCAAATCCTCTGTTCCATATAAATCCGGTCTTTCACCTTCCGTGGCATATGCCGTTCATCGGGAAATATCAACAGCTCATACCGCTTTCCCGCTTCAACAAGCGCGTTCACAAGCCTAGCCGTGTGCCTAAAATGCACATTCTCGTCGATCATTCCGTGTACTAACATCAGCTTCTGCTTATCCGTCAAGTTCCCGACATGGTGCATTACCGAGCTTTTCAGGTAGCGATCCTCCGCGGGAATATCCATGTACTTTTCGGTGTAAAACGTGTCATACCCATCCCAAGATGTAACAGGAGCACCCGAGACAGCACAGTTAAAGATCTCAGGGTACCGAGTCAAGAGTGTAGCTGAGAGGTACCCACCATAACTCCAACCGTACACCCCAATGTGGTCCGGTTTAGCCAGGCCTTGATCGATAAGCCATTTGGCCCCGGTTACTTGATCCTCTGCATCGACATTTCCACAGTTATGCTTGATTGAAGATTCAAATTTCAGCCCGCGCCGTGCAGTTCCTCTGTTATCAAGCTGCAAAAGTCAGTGAAAATATATCAAATCAATCTAAAGCCTCATCTTTGAGTGAACCTTCTTCGACATTTTCCTGAGAAAAAAAAAAACTGAGAGGATAAAGAATTTGTAGAACCTTCCAAACTAAGACGCCTCTGCTTCTCAGGTACTGTGTCCTCATGTCGACTGTATTAATCCAAGAATCATGGACCAACTGAACGCTGGGTCCTCCGTAAACGTTGATCATCGTTTTATATGGTGGAGGACCGAATTTCGAACTGTCAGGTTTGTAAACCGCGCCGTACAGCATTGTCATCCCATCATTCGCTTGTATTTGAACAAACTCCGGAGGTTCGACTTTAAGGCTTTTCAGTATCGGTATAGGAGATGTCTGCTCGTAGAGAATCTTGAGTACAGTCCCGTCGCTCAAAGAGCAAAGAGAAACCCGTGGAGGCGAATCGACTGAATCATGAATGTCGACGAAATTCCTCATCTGGTGATCGAGCACAACGATATGTTTTCCTTTCCCATGTGTGAGCCTCAGCGGTTGACACCGAGATGCATCCCCAGCTTCCAATTTTGTGCAGTAAAGATTAGTCTCAAGCGGTCCATCGAGAGTTGCAGTGAAATAAACCAGACACATCGGCTCATTTACGCCTGCAATTTGCTCAACCATCCATTCACCACTAGTAATGGCTCCAAGGCATGTCCCATCAGACTCATATAGATACAAATGTCTGAAACCGGTCCTCTCGCTGGCCCAAATGAATCCTCCTGAATGCCTCGACGAAGGGACTTTCTCTAGATGGGTAAAACAGTCGTGTAAAGTCACCCACGCATCGGATTCTTCTGTCAATAGTATGTTTCCTTGACCAGTCTTTATGTCAAAGCTGATGATTTTCAGTTTGCTCTGTGACCTATTCAGAACCTGCGCTGTGAGAATGTTCCCGGGCATCCAATTGACTCTACCAAGATACTCATCATCTCTATTGATGCGTCCTCCGCACACAAGATTCATCCAAGTCGTCTCCCCCCCGCCAGCTGAAGAAACTACCCCGAGACGGACTGTGGAATTGAGAGCTCCTGCAAAAGGATATGCATGATCTTCCCGTGCCTCTGAACCAACTGAGCTTTTTCCCTGATGCATTATTCTGAACAAAGGAATCTGTGAGGAGTCGACTTCTGTATAGGCGATAAACTTGCTATCTAATGACCACCAGTACCCACTCCTCCGATCCATCTCCTCCTAAAATAGAAAAAGATTCAAGAAAATATTACAGATATAACAAACAGTTTGTAGCACAAAACAGACAAAATGGGAGAAGTTTCCAGGAAAAAGTTTCTCACCTGAGCTATGTACTCAGCAAGACCATGAGTCTGCAGCAACAAAACAAATCACAGTTATTCCGCAGAGAATGTGTTATATGGATAAATGAAACTAGTAAGACCACAAGAACAGTCATGTAGCAAAGCTTTTACTTACCAGAGTACTTCCACTGGCACCAATTGTTAGCTGTCGTGTCTGATTTTTTAACAGATTGTGGACATGCAACTCAGAGTCTCTTATGTAAGCAAGCAATAAACCATTAGGAGATAGACGAGGATCAATAATTGGAGAAGTGGGTGAGCTTCGAAGTATGAGCTCTGGATTTGGTGATGAAGCAAGGTCCTTCATATACACCTAACCATGGTCACAACAAAAAACAAAACAAAAGAATGTAACCCAAGCAGAGATAGATTATCACAAGATTCTATAAAAAAAAAATGTTAAGAAAGATCATTAATGCAGCTGATAAGATTCAGACTCTGAATCATGAAGAAGAGGAACAAATCCTTTTTATTATCTTTGAATCAATGATTAAAATCAAGAACCAATGACCACACCCTAAGAAAGAGCCCAACATATCTTAAAGATTTGTTGAAGAGATCTTCTAACTCTCCTAACGCCAAAAGGCTGCCAACTAACCACTTGGTCAAATTCTAGTGCCTATCAGCAGCTTGCTAAATCCATATCTTTTCAGTTCAAATTCATCTGCGTGCTCTAAGAAATGGCATTTCCAATAACACTGACCAAAGGTTTCAGGATCCTAACGAAGAAACGTAATATTGATAACAGAAGCAAGGGGGAAAAAAAAAAGAACAAACCCCGGCAGGTAGAGGCACCACAATGAATTTCATCTTCAAGTTTGTCTTGACCCATTCATACCGTGTTACTCCTAACCCGCGCTCCCGCAACCTCTCCCTTCTCAACTTCTCTTCAGGAGAAATGTTGCTCTCATCAACTCCACCATCAGGAGGACTAAAAACCAAACTAGACTCTCCGTTCTTTACATCAAACGCGTAAACCCTTCTATTCAAATTCTCTTCAGGGCTAAACAAGTAACTGATCAAAGAGTCATCAGGGCTAAAGCTAACTGCAGTTGGGGATACATAACCAGGTAAAGGCGTCTGAACAATATCTTCAACCTTGAAAGGAACGTCCTTTTCGGGCATTTCCGCCATAAAGGAGATCTTTTTTTTTTTTTTAATTCTCAGAAGGAATTAGATTCGTTCAGGGCCTCAATGCATGACATCTATTTTGCTGCAACATAACCATGAAATAGAATCTTGATCACAAAACAAGATTGTCAAAGAAAAATTTGAAATGTATACAGTCAAGTATTTGATAAAATCTGCAGATCAATCAAAACTAAACAAACGTTCAACTTCATCTTGATTGATAACACTGGAACAAAAAAATATTGAATTTGACCTCAATGCGTACACGAACATGCGCATGAACAGAGAAAAGCATCGTGAATTGAAGTATAAATAGAGGGTCAATCGATCGAAACCATACCGAGTGATTCTTGGTGATTTGACCGAAGAAAAAATGTGAAATGTGAAAGAGGAAGAAGGAGATTAGAGTTGAAGTTGGTGGAGAGTGACCCAAAAGAATGGAGCTGAAATCAGAGAGATTGGTAGATAAACAGAGTCTGGATGAGGAAATGATAAATTACCCAATCCGAGTAATTTCGATGGGAAACTGATTCAGCTCTATCTGGGGGAGAGAGAGAGAGAGAGAGAGAGAGAGATGACTGAAATGTGAAATGAATCAACAAGTTTTTTTTTTCAATTATTTAAATGTTTGTTGGGTGAATATTGGTGAGTAACCAAAATAGAATTATTAATTAGCAATTTAACCAAAATTGAGATAGGAGAAGAAATTATAGTCAATAAATCTTAATGAATTGGTTAGTTATTGAATTATAACTTTTTATTATTGGTCATTGGTGCTAATTTTTTCTCTTACCATTTTTTTGAAAAATTAATTTTTTTATCTACCATTTTTACAAAATAATACTAAATATTGGTTTTTTTTTTCTGTTTAAACTTGTTCTTTTCTATAATATGTTTTGATCTATCAAAACTTACCACCTAAAGACTTGTGAATAAATGATTTGTTTGTTATGGTTTAGTATTGTTTGTGTAATAGACCATGTTTTAGTGTTTGGTTAAGATATTGGTTGTTTTAGTTGATACATATATGACCTTGGAATCAAAATTATCATATACTTGTTTTAATTTTCAAAAAAGATAGTAAAACAAACAATTTATGCAACACGCGGATAATATTTTAGTTTAAATAATGAAATAATAATAAACCAATTTTTAAATATTTAATTTTATAGGTGAAACGGAGAATCACTTATTCCACATAAAATGAAATTGTATAGCTAATTCTGAATTTTAGAAGATCGCAAAATAGAAAAGAAAAAACCATTTTGTATATTTTTATTAAAAAAATAGGTTGTTTTGGAGATAAAACAGATCTGATTTTTAGAATGCCGAAAATCCAATTTGAACTCATCCCTTAAATATTAAAACTAGCAAAGTATTTAAAATATATACACAAGACAAGTCCATGATCCTTGTCAAGATTGACTTATTGCAGCCATTTTTTCAAATCCTAACTTATATCTCTATCATCCTCTTTAAGATTTTGTACAAAAATATTCATTTATATAGAAAAGCACTGAAGAAGGCGACAAGTTGGGGATTTAATCTTTCCTCATCTGCAATCTGCATGGATTATTTACAAAGATCGGTTTTGCAACTCCAATTCTTCGTCTTCACAAGATGAAACAAAACTTGGAAACGTCCCCTTTATGTCCCTACATTTACCAAGAATCTTATGATCAATCAATTTGGTTCAATGCATCAATTAAACCGGTCGGTTTGGCTCAAGTTGGTCATGGCCCGGAATATAATTTGATTAGACTCAATTACTCACTTTAGATACGGCAAAGTCATGTTCTTGATGAGCGACGGATTCAAGGATACAAAATCTTTCCATTCATCTATATCGATTTTTCCGTCGTTTTTGCTGTCTGCTTCAATAAAAGCCTGCAATTATACCACCATTTCCTTGTAAGATTTTTAATCATAAAGATTATAATCTTTCAATATGTAAAAAAATAACACAAATAGGTGGTGAAGTGATGGATTTACCTTATCCACCATTACTTCGATCATATCTTCGGAAAGAACAAGTTCAGATTCGTGAAGAAGCGCAATTACCATCTCTTTCAACTATATATGTATATATGTTGGAACAATAAACACAAAGTTATTGCGGTAAAAAATGTAAGTTAAAATCTTGCGGGTTCCAGAAAAATAACCGTAAATGGACTCACTTCCTCTCGCTCGATGAATCCAGTTTGTCGTAAATCGTACAATTTGAAAGCAACTGCAAATTCATAATAAAATTCATTGTCAGTTTTTAACTTAAAAAGTAAAAAGTATTAGTAAGTACTTAACATAGAATATATGAATGTGAAGCAATTTGGGGGGGGGGGTTAGAAGAAGTAACATTTGATTTTGTCATGGACGGGTGCGCTCGGATGGAAGACGCCTAAGGACCGGACAAATTCCCCAAACTCGATCACTCCATTTCGCTTCACATCAAATACATCAAATATCTGTGTATAACAAATTACGAAACAAAAACTTTATGTAAATATACATATTTTTTTTATAAATGTAGCAGGTTGTAGGTAGCTAATATGTGTACCCGATCAGCGAAGAGGTTCTTTCGGTTTCTATTTCTGAATAAAGCCAGCTGAAATTCTTCCTGCAAGATCACACTTTTTAACTCTAATTGAGCCATAATGCCTAATAAAGCCATATATTTACTCATTTCCATAGTATTTCGGCAAAATGAAAAAAGAAAGAATGAAAGAAGAAACCTTATGAATAAGACCGTCGTCAATAATTGAGCTGCTTAGCTTCTTGAACAGTTCATACAAAGCCTCCACTTCTGCTACCGTAACTATTGTCCCTCCCAATATCAAAAGTCGTATAAAAATTAGAGTTTTGTCAAAAATCTAAAAACGTTTTTTTGTAAAATTTGAGATTATCATGATAATAATAATAGGATTTAAAATTTTAAAAACTGACACAGAGTGACGGATGCAAGAAGCTCGGGATCCTCATATCCCGGCGGTCGTATTGCATTCTTCTTCTTTGACAATGAGCAGCCCATAGAAACACACCTTCTCTCAAAATGTTATTCCTCTTTACTTTCACTCTACAACAAAACATTGGTTTACAAATTCTTTGTTTCTTCTAAATAATATGATGAATTAATAACACCCTTCGGTCGTTGGTTGTAAAAAAAAAAAAAGTCCAAGAACAAACCAATTATAATCAAGTGAAATTAATAATATTCAATAGAAGTCGACGGCTATATACTAACGATTATTTCATTGGTTTATAAATAATAAATATATAAGATATGTAGTTGGCCAAGTTACCCACATTAAAATAAAGATATTTGTAGCTTTCTCGACAGCTATATTAAGCTCTTCCAAACCTCAATTCACGTTTAATATACCTAACCAAGTAGCCAAAACTAGAACTAAACAACCTTTTTGTTGTTGTAAGAACAAGAAAACATAATTAATCTATAATTTAGTAATGAGTCCGATAAACAAAATGGCGTATGAACTGACGTACAGATAAGGAAGAACTTTTGTTTTCTCCTCAATTATTATATTCCTAATAACAGAGATAACTTATCAAAGTCTCCTATGATATATGCGTATATAGATAACACGTAAACGATGTCAAAAAAAGAAGAAGAAGAAGATAACACGTAAATACAAATTTTTAAATCAGATTTAATCGATGTTGGTCCACGTATATACTAAATGTATGAATCGACATGGATTATAGCTAATAGCTAGGAAATGGTTTCTTGTAATATAATCTTGAACCTAGATAAGTCCAACACAATCACACGAACTGTTGGCGTAGCTGAATGTTTTAAGCGACCAAAAGCGTATAGCGATCTCTAGAAGTACAGCTGTCGATGTCGAAAAATATATGCAAATAATATGGAGCCGGATAGGTTTGATTAACGCTTTGAGTGGAGACGGTGCGGAGATGGGAGTGACGAATGTGGGACGGACGGAATAGTAACAAAATTCTATACATACACATATTCCGCTTGTTACGCACATGCCCCACTTGTCTCTCCCCACACTTCACTACACGGTCTTCATTCAAAGGCTAAGTTTTTGGTTCGTACATACTTGTGGGAAGAGAGACTAGAATGGATTTTTGACGAATAGGATACGAGGAGTATCTACTGAACGGGACCCCATTTTTTTATGCAATTTGACAAGTGATGCTTTATTGAAAATCACGAGATTGAGACAACTTCTTGTTTCTTTATTCAATAATTGTAGAAATCGTGCATTCTGAGGTAAAAAAAGAAAATCATGCATTCAAGAAAAAGTAAAAAAAACGAAAGCGTTAGAGTTACATTGCAATCTAGAGATATTTTTTCCGTGTGTTCCGGGTTCAAACTTTATTGAGACGGAAGGTTATTTTTTAAAATCGGAATATCTAAAGTTTGATTCCACGTACCGAAAAAATTATGGACCAAATGTCCGGAACTTCCACGATTTATAAAAAAAAAAAAAAAAACTAGAATTATTTAGATCTCGATTATCCCAAGAAAAAAAAAACTCAAACCCGCCATGCAGCAACAAAGATGACTGTAGTACTGTATTAATTTTGTTTATAAGTATCTTATTGTATAAAGTTTGATGCGTCAAATTTTGTAATTAACACGATCGCGACATGTGTCAGCTGGTCGATCAGATATTGACACGTGTTAAAAAAATTTCCAATTAGATTTTCCCACATGTCAAACAAATCTTCTTCCAGCAAAAAACTTATATATTTTAAATATAAATATATAAGGCAAAATCAAACACATTTTTTCATTAGAATATTCTAAAATACATTAAACATATTTTGAGTTTGAATACACTTAGGTTTGCATACCCAAATATTCAAGGATTAAAATATTTCACTTTTATTTTAAACACTTTTGTGCTCTCTCCATCTTCCACCTATCAATTTAAAACTTCAATAATTTCTTCCAGAAAATTTGTTTAAGCTTTTTCATCAGAAAAATATCGATTACTATCTTATTCGATAGGTGTGATAGAATACGACGATCTATTTTAGTTTTCTGAGATTAATAAGTTTTTTTCTAACTCAAATTTTTGTTTTGTTATTTACAGCATATATATCATCACATAAACAATGACTACTCAAGCCCAAAAAATCAACATCAATTATCTAACAGATTTTGACACGTCTAAAAAAATATTTTCTAATTAGATTTAGCCGCGTGTCAAAAAAAATTTTATCTATCTAAAAAATTTTAAATCATTATTTGTAAAATAGTAAAAAGCCAACGTTCAACTAAATTTAGCTACATATCAAAAGAGTTTTTATCTATTTTAATAAAATTTAATATCATTATTTGTAAAATAGTAAAACAGATTAGAATAAGAAAAACCTAATTATTTGAAAATATGTAATAAAAATTAATTAAAAATCAAATAATATGAGAAAAATAAGAAAATCAAATTAGATAAATAATTGGTAGGCTTCTCTATTAACGGTTTCATATCAACTTCTTCAATCTAATTTTATTTACTTTTATGGGGTGATCTAATTTACTTTTCCACTTTTATGTTTGGTTTCATTTTGACGGGTTATAAAATATTAAGAAATAAAAATATCTTATTTTGTAAAGATTGATTCGTCTACTTTGTAATTAATTTGATCGTGACATGCATGAGTCAGCCGATCAGATTTTTACACTTGTAAAAGAATTTCTTTCAATTAGATTTAGCCACACGGCAAAATATTTATCTATTTAAAAATAATAATATTATTATTTGTAAAATACTAAAAAGTAAATATAATTTAAATAGAAATAGAAAAATCTAATTATTTGAAAATATGTAATATAATTTAATTGAAAATCAAATAATATAAGAAATAAAATATGAGAATAAAATAGATAAATAACGGTTAGACTTTTCTATCAGTAGTTTTGTATTAACGTTCTCAATCTTATTTTATTTATTTCATGGATGACCTAATTTTGTTTTCCGTTTTTTGTGTTTGGTATTTTCATGTGTTATAAATATTAAAAGCGTAAAAATAATTCAAATATAAATATGAGAATAAATACATTAACATTTTGAAGAAAAAATAGATATTTGAGTTGTAAAATAGTAAAAAAAGTATAACAAATTCAAAAAAAAAAAATTAATAATTTGAAAATATGTGATAAATAATTGTAAATCAAATAACAAAAACATCAAAATAAATAAATAAATCTTATACTTCTCAATAAGTGGCTATGCAATTTTCACTTTTATTTTATTTATTTTAACGGGTGTTCTGATTTTATTTTTCACTTTAAAATATTTTGTTTTTTTACAGATTTATAAAATATTAAATTACAAACTGGCATATACGCGCGTATCTAAAACTAGTTTAAATAATAAATGTTAAAGCAACTTGCAGGTATTGACTTTTTGTTTTATTTATTTTATATATAGATTGAGGTAGGCGTCTTTGTCTCTTTGATTTCATAGTATACAACTAAACCCACACACAAAAATACACCATGTCAATATCATGGTTAAAGCTCCATAACCAAATCGAACCGAGCTGGACCGCACGGTTCTACCCCATAATGAAGGCACAATTATATGATTAGAACAAACCGAACTTGATCCAATTTGTAAATATTCTTCTAATCCGACCTAATTCAAATTTGAAAGAACCGAAGCAAAACCAAATTCCGTTGGATCAAATGGACATTAGACACTCAATTCGACGGGATAGTTATTAATTGAACGGTTCGGTTAAGGTTATGTTACTAGAGAACTCAACATAGCCGGTTTGGAGAATATTTTGGTTTGTTTTATTTAAAATTAAACCGAACTATACTAAATCTTGTAACTAGATTCCCTGAGAACCGGACATATTTTTTACTCTTGGTGAAGAAAAACCAAAAGGATGAAGCTTCAAACTGTGAAACCTCCATTTTTAAATTAAATTTACGAAAGAGAAAATCAAAATTTGGAAAGAGAACAAAAAATTTATCGGCAATTTCCTTAAAAAAATTCTGTTGAAATTTTAATTTATCGGGAGGAAAATAAAAACAGGCAAGGCAGCTGCATTTTGCAGGGTGAATCGAAGAATGAAAATATAATAACAGAGAAAATAAAACAACAAAAAAAACTAACCGAGATTGTGTGAATCTCTGTTCTTCTTCTCGCCTCTTCAATTCTGATTTTTTTTGTTGTGTGTGTGTGGATGTGAAAAAGAGCAAATTGGAAGAAAGTAATAAATAGAAAGAAAATATGTTGGGCTTCGTAACAGCGGTTCGGTTTGTATATATCCATGCGTGGATGGATCGCGATGTGACATCGGTTTTCAAATTTATTATTTGATTATTTACTAATATAATAGTGATATTATTATTGTAATACTAAGTATATAAATAAATTTATTGTTTCCTCAACCCTACCTTTTATGACAAAATATAAAGTAGTATATTTTGCTTTGAAGTCCCACGAGTCCCACCGCGATTTGTGTTTTCCTTTTGAGAGTTTTTAATGCTTGTCGACAGATAAAACAAATTTAGAAAGTGTTATTTAATTATGGATTTAAAGTTAAATTTTATAGATTTTATAATCATTAAGAATTAAAATTTGATACATTTTTAAAGTATTTGTAGTCTACAGTTATATTTCAAAATCATATATGGTTTTAGTTCGAATTTTAAATGATATAAGATAATCCATAAATTCATACCGTTTATCATTAAAAAATATGCAATTTGCATTGCTTTATATGGACAAGTCTACTTTGGGTTCGAATGGAGAAACAGATCAGACGGTATGGATCGAACGGATCAAGCGGTACAAATATGGATCTAACGGTCCAAAATATATGTTTGAATGGTTAAACAGATAAAAAACGGTCCAAATACTGTACATATTTATTATAATTTATATAAAGTTTAAAATTGTTATTTTAATTTTTACATAATTACATATATTAAAAATTAACTTAAGAAAAATTAATGCATATAGTCTGAATAATTTATGATATTTTGATAATTTTATCATGATTTGAATACTTACCGTCGTAAGCGATATTTATTTTAAAAAGAAGCAAATATTAACTTTTTCATGTAAATTTAGAAATATTATATTACCAGTTATACATAATTATTAATTATATTTGTAAATTTCGGGTATAAAGATATTGGTCAAATAAGAGTAATTAAAATTAGGGGTAGGACGATTTCGGATATTTTGGAATTTCAGGATATCCAGATCCGGATCTGGATCCGTCGGATCCGGATCCGTCGGATCCGTGACAAAATTATCTGGTTCCGGATTCGTGGTGTCCGGATATTCGGATACGGATCCGAAAAAAATAAAAAAATAATTAAAATAACTAAATTAAAATACTAAATTTTTTAAAAAAAAATTATATTTTAAAATTTTGAATAACATTTTTCAAAATAAATATGATATATTAGAAAAAGAACTAAAATCAATTTATATATAACTTAATATATGTAAAAAAAATATGTTTTTAATATATTTAATGTGTCCGGATACGGATATCCGGACTTTGAAATTTTACTATCCGGATCCGGATCCGTTTTTCACGGATCCGAGATTTTACTATCCTTATCCGGATCCGGACGCTCCGGATATCCTAATTGTCAAAGCGGATGGGAACGGATCCCGAATCGGATTTCGGATCCCGGATAATAATTCCACCTCTAATTAAGATGTCAAAATATAACTTTAAAATGTATTTTAAAAAATGGTGAATTATTGTGAATTACGAATTAGTGTTGCATGGAATCAGAAACGGGTAAGTGAAAGCGAAGCATTAGAAAGCGGGAATAGATTCTTTGTAATTTTTTAGAAAACGAGTACGTATTGGAAGTGTATATAAATATATATATATATATATATATAATTATAATGAAACTCCAAATATCAAAGTATATTAATAAAAAAATATTTTATTTCAAATAATTAAATAAATTTATCTTTAAAGGTCAAATCGAAACAGTAGAAAAAACAAATTATTATATCAATAGATAAATAATAATGGATGTGGTTAGTGTTATACAAAATCAACTTTTTGTTTTTTTGGTCACAAAATCAACTTTATAATGTTTTAAAAATGAATAAAAAAACAAAAAGGAAGGACTGCGTATGATACACATCACTTATGGGGAAAACGGTCATTTAATTCTTCAAGTTTTGCAATGTCGCGGTTTTATTTTCCAACTATCCGGATTTTATTTTTATTCCTCAAGTTTAAGTTGATTTCGACAATCAATGCTTTAAAAAGTCAACCTTAACTTCCACTTAACGGTTGACTTTTTAAAACCTTGATTGTCGAAATCAACGTAAACTTGAGGAATAAGATTGAAACCCGAATAGTTAAAGAATAAAAACGCCACATTGCAAAACTTGAGGAATTAAATGACAGTTTTCATTACTTCTTTTTTATTACTTTTTTTTTCATTTGTTAAAAAAAACCTAAAGTTCAGAAATAAATACAATTGTACGTAAAAAACGGTTCAAAAATTCTTTGAAATCAATGGTGTACTTACTCTTAATCAAATGCGGGGTTCACAACCTATTTGAGTTATCTATGTATCATTAAGAAAATACTCTTAGATGTTTAATGTTAATTTGTATTACTCTTATTGAGACAAAACAAAAATGGGTTAGAAAAAATTAAAGACCATTTTGGATAAGAAGAAAAGAAAACGCATGAAACGTTTAAGAAAAAACTCAAAGGAAAGAGGGCATAAAATTGAAATAGAATTCAAGAAATAGTAGTTGTAGTTGAGATGCATATTTGCAAGAAACTCATACTATTTTTTTTTAACCGCGAGATTCTCATAAAATTATTTTATTTTTCAGTTTTGTTAATTGACTAACGATTAATTGAATTAGGATTATACTCTTCACATTATATATAGATGGTATAAATAATATAGATGGTAAGACTATTTTTCATGTGTAAAACTTATGTCAAAAATCATTTAAATATTGACGCATCGTCACCAAACATATATATATATTTTTTTTTTAATCGCTGCTTTTAATGTGTTCCTCTGAACACTGGTTATCGCAAAATTAGATCTTCGACGGAGCTTTTACCATTGAAGTTTGTTAAAGCTATTCATTGTGAGTATTTCTCTCTTAATTATATGATACACTTTATTATTTAAATTTAATTTTATTAGCACATTTGGAATATCTTAAAGTGCTTTTTGTTTAAGATCTATGTTATCTACTTAGGGTCTAAGTTTTAGTATTGTAAAATTTTGTGTTTATGTTAGTTTTTTATGAGATTGTAATATCATGTAATCTATACTAGTTTTTTTTTTTTTGCTATGGATTGTATTGATGTTTTTAATGTATTTATATATATTAGTAAGACTGAAAACGGTCATTTAATTTCTCAAGTTTTGCAATGTGGCGTTTTTATTCTTCGACTATTCGGGTTTCAATTTTATTCCTCAAGTTTACGTTGATTTCGACAATCAAGACTTAAAAAAGTCAACTGTTAAGTTTGACTTTTTAAGCCATAATTGTCGAAATTAACGTAAACTTGAGGAATAAAATTAAAATCTGGATAGTTGGAAAATAAAATGACCGTTTTTCCTCACTTATGGTGTGGAATTACTGTTACAGCCTTTATATGGATGATTTTTTAGCTCATGCCCACCCTACATGAGAGTTGTGGTTCAAATTCACAAGACCCTAGTCTTGCACTAACATGACAACATTGAAACTACATATGCCTAACTTCTCCAATCTTCGTTACGATCAGTTTTTCTCTGCTTTCTTGTCATGTGTTTTTTCTTCTTTTTTTCTCATCTCACACCAAAAAATAACATTTCTTTCAGTTAGACCCCATTTTTTGATATATATTTTTTTAATCAAATAAAAATGGGTTAACCGCGTATTTCTCCCTCTAGATATACAACTAAAATGGTATCCCTCCAGATTTTTTGCCTTTCTATTTTACATCAAAAACTCGTGTAAACTGGGATTTTGATTTCTTTCGTTTGGGTTCGGATTTTGATTTTTATTGAATTCTATTATCATGTTTTTTGTGAGCTCTGGCCACAGCTCTTTGGATGATGTTTGGGATTCCAAAACTAGTTTTAAGTGATTAAGTATTTAATTTTTGAGATAAATTTAAACATTCTACAGTATAAAATTGGTCTGTAATCTTTGAAGGATGCAGTGGTAAAAAAATTTCCTCATCTCTTATGAATTATCAAATCTTTAACCATTAGAATTGGATGTGTTATCAAATAATCAAAGCTTACCGGATCAGAACAAAAAGTCATTCAGTAATATTTTTATTAGAACTTCTTGGGCTAATGGTTCAGTTCGTGGGCCTTAGACCCATTACATTACAGGTAAAAAAATTCGTGATTTTTTAATTTGAAACAAAATGTTTCCCGCGAAAAAACATATATCAAATCAAAACCCTAGAAGTCGAATCTGACGAAACCACAAGTGAATCTGAAAGGCAACGAGGAGCTCGAATGATAATTTCCCCGCTGAGATCTTTCTTGTTCTAATCTTACTCTACACTCGTCCACATAAATTCAGAAAACCTCGAAACCTTAATCGACAAAGCGAATACTCTTTACATTGTTCAAATTCAGTAATGACCATTAATGTGGGTTTTAACTGATGGTTAAGCTTTCAACTTCGTTATTGTGATGCAAATCTTGTTTCTGAAAGTGAAGACAAATAATGAGCGAGAGAGGATTAGCAGATCATACAACTTGGGAAGATAGGATAAGTTTCTTACCGGATCATTTGCTGTGTCAGATACTTTCGAGTCTTCCGGGAAATAATGCTGTTAGGACTAGTGTTTTGTCCAAGACTAGCTCTCAAATAGGTTTGTAGCATTGTCATATCTTTCATTTGTTTTCTTCAATTTTTTCTCCAACTTAAGCAACAAACATTTCTCCTCTACTATCTTCTTTGCAGCCATTCTCACTCTGTCTCTTGCTGCTTCCAATTTTCGAAGCTTAACTTCTTCATTCCCCTTTACTGTTATCGGAAAATGAATTTCCGGTTGGCTAACACCAAAAACCAAAGATCATATGAATTTATCATCAGCAGCCACACACTCAAAACTTAACTTGGACAGCAAGAAACGAACATAGGGATCAAGTGTCGAGCTTTACGGTCTAAATGCAAGGACTGAGAAGAATATAAAGATCAAGAAGAAGTCAAATACCTGCACCCGGAGTATATAAATCTGTTTTCCTTTGCGATAAAACCATCTAAAGAGACTGCTCCACCACCATTAATGTAAGGAAAAGCTGCTTCAACATGCTTTTGGATCTCATAAACCTGTAAATCCCCAAAGAGACCATAGAACAACGTCTCTCTAAGCCCGTGACCCGAGTATGTTTGTATATTGAGCTCATCTGAAGCCAAATCAATCATGTTCACCGCATAGCCTTTGAAGCCTGGTATGGGATCTCCATCGGGCAGCCTCGGGTCATCCATGACTAATTTCTTCAGAGGATCGTTCTCCACAAGTCCATCCATCCAAGATCTATGTGTTTGGAAAAGATCACCAGAAAACTTTTTAAATCATGTCAGAAACGATATAAGGTTTAGCTATCGAAAAGTTACCTTGTTGCATCAAGGCATATAACATGAAATCGATTGGTTATGGATCTTCCGAGCCTAGCTGCTTCAGATTGAAGCCTGAGATACTCAGCACTATTCGGTCAAAATCGTGACGATTTGCATACCAAAGCGAGCATTGTGTCTTCTCCCAAATATTCAGACAATACCCTGTCACACCAAAAAACTTGAGATACTTAAGTTTTGCCCCAATTGCAGATTAATGTGGTTATAAATTGACGTCACCTGCTAAGTGAAGTGGAGGCAACCGAACCAAGAAGCGCTACGAGGCCAAACACTCCTCTCTTTGACAGAAACAGAGATTGCGGAGGCGGAGCCTTCCTGTACAAACAACAGAAAACCGATGCTGCAGTGTCATGATGCTTCTCTTCGATCAGTTTCATCATTGATTCTTTGGTGGATAGGCATTCTGGGAACGCCGCACCGAGAGGTTCCAGAGACGCTGCGATGAAATTCACATGGACAGGTCAGAAAATGTGAGGCAAACAAACATATATATCTAATTTTAACCGATATAATAGTCACGGGATGAATATGGAAACACCTTGCAGTGTGTTCAACTCTTCCTCAGCCTGTTCTTGTTCAGACTCCAAAAATTTTAGACGCTCATCCACGTCTACTCTCTGTTCGCGGTATCTATTTAGTTTTTCTTTTAGACACTGCAGGAAAAATGGAGCATTTTCAAGCACACAACTGACATGAACTCGGAATAAATATGTTATACCAATATAGATATTGTACTGCTTTCCCTAAGGCATAAATGAAAATCATGAAGGTCAATATTTGTGGCTTAAATGGTGATGATCATACCTCAGTAAACTCCGCTATATCCATCAGACCAGTTTGGCTACTGACAGCTGATGACAATGTCCTAATGGGTAAAACTCCAAACTGTGAACATGGAGTTTCTTGAGTTGGAGCCACCCATTGATTTGTGTTTGAAGCCATCTTTGATTGAGGTGTTAGAATCACCCTTGAATAAGGTGTCGAACACCCAATCTCCCCTCTATCAAAAGGTGCCGAACACTCAATCTCCACTCGTTCGAATGTTTGAGTAGGCGTTAGATGAATCTGGAAATCAAGAGATGAATGAGTATTAAGATAGATGTTATCAACAACATGCATTTCCTACTCACTGGTAGAAACATATTGCAAGATAACACAATTCACAAATTACTACCTTAAAGCTCATATGAAGCTCGGAATATCGAGAATGGTAAACCCTGAAAGAAACAACACCCTCGTTCTCAGGTAGGGAAAGAGAAGGAACTTTGCAGGACCCGTAGATAAAGGCATATCGGATTCCACTCGCAACACTGCTTGAATCAGATTCAATGCTCATGGTATGGTAACACCCGGTTTTTTCGTCATGATGGATACTAGTATCCATAGAACCATCTGATTCCGTCACTTTGAAAACAAGGTTTGTAAGATTTGAACCAGCGGCACAGGACATGGGAAGCTGATAGAAACAAACAATCTCAGAATGAGGAAGGATTCAAAATCTTGATAAGTGTGTAGGCAGAGAAGATGAAAGACAGAACAAGAGAAACAAACTCAGACTGCATTGAAAGAATCAACTTATGTTACGGATATTTACCTCTGTTAAGAGACTGAGCTCTCTTTTCTCAACTAGAGACTCTTTCTTGAAGATCTCTTCATCACCAGACATCACAGAAAGTGATACTACGAAGAGCGACAAAGACATTAGACAATCAGAAGATATTTGTTGTTACATCTTACAAAAGAATGGTACCAGATTTTACCGGATTTCCCATAGCCTGCTGTGACTTTGAGAATTCCCGACAGATCAACACAGCCACAACTATTAACCTATGAAATGATCAAAGAAACTTTAAAGAGTAAATAAAACCAAATTGAACTTAAAATATGGTATCGTAGAACATTTAACCAAAATATCCATTAAATCCATGCAAAAGATTGGTCGATTCTCTTTTAATGAAAATGTAGACAAATAAGCTTCTCGCACCTTTCGGTTTAAGCCCAACGAATCTTGGATACAAAGGCCATCAGTACATACCAGAACATTGGTACCTTCTGCAACATGGTTATTATATTTATCGAACATCTGCATGAAATTTAATGTATTCAGCTTGCCTTCAAGGAAACATTCATTACTGAACAATTACATGCATAGATGTTAGATATACCTCCAAAATAAAATTTTCAACAGTAGAATCTGGAAGCAAATTTTCCAAAGCCTGCGGATTATTCTCGACAACACGCTTCAGAGGCCCAGGATTAACTGACATATGAAAAGCTCGTTAAGGAAAACATCATTCTCAATGTTCCTACACAAAAGTACTCTTCTAAATAAGGTTACTTTTTATCTCAAAACATTTCCTTATGTTGTCAATCTTCTCAGTTCCATAAACAGAAACGAAATTACTGAAAGGTCAGTTAGTTGGAGTAACGTTGCTGATCAATGCACTCTTATTTTGTTCTACGAGTAAATACATCCTGATAAGTCCTTCGTGTGTCTTAACTACAAGCTTTTGCAGAACAGACATATGAAGACTGTAACCATACAAAACCAAAGCATTAGGCTTACCTTTACAAGCAACTGAGACAGAAAATGGTTCGTCCTTTGAGCGTATCTCTAAGGTTGCTTTATAACTTGGTCTGATCTGATCTAACCCGTCAGTCTCAACGAGCATATTCTGCATTAGTTTAAGAAAATTGGGAAAATTATAGACTCTGCCAGAAAATCAACTGTAGAAGGTCTTCTTCAGCTGCCACCAGGGGCCAGATTTGGAATCTACACTCTCTTAGTAACAAAAATGTAGTCATAACATTAATGCTCAAGTAGTGGAAGTACTTAAATACCTCGACTTTGAGAATTCCATCTATCCGGTTGGCGTCAATCTTGTCATTATCAATGATGGCGTGGAATCCAGAACTCGCTTTTAGTTCAACTTCCAGACTTGGAACAGAAGTGAATGGTATCTGATTTTCATACTCATCAAAACAAGCTATATAGCAAGGCGGAAAAGAAGAACCCACCCTATAGATACACGCCATTATAAAATTGATCAGATTATATAAGATTTCAAGTGAAGCAACAAGAGAAAGGTCTGAAATGTTTGCCGTATCTGAAACGTTTATGAGTCTTACTGAATATTAATGGACTCCAGATTATAAGCAAGTCTCCAACCGCCCACACTGGAAGATGGTCCAACAACCACCTTTTTGTTACAAGTAATCGAATTTCCCTGAAAGGAAAGTGTTCAAACAGTTAGATTATATAATTACTCAGAAAATTCAACTTGCGGATAAAGGTTATAACATTACTTACCACAGAGAAACAAAAATTGTATGTCCCAGCTTTCTTGAACAAGTTCAGGAAGTTGGACTCAAGTGGAAAGATGTAAAGACCATGAAACCCTCCACGAGATGTAGGAGAAGAGCGATGCGAATACACAGGTTTGGAATTCTTATCCCTTGATTTCATATTTCTATCTTGTAGTTCAACTTCCATGAGCATGTCTCCACCATTCTTCACAATATGTTTCTGATCCAACTTTTTCGACAGTTTTGAAGACGCGAAGCTAGCAGGTCGAACAACTGCAACAATCTGTTGCGGGTGAGTTTGCCCAGCAAACACTGAATCACCAAGCGTTGATTCCTATAACATATTCATAACAAAAACACTTATCATCTGATAGTTAGTGATTGAAATAACTAAGCATGGAAACAGTTTGGGAAACATCAATTTGAACGTTCCTCCAAACTATCCCTAAACTCAGTGCATTGCTTGCACGTTTAAAATATCTTTCACACACGCATATGAAGATGAAGGCACATGAACAAAGACAAAGGAAATGAGTTAACACTCAACCGTCATGTCCTGAATCACAACATCAAACTCTAAATCTGACACTTAACCGTCAGTAAGAAAAGAAATGTTCCTACCCCATCAAAGTTCAATGCACTGCAGTCGCTCTCATCCAGCAAATCAATCTTCGATGGATCCTTTTCCCGCTGCTTATCAAGTTTACTATTCCATTCATTCACATCAAGAAGTAGACACTGTACAAAAATATCACTTAAGAGTGAAGTTAAAAGAGTAAGCAGAAGAAAAAAAGGAAGACGGTTCAGGGTTTGGCGATGACCTTTCCAGAGTCGATAATACTAATTGGGAAAGATGAAGATTTTCGTATTTCCAAGCTCAAAATTCCGTTATTCATCGAAAGCATGCATCCCTCGTCCTCGGAGTAATTGATTTGCCTAGATCAAAAATTTCAGAATACAAAAACTTGAAATACTGAACTCATCTAATATTCAAAACTAGTTCAAATGAAAACACTCACCTGCATATAATCCGGGCATCACCTGCTTAGAAGACACATTAAGACAGCTCAATCCACAATGATTGCAAAACATGGTTCTAATATGTTGTTTAAATGATGGTTGAGACTGTACTTACCGCCTGCTTCGTCTTCAAAACGTTCTATTAGGAAATAGTCAATAGTCGCGTAAATATCGTTCTTGTGAACCCCTCCACAAGCTCCCTTCAAAATTCTGATATTTTGTCCACGTTTCCATGATATACCTTTTCTCTTCATTACTTTGTGTATTCTCACAGCTAAAACTCAAAAGAATTACAGTTACAAATAACCATTTTATACACGAAAAATAAACGAAAACATGGAAATACTTTCATTAACGAAATCATGAAGTGTTTACAGCATATATAAAAAGTAAATATTCTGGTTATTTATTGGAAATGTTAGTAAAATCTGCATTGTGAGACAATTGCTTTCCAAACATATTTTTAACCTTGATGAAGGCATGAATAGTTGTTTGCAAAGAGCTACATACCTTTACAATCAGGCGAAATGCAAAGAGCTTTGTTATCCAAAGAATCGAAAATAAAGATTGCGTCATCTTCACCTGATGCGTCTTCTTCATCATAAGTCTTATGCATTTTAAGAACCCAATCCTTATAACCCTGCTCTACTTGCTCATAACCCAAAGATTTTCCATCTCTATGAATTATGATATTGACATCTGATAAACAAAGAATTAAGTACATTCTAGTTACACCAGAAGAAGAGCAAAACATGACTGCAAATGAAATTTTAAACTCACCGTTATCCTTCTCCTTCGATTTGCTACCAAAGTTTTTCATAGCCATAGAGAAGGGGTTTTGACTTGCAAGATCAGTCTGCAAAAAAAAGCATGTTCATTAATCGAACAAAGATGTAATAATTAGATTAGCTGATCTAGGATAGTGTCTAACTCACTTTTGAAGGAGTAGGGTTAAAACCAGCATCCAAATCTGCAACCACCAAGAGAGCATATATGAAACATACATTCTTAAAACAATTTAGAAAACATACGTATGTATACAATTGACTATGTACGAGGGCTTCATACCGACAAAACATATCACTCTTTGGCAACATTTCTGCAAAGTAGATGCAATGGCTCCTCTTTGCATAAACGGAATTGATGCCTACACACAATCATTGGTAACACATATAAAAAAATTGGCTGACAACGAAACTGTGAAAACTTCCAAGAAAACCAGATAATGGTAACCAAAGAAGACTAACCCAAGGGACTTCTGGGAGTAGACGACCGAGCCTTCTCACAGAAACACGACCAAAAGTTTGGAAGCTTTCAGAAACTTTGAATCCTTTCTCCTCTAAGCTCTCCAAAATTGTATTAATGCTCTCTTTTCCCTACAACATACATAGTTTTGAGTTTCTAAAGTGTTAAGTTTAAGAAAGTAACTAAAGGTCAGTTTTGCTTTTTTCGAAAAGATTGTCATACCTTAACTATTGGAAAATAGACAAACTTGAGGCGAGCATTTGCCTCTTGAAATGTTCCTGGATGACAAGCATATATAGTCAGACTCCAAGCGATGAGCTAAGTATATTGGATTTGGTCTTCTGTTATAAGAGCATTTCTATGCTCCATGTAAGTTACATTAGCCTTCGTAAACGCACATGCTCTGAAAATTTATAGTTGCTACACATAAGCATAACATCGGTTCTTTAAGAATTCCAATCAAATATTTAGTTATTTGTTTGCTAGCCACAAACACACAAATGACTGCCATTTTCTCCATTTCGAACAAAAGATCAGTCCATTGTAAGCAAAAGCAGTCAGGTGTTTAATTGAGAGGAAGCATCTTGAAATGTCGCATGGTTAGTACCTTTGCATTTTTCACCAACGGTGAGTCGAATCTGAAACCAAAAGTCATGACCCTTGGAGTTTAGGTTGGTAGTGGCAACCTTTCCACCTGCTATCTCAGCTAAATCCTCTCCACTAACCTGGAAAAGGTAAGAAACAGATCAAAGATAGATGCAAAGATTTCAACTAAGAGCACTAAAAATCATTTATATTAAAATGATAAGATCTTTATAAGATTACTAACAAACCTGAAACTCGACAGGCCTTTCGGTCTTTCCTGTTTTGGAGATTTCATCACACTACAGATTGACAAAAGAAATATGAAGAAATCCGAACAAGAAACTACAGAACAAAAGGATTATGACATATTGTATTAACATTTAACCAAAGAATACCTGGATGTAAGGAAAATAAATATCCTTGAGCATGCATTGAAGTTGATATATTTCTGGGATCTTACATTTCAGCTCAAATATTTCAACCTGGAAATAAAATGGTATAGCGATTTCATATAAGCCGATACATATCATAACGAGAATCGATTAGGGTCATACAGGAGAAAGCGCACAGACGGGTTATAAGACTCTAGAACAACATGAGATATGGTATGTATGTACCTTTGTGAAGCTTCCATGAGGTGATGACATTATTTCCTCCTCTGAAGGATCCCTCATTCCACCATCGGCCTTTAAAAGAATTTAATTTAATTTTTAGAGACATAGACTATAACAAGCAATAGAGAAGCTAAATTTACAGATGAATGTATTATTATTACCGTCCAATTTTTTCCCGAGACAGACCGACTGTCAATCAGAGCTTCTTGATTCAGTTGCAAGGCGAATACTTTCTTGGACTGTTTCGTCTTTGAAGACAACAATGTGCGTCTAATCATAGAAGAGAGACGAACAATCATTGGTCGAATTCAAAATTGATGGGTAAACAAAAACTGAATTCTCACCTTCCCAAATGCATACAAGCATAAGGTCCTCCATATCCAAACATCCCAAAGAATGGCTACATAACAAAAGAGTGAATCTTCCGCAGATCAGTAGAAAAACTGATTTTGACACGGATAGTACAATGTTTCAAGATTCTTTAGGAGTAGTCAGTTACCATAAGGTACGGTGGTTTGCCTCCAATAGCTTTGGATTTTTGAGACCTATGTACTGAAGCCCCTATTTTTCCCCTGCATAGTTTGCAAAAAATATGAAGAAAGCTCAAGTTATCACCAAGAGATCAAACTTGCAGTAAAGATTAGATTGCAACAATGTGTGAAGTTATTTGTCCTAAAAGTATCTCAGTACTGTATATATATATATGTAATATGTTGTACCAATATCTTCCATGTTTTACGAGCATTTGAACAAAACTGCGGGAAACAAGCCTCACCATTTATCAATACAACTACTGTCCATTCCAGGACCAGAATCAAAGACTGCAATCCGATCTCCGAGAACATCCACTCTGCAAAAACAATCGCACGAACTCAAAAGATAAAAACTCAAATTTGATCATCTAACCTTTTATGACAAGAACAAACCTAATCAGTCTTCGATCTCCGGGGGAACAAGACCAGACAGCTTGCAGAGAATTATCCTGCGACGTAAGCAACATGAAAATCGGAGTTCCATACCAGGAATAAACGAGAAAGCTAACTTGTTCGTAGTTTGAACAAACACAAAACAAATAAATATTCCATCTTTTAAGGTAATTTTTCGGAAAAACTTACAATCAGATCCGCAAGAGCTGTCTCAAAGCTATAAGTTTGTGGTAGCTCTTTAAGCAAATAAGTATCAGGTGTCAAATCCCACATATTCTGAAAAACCAAAGAGAAGAACCAAATCACTAAAACAAACTTAAGGAGACAATTATAAAAAGCAAAACTATATAATAATACTGACCTCATACATAATGGAAGAAGCTTCACCAGACCCATCCTGATCCAGAGATTAAAGTTGAAGCAAGAAACATCAGAAAAATCATAATTAGTTTAACCAACAACATAAGAACAGAGCAAAATGAAAGCAACATAAGAGAAAGAAACCAACTCACATCAAGACGTATTATATTACACAAATCAGGCTTAAAAGCAGCAAATCGAACCATTCCTTTAATCTTTTCACCATTAAAGTCGAGATGAGATTTAGCAGCCAAATTCCAATCAACCTTCTTCCTCTTCTTACCGGACAAGTCGCAATTTTTCCGAGTTTTCTCATACTCTTCTTTCACCAGATTAACAAAATTCTTCATCAGCATTTCAGGTTGTGGGTTAGTAAGTGTGAGTGTCACACTTGTGCTGTTTGGTAAAAGAACCTTGAGGTTATAAAACTTGTCTTCATCTTCATCATTATCTACAAAGAATACCTCGAGGGGTCTCTTGTTACTCATCTGAAATGCAAAGACATGAATCAGAAGAGATCCTACCAAAAAGAAGAAATTTGGACAGTAAAACATCAATTAATAGTGTAATGTACATATTTACAGAGATATATAAGAGAAGTAGATTTCAAGAAAAAAACAGAGACCAAGATACGATTTGTAGACTTTTTATTACAACCTCAAGTGAACAGTTTCTAGGGTTTGACAGTGAGACTAATTTCTCTCGCGACAGCTGAGAAGAAGATGAGAGAAAATCAGAAGACAGCTTCAGAGCATGGTTCCATTATCGTGTAAGAAGAGAAAAAGAAACAAAAAAATAGAAAACAGGGAAGATGAAGAGACGAGGAGTGAGAGTGGGGTAATGAAGAGTCCCCTAAAAGCTTCCCCCACACGCATCGACCTCAACAAAATATTAAAAATTATATATTTTTTTCCAAATAAAATGATTTTTTTTAAATATTTTGAAGTTATCAGGGGGCTCCACCGCTTTAATGCATCTCGCCGGAGTCGGATCGGAGATTTTGAAGTTAGGACAGAGATGTACACGTGTAGCACCGACTTCGACTTCGCCTTCATGGTTATTGGGCTAGATTTCATTTTTGAAGGCCCAATTACAAATCTGTAGGTCTGTTTTTTAGATAAATTTAAGAACAAAAATGTGAATATATATATATAGAGTGAAGCAAGCAATGCAGATATTCACAACAGAAAGAGCCCTAACCAAAACAAGAAACAAGATGTTAAAGTTTGAGAACTAAAAATTAACGACCCGAAAACCATTTTCCTAACTCTCCATATCTTCTTCATCCGTCTTAAGAACCTGCCAAAGCTGAAAAGTGTTGGTATTTTTCCGTTGCCTTCTTCAGTTTTTTCTCTAGCTTCTGCAACGAACAAGTCTCCTCAACCATCATCTTCTCTGCCTTTCTCTTTCTGTCTCTTGTTACTTCCATCTTTATCAGAGCCTTTTCTTGCTTCTCTGTTACTGATATCGGAAAATGAATTTCCGGTTTGCTTGACAAACCAAACACACAATAAGCAAATAATCATCAACAGTCAAAATAATAACCAAACACAGAGATGAAAAGCAAAGAAAAAGGATGATGATGAGAAAAAGCGCATGTACCAGCACCCGGAGTAAATAAATCCGTTCTCTTTTGAGATCACACCATCTAGAGAGACAACAGCTTCGTCATTGATGTAAGGAAGGGCTGCTTGAAGATGCTCTGCAGTCTCGTATACCTGTAAATCTCCAAAAATTCCATAGAAAAGCGTCTCTCTAAGCCCGTAACCTGAGTTTGTTTGTATGTTCAGCTCCTCTGAACCCAGATCAATCATGTTCACCGCGTAGCCTTTGAAACCCGGTATAGGATCTCCATTGGGTAGGCAAGGGTTATCCATGGCTAATTTCCTTTGTGGATCATTTTTCACAAGTCCACCGCTCCAAGGTCTGCATGTTTTTTATTACAACACCAAAAAGCACTAATCAATATTAAGGATTAGCAACAAATCCAGAAGACAAGAGGAAGAGTACAACAAAATTACCTGGTTGCATCTAGACAAATAATAAGAAAACGATCGGTTATAGATCGTTTGAGCCTAGCTGCTTCGGATTGAAGCCTCATATACTCAGAACTATTCAATCCAAACCGCGATGATTTGCATACCAACGCAAGCAACATGTCTTTCCCCAAATATACAGACAATACCCTGTCATATCAAATAACTTAAGAAATTGAAAGTTTGACCCAACAGCAGACACTATGATCAAGAAAACCGTGGCTATAAATTGATGTCACCTGCTTAGTGAGGTGGAGGCAACTGAACCGAGAAGTGCTACGATGCCAAACACTCCTTTCTTGGACAGAAGCAGAGTCCGGGGAGGTGGAGCTTTTCTGTACAAACAACAGAAAACCGATGCTGCAGTGTCCTGATGCTTCTCTTCGATTTGTTTCATCATTGACTCTCTAGTGGATAGGCATTCAGGGAACTCCGCACCAATACGTTCCAGAGAAGCTGAGATGAAATTCATATGAACAGGTGAGAATTGCCGGTTTATATTCGCCATTCTTATAATTGCCGGCTTAGGAAATTGTTGAAATACGACTATGTTCTAATAAACATTTTTTGAAACTTTTAAGTTTAAAGTGGTTTCAGAATTAAAAATGTAGGCAATGTTTAAGATACCAAATAAAGGGGATAGTGTTTCAAAAACAAAACAAAAAAATTGTAAAAAAGGAGTATCAATGCAGCTTCACACCACACCATAGTTATCAAAATTCAGCAAGAGTGTCGAACAAAAAAATATAATCTAAACCAAGAGATAATAGTTACCTTGCAAAGTTCTCAACTCTTGCTCAGCATGTTCATGTTCAGCCTCCAAACAATTGAGGCGCTCACCTACTTCCCCTCTGCGTTCGCCATATTTACTGAGTTTTTCTTTCAAACTCTGCAGGAAAAAAGGAGCATTTTCAAACGTGCGGCTGATATGAGAACTTGGAATACAAAAGTTAGATCATTCTATATTTTGTTTTGCTTTCACAGAGGCATTAAATGAAACATAATGATCAATATTTGTGGCTTAAACGGTGATGATCATACCTCAGTGTATTGTACTATATCCATCAGGCCGGTTTGACTATTGAGAGCCAATGATGATTCCCTGATGGCCAAAACTCCAAACTGTGAATATGGGGTTTGTTCCAACCCTAAATTGGGAGTTGGAGTCACCCCTGGATTTGAGGTTGAAGCCATCCCTGATTGAGGTGTTGTAGTCGTCTTTGAATAAGGTGTTGTAGTCGCCTTTGAATAAGGTGTTGAATACCCAATATCCTCTCGTTCAAAAGCTGGACCAGGCGTAATCTGAATCTGAAAACCAAATACAAGGGAATCAGTGTGAAAAAAAAAGTAAATTAACATGAGCATGAACTGAAATCAGGAAAAGGTAAAAAAGTTCCAATTCACAAATTACTACCTCTAATTTCACATGAAGCTCAGGATATCGAGAATGTAACACCTTGAAAGAAAAGACACCCTCGTTCTCAGGTAAGGAAAGAGTAGGAACTTTGCAGGACCCGTGAACAAAAGCATATCTGATTGCACTCTGCAAATTGCTTGAATCAGATTCAATGCACATGGTATGAAAGCTCCCAGATTTTTCGTCATGATGGATACTAGTATCCATAGTACCATCTGAATCCGTCACTTTAAAGATGAGGTTTGCAAGATTTGAACCAGCATCACAGCACAAGGGCAGCTAATCAAAACAAACAATTTCAGGATGAGAAGTCAAAGTGTGTAGGAAGAGGGACAAGTTCCTAACAGAAGCTTGGCCGCGAGGAAGAAAGCCATGACCAAAGAAACAAAACCAGACTGCATCAAAAGAATCTTTACCTCTGTTACAAGTCTTAGCTCACGTTCCACGACTTGAGACTCTTTCCTGAAGATCTCTTCGTTACCAGACATAATAGAGAGTGATACTGTAGAGAAACAAAGATGCTATGCAATCAGAAAATCATTGTAAAAAGGAATGGCACCAGATAAATATACAAACTGAAGGGATCATGTTACCAAATTTCCCATAGCCTTCTGTGACTTTGAGAATGCCAGAGAGATCAATGCAGCCACGACCATCAACCTATCAAATGATCAACAAACTTTAAGAGTAAATAGAACCAAAACCCAATCAAAGAAACTGTGCCATCCACATAGTGTGCCATGGCGAGAAGACGGTATACCATTAGATTCACTCAGTAAGTCAGTCAGACAATTCTATACTTTACTAGAATAAGTTTCTCACACCTTACGGTTGACGCCCATCCAGTCTTCGATACGATAGCCATCAATATGTATCAGAACATCGGTCCCTTCTGCAACATGGTTATTGTACCCATCGAACATCTGCATGAAAATTATTGTCAACTTGATTTGAATGAAAAACTGATTACTTTATAACTGCGTGATCGACCTATATTATATACCTCCAGGATAAAATTTTCAACTGTAGAACCTGGAAGCAGATTTTCCAAAGCCTGGGGATTATTCACTGCAACACGTTCCACAGGCCCAGGATTCACTGAAACCAAACAAGAATCGTTAAGGAAAATAATTTCTACATATTATATAAATGTTATTAGCTCATTTTGTATGTCCTTACGATGCCAATTTTATAAATAGATACAAAGCATAGAGTACACTCCCTAATTACATAACTATCAGAAATTTTAAATTTTCACAGTTCCATAAAAACTGCAGAAATTACAGAAAAATTTGCAAGTTAAAGTAATATAACTGAACAATACACTCCGGCTCTTATTTTGTTTTGGGTGTAAGTACATATTTGATAAGTCTTTTGTGAATTTTAATACAAGCTTTTGCAGAAAGACTTATCCAGACCAATACTATAGAATTGAAGCTTACCTTTACAAGCAACCGAGACAGAAAAAGGTTTGTCCTTCGCGCGTATCTCTAAGGTTGCTTCATAATTTGGTCTGATCTGGTCTAACCCATCAGTCTCAACAAGCATATTCTGCATTAGATTCAGAAAATTTCAATATGTTGTAGACTATTCCAAAAAAAAAATTAATCAGGTTGTATCTGTCATCACTAAACATTAACCAAAATATAATGATTAAACCAAGGAATTAGCAAATATACCTCGATTTTGAGAATTGATCCAACATTTATCAGGTTGGCCTCAACTTTATCAATCTTGACTTCGAATCCAGGGTTAGCTTCCAGTTCAACTTCCAGGCTTGGAATAGAAGTGAACTGTACCCGGTTTTCATACTCATCAAAGCAAGCAATGTGCAAAGGTGGAAGAGAAGAACCCACCCTGTAGAAACACCATTATATTGATCAACTTCTACAATCCAAGATTTAAAGTAAAGGAAAGTGAGAAAGGTTTGATGTATATATATTCCGTTTCTGATGAGTTTATGAGTCTTACCTAACATTGCATGGCAGGGACTCCAGATTATCGTCAAGTTTCCACTTAACTGCCTTTGAAGAAGGTCTAACAACCACCGTTTTTTTGCACCTAATTGAGTTTCCCTGAAGGTAAAGTGCGTGAGCAATTACATTATATGATTACTCGAAAAAATTATATGGCAGATAAAACTGTGAGGTTGAATTCCACTAGTTTAAATGATGGAACAATCTTTAAAATATTCAGATACAAAAAGGAAGAGCATAGAAAGTTACTTACTATAGAGAAAGAAAAGTTGTAAGTGCCAGCTTTCTTGAAAAGGTTGGGAAACTTGGACCCAAGTGGAAAGATGTAAAGACCACTAATCCCTTTACGGGATGTAGGAAACAAGCGATGCAAACACAAGGATTTGACATTCTTATCACTCGATTTCAAATTTGTGTCTACCAATTTTACTACCATGACCATTTCTTCCTCATCCATCTTAACAATATGTTTCTGTTCCAACTTCTTCGACGGTGTTGAAGATGTGAAGCATGTAGGTCGGACAACTGCAACAATCTGTTGCGGGGGAGCTCGCCCGGCACGCACAGAATCACCAACTGGTAATACCTGTAACATATTGATACATAAAACGTTACTATCTGTGATAAGCTTGACAGATGCTTAGTTTTGTGGCAACAATTGGAAAATCCGTTTCAAAGACAAAGGTGCTTGTTGCTCAATACATTTGTTTACACACATAAGTAGTTGACATCAAATTCTTACATAACCTGACTCTATAGTTTATACTAAATAATGAAACGTTCCTACCCCATCGATGTTCAATTCTCTGCAATCTCTCTCATCCAGCAAATCAATTGTTGATGGTGCCTTTTCCTGTTGCTTCTCAAGGCTTCTATTCCATTCGTCCGCATCTACAGGTACGCACTGTACAAAAACATTTCTCAGATTGAAAGCATTAGCTGTATGCGGAAGAGGAGAATAAAAACAAAACAAAAAAGATGGTAATAGTTAATTGATTGACCTTTTCAGAGTCAATTATAGTGATCGGTAAAGATAAAGAACTCCGAACTTCCAGTCTTGAAATTCCATCGACGATTGAAAGCGTGCACCCCTCATTCTTAGGGAGATTGATAGGCCTAAAATTAAAGCTATAAGATACAGAATTAGCAATATTCAGAACTAGTGAAATGAAAAAAAAAATCACCTGCATAAAATCCGAGTATCACCTGCTCAAAAGACAAAAAAATAGACAGCTCAAGCCATAACGACTACAAAACATGGTTCTATTTGTAGTGTAAATGACGGTGGAGATGGTACTAACCGCCTGCTTCGTCCTCAAACCCTTCTATTAAGAAATAGTCAATGGTAGCGTAGATATTGTTATTGTGAACCCCAGCATAAGCTCCTCTCAGAATCTTTATATTCTGACCACGTTTCCACGACATTCCTTTTCTTGTAACTACCTTGTGCACCCTCACAGCTACTCAAAAGCATTGGAGATATGAGTACCCAATTCAGACAAGGATGTAAACTTGAAACTATAGGAGAAAATTCCATTAACAAAATCCTCAAGTGTGTTTCTACAACAACTTCAATGTCACTACAAAACTCTGGATAAATGAAAATGCTTAGAAAACATGCATTTTGAGACGATAGTTTCCAAACAGAGTTTGCTTCCATGAAAAGATGATACATACCATCACGTAAAATGCCAAGACCCTTTTTATCCAAGGATCCAACAATGAGAATAGCGTCATCTTCACCCGATGTAGCTTCTTCATCATGGGTATTATGCATCTTCATAACCCAGTCCTGATATTTCTGCTCCAGTTGCGTATATACAAGTGGTTTTCCTTCTCTGTGAATCATAATTTTGACATCTGTAAAAACAAGAATTCATTATAATCTAATTACCAAAAGAAGAGGAAAAACATGATTGCAAAAGGATTTTAAACTACCATTATCCTTCTCCTTCTCCATCGATTTACTACCAAATTTTTTTAGAGCCACTGAGAAAAGATTTTGGCTCGCAAGGTCGGTCTGTAAAAAGCATTTTCTGTGATTAGATGATAATGAAATAAATAATTTAAATAATCTAAGATAGTGATTAGCTCACTTTGGAAGGTGTTGGGCTAAAACCAGCATCCAAATCTGCAACCACCAAGAGTCATTCATAAAACAATAATAAAACAGACGTACACATACAACTGACTATGTATTAGCACTTCATACCGACAAAGCACTTTACTCTTTGGCAACTTTTCCGCAAAGTAGACGCAATGGCTCCTCTTTGCATAAACGGTATTGAATCCTACGTATATATTGGTAACAAAATCAACGCAAGAAGTTATATTCTTGTTTTCAAGTACATTCAAAAAAATTCAATGCCTTCCACAGCATTGACTAACCCAGCGGACTTCTGGAAGTAGACGACCGAGCCTTCTTACTGAAACACGACAAAAAGACTGAAAGTTTTCAGAAACTTTGCATCCTTCCTCTTCTAGTCTCTCCAAAATGTTCTCAATGCTTTCTTTCCCCTGCATAGCTTCTAAAGTTCAGTTCAAGAAGATAACCAAAGGTAATGTACGCTTCTTTAGAAAGGATTGTCATACCTGAACGATAGGAAAATAAACAAATTTGAGGCGAGCATTTGCCTCTTGGAGTGTCCCTGGAAAACAAATATATAGTTAGACTCCAAACAAAGAGATAAACTTTTGGGATTGCAATTTCTGTGCTTTTGTTAGGAAGGCAGTACACACGTGATAAGGGATCTCTAAGAATTCCAGAATAAGAATATAACATGTGTTTGTTGCCCACAAACACAACCATGAGTGCAGTTTCATTATAAGGAGCTTGAGAAATTTCCCCAATCCACCGCAAACAAAATATCTCTTCAACGGAAGATACCAACCATATGTTTAACTAGACCTGCTACCAAATACTGAACCAAAAGCAGCCGAAGAAAGATTTTTACCTTCTTTTTTCTCACTGGTAAGAGTGAATCGAATCTGAAACCAAAATTCTTCACCTTTGGAGTTCAGGTTGGTGATGGCAACCTCTCCACCTGTTATCTCAGCTAGATCTTCTCCATTGACCTGAAAGAGGTCCAGGAAAAGAGTATAACAAAAAACATTTTAGTAATTTATCTCGGAATGATAATATCAAACCTGAAACATAGTTATTTAGCTACAAATGATACTCTTGGGTAAATATAACATGAGGAACACAATTATTTAACCAATGATGTTAATAACAAACCTGAAACTCTACAGGCCTTTCAGTCTTCCCAGTTTTGGAGAGTTCATCACACTACAGATTGATAAAGAAAATTAAAAGAGTAGTGAGATTTTGTTAAAACAAAAAAAATGGTCAAAAGCAGAACATATGTCAGCGAACAGAGATTCCTATGTTGTTCCCTATTTCTAGCATAGTTTCAGGCATCACTAGACCCCAAGTAAACAATAATGTACTCTGGCGAAGGTAAGCATGCTTTAGAAACTATAAAGTCAATCAACAAAACTCCGAGCAGTAAACATGGATTATGAAATTCTATATTATTAATGGCCTAAGAATACCTGGATGTAAGGAAAGTAAATATCCTTAAGCCTGCACTGGAGTTGATATAGTTTTGAGATGTCAAATTCTGATTCAAATATCTCAACCTAGAAAGAATATAAACCAGAAGTTTCAGATAAGCAGTTGAAAACATATGATAGTTTACATTCATGAACAAATTGTGAAAAAGATGAAAATCAAACAATGATAGGACTTGAGAACAACACCAAAAGGTTCTTGTCCAAACGTATCATTAAAATAACATTCAGTTGAGCAGAATCTCTAGCGCACACATAATACTTCCAAGATAATCCAAGATGAACAATATTGGTACCAAACTAACAGCATAACCTTGATTAGAAGCGATAAAATTCAAGAAATCAAATTTTTATAACCTTGTTCAGAAACAAGAAAGTGAACAACAAAAATGAATCCAAAGGTTAAGGATCGATGGGTGGAAATTATTACAGTGGAAAATATTTTCGATTCTATTTCTTTCTGCATCTCTGATAGCATAAAAAAGGTTATTTTTCATGTCATAAACAAGGGCAGAAAATTTTGAAAAAGGGTGAACCTTTGTGAAACTTCCATGAGGCGATAACTTCATTTCCTCCTCCGACGGGTCCCTCATGCCACCATCAGTCTATAAAAGAAATTCAAAGTTCAGTGTTTAGGAAGCATTGACAACAGCAACAAGCGGAAAAGGAGCTAAATTTACAAATGATGAATCATATTACCTTCCAGTGTTTTCCTGAGATTGACCGATTGTCAATCAAGGCTTCTTTCTTGAATTGCAAAGTGAATACTTTTTTGGACTCTTTTGTCTTTGAAGACACCAAAGTACGCCTAATCAGGGAAGAGAGTTAAACGCAACAAGATAACGCAGACAATCATAGGTTGGGGTAAACAAAAGCTGAAGTCGCACCTTCCCAAGAACATACAAGCATAAGGACCTCCATATCCAAACATCCCAAAGAATGGCTACATAGAAAAGGAAAAGAGTGAATCTTCTTCAGATCAGTGTAATTTCAAGTAGTGATACAGAAAGAACAGTCCAAACTGACATACTTTGACCGAAGGTGCTTAGTTATCCATCAAATATTTCAAACACAAAATGTATATATTGCAAGAAGAAAATGAACCTAAGCTATTTGTGACTAATGAATTACCTTAAGGTATGGTGGTTTGCCTCCAATAGCACAGGTTTTTTGAGATCTATGTAATGAGGCCCCTATTTTTCCCCTGCACAATTTAAAACAAATGTGAAGAATGTTCAAGTTAAACACCAACAAAACAAACTTGCAGTATCAAATTGAGCAAACGACACTTGATTGTAATAACAATTCCAGTATATAAAATATGTGAAGTTATATGTTCTATAGAACACTTTTCTCAGTTCATAATCATAACCCATTAGCCGTCCCTAGTATTAGTATGGGTTACCAATATCTTCCATATTTAAGAAAAAATCTCACCATTTATCAATAGAATTTGCCACACTACTGTCCATTCCACCCCCAGTATCAAATACTGAAATCCGATCACCAAAAACATCCACACTGCAAAAACAATCACATGAATTGAAGGATCACGCTCAATTTTGGTCATCTAACCTCTTATGACAAGTACAAACCTAATCAGTCTTCGATCTCCTTTTCGATTTCCTTGAGAACAAGGCCACACAGCTTGCAAGGAATTGTCCTGTGAATTAAGCAACAGAAAATTTAGGATTTCATATCTGGAATAAACTAGAAAGTAAACAGATGCAAAACCCAATTTCATCAACAGATCCAGAGAAATAATGTCAAAATCATGTTACTAATCGAGGGTAAGTTAATCCAACTGCCATGTCTAATGGGAAACACAATTTGTTTAATTTCAGAAATCAAACAAGCAAATACGACAATGTGAATCCCTAGATAGCCATAACTTTTGGTTGCAAACGAAATGCAGAGGAAATATCTTTTCTTTTTTTGTTTCCTTTGGGCATTATCCAGAGAGCAAGACCAAATCCACAAGAACAATCCTAGAAGTAAATTTTTCATGCAAGACTTTCAGAAAATCAAAGTCTAATAATGTGCGTCAGTTTACACAACAAGGACAAGATATTGTGCATCCGTTTAGAACAAGGCACAATGTGCACTCTGAACCAACACAAAACACATAGATTTTCCACTAGGCATTCTATCTTTTCAGGTTATTTTACTGAAACACTTACTATTAGATCCGCAAGAGCTGTCTCAAAGCTATAATTTTCAGGTAGTTCTTTTAGAAGATCAGTATCAGGTGTCAAATCCCACAAGTTCTGCAAAATAAGAGTGAACCATCACAGAGACACAGACCAACTTAAAGGGACAAATATAGAGCAAATGTATATGTTTAAGAATAGTAATGCTGACCTCATACATGGTGGAAGTTACACCAGCACCGTCCTGATTCAGAGACAGAAGTTGAGACAGAGACCATCAGAAAACAAGAAGAGAGAAATAGTTCAGGGACATATCTCAGTTTGGTCTGGTGATTCTCATGAAACAAAGATATTACGAACGAAAAAGAGGGTGCATCAAAACAAATTTTGAAACCAGTTGTCAAAGACTGGAACAATAGCTGAATCACACTTTAACAGAACAAGTGAACAAAGAAAAAACTCACATCAAGACGTATTATATGGCACAAGTTGGGCTTAAATGCAGCAAAGTGAACCGCTCCTTTCATCTTTTCACTATCTGACTCAAGTAAAAACTTTCCGCCCAAGTTCCAATCAACCCTCGTCCTCTTGCTCATCAACATGCAATCTTTCCGTGATTTATCGTACTCCTCCTTCACCAGGTTGACAAAATTCTCCATTGGCATCTCAGGTCCTGGGTTACTAAGTGTAAGGCCCACACTAGTGCTGTTAGGTAAAAGGACCTTGAAACTGTAAACCATATCTTCATCTTCATCATCATCTAGAATCAATGCTCTCCTGGCCCTCATCTGAAATGTGAAGACAGGATTCAACATGAAACTGAATAGGCTTGAGTTGTAGTACAGGCACAAGCAGGATTACAGTGGAAGCTAAACATGAAATCATTGATTCCTAAGAACAGCAACGGAAATAAGCACGCCGCAATCCAATGGTCTTGTATGAAATGGCCAAAGAATGATTCACTAAAGAGAACCTACCAGATTTACAAGACAATTACTGCATCCAAAATACAAACATTCTTCCTCGCCTCTATACGATGAAGATACTAGAAATGTGAAAGGCATTCATCGCTTCAATTTTTGAGAATTTCATATTACGCTAGTTGTTTAGAATCGTTTGTTAAACTTATAAGACAAGTAACTAAAAGCTATATATACATACAAACGCATGTCTTGAGACATGTATGGACACCGCAGTCTATCTCCGTGAAGATTAGAAAAAAGCTCAGAATAATTGAAAAAGAAAAAAACGGTTCTACACTTCTAAAACATAAAAGCGTGTACACAGAATTGCAAATAACATAAGAATGTAAATTGGAAAAATCTAAAATTTTGACCAATAACCCAATGACAAAGGCATTAGCTTCTTCTAAAAAATAGTAAGAGAGTAGCGAATAGGAAGAAGAAAAAGACGATATAGTAAAGTAGTCGCATTTATACACACTTCAGTGTAATGTGTACACATTGACACGATCATTCAGGGATATGGAAGAAGACAGAAATATTGTTGGGTATTTGCACTTATACCTCGGATAAATTTATTAGACTTCATCCCAACCTAAGACAACCAATTCTTAGGGTTTTGTTGTCAATCAAAGCTTCGATTCAGAGAAAGATACATTCACAAATCTCGCTAACCCTAAAGACCCATAAACCCAGCGACGGCAGAGAGAGGAAAAAGAGTGAGAACAGTACCGTAAGTTCGCCGACTGATTTCTCTCCCAGAAACCCAGCAAAAGCTCAGGAAACAAAAATCTGACAGAAGAAAGAAGAAGATGAGAGCGAATCTGAAGGAAGAAGAGGAAGAAACCCAAATCAGAACACTTTTGTGCCAGATATTTGTGATTCTAGTGCCGATAAAGTGTGATTACTCAACGATTTCGATAACTTGGTATGATTGCCAAAAAGTTCACTTTTTTTTTGGGAAGCCGTAAACGACAAAAAGTTCAGGGTTTTTTTTCAAATCATTTTTTCCAGAATTGCGATGAAGAAGATGATGATGACAGATTTCCACAGATTCATATAAAACCCGTAAAGAAAAAAGAAAAAAAAAAACAGAACACAGTTTTCATCTTTCAGAGCATGTCTTCCATCATCGAGTTAGAACAGAAATCAAAACTATGAAAAAGAAGAAGAAAAAAAAAATTGGACAGAAATCAAAACTATGAAAAAGAAGAAGAAAAAAAAAATCCAATTTTTTTTTTCTTTTGTTAAAAAAAAATTTCTCTCAAGTTTAGCAAAAAACAAAAAGATGTGATAGGGAAAGTAACAAGTAGAAAAGGAATCGACTTTTTTTCCTCTCGAAGCTTTCTTCAGAAGAAGCGATGAAGAGAAGATGATGATAATACATTTACCTTTAGAGCGACTCTTTTTTTAAGAAATCCCCAGAAGAAGAAGAAAAAAAAAAATGGAGAAAATGTTGTTCCGAAGAAACTTATGAAAGTGGGGGAAGAGGAAGACACAGTGTATAGAGAGAGAGAGTGGGAGAGTAAAAGCTTCGGCCACACGCAGCTCCTTCCATACGTCATATCAACTTTTTTTTTCTGTTTTTGTCGTCACACATCAATTACCCAAATTATCATTCTTTTACATTTACATATACCATTAAATGTTAATCTTAATTAAGGGTCTAAATTATAACGGGTGATTCTGACGAAATTATGAAATTTGATTGAATTTTTAGTGATTTCTTATTGAATCTGGTGGAATAACTTTAAATCTAAAAGGTAACCGCTGATTCTGGCGGATTGTGAAATCTTGTTGAATTTTTGGTGATTTCTTGTGGAATATAGCGGAATAACTTTAAATCTATATACTAACAGTTGAATCTGGCGGAATGTAGCGAAATTTTTGAAAATAAATTAATTAATTAAAATTGTGAAAATATTAAGTAAACAATGTTTTTGTCAAAAATTAAATATTTATGTTTATAGATGTATTGAAAATACATTATTCTTAAATATATATTAATAATTCACTAATGACAATTATCTCATAATTGTTGTTTGATTACACATTAGTTTATTTGAGTAACATAATAACTAAAATATAATCATGTTGATTAATTGATATAATTAAAAACAAAAATCTAAAATAACTAGTTAAAAAAATCACAAATGTTTTAGCTATTCACTCGAGATGGATTCATTGTTATTTTGAATTGTATTCGTACGAAAGTTTTTGTTTTTAAGAAAACTATCCCAATTCCACAAATGAACAGGGATGTGGTGTTTTTTTAATGATATTTAAAAAAAAAAAGTCTTCAAAATCCATTCCACATTCTACGGTAATCATGTTACCATTAAGTACCTAAATAAAAACTCAACCAATTCATAGTGGTCTTGAAATATTCACTCTAGGTTCATGAATCAGTAACTTGGTTGCGATTTTAATCGTGGTTAGCTTTACTTAAAATATTTAAATGACAAAAGTATTCAGATTTTCCACATATTTCAAGATTAATTTACATTTCAATTGATTTATAATATCCGGTTATATAAAAAAATAAATAAACAAAAGTATAATTAAGAAAAATTGGCTAAAATAATCACCAAAAAATTAATAATTAGTTAGATGACCATAATTTTTATTGGCTAAGATACCCAAACCATCCTTGATGAGAGATGAAAGAGTACGCAAGGAATGAGACGTGTGTTTCTTTCTTTTTTTAATTTTTTTCAATTTATTTTATTAAAAACTTTTGATTATCTCCTTTCATCTTATTTCTTTTCCATCTTTTTAAAAATAAAATAATTCAAGTTCGCAAGTATATTAAAAAAAAATATAGATTTTTTAACAGGTACACCATAGTTTAAAGTTAAAAAATGGACACAAATTTTTGAAAACAATGAATAAGTGATACAACGTAAAAATGTCTCATTATATTATATGTTATTAATTATACGTCATTGTATTCTATATAAAATAACATAAATAAAATAGAATGTTATTGTTGTTTCATTCACCAAATATATATTTTTTAAACTTAACAAAAATACTTTGAAAATAAATTCTAAATTATAAAATTTGAACTCTAACATCCAAAATTGAATATTGAATCCTTAAAAATAAATTCCAAATTTGAAATAAAACCCAAAAATAAAATGCAATGTGATAAATAATAGAATAGAACAAGTTTTTTTCGTAAATACCATTTTATTTGTCTTGAAAGACCATTCTATTTGTCTTGAAAGACATATATCTAACACCTTATAAACATACATGTCCCTATTTGAATCTGTAATTACTGAACAATTTTACTAATATTTTTTATTGTTTTATGCTAAATGAAAATTTGCTTTCGTTCCTGTTCACAAATAGAATGGTATTTACGAAATGTAAACAAGAGTTAATTAATATGTCATAGTTATGCTAGTGACATTCTATCGTTGGAAAGAAAAGGAAAAAAAAACAAACATGCAATATTTTTATCCACATCAACCAAAACTTCAAAACTGGCATCCACGTGTCTGGGAGATAAGGGAAATTGGTCAAACTGTTAGTGATTTAATTGACCAATCTGCATAGCTGAATTTTGGGGTCCAATATAAATATACAGCTAATTGACCCTATAATTAATGTGTATTGATCAAATTATATTTAGTTCTCCGGAATAATCTAATTATGATTTTTTATATAAATTTTATTTAAATACAGTTGTTAACCAAAAATCTAATTGTGTTAATCAAATTTTTAACGATTTTAAAAATTTAATAAAATCGAAACTATAATTTAAATTTTTTTCTTAAATTTTTGAATTTTTTGATTTTCTTTTAGATTTGTTAGATTTTTTGTAAAAAAAAATATTTACAGCTTGGCCCCAAATTAATGTTTTTAGCTTCACAAAACCCAATTAGATGTTCGCAACATGACTACATATACTTTGTGTATGTCGATATGTTTCGCATATTAATTGGTATAGTTTAAAACACGTTTCTATAGTTCAGATGGTTAACAACATATTAGTCCATTCTTCGTATAGTTAAAAACGATTTTTCCTCCAAAGAAATATACTACATGTTAGACAATTATCCGTTTGGTTGGATTTTTTTAATACTTCATATGTTTTGTAAAAATTATTTTAACATATTTTACGCGAATTAATAAAATTTTAAAATATATAAATATATCCATGTTTAATATATCATTTTTATTAAATGACGATGATTTAAATTAAAAAGTGTTTAGTTTTTAATATGGAATAAAATAGGAAATGTGTTTCAAAAGTTACATTAAAAACTTAGAAGGATATTCTTTTTAAAAAATATATATAACTTTAAAACCACACTCTTTGCTAAATGGATATAGTATTTAATTGGTAAATACAGTTTTGATAAGGCAATATAGTATTTAAAACAAAAGGGACAGTTCAATAGGCAAAAAACGATTTGAGTAGTAAAATTTATTAAGAAAACAAATGTAAAAAAAAATCTTGTATTATAACTTTTATACTCTTAAAATAAAATCTTATAAGTGTAACAACAAATTAGATTATAAAAAAAGTAGTCAACAGATTAGGGATTTCCTTTGTAGCAACACTTTTGAAGGTGTTTTTCCGTCTGTTTTGTGCCAACCAGATGGACATATGAAACGAACGGTTAAAATAAGTAATTATGAACCAGTGTTGAATTTTGTTTTTTTGTAATAATTTTTTTGTTTAGAAAGACGTTCATTCTTTAGTGTTTTTATTTACAATTTAACTAGTTTTACCATTCAAACCATTTGTCACCAATGATAATCAATTAATCATCGTTGGTTACAAAAATATATTTTTAAGACTTTTCAAAACTTTGGTTAACAATCATACTCCAAACAAATAGAAGTGTATAATTAAAAAAAAAAAAAAGTGATTGTAAACGATAAAACCCTCAAATACCTGAATTCCAACAATAGCATTGGATTTGGTTTTAACTTTGAACTTTTACAAAGTCCATTTTGCATATACCAATACCAAAAGAAAGAAAAATAGATATATCTTTCCTCCTTTCACTACGTTAAAAGGAAGTAAACCGGTATTCCTCCGCTTTATTTCCATAAAATAGTGATGTGCTACCGACCTGGTCTAAACTAAACCAACCTAGCTTACCGACATACTCTCCCACAATATCTCCGACAACGTATGAAATTCCGGAAGAGGCAACAACAATACATGTATAATAAGCCGCAGATTTGAGATAAGATCTAGGAGATTCACGTAAGTTGGGCGGTTTTCGGACATAGACCTTGATCAAACCGAGCAAAATCACGCAAACCAGAGAAACCGAGAAAACCGAGACGAGCTTGTAGTTTTTGATTCCGGTTTCGTAGAAAGAAAATGCGTAAACCAAAGGAGGAATTAGGCCGAAGAAAATATAAGACAAGACCGCTACTAAGATATGTAGCCGGAAATTAGCACGTCTCCCTAACAATTCCTCGTACCGATCTTTATCTTGATCTGAATTGTTTCTTAGATCTTGAAGCTGAAAGAATAAACCGAAACCGGTTATAACAAGAAACCGCAGAAGCATGCAATTTGTGGCACGAGAAATATGTATATAAACGTTTTAAGGTTTTCGAGTCATTAAATTACGTTTTGAACGAGGAGGATGAGCCCACCGGCCAAGTTTGCGACCGCAAGAGCCAAGATATTCTCTGAAAAATCAAAATTAATCGTTATATATATAGTTAGTGTTTTTAGAATAAGGATCAATCAAATGACTAATCTTGCATTTGTTTGCTAAATAAATAATATTTGAAAAACGAAGACTGGTGACTTACCGGTGGAGGAGCCGGAGGCAGAGGCGGAAGATACAACGCCGAGGCTGGTGATGGTCTCGGTGAGACCGCCGTAGACGGTGCTCTTCAATAGCTCAACGGTGAATCTTTCTCGGTCCGGTTTGTTTTGAGGCGGCGATTCACTGGTGTTACTACTCTTCCTTGCCGCTAATTGTACTTCTACTGTATAAAATTGTAGATAGTGTGATGCTTTTACAGTTGTTCGTTTTGTCTTTGTAAAACAAAACAAAAAAAACTTAATACCAAAATAACTAAAAATGGTATGTTTTGTGAACATAATTTGTAATAAATCTGATTTTTAAAAATATTAATCTTTTATGGATAGAAAAATCGTGACGCCAAAATTGTTACATTTGATAAAAACATTGCGGAATCCCATTTTTACGCCAAAATCAAGATTGGTGGTAAATGTCCAGAATTCCATTTTGTCACCAATATTGTGGAATTGAGTATAACGCCAAAATTGTAGAATTCCCTTTTGTGAAATTTCGATTTAGCGCCAAAACATATTTTGTTAATTTTTAAAAGTATGTTTCTTTTGCATTATTGCATTTGCATCACGACTGTAATTAAATTCAAATATTAGTTAAGCCTATAAACATTACTAAGTTCTATGTTTTCAATAGACTCTCGTTGTTTTTTATAGACTTGGAAAACAATAGATATTTTTTTTACCTGGCTCCTCAACTGGTTTTCCCCTGATATAATCGAGTTGTAAGAACCTGGCTCCTGAAATTTAGAGTTAAGAACCGGGGTCAAATTCGAAAACCAATTAAAAACCAAAGAGATTTGAGATAAAAACCGGTTTAGAAACAGTTTGATTCACCTAACCGGATGAAGTTCTTTAGACAGGCCAAACAAGTGAACATCAAACCCTCCTCTTTATTTCCTTGATCATCATCCTCAATACGAGTCTCAGGGACATTAACCTTAACCGGTGGTTCGATCTCCTCGATGTCGGTTGATTCGTCAACAACCGGTACATTGGGTTTCAGATCCGCAGACAAATCAATGTCCTTCCCATGTTTCCTTTTCTTGAGAATCACTCTTCTGGTGATACATAGGCTACAGCTTGGACAGTAAAGCTCGTAGTTTTCTTGTGTCGCAAGCAACTTCTCTAGGTTTGACTTCTCTTCCAACTCCAATGAGGATCTCTCGCTGTTTTCTTCTTCCTCTTCTTCTATTTCACCATCTTCTGCGTTCTGTTGCGTTTCGTTCTCCACATTTGGTAAGTTTACAGTGTTCGACTCTAACCGATTATAACCGGTTTCTTCGTTTGTACCGGATTCATGATCTGACACTGGTTCATTATCTGAACCGGTTTCGCTCATAGTAGTCTCGAGTATTATTGGATCTGAATTTGAAGATACCGATGATGTGTTTTCACGAACAGACTTGGTTCCTACGAGACCAATTAAGACCAAATTAATCTAGAGATCGGTCTATCGGTTATGCCGATTAGTACCCGGTTAAAGAATTGGGGGTAGTTTGAAAAATTCTAAAAGTAGTAGACGCAATTGGAATTAAAAGAGATTTAAAGGTACCAAATTAGTAAAAGAGATTTAAAGACAAGTTGACTATACCTTGAGATCCATTATCGTCATCTTCATCCTCCATCACGGTGGTGTTTTCCGGCGGCGCCGTAGTTGCTGTCGCCACCGTGGATCGATTTTTTCCGGCGGGAACATTAGCCTTACCAAATCTATAAGTCTCAAGAAGATCCACCAATAAATCTGCATCTACAATTTCACCATCCCCAAACCAGCTTCCATTAACTGGTCGGTCCAACTTTTCCATTATGAAAACCGATGCCAATGCTCTTTATTTCGTTAAAGAACTACCAAAGATTTTGAGATATGAAGGAGATTTCAGATTTGCGACTCTCTTTTCTTTTTGGTTGAAGTAATTAAACACGTTGGTGCCTTTTATTTATCCTCTCGAATCATCTTATCTTATATATACATTAAAAAAACACCCACGAGGGAAGCACGAGTCGTTGTTTATACATAACTAAGCTCACCATTTGCAACTCTAACTACTTCTGTTGAGCTCGTTTTGTTTATTTATTTTATGTGTTAATATTTGTCCTTTTAAAAACAAAAACAAAAAATCTCTAAGTTAGATCCATATCATATCTGAAAATTATTTTAAAAGTATTTGAATACGAATCACTTAAAGCTTACATATTTTTTCATGACAAGTATTTTCTAAGTAAAGAGTGCTATATTGGTAAAATATATACAATGGATCAGAAAAATGTGAGTATTTTTTATAACCGAAAAATTCCAAACCAAAACTCATATACCTTTCTAAATTGGGAACAAATAAACTAGTAATTTCCCTATAATTGGTGCTCAAATGCTCGAAACTTCTGAAAGCTTTAAAAAAAAAAACCGATTTTATATTCAACCGATTGAGCTACCAACTCCGGACATGAAATACAAGAATTTACGCAACCTGGTTTCAAAAAAATTAATTACACAACCTAGTTTCATTACAACTCATCCACGTAACATAATTATATGAATCTCGCGTAATAAAAAAATCTTAGGATGTCTGGTCAACTCTTAGATTACAACTCATTATGACAGGGATGTGTAATCCCAACGTTACAGTTAGTTGGTTAGTTATGAACCATATTCAAAACGTGCAGAAATAATTGCTGTAACGTGGCCCATTAAACAATGTTTCTTATGAGGCCTGTGCATCTTTACAAAACTGGCCCATATTGAAAATCAAATTCAAAACTTTGAGCCCATCCCGATAAATAATCACATAAAACTGGAGCCCACTAATTCCACGTGGCAGAACGTGAGGCTTGAAGTGTGATTAACGCGGGTTGTGATCTTTTCTACTCGTCCTTAATTTTCGCGCTTTTCTGATAGATCCTTTGGAAAATAAAAATCATTAAAATCCAAACGAATTTCATGAAGTTTGCTAAGCTAAGGATTTGAGTTACTTTTGTTTTTTAATTTACTTAGTTTAGGAAGGAAAATGTTTAAGGAATAAAATTAAATTTGATTCTGTTTCGGTTGGATCTTTTGTCCGAAAATATCTTTAAAAAAAAAAAAAAAAAACTTAGACAAGAATAAAGAGGTTTGTGCCCTCTCTCTCTCTCTCTCTGTGGTTAATACTTTATAGTTTTGGAAGCATGTCGGCGAAGTTCGAAGGATTCTTTACGTAGTAGATAGGCCACAGGTGGTTTCAAATCCTCCCGAGAAACGAGTCGAAATCGAAAAAAAATCAGACATTGTCTTTACTTGTGTTTTTTTTTTGGTTGTTGTTCTAAATCGAAAAATAAAAAACCCTTCCTTTTTCAATCGATCAATGGCTTCGCTTCAGATCAGTGGCTCGGTTAGGTTCGAGCCGCTCGTGGGATCTAACCGGAGTCGCTATCTCCGTCCGATCGGTAGTCTGGGTTTCCCTCGTTTTCGCCGGAGATTCAGTATCGGACGGCCGTTGTTGCTGCGTCGTTCTTCATTCTCCGGCGAAAAAATCAGTGGTTCTGGAGAGTCTGAAAATGATGATAAGGGTTTCATGATTGACGCAGAGAGAGATGGTTCTGGCTCCGTTCTTGGGTTTCAGCTCATTCCTCCTGGTACTTTCTCTAAACTCGTGATTGATTTTTTTTTATTCATAGTGTTTCTTTGCATTTTCGCTAACGGTTTGATTTAGAACAGTCAGTTTATTCACTGTTGTGTGTAATTTAGGGATTTTTGTGATGGTTTCTTTCAATGGCGGTCACTGAATAAGTGTGTTTATAAAGTATTGTTTTTTATGGTTTCAATTGTCAAAAGAGAATGATTCTCAAAGCTCCCTTTTCACGAAACATAACGTTTGAAATCAAGAGTCTTTGATTTTCAAGTTAACTTGATCTTTCTCCTACAGGTGAGGAAGAAATCTTGAGCACTAGCATAGAAGAAACTACGCATCAAGAATCGAAGTCAGAGGCCATAGATGAAACAGAGATGGCTGATTTTGGTGTTCCTGGAAGCAGAGCTGTTGAAGAAGGAGCTGCGGAAGTCGGAATTCCGAGTGGAAAAGCAGAACTAATCAACAACCTCGTTTTCGTTACATCTGAGGCGGCTCCTTACTCGAAAACAGGAGGATTAGGAGATGTTTGTGGTTCTTTGCCAATAGCTTTGGCTGGACGTGGGCACCGTGTAATGGTTGTTTCTCCTCGGTACCAGAATGGAACCTCTGCAGACGCTAACTATGCCCGGGCAAAGGATTTGGGTATCCGGATCACAGTTCATTGCTTTGGAGGTTCTCAAGAAGTTTCCTTCTATCACGAATATAGAGACGGTGTTGATTGGGTAACCGCGTTTTTTCTCTTCTTTCATGAATCTTTGTTGAGTTTTGACAACCACCATTGCTTTACAAGTCGTTTTTTTGTAACTGTTGTTTAGGTTTTTGTTGATCACCAATCCTACCATAGACCTGGTAATCCATACGGAGATAGTAAAGGCGCCTTTGGTGATAATCAGGTACTACTACTGTTGATCGAAATACCGTTGACATTGTCGAAAGAAAGAATTTGGTTTCTAATCGTAGCTTTGCTTTTACTATGTGAATGCTGTGTTTTAATTTATGTGGTCTATTTTCGACCCAAAAAAAAAAAAAAAATTATGTGTTCTACTAACAATGACTAAAGTGGCTCATCTCACTTCTTTTTGCGATTACAGTTTCGGTTCACATTACTTTGCCATGCAGCATGTGAAGCCCCTCTCGTACTGCCTCTTGGAGGGTTCACTTACGGAGAGAAATCTCTCTTCCTTGTCAATGACTGGCATGCCGGACTCGTTCCCATGTAATCTTTTTCTTGTTCTCTTTACCTTATACGTTAAGATTATCTTTGAATATCAGCGCAGAATCGTGCTTTGATTTGTGGATTTTGATTTTGCGTATTTCAAACTTATATCGTGTATCCCTTATAATTCCAGACTTTTGGCTGCAAAGTATCGCCCATATGGAGTTTATAAGGATGCAAGAAGCATTCTCATTATACATAACCTCGCTCATCAGGTAAAAAACATAAAGCTCCAGACCTGTAATGTCCCTTCTTGTGGTTTATATATGATCGTAAGTTTTGTATAATGCTCCATTGTTAGCTTACCATAACTAGTTAACTATTTATGTTGTTGTGTGTTTGATTAAGTTGGATGGTTAATTTGGAATTTATATTCATGTTTTATATACTAAAAGGGAGTGGAGCCAGCAGCTACTTACAGCAACTTGGGATTGCCTTCGGAATGGTACGGAGCGGTCGGGTGGGTGTTTCCAACATGGGCAAGAACTCATGCTCTTGACACTGGTGAAGCGGTTAATGTTCTCAAGGGTGCTATCGTAACCTCTGACCGTATCATTACTGTGAGCCAGGTGATGAAACTTTTGTAAACATAATCCCTTGTGACCAATTCATTAACGGTAGTGATTCCGAAATCAGAAATTGGGTGTCTATTCTGATTGGGCTTTTTCCCGCATTTTCAGGGCTATGCATGGGAAATTACTACTGTTGAAGGTGGATATGGTTTGCAAGATTTGCTTTCCAGTCGGAAGAGTGTTATAAATGGTACTGTTCCTTATAAAGTAGAAACCCTGTCTTCTATCACTTAAAACATTTTTCCGAGCTGATATTCCTGCGATGCTTATCAGGGATCACGAATGGAATTAATGTTGATGAATGGGATCCGTCCACGGATGAACACATTCCTTTCCATTACTCTGTTGATGATTTGTCCGAGAAGGTGATGTGGAGTTCTCTTGAGTAAAGGTGTCAAAATCTAGCAAATCCAATGCTTTGTTATGGTGAATTGACCTTTTGTGTCTGCTTTGGGAATTGCAGGTGAAATGCAAGATGGCACTACAAAAGGAATTGGGTCTCCCCGTTAGGCCTGAATGTCCTATGGTGTGATTTCAGAAGCCAAACTTTTTTTCTTTTCTTTTTAAATAAATGGTCTCCAATTTTGTCTTATAATCAGGCTCATGTAGCTTGGAACTTCTTACAGATTGGGTTTATAGGAAGACTTGATTACCAGAAAGGCATCGATCTGATCCAAACCGCTGGTCCTGACCTCCTGGTGGATGACATTCAATTAGTAAGTGAGTCTTTTGGACGGATTAGCTGGAACGCACGTAGTGACTGGCGTGACACATTTTTTTTCATGTCACCTACCATCTCCTGTCTTTAGCAGCTCGCAGTTTACTTAAATCCCGGGGAGCATTCTGATATTCTTTTTTTCAGCGAAAGACTTGTTTCTTTCGACGAGATATCTTTATCTATTTGTTTAATGTGATTTGGTTTTTGCAGGTCATGCTTGGTTCAGGTGACCCAAAATATGAAAGCTGGATGAGAAGTATGGAGGAAACATACAGAGACAAATTCCGCGGTTGGGTTGGGTTCAATGTTCCCATTTCTCATCGAATCACGGCCGGGTAATCAGAAGAAAATATCTCTAGCTTAGACTTTACTCCAAAAAGACATGATTAAAACCCGTTAGCGAATCTTTACTTTATCTAGGGAGATCAATCCTTTGGATTATTATCACATGATTCATGCGAAGGATCCGCTGTAGAAAACCTTAAAATTGCCACAAACCCGACTCATTGGAATTCTTTTTATTGAAATCTATAAACAGCTGTGACATTCTTCTGATGCCGTCAAGATTTGAGCCCTGCGGTTTAAATCAGTTATACGCAATGAGATACGGAACCATTCCAGTCGTTCATGGCACTGGAGGACTCAGAGTGAGTTTCTTTAAAATCTTCAAGAACCCGGATAAACACAAAAATCAGATTGTGTTCAGAATCAGAGAATGGTTGGATAGTTATAAAAAGGGTTATGATTTGTAATCGGAATTGTAATTGTTTTCAGGATACGGTTGAGAATTTCAATCCATATGCAGACGGTGGAGCTGGTGCTGGTACAGGGTAATAAACTATTCTGTTTTGAGAATTTTTTTTGATTGATCAAAGTCAAAATGATTTTGTGATCTTATGAATCTTTGTGGGATTAATGTTTCAGGTGGGTTTTCTCTCCTTTGTCGAAAGATAGCATGGTGTCGGTAAGTTTATCCAACTCTTCATTTCTCTTTTTAAAGATTTGTTTTCGGGGTTTCGCGGGTGAAATGACGAAAACTACCGTGTTGTGTGACATACTTCAGGCCTTGAGGCTGGCTGCAGCAACGTACAGAGAGTATAAAGAGTCATGGAAAGGATTGATGACAAGAGGAATGAGCCGAAACTATTCTTGGCAAAACGCTGCAGTTCAGTATGAGCAAGTTTTCCAGTGGGTTTTCATGGACCCTCCCTACATCAACTAGACCCAACACAAACCGAGTTGGACCGGACCGGATCGGATCAGACCAGACCAGACCTGACCAGACCAATCAGAGGAAGAAAAAAAAGGCTCTTGTGGAACCTCCTCTTCCGGTTATCGAAAATCTCTATGGTTTTCAACGTTTCCCACAATAAACCGTGTATTTATTTCCTGTTATATTATAACTGTATGATTTTTGTTTTGGGGCGGTATAGAATTTTAGAGTTATGAGGCTATAATTTGTTTCTTTTTATCCCAGTAAAATTTTCTGAATTTGATTATCCTATTATTGGAGAAAGCCAATCACAAATGATGACACTGATAATGATGATGATTTCATAACAAATTGGTAGGCTCGATTCCTTAAAAACAAATAGTTTGATCAAAGCTTAATGATAGATGGGAATGAGTAGGAGAGCAGTAAGTAACACACAAATAAAATAGAAACGTATAATATAATTGAGTCCACCAGACGTGCTTACCTTATTCATTCAATCAGAATAATTACATCACACCAACTTAATTCACAAGTATTTTGAAACACCAACGATTTGGTTATTAATCAGTACCAAATGGCTAATAATGACCGGTTAATCGATCATCTCTTCTTGATCTCACGGAATATGAATCGTAGAAACTTAACCTGTTATTTATAAAACAAGCAGTAATTGGTTAGTGGGTTTAGGAGAGAGTCTTTCTGGTCTCTTAATCATTCTCTGTTTATTTATATGTTACTATAAAGTTTCGTTGAAAACGTTATCGTTCGAGCACGCACGATCCTAATTCTCTATTATTACCATCTACTTATATTTGTAGTTCACATTTCAAAAAGCTTTCCTAAAGTTGACCAACCAGTTCACATTGAAAAGTGTATATGACATTGATTGTTTTGTTTTACTCTCTTGTTTTTTCTTGCCCAAAAAAAAAGTTGTGAAGATATTTCTGAACAAATATTAAATTTTGTGATGGCAAAAACAGTACTCATGTAGGGTTAGTCGAAACATTGAAAGAAAAAAAGAGTTATATATTTTGGTTTGTAGGCGAGTACAATCGTTTTTCTAGTGGACATTCGAATATTTAGTTCGGTTCAATTTAAGTTTTTTGGGTTTTGAATTTTTCGGTTTCGAGTTTTTTGGAATTATAGTTCGGTTCGATACAGATTTTTTGGTTTTTAGGTTTTTTGTTTCAAAAAATTAGATCTTGTTTGAGGGGAAAACGGTCATTTAATTCCTCAAGTTTTGCAATGTCGCGGTTTTATTCTCCAACTATCCGGGTTTCACTTTTATTCCTCAAGTTTACATTGACTTTGACAATCAATGCTTTAAAAAGTCAACCTTAACATCCAATTAACGGTTGACTTTTCAAAGCCCTGATTGTCGAAGTCAACGTAAACTTGAGGAATAAAATTGAACCCGAATAGTTGAGGAATAAAAATGCTACATTGCAAAACTTGAGGAATTAAATGACCGTTTTCATTACTTCTTTTTCATTACTTCTTTTTTTCCTTTTCATTTGTTAAAAAAAAACCTAAAGTTCATAAATAAATACAATTGTATGTCAAAGACGGTTCAAAAATTCTTTGACATCAATGGTGTACTTAATCTTAATAAAATGCGGGGTTCACAACCTATTTGAGTTATCTATGTATCATTAAGAAAATACTCTTAGATGTTTAATGTTAATTTGTATTACTCTTATCGAGACAAAACATAAATGGGTTAAAAAAATTAAAGACCCATTGGGATAAGAAGAAAAGAAAACGCATGAAACGTTTAAGAGAAAACTAAAAGGAAAGAGGGCATAAAATTGAAATAGAATTCAAGAAATAGTGGTTGTAGTTGAGATGCATATTTGCAAGAAACTCATACTATTTTTTTTTTTAACCGCGAGATTCTCATAAAATTGTTTTATTTTTCAGATTTGTTAATTGACAAACGATTAATTGAATTAGGATTATACTCTTCACATTATATATATAGATGGTAAGACTATTTTTCATGTGTAAAACTTATGCCACAAATCATTTAAAATATTGACGCATCGTCACCAAACATATATTTTTTTTTCCTAATCGCCGCTTTTAGCGTGTTCCTCTGAACACTGGTTATCGCAAAGTTAGAACCCCTCGCACCATTGAAGTTTCTTAAAGCTATTCATTTTGAATATTTCTCTCTTAATTATATGATACACTTTATTATTTAAATTTAGTTTTATTAACACATTTGGAATATCTTAAAAAAATTTCGGTAGTCGATTCATGATATGTTCGATTTCCAATGAAATTTAAGCATTTTGTTTAAGATATATGTTATCTACTTAGGGTATAAATTTTAGTATTGTAAAATTTTGTGTTTATGTTGGTTTTTTATGAGATTGTAATATCATGTAATGTATACTAGAGTTGATGTTTTTAATGTGTATATATATATATATATTAGTAAGACTGGAAAACGGTCATTTAATTCCTCAATTTTTGCAATGTGGCATTTTTATTCCTCAGCTATTTTGGTTTCAATTTTATTCCTCAAGTTTACGTTGACTTCGACAATCAAGACTTTGAAAAATCAACCGTTAAGTGGACGTTAAGGTTGACTTTTTAAAGCATTTATTGTCAAAATCAACGTAAATTTGAGGAATAAAAGTGAAATCCGGATAGTTGGGGAATAAAACCGCGACATTGCAAAACTTGAGGAATTAAATGACCGTTTTCCCCTTGTTTGAGATCAAATTTACTAATTTTAATTAATACTGTAAATGTTTAAGATATTTCAATATATTTAATTAAAAATATTAGTTTTCTAATGAATATCGGTTAGTTTTCGGTTAATTTAGTTCTGTTTGATAATCATATATAGAAATTTCTTCCATAACATACGTTTATTTTACTCCTCAACAATGATAATGTCGAAGAGTAAGAGCATGACCCGAGATATTTACCCGAACACTATTGTTCATGTTTTTTTATATTAGTTTATAGTTTTTCACTAAAAAAAAAAAATTATTTTTTTTCTATCGAAATGTCAAAAAATCACAAAGAAAAATATATTTTTTTCTTGGTTTAAAAATTATGATTATTTTTCGCGACTAAAATCATTTTATTTATTCATTTTCAATAAAACAAAGTATGAACCAAAAAAAAAAAAGACCGAGCGTTGCTCCGGAAATGATGGGACAAAAGTGGGTAAGTCAGTGGAATTGAGGTTTCTTATACCAAACACAAACCTTTTTTCTTCACTTTCTTCCTTCAATTCTCCCTCTAATCACTCTCTTCCTCGCTCCGCATTTGTCCCTTCCTCTTTGGTCGTGTGTGTAAACTTCAAAAGAAGTCCTTTTAAGTGTTTCAATCACAAATTTCCAGACTGTTTTTCCGAGCAAAGTAGCGGGAGGAAAACAAAAGCGAGAGGCTTGGAGTGAGAAATCTCAGGTTAATTTCTTGGTTTCTTCTGCCAGTCTCATTATCTCATTCGTTTTGTCTGAAAATTCTGTTGAATATGTTTGAAAGGTTGAGACTTTAGGACTAACGGGTTCTCTCATTTTTAGTTTTTTTTTAAAACAACCATTTTTAGGATACAATCGGTAAATTTGAAATGGGTTTTGTGACCTCTGTTCATATGGTGGCCCAAGTTGAAGCTTTTCAATGTTCTTGATTAAGGGTTTTAGGGTGAATGATGTAACAAGTTGGAACTAGTGGTATGGGATTGATTTTGGGTGACAATTCCTTTTTTTGTTAGGGTTTTAGATTAATTTAGGAAATATAGATTGAACTGGTCTTTGTGTGTCTGTTTATATGCTATGGAAAAAAGTTTTGCAGTTCTTGATTGGTGAATGAGACTCTCTCAGAGATACTTTAAACTCATATTGATCTTGGTTGGTTGAAAATTCTAATTATTTTTTTTGTTTTTGTTTTTAACCAATCTGTAGTCTCCTTTCTGGGAGATTTTGTTAATTTCTTATAAAGAGAGTATTGTTGAAGATTCAGACAAAATCTGTTTTGTTTCAGATCAAACTGTTGGGTTGCTTTAGAGCTGTGGATTCTACTTCTTGTCCGTTTGTTATTCTTTATTAGATTAGTTAGCGTGTTGTTGTTACCTTAAACATCCACAGAATCATATAATCTATGGATTAATGTCCTTTACAAAAACCTTAAAAATGTTTGAATTTCCGAGATCTGTGATCCAAAACACTGAAGAACGTCTCTGGAAGAGATGAGAATTCACTGATTTGAAATCTATTTGGACTAATTGGATCGTGAAAGCACGAATGTCGTGCTTTCATATGGGTCTAATTGAGAATCTTTAGGTGCTTTAGTTTCATTTTTTTGCTAGCAGCTTGAACAAATCAATCTTTAAATTGCAGCTGATAATACCAAGTCTTTTAGGGTGTTACGTTTCAAAGAAAACTTTTTATTCTCGAAGATCCGTGCTCGTGTTGTTTTATTTATTTCCATGGTGGTAACAAGTCTGCCCATTGTATTTATTTATTCAAGATGGTTTGTCTGAGAAGATCTCTCTTGTTCTATAAACTTGTTTCCAATCTCAGCTTTAATCTCACTACCTTATGTTACCCTTGGAATATTAGTCTGTCATCTTTATTGCCAGACCCATTTGTTTGGTCTGAAATTACTTCTAGACAAAAATATTGCTTGGATCTTCTGATTATGTAATTTTGAATCAGTTTTCATTTTCCTGCTCACATGTTATAAATTATGTGGCTTTCAAGTATTCTTACAAGTACCATCTCTGAAGATTGAGTTTTTTTTTTCTTCATTCTTATTTGATCATTCCATTTCCACAGTGAAAGAGAGAAACAGGATTTGAGATTCCATTGTTAATCTTTGAATCAAAATGAGTGCAGCGGCTACAATGGTCATGCCCCGAGAAGCGTCTAATTACGATGAGATCTCTATGCAACAGAGCATGCTCTTCGCTGATAGTCTTAAGGTAGATTCTAAATTTTGAAGTTGAATAATCTTTAGTGGGTCTTGTGATCATTGCTAAAGTAATTCAAATTTTGCTTTCCATGTTCTATGAATTAGTCTGGTTGTAAGCAAGATAAGGATGTCTAGTAGTTTTTGTTTTTGTGTGATTTGACATCTTTGTTTTACAGGATCTGAAGAATCTGAGAACACAGTTGTATTCAGCAGCTGAGTATTTCGAACTATCTTACACAAATGATGCACAAAAACAGACGTGAGTGAGTTTATTCCTCTCGCTACTAGTCGTTCTATTTCTCAATGCTCCTTGGTTTACAGCTCAGATTGATTGCAGTGCACTTTTATCTTGTTGGTTTTAACGAGTTTTCGTGTTTATGCAGAGTCGTGGAGACACTGAAAGATTATGCGATAAAGGCTTTGGTGAATACAGTTGACCATTTGGGCTCTGTTACGTATAAAGTCAATGACTTTGTTGATGAAAAAGTCGATGAAGTAGCAGGAACCGAGCTACGAGTATCTTGCATTGAACAGGTATCAATTATTCCTCATAAACTTTTCCTTAAAATGGTGATTTCTAAAAGATTGTTTAAATGGACCGTTGTTACTGCTTAGTTTTTGACTTCTTGTTTGGGTTACTGAGTTTTCTTATATATGTAGAGGCTACGGATGTGCCAAGAGTATATGGATCATGAAGGTCGCTCGCAGCAATCACTCGTGATCGACACTCCCAAGTTCCACAAGCGATACATCTTGCCTTGTAAGTTTCTCTCTCTGCGTTTCTGCAAACTTGCTTTCTCTTATTTGTCGATTTTGGGCCTCACTACCAAAAACTAAATTCTCTATCAGCGGGAGAAATCAAGAAGGGTGACAATCTTGCAAAGCTCAAGAATGTTGAAACTAGTTTCGATGGAGAAGAGGACTGGAACCAATTCCGAAATAGTATAACTTGCCATTTCATCTACTTGTCCAAGATTTAATATTTCTTTCAAGCCTGATTCTTGATTTGTTCTGTTTTTGGTTTCTAAAGCTGTTCGTGCTACAATTCGGGAAACACCTCCACCACCCGTTAGGTAAATTCCGGTATTCATAGTGAGTTCCCTTGTTAACAGACCGGAAAGTTCTAAAGTTTGATGTGTTGGTTTATTGCCTTTTGCAGAAAACCATTACTTCAGTCTCCGTCTCTACGGAAACCTCAACGTTCCGCAACCTTTTCGTTCTCCTCTATCTCCACGGCACCAAAGAAAGAACAAGGTAAAAAAACAGCTTTAGCGTGACACATCGTTTTGGGATTAATGGGAGGAATACGGACCTTTAATTATGCGTTTGGTAAACCAGATAAGCGAGCGGTGTCACCGCATCGGTTTCCACTTCTAAGATCTGGTTCGGTTGCTATCCGACAGTCATCAATCAGCCGGCCAACAACCCCGGTCAAGAGTAGAGCGATAACTCCTAAACGGGTAAAGCTTCGGTTACATTTCGAGCACTCACTTAGGCTCTATCTTTCCCGATTTTGGACGTTTTGAGCTTGACTGGTTTTGTTTCTTGATTTTTTTCCGGTTCAGTATCCGTCAGAGCCGAGAAGATCGGCTTCGGTTCGGGTTGCGTTCGAGAAAGAAACTCAGAAAGAAACAGAGCAGCAACAACAACCAAGCAAGAGCAAACGGCTGCTTAAGGCGTTGCTTAGCCGACGCAAAACCAAAAAGGACGATACGCTCTACACTTACTTGGACGAATATTGAACCGAAACTGGATTTTTTGTATGTCCACTGGTTAACCGGAAATTGCATTTTTCTGTTACATAATAATGTCAATATATATGCTTCTGTTACGAAAATTTGTCCATGCTTCTGCGATTTTTTTGTATATCGTACGATTATCAAAATGTGAATGCAAAATATTTCTTATAAGCGTATTGGAAAAGTACTAGAGAAGAGAAAACAACGTAGATAACGTTAGATTAGACCAAGTTGAGAAAAATACGAAATTTGGACTGCATGCTCTGTTTCTACCATAAACATGATCATTTCATATTCAAACTCAAACACGAATGTGATGATATCGTTTATGGATACTCTTATTGGGGGCACAATTTAGATAAAACCGACTCAAGCCTTAAAACATTGCATATCTCTTAAAAACATAAAAACCAACATCAGGACAATGCCATTTCCAAAACAAAAAAAAAGACCAATTTTACGAGTCTTCTCTCCAAGACCGATGCTCATCTCTCAATGGTTTCAGATTCCGGTTTCGGATTCGTCTTTTTTAGTTTTCTTTGGCGGTGGTGGAGGCGGTGATCTCTCGTAAAATTCAGCACCAAGTGAACGGTGAGAAGAAGGAAGAGAAGCTTGACGAGATTCCATTGATGGAGGATTGAAATAAGTGTCGAGAAGTTTCCGGTTGGTTTGAGCTTGCACGATCATGAGCATAGCTAGGAGGAGAATGCAACATTTTAAGATATGATTCCGTGAAACCATTTTCTCTTTTTTTTTGTTTTCCGGTGATCGATACAGTTTCTTTGCTCACCTTCTATGGTGAGGTTCCATATATGTATATAGCTCATAGTAGTTTAGAGGGTTCCCACTAACTATTAATTAGATCGTTTTTTTAGATTATTTGTCAATAATTTAATGATCAACCTGTGTTTTTGTTTAATTTACAAGAGTTTTTTTTTTTTTTTTGTAGAAAGATCGTCAGTTTAGGAAGAGTAAAATTGGAAGATATGATCTTTAGCAAAATGAAACTTTTGGTCTGACTTGAATTTTTATTGTAATTATATATAGAAAATATCCTTATAAAAATAAAAATAAAAGAAATTTTTTAAAATACCATAAAAATAAATTTTAGTTCCAAAAATACCATTGCTAATTTTTTTCATTTTCAAAAATACCACTAACAAGTTTTTTTTTCCAAAAATACCACAACCACTAAAAATGATTTTTAAGAGTTTATAATATAAAATTTTGGATTTGAGTTTAGTATTTTAGATCTAATGTCTAGGGTTTAAAATTTAGTTTTATTTTTGTGTTATTTTTGAAAAACAAAATATTTAATAGTGACATTACATATGAATGCAATATTTCTTAAGAGTATATGATGAAACTGTTTGCACAAACAAAAAAAAAATGAAACTATACCAAAAAACCGAAGAAGGAAAAATCGATTCAGACAATGTCAGATGAAACCAAACCGAAGGAAAAACGAAAGGTTTGGTTAGGGAGAAATACAGAACCGACCAAAATTAAACCTAACCGACAAAACTGTACCGGAGAGCCTATATAAATGGGTTTAAGAGATTCCGGTTTTATCTGTTTTACTGAAAGCTCTGTGTAGCCATGGCTTCCTTCACATGCTCTTCGATTTTACATGTAAATCCCTTCTTCTTCTTTTTCTCTCTTTTGTGATTCCCGAGAAAATTTGCTAGAAATTATCTGATAACATAGCATCGTTTGATTTTCTTATAATCAGATTGCTGATACGAGAAGCGGCAACTGGCGAGCTTCAAGCTGCACATTTCATTCTCAGGTTTGTATGGTTGATTTTATTTTGTTATATCTATACGAATTTCTCGAGGGGGTTTTCGGAAAAATTTGATTTTGATTTTGGTTTTGGTTTTGGTTTTGATTTTGCAGGTTTCTTGTGGGATTCAAAGGGATGATAATGGTCGCCGTATTTGGCGGAGGAGAAAGTTGGTAAGAACAATGTTTTCCAGAAATAGCTTTAATATTTCGTTGATATTCAAAGTGGAATCAGGTAATGACTTGGTGACTCTTGTGTGAATCAAAATCTGGGCTTAGCTTTTGCTTAGAGAGACATTGCTTAAAAATCTGCAATTTTTAGGACCACAGAAGAAATCATTGTTCTAGATTTACCATTCTTGATTCCAAATTAACACACAGAGAATCTCCTGTTGCATGAGTGTCTGAGTTTGTCTTTGCTCATTTCAGAAGCTAGCTTACACTGATGCTGTCGATGAACTTAGAGAAACAAGGCTTTTTACTACTTGTTACTCTTTACTTATTATATATTCAAGGCACCATGGTCATAGTAACCGTGATAGCTTGCGCCATTTATCTATATAAGGAGATGGAGATCCTCTTATCTGAGTTTTTTTTGGGGATTTCTAGGCTCTTGGATGAGCTACATTATACAAAATCCTTACGATCTTGGTACTTATTGCATGTTATATAAACTTTCAGTTTCTGTAGTTTGATCGTATCAGGTTCACAGTCGCTCATTCCTTGTTCCTTTGTTTTGAGACTTCATAATATGCAATCTTTGTTTATATTTAGCTCCAAAGTCATTGTCTGGATTTTAAGTTTCTCAAACATTCGCTTTTGCATTGACCAAATGCATCAAAATTTTCGTAAGTACCTTTTCCAATCCCATACATTAAAGTCAGAGATCAAACAAGTGTGTAGCTTTGCAATCCGTGTCAAGCGGCCATCAATTGGGGTTTAATTAACCTCTCTATGTCTTGTCCTGTTTTGTCTTGCAGACAACCAAGGACGATATGTTGCGTTACAAATTGCAAAGAGTTCCGTTTGTGGAAGAACAAGTGAGGAAGATAAAGGAAGTCGGGAAGGTAATGACAATGGACATAGAGCGGTTGCTTTTGAGCGAAGACAATCGGTTTGAGTTTGTGAATAGTGTAGCAGCTGAAGCAACTGAGTACGTGGAGAGAAACAGAGACGAATATGGAGGTACCAAAAAAGCTATCTTTCATGTTTTGAGCAACCGTGTGAACGATCTCGGGTTTGATCGTCCTGAGGCTTATATAGAATCTGATCCTTTCAAACCCGGTCCTGGCTATTTGAAGGAGGAATTCACATGAGATGTTATATAAAGAAGAGTTGAATGTAATTCACTCAAAGCTTCCTTGTTGTATTACCAAATCAAGTCAATGCATTCACGGCTTTGTTGTTGTAATTTTGGTTGAACCTATTTAATTTTTAATATAAAAGTGAAGTTGACACAAACAGAAAAACAATTTTCGAGCAATTGCTAAGAATGTGACGCAGAGATGGAAGTCTTCATTCTTATTTAGCACTTGGAGAGTTGGGAGGGCTTCGTGGCTTCATGATCAAGTGGCTTTAGAAGGTACTTTAATTTTGTAGTCTCTATTTTGAGACAAACTCTGTTTATTTCGAAGCTCAAATATCATAATGACCAAGAAAAAAAACAATATATAACACTTTTAAAATCGTCTAAGTTGTTGATATGTCATGTTTAATGCAAGTTGTTGATTACATGGATCTTGCATATTGCTAATTGAATGAAATGATGATAAAAAAAAAAAAAATGCAAATTGTTGATTTGCTTCAAAATATTTACTTGGTGGAAAGTACAACTCATTCGGTAAAAAAAAAAAAAAAAAAATTATTGATTCAATGATAGATATAAGCCAATTAAAATATTATCGAACTAATTTTTTTTTAAAGTTAATATATACTAATTTTCAATGTGTATAAATTATGTTCTAATAATTTCGGTAATTTATTTATTTATTTATATAGAAAACCCTTTTCTTTTATCAATTTAGATATGCATTTGATCAGTTTAACACAGCGGCAATTTTAACATAAATTATTAGATTACATCTCATCATGGTCTTAATAAAAACTTACATCAATTAAAACAACTTTCATATATTTTACGAGTCCTAATCTAATAATATATTGAAAATGTTTTCATAATCATATATATTAATGCACCGAGCATAAAGAGTTGTCTGCCACGTTCTCATACTTACACACACACACACACACACACACACAAAGCAGCACATCGGCGAAAGTCATGTCACCGGTAAACACAACTATCTTGATCTCCGTCCTCATCGCAGCCGTATACCTTCTCACAAACTTGTCATTCCCCGCCGACCACAATTTTGTCTTGGGCGAGTACTGCTCGCAACCAAAGTACTTTCTCAAATCATCTTACGAATCAAATGTCAACTCGCTACTCACTTCTTCGTAAACTCAGCTGCTCTCTCCGCATACAACAATTTCACCGTCGACGGAATCTACGGATTGTACCAGTGCCGCGGTGATCCCTCCTACGGTTCCGCCGATTGCGTTAGCTGCGTCTCGCAAGCTGTTCGCCGGCTCCGAAGTATCTGCGCTCGCGCGTGCGGCGGCTCCATGCAGCTCGAAGGGTGTTTCGTGAAGTACGACAAGGTTGCGTTCCTCGGCGTGCCGGATAAGACGTCGGTGGTTAATAGTTGTAGGATAGAGTTTGCGTATAAATCGGATGAGGTGGCTCGGACCAACGCGTTGCTGAGTTTTTTAGTGGCAAGTGTTACAATGGCGGATCCAGAATTTGTTTTTATCGGGGTCAAGTACATATTAAATATATATATATATAAAAATTTTATTTACAAAATATATATATATATATATAAAATAAAATATATTTTCGAAAGAATTGCATTTTTTTTTAGAATGCACTGTCAAAATAGACACCGATACTAATACTAAATTATTTTATCACACGCGTAGTCACATAAATAAATTTATTAAAATTTTAAAGCTCATAGTTCTACTATCTATAGGTTTGTAAAAATTTATTTGTTGTTAACATATTATAAGTTTTGTCAATTCTCGATATACATAGAAATAACATTTTGCAAAGTTGGTAGGTTTGAAGTTTGAACTGTCAAGCCAAAAAAATAATAAATCAAAGATTTTTGTTCTGTTTATGGTGGTGTTAATGTCATTTATTGAGAGAAAAGCTATAATTAAACTAAAATATTTATAAAGGATATAACATGGCAATGGGGACTGGTGTCATCGAACTCCATATCTCACAATTTGATGGGGTCAATCATTGCCAAATATGCTGAAGAAACATTTTGTACAACAGCCAAAATTGATTTTATAAATTTAATGGGTGTCAGTTGCACCCCCATGCTATAACGTAGGTCCGCCATAAGTGTTGGTACATCGCACAGAGTTGGAAGGTCAGGGGAAGCGGAAGCTGTGGCACAGTGCACCGGAGATCTCAGTGCGAGTGATTGTCAAGACTGTTTGATTGAAGCGATCAAATGGCAGAAACTACTTTGCAGAAAAATCCCTTTGGGTGAAGTTTACTTAGCCAAGTGCTACCTGCGTTACTCGTCGCGTGGAGCCATCGGCCACGGTAAAGCCTTTCTCCTGCTCAGTTGCTTTTGTTTAAAATAATCCAACCATGCATTTTTTTTAAAATTGGATTGATACAATGATCACATTAGTACAAACCACTATAGATATTTATATTTAAAATCGCTATTTAATTTATTTAAGCACTTTTGCATTATACAACTAGATTAACCCCTAATTACGGAAGCATGTTATTAGATATTTATTTGTAACATTCTCTCTGATCATTATTTTAAATTTTTTTATATAATTACAGATGTGATATTTGATAATCGTAATTGTTTTAGGCAACATAATTTCTGATAAGAGGACAGCGACCCGACGTCTATTCAGGGATGAATCCAAGAGTTTATTTCACCGAGGACAAGAATTTATAGTAAATAAAATTAAGTCATTGTTTTTATTCGTTTTTTATGTTTTTATATTTGTTTTTATGTTATATATCTATTTTATTTGTTTCTAAACAATATAAATGAATAGACTTCTTTTCTGAAACTGTTTACTATTAGTCTCAAATTTTATTTTAAAATGTTATTGTGTCTTTGAGTTATTTTATTTAGTTGATATGCGTATTTTAAAATTTATATATATCTAGCATTGTCTTTGGTTTTAAAATTCTTAAAACCGTTTGATGTTAGAAAATAAAATTATCAGAGTAAAAATTCAAAACCTTTAAAATTTTATATAGTCTTTAAAACAAAAATATAAAATAAAGTATATATACATTATTCTAAAAATTTATCAATTTTTATTATATTTGGATTTAAAAATCGGAATAGATGGATAATTTCTATTGATTGGAGCTGCCACCTCCACTCACAATGTACACATTGTCCATGTGCCTAACGTCTAAAATGTGTAACCCGTCTTAATTTTTTATAAGGCTCTAGGTAGGAAAAAAAAATTTGGTCCTTTTTAGTATATTGTTTTAAAAAGTGGGTCTTTTTTAGTGTAATATTTTTTTTTTTTTTTTTTTGGGGTTTTTTTTTGAAAATTTTAAAAAAATTTGTGTGGGCCCTGGGCATGGCCGCTCCAGCCGGTCCTCGTAAGCGGAGCCTAATTAAACGGTATCTTTTATAATATATTTAATCAATGACACAACATCTATTAGACCATTAGTATTATGTATTTTCCTTGGAAATTTAATATTTATATGTTATTACTATTATTTAACTTATACGAACTATTACATGATTTTTAATAAATAATTTGTAATACTTGTATGGATTTAATTTTGCTTGCTATATGCGTGGCGTGGTGCTCTTGGTGGGTCGGATGGGATTGGCGGCCTTGGATGCGCATGCGCATAGTCCATCTCCAGATCGATCCTCCCTCCATTCGTCTCCACCTCTTTAACCTTTTCAAATCAACAACTTTTCATTATTATTAAGTTTCAAAAAAAAAAAAAAATCATTATTATTGTTAAATTATATATATTTTAGTGTCGATGTATATTTGTAATCAATATAATAACACTTTAAAAATTGTTGTTTTTGATATACCTCGTCGTGGATGTTGTTGAGATGCGTAGTCTCAACGACCCCTAACAAAATATGAAGCATATTAACATTTGCATCATCAAAAGTGTCTCAGAATTTAAAGTATATCTACTGAGTCACACAAAGTTACTGTATAAAAATATATCAGAAACACATAATAGGGGAAAATTCAGAATAAAATGTATATGCTGTTTTTGTCAACTCAGTAAAAAATACATCTAAATCTATATATATGTTTTTTTTTTAACACTCTGATATATGGTACAAGAAAATCAGAGTCGAGGAAGAAAGCTATAATTTTAAAATACATAACAATATATGCTTTTAAGGCACAGAAACATAAGTAGAACTACTTAAAATTTGAAATAAAGCATTAGTTTAGAACACTGTTATAGTTGATTTGATTTTTACCTGAAGAAAACATTGGGAGAAAGAGCAAGAAGGATACTAGGATCACCAGCTTCATCTTTTAGTCGGATTTTATTGTCTATGACTTTCAATACACATATATGCGTATGTATACACAGATATATAATATAGTTAGTCATAACTATGAAGGTAACGGATTCAACATTGAATAAATTCCCTATTAGATCTAATATTTAAGAGACGATGAATCGATGATATTTCCTATCTAGATTATATAGTCAAAGCGAATACGGATACGTTTCCATATGTTTTTTATTCAATTATATTCATTCAGTGTATAAATTTAAATCATAACCTGAAGCGAAGCTTTTCATACTAGGGCGATTTTTGTGTGGAAAATATATAAAATTTCAAGAAAGAATTAACATCGAAAATTATGGTCAAATCAACAAATGTGGGAGCCTTACATCTTTAAATTCATGCATGTCTAAAGTCGACTAATAAAAACAAAGACCACATTGGAAAATGGAGCTAATATCTTAAATATTCAACATACTGTATTTATATCATATAGTTACATACACACAAATACAAATCCACGCGTAACACCTAGCAATAAATAATGAAATACATTATTAACCTGATACGAAGGTACTAAGCGTCTAAGCCTGATATTCACAATTTCCATAGCCTGCACAAATTAAGTAAAAAATAAAATTAAATACAAAAAAATTAGTTAACTTCCTAATTATATATTTTAATTTATAAAAACATACTTGGATCCATCGCAGTTATCTCTCCAGTCTTGTCGAAATCGCAGTCGAACTCGTGTTTCCCCATAGTCTGGTAAAACAAGTTCATGGCGTACGCTGAATGGGCTTCCACTGTGTTAGGTAAGAAACAAGACCCATCTTTCTTAATGGGCCTACAATCCAAGCCCAGTCCACATACGTAGTCTATGTTCCTTTGTAAAGCCACCGTCTCTGCACCGGGCTTTGTCACACACCACCGCTTCTCCGACGATCCTCGAACCGGCGATCGCGGATTGTTCTCCGGATTCGATGTTCTCACCTGTCAATTTTACAAAACCAATTTCGTATAAAATATGAACAGTTTTCGAAAACACAGCGAAAATGCGGCGGCGATTACCGTCGGCCGGAGGATTCCGATGTCATACACCGGAGTCAAATCGGATCGGAAGAGTCCGAAATTACGCTCGCTCGTCGGTCCCGATTTGAGATTTTCATTGAAGAGCGCGAAAATGTACGTCTCGAAAGTCCGATTAGGCATCAACGGCGTTCCGATACCGGAGTTTACACGCGCCACCAGATTCTTGTTAAACTCGGCTGCCGTAGCGACGTCAACGCCGATCTGATCTTTGTCTCCTTCCGACGGCCATCCGATCTCGCCCACAACGATCTCGACGTCTGAAAACCCTAACCGATCCATGGCGGAATAGACCGAATCAAGCTGAGCATCGAACATGTTTGTGTAGAGAAGCTTCGAATGTTGGTCGAATAAGCCTGGATTCGGTCTAAACAGAGCGAAATCGAGCGTATCGATCGAGTAGCCGAAGAACGGGTAAGGATTCACAACGAACGGAGAAGAAGTAGTCCGGAGAAAGCTGAGGAGAGGCTTGAGGACGTGAGTGTCGTAGCCTCGCCGGAATTTAGCAGAAGACGGAGGAGTGGAATCAGAGAGAATACCTAAGGAATGAGGCGTCGAGATCTGGATTCGACGGTGGAGAGAGGCGGAGACGAGGGCGGTGTGGAGAGATTGCATCGCCGGGACTAGGTTTCTGACGAGGAGGTGATTGGCGGTGGAGATGACTTCGTTTCCGACGAGGATTCGGATGATGTTGGTGGATGGGAAGTGAGGTTGGATGTGATTGGAGATCCATTGTTGGGCGAAGGAGAGGTTTGTGAGATGTGGGATTTGGTCGTTGGGGACGGTGACGGTGACGGCAATGCCGGTGTGAGCGAATGCTCGGATAATTTGAGGATCGGAATCGAAGAGGCGGATGCGGTTAATCACGGTGGAACGGAGGAGAAACTCCGCTACTTGACGCGGCGGTGGGAGATTGTTCGCAAGTGTGCCGTAGTTTACACCAATGCTCGCATTAGCTCCTGATCCTGACCATAATAATTTGATTCAAATATTAACGTATATATACTACCTTCAAATTTCAAAATCAATTCAGTATAACAAAAAGGCCCAAAGCCGGCCTGAAGGTAGACCTCTGGTTTCCAAATCGTTAAAAAAATAAATTATTAAAATTTCTATTAAATTGTGTCTGGTTCAATAAATTTCAGGACCGACTCTCAAAAGCCATATCCTGTTCTTTTTCAATTTTTTATTTTTTTGAACGCTAGTTTGTTCTTTAAACGGTTTCCGCAATCAATTATTGGAAAAAAAAAATTTGAAATAAAAGAAAGATTAAAAATGATACGTGAAAAATACCTGTCGAAAAGATGATAAGAACTCCAACCATAGTAAACATACTAATAGGAGAAATAAAAGAGGAAAAGGAGAAAAATAGTAGCATATTAATATTATGTGCCATGGTTAAGTTTTAAGAATTAAAAATCAAAATGGAGAAAGAGGGATAATGTTCCAAGAATTTGGTATTTATCAACCAAATTTATGCTTTGCTTTGTCTTTAGGAGATTGCCAGAGTCAGTCATCCGCAGCAAAGATAATTCACATTTTCTTTGTCCAGATATTTTAAAACTTGAAAAAATAAAAATAAAAATACTACTCTACAAGCGAAAGCCAATACAAATTACAAACAAAACTAATATTGACAAGGCAACACTTTTTTTTAAAAAAATTCTTCAAATAAACAAACAGATGAAATCTAACTATATTGGTCTCAACAAACTTAAATAGTATGATTATAATGCCATTTTATGGGAGATTTAAACTTCTTTTTTTTTTTAAGTTTGGACATTGGAAAGGAAATTATGATTCAAGATTTTCTGATACCAGTCTATTATGTACCAAAAAAATATTGTAACGAAGAGAAAACCATGGTATTTACACGAAAAAAAAACAGGCCTCAGTTACATTTCCCTATATATTATTACTTACAAAAAAAGGAAAGTATAATTAATTATACTAATAATAATTTTTACGATAAAAAGGCAAAAATCTGAGTTACCCTTCTTTTTCTCGTTCCCCTACCCCTGAAGCAATTCCAAACCTTCAGCTCCGGCTAGGTCCGAACCAGCTACAAACCACTGGGTCAAAAAGCGGGCCAACGTGTTGGGCCCAAACTTAGGCCCGTACAAAACTCCTAACTTTCACCACAGATCAGATTGGTTCACACCAGACGACACGTGGATGCGGAGTATATACGACGACGTTTTGACAAGGAGCATTTCGTAGCCGTTGGATTTCAAACAGGAACCGGCAAACCATAGTTGTGAAACAATCTGATCCGTCCATCCCACCCTCCGGTCACTATAACCAATCCCCAAAGATGGGAAGACTCCGACGTTCTCCGGCACGAAGATCGGAGGAATCTATAATGCGATCTACGGATCGCTTTAACCGGAGAAAACGAGCTCGCTAGCTTCTCTTCCGGCCAAGTCGCAGCTCCCTTGGGAGAATCAAGAACGTACTCGCGCCCCAACGAGAAGAGCGACGGCGAAAGCTCGGATCCGCCGGAGTTTACGGGGGCGAATCCGCACCACGGGATAGCCACCGAGACATCTGCGGAGAATTTCTCAAAGGATCGGATCTTAATTCGTTTCGTGTAGGAGAAAAAACCAGGTGACGACGGTTCCGGATGATCGTTTGCAATGCAGTTCCAGACGTAGACGGAGGAGTCGTCACACGCCGATATAATATGTTTCCCGTCTGCTGTAAAAGATGCCGATATCTGATTTCCGGCATTTCGAGATCCTAGAAGATATATATACACAAAAATTTCAGAATTTGCATATTTTTTGTTCGATTTAATGTCTACATTAGAAGCATTACCTTTGTATTTATGGACAACATTGCGACCGCTAATGATCCTGACTTGTGAATCTGCGGATGCCACCATGACTCTGCTTGGGTCAGTGGAATCAAACTGCAGAAGAAACTAGCTGAGTATCATGAACAAAAATATTCAATCTTGGGAGACAAACTCGTATGATTTGAGAAGAAAAATGCACCTGAAAGCCGATTATTCGTTTATTTGATGACTTTTTTTTGTTATGCAGACATATATGACCATCGAGTTGAAGGCAGTGGCCTGAACCAGAAAGAGAGAAAAGAATGTTCTACTTCAGATTTCTAGGACAAATGTTACTGAAACTTGGGAGTTTATAAGACAGTTTCATGTGTGCGTGTGTGTAATTTAGGAGCATTACCCGATACATTGTAGAAGCGACACTCGCTCGTCAAAGTTCCAACAATCCCTGCCTGACATAGATAAAATATTCTTGTTTTTAGAAAGAAAGAAAATCTGAGCCGTGTCAACAGAAAAAAGGGTTTTTAGTTCCGAGTCAGACCTGCCCGTCTGGGCGATAACAAACTGCGGTTACAATGCCTCTAGCATCGGCCCAATCTACAACTTGGCACTGAGAAGCTGACCAGATACGAACTTTTCCATCTATCGAACCACTGATGAAGTGATCATCATCAACGGGGTTGAACTGAACAGATGTAACTGCAAAAATCAAAAGAAAGATTGAGTAAATAAATGGCGTTCTAATTGAATGATCGACTAACAAGGGAGGAAAGAGAAACAATGCACAACGATGCCAATGTACAGACGGAGAAGAACATTACCATAGTTACTGTGAGAGAAGATTCCAAGACAGTCCTCACGGCCGATTTGCCAAAGCCGAACACTACTGTCTACTGAAGCTGACAACAGACGCTGCCACCAATATCACAGAATGAGCAACTTGGTCTAGTTTTCTGTTCAAGATTACACATACAGGGACTGAATCTACGTTCTTGTGTTTTATAGATCTCAAAACATAACGAAACAGGCATAAAAAAGGTGTCTAGGTAGTTCAAGAAAGCAACTCTGTAAAATTCTTGAAGCTGTTTAAGACGAGAAGCCTTGAGCAGGTCAACCTAGAGTTCGGGTTCAAAGCATTAATGTACAAATAAAGAGAAGTTCAAGAAAGCAAACTCACATTGTTATTGGACCATGAGATATCAAGGATATCACCACTGTGACCGAGAAACTCATGAACGGGTTTATCAAGAACCCGGAAAATCTTTGGGGGAATAATAACACAAGCGGACTCTGTTGTCTTCCTTGGACTCATCAATGAACCAGTAATGCCCTCCTTTTCTACGGCCACAGGTCTCAACTCCGAGAGTTTGCTCACTTCAAAGTATATACAAGAGGGATCGATCTTGGGAACATCATGTTCTTCACATCTTTCGTCTTCAACAACGCTCCAAACCCGCAAAACCCCATCTTCACCGGCACTTGCAAGGTACCTCCCATCAGGACTAAATTTCATAGCGAGAATCGCTCCTTCATGAGCTTGTATTTCTTGACCCTTAAAAAGAGCAGAAAGCTCCTTGGCCTCTTTTTTGTACTCCTTCACCTTAACTCTCTCAATCCTACTCCCGAAAACCGGAACTTCACCAGCACGGTCTCCTGATCTTTGCTTATTACGCCCTTTGTTCAGCCGACTCAACCATATATCCTTAACCCTCTTCATGATTCCGCCTACATCCCGTTGTTCTGCAGCGGAAATCATCTGGTTTGGAGACTTAGGTTCAACCGCTTCACCATTTTCCTTGGCAATCCTATCTGTTAAACCCGATGAGGCAGGTGATCCAGAACAAAGGCTAGAGCTAATATCATCATCAAAACCCAAATTCGTCAAAACCATTCCACTACTTACATTCCCAACAATATCTACTACTTCCCCTTTACACAAACTCTCCCTCACAATCCTATCTACATTTTCAGTTGGACTAGACACAGAAGAATCACAACGACAAGAGCTAAACTCATCGTCGTCTGATTTCAAACTCCTCAAAACCGCTGCTTCGCTAACCGAGCTCGAGAAACGATGATCCACATTGCCTGATTTAGCTGATTCCTCGTGATGGGTTTGCCTCACACTTACACCCATCCAGTTTAGGAACTTCTCTCGACGCTCCTCAGCGTTTCCTGGGCTTTTGATCCAGACATCGTACTGGAAATCGATAGGAATCGACGACGGAGATTCGTCGTACTCGATTGCAGTGGAACAGGATGCGATTTCTTCATGTGCATCGAAAAACCGAGATTCTTCATCTTCGATTAGGGATTCCGTTTCTCCTCTCATCTGCCTGGAGAGAAAGCAACATAGAAAAGTTTTAATTTTTTTCTGAGAAAATAATTGAAGACGGAAGTTTAAGAAGAAGAAGAGAAATTAGTAAAATCATCAGAGGAAGAAAGAACATTGATAAATGTAAAACATATATAAAAAAAATACATAGAATCGATCGAACAAACATAGATCCCGATCAAATGTTAAAGAATCGAGAAGCAAAAGCAAAAACAAGAAAAAAGGAAATCTGGGATCGAAAATCGAGTTCCACTTGCAACCCATTGAAGCAGAAACCTAATCTCTCTAATGATCAAATCAAAATCATAAAAAAAAAAAAACCTATAAATCCAGAAAGAAAAGAGAAGACATGCAGATTTTCGTCAAGAAAATTTGAAATCGAGTAAAGGGTTTTCATAAAAAAAGATTCTTTTGCTAATTTCTTACATGTGGGGGATTTTTTTGGTCGTTTTTATTTGATGGTGGGAAGCTCAAGAAACGAAGAACAAGAAGAAGCCATGAGACATGTACAAGTTTTTTATTTTTCACTCTCTTCTCTTCTCTGGAATAAACAAAACGATTTGATTTTGATTTTTCCTTTTTTCTTTTGTTTGTCTGACAACAAAAGAAGAAGCGTAGATTGTAGGAAATGAGAGAATCTGTGCCGCAGGAAGAAAATAATTGGCTGTTTTTTGGAAGATTGTCCGAATCTGATTTTTGGAGGACATTAATTTCTCATATTAATAATAATAATATTGTGCGGTCGCATTAATAATATTATCGCTTTTTCTAATTTTATCCTTCCTTACCGTCATTTTTAATTATTATTATTATTTTTCCAATACAAGCATTGTTTTTGTCGGCTCCCAATTAAAAAGCATACTGATAGACTGAAATGTGGAATCAAATTGTTAGAATACTATAATAGGGTTGTTAATCTAGTCAAACTAGAAACAAAATATAGTACACGGTACTGTTGTTTTCAATAATATACTATAATGAATTTTTAAGCACTTGTTTTCTTAGGAAAATCATCCAGATTAACACCTTCAGAAAAGTTGTAATTCAACAATCAGCTTTAGCCTAATTATGTAAATAAATTCATTAGATATTTAACAAAATGATAAAATTTCATTTTCTCTATACATTTTTTCTTACTATTACAAAATTTATGATTATAGATTTTGGATATTAGTTTAAATCTTTCATTATAACTGAAAAATTATTTTGATATCACTAGAGTATTATAGGAGTTGATAACACAAGAGCATTCTCTCGTTTTTTTTGGGTCAATATCAAGAATTATACAAATTTAAATATAGATAGTAGTAACACATTAACAATATTACACACAAATAACTGTGCTATATATGTTTGTCTCAACGTTCTCTTGTGAAAATCAAATCTTACTATAGATTAAAAATGGTTTGAACCACCACACTAGCTGAAAAAATATTTAAGGGTAAATTATATATAATTCTATTAATAATCATGATTAAAAAAGCTATATAATTCATGAAATCTTGTTTTTTGTGTACCTAGCACTTGTGTCGATCGCACAACACTTCCACCACACCATTTTCATAGTTTCATTGGACTTTTTCCACATCTTAATTAGGCGTCCGATATATCTCTATCTCAAGCCGTTATTTTCATCAATGGTGTTGCCAGCAGATTTGAATCAATTTTTTTTTTTTTTTTTATAAATAAAATGCATTTTATTGAAAAGCAATTAATGTACATGAAAATAGTAAATAAAAACAACAATAACAAAATCATAACATCACAACAAGCAATAGCTAAAGACATAAAAATATTCAAGGATAATGAAAACCGCAACTCCAGATCACACAACTTCAGAAAAGAAGCAACGAACTTACAGAAACCAAATTACGACGATGGTTCAGAAAGACAAGGAAGAGCCATCCTCGAAGTAGAACCCATACATGACCAGCCGAAAATAGGATCCGAATCAACCAGGAGAAAGATACCAAAATCCGAATCACTCTAACACAACAAATAGGGCTGGGACGGATCCGGATCCGTGATAAAAGTATCCGGATCCGTTGGATCCGTGATAAAAGTATCCGGATCCGGAACCGTGGCTTTCGGATATCTGGACTTTGGGTATCCGACCAAAAATCAAGATATTCGCAGATATTCGGATCCGGATCCGAAAATAATAGTAAAATAATTAAAAAACTAAAATAAAATTAAAAAACCATTATTTAAAAATTATTAATTAAAATTTTGAATAGTATTTTTTCAAAATAAATATAATATATTATAAAAAGAACTAAAATCAAAATTTATATATACTTTTATATAAAAATAACTTAATATATATTTTTAATATATTTAATGTGTCTGTATCCGGATATCTAGACCTTGAAATTTTATTATCCAGATCCATTTTTCACGGATCCAAGATTTTATTATCTTTATCTAGATCCGGATGCTCCGGATATCCTAATTTCCGAAACGGATCGAAGCGAATATCGAATCGGATCTCGGATTTCGGATAATAATTCTATCCCTAACAGCAACTCAAGAAGGACAGTAACCTGTAGAACCCAGAATACCAACAACAAGAAGCAACCATACTGAAAAAAACTCATCAAATGTATATAACAAAATTATCAAACGATAGTAAAATCTCACACAACAGGTATAAGCTAAACAGCCTAAACTTAAACTCGGAATAAACAAACTCTCAAATAGAAAGGGAAGCTGATATCCGACATGTATGATGCCAAAAGTCTTAAATAAAATTAAACACTAACAATCGGAAGTATTATAATAAGTAAATTTCATTGTCATGAAATTTTTACGTTTTGTTTTAAATATCGGTATTATAAGTCTATTTTTTATATTTTAACATCTTACGAGTGTTTAATTTTCGGAATGAGAAAATGCTGTTTAGTTTAGTGACTAAATGTGTATGGTCAGCATAACATCAAAGGTTTTAAATTAAAAGTAATTAAGCATGGTGGCCTGGTGGGGTTAGGTGCTTCATGCTTGCATATACTATTTATTTATAATGCGTTTTTATTAAGCCTATATAATTTATCAAGAAAGAAAATAGTGAGAATATAATCAAACTATGCCAAACTAAAACTATTAAACAACCTATATATTAAACTCCTATAAAAGAGTTTATGTCTATCTTTCATGGGTGGTTTAACTACTAAGCAACGTAATCTACACAGGGGCGAACCCATTCATTAAAATACGATGTCACTTGACACCGGTAATATTTACAAAAATCATATTTAATCTCTTATAATTTATCTAAAATTGGTTTATTAGCTTGTATTGAATCCAGTCAAATTCTATGTGAGATATTTGTTGACCCGTTTGCATCTCATTTTAATTAGTTGTTTCTAATAAATATGTGTTTTCTCTAAGTATTCTATTTTATTTTTTTTGGAAAAAATATCGAATTACTTATAATATCTTCTATTATCAACCATCATTTTTTAAGTTTAATGGGTTTTTCCATAAATAACATATTGATTCAATCTATCATTTGTATTACATATTAGATAATACTAGATACATTTTTTGTATAGTTGGGTTTTAAATGTATTTATCTAAAGTCATATATATACGGAATACGTATTTGAATGTTAATATGTATACTACACACTCTAATTAACTACACTAAAATTATCGGTCACTATTTTATTACTTGTAAGTGTTTTTAGCATAATTGTAAATATATAATCGGCTTAAAATTTTGGTATATATTTAAACACTAATATTTAATATAATATATTGATCTGATAAAATATATTTTTGGATTCGCCACTGCACATATTACTCCTTATAAAAGAGTTTTTTATGTATATCTTTTAAGAAAAACACCCATGAAACATGGATGGTTTAATTATAAAAAAAAAACGTGGAAACTATCAATGGTAAGTAAATCTGAAATTTGCGATGAAATTATATTTTGTAAATTCCATCGTCGAGAATAAGTGAAATAGTTATCCTAAGTTCTTCGCAATTCCATTACAAATATAATCCGTTGCAGTATTTATGGTAAAAAAATCTTAGCAATATTTATGTTTGCGTGTGTGTGCATGTCTACTTTACAGATTAGGTAAGAGACAAATATGAACATTAGGAGCGAAACAGAACCAAGATGTGCTCATAAGAATTAGTCCATTTTTACTATTTTAGTAAAACTAGTTTTTGTCTACGTTTGAGCCCGACACAAGTGCTCCTGGTTTTTTTTTTTATAAGAAAATCTTTAGTTTTTTTTTTTTGGTAATTACGGTAACAAAAAAAAAGAGACAAAATTATTATTACTAGTAGTTATAGACTCCTTAGGTAAGGTAACAAACGAGAGTGGATCGTTAGCAATTATATATATATATATATATATTTTTTTTTTTTTAACAGCTTCTAGCATTATTGGAACAAATTTTGCTACCAACTCAATACAAATATAAGAAGCCGATAATATATAGACTTTTTATACTTAAATTTGAAATATGAACAAAAATACAAATCATTGTAAAAATTTGTAATGAAAAATATATAGTTCTGTTTATCTTTGTAGCTATATTCAAACACTGTATTCGAAACTATAAAATTTCTAAATGAATTTAGAAGTTCGTTATCTATTGTACATACCGCAAAACATAATTCTTTATTCATATAACACAAAACTAAGATGTTACCCCAACTTTTAAGAAAAGTTTAGGACCATAATAATGTTCCGATACTTTATGAAAAAGGTTGGTTCCCTATGAGAATCATCTGGCTAACTCAAGTTTTTGTCTCTAGTCTTAAAAGTCAAAACCACTGTCAATTGTCTCAAGTATTAGTGAAATTAAATTAAATTATTCTAAGTAAGTTTCCTATCTATTTGGCCGAAACCATTAAGCACTGTCTATACTGTATTTCAAACATAATCATAATGCTTTTTGAAATATGATAACAAAACCAACGTTGGCGATTTAATTCAAAGATCAATTCGTACAAGTAAGTTTGATCAAACGGTTTACAAATTAATTTAAAGTAGAGAATAGTAAACGTCGGTAACCAAATGGGACCAACTCCCAACCGTGGACACATTATAATTGTCATCATTTAACCTTAATCAACGACAATTACACACCTACTAAAAAAAGTGATTGAGTTAAAGCAAAATGAAATTTCAAAAAACAGTCAGTTAAATTATTCAGTAATATGAAACCCATTTTAGAAGAATCACTAAAATAAAAAGCATATCGATGATAATTTATCATATAAACAGTTGGACCAGTGCATATGATGCTATAACTACGAGCCATATGACACCAACTTATAATTATTCTAATATACTCTCTCTAGTGAATATACATATACATATAAAAAAATATTTAATATATAGTTGACTTCTTCTAATCAGTATTTACTTTTAACAAAGTTTTAAAATTTTCATATTAAAATATTTTATAAAGTTTTAATAACCAATAACCAGGCTAGTAAAACACTAATTTTTTTTTTTTTTTGTTGAGAAAATGGTAATATGGATCATCGGCAAAAATAATGTGGATTAATCGGTTTAGTAGTTAGTTGATCATCCATCGATCAACTGGCAACTAACAAGTTTTAAAATTTAGAACATTAATTATTTCCGTATTTTTACAGAATTTATCGACTTGTAATTAACGTTTTAAAACATTTTGGATCGCTAAGGCGTAACAAAAAGTGGTGTCTTATGTAGCAATTAGAGCTTTTTCTTTTCTAAAGAAAGAAATGATTAAGATCCCAAATAGAAACCCTAATCGTAGGGACAAGAGGGGAGACACTGATTAGCGATTATAACCCTAATTAAAAGACAGCCCGACATTAATTATTTAATAATCAAAGTCGCACGGATAGACATTGTTTTCAATGGGGTGATAATGATATTTGTCTTTCTAAAATAAGGGAACAAGAGAAGATAATGATGTCGGTAATAGTTGGTTATTCTGATAACCTAAGTCCTAACTACAAATTCTATAGACTTGCTTTACTTTACAATTTGAAACCAATAAATGTTGGCATTTTTGTCTTCACTTCTTTTGTTGTACAGTTGTACTACTCGAAATCAAAAACAATATATTCAACTCTTTCTTAATTATCATCTTTAACTTAATTCAATTTGTTCATTGCAAAAGAAAGGAAGACGTACAGGAAACACTATAGATGAATAATAATTTAGGGACCAAATTTAAAACAGAATTTTATAAGAAAATATTCGCTAGTAGCATTCTATTATATAAGTTCTCAATTAACTAAAACAAAAATTTACTATTATTATTACAAAATATTAGTCTATCATATTTATTAAATTAGGAAAAGTAAAACTCTAATTATAAAAACAGAAACTCAATATATTTTTTGTGAGATGGGTTACAAGACATATGGTAGTTTTGATAAAAGAAAATTTGTCACAATAGATCGTTATGGGGAACTTTGGTATTTTCTTACATTTCCATATATAATTTAAAGTATACTTATTTGAATTTATCAAATAAATAATTGTGTATATCATGTTCCCGTGACAGAAAGAAAAGCAAAGGAGTGAAAGAAAAAAGGACAAAGTCACAAAAGATTGAAAGACAAAATATTTTTGCTCTACTTACCAAAAAGAAACTAAAAATAGTACGTTGGGCAAAAAAGAAAGAAAGAAATTAGCTTACAATAGCCAACATGTTTGTGGTTAGGTGCGAAATTCTCTTAAAACATGGTTTAAACTCATTTTTTATGAGTTTGAGTTTTCCCGAAACAAAAATTACGTGTGCGTTGGAACTTGGAAGCTACTATTAGATTTCAGTCCAGTTAAAAATATGATAGACTAAGGCTTTTCCACAAACTCATTTGTCTCTCAGATTAGTCGGGCGGTTTAAATCAATATTGTTGGAGCATGTTTAAATCCTGGATTTCAATACGATGCTGACCATATTACTTGTGGTTAAAAGAAAAAACTTAACAATGAGTTAAAAAAATGCCAGAATTAAATAATGATAGTATTACTATTCATTTACTCATGGTATCACGTCGATTAGAAAAGAGTAAAAGGGTGGCGTAAATCACGTGAGGACAACATCCAATAAAACGGCAAAAAACCTTTAGATAATATTATTTACTTATTTGATAATAAGCCTTTATTTATTTAATTATTGGTGAAATTATCCTTTAGTTATTGAACCTTTTTCTTTCTCCTTCATTTTCAATGGGCTTCATAAAAAGAAATATAAATAATTAATTCCATTGAAAAAAAAACTAATACTATTAGAGCCCGTAGTGGTTTGATGTTAAAGAAAAAGAATTAGTAATGATTTTGTTTTATTTAGGATTTGTAAATTTTGTGATGGCGTCTTAGTTGGTGGTAGTTACGAGTGCTAAATATTAAGGAGACAAAAAATGGTGGGGTGAAAAGTGGCTTTCGCAAATAATAATCCTTTCTATCTCGGGGACCAAGGATGCAAATATGTTTTTCTATTTTATTGTTAATTGTTATTGGTAAAGACACCAAATTCTTAGAACATTTAAAATTTCACCTACGTACCATAAACAGTACTCCTATTAGTTAATTAATAAAGGCAAAGAGAAGTAAATCTATATGAGTGTGAATCTTTGTTTAAATGAAAAGTAAATGTTGTGGGAATGGTCGCTACTTGGGTTTGCCGGAAAATGTTGGACGTAAGAAGAAAGAGATTTTCAGATTCATCGTTGAGAAAGTGCAACAACGAATTCAAGATTGGTCTCATCGGTTCTTATCAGAAGTTGGAAAGAAAATATTACTTAAGACGGTTGCTATGGCACTCCATGTGTACACGATGAACTGTTTCAAACTTTCGAAAGGCACATGTGATGATATAAATCGAATTACGGCAGAGTATTGGTGGAGTAAAGGATCAGGAAAAAGGTCGATGCATTGGTTATCATGGAAACGATTAGGATTACCAAAAAAAGAAAGAGACTTAGGTTTCAGAGATATCAAAAGTTTTAATATTGCTATGTTAGGTAAACAAGTTTGGAGAATTTTACAATCACCAAATAGTTTGGTTTCTCGGGTGCTCAAAAGTCGTTATTTTGCATCTTCATCTATTTTGGATGCAAATTTGGGAAGGAAGCATTCCTTTATCCGGAGTTCCCTATTTGAGGGTCGTAACCTGGTGAAAAAGGGATTACGAATTCTGATCGGTAATGGGAGTGAAACAAGCTTATGGTCAGATCCATGGTTATCGACTAATCCTTCGAGATCACCACAACCTATAGCATGGGTGCAACATGATTTTCAAGTTGTTTCTGATCTGATGAATGCACAACACAATATGTGGGACTTTGACAAGCTTACGTCTGCAATTGTAACAGAGGATCGAGAACATATTCAACGTATTCGATTAAGTTCTCAGACTGAACATGACTTGATAGGTTGGCATTACACAAGCTTTGGTTTCTACACTGTTAAATCTGGATATCGGCTCGCAATGCACTCTGTAGAAGATGATGAAGTTCTTCCACCACATGGTTTACCGGAATTCAAAGAAAGGATATGGAAATTGAAAACGGCTCCAAAGATTAAGCATTTCCTATGGCGAATACTATCCAATGTTATGGCTATAGGTAATAGTCTGGTACAACAAGGTATCATCTCAGATCTTCAATGTCGTCGATGTTGCAAAGAAGAGAAATCAAATCTTCATCTATTTTTTAACTGCGAGTATGTCCAAGCTATATGGCAAGGAGCAAGACTACCGAACTTGGAATTGATCGATCCAAATGCTAGTTTTGAAACAAAATTTCGTGTGATTTTAGATTCCAATTCCAACACGAACTTCTCTCCTCTTTAATGACAATTACCACTTTGGATTCTATGGCGAATTTGGAAAAGTCGGAATGAACTTCTCTATCAAAAAATGAATAACCATTGGCACCAAGATCTACAAAGAGCTATCGTTGAGGCTCAAGAATGGACTCCGATTTTCCACCCATCTTTGTCGGATGATTGTCCAGGGATTATAGACAGAGCTCTCCCTTCATTAGGTTGGAATAAACCACCATATGTGTATGTCAAATGTAACTTTGATTGTCGATATCGAGCAGATGGAAAATCAATTGGAGCTTGGATTATTAGAGATGCGAATGGTTTTTTCATGGAAGTAGGACAAAGTGTTGGTGGTTTATGTTCTTCGGCACTTGAAGCTGAACTTCATGCACTCTTAATGGCTATGCAACAAACTTGGATTCGCGAATATCGATGTGTTTTTTTTAAGGAGATAATAAAGAAGTTCATACATTGCTTACAAAAGAAAAGCTACATTTTGGAGTGCATAATTGGGTTTGCGATATCAAAACTTGGAGCACAAAGTTTGATCAAACTCGTTTTCTTTAGACGTCGCATGTGGGAATAAGGCAGCTGAGCTGATCGTTTGGCCAAAGAACCAATTCATCACTCTATATCTTTTGTTTTCCTGTATTATGTTTCTAATGGAGGATTGTACTTCCTTTTTCTCTTCATAATTTTAATGCAAGATGTTAAAAAAAAATGTTAAAAAGATACATATAACGTGGTAATCAGGGGCGGATGCAGTAAGAGCAAGGAGGTAGCAGCTGCCCCCATAAAAAGTATTTGTTCAATTATAGTTTCTTCAAAGCTTAAACAAAACCCCATGCTAATAATATATTTTGCCCCATTGATTCTTTCTTTCCCAAATCAGTGTCGATTAATTCCATATAAATGCAAAAAAATATTGTCTTAACTTTTATAAAACTCTTGTATATGTTTATCACCGAACAATTGAACATGTATTATGTATACTAGAAAACAAATATTGGTTAGAATTTTTTTTTTAGATTCTAATTAAAGAGATGAGGTAAAAAAAGTAGAACTTTCTTTTTAATAGATGATACGAGAAAATAAGTATTGGTTCAGAATCTAAATAATCGATATTATTTATATTTTATGATAGTAATATAATGTATTTTATCCGTTATTTATATTTTATGATAATAACATAATGTACTTCATCCGTTTCAAAATATATAATATTTAAAAAAAAATTGTTTGTTTTACAATATAAAATGTTTTCACATTTCTAATGTATATGATATTTTATTTTCTTTTATGATTGCCTGAATTGATTAAATGATGTTTTCTAATCTTCGCGCTTTTTTATTTCTTGAAGCAGATGAAGTAAATGATGATTTTGTGTTTAAATACTTTTGCCCCCAGCGAAAATTATTTCTAGATCCGCCACTCGTGATAATATTATACATGTGAAAAAGAATAAACATACGTAATATTATTGACACATCAAATTGACACTTGATTCTTGTTCTTGGTACGAAGTTATATGTTGTTATGTACACCATAAATATTCACAGCCAAGATAAATTCGTGATGCACAATAATGGCCAAAACTTATTGTTTGTAATACCTTTTTTTATAAGAAATGTTATCTCTCCAAATAAATTCCAAGATATAAACTATGTTTATCAAATTGTTTCTTAAATATGTATGATCTATCAAAGTTGAAACTTTTTTGTTGGAGAATGTAAGAAATGAAAAATGTAAGTGTGGGGGTCCCAAGAAGGAAGTGGGATCCCACAGTGATATGCAGAAATCAGAAAGGAAGGTTTTTGATGCTAACTCTCAAAGTCTTTGAAGGTACTGTCAGAGCCTTAGTCTTAGGTGTTTGGACCATTCTACTTCTCTCCTTTCATTATTCCTACTCTGTTTCTTGTGGTCCTTTTCTCTTCCTTCCTACCAACAATCTTTCTTTTCTTCACTTTTTTTTATTACCATTTATTTTGTTTTCTTACAAATAGAACATATAATTACAATATGGCTTCATGTTTTGGTCCACCTTGAAGAAGTAAGGCTTGCTTCATTGTTTAAGCCCAGTTAGAGCATGGAAAGACAAAAACACCAGACAGCATTTTGGTTTTCTTGTTGGACAAGCAACTCGGTTTAATCATCAGCCACTTTCATTTTGCTTACAATTACATAAACATTTTTAGTGTTATACAAAATGTTCAGTCGGGTATTCATGTTCATATCCGTTGTAATCATAATACAATCTCTCCCCTTTGGATATGTCTCTATTAGCTACGAGAAGAACCCTAGCTTCTCCATTGATGTTGAACCTCACACACTTCAGGTTCTGCTTCTTTCTCCCTTCTCTGCAACTCACAAAGACAAATGAGGACAAGCAAATACTATAATGTTTCCAGCTCAGATGTCTGGTTTTTAGTGTTCAATTCTTTAATCATCCTGTACGGTTCTGGTTTGTTACTCTACAGATTTTGATCGGACTTTTGGCTGCTCCTGGTTTACAAGGGACCAAATAGGAGAGAAGAGAAACTCACGAGGTATGATTGTTGATGCCGCTGATGAAGCGGGCAATGTTACTGCGTTTGTCAGGGCAAATAACAAGGTATTGCAAAGGATCAGAGGCATGAAGTAGAGTCATCATGCTGTCTCCATCATAGTCATCTTCTCGATTGCTCAGATAATCAACATCTCCAACGTACTCTGTGATTATGGTTAAGTCTTTTATAAACCTGTCTGCCTCTACTGTGAACCTGTTTCAGGTTTAAAACATCTAATTCAATATAATTCTGGATTGTTAAATGCATTTCTTCTCCATTCCTATTCTCTTTTGGGGTTTAAAAGGTAAAAAGAAAAGCTAATAAGAAGGTTAAGTACCCTTCAAAAGGATCGAAGACGACCATAAGAGGCGGGCATTCACCGCGATCCATCATGCTCTTGCACAAGGCTAATGTTTCTGCACCTTCTTTAGATAGAACCTGTATGAAATTGAATACAAAATTTCAGCTATACCCAAATGAGGATGAAAATACTTTCAAGAAGACCAAGAATCTATAACATGGTGATGGAAACTAATTCCCAAACTTATCAAATGGTGTTCTTTTACACACGATGTGATTGAAGAACGAGAGCATTTCATATCAACTTAAGAAACGGATACCTGCATGCCTCCTTTCTCAAAAACCGCTTGGTTTGCAGATCTTGGAGCCTTGCCAGATACATAAGTGAGCTTATTGCTGAAATCAGTGTTGGAGGCTCTCAATGCAGTGGCGAGCGACGCCATTTGCTCAAGTCTCCTTTGAGGATCAATGGTAGGGTTGTATGGAAGAAGCTTTCTCTTCTTCTTTGACATCACCAAGCTGGTCTTTTTCCGTTTCTTCCCAATGCTATCTGCAGACATTTTACTCTTTGGATTAAGATTTTCTAACACAACATAGACCTTTTTGGGGGGGGGGGGGGGGGGGGATTTTGACTTCCAATCTGCAAAATTATGTAATTTACCTGAAGAACTTGAGATGTGAGATGAGTCTGGGGACCGCTTAATCCGAAAGAAGTCTATGATTTTAGTCTGTACAAGAGGGAAAGCTGCAAGTTTGTAAAATTTTCGTTAGTTATTTAAAGGACTGAAATTTCATAGATTTCACATTTCAGATATAGATTCAGCAGAAGACATCATTTCATCAAATGGGTATCACAACTTTTTATTCTTTGATGTCACCGATTTGACCCAAAACAATTTCAAGGATTTAGTGCTATTCAACAACAGTATACTCCAAACCCGATCTACTAGTCTAGCTAGATTCGTTCACACAACATATACTGAAATCTGAGTCAAATTCGCAATATTATCCAAATCTCAAACAGCAAATCAAAGACAGAGATCACGAAACCCAGAATAATAAAATCTACAGCTCAACAATGGCATAATCGATTCAAAAGAACAAGCATTGTAGATTAGAGAAATTAGGGTTTTTTTTGTTTTGTTTGATAAAGCTTACATTTGGGGATCTGGTGTTTGGCACATGAAGGGCAAAACCAGGAGCCTTTGGGAACCGAAACAAGGATTGGTCTGAGACAGAAAAGATGAAACCCTTTATCGCATCTGTCGCAGAGTAGCAGCTTCGCAGGTTGTTTCCCGGAGCTACATTCTTCGCAAACCGTATCCCAATCCGAATCGGAATCATCCACCATGGATTGCGGAAGATCGGGTCTAGGGTTTGTCGCCTGAGTTCTTCTTCGCCGCACAACCACCATTCTCAGACTTTTCGCTTGCCACAAGCTCCGAATAGAGTGAGAGAGAGAGAGAGAGAGAGAGATTATAAATTGGGTAACCAGAAGCGTTCGCGCTTTAGATTTCAGCGAATTTTCGCGGGAAAATTAGAGAAGAGGGTTTAATTTGGCGCCACTGTTACGGTTTCCGATTTACATACCGGTTTAGTTTGGTTTTCTCAAACCGGTTTGGAGGAGACTCTTAAATGTAATTTCATTTATTTTTTCTTTCTTTGTAAGATGGAAACAACCAATCTGAAAATCTATCTGGTTACGTCCACCGACTCGTCCGAGTTCACTCGCCTGAAATGGTCTTTCACTCGTTCTACGGTGATCGCCTTGGACGCCGAGTGGAAGCCGCAACGGTCAAATTCGTCGTCGTTCCCGACCGTTACTCTCCTCCAAGTCGCGTGTCGACTCGGTCATGACTCGGATGATGTTTCCGATGTTTTCCTTATTGACTTGAGTTCGATTCATCTTCCGTCGGTTTGGGAGCTGTTGAATGACATGTTCGTGTCGCCGGATGTGCTGAAATTAGGGTTTCGGTTTAAGCAGGATTTGGTTTACTTGTCTTCGACATTCACTCAAAATGGATGTGAGGGTGGATTCCAGGAGGTGATTGCTTGTGCTGTTTTCTTTTTCTGCATAACTAGAAATGCATCAAGGCATTGAAATTTGTTGGACTTTCCATCTTAGTTTTTTAGTTAATGTGTGTACAAATGATTGTTAACGTAGTTGGCAATTATTTGTTGAAACTGTTCTTGGTAGTTTGGATTGCATTCAAGGTAGGTGTAATCGAAGCGCTATCCAAAATTTACCTTTAGCTCTGTTATTTCATCTAGGACTTATATCTCGTGTTTTGGATCACTTGTGGTGCTTATAGATAGGTACGTAAGATCCTCACTTACGGAGTATAGCCTTTGATTTGTGTTTTTCGCGCCTGTCTTTTGGATTTCTTTTGAAATTGGATTGTTGATTTGTGTTTTATTTATTTTTTTGCCTTTTAGGTTTTGCTTCTTAAACTCTTGGATGTGATTGTTAATGTGAATAGGTGAAACAATACTTGGATATAACGAGCATATACAATCATCTGCAACATAAGCGGTTTGGGAGAAAGGCACCAAAAGATATCAAGAGCTTGGCAGCTATATGCAAGGAAATGCTGGACATTTCTCTCTCAAAGGTTTGTTAATGATTCCTGAAAGAACTTGACTTTTGGTGAAATTGAATTATCTTTGTGAAATCTCAACTCCGGAGAAATCAGAGTAGCTATATCTTTCCGGGAGATATATTATTACGTTTTAGGCGGTCTTCATATAGCTTAATTAGTAAATAATGTAAGCAAGAGGGATGGATTACTCCCTAATACCTTCTGCTATGTGCTGTTTAGACATTTGTTTTGATTGTTCAGTGTAGATCTTAATACCATGCTGAATCTCTCCGTCTCTTTAGTTATATTATTTTTCTTCGCATATTACTTAAGGAAAATGACGTCCTCGGTTCTTTAGACATCTAGAGTAGACACACCTTTCTAGTGGTGATTCAGGCTTGAATGCTTTTCTAAGGTTGGTGGTAGGTAGAGAAACGCACTGTTAATAAGGCTTTTTAACAAGGTTTTTCTTTAGGAACTTCAATGTAGTGATTGGTCACATCGTCCTCTTACAGAAGAACAGAAGCTATACGCTGCCACAGATGCTCACTGCTTGCTTCAAATATTCGATGTATTCAAGGCAAATCTTGTTGAAGGAATCACAGTGCTAGATCCTAGAGAGATAAATGTTGGCTTAAAAGAAATTCTTACTGGATCAGATTATACCAGTAAGATTGTCACGGCCAAACTTTGCAAGGCTACAGATGTAATCAGAGGAATGTCGGAGAATGGTCAAAACATTGCCAGTGGAGTGGTTTCTAGGAAGACAACGCTAAACACAATGCCGATGGATGAGAATCTGTTGAAGATTGTCAGGAAGTATGGAGAGAGGATCCTGTTGAAGGAGTCCGATCTTCTACCGAAAAACTCCAAGAAGAAAACAAGAAGGCGTGCCTCCTTGAGCACTGTGAACACAAATAAACAGTTGGTCTGTTCTGTGGATTGGCAAGGTCCACCGCCATGGGATTCATCTTTAGGCGGCGATGGCTGCCCTAAATTTCTTCTGGATGTGATGGTAATTGGATCAATTTCTCTTGATTTTGTGTTTGTTGAATTACTCATCTTAGATTTTTTTTTTTTTTTTTTCTTCAACAAAATGGGAGGGAAAGAGTTTTCTTGAATTGATATTTCAGTTTCCTGATGTTGAAACAGATTTTGGTTAAATTTGTTTCCCCGAGCATCTACCAAAAACTTCTGTACTTTCAGGTTTGTTGATTTGGGTGTAAAATTTTGAGATATGTCAAGGGTGGTTTTATGTAATTGAAGAAATCAATAATTTGAATTCACATAGTAGCTTTGTTTCTTACAGTAGTAGAATCCACATGGTATCATATCAGATGCTTACAAAACTACTCTCTAGGTTGAAGGTTTGGCGAAACATCTACGTTGTGTGGGGATCGATGCTGCAGTTCCACTCTCAAAAAAGCCGGATTCAAGGTATTTTTTCCAAAGCTGCTCTGATAATATTTACTTGACATGGGGTTGATCACGACATCTGTTTATGTTCCCTTAATTTCGCCGTTGATTTGTTGACCCGAATGATAGGGAATTGCTTGATCAAGCATACAAAGAGAACAGAATTCTCTTGACAAGAGATACAAAGTTGTTGAGACACCAGGACTTGGCGAAGCATCAAATATATCGAGTCAAGAGCCTTCTAAAAAATGAGCAGCTACTTGAGGTACATACAAAATTAATTTCTTAATGTATGAGCTGTTTTATGCAAAGATCTGTGATGGGGCATGATTTGGTATACTGAAATTATTAATCAAAAGGGACACCTAACCTGGAAATTTTTCCTTAAAAGAGTGGGATCGTTTACGGCACCTCAATAATTCAGCTAACGACTTTATTTTTTACTAAACTTTTTGGGTGGAACATTTCAAACCTTGGCTTTTAATGCAGTAGAAAAGGGCAATAAATAATCAGTTGATCTTATCTCCATGCTGCCTGACTTTATGGTTTGTTTCATGGACATGCTTGGAATTCACTGGGCTCATTACTGAGCCAAGATAACCTCCTCCACTCGTTGTGCAACCACATATCTCACTTTCAGTAGAATAATTATGGATTTCTTCTGAGTTACTGAAACAAATAAGCTGCACAGGTGATAGAGACTTTCCAGCTAAAGATCAGTGGAAATCAGCTGATGTCGAGATGTACGAAATGCAATGGGAAATTTATCCAGAAACCGCTGACCATTGAAGAAGCTATTGAAGCAGCAAAGGGTTTCCAAAGAATACCCAACTGCTTATTTAACAAAAATTTGGAGTTTTGGCAGTGCATGAACTGCCATCAGCTATACTGGGAGGTAAGTCACCTACTCATCTTTTGTCGCTGTGTATTCTAGTTCCCGAATGAATATACACCGTGTCAACACCATCTGGTCCATCTCTTTATTTGACATGGAATCAAATACTTTGTGTTGCTGATTAAACAGTCAATTCAGTTTTAACCATTTTCAGTTGCCCTAGAATATTTATCAAATCAGTAAATCCAATTATGATTGTATGACGATACGGACTTGACTTGGTGATTGGATCAGAGTGATCACTGAAATACTTTGGCTTAGGATAAGTAGTAGCTTGGTTCAGGTTTGCATTCCCAATTAATAGTTCGTAGTGAGTAATTTCTAAGAACTTAAAAGGATCAAAGTGAAACTAAAATCTAAGACAGACACATTCTATCCTAATATGGGTACAAGAGTGAAACTATGCCCGTGGATCCTTTTGCTGCTCCCTTTTGAATCTTGATTTCCTTAGAACATCTCTCATGTGTTCATGTCATAGACCAGAAATCTTCTACACAAGATCCAGAATTTTCCTGAGCTCCGATCTTTTGTTATTTGTCTCTAATAGTCGTGTTGAAATGCTTAATGTTTGTTGTGTGGTTGCAGGGAACTCAGTATCATAACGCGGTCCAGAAGTTCATGGAAGTATGCAAGTTGAGTGAGTGATTTTTTGTTTTTTCTTTGCTGAAGTGTTTCAGGTCACTCTCTTGTTGAGAACTCAGGCCTCAAATGTTTTGGTCATGTCTATGAGCAAACAAGATGTTGTTTGTAACTTGTGTAGTTTTGCGCACACCGTGAGTAAAACTTATTTAAACAGCAGAATCTGGATTAATGCCAAAGCATCTCCCAAAATTTAATTAAGCAAAAACTAAAATTTTATGAAAGTGGTTAAAAGAAGACTATTAAAAAACCGCGAACCGGACATTTCGGTTGAACCGGACGGTCCAATTGGTTTAAAGGTTTGGCTTTGTGGAGAAAAAAGCGTCTAATATTTTCACCGAATCGTTCTTTGCTCGTCGGCGAAGTTTCACATTCATCCGCCGTACCCGTTTTCGTCTGCTCTACTCTTCGATGGTAAGATTTCGTCGGCTTTGATTTCCTTTTTATCTCGAAAAATTTCACAGTCATCACACTATTTGGAGTCTTATTATATTCCTCGTGAAATTTGTTTTTCTTCACGGGCTCAACAGTCACCACAACGTCGGTCTCTCTCTCTCTTTCGATTTCAGATTCTGAAATCTCAACTGTAGCTGATCTCCATCGTTCACGGCTTCTTATCGAAACTCTGAGCCTAATTACCAAAATCGTGCTCAGGTATGCTTATCGACTCTTGTCTCCTACCTTCGAATTCGAATGCAATCTCTCTGTATTTCGGCCTGGCCGATCAATTTCTTTCGATTCATCTTCACGCACCTTAGTAATTTGTTTTAGAAGGTTTGGCTTTGTGGAGAGAAAAAGCGTATAATATTTTCACCGAATCGGCGAAGTTTCACATTCATCAGTCGTACCCGTCTTCGTCTGCTATGCTCTTCGACGGTGAGATTTCGTCGGCTTTGATTTCCTTTTTCTCTTGGAAAATTTCACAGTCACCACCATCTGGAGTCTTATTATATTCCTCGTGAATTTTTTTTTTCCTCACGGGCTAAACAGTCACCGCGACGTCGGTCTCTCTCTCTCTCTCTCGATTTCAGATTCTAAAATCTCAACTGTAGCTGATCTCCATCGTTCACGGCTTCTTACCGAAACTCTGAGCCTAATTACCAAAATCGTGCTCAGGTATGCTTATCGACTCTTGTCTCCTACCTTCGAATTCGAATGCAATCTCTCTGTATTTCGCCGATCAATTTCTTTCGATTCATCTTCACGCACCTTAGTAATTTGTCAAGGGTTTTCTTGAATCATAAATTTTTTTGTGGTTATAACGATGAGAATGCTGATGTTTTGGGGTTAGGGTGTGGAAATACTATATCTTCTCAGTGGTTCAGAGAGAAAACAATAGTCTGATGATTTTGCTAGATCTCCCTAGGGATGTTAAACAGGGCCAAAGCTCGCAGGTTAGTCTTGACCCGTATGTAAATAAATTAACCTTGGCCCTACATTTTAATAACCAAATTTTATTAAAAAAACTCTAGGCCTCTCATGTCGGTAGCTATCCGTAGATCACTATTGTCAAAAGAGTGCGGGTTCCCATCCCGAACCACATGCTCCACCGCTTGTGCGGGCTCCGTCAATTCCTTTTTTGTCCAGGGCTCAGTTAGGGTCGAGCTTAAAATTTACAGGGCTTCTATTAGTTGGCTCTAAGTTTTTTTTTCTATAGTTTTCATTCCTAAAACGACGTCGTCTACGTTTTTTAAATAACGCCGTTTCTTTCTTCTCCACTTTCAACCCTCGAAATTAAAGCCAAATTCTCTCGTATACCTCGCATCAACAATCCTTCACATCTTTGGATCTTCCTGATTAGTGATTACATCTTCCTTAACCTCTTTACGGTAAAATACATAGTAATCTATTACTTGGTCTGATATGATTCTGGGTTTTTCGAATTGTGTCAAAATTGGATTTTTAGGTCATCTTCCTTTGTGTTCAGGTGAGTTTTGTTTGAAGTGTGAGCTTCGAGGGTCGGTGTTTGAAGTGTGAGCCGCCGTCAAATTCACCATTTCCACCAACTCGATGCGAATCGGCTTTTAAATCGTGCTTACTTTGATAAAATCTGTCAACCCAGAGATTTTTTTTTCTGGCTTGGAATCCTTCAGGTATGGTTTTATTTTCGATTCGATTAAGAGATTCTTCTGATAATTTTGATGTTAGTTACTTGTATAGACCCTCTTGTCTCTTTGCGTGATTTTCTCTTTGGGCTCTTCGGAATGTCAGTGTTGCGGTGGATTTTTATCGAAAATGTTTTGTGGGCGATTGTTTAATAAATTCATAGAAAATAAGAATTGTAGTCGAAAAAATTCTCCTTTTTGGGAAGATTTCGATAAACAGATGAGATATATGATAAAATCTATTAGTTTTTAGGCTTTATTTGAGTGATAATTACTCAACTTGATGTTCCTTATGTAGAATCTTTCAAAAAATTGGTTATTTTAAAACTCTCTATAACACAGAACTGTAACCTATTCCATTTGTGCTCAGGTGGGTTTTTTTTGAAGTGTGATCTGCTGTTTTTATTAAGATATATTCCATTTTACACAATGTTTGTTAAAACTACGTAACATTTGATTTTTGTTTTTCCCAGGCTTAAAACTAAAGTGAGTTTCTTTGCTTATGACTCTTGTACATTTTTTATGCAGTATGGATCTGCAATCACAAGAAAGAATTGCAGTTCTAGATCTGCAATCAGAAGAAAGAATTGCAGTTCTCAATGCTGAAAACCAGTACATGGAGATGGAAAATGACGAAGAAATGGAAACTCAAGAACAAGCTCAAAGTGTCACTCAACCTACACAATCAACACAAGTTGTTGTAGCAACACAACGAGCTAGAGTTCAGCGAGCTCATCGACCTCAACAAGCTCAACAGGTATGTAAGAAACGCACCACTTCTAAAACTGCTAAATGTTGGGCAGAATTTACGTCAGTGGGGATAGAGGCAGATGGAAAAAAAAAGGGCTCGATGCCACCATTGTGGTATAAAGTTGGTGATAGATAAGACATATGGAACATCAACATTGAATCGCCATTTGCTCATTTGCCCAGAAAATCCTGAAACTGAGAATATGCCTGCATATGATCACAAAATTGATAGGGAGATGACTTCTGAAATTATAATCTACCATGATTTACCTTTTCGTTATGTAGAATATGAAAAGGTCAGGGCTAGAGATAAGTTTCTAAATCCAGATTGTGTGCCTATATGTAGACAAATAGCAGGTGCTGATGTCTATAAAAGATATGAGGTAGAAAAAGAAAAGTTGAAAGAGGTGTTTGCAAAATACCATGGCCGAGTGTGTTTTACTTCTGATTTGTGGTCAGCTCATAGCCAAGTGATGGATTATATCTGTTTAACCGGCCACTATATTGATGATAATTAGAAGTTAAATAACCACATTTTGGCGTTTTGTGATTTAAAACCTCCACACAATGGTGAAGCAATAGCTAAGAAAGTTTTTGATATCTTAAAGGAGTGGGGGTTTAGAGAGAAAAGTATTTTCTATCACCTTCGACAATGCTTCTGCTAATGATAATATGCAAAAGATCCTTACGCATCATTTGCAGAGGGGTAACAGGTTGTTGTGTGATGGAAATTTTTTGCACGTGAGATGTTGTGCACACATTCTGAATCTGATTGTAAAAAAGGATTAAAACTAGCCTCTGGTCTTTTGGAGAATATTAGAGACATCGTTAAGTTTGTGAAGGCTTCTGAATCAAGAAAAGATTCATTTGCAGCGTGTGTTGAGAGTGTAGGGATTAAGAGTGGGGCTGGTTTGTCTTTAGATGTGGAGACACGATGGAACTCCACTTATGAAAAGCTTGTCAGAGCTTTGAAGTTTCGTAAGGCATTTGCTAATCTGCATCTGTATGACAGAAATTAGAAGTCATTGCCTTCAGAAAAAGACCGGGATCGTGGAGAGAGAATTCGTGACTTCTTGAAGCCATTTAGTACAATCACCACATTTCTCAGGAGTGAAATATCCTACGGCCAATGTTTTTTTCATCCAAGTGTGGAAGATTGAGTTGTTGCTGAGGAAATATGTTAGGTGTAATGATGAGGATGTGAGATTAATGGCTGTGGATATGCAAAGTATTGGGATGAGTATAGTGTCGTTTTAGCTATGGGAGCAGTGTTAGATCCGAGGTTCAAGTTGCATATGCTTAAAGTTGCCTATGATAAAGTGGATTCCAGTACTTCTGAGGAAAAGTTTGAAATTGTGAGGAAGAATCTGATTTTGCTTTATAAAGAATATAACACCAAGTCTTTGGATCGTTCTTCTTCCAAGTTTCCAACAAAACAAACTCCGCATGAGCTTCTTACAGAATCACCACTTGGAGATGATTCAAATGATGTAAGTATCTTGTTAATACATCATAATAAGTTCATAATCATATCACATATATCTAATTTAGTTTGAATGTCTATAATACAGGATCTACTTGAGCTTGAAAGGTGTCTTCAATTTGGTTAAGACAATACAAAGTCAAATTTGGACATGTATTTGGAGGATCCCAGGGTAGAAATTACATCTTTTACGGACATGGAGGTTTTAAACTATTGGAAAGACAACCAGCAGCGGTATGGTGATTTAGCTTCTCTTGCGTGTGATGTTCTTAGTATTCCTATCACTACCGTTGCATCAGAGTCTGCATTTAGTGTTGATGGCCGAGTATTGAATCCTTTTAGAAGCCGTCTCCTTCCAAAAAATGTGCAAGCATTAATTTGTACTCGAAACTGGTTACGTGGCTTCGCAGAGTTTGAAAGTAAAAATTTCAAAATTAATTTATAACTTTATATGTTTCAGAAATAAGTGATTTTATTTTATTAATTTATATCTTTAAATTGCAGGAGACATTGATGATTATTTTGATAATAAAGATGAAGATGCTACTAAAAAAGTAAGTAGTCGAGGAATTGGAGATTCAAGCATATGATAAGGTTAGTGATATGTTTATAAAATTGTCTTTTTTTTTTTTTTTTTTTGCTAAACAACAAAAGTTTTACATATGTTTTATATGTTTTCTATCCTACTGTCGAATTCGACGTTTTCAAAAACAAACGTTTGAATAGGTTAATGTTAATATTTTTGCAGGGAGAGCAGATTAAAGGATTTGAAGTTTTTGTTCATCACAAAATTAACTTTATTGGAAGATTATTCAACAAAGAGATATATTATTACTCATTAAACGTAGCACTCTTTTATGATCTTAGTGTTTCATAATTTCTGTTATTAATTATAGTAGGTTGTTGGGTTTTAATGTTTTATTTTATAACTAGATAAAGGACCCGCATATATGCGGGTTTGTAATCTAACATTTTATAACCTGTAAAAAAAGTTAATCGATTAAAAGTATAAATCAAAATTAAACCACCCATAAAAATAAATTAAATTAAATTGAGAACGCTGATGCAAAACCACTAATTCAGAAGTCTAACATTTATTTATTTACTTTAATTATTTTATTATTTGATTTTCAATTAAATTTTATCACATACTTTCAAATTATTAGTTTTCCTATTCTATTTGAATTAATATTACTTTTTAATTCATTTTTAAAATCTTGATGAATTTATTATCATGTTTTAGTTGAATTATTTTAACTCCTTTAATATTTTATAAACCGCACAAAAGTGAAAAAAAAAATCATATCATCCGTAAAAATAAATAAAATAAGATTGAAGATGTCGATGTGAAATTACTCATAAAAAAGCCTACAAATTATTTATTGATTTTGATTCTCCTACTTTTTTTTATATTAACTGAATTTTCAAAAAAAAAATTCCACATATTTCTAAATTATTAGTTTTTCCTATTCCTATTTACATTATTTTTACTTTTTATTACGTAACTACTCATATATCTTTTTTTTTAACTCTTGTCAAATCGATTTACGTATTTTTATTTGAATTAGACTTACTTACATTTTTTAATCATATTTGAATTTTATTTTTTTCACTTATGAATCAAGTATTATCTTTTTTCCAATGAAAAACTAATTATATGTGTTTCATCAATTGGTTTCTTACTTTTTATAATTTTCACAACATGAGAAACTTTCAAAATAATTTCCTTCTCATAAATCAATTTTAAAATATTTAGGATGTCTACGTAGTGGTAAGTCTTTAAAAAAAGCACAATACAATGTACATTTTTTTAGTCTGATTTCAAAATATAATGATATTAGATATTTTTTAAATGGAAAAATTTATTTTGACATGTGGCTAAAGTTAATTGGAAACAAAAAATTTAGAAGGGGTTATTGAAAATTTAAATTGTTTGGTGGAAAGACCGAGAGAGTACAAAATTGTTTAAATAAAGGTGAAATATTATAATCCTTAAAGATTTGGGTATGTAAACCTAATTTTATTCAAAAGATTTTTATACGTGTATTTAATATTCTAATGAGAAAACGTGTTTGATTTTTTTGTCATAACTATTTCTATTTAAAATCAAAATATATGTAACTGTGTATATATGTAGCTTTTTTTTTTTTATGAATTACTAAAATAAGCTAATTGAAAAATGTTGAGATATATTGTTTTTATCGAATAAGAGAGTAATCGATGGTTTTTTATAATAAAAAAAGCTGAAATAAAATTTGTGGAAGAGATTATTGAAGTTTGAAATTTTTTGGTGAGAAAATTGAGAGAGCACAAAAACTTGTTATATAAAGGCAAAATATTATAATCTTTGAAGATTTGGGTATGTAAACCTAAGTCTATCTGAACTCAAAATATTTTTACACGTATATTAATTAATATCCTAATGAGAAAATTTTGAAACCTAATTCATCTTAATAAACGTAAAGGGTATGTAAACCTAATTCTATTCAAACTCAAAAGATTTTTACATGTGTATTTAGTATTCTAATGAGAAAAAGTGTTTGATTTTTTGCCTTATCTATTTCTATTAAAAATCAAAATATATGTAAACGTGTATATATGTAACTTATCTACTATTTTTTTTTATGAATTATTAATTAGATGCTAATTAGAAAACGTTGATATATGTTGTTCTTTATAATCTAACTGATAAATATAAATATATAAGAATTTTTTTAAATAAGTTTTGTTTGACACGTGGCAATATCTAATTGAATTTTTTTAACATATGTCAAAATCTGATTGACCGGCTGACATGTGTCACGATCGTGTTAATTACGAAATTTGACGCATCAAGTTTTATATAATAAAATTTCAAAAAAAATTAAAATATTAATCTAAACCTCAAATTAATATAATTTGCTTGTTTAAAAAAAAACATAACAAGAATGGGCTAAATTAGGGCTAATTCCCATTCATATAAATTACAAAATTACAGGGTTAAAAAAGGGTTAGGGTTAAAAGAGGGGTGGGTTTATATTATATAGGGTTGGGTTGGGCCAAAACACCTGATTTAACATCCCTAGATCTCCCGACTCGGATCAATTAAACCTCGATTTTGTTCAGGTTTCACCTGTTACAACTTCAGATTTGATCGTTTCAGTGCACAGTTTCGATTCGATCGGTCTTTGACTCCCCTTAGGCGATTGATCATGGAAAGTCCTGGACGGAAAGTGTTGTACCAGATACGTCATCATGCTTCATTTCCTTATGTTCCTAGATATCCTCCTCTTCCTCAGGTACAAGATTCGTGCTTATTGAATTAACTAATCGCTATGCTCTAGTGTTTTTATATCTTACATTGCCCTTTGATCTGCTGTCCAAGTTCAGGCAGATGGAACTGATTCGAAAGGAGGGCTTCGGTCCCTTGTCTCCATTAGAGGTCAGTTGCAGATGCTTGATTCTGTAGTTGTTCGACCTGCTTTAGTTCACTGTTGGTGTATAAAGCGGAGAGCTTTATCACATTCTCTAGTTTTGTTTGTTTTTCCTTCTTGTTTTGATCATCCTCGGCAAAGGGTCTAAGCATTAAGATTTTTATTTGGCACCAATAGTTCACATGCTTTACAAGGTTGTTTTCTTATTTCCTCGTGATTATATGCTAAATTCGTGTGCTGATCTCTTTCTTTAAAATTGCTTATCAAAATACTAGGATGTGTAGTAGACTACATCGGTGAATTTCACTGCCAGAAGTTTTTATGATTGTTTGTTATGCCTTGTAGCTTGCAGGGTTGATTTCGTGTACATCTCTTTTCTTTGAAATTAGCATTATAGCCCATTGGTTGATACAGTTTTCTTCATCTATGTCCTCTCATGGTATTAAGGTGTTAGTCAACTCAAGGAAAAGTGGAGTGACTATTGGCATCCGAGAAAAATTAATAAACCTGTGTCATTATTTATTTCACCAAGAGGAGAATTTGTGGCTGTTACTTCGGGGAATCACGTTACAATCTTGCGGAAGGATGATGATTACAGGAAACCTTGTGGCAATTTTACAGGTAAGATATTCCTGGGATCATTGCGATAGACCACTCCAATAAACAAAGTTGTAGAATACTGCATTTATCCTGTCAAACTATCTGCTTGATTTATTGTGATAACAAACTTGCGTAGTACTTTACAAATGCATTTGTTTTTTCCTTCAACTTTGGTATGTGGAATTATCTTTTTATGTAACCTGTTCCACTCTCTTATTCTGTTCATTTTCCCAAAAAATGCTCTCCTCATTATACCATTTTTCTTTCTTTCTGTGCTCTTAACTCATGGTCCTTTCCATGCACTCACTACTGTCTCCTAACTTATGTTCTCTGCATCAGCCAGCATATCAGGATCATTTACTTCTGGAATATGGTCCGAAAATCATGATGTTCTTGGTCTTGTGGATGATAGCGAGACCCTCTTTTTCATCAAAGCTAATGGTGAAGAAATAAGTCAAGTCACAAAAAGAAATTTGAAGGTTTCTTCATCAGTATTAGGACTGATGGAGGAGGACGATGGTTTGCAAACATCATGCTTGTATGTTTCCTTTCGTCCCTATATGTTATTGATTAAGACTTAAGAGGTACTGGGATCCTAATGTGCCATTCAGCACCAAGATATGCTTGTTTGCTTAAGCCCTACTGGTGACATGAAATTGTGACTGGTTGTCTAACCCAATGACATTTTCCCTGCAGGTGTTCATTCAGTGTACTTACATCAGATGGACTTATTCATCGTGTCGAGATCAGTAGGGAGCCAAGTGCTTCTGTCTTCTCCAAGCATGCCTCAAATAGCGTCCCAGCTTTGAGAAAGCAGTTCCCCAACCATGTTTTTTGCTTTGATTACCTTCCAGATCTTTCTTTTCTGCTCATTGTTGGTAGTGCTGCAGGCATATCATCGACAGGAAGTTCTGGTAGGTTTTATACAAGTTACTATAGTTGAAGAAGTTTCGAATTAATAGTACTTATTGTTAAGACTTGTAAAAAAGACTTGGAAGCTACATGCATGCTCGAAATCAATCAATTTGGCAAGTTACTGCTGCAATATTTTATATATGGATGCTATTCATACTTTATCAATTTTGTGATCGTTGAATGAAAACGTGTGGTTGTTGAAATATTCCCTATGGACAGAGATGTTGGGTTTATGATTCTGGGGGAATTAATTTGTTATTTATTTACTTTCAGGTTCATCGTGTATTTCACTTTGGCGTAAGTGTCAGAATTCAGGTCTGGAACTGTTGTCCACCACAAAGTTTGAAGGCGTGTATTGTGAGAGAAAAGATTCTCAGTTGGCATATCCAAAGGTTTTGATCTCACCTCAAGGGTCTCATGTTGCGAGTCTTGATAGCAATGGGTGCCTGCATCTGTTCCAGCTGGATGAAGCAAAATTGACACTTTCGTGTTGTCCTTCTGAAGACAGTTCTGATTCGCTGAAGCCAGATAATTCACTAGAAAGTTTAAGAAATGTCGTAGACTTTACATGGTGGTCTGATGATGCCCTTACAATTTTGAAAAGCAGCGGTTACATTAGTATATTTGACATCCGTAGATGTGTTGTAGTTCAAGAGGATGCCACCATTTATTCTATGCCTGTGGTGGAAAGAGTTAGGAGATTTGAAGGACACATTTTTCTTTTAGAAAGTTCAACACAGGAAGAAAAATCAGCTCTGGCCAAGGTTGACAGGGACCCAAGTGAATCGCATCATATTAGTGATCGTGGTATGTTATGGAGGCTAATATCTTTTACTGAGAAAACAATTCCTGAAATGTATAAAATCTTAGTTGAGAACTGCCAGTATCAGGAAGCCTTGGATTTTGCTGATAGTCATGGCTTGGACAGAGATGAAGTTTTCAAGTCAAGATGGTTGAACTCAGAAAAAGGGTTAAGTGATGTGAACATGATTCTATCAAAGATAAAAGATAAAGCTTTTGTGCTTTCCGAATGCTTAGATAGAATTGGTCCAACAGAAGATTCCATGAAGGCCTTACTTGGGCATGGACTTCATCTAACTAACCACTGTGTATTTTCTGAATATGAAGATCAAGAATCCAAACAACTTTGGGAATTTCGAATGGCTAGGCTTCGTCTATTGCAGTTTAGTGAAAGACTCGACACATATTTGGGGATAAGCATGGGCAGGTATATATCTTTACACTTGGTATCTTCTTTTTCTTTCTGTAGATAGGCCAATCTGCTATGCCATATAGTAGTACTATATCCAGGATCCTTTTTGTTCTATGGTTATCCAATACAGAATGAATGTCGCTTACTTCATAACATCGATTCTAGAGTTTTTAGCATTTCTGGATTCTATTGCAACTCAAAAAACTTGCTACCCTCGTTGCCGCCCTTATATATACCAACTCTAGCAGTTCCGACTGGTATCTCCAAGCTTGCATATGGGTTCTGTATATCAGAATTTCCAGTTCTTTTTAGTATGTTGTTAAACTGCACTATCCGGTTACATCTAAAAATGGTTAATGACATTATCTCCCACAGATATTCAGTGCAGGATTACAGGAAATTTCGGAGCAGTCCTATAAATCAGGCTGCAATTTCACTTGCTGAGAGCGGGAGGATAGGGGCCTTAAACCTGCTCTTTAAGCGTCATCCTTATTCACTTGCTTCTTTCATGCTGCAAATTTTGACAGCTATTCCCGAAACAGTTCCCGTTGAAACATATGCACATCTTCTTCCTGGAAAATCTCCTCCGACCAGTATGGCAGTGAGAGAAGAAGACTGGGTTGAATGTGACAAGATGGTTAGATTTATTAATAAATTGCCTGAGGGTGGCAAGAATGATTCTCAGATTCAAACTGAGCCAATTGTCAGGAGGTGTTTGGGGTATAACTGGCCATCATCAGAAGAACTTGCTGAATGGTACAAGAATAGAGCAAGAGATATTGATTCTTCCACTGGGCTGCTTGACAACTGCATTGGCTTGATTGATGTTGCATGTCGAAAAGGCATATCTGAGTTGGAACAGTTCCGTGAGGACCTATCATACTTGCACCAAATAATTTATTCTGACGAATTTGGTGGTGAAATCTGCTTTAGCTTGAGCCTTGTTGGGTGGGAGCAATTATCTGATTATGAGAAATTTAAAATAATGCTTGAAGGGGTCAAAGCGGAAACTGTGGTTGGAAGATTGCATAACAAGGCAATTCCATTTATGCAGAAAAGGTATTCGGGGACAAACAACCATAATGAGGAGTCCTTTCTAGTTAAATGGCTGAAGGAGGTGGCAGCAAAAAGTGATATGGATTTATGCTCAAAAGTTATTGAGGAAGGGTGTATGGATTTATATACTGTTTTTTTTTTTAAGGATGAGGTTGAAGTTGTTGATTGTGCTCTGCAATGTCTGTATTTATGCAAAGTTACGGATAAGTGGAATGTCATGGCATCAATGCTATCAAAGCTACCGAAGATACATGGTTAGTTTTCCAGATCCAGTGTATTCCCAACTCTAAGTCTACATGACTAAATAATCAGATGTCCTTATCAAGCCACTGCTAAACAGAACTTACTTCCATGCAAAATGCAGATATTCATGGTGAAGACATTCAGAAAAGACTCAAACTGGCGGAAGGTCATATAGAAGCAGGGAGGCTTTTGGAACTTTATCAGGTTCCGAAATGTGTCTGTATCTTGAATTAAATAGTTGGCGTCTTTTAGCAGAAAAATATGTAGCCTTGTTCCATGTGCATATATTTGAAATGAGCTGAGCTAACTTAAGAATAGAAATTTGTGCACTCGATTGGTTCTCTGCCTCTGAAGAAGTACAAAGGGATTTTATGTTTGAAAATTTATGGAAGTTATAATGCTTCTTTTTTTTTTGCTCCACAGGTCCCGAAGCCAATTAATTATTTTCTTGAGGTTCATTTGGATGAAAAAGGTGTAAAGCAGATCCTTCGACTCATACTTTCGAAATTTGTTCGTCGTCAACCTGGACGATCTGATAATGACTGGGCATGCATGTGGCGTGATCTGCGACAGTTGCAAGAGAAAGCCTTTTCTTTCCTTGATCTTGAGTTCGTGCTGACAGAGTTCTGTAGAGGACTTCTGAAGGCTGGGAAGTTTTCTCTGGCTAGAAATTATCTCAAGGGTACAGGCTCAGTTGCTCTGCCATCAGAGAAGGCAGAGAGTCTTGTTATTAATGCGGCAAGGGAATACTTCTTCTCTGCTCCGAGCCTTGCTTCTGAAGAAGTAAGTGGTGTTTCTTTATTTGTGTATAAAGCTTTTGTCCCTGCTAAAAATATATATGCAACTTGCCATCCTGTTAAATTCTTGCTCCTGGTGATCTAGAGTTTTTTGTTTCTTCTCACAAAGTTAAGTGTTTGTAACAATTCTCTTTGTGCTTAGATGTTTTTTCATTCGCATTTTGCAAATTATTTTCAGATATGGAAAGCAAGGGAGTGCCTGAATATATTTTCTAGTAGCCGGACTGTTAAAGCTGAGGCTGATATCATAGATGCAGTTACTGTTAGGCTTCCAGATCTTGGGGTTACCCTCTTACCAGTGCAGTTCAAACAAGTAAAAGACCCAATGGAGATTATTAAGATGGCAATCACGGGGCATCCTGGGGCTTATCTACATGTTGAAGAACTTATTGAGGTTGCTAAACTTCTTGGGTTGAATTCTTCAGAAGATATATCATCTGTCGAGGAAGCTATTGCTAGAGAAGCTGCAGTTGCAGGCGATCTGCAGCTGGCTTTTGATCTATGCCTTGTTCTAACCAAAAAGGGGCATGGTCCCATTTGGGATTTAGGTGCTGCAATAGCAAGAGGTCCTGCACTTGAGCACATGGATGTAAGTTCTAGAAAGCAGTTGCTTGGCTTTGCTTTGGGTCACTGTGATGATGAATCGATCAGTGAGTTACTGCACGCATGGAAAGATCTTGACCTGCAAGGCCAATGCGAGACTCTGGGAATGTTATCAGAGTCAGATTCTCCTGAGTTTCACAAGATGGACGGTGTTTCTTGTCTGAGAGATTTCCCTCAGATGCTTGATGGGCTAAGCATTGATCAACAACTAGATTTGGATAGAGTCAAAGATACACTTTTTAGTGTTGCTAAGGACTTGCCAGTTGATAATAGCGTGGACTTGGAATCTCTTCTAAAGGAAAATGGGAAGCTACTCTCATTTGCTGCTTCACATCTTCCTTGGTTGCTTAAGCTGGGTAGAAATAGGAAATTGGATAAAAGTCTAGTGCTTGATTCAATTCCTGGAAAGCAGTTTGTCAGCATAAAAGCAACTGCTCTTGTTACCATTCTTTCTTGGCTGGCAAGGAATGGTTTTGCGCCAAAAGATGAGCTTATAGCCATGATTACAGACTCAATCATTGAACAACCGGTAACAAAAGAGGAAGACATTATAGGATGCTCCTTTCTGTTGAATCTAGTTGATGCATCTAATGCCGTAGAAGTTATAGAAAAGCAGTTAAGAATAAGGGGGAACTACCAAGAAATTCGAAGTATCATGAGTCTAGGGATGATATATAGTTTGCTACATGACTCTGGAGTAGAGTGCACAGCTCCCAACCAGAGGAGAGAACTGCTACGGAAGAACTTTGAGAGAAAGCAGACAAAAAGTCTCTCTGGTAATTGTTTCTGGGTCTATTATTTTCTCAAAATACTTCAGTTTCTTAGACCCTTTTTGACCTCTTGATGTGTTTAATGTATCAGTAACCTTTTGTGCTCCTGAACATTTTTTCCTGCTTGCTCTATTTTGGTACAGATGATATGAGCAGGATCGACAAACTTCAGTCAACATTTTGGAAGGAATGGAAACATAAATTAGAGGGAAAAATGCATGTAGCTGACCGTTCTAGAATGCTGGAGAGAATCATTCCTGGGGTCGAGACTGAAAGGTTTATGTCCCATGATATTGACTACATTAAGGGTGCTATTTTCTCACTCATTGGCTCTGTGAAGTCGGAGAAGAAGCTCATTTTGAAGGATGTACTAAAATTAGCTGATACATATGGCTTGAAGCAATCAGAGGTAAGAAATATACATATAACTCGTTAAAGCTCATCTTTTACTCAACTGCATCTACTATATATCTGTCTTTGACTTCTCACCAGGTGATATTAAGATATTTAAGCTCTATCCTTTGCTCTGAGGTTTGGACAAATGAGGACATCACGGCTGAAATTTTACAAGTCAAGGAAGAAATACTTGCCTTTGCTTCAGACACCATACAAACCATAAGCACAATCGTGTACCCAGCAGTTAGTGGTCTTAACAAACAACGCCTTGCTTACATATACAGCCTTCTTTCTGAGTGCTATTGCCATTTGGAAGAAAGCAAGGAAGAATCATTGTTGGTGCAACAGGTTAAACCTCATGGTTCTTTCGTTGGGTTATCAAATTTGTATAACATCTTCAAGCAGGAATGCAGTAGAGTGTCGTTTATCACAGATTTGGATTTCAAAAATATCGCGGAATTGGGAGGTTTGAACTTTGACAGCTTCAACAATGAAGTCCATGCGCACATCAATGAGATGAACTTGGAAGCTTTGGCCAAAATGGTAGAAACTCTCACTGGCTTTTTCATGGAGAATTCGCCCAAGGGTCTAATTTCCTGGCAAGATGTCTACAAACAATATATTAAAAATTTGTTAGATACGTTGGAAAGTAGAAGAGATCTTGATTTTAGAAGTGCAGAGAGTTTCCAGGGCTTCCTCAGTCAACTCGAGCAGACCTATGACCACTCTAGAGTATATATCAGGATCTTGGAACCTTTACAGGCTCTGGAAATCCTGAAACGGCATTTCACTTTGGTTCTACCGCCAAATGGTTCCTACATGCACATCCCTGATAGTTCTACATGGCAAGAATGTCTTATCTTGCTGATTAACTTTTGGATAAGATTAGCTGATGAGATGCAGGAAGTGAAATCATCTAGTCCAAGTCTCGTGGAGAATCTTACCTTAAGCCCTGAATGCATTAACAGTTGTCTTACTATTCTCATAAAACTAGTAATGGACGACAGTCTCTCCCCCAGTCAGGCTTGGGCTGCAATACTTGTCTACCTTAGTTCTGGCTTGGTTGGTGATTGCGCCACAGAAATCTTCAACTTCTGCAGAGCCATGGTCTTCTCTGGTTGCGGATTCGGGCCCATTTCTGATGTCTTCTCATATTTATCCTCTCGGTATCCGACAGCTTTGCAGGATCTTCCGCATCTTTATTTGAGCGTACTTGAACCTATTTTGCAGGATTTGGTATCTGGGGCTCACGAAACACAGAATCTCTACCGGTTGCTATCTTCTCTCAGTAACTTGGAAGGAAACCTGGAAGAACTGAAGCGTGTTAGGCTTGTAGTGTGGGAAAAACTCGTTATATTTTCTGAGAACCTGGAGTTGCCAAGTCAGGTTCGCGTCTACTCCTTAGAGCTTATGCAGTTCATCTCGGGGAAGAATATCAAGGGTTCATCGTCTGAGCTACAATCAAACATTATGCCATGGGACGGTTCGGCTGAGTTACTATCATCTATGCAGAAGAGTGAAGCCACACTTAACCAAGCGTTGCCTGACCAGGCTGATGGCTCTAGCAGGCTCACAAACACTCTGGTTGCACTTAAATCATCTCAGATTGCTGTGGCGTCCATCTCTCCAGGCTTAGAGATCTCCCCTGAGGATCTATCGAGTGTTGAGACATCAGTTTCCTGCTTTTCTAAACTCTCTGCTGCTGTTACTACGGCTTCACAAGCTGAAGCTCTTCTGGCGATTTTAGAAGGATGGGAAGAGCTGTTTGAAGCTAAGAAAGCCGAACTATTGCCATCTAACGAGGCAACAGACCAAGGAAACGATTGGGGCAATGATGATTGGAATGATGGATGGGAAACACTTCAGGATTCAGAACCTGTGGAGAAAGCAAACAAGGAATATGTAGTCTCGGCTCATCCTTTACATTCATGCTGGCTGGATATTTTCAAAAAGTATATTGCATTGTGCATGCCCGAAAATGTTCTACGACTGATAGATGGATCGCTTCAGAAACCCGAAGAGGTCCTGCTTGATGAAAGTGAAGCAGAAAGCCTGACCGGGATCTTGGCCAGGACCGACCCATTTCTGGCACTAAAGATTTCTCTTTTGTTGCCCTACGAACGGATCAGAACTCAGTGTCTCAGTGTTGTTGAAGAACAACTGAAGCAAGAAGGCATTCCGGAGTTATCGAGTCAGAGCCATCACGAAGTTCTACTTCTGGTTATATATTCTGGGACTCTCTCAACAATCATTTCCAATTCTTGCTACGGCTCAGTCTTCTCCTTCCTCTGTTACCTGATTGGAAAGCTATCTCGGGAGTTCCAAGAGGAGCAGATTACACAAGCCAACAACAGAGAATCGAATGCAAGTCCTGGGAGACGGTTTCCATCATGTTTTGGGGAACTCATGTTCCCGTGTTTTGTCTCGGGGCTTGTGAAGGCCGATCAACAGATATTAGCCGGGTTTCTGGTGACCAAGTTCATGCACAGTAACCCATCTGTTAGTCTGATTAATGTTGCAGAGGCAAGTCTTAGGAGATACTTGGAGATGCAGCTCAAGTCTTTGGAGGATTTGTTTGGTGACAGCAGAGAAGTTGAAACGCTGAAGAATACAGTCTCAAGCTTAAGGGGCAATTCAAAGGAAGTTATACGATCTGCGTTAGCGTCTCTTTCTAGTTGTACAAACAGCAGATGATATGAAAAGGAGGCTTCTTTCAAGGTGAAATGGTTAATCAATCAATCTATATATAGCCAACAGTTTTTGCATTCAGCAGTTGTTTATATAAGTCCGTTGTTGATTCCACCAGACGAATAATTTCTAGTAAAGACCAATAAACCTCCCTTTAAACTTGGAACTTTATATATGGACTAGAAACATAATTTAATAACTGAAGATATATTCTAAACTATTTCATCTACAAGAGTGTGTGGTTAGCATTACACAGTAACACAGACTCTTTTGTTTGGGACAGAAACTATAAAAAAAAAAGAGTGATTGCCTGATAAGAACTCATCCAATCACATAATAAGCATTCTCAATCAAACATGATTTTTTCCATAAGCAGTGTTAATTTTCTTTCATTGACTGACTTGGCGTTTCGGGTGGGAAAAAAAATGATGAATGAATGATTAGAGATTGAGTGGCTCAGTTTCTGAGTTTCGATCCTTCATGGGAATCCAATCTTCTGCTTCTGCAACAAAACCAAAAAAAAAAAAAAAAAACCCACACGTGCACACGTTGAGTTCTTGTGTTTTCTCAAAATCTAACGAGAAAATGAAGAGAGAAGAGTTGGAGATTATCAGATTAGTTACGTACTGGGCTTATCAGATATGACCATAAGTCTCCGTTGTAATATGGAAGCTACAAAGAGGAAGATAGAGCACATCCCAAACATAATTGTGATCGGGAACGCGTTAACCTGTAGAAAACCACAACAAAAATGGTTAGTGAATTTCGCAGATTGATTTTTACCTTTTTTTTCCTTTCGTGTGGACATCAAAATCTTCTCCTTACGTTATACAAGACGACGCATACGAAAATGTTCAGTGGAATACGGAAAAAATTCATGATGGTGCTTCGTGCTTCTTCAGGAATGTATTGTGATCTCATCTTCATGATTGAAGGCCAGAAGATTCCAACGCATGCCTCGAAAACACAGAATCCCAAAAGCTGAATGCAACCAGTGAGGGACATGCCTTCCGTTTTCACCTTTGACGGGGTTACGAAGACCTGTTTTCATAAGAAGCGGTCATGTTCATGAGGAAAGAGTTAACACTGTAGAAGCTTATGGAAAGTTCATCGATACGTACGCTTGTTATGATTGGAAATAGAAGAGAAGCGGCTGAGACTAGAAAGACAATTTGCATGTAGCTTTCGACTCTAGGAGATGAGCGAGCCATGAGACGAGCAGCTAAGGAGCTTCCTAACATGGAAGCCAACATGAAGGTTGCGAAGATAAAGCCATGTGGGATTTCTTCGTCGTTCGGGCTTAGAGCTGGTGTCCAGAGGAAAACAAATGTGTACATTGAGCCTTCAAATAGAGATTGGATAGCTCCAAGCAACGCGATTTTTTCATCTGAGACATCGAAATAGACTATGTTAGTACTAATGAGAAACATACTTAGAAATCTAATGCAAGATTGAACTGGTTTATGATTCTGTATAATTTGGACACTGAAAATCTACGGTATTGATGTTAAGTTTGAACTTGCCTGAAGCAATTGCTATGGCAGCAACCTTGAACTGTGTGAGCAAATCTTTACTATCAGATGGATCTCCGTAATTCTCAGACCATGTTGCCAATATGATGGCCATTCCAATTGCAAGAAAGCACGCAGCCGCATCAAATGGGGCAACCGGGCCAAGGGAAAAAGTGTCAACAAGAAGATTACCGAACAAACCAGAGAGTATCGCTACCAGACCATTCCCAAGAAAAACAGCCTTAGAGAATGTCAGTGACAGCCATTGTTGCTCAAAGTTCCTCTGCATAATTGTTAAGAAAAAGGAGAATTTCAAATCAGTTTTAAAATTTTCCATCACCCAACTCTGAGATTGCAAGTGGACTATGACATGTTCTAGACAAATCGAAGCCCAAAAATGATACTTCCAATATATTAGAGATTTACAGCCATGAATAATTGACTATATTAACTTTGTTGGATCAAAGAGACAGTACGATCACCCGACCCAGAATAACGAGAGTTAATTCTTAGAAAAAAGAGTGGTGGAGCTAAAGTCTGACCTTATTGTGCTCTGCAATGAGCCATGATTCGAATGCTGAAAACAAGAGAGACGTAGAAATCCCACCCAAGATACGGCCAACCATCAAAACTCTGTACTGCGGAGAGTGCTTAGTAACGCAGCTAAGTATGTAAGTTATGCAGTACGTAACACATGCCCTCTTTCGACCTCTGAATCCAATCAACGCAAAGATATTAATTTCCAGAACAGAACTTCTCATCTGATTCACACATACATTGAAGTTTAAAGAAAAATGTTTCTCACTGTTTATCAGCCAGAGATCCAACAATGGTTCCAAACAACATGGATGAACCAAAACCGGCAATGAATAGCTGCCCAATATCTCCTTTTCCGAAACCATAAGTGCTGTAAAGATAATACACATAAGGCCCTTGAAGCCAGTCTCCAGCTGTAACCAAATATAGTAATACACACACATGTATCAGCAAGAATTGGTCTCTATCTGACTTGAATGCTTTCACAAACTACATAGTAACATCAACAAGTGCTTTCAGATCTGGTAAGAAACTATATTATATAAAGATTATGTCTGCTTCTGGATTCGATCTAACACTCGAACCAGCATAGACACTCTCTTCCAATTCCCAATAACAAAGCACAAACAGCTTAGATCAAAACCCAAAACAGTAACCGAAATCAAATTGCAGATTAATCGAACGAAGAAATTGCAACAATGGCGGAAAACTTTACCCATCATAATAGAGAAAATGAGGAGGTAATTGTTCTTGAAGGAATTGAAAGCAGAGGAAGTGTTGATCCGATCCTTGTTCGTCTTGCTCAGCTCCAACACCGCCACAACGATTGACATGGCTCCAAACACCAAGTAGTAGAAAACCTCCATTGTTGCTACTGCTTCTTCTACCTCAGAGCCACAGAGAGACAGAGAGACGCAACGAAGAAGAAAAGTGATTTTACCGAGGCGATTTGGGATTGTACCGAACCATGATAACCAAATTGTGGAGATCTGCCAAACCAACCGGTATAAACCGGAAACCAAAACAAATCTTAAACCGGTACCGGTTAAGGTTCGTAATACTTATCCATATTCGAGCTTGAAGGAGGAGGGGGGATCTAGAATCGTCGTCGACATTTTCCTTTCCGACAGAAATTTTGCGAACTCAAAAATCTCGTAATAATCTCAGTTCTTCGTTTTCGAAATTTCGATAATTCTCAATTTCTTTAGATGAGATCGTGATAAACCCTAACCCCTCAAGGTGCAGCTGAAATTCGATTTGTGTTTTGTATATTATTCATAGGAGAAAAAATTTCATGGTTTTCCAACGATGAGAGGATCCGCACTACTTGATTTGATTATATTCCTGCTTGTATCTCCATTAGCACACAGTCTCAAAGGATCTGAAATCTCCAAATTCTCTGAGAAATCTGTTTCCAATCAAATCTCCCAACCCGCTCGGTTAGTGTCTTTCCTCGATTTGGTTTAATTGAATGTTTGTTTGACTTCGTTCTCTTTTCTCGAATTTGAAATTTCTATCGGAAGCAATTAGAAACGATGGGGCAAAAAAAAAGTTGATTTCATTTGGGAATGTCAACATCTATTTGATTTGGTCTATGTTTGGGGTTAATACTGATATGGTGTAACATTTTTTCAGTGATTCCAATCTAAAAGTTGACATTTTGTTCAGGTTTAGTGTTTTAGGGTTTCTGGGTTATGCTCTACTTCTTTTTGAATGTGCAATTCGTGTTCTAACAAGTTAATGATTGTGATTTCTTCAGAGAATCTAGTTATGTGTTAGTTTCTACGATAGATGGAACGATATCATTGGTGGACACGTCCTCGAAAAAGGTTGATTGGACATTCCATACCAATGAGCCGATATATTCGTCCTACAAGGCTCCTCATTATCATTATACCGACGATGAGGAAAGTGCCCCGTTGCTTGGTGATGACTTTTACATGGATTGTGATAAGGATTGGAATCTTTACAATTCCTCTATGCGAAAAGGAAAACGAATAAATGAGGTATAAATTGGAATTTTTTGTCATTTTTCGGTTTATTGATGCTAAGGCTGTCTCTCATATGATCTTAAAATCACTTGTTACCAAAGTTCATATGATATGGAAGTGTGTATCTTCTTCTCTTTCAGATAGTGGATGCTTCGGAGTTCATTGGAAGATTGCCGTACTCATTGACGGATAGGATTGTTTTGGGTAAAAAAGACACATCTGTGTTTCTCTTGGATTGGAAGACTGGAAAATTGGTTAAGAGGTACAGAGTGGACGACCTATATATTAATTCAGTCGTTCAAGATGCTAAAGAAAAGGCTATTGTTTTGTCTAAAGAAGCTCCGATACTATTTGGATCCGGGTTTAAGGAATCAGACGATCTTCCTGAGCTGATTTACATTGAGAGAAAAGATTTTAAAGTCCAATGTATATCAAAGTTTGGAGATGTTTTATGGAGTGTTTCTTATGCTGAGATGGAAGCTAAACTACAACATGATGAGAGCGTACAACTCATGGGTGGGTTATCATCATCAGCTGGTATTCCTATTAGAAATTCTGGGGGCAAAAACAAATACCAGCTATCATATACGAGAAGTGTTCCTGTTATCCGATTACATAATTATTTTGAAAAACTGTTTCCCAGACTTGGATTTGTAGATGGAGCGTTGTATCTTCCATTTCAAGATAGAAAGCCGAATCAGTTGGCTCCTGGAAATGGGAATCCTTTGGCACTTCCGACCAACAAAGAGTCTGAAGAAATTCTCTCCCTTCCTCTGCCTGAGACAGTAATACCTCAGATCACAGATATTATTGATGGAAGCACTACACAGATAGGCTTTGCTAGCAAATTTTCTGGTTTGATTTTCCTAATATTCGGCATTTGTGTTAGTATACTTTCTGTTTGCGGCCTTGTCTTTCGCCGATTAAGACAAAGCATGCGGATCAAGGAACCTTATGTATCTGAAGTGCCAATAGTGATACCCAAGAAGAAAAGGTCCAAGAAAAATGGGACTATAAAGGCGATTCACAAGAAGGAGAACGGGTATGTATCTGGAGGGAACAAAGCTCCCTCTTTTGAAGAGAGCGAGAAGAAATTACTTATGACTTTTCCTGGCCTTGGTAATAGTCCAGTAGAAGGATATAGGGTTGGCAAACTGTTCGTCTCCAACAAGGAGATTGCTAAAGGGAGCAATGGAACTGTTGTGCTTGAGGGATCCTATGAAGGTCGTCTTGTTGCGGTTAAGCGTCTAGTACAAACACATCATGATGTGGCTCAGAAAGAGATTTTGAATCTCATGGCCTCAGACAAACATCCAAATATTGTCCGTTGGTACGGGGTTGACCAGGACGAACATTTTATCTATATTTCATTGGAACGGTGTGCTTGTAGCTTAAACGATCTCATCTATGCATCCTCTGGACTGCTTGAGAATCCAATGGCTTCAAGTAGTATACATTCGATTCAGAACATCCCAATCCTTGATAATGGCAAGGGAGCTGAACTATGGAAAGGAAATGGACAACCTTCTCCTGTTTTGTTGAAGTTAATGAGGTTTGTTTAGTTTCTCGTCTTTTTGACACTTTAATCAAAGGTTGCATACATCTTTCTGATCCATGTTTATGTTACAGGGATATAGTTGCTGGTCTAGTTCATTTGCATGATATTGGAATCGTACATCGAGATCTAAAGCCTCAAAATGTGTTGATTGTTAAGAACTCATCGGTATGTGCAAAGCTATCAGATATGGGTATTAGCAAGCGCTTGCCAGCCGACACAAGTGCCTTGACGAGAAACTCAACTGGTAAGAATCTTGAAAACTTGATGATACAATGTAATAATGGAAACAGAAAATGATAGATTTCTTCTCTTCTTTAATTGTCGTTTTTAATGATAGGTTCTGGAAGTTCTGGGTGGCAAGCACCTGAGCAACTCCGCAATGAACGACAAACAAGAGCCGTTGATCTCTTCAGTTTAGGGTGTGTTCTCTTTTTCTGTATGACCGCAGGTAAGAATCCTTACGGAGACAATTTTGAGAGGGACATAAACATTTTGAATGATCGAAAAGATCTTTTCTTGATCGAGAGTCTTCCAGAAGCTGTTCATCTTCTCTCTGGTCTCCTGCACCCGGACCCAGATGTGAGGTAAAGAAATACGGATGGCACTTTTGGTTAATATGATTTGCTGTTGTCACTTGAAAAAATTGTATCAAAACTAGCATTTGTTCACACACAAGTTTACAACAAGACCTTTGGGTTTATCCGTTAGTAAGGTTTAGTTTTAGTAATTACCAAAAACTGTAAACATAAGGGGTATAGCTAGGTTTGATGATTTTATTTTCATGGTGCTAATTGTGATATTTCTTTTCTCAGAAATGCTATTTTTCATTTTTATAATTTTATCCCAAAGTAATATCGGGAATCTTTCGTCAATTTGATTACTCTCCGTCCCGCTAACGAAAGCTTTTATCTCGTATTTGAAAATGCAGACCGAGAGCACAAGAAGTTCTGCATCATCCATTGTTCTGGAACTCTGACATGAGACTGTCTTTTCTCCGGGATGCAAGCGATAGGGTCGAATTGGAAAACCGAGAAGAAGGGTCACAGCTCTTGGCTGCACTTGAAAGCACAGCAGGAGTTACTTTAAACGGCCGGTGGGATGAGAAGTTGGATAGCATATTCTTAGACAATATCGGGCGTTACAGGCGGTACAAGTTTGACAGCATCCGCGATTTGTTACGGGTCATAAGGAACAAATTGAATCACTATAGAGAGCTTCCTAGAGAATTACAAGAACTACTTGGTAGTGTACCTGAAGGGTTTGATAGGTACTTCTCAAGCAGGTTCCCAAAACTGTTGATTCAGGTCTATACAGTTTTGTTTAATTACTGTAACAATGAAGAGTTTTTTTTCAAGTATTCTAAGACCACTGTATTCTAGGATTCTCTTCTGTTGACTTCTCTGTATAATGGATTAGATATTAGATATTATGTTTAAGCCATATATTTATGATTTTTGTGTAACTTCTTTATTCAATAAAAAAATTCATGTTTTTCTAAAACAAATTCTAGCAAATCACTAATCAGGAACAGTTGTAAAATATTAAAATGTCGTGACTAGAAACTAAAAACAAATTACAAGTCTAACAACAACATTATTACACCACGTAACAACTTTTTTACACCGAATAAATGTTTTACTATGTTTGTTGATTGGATTTGTTTCAAAAACTCGTAAATAAAAGTTTATAAATTTTATTTTGGTTTTAAACGTTTACCACATAATTATTTACTTCATTTCTAGTTTTTTTTTTTTATAAAGGGTATTTTATTGACTAATACAACATAAGAACAACATAAGAACATACAACATGGAGAAAATACAACATAAGAACAACACTAAAGACTACGATAAGTAACATGTCTACAAATTGACAACTAAAAAATGATAGTAAAAGATATATAACGACAATGGAATTTAACGACAATTGTAGCTCCAGAAACAAAGAACTATCCCAAGAGAGAACAAATCAAACAAACCAAATCAATAAACGGCAGCAAATAGGAATGATAGTGGCTGAGGAAGCACTCGACATAAGTCTAAAACCCAACTTTGCCGAGAAGAATCGTTGAGAATATGCAGAGAAACGAATCCAATTGTCATCCCAATCCTCCGAGAGCCGAACCCAAACAAGATCACACGACAAACCTGAGGCAAGAAGCCTAACAACACTGCAGACAAAGCCTAAAAACATCTCTAGATGTTTGGGAGAGAGATTAACATGTATATGATTTTAGAAGTAAAATATTGAAAATAAATGTTTTTTATTATCTTCATCTCTAGATGTTTGGGAGAGAGATTAACAATATGTTCGAATCCAATAAAAAAACTTACATATCTGTGTTTATAACTATAATAAAATTACACACATATTGACAAACAAAAAAATACAAATATAGTAAGGTTTTTTCTGACAACACAAAGGGTAGTAAGGTTGGCTAGCTACCTAACCTAGATCAACGACATATTTACTAAAATTATAACTTTTTAATTTAAGAATCTCATAGATAATTTGTATTCTACAATAATTTTGAAATCTGGTCAAAAATATTTTGTCAGGTTTTATAACATTTTCACAAGGTACATTTATTACCAAATATATTCAACTGATATACGTGATTATCATACTACTAGGTCTAAGTGATAATAAATATATTCTATTTCAAAGGAAAATCTAGAATTATTTATGCAATTATCATAGACTGCATTTATCAAAAAGGGAACAAAATATTATAGACTACAATATGATAAAAAAGAACAATCTAAAAATGTGGAATGGTTTATACGTATGTTGATGCTTAAAGTACAATTTTAATTTATGACATTATTTGTTAGAAGAATACTCCTTTTGGATGATATTAGTTGTTAGTATATTATTAATTTGAAGGTAAAGTGTGTAAATCATAATTTGGTGTATTCCTAACTTATTATTATATATCGAAATCCAAACTAATTTCCGAAATTCGTAGAAATCAAGATATTGTTGTGACTTCAAAACAAAACATTTATAGATTGCCAAGTTAAACGATGAAATAATTCTACGTTTGAATTTTTTTTGTTTTTTAATATAAACCAACAAAATAAATCTTCAACAAAACAAAACTATTCGGTCAGAACCAATTAATTTTCAAAACAAATTTGATTTATGAAATATATATAAAGTTTAATAAGTTATCGATATGAATTAGACAAAAAAACTATTGTGAAAAATACAATTAAGTATTAATTATCTCCGTTTAATTTTTTTTGTTTGGACTATAAAACATACTAAATTTCTTTAATTTAATTAAAACAACTTCTCGTGGAAGTCACTTTGAAATATATATATATATATATATTGAAAACAAAAGAGATGGAATATTGATACAGAATATTGATTGAAAAACTAATATTATAGGAAAAAGAAGGTGACAAATGACAGTGACAACACATCGAAATTGGGGACAGATCAGGTAGTAACTGACTCAAGTCAAACATAATACGCACTTAACCAAACGCACTCTTTAAATTTTGTCAAAAGTCAGTGGTCTTTCCCTTTGTGGGGTTACTGGCGACACTTTCAAGGGACTCCAATTTTTTTCCTATTTTTCTAATCAAAAATCAAAACCAACTTTCGAATCGTACTACTACCATCCATCTTTTTTTTTAATTATTATTACAAGAATGGAATTATATAATACCATTAAATGTAAGGTTTGGTAATATATGACCAACAGCCATATCTCCCGCTCTGGCTTCTAACAAAAAAACGCGTGTGGAATTCCCATATTTGGTTTTTACGAAACTTTGAATCTCAAAAATCTGTACTGTCATTTACATATGCAAACCCTAATTTGTACTTCTTTTGCAGTACACTTTTTTTTCTCTCTCTCTCTCTCTTCATTCATTTCCTTCTTCTATAAAATTTTCATCAATTCCAACTTTCCCTAATATGCGACTCTCTCTGTTTCTTCTTCTTCTTCTTCTTCTTCTTCTTGGATCTTACGCGAAAACCCGACTCGGAGAATCCTTTCTTTCATCTCGTCGCTTCCATTCTACCGTGTGTAGGAAGCAAACAACCGATTTGGAGAGTCTCATACGGCAACGAGGAAATCGAGATTTCAATTCGATCAATCTCCAATTTCGGTTATTTCAGATTCCTTCTCAATGGATCACGAGAGAGAGCACAGTCAATTTCACGACGACGAGTCTAGCGATTCGAGAAAACCACCACCGTGGAGGAAACAGATCACGGTTCGTGCCATCGTCGCCAGCTTATTGATCGGTGTTGTTTACAGTGTGATCTGTCTGAAGCTGAATCTAACGACAGGACTCGTGCCGAATCTCAACATCTCATCAGCTCTGCTCGCTTTCGTGTTCCTCAAATCTTGGACCAAAGTTCTACAAAAAGCAGGAATCGTCACTACTCCTTTCACACGTCAAGAGAACACCATTGCTCAGACTTGTGCCGTTGCTTGTTACAGCATCTCTCTTGCAGGTAAACAATCTTTCACTTATATAAATAACAACCAATATCGATTTTGATCGAAGAAAGTTTCATCGCAGGTGGATTCGCGTCCTACTTGTTGGGTTTAAATCGAAGAACTTACGAGCTAACGGGAGTAAACACACAAGGAAACAATCCTCGTGGTATAAAAGAGCCTGGTGTTGGATGGATGACATCATTCCTCTTTGTAGTTAGCTTCATTGGACTTGTCGTGTTGGTACCGCTTCGAAAGGTAATGGTTTTATAGCAAATCTGATTCAAATGTCGTGATTTCTGATGATGAATGATGTGAAAAACAGGTGATGATCATAGACTACAAGCTCACTTATCCTAGTGGAACAGCAACTGCTGTTCTTATAAATGGATTTCATACAAGCAAAGGAGATAAGACAGCCAAGTATGTTATATGTTCTCAAATCTTGTTCATGTATTGAACTGGATATATATCAATGATTGATTCTTCGTTTGGCAGGAAACAGATTCGCGGGTTTATAAAATCATTTGGCTTGAGTTTCTTCTGGGCATTCTTTGGATGGTTCTATTCAGGTGGTGACGAATGCGGCTTCTCTCAGTTCCCTACATTTGGATTACAAGCTTGGAAAAAATCGTGAGTATTGCTCTGTTTTTCTTCTTAAACAACATTTCAAACAAGTTTCGATTGAAGCAATGTTTATCTCTATGTGGGATACAGATTTTTCTTCGACTTTAGTATGACATATGTTGGAGCTGGGATGATCTGTTCACATTTGGTGAATCTGTCGTTGCTCTTCGGTGCGATCCTTTCGTGGGGAATAATGTGGCCTCTGATAGCCCGGCTTAAAGGTGAATGGTTTCCTGCTACATTGCCAGAGAGTAGCATGAAGAGCTTAAATGGCTACAAGGTCTGATTTTTTATACTTTAGTTTTATATATCTTCACAAGTTGATAGAGAGATGCGATAAGTTTTCCTTTGGTGTTGTTGTTGGTATCAGGTGTTTATATGCATTGCGTTGATCTTAGGAGATGGGCTTTATAACTTCCTCAAGATACTCTTTTTCACAGGAAGAAGCTTCCACTCTAGACTCTCCAAAACCAATAGCATCAACACATGTAAGTTATCTATCTGCGAAACCAAAAGCATTTCTGTATTTCGATGTCAAAATATATAACGGATTGATTTCAGTGGTAGAAGTTCCAGAAGTTGGCACAAAAGAATCCGAAAACCTGAAGCGAGAGAACGAGGTATTCGTTAAAGAGAGCATTCCGCTATGGATGGCTTGTGTGGGATACTTATTCTTCTCCCTTGTCTCCATCATTGCAATCCCTCTCATGTTCCCTCAGCTTAAATGGTACTTCGTCCTCGTAGCTTACCTCCTTGCGCCGTCTCTCAGCTTCTGTAACGCCTATGGGGCCGGTTTAACCGACATGAACATGGCTTACAACTACGGTAAAGCGGCGCTCTTTGTGATGGCGGCATTGGCTGGGGAAAGCGATGGCGTGGTGGCAGGAATGGTCGCTTGTGGTCTCATAAAGTCGATCGTCTCTGTCTCAGCTGATTTGATGCACGATTTCAAGACAGGACATCTAACGCTCACCTCCCCCCGCTCAATGCTTGTAGCACAAGCCATCGGGACAGCGATAGGCTGCGTGGTTGCGCCGCTCACCTTCTTCCTCTTCTACAAGGCATTCGATGTTGGAAACCCAGATGGTGAGTACAAGGCTCCTTATGCTATCATCTATAGAAACATGGCCATTATCGGTGTTCAAGGTCTCTCGGCTCTGCCAGCGCATTGCCTGGAGCTTTGCTACGGCTTCTTTGCGTTTGCGGTTGCTGCCAACCTGGCAAGAGACCTCTTGCCGGAGAGGCCAGGGAAGTGGATCCCACTACCGATGGCAATGGCTGTGCCGTTCTTGGTGGGTGGGTCGTTTGCAATCGATATGTGTATTGGGAGCCTCGTGGTTTTCCTTTGGCAGAAGGTGGACCGTAAGAAGGCAGAGGTGATGGTTCCAGCTGTTGCATCAGGTTTGATATGTGGAGATGGTCTCTGGATTCTGCCTTCTTCATTGCTGGCTCTGGCTAAGGTTCGACCACCTATGTGTATGAACTTCACGGCGGCTCACTAGGGCGGAGGAGAGATTTTCCAGACTCATTGCCGGAGAAAAAAGTATATTAGTTGCGGTTAGGTTAGGATAGACAGTTAAAGAGGGAGTAAGGTTGACCACATATACAACATATGTCTTAATATGCTATTACTAATTTTGAATAAAAATGAAGAGATTCATACATACAAAATGTCAAAGAAAAGAAAACAGAGGATGGAAGAAAAACGAACCTCTTTGGCATGAGTTAAGAAGATAGCAGAGTAAGAGGAGCTCTACGGTTTGAAAACCAAAGAAGCAGCCGCTAAAGCAGCAGCGGTTTCACCGGCTAAGTCTGAGCCGGGATGGTACTGGTCAAGCTTATAAGCTGTTCTTGAAGTGGTCATGTCCTCGGCTCGCTCCCAACAGTAATGGTATGATTCTCCATCTCCAACTTGACCCCATAGAACACATTAGGCTGAGGATGCTGCATCTGGTTCGAACCGGATAGCTCTTTCCGGTTATCAACCGCGGCCCACAATTGTGAAAGCCATTGGTATACCGAATTTCACATGGTCTCCTGCATCATAATATCCTCCCTCCAAGCTCACCTGTTCATTCATATATACACCAACCTCAATCTCACTATATAAAATGAAATTTGTTATAGGTAGCATTTCTTCCAAGTTCACCTGTTCATTTATATATACACAAACCTCAATATCATTACATCAAAAGGATAAAATGGAAAGTAAATGTAATTAGCACTTCGAGATTTCTTACAAAATCTAGCAAATCTTTGTATTTATGACAAAATATCATTGTTTTTACATTGCAATTTTTATATATTTATGTGTGAACAATTGCAATTTTTGTGTGTCAATAATATGTATTTTACCGGGTTTGAATCTATATGGTGATGACTACAAAAATACAAACCGCTAGACTATATACATGAACATGCTACTTTGATAATAGTTTTGCAACTGATAATCTCGATGACATTTAATGGGAATTATCATTTTTGGACATATAGCCTTGTGTAAATCCGATTATAAAGCATTAATGTGTATGCATACGGACTTACGCCTTGAGCAAGACCATCCTTGAGACCAGAATGTTGAGCAGCCAGCAATTTCCCTGATCGTTGAGCCTCAAAGAACAAGAAGGTCTGGTCAAGGGCAACTTCCCTAGCTACAATCAGTGTCGTGCTTAGGTTTAGAGACCTAAGGCAATTTTAAAAAAAAACCATAATAATTTTGTCTCAAAACATAAAAAATAGTTATTTCGCTTCGAAAAATGGTTTCTTGTTTAGCCATTTATCAAGCATTTTCTCAAACGTATACAAGAGTGGTTATATTATTATAATTTAATACCATGCATTTTTTTTCAAACAAAATACTTACCCATATTTACCCATATAATATCATTTTGAAAAGTGTATGATGCGTACAAACTTCCGTATATATCAAAAAGATAAACTATTATAGTTTAACCTATGTGTACAAAACACATTTAAATATGATAGATAACATTTAATGTCTTGTGTTAATAAAAAAATTGATATCATGCACTTTTTGAAAAAAGAAACACAAACACATATATAATATTTAAGAATAATTTTGAAGAATAAGACCATTGTCTTTTTTACAACATATAAAGCACGTGTCTGCTAATCTAATATATATAAAACATTATGGAGTCAAAATACAACAAGAAAGCGAACCAGAATCTTTTAATTGCATAAAAGACAAACCCAACGTAAAAAGGGGGAAGATTAGCATAAAAGATTTTGCTTTTGTTGGTGGTGATTTAGATGTTGCGTAGAAGAGACTTGAGATCCAGCCTACAGGAGCACCGATAGCTGTATTTTCAGAATACTGGGATATTCATTAGAATATCGATAGTTGTTTTTTTCTTTGTTTTAACGTGTTTACTTTATGGCAGAAAATCTACCGCGGACCCACAATCAACAATTTTGTGTATGGGGTCTTAACTATGCATTTATTGTAGATGGGGAACTTGTTTCTGGTGCAAGTCTAGCCACGGGATAGAGATTCACGATGGAAGCTACGTCATGGTATCTACATTGATGATGGTTATGACGTTGGGCATGCGATACGACATTTGGTATCAATCGAGGTGAAACAGGCGCCACACCTTTTGATCTTAGTAGCCCAAAGCCCTTCATACGCGACTTTGTGTATTTGATGCTTGAATATGAATCAAAAAAAAAAAAAAAAAAAAAAAATGACAGAATTTTTCATGGTCTTGATGACATTTTGTTATTTAAATTCGAGATTTTTAATTGCATAAGATGATTTTTTTTATTTTTTATTAGAAGGTTTTTGGCCGAGATACGTACACTCGTCTCAATTGCCACTCGATCATGTGATCTCTTGAATTAAATCCATATTGGTGTGGCAACATATGGGAAGATGAGGTGTGTATTCTTTTTTTTTCTTACACGAACATGGTATTTAATAATATTGCTATATATTTGTTTTTTTTCCTTTGTATTTATTCATTTCACGACCAAGAAATAAATGTCAACAAGGCTTCGTTTTCGTGGGTGGGCATTAGGGAACTCAATCTATGCCGGATTTGCAACAATTTCTTTAAATTATCAAACAATGTGATGTGTGAATATTCCTTTGAAATTCCAAAATAATCAAAATTTCTTTTACCGGGTTTGAATCTATATGGTGATGACTACAAAAATACAAACCGCTAGACTACATACATTAACATGTGCTAATTTGATACATGAAATTCCAAAATAATCAAAATTTCTTTTTCACTGATATGATATTTCACTCGTCGTCTGAAAGACAAATTCCTCAGCATTGACTGATTTTATATCTTTTCCACGGGAAAAATGTAATTACACTTTACAATAAGTTAACCATGACGATTTTTAATAACAATAAATAATTCGCAATTGCAAATTGGTTTCAAAATTTTAAATCTTGTTATGAGATTTCACCTCATGTTTCGAATGTGGGACATTTGTTAAGTTTTACACTTGCCAAATTTTGAAACTTTATGAGCTTTCCAAGTCACCATGATAAATCCAATAACATGGGAGGATTATGAGATGGTACGTTCAATCTTGGTGTGGAGGGTAACAATAAGGTCGTGTGCATCGTCTAAGAGCTTCCACACGTCCAGTTTCCCCACCATACTGTGGCACTCCCGCAGAATCTCCTCCATGGTATTGTACTTGTCTATTATGAGTTTCCTCCTCTGCAACACTGAAGCTGCTATCGCATACAGCAACAAATCGTCTGTGGGAGGGGCCCGCTGCTTTATTCGGCGGGTCCAGGAAGATTTCCCAACCCCGGCTCTTATAGCAGCTTGGTCTGCCCACATAACTTCCCAGAGATACAGCGTTTGCTCCAGAGTCAGCTCCCTTCTAAACATGACAAGAACCATTCTGTAAACAAAGAAACAGTCTTCCGCCTTGACTTTCTCAAGATGCTTGTAGAGCTGTGAGTCTTTGGATTTGATAATCTTTGAGACTATGCTCAGTTGCCTTGTGATCCCAACCTCGTCGAGGCTGAAATTCTGACGAGCCTTCTTCATGAACCCAACGAAACACCAAAACGCCTGGTAGTCATCAGGTATGACGGAGAGTATAGGGGAGAGAAGATCGCTCATTCCTTGGCAATAGCCAATTTCAGGGTCATGTAAGGCATAGGCTTCAAGAACAGCAACAAGCCGTGCAGCGTGAAAGATTTTTGAAGGCTCCAAATGACTGTAATCCTTTAAAACAACTGCTTCAGCAGCACGACGTGCCCTATCCTCTGATACCATAGCTTGGGATGGGGAATAAGGGGTCCACTCTGTATCAGCACGGACAGCATCTAGACGGATAATACGCTGCCAGGTCACAAAATCCTCTTTGGTACGGGAGATATATATGCTGGATGGAGAAGAAGGAATGACCTGAACAGAATCATTCTCATCTGAAGAATCCGAGTCTGAGGACTCAGAATTCAGGTGTCTTGAACCGGTGTAGTCTCCGTCAAGCGTACATGAGACCTCACTCATGTACCCAATATCTTCTGTGATGTCTCTGTCGCTAGAGAGAGACTCGTGGGTGCTGATAGCATCATCAGAACACGAACTATCAGTGTCTTGCGCAAGAGACCAACTATTATCCCCATCTTGAGTAGTTTCATTGATATTGTTTAACTTAAAAGTCCCACTGTTTCGTCTTTGAAGCCTTTTGCACTTCCTGCGTAGTCTCTCATACGCTTTTCTGCATTTATAAGAGTTAAGTAAAATCAAGTCAAAGATGAACAACAAATGAAAAGCTTTTCGAGCGGTGATTCGTTTGTTTCTCACCTTCTCCGAGTTCTTGTAGCACTTCTCTCTTCTTTGGAACTATTGAAATCGCACCTGTTCGTAGAGAATAAAGAAGCAAAGAAAACTTTGATTCTTCTGTGTTGCAACATAAGTGTGATGATGCTTCGTAACAATCAATCAAAATTTGCAACATTTTTAACCCAAATTTCACCATACACATCCTTTAGGAACCATGAGCCTTATAACCAGACAATGACCTTGATTTCAACACATCACAAGCAACACAGTAAAGATATCATTATAACAAATCAACTGCCATAAGTGCATTGTTGCAATTAATAAAGTTTGAATGTATACTTACACTCCAAGAAGGAATGGCCACACCTCCGACCGAATGCTAGGATCAATCCCCTAGAAGAAAATATAAGAAAATGAATATTCCAAAACATTTGTAAAACACTAACAACTTCACAAGGCTGTGAAAAGATCTGACTCACTCTACTCCGGACTTTCTTCAGCAAATCAACTCCCCCATTCCGAAGTCTACCCTCAGGGTTGAAAAAACTTTTCCACCGGCGAAGTGTGAGGGGTTTTTTTCGTTTTCTTCGGGACCAGGGTGACTTGAGTCGATGCCTGAACAGAAAACAGAAATTAAAATTGTTTCAGAAAAATGCTTGCTTGTTCTGATACAGAATTAACCATGGAACAAAAATAAACACGACAAGTCGATAGAGCAACACAGCATTTATTTTACAGGCAAACACAGGGAGCAAAAGGATAGAAAACCGAAAAAAAATCCAAAAGTTTCCAGTGTAGATCCAACTTCAGCTCTGACAAGCAATCAAACCGCAAAGGGAAATAGGGAGAAGAAGCATAGAAAAATTCTTCTAAAAAACACAAACTTTACTGATCAACCAAGCTATGATCACAAAAAGTTTGGACATTTATTTCTTTCTAGTAAATGGAGATAGCCAAAGATATGTTGATCCTATGATGGAAGTTAAGTGGGTCTATTAGGACAAAAGTAAAACAGATCAAATCCTATATCCTGTAATAAAAGACAAACACTTTTGACAGGTCGTGAAAATTGATTCTTCTCGAAGGAGCCATTACGAAAAAGGATGAACAGAATCTCAGAAATCACAGAAACACATGCCCAAGAGATGGAGATGTTGGGATCATCTAGAAACAAACAATGACTTATAGAGATGAAAGAGACTGACGGATCCGAGGAAGAAGAACAAGAAGATGGAGATGAAGAAGAGACAAGGACGATAGCAGAACGCAAGTGAGTCCACGGAGATGACGACGGAGAAGAAGAGAATAATGGCGAAGACGAAGGATTTGGAAACGAAGACCTCGTTTGGATTCGTCTTAGAGCTTTCATCTAACCCCCCCAAAAACTCGAATCCAGGCTCTTCTCTCTCTCTCTCTCTACCTTCCTCCCCAATTTAAAGCTAAATCTCCGTTGGAATCGGCAACCGATTTATACAAAACTCCGGCGAAAACCATACGACCTCCTCCGTCTTTGCCGCGTCTTTCAACTAGCTTCCGCTTCTCTCTAGAGAAAGTTGGGACTTCTTCTCTTCTTCTCTCTCGCTCGAATCTTAGAGGGAAGTCAATTTTCCGAGTAAGAAGATGAAGTCTTTAGGCCTATTTATTTGGCTCTCTATAAAAAAACTTGGCTTTCTTATAGCACACACCACCACGTAGAGAAAACCTCAAATATTACATATTTACTTCTCTTTCTTTTTTTAATTTTATTTGGCCTTATCATACTCACATAATCTATATGTATTTATGGGTTATTGGAGATATCTGGATAATTGGTTTGCAAAGTTTTATAAAATAAGTCAGATATGTACAATATTGTGAAGCCAAAAAAAAATCATATGGAAAATAATGTTGTTCCTATCTTTCATAATTTTTTTATTTATTTCTTAGTGTAAATAGGCTGATCTACCATATATGTTTCCAACTATAAGTCTTTCATTTAACAGTTTCATACCATTTATTTTCCTCATTCAGATCTCATTTCAACAACTATTCTTTTTATGCAACTTGTTTAAAAGAATATCTCCTCACTCACTACAACTATATTTTCTTTAACTCTCATCTCGGCTAAATCAACTTAGTCAAAATGTCTCAAAACAACCATGGAGATAATGGTGGTTTTGATACATTTTGACTAAATTACTCAAACAAATCAGAGAAACCGTTGATTTGATTACTTTTCAACAATTCAACCCAACGACTTACTTTCATTATTTCCATGTCAAGTACGCTTTTATTACATCAGTCTCTCCCAGAACACAAGTGAAAACAACCGGCTAGTAACCACTCAACCGAACAACCAAAAAGCAAACCAGACTAGTCACATTGGTAAGTTGAATGGTTTAGAGCTTGGAACAGGCTGGTTTATCCAGAAACCAAACCAGCTCGTCTTCAGCAGTAACAGAACCCGCAGGTACATTCCCAGTCTTCTTCAGAGCTGCCTGCACGGCTTCCGCTTTCCCAGAGCCGCAAACGACTAGAGCTATGTGTGCAGAGGATTTGATGACCGGGAATGTGAAGGTGATTCTTTCAGGTGGCGGTTTTGGAGAGTCTGTGATGGAAGTTACCCATCTCTGGCTCTCGTTGCAGAGACCGTGTCCTGGGAATAGGGATGCCACGTGGCCATCAGGGCCCATACCGAGAAGCATGAGATCAAATTTGGGGAAGCCGGTTGATTTAGATACGCGGAGGATACTGGTCTTGACCAAATGTTCGAGGCAGGTTTCATAATCATCCGCTGCAGCCTCGGCAGAGAGGGATTCATTGATGGCATATACGTTTCCCGGCGGAATTGGAACCTGAAGAGAAACGATTAGAGTGTGAAGAAGTTTAGCTGACTCTTATCATCTCCTTGAAAAAAGTATTTATAACTCCGGTTTCAGTCATTTAAAAGGTTGTAAAAGTTCCGGGGGAATCTCAACCAACAGATGATAGTACTTAATTTGGAATGCCAGATAACAAAGAAATGTCCGAATCAAAATTCAGTATCAAGAGTTCTATGATTCCAATTCTTAACATCTATTGGCTTTTGATTTAGGGATAATACAATGTACCACAACTCTATACACACTGAATTTCGACCACTTTAGATTGATCCCTCATTTTTTGTAGCAATTCGATAGAAATAGAATTGAAGGAAACAAAGATGACGATACGAGTTACGAAGGGAAACCTGGATTTTCAAGCTAACGATCATGTGAAAGCAACAATAGAGGGACAGAATGTTCAATACCTTGGATAGGAAACCATCATAAGCCAATTTGTAGTTGCTGTCATCGTGATGCTTGGGAACAACTCTCTCGTCGACCCAGAAAACATGCCATCTTGACCAATCTATTGAATCAACGTAAGGGGATTCTACTAATTTCCTGAAATTTGAGCAAGCATTTGGATCAGAAGAACCATTATTAGGAAAATATGTCAAATGTGAAAGCTATGATCTTGATCAGCCATAACTTTGAAAGTGGGTCTCCATACTTTGATGATCAAGTTTCATGAATTGAAAAGAACCAAACCTCATAGACCCTAAATTGGAAAAGAACAATGGAGATTTCACAACGATATTAGGAAAGAGACCATAAATCGCGACTTTGCAAACCCTAAATCAAAATCGTTTTTTCTAGTAATTTTTCACATGCCAAAACTGAAATCCAAAATCTTGCGGCTCCGAATCGAAAATCTAAGAAAATTAAGACACACCCACCGGAGCGATTTGATGAGGGAGCCGCCGGAGACAACGACGGTGAAAGCGCCTCTCTCCTTGCAAAACTTATCGGAGAGATCGGCTGTGAATTTGGCCAGATCAACCGCCAAATTCTCCTCAAGGTCAAAAATCTCCACTCTCTTCTTGTCCTCCTTCCCCATTTCCGCCGCCGTCGTAGCCATGCTCCTCACTTCCGACACCTTTCTCCGACTATCAGCTAATCTCCTGCTAGATCCACTTCCGATCGACTCGAAACGAGAAGCAGTAGTAGAAGGAGAACAACAAGCGAGGTTCTTCGGGAAGGAAGGGGAGAGAGAAGCTGAACGAGATGAGAGGTTAGTGGGCGAAGAGAAGAGAATCGAACCAAGGAAACAAGAAGAAGCCATGAAACAAAAAATGAGAGCTTCTTTATAGGGAAAGTGAGCAAACTTTGACTTTCTGAAGGAGAGGACAAGTGGATTAATAGCCTTTCAGATCAAACTGGACCGAACCGGCCGGTTTGATCGATAAATCCAATTCGATCGACCGATCCGGTTATATCTTAAAATTTGGATTTTTTTTAATTTCGGATCAAACTCTAATTCTTTTCAACTTTTGACTATAAAGTTTTGATTTATTTATTAGAACACATACAATACAAGAGAAGCACAAATGTACGAAAATACGAAATGTAATAGCTGGTTTGCAAGATTAAACCGAACCAACTCGATCTTGCATACGAAACACAGCTTTTATTAGAAACCGTAAAGGACATATAACATATAGAAGAGAACCCCCAACAGAACCAAACCTCAATGTCCTATTGGATCTTGGATGCGGCGGCTTGGTCGAGAAACCATATGGCTTCTGTATCAGCTGTGAGACTAGCTGCAGGCAAGTCTAAATCATCTTTAAAAACCTTTGTGACCGCATCGGCCTGAGCCTCATCACAGACGGCCATGAGGTTGAAGGAAGCACAGTTAATGACTGGTAAAGTGAAGGTGATTCTCTTTGGTGGCAGTTTTGGGGAGTTAGTGATATAAGTTACTAAATTTGCCTTCTCCTTGATCTGATAATGTCCCGGGAACAAAGATGCCATGTGACCGTCTGGACCCATCCCTAGGAGCTGGAGATCGAACTGAGGGAATCCCGAGGATTTGTATGTGCGGATTATGTTTTGGTTCATCAATCTTTTGATGCACTCCTCGTAGAGTAATGCGGCGCCCTTGGCATCACCAAGGGCGGCGCAGTCTTGATCGATTGCATGTATGTTTGCAGTTGGAATGGGAACCTACATATATTGTTGAATCCATTAACTAGCTAAAGTTAATTGGTGCGTTTGCCAAAGATCTCTAATTCTAACATTATTCTTTTATTATTCGGGATCTTATTTTTTTTAAATTACCATAAATATAAGTTTGATATAAAATTTGTTCAAGGCATCTACATAGTTTGAAACGGCATGAATATATTATACTACTTGGCTTGTTAGGAGGTGACAAGAAAGATAAAGAGGTGGTGATCATCATAATATGTTGTAATGTTATGTTAGGAATCGATGTAAATCTAAAGTAATATATAAAGGACATGAAATACTTCATTATTATCAACTGATTTTAAGTTGGAATTCCATAAAATTTAAGATGTTACCTTGGAGAGAAAACCATCTATGGCGAGTTTGTAATTGCTGTCCTTATCGTCCCATGGAACAACCCTCTCGTCGACCCAGAAAATGTGCCACTTTGACCATTCGATGCTTTCTCGGTGCAACAATTCACTGCAAAAATCAATAACATTTGTATTTTAATCTTTTTACAATATCAGACTAAATAAATGAATAAAATTAAAAGGTTTTCTCATACATACCTGAGCCAAGAGATGAGGTCACCACCAGAGAGAACGACGGTGAAATAGCCTCTCTCCTTGCAGAACATGGCGGAGAGAAGGGCCGTGTAGTCGGCTATAGCCGTCGCCAATTCTTTCTTGGTCGGAACCACAATCTTCTTCATCTCCTTTTTCGCCGAAACAGATGTATCATTAGTAAAAAAATACTCATGAAAAGATGCCATATCGTTTTTCTTTTCGTTTTTCTTTTTGTGACAATATCCCAAAATATGATGAGGCATGATGAGATTTAATGTTTAAAGAAGAGAAGAAGAAGGTGTTTTTGAATATTGATGGCGAGGGAATGGTACAAGTCTTGATTCTTATATATAGGCAACGCGAGTAAAGGCTTCGTCACTCTTTCATCTTTCTATTCAATTATTCACAAACTGGAAGTTAAGAAACGCATCAAAAAACATCATTTTCGAGATTTTTGTATAACTTCAATTTGGTACCAGATGTTAAAACTGTAAGTTAAGAAACGCATCAAAGCATCATTTTTGTTCATGTTTATACAACTTCAGTTTGATAGCAAATGTTATATGACACCGTAATCCATCCAAGAAAATGAAAATGAATTTTCTATATAATTAAAAGATTAGTTATAAAAGAGAAAATTAAAACAATTCTATGAACAAACTAAACAAACTCTGCTTACGTTCGTGTTATTCGGAGAATGATTTACGAGAGTATATTTTTTTGTTCATATAATTGATCTTACATATATAACATTTAATAAGTCAATTATTTACACATATACCATAGATATATATATATGGAAAGAGTTTTGTATAAAAAGAATAATGTATTAGAACATAGACAAGTTAAATACAAACGTAGCTCCAGAATTAAGCCCAAGAACTAACCCGATTTTACATTCGAACACAGCCTTTATTATAAATCATATAAAAGAAAATCAGAAATATAAGATACAAATAGAGAAAAACCGAATTGATGAACCAATGGGGTGGTGGCTGAACGGGGTTGATTTCTTTGTACGTTCAATCTTTTCTTGGGACAGAGGGTTATTATTTATATCGGAATATATAAAATCTGACTCCGGATACATGAGAGATTATGGACCGAGGGTCCGGAACTCCCACGTTAATCCAAAAAAAAACCGAATTGAACCGAACTTCAAAGTCCTTTTGGGAGCTTGGACGCAGCGGCTTGGTCGAGATACCATATGGCTTCTGTATCAGCTGTGAGCCTGGCTGCAGGCAAGTTGAAATCATCTTTGAAAACCTTTGCAATCGCATCGGCCTGAGCCTCATCACATACAGCCATGAGGTTGTAGGAAGCACAGTTAATGACTGGTAAAGTGAAGGTGATTCTCTTTGGTGGCGGTTTTGTGGTGGAGTTGATGATATAAGTTACCAAATTTGCCTTCTCATTGATCTGATAACGTCCCGGGAACAAGGAAGCCATGTGACCATCTGGACCCATTCCTAGGAGCTGGAGATCAAACTGTGGGAAGCCTGACGATTTGTATGTGCGGATGATGTTTCGGTTCACCAGTCTTTTGATGCACTCCTCGTAGATAAATGCCGCACCCTTGGCATCACCAAGGGCCGCACAGTCTTGATCGATTGCGTATATATTCGCAATTGGAATCGGAACCTACATAGTGATAATAAGTCGAGGATATATTAAAAATTACACATTTGAAAATGAGAAGAGACCTACACTAGCTAGTAGTATATACATAAATGATATCAATAAAATATAAACTTTGTTAAACTTGACTTTGTTATGGTAATTATGATGTTTACCTTGGAGAGAAAACCATCTATAGCGAGTTTGTAATTGCTGTCCTCATCGTCCCATGGAACAACCCTCTCGTCGACCCAGAAGATATGCCACTTTGACCATTCGATGCTTTCAAGGTACTTTGGTTTCAACAATTCACTGCAAAGTTAATTAATTACATTGGATTATTAATCTTTTATAATATCAGACTAACCAAATATTGAATGAGATTCAATTCAAAGAGTTTACGAGAGCCAAGAGATGAGGTCACCGCCGGAGAGAACAACGGTGAAATAGCCTCTCTCCTTGCAGAATTTGGCGGAGAGATTGGCCGTGTACTCAGCCATAGCCTCCTTCAATTCTTGCTTGGTCGGAAACACAATCTTCTTCCTCTTCGTTTTCGCCAAAACACATGCCATATTGTTCTCTGTATGAGATAATCTGGTTGGTGAGATGTAATATATAAAGAAGAAGAAGAATAGAGTGGAATTGGCTACAATTGTTGTCACTAGCTTTAGCGACTAATACCAACAGACTAATGACATATTTGAAAACTATAAATTCGTAACTATTTGTTTATATTTATTTTATTAATTAACTCACATGATCAGTGTGAAAATAACAACGGATATGCGACAAAAAAATACTATTATCAAAAAGAAATAAATTGTTTAGTTAGTTTGGTTCGTATTTGGAGTTGGTTAAGTTCACATGTTAATCTCTAGTTAAACGCTCTAAGACAATATCGTGTGAGCTGTCTAGAATTGTCGTTGGAACGTGCTTGCGATTTTATCTAATTACTTTTAAAAAATAATCCAATATATTTAAGAGTACGACAATTTTTTTTTATGTTTTTTGTTAAACGAGTACTAGGTATGACCAAAATCAAACCGTAACCGTATTTCGGACTATAACCGTACCGTTTTTCAACCATAATCGTACAAAATGGTTAAAAATCGTAGCCGTTAACCGTAAAAATTTATTAGTTACGGTTAAAAAAATTATTAACCGTAACCGTTTATTAACCGCAACCATATCAAAACCGTCGGTTAACCGAACAGTTAAAACCGTGAATTTATAACCGTAACCGTTTTTAAAATAAAATTAATTCTTCTAACAATGAATTATGTATAACTAATATGACAGAAAAATTAGGTATAATTAAATAGTTATCAAGTCCAATTCTAAAAATATTTAAAACAAATAAAAATTATATATTAACTAAAAGTGAATGTGTTAAAATGTATTATTGTTTCACAAGTATAACTAATATTTAAAAACAGTAAATTTGTCATAAAAAAAAGAATAATTTTGAGATGTTGTTACACGATTACACCATGAACACAGAGTCAAAAGTATATCGAGAAATTATCTCGGCCTCTAACTAATTGGATGATCGTGTTATTGAGTTGAGATACATCTTAGTTATGTTCAGAATTTATAATTAAATTTAAAATAAAATATAGTCATTACTTAAAATAAAAAATTAGAACACAAAAAAAAAAAAAAAAATTCGTTTGTAAAGATAAAAACTCAAAAATCATAGCAATTTTCATTTATTTTTTCATTATTTCATTAAAAAAAAAACATAATTATTGAATTATATTTTTAATATTAATCGTATCATAATCATCAAATAACTGTAACCGTATCTAATCATAACCATATTAATCGGAACCGTAGTTAACCGTAACCATTTTAACCGTATATTAAATGGTTAATGTTAAGGTTAAACAAAATTTACAACTATAACTATTGGTTAAATAATTTTAACCGTAGTAACCGTAACCGTGGTCATGCGTAACAACGATATGGTTTTCTATATATTAATTTAGTCATGAATTATTTAATATCCACGAGGAGAACCAAATGAAAAAACTAAATAAAGTTTACAACTATAATATTGTTTTGTATCCACTCCACGCTTAGCTTGCTTGCACATGATTCGGCATTGCGACAGGAACGAAAGATTCATTAATCATAATTAGTACATACATCCCAAGTATTTTTCTTATAAACCGTTATGCATGGTTTGAAATTTTGGTCCATAAATAAGCATGTCCCACACAAAGGCACAAATTTACATTTGTGTAGGAATTTAACTTTTGTTTTTTGTTTTTTTTTTCCTCTTATCAACTATCCAGTTTTATTACGTACTAGATTAGGACCCGCGTAATAAGCGGGATTTTAATTATAACTTATAAATGATAAAAAGCAAAGTAAAACACCAATTATCGGTAATCGATTAAATTTAATAAAGATAAACTTTATAAAAATGTAGGAAATATATGTTAAATTTTGTTGATGTAAATATTTAGATTTTGATTGGTTATTCGCATGCTTATTTTGGATATTGATTAGTAACTTTGTTTCAAACTGGATTTCAACTCCGTGTCTTTCATCTCGCAATACAACTCATCTACTTCTTCCATCATATTAAAACCATATTTTTACTTCATGCATTCCTTGTCAATCAGTAATACCAAAAAATTTCATTTCAAAACAATATATGCATAATGCATTCTATCAAATTTATGTCTATATATATCATTAGTATTAAACAAATAGTAAGAAAATTAACAAAATATATTAGTAAAGAAATTAAAAAGTATTATAAAAATATATCAAAATTATATCAAAATTATATCAAAATTAAAATTTTGACACATGTCGTAATCTCATGAATATCAATTTTTTCATGTGTCACACTAATACTTTTAGAAATTGGAAATAATTTGTCTTATTTTTCTTTTTATAGTCTTTTGGATTTACTATTTCCTTGTAATTTTTTAATGATATGTCTCTTTTTTTACTATTATTTTCTTTTAATTACACTGCAATTAAAAATAATTTGTTTTTTTTTTTTTTAGTCTTTTGATTTACTATTTTTTTTTTTTTTTAATAATATGTCTTATTTTTCTTTTTAAACTATTATTCATTTTTAGTTACACTACAATTTGATTTAATAAATAAATAATGTAGAAAAGAAAAATTTATATTTTTTTAATATTAATATATTGTCACGTGTCACAATCTCAATTAAAATTAACACATGTCACGATTTGTGAATTACAATTTTATCTATGTCACACATCCGTCGAGCACATTCTGCTTTATATAATAAAATATAAAACAAAATGTTGCATCATATTCTATAAAACCTTTGAAAATACACACCCGGATCTAATTACACTTCAGTGGACACTTCATATGCAACACACAAGACCACCGTACCATAGTGAACAACTCTATATACTTGCATCATTCTCTAAAACATTTGTAAACTTTACATCCACAATCGGTAAGCAATTTAAATATTCTATTGTATTGTAAAATTAAAGCAAAAATTTCTTATCCCATGCAAAAAAAAGAAAAGAAGCAATTGTTCATTAACAAAGAGCTCGACTGAAAACACTTTCATTAGAAACTACCATTCTCTTGAACAGCTGACTCCCTTTTCTTAATGGTCCAACAACCATATTTAAATCTCAATCTATTTTGTTTCTCTTTTTGCTCATATAAAGTTCAATAACATTGAGCAAATCCGTCTTACATGAAAAGAGAAAATAGAAGCCCTAGCTAAAGGCCAAGCTGCATTCCCTTTATTTTATGTCCGTGGTCTTAAACTCCTGCACCTTCTCAAAATGCTTTCTTCGTTTTATTTATTTATTTGGTTTCTAGTTAGTTTGTTCACAAACAAAAATCTTAGTTAGGTCAGTCATCGATCTTTAAAACCTTTATTTATGTTCCCCCCGACATTATTATTACTACTATAACCCATAGTCACTATAGCATGGGACGCATACACAACTACAACTAGATAAAACAACAAATCGGCGATTCAATACATTTGGTATATATAGATAATATACACAAAATGCATTGCATTATTAGCCGGTTATTAAACACACATGCAAGCAAACCGCACCAACTCGGTCTCACAAAGCAACTTAGAGATTATATATATATAGTCTAGAGCATGGAGGCAGCTGCTTGGTCAAGGTACCAAACATTTTCAACTTGAGCAGAAAGATGAGCAGAAGGTAAGGGCTTGTTTTGCTTCATGATCTCAGCTACGGCATGGGCCTGTTCCTTGTCACAAACGGCCATAAGGTTGTACAAAGCCGAGTTAATGACGGGTAAAGTGAACGTGATTCTCTTTGGTGGCGGTTTTGGAGAGTCGGTAATGTGAGTGACCCATTTGTCTTTCACATTGATCTGAGGATGTCCTGGGAAGAGAGAAGCCATGTGGCCATCAGGACCCATCCCTAGAAGTTGGAGATCGAACTGAGGATATCCGGTCTTAGGGGATATTGGAATTATGTTTTCCTTCACCAGATTCTTCAGGCACTCCTCGTAGAGCGCCGCACAATGCTCCGCGTTACCATCAGCCGCGGTGTGTTTGTCGATTGCGTAGATGTTCTTGTTTGGAATCGGTACCTAAGATGTGATTATAGATTAATTACAAAAGAAAAATTATACATTGTTAAAATATATCACCAAAAAAATTGATTTTTCACCTTTTTTTGTTTTAGACAAGACAAGACAGGCAATGGATATGCAAAATGAATAATAGAGGAGCGTTAAGCACGTATGTAAAGATTAAAAAGAGACGTAATAATATGCTTTCATATTAGATGATTAATCGAAAACATCATAATAAGAAATTGTAATGAAACCTTGGAGAGAAAACCATCCATGGCGAGTTTGTAGTTACTGTTTGGATCATCCCATGAACAAACCCTCTCGTCGACCCAAAAGACGTGCCACTTGGACCATTCGATTGAATTAAGGTAAGGAGGTTGCATCAACTTACTGCAACAAGTAATAAATTTGATTATTTTAGAGCATTATTATTGGATTTTTTTTTTCTTTTTTAAAGAACAAAAGCATGTATAGGACTATAGGAGAGTGAGACGTGGGATTAGATTTGGAGACCAGAGCCAATCGATGAGGTCGCCGCCGGAGAGAACAACGGTGAAAAGGCCTTTCTCCTTGCAGAACTTGTCGGAGAGATTAGCAGTGTACTCAGCCATTGCTTCCGACAACTCGTTCTTGCTCGGAAACACAATCATCTTCCTTTGTGTAGTTGCCATCGTTGCCTATAAGATAAGAAAGTTTGATCGATGATATGTAATATTTAAACAAGAAGAAGAAGAAGTCAAGAAGGAATGTGTATATTGTTGATGATGTTACAAGTGTTGGGGCTTTTTTATAGAGAAGGAGCTCGGTGACTTAGAGTTAGTTGGGAGGGGACACGTGATTTATGGCATGCACTATTATTAAAAAAAGAAACAATATGAGCGATATTATTTACAACTTTTGAAAAAAAATATAAAGATGATGTCTCACATGTAAAACGAGTGTAACTAACTCCGTAGAAATTTCCTGCCAAAGAAAAAGTGGTTACAACTTACAACATGAGTTTAAATTCTTTGTAATTATTCGAATAATTGAACCGTATTTCTTGAAATGATAAATTAGACCTACATTATATAGTAATTCACGAGTAGACTGATTCATATGAAACACTTGTTCTAACCACCCACTTCAAATTTTCTCTACCAAACTCCGCAACTACACTCATTTTACATGTGAGAGATAAATCTACTGAACTTGATTATATGCATCATCATCATCTTTGTGTGCTTTTCATATTTGTATGCTTTTCATCATCTTTGTATGGTATAGTTTTTAGATTTGTATTGTTATGTATGTAATATATTTTGAAATCTTCACCGAACTATAATAAAGGAAACATAAATTATGTAATTTTGAATCGTAGTTGTTTACTTTGTACATTTTATATAGAAATAATATCTTGTTTTTCCAAACTACGGTGATGAATTTGTGCTTCGCCTCAGAATTTCCGATTATTAAAAAAAATTGTATCTGGAAAAGTGTTCATAGGACAAAAATTTTGGAAAAGGGTCAAAATCACAAATGTTCTTAAATAAAATGTTATTTTCGACAATTTTCTTTTAAAAAATCACATGCTACACGAATCTATGTTATAATAATGACAACAATAAATGTTATATTAAGGTAAAAAAATCAAATGCACAAGCATATTTGCAATTTTAAAAGGGAAATTTTCGCCTAACTAATTCACCTTTTTAGTATGTCTATGTGAAAATGACAAATTTTCAGAATTAATATTCGTTTGATACTTTATGATACTTTACATTAACTTTTTGTTTGGGTTTTATACTTCACTTGACTTACTTGCCTCTTGTAAGAGAGAGGAGAGAGAGAGAGAGAGAGAGGAGAGAGAGAAGAGAGAGAGAGAGAGAGAGAGAGAGAGAGAGAGAGAGAGAGAGAGAGAGAGAGAGAGAGAGAGAGAGAGAGAGAGAGAGAGAGAGAGAGAGAGAGAGAGAGAGAGAGAGAGAGAGAGAGAGAGAGAGAGAGAGAGAGAGAGAGAGAGAGAGAGAGAGAGAGAGAGAGAGAGAGAGAGAAGAGAGAGAGAGAGAGAGAGAGAGAGAGAGAGAGAGAGAGAGAGAGAGAGAGAGAGAGAGAGAGAGAGAGAGAGAGAGAGAGAGAGAGAGAAGAGAGAGAGAGAGAGAGAGAGAGAGAGAGAGAGAGAGAGAGAGAGAGAGAGAGAGAAGAGAGAGAGAGAGAGAGAGAGAGAGAGAGAGAGAGAGAGAGAGAGAGAGAGAGAGAGAGAGAGAGAGAGAGAGAGAGAGAGAAGAGAGAGAGAGAGAGAGAGAGAGAGAGAGAGAGAGAGAGAGAGAGAGAGAGAGAGAGAGAGAGAGAGAGAGAGAGAGAGAGAGAGAGAGAGAGAGAGGAGAGAGAGAGAGAGAGAGAGAGAGAGAGAGAGAGAGAGAGAGAGAGAGAGAGAGAGAGAGAGAGAGAGAGAGAGAGAGAGAGAGAGAGAGAGAGAGAGAGGAGAGAGAAGAGAGAGAGAGAGAGAGAAGAGAGAGAGAGAGAGAGAGAGAGAGAGAGAGAGAGAGAGAGAGAGAGAGAGAGAGAGAAATTATGAAATATACAACATAGTTTGTTTGTACAATGAAATATACAACATAGTTTGTTTGTACATCCACAAAAATTTAAACTTTTTTAAAAAATTAGCACAATAGAAAAAAGTTAACGCAGTGAAAAAAATGGCATAGTAGAAAACCTTAGGAATATGTGATTCGATTTGAAAAGTCTGACCAAACACAAAAAAAAACTTTACCATTTTGTGTCACTAATCGGATTAGGTATAATTATCAAATAAAAACTAACCAAGCTGAAAGCTGTGAATAAAAGCAGAACCGAACCACAACAACACCTTTCCAATTCCTTCTATAAATATATAATATGTTTCCTTTTTTGTTTGTTTTGAGTTTGGTTTTCCTAAAAAACAAAATGCTCAAATAATCATTTACAAAGGAAGCACCTACTTGGCTTCAACTTCCACTTCCACTGCATGTTTTCATCTTTGAATCTAAAGTCTCTGACGACGACGTCGTTTTGGATGGATGTTTCTTGAGGCTTGATTCACACGTTATGTCATGAGATGTCACCTAGGTCTTGAGCTCGAGCTTCGTACGGTCACACCATGCAAGAACTTAGCGTAGCCCAAGAAACCCAGCTTTCCATCCGAACTCCGGATCCAATCCTTGAGCACAGCATACGAATTCGGTCCCTGACTCATCTCCTGCTTTTAAATCACGCCCCAATAAATAAAACAAAAATGTGTTTAAATTTTAAGAAAGAGATGGTGATTATGCGATCTCATAGAAGCTTAAATTAGGACCATACCCCGGCAAGTTCTTGGACGGATATGATTCGGTTTCCTTCTTGTTCAAAGTGCTCAAATGCTGAAGTTGCAATCTGTTCCCATTCTTCAAGAGCCTCCAGTTGGTAAACGCTGACTGCAGCTGCACAGAACTCTTCAAAGTCGAGTTTCCTCTGCGCCAGTGGTTGCATCTTCGTAGGAAACAAAAAAAGGGTATGAAAATGGCAGAATTCAATCCACAGTGATGCATTCATAAGAGTATGAAAATCAGCAAAGAAACATCAATCTCAATATCGTGAGAAAACTATAGCAATAATTTTGCTGACTCAAGAATGCTAAATCTAAAACCAATGATAATGGTCTGCTGTCTGCAAACTCATTCGCAAAAAGGTGAAACTCGAATTTTAAATTGAGGAATTACGATGAAAACAGTGACCATTAAAGCTCAGCGAGTCACAATCTTCTCAATGCTTCCCACCCTAGAGAAAATCTACTATCATTTTCGACTAACGCCACCATGAAACCATATATTACATTCACAATCGGTCCACCCATAAACTTCAAAAGCAAAGATTTAAAATATATAACAAGAGATGTGTTACCGTGTTTAAGATGTCAGGAAGCCTTGATTCCATCATAGCATCAGTAGCATATCTTGTTAAAGCCTGCAGTTACACTCAAGGTTTTATATTTTGATACGTAGTAGTTATCTTCCTTTTTAATCAATATTTCTGTTTCTTGCTGCAGGAGACTATAAAGTTATTCAATTCCTATTCCTAGACAGCTTTGCTTTTAGGTTATTCTTAGCTCTAACAAATTTCCATTCAGAAACTGGGATCTCGAGATTAATCAGGGATCAGCATAACGGATATAGATTCCCGAATCAAAGACCAAGTCAAAATGCTATAGCTAAATTAGGAATAACACACTGACCGTAGCGAAACAGTTGAGAGATAGGCCTCCGTCTTTAGGGTCCAGGAGCATAAACTGTGCCTTAAGGAACACAAGTTCCTCGTCAGGTATAGCTTTGGAGAGAGCCTATTAAAAGATTAACAAGTGAAAAAAGATCAAGATAAGAAACAAAAACAACCATAAGAAAATATGTTCTCGAATGAAAAAAAAACATGTGTATCAGGAAATTATACAGAGTCCCAAAATGACGAGTAACATTCTGTTTTTAGCATGAATAGTCTGACTATTATCATGAGTAGATCAGCTAAGTTTAAGTGGAAAGAGAAAATATTAATGCATTTGATAATAATATGAGGGTATCAAGATATTACCTTAAGTGCTGATCGTCTGAAAGGTGAGGCACGAATATAGGACTTGACCAACTTGTAGACCGAGAAATCAAGAAGCAAACCGGGGTTTTCATCACGTAACCACGGATGAGCTGCAAACACAAATCATAAAATATTACCGCTAATGGAAAGCAAATAAATATCGGTTAACTTGTAATACTTAAAGCCATATCCATGTTTCCTTTTCAAGATCAATGTCTATTTTTAAACAACGGAAAATAACTTACCTAGAGCTTGAGCAGCTGTCATTCTTTTCCTATGGTCCTTGTTCAGAAGCCTTTTCACAAAGTCTTTGCCAGTAGGAGATATTGAAGGCCAGGGCATATCCTCAAAATTAGGGTTCGCTCTAAGCACACAGCGGAAGATTGCAGATTCAGTTCTTCCGTAGAAAGGTCTGCTTCCACAGAGTAATATGTAACTTATGACACCGATGCTCCACATATCTGCTTCAGTGCTGTAAGACCTATGGAGTACTTCAGGTGCAACATAGTATGCACTTCCTACAACATCATTGAGACGCTGATCTGCAAATATAAAAGATTCACAAGGAAGATATAAGTAGAAAATCAAATGTATGTTGAAAACTTATACATATGGGATGTTGCAAGACTAATAATGCCAAGGGGACAAAATAAGAGTGGCGGTTACGATATTGCAAATGACAATTACACGTTGCAGCTAAACTCATCAGAAAACTTTAATGTCAAAAGCCAGACTCATGTAATAAGAAAGGGGAACAAAGAAATAGATCATTACCGTATCTAATGAAATCAGACAAGCCAAAATCTATGACCTTGAGTACTGCATCCTCATTTCTGCTGGTAAAGAGAAAATTCTGGATACACAAATGTAACATTTGTTTAAGCAGCCGTAATTGACAAAGAAGAGGGAATAGGTGGCATTAACTTAAATATCAGCAACTTATAGAGGCAGACTGTGTACCTCCGGCTTCAGATCACGGTGCACAACACCTTGAAGGTGAAAAAATGCTGTTGCAGACAAAATCTGCACAAGAATACGTTTGGCATCGACTTCAGGGTATCGACCACCTCTGCAGTAAAAAGACAATAATACAAGGTTCAAACCCATATCCGATGTAAAGCTAACTAGCCTGAGTAGGCCGAACATTAAGCAAGAATATTAAAGTAAGACTACGAAAGGTGTAGTTCGATTGACCTCGCCAAAATTCTGTCCAATAGCTCTCCACCTTCGCATAACCTGAAAGAATATTGGATTGAATATCCGAAGTCGACCTCATTTAATAAACTAGTATAACTTTTAGTTTGGTTTCTCTATATCAAATTACTAGCAAGGAAACAGAAAGACAGAGTAAAGCCACAGAGACGGCCACCCGACAAAACTTGTTTCCAGAAAAGGCAGCCACTAAAAAAAAAGGTAACATTTTCTTAAAACTCTAACACAATGAGATAAGAAACGAAACCATCTTGAGTTAACTACTTACTCCATAACAACAAAGACGTTATCAGCGTCCTCATATACATCGTAGAACTTAACCATATGCCTATGCCCAGATAAAGCTTTCAGCAACTTCACTTCTCGACGAACATCTTCAATGGATAGCGCCGATGTCATCTGATAAAAACAAAAGGCCACAAACCCAATTTATCATCGTAATATCTCTATACAATATCTAAACCAATGATCTCAGTAGTAGCTGCATCAACTGAGATTATGAAACAGTGATTATGTGGTGAACAGTAGCAACAAGAGTATCCTTCTTACACATTCTTAAATTCCGGTAATGTTGGGTAAGGTTTCATCACATTGTCATAATTACAGCTAAAACCTACCAAGAGAGACGACACACCTTAGCTTTAGAGATGATTTTGACGGCAACCGGTTCGCCCTTCATCCTCCCTTTCTTCGCCTTTGCCCAACAAGTATGACCAAAATGCCCTCGCCCTACCTCCTTCCCTAGCTCATACTTCCCTTCGAAGTTTTTCCCAAACCCGAAATTCTTATCTAGCCTCTCTCCTCCGCCGCTTCCGCCGTTGTCGCCTCCGTGATCTACTACATCTTCACTGTCCTCCGGGATCGGCCCATCACGAGGCTGCGGCGCCGCGCCACGTCGCCGTCTCAGAGCCGCCATAATCGGTTTAGCAGGTGACGGTGGAGGAAACGGCCATTTGAATTTCCTTCCCGGAGTTCTCGCCGGTGATGGAGCTACACCCGCCGGCAACGGGCTCTGAAATGGGCTAATGGTATAGGAGTTGACTTCGGAAGTAACCGGAGACTGAGGAACCGAAGCATGCCGGTGATTTGGCGTCGATTGCGACGGCCGATTCGGTAAGTCGCCGGTTTCGACGGGGATCTCGTCATCCTCGACGGCGGAGATGTTCCGGCTGTAACAATGACCCATGACCGTCGGATGTGAAGCTCTCAATTGACTGATCGGTCAGAATCAAAGCATCGGACGGTGAGGAGCCGAAGTTGAATAGTAAGCTCGATATCAAAAAAACAAAAAAGGTTTTTTAATCAAAGAAAAAAAAAAAAAAAAAGAAGATCAATTTTTTTCATAAAAGAATAAGAAAAAAAAAAAAAAACCTGAAGAAGAAGATTTATAGCAAAAGAGAAGGCGTTTCTTATGGTTTTGGTAATAACGACAATAGAGGTGAAAAACCATATGACTAATGCAACAACCAAAGAGCGCGTAGTGTGCATTAATCACTTTTAATTGTCTGTTAATTTCATTTAATGACTTTCTTTATAGTTATGGCCACACTACACATCTTTTTGAGTTTGACTGTTGAAAGTGACGACGGAAGAAATATAATAAAGTTTCGGGAAAAAAATAGGGAATCTAATTTGAGTTTTGAAAGGTAATTTATTACCTAATTAGGGTGAGAATAACTTTTTATGCTAATTTGAAGACAAATGTTTCTTCTTTATTAGATTTTCTTTTTCTTTTGAGAAAAATTTGGTGAGATTTCTGGATTTTCTCAACATTTTGCGAATTAAAGAAAAATCAACTTTTCGTATATGAGAATCGGATTTCCTAATATTTCTTACAAATTACGAAAATAATATAAGATGATGATAATTTGTAATGATGTTTGGTTTGTAAAAAATAAAATATGAATGTTTTAAATATAATTAGAAAAGTTTCTGCGTTATTTAAATTATATATATTATATAATTTTATAACTAAAAGTTCCTGCGTTATTTTGAATTATCATAATATGATTGTCGATAAATGGTCGTTAAATTTTGATATATTTAAAGAACAAAAATTTCTTTTTTATTAGATTTTTTTTTTTTGACAAAAAATTTGGTAAAATTTTTGGATTTTCTTTGTATTTTGCAAATTAAAAGAAAGATCAACCTTTTCATATACGAAAATCGGACTTCCTAGATTTATTACAATTTACAAAATAATATAAGATGATGATAATTTTTAATGATCATGTTTAATCTGTAAAAAATAAATATATGAACATTTTTAATATAATTAGACGAGTTCTCGCGTTATTTAAATTATATATGTTATTTAATTTTATAATTAAGAGTTCCCGCGCTATTTAGAATTACCGTTATATGATTGTCAATAAATGATCGTTAAAATTTGACATATTTGAAAAGAACATTTTCTTCTTTATTAGATCTTTCTTTTGACAAAAACTTAATGAGATTTCTAGATTTTTTTGCATAACGAAATGAGAATCGGATTTTATATGATTTTTTACAATTTACAAAAATAATATAAGATGATGATAATTTGTAATGATCATGTTTAATTTGTAAAAAAAAAAATTATGAATATTTTTTAATATAATTAGATGAGTTCTCGCGCCCTTTAAGTTATATATTATCTAATTTTAAAATTAAGAGTTTTCGCGTTATTTAAAATTATCGTAATATGATTATCAATAAATGATCGCTAAAATTTGGCAATTTGAAGAGAAATTTTTTTTCTTTATTAGACTTTTTGACAAAAAAAAAATTGGTGAGATTTTGGATTTTCTTTGCATTTTTCAAATTAAAAGAAAGATCAACCCTTTCACACACGAGTAATTTTTAAAATATCACATTTGAAAGTGACTTTTACAAGCGTGCCATTTCTATGTGGCCATTTTTATTTGTGCGACTTTTTAGAAATAAATTGTCTACTTTATCTTTGTCAAAAAATCATGAATCAAACTTTGTTCTCTCTTTTTCTACGTGACAGTTGAGAAGTGACATATCTCAAAAATTCTCTGAATCGGATTTTTTAGGATTTTTTAAAGTTTAATATAAGATGATGATAATTTGTAATCATCGTGTTTAATTTGTAAAAAACAAATATATGAATGTTTTTTTTATTATAACTAAACGAGTTTTCGCCGTTTAAGTTATATATATTATCTAATTTTATAACTAAGATTTTCCGCGTCATTTAAATTATATAATTTATCTAATTTTATAATTATCGTTATATGATTTTCATTAAATAACCGTTACATTTTGGCATATTTGCATCAACCTATAGAAACATGACATGTCACATTTTCAGTTTTTCTTTTAGTTATTTTTTTTCAAATCCAACAATTATATTAAATTTAAAATTAAATATTCTATAGTAAATTGTTTTTTTTTGGGTTAAAATGAATACAAATGTTAGTTCACAGATACATAAATTTGTTTTTTATTATTTTGGAGTTTTAAATACATCTTTAATATATTTCTATAAAGTTTAAGTGAATCTGGGACAATTAACTTTAAACTGGTTAGATACTTTCAGCTAGTTATCAGAAGATCTAAACACATTTGTACCCACAAAAAAAAAAAATATATATATATATATACTAATTCTGAAAATATATACATTTATAAAAAAAAAATCAGTAAATACAATCATTTAAATTATTGTACTTAATAATTAACTAATGGCTATTCTGATATTTATTGAATAATCATCTAACACTAATTCAATTATTTGATTTAAATGACACATTTCACAAACGTGAGTGACATGCATGTGTTACTTTGATATTCGTTAGTTAAATTACTTTTTAGTTTTATCTATTTATTCACTTGTTTTTATGATTATATATTTTATTTTATTTTTGTCAATAACATGCAATTTGTGGATTCAATAGTGACCATACTAATACAAACCACTAAATTATTATGTCATTGTCATATTAATTCAATTTATCTATGAACTATTCGGAGAATAAATTTTCGTTTATCCATCAGACAGTTGAATCGTGATGGCGATGTTTTTTTTGCGAATGTTGTGTTTGCTAATTTTTGGTGATCTCAAGTTGTACGGTTAAACCACCGGAGAGTAAACAAAACCGTTTTTCAGTTACCAGAAAATCGATGTCTTGCTCAAACTTATTTCTTGGTCTGTAACTTTGGCGCATAATAAGACTAAACCCTAAGGCAGAAAAAGTGTTTTGGTCGTATTGTTTTAGTCGTAAATTTACTTTCTTAATTTCTTCTAAAACTAATTGGCGAACCAAACGTACGTAGTGTCTAACTAGCTTTTGAACGCAAGGTTGGCTAATTTTCTTACAAAAACGCTACCTACACATCGCTTTTCTTTCTTACCATAAAGACCTCAGAATAAGAAAAAAAAGAAGAAAAAAGTTGAAAAGATCATCAAGACGTTTAATTCTGATCTGTCACAGCCATATGCATGAGAAACGCTAAAACGAGTTAAATACGGTCACCTACTACTCTTCCACCGTCACGTTGAAAAAGACAACAAAAAGGCCAGTTTTTACATCTTTATATATAAACCGGTTTAAACCGCCTTCCATACAAATCGGTAAGTAAGTTTCATTCAACAGCTCACCGGTTCATACAAAAACGAAAAAGTCTATAACGATGCGTTTATTTATGGCCACCGGTTCAATTGGTTAGCCTTAACCAAAGTGGCTAACTCGTATTTAACCAGAAATATACAGAGTTTGCTGCCTTCATAGAACGACAATGAACAATCATCTCTTAACCGTACGGTCCGGTTTGATCTTTGACTCGGGTATGGTCGAGGCAGTGATGGGTTGTGAATGAACATGCCTTTTGCCACAAGAAATATCCGACGTGGCGTCTTCTTTGTGAGCTCGTAACTTGTCGTATACGTATTCCCTTGACCGGTTTAGCCGACAATGGTCTAATCAGTTGACATTTTGATTCCGGTTTGTATACTTCATTTCTTTTCTTTTTCAACGTTAGTGTACGTTATTTCTATAAGTAATAGGTTAATGTCCCAAAACTGAACAAAAATAAGTCTTACAGGACTTGGCCAAATATGCTTTTGAAAAAGATTTATATTTTAATTTACAAACAGAAATTTTTGTCAACTAAAACTTCCATATGTGGTGTGCTTAATTTTAGTTGTTGTTTCACACTTGGGTGTATAGTTTTATCAAGGGTGCTCAATTCAAACCAACCAAATTGATTCAGTCAATTCAATTTAAAAATTTATCTATATCTTAATCTGATTTAAATTGTTTTATCTTTTTTTATATATAAATTAAAAAATAAAAAATAAACAAAGAAACCAGCTCATATAAAAAAAACAGGAATAACAACTTTTTTTTTAAATCTTTTTTTTTTTGGGGTTATCTAACCAAATTTCCCTAATTTAAATAGTAAAATATATTGAGATAAAAAAAAAACCCGAGTCTAAACAGAACACTTAATTCGTAAACTACCACACCAAAAGAACATAACAAGTAAAGTGCATCTTAATTAATGTGAAAAAGAGTGTCTGAAATCATCACAACAAACCAACACTTTTGATCTTTAACTATTAAAGTATAGGATTTTCTAATTTTATAAAAGGAATTATAGGGTTTAACGAATATAGTATCAAAATATAGAGCTTTTTGTTTTTGGTTAAAATATAGGGGGTTTTTAAGTAGATATAGTTTTGTTTTACCAGGTATCCTATTTCAGACAAAAATGTAACTTAAATTCAAGGAAAAAGACGACCAAATCTAAACAACAAAGAAAAAAAATACTCATTCATAGAGCAAAAAACATCCTAAATTAATTAACCTAACAAAACCAACACCAAAGATCAAATGAAACGATTTGACAAGATTTTATAAAAAATGACAACTTTCACTTTCATGAAATCAAACACTGAAATAATCACACGAAAACAAAAATGTCTTAATATGATCCATAAAGATAACCAAAAAAAGGGTTCCAGAAATAACAAACGATTAATTTGGTTCCGAAGAAGGGGAAAGTTGAGCCTAAGTTACTGAGGGTCCAAAGATACCGGGCAGCCTGCGAAGCGAAGAAACAAAATGATATTTTATATGAACCGAAAACGCCTCGAGCATCTTTAAAAGGTCTATTTGATCGGATTGCGATTTAACTTTTAGTTTAAATCAGAACGGTGCGGCCTCACTGGTGTCTTTGACGGGCTTACCCTTCACACATAGAGAAAAACCAAATATCAAAATCTCACAGGGGTGAGTTTTATGACTTGTTGACCTTAAGAACACCAAAGTTATTACAATTTCTACCTAAGCATGAAAATAGCTCAAAGCTCAAAACACAAACCGGTTAATTAGATTTTCAAACCAACAGTGTATCTCTTTGCAAATAGCCACTGCATTCCGGAATTGAATCAAAACAAAAAATAACAAACGACCAGCGTCGTCTCTAGGAACTAACCAAGCTCAACTTTCTCTTAATGCACTTATCAACCAAGGAACAAGAGAACTTTGTTTAATTTCAGTTCTAAAAACAAACTGAAACACAAGGAGTATTAATATATCATGCCACATTTTGGATCCTAAACTGAACGGCTTCCTAGTAAGTGAATCAAATAGACCGAGAAACTAAACACAAGAAGGAAAAAAAAAAGGCAACAGCAAAGAAAAGAAGATAAATGTCGTAACCTTACCTTACTGGGAGCCCGCCCAAGACAACACCACTGCAATTAAGAGCAGCAATTGCACTTTCCGCCTGAAACACGTCGAAATAACCATTTACCACGTTAAATTAACTAGAGGCGCAACAAACATTCAATATATAGTGGACGATGCACATTATTGCAGTGTGTATATCGCATTTATGACGATCATATATAATCCGGGAATGAGTACGATTTCTAAAATATAAATCTTCTAGAGGAGTATCGCAAACTGATTACATAAACTTCAGTATTAAGGTCTTGCAGTTGCCAACATCTCCTTTTTTCAAATGAGTGAAAAAGACTGGATTAAACCTATATTTTGCACAAAAGAATATTTGAAAAGTCGAAGCTTTATCACATGTAACTTATCAAGATAGAATAGCTACTCCCTGTTTCTTTAAAAGCATATTTGCAATTCTACTATAAGAATTTTGACTAACAACTGAAACTATTCAATCACGGTCAATAATGCCCGAACTGTGAATAAATACTATAATGAAAACTCAGGTTTCGAAAAGAGGCAAGAGAAAATCACCAGCGTAAATTCAATAAAAGCAATGCGGGATTGGTGACGATAGTCTCCAAGCAGCCTCAGATGTTGAACCTAAAAGAGATAAAGATGATGTAGAATGGAAAAACACAACATATTCAAAATTATAAACAAATGCCACAGTCAAAACCAAATCTGTACCTCCCCACAAACTGTTTTAAAGAAATTTTCCAACTCTGTGTGAGTGACCTGCAATTGAAAAACAAAGATAAGATGAATAGAAAAGTTAAATTTCTACACTGTTTGAGTAGTCTGATGCAAACATGTACTCAGCGTAGCAGAGGTTTTTGACAAATGACATCATAAGTGACTGGTAAATGAAATCAAACTACCTTCTTATCAATGTTAGTACAGTAAATAGTCTTCACACACTTCTGCCGCTCATCCTCAGACTGGAAGAAAAGAAACAGCATTACGCAAACTCAATAATAGATCCTAAGAATAAGATTGATTTCAAATTATCTATAGATCCCAAGTTGACATCAATGTAAGAACTAGTCAAGCCTAAGGTTGGTTTAGAAATGATTATCTCAACTTACCTTTGGAAGGAAAGTCGGGTTAACAGGCGCGATAGCTGTCTTGGAAAGAAGAACTCTAATAGGATGAGAACCAAACAGAGTACCCGATTTTCTCAAAGCAGACCTAGCTCCCTCTGAGACATCACTTCACTGATAAATAAACAGAAGAAGAAAATTTCAACTCATAAGACAGTTGGCGCAGACGTACCTTCATCAGTGAACTCAATGAAGGCGAAATGGAGAATAGATTTTTTGTCACCGCATATTCGACAATCAACAACCTTTGGACCCAAATATTAGCAAGAAAATTATGAGAATTGAGTTTGAAGATATCAAAACAAACAGGTTAAAGAGGTACCCGGCCACAAGAAAGAAAGAGACTAGCAAGCTGCTCCTCAGTAACCTACAAAAAACTAAAGAGGGTTTTGGTTAGATTCCTTATGAGAAAGTGTGTTCTTGAGACAACAATTCTCTTTTTAGACCTGTTGATCAATGTCTGAGACATATACAGTTCTCTTGATTACATCTTCATTCTGAGGGAAGCTTGTTTTCTTGTTCATCCTTTGATTCCCTTGGCCGAAATTCCTTCTCTGTGTTGGAGAAAAAAAGGACAAGAATTAGAAAGCAAGCGGTAAAAAGAAGTATGATCACAATTTCAAACACGCGAACTGAATTATTGATCCTAGTAGGTCATTCCAATATGACAAAGGTAATTTAAACTTGAAATGCAACTATATTCTACTCAAAATGTGCAAAGAACCTTGAAAAACATTTCAAGTTATATACAAAAAGGGAAAAATTCAAAAGACAAATGCAATCATTTTTACGAAATGTTATGTAATCTAATGGATTTACGTATACAACCGTTCTCTTGTCAACCAAACAGTAAACGAAAGCAAGAGGAATAATAAGCACAAACAAATAAACTTTGATCAAGACTCAAGGAAGGTAATAGAATATACATGTAAAGCTTGAAACTTCCAACTAATTTCTTTGTTGAATCCATCACAGTGTAGATTTTTCCAACAAACGATCAAACAATTAAATCACAGGACAAACAAAATAAACACAAAGGTTCAAGCTTTCAAAAACTTTTCTCCACCTCATTATATCATGAATCTAGGAAAAGATCAAACACAAAGAGTCATAAGGATTTTGGTCAAACATTCAGCATAAACATAACAAATCCAACACATACAGACCATAATTCAGAGAATCTGTAGAGGATTTTATATATATATACCATTGTAGCAAAATGGCCATTCGCTTGAGCAGGAATAGCTTGCATTGCGAAATTGTTAGTAAACCATAATCTATTACTCAAAAACACAGAGTTGGTTGGAGCCAGTGAAGGAGGAACAAATTCCTGAGCCATGGGATTCAACTTAGAAAATGTATAATCCAAATGAGTAATCTCACTCTTGAGATTCACTTCACTGGTTTTTTGGGTCGATTCCATTGACGGGTTTGGTGTCTCATCAGAGGAATTGGATTTAGTGTTGTGATCATCAGGACTTAACGGTGGCTTCGTCTTGGCTTCTGAAACAGTGTTTTTGTCTGAATTCTGACCAGAAGAGTCCACTTTCAGACCATCATTTTCCGCGACAGCCATGATCAACCCAAAAAGTTGAATCTACGGATAGTAAAAGAATATTAGATACAACTCATTGAGTTCGCCGATTTCTTCATCGGAACAATCATACTCAGGAAAAAAAAAAAATGAGAAAACCAAAATCTAAATAAATAAAAAAGAGAGCTTCATACAAATCCGTTCTTACACTAATCAATGCAATTCCGTTGATGGAGAAATCCACATAAGCGATTAACAAGTAAGAATGTCTGGAAACTTTTTTTTTTTTTTTATCCTTAAAGAAGGAATTTTAGAAGAATGTATATAGGAGAAGTGGAGAAAAGTTTGAAGATTTAAGGAGATGATTTAGAATAAGAAGGAACAATATTTTGGTTATAAATAAACAATATTGACCAAAAATAAAAATAAACAATATTTTCCAGTCAAGAAAATAAACAAATACAATAACTTTTTTTTTAAATATCTTCATTTTCCTTTATTACAAGAATCTGATAAATTTTTCTTTTTGTTTTTAATAACTTTTACAATTTACTTTTGAGTAATTTGGTGAAATAACCAAACAAAAAACCATAATTTAAAAACTAATCAAAAATTCCTACGCTTCAAAATCCTAACTATTTTAGGATTTATTTTAATTTGTAAATTTTTATTTTTTATTTTACCAACCAAATTAACCTTTTTGCTTTTCCTTTTTCTTTTATGGCAATAATATTTTAACCTTTTTGTATAGGCAATCATATGAATGCCCCAGTAAGGACTTGTGTACAAGCATAAATGTAAAAATAAATAATTATGTGGTCAAGTTTTTTTTTTACAATAAATTGAATTTTAATCAAAAATATAAAAATAAATACAATTAACGACTATGGTAAAAAATATATGTGGTATAATGTTATTAGATTTACAATTTTCCATTTTAGGTAAAATAATTAATTTTTAGTCAAAACATTGAATTTGAAAAGTGTTATACTGTACAGTATGGACCGGTCGGTCAAGTGTCTCTCAGGAGATGGATCATATATCGACCGAACCAAATACGAATCTTGAAACGTCACCGTTTAGCATTTCGCCACAAGTGCAGGACACAGATTCCGTGCAGAAGCTCCGGTGGTTCTTCTCCCACCGCCGTATGTTCTTCGGGCAATCTTCAACCTCCCTCTCCGACTCGATTTCGAGATCTATTGCTATCCCTAACCTCTAATTCTGGTATACCACCGTTCTCTCAATCTAGCCTTGAGTCTTCCTTATACTTGCATCGTTCTGTCTTCCATGGTTTCGAGCTTGTTCCAGCTCCATTTTTCAATCCGGTTTCGTGTTTCAATTTGGTTTTGAAGTGTATTTTCTGGAAATTTTCTTGGTGCGATCTGCTCCAGCCAAATGATTATTTCCAATGTCATTTATTTCTGGGAATTTCTAGAAGATGAACACATAGGAATGGGATTGTTGCTTGTTCAAAGAGAGAATAGATTAGAAATAATAAACCTCTAAGGCTCTAACCACTTTAGGTAATAACTCATCTCATGTATCTCTTTTGTTTCTTGTATTACTAACAGCAAGGTGAAGTTTGGAAAGAAACAATGGGAATCATAGAAAACGGAACAATATCGGGTAACTTTCCGAGCAATGAGACGTTTGTAGTGCACTACCCTGGGTATCCATCATCTATTTCCCGAGCCGTGGAGACTCTTGGGGGAATCCAAGGGATTACAACTGTAAAATTTGCCTTTTGCCTAAGACTTTCTCTTTACTGAGTTGTTTCTTTGCATGCTACTTATTCCGTATAGTTGCCTTCCTGGGCTTCTTTTGCTTGGTGTTTTAGTTGTACATCTCAGAAATGTTCCGCAAGAAAACATAAACTTGTTTAAGTTGATTAGTTGCAAACTTGTACACAAGTGCTGGACGGTTTATCCACTTCCAATTTTTTTTGTAGGCAAGAGAATCAACGTCAAACAAGCTTGAGTTGCATTTCCGCCCTGAAGACCCTTACGCACATCCTGCCTGGGGAGAACAACGTCCATGTAATGGTTTTCTGTTAAAAATAGCTAAGGAGGATGTTAAGAAAGATTCTCTGCCTGAAAGTCGACCTGTTCTTGCCGCTAGCGATGCGTGCTTACCAGAAGCTTGCCCAGCTCTATGTGCTGATATTGTAGCTCGTGTGTCTGAATCGTATTGCTTCAATGGTAAGGACCTAGCTCTCCAATTTCTGGGGTGTCTTGTGGATCTAAATTTTTCTTATATAGTGAGTTTTGGCTTAAAAATTCACACAGTGTTGAGTTTTTTCCCTCTTATTCATGTGGGTATTGCGAAGGCATGGCCGACTACCAGCATGTTATTCCTATTCATGCGGATATTGCACAGCAGAGGAAGAGAAAATGGATGGAGGTGAAGTCGCTTGGAGGTGATTCGTCTCCATGGTGTTTTCATTATATTGCAAATATTAAGGTGTGCTAACATAATTTAAAATAAATCCTCTCTGTTATCATGCAGGAAACAATGATCTAATGGACATGGCTGATGAAGATGTAATGATGTTATTGCCACAGTTCTTTGCACCCAAAGATATGCCAGACAACTTGGTGTAAGATTACACTGTCTTAGTTATTCCCGACAATTTTATTATTCTTACCTGGTAACGCAAGTATTGTCCATGTGAAGTTATCTGTTTCATCTGAATCTTTAGTTAGGAGAACCCGATGTTTAGTCTGGAGTATGTACTTTAGTTATAGGATGTTTAGTCTGGAATACTTTAGTTATGGGATATTTAGTCTGGAGTATTTAAGTTATAGCCTATAGGCGAACGATGAAGGAGAACATAGTTGATTAAAGTGTTGTCAGTTCTATTGTTAATTCCACTTACGCTGTTTGATTCACAGGCTGAGACTTCCAGTAACATCAGGCCCAAAAAAGAAAGATGAGGCAGCAACTCAGAATCTTAATGAGGTAAAAGAAGAAATGAAACCATTCGACGTGTCTGGATAAACTGAAAACAGACTGTTGGAAAAAATGGACTCAAACAGATAAGCTACTGATATGACAAACCATATTGTCTTTGCTAATTGATTTACTGATGATGCAGATAGATATTGGCCCAGTATTTGCAATTGATTTCAGTGTCAAAGATATCCTTTTCTCTGTTTTACTAATCTTCCAAATCTTATTGTTGCTCAGTATGAAGCCATGTTTTTTTTTATTCTTTTTTTTGTCATTTTGGATATCTTTGATCGGTCCTTAGCGTCCATACAGATCCCAAAGACATTAAACTGGGAAGACTTTATTGTTCCCAGCTCCAACCAATGGCAATGGCAGGTAGCAGTGTCTGCATTGTTTGAAGAGCGACCTGTATGGACAAGAGATTCCATAGTCCAACGACTACTTGATAAAGGTCTTAAATGCACACATCATATGCTAAACAGGTGAACAGAGTTTATGCGTTTCTTCTGTGTGTTAGTTTTCTTAGTACTGCAATAACCAACCTTTCTGGAGTTTTCGCTGCAGGTTTCTTCTTAGGGCTGCTTATTATTTCTCGGGTGGTCCATTTCTTAGGTTCTGGATTAAAAGAGGCTATGATCCACGGAAAGATCCTGAGTCTCGTGTGTGAGTTGTCTCTATAAATTTATTCATATTACAAATGCATGGTCTGTGACACAGTAATGTAGAATTCTCATTTTTTGCACCTCAAAATAGAACAGAAAGAGGTCGGGTATTGAAGGGTTACCACGGTCGGTAAGAGTTTGGAGTATGTGGTTGTTTACTCACTAGCATTTTTTCCTAAATAGAGGGGAAAATGGTCAACTTCACCTCTGAACCCCCACGTCTTCTGCAAAGTATTTTGGAGAATGATACAAATTCTACTTGGCTCATTCAGGAGCGTATTTGGACCTTACAATGCAGAGAGTGTTGGTGGTGACATTATCCGGGTTTTGGAAAGTTACTTGACATGAAATTTTCTTGTGTAGATCACTTCTTTTCTTTTTGCATCCAGTCTGCAGATGTATGTCAAAGCTCTTCACCTCAATCTTCTTTGTGTGTATTTTTTTTTCAGATTCCAGAGAATGGAATTCAGGGTTCCACCTGAATTAAGGGGTTATTGTGATGCCAATGCAACTAACACGTAAGCTTTTCCTATTTCCTTGTAAACTCTTATCTTTTCTCTACTCAAGATTCCCAATTTGCTAATATGTATGGAACAGAAAAACAGAAAACTTTGTAACATTTCTTTGCAAGTAATGGCCCATGGTGAACTGTAGGAGAACATAGTTGAGAAACTGCAACCGAATCATTGGATTAATGTTTGTAGAAAAGGTCTGAATCATTCTTTTCTTCTTCTTTGTGACAGGTCAAAGCCAAGCTGGGATGACATTTGTGCGTTTAAAGTATTTCCTTTCAAATGCCAAACATTTTTACAGTTATTTGAACTTGACGACGAGTACATTCAACGAGAGATAAGAAAGCCTCCCAAGCAGACTACTTGTAATGTGAGTTCTCAGCTAAGCTTTTGTTCATGAAGTAAATACCAAAAAAGTTAGTCTCTCGCTTGTTGTGTTACCAATGAAGGGCAGATATGACTTGCTCCATTATTAAAAAGTTACAGATCAAACCTTTATATGCACTTGCAATAAAATGCCGCTACCAAAAAAAGCCGGCCTCACCAATCACACCAAGTCATGTATAGCGTAAATACATAAACTGACAAGCCCTTAGATTTTATGAACTGGGAGGTTGTTCCATATGAGGTCTTGGTTATCTGATTTGATGTGTTTTGTGGCCAGTATAAAACGGGATGGTTCTCAGAAGCGCTGCTTGATAATTTGAGACTCCGTGTAGCTGTGAGGTTTGTATCTGTGTTTCCTGAGCCAGGTTTCGAAGATGTTTTCAAATCTATTCAAGAAGAGTTTGAGAGGTCAGAGAAGACACGAATGCAGAAAGATGCACTGAAACCATGTCGACCGGATCACCAGGAAACAGCCAAAGGTAAGATCGACTACAAATTTTCAATTTGAAACTCCATGTTTTAGGCAGTCTAGTTAGTGACTGTTAACATGCATTGAGCGCAGTTCTTTTATTTCAATGGTCTCAAACCTTGTTAAAGCATAACGAAATTGACGAATAAATATGTGTTGGAAACATTGCTCGACAAGTTTGTAAGTAAATATATGGGGGATCAATCACATGTGCCAGAATCGAATATATGCAATGAAGCAGGCATTATTTTGTTGTGCATCTCGCTCTCTGCTTATTATCATTCGTTATCAAACACAGTCTCCTTAAAAAAGTATGGATTAATAGGTATTCATGAAAAATGATCCGCAGATATGAAAAAGTATAAAAGCAAAAACGAAGAGAAAGACAGTGATGTTAATGCAGATGAAGATGATGAAGACATGGATGATGATGAATACGAGGAACTCAATGTGGTAACCACGCTTACGAACTTGTTTACTTTACCCATTAGTTTCCCGAAAAGCCATTTCATCGTTGCTCTGTTCCTCTAAATGTGTTGTTTTGCAGGATGATGATGATGATGATGAGATATCGCTTGGTTCTCATGGATGTATCCTTCAACGCATAAAACTTTCATAACAAAAGCACCTGAAAAAAATCGGTAGTGCATGCAGATTATAGGGGATTATAAGGAGATGAGAGAAGTTGATATATTTTAGTTTTTCTTAAAACGATGATAAGATGGTGACATTGAGAACAATTCCAGAACGTATCTGCAAGGTTTGTTCGATAGATTTCCAAGCAGCGAACCAGCTTTGTATGGTGACGGTAGCGACGGAGAGTATCAGATTTTCGAGCAAGAATCCAACGCTTTGGATGATGGTGATGACGATGATGATGATGAGTAAAGAAGTTTGAATATCATTGTAATTACAAAACTGGTATACAAGTAGTAGTAAGTAATGTAAAGAGAAGCTAAATCAGAGGGTTCCAAAAAGTAAGATATCAAAACATATGATCCATTGTGCAATTAAATAGAATCTAGTTATTAAAAGAATTAGATAATGCGAATATCGTCTTTTGACCCTCACAATTCTCCCCCTCATATTTATTTATCTGGTCATAGAAAATCTTATATTTAATTGGTTTATTAGTTATATTACCCTCTCCGAGTCTGAGTCTGAGTCTGAGTATGAGCCACGATTGAGAAAGAGGGTTTTGGGGGCATTTTGGTCATTGACATGTTCGTTGGCCCATCTCCGCCGCATACTCCTCTCGTGAACCGCCGCAATAACCACCGGCCTCGCAACGCAACCGTTACCTCAGCTCTTCCTGATCTCTTTCTCGCGGCGGTCTCTCTCCTCTTCCTCTGGTCTTCTCCTAAACCTCTGCTCTCTCTCCCTCCTAACAGATTCTCTCTCCCTCTAAATCCTCGCCGCCGATCAACCGCCATGTCCCGTCGATCTCCTCCTCCTCCTTCGCAGCCTTCGCCTCTCTCTCAACGCTTCGCCAATCCTCAATCGCTATCCGATTGGCTCGAATCGCGATTGCCTTCTGACTCGTTCGCCGCCTGGGGAGTCAAACCGGGAACCAAAAACGTCCATAACCTATGGCTTGAGCTCTCCGACGGCGAGACTTCTCTCGCCGATTCCACACCTCCGGTCCGCACCGTCAACGTCGTAACCGTTCGTGTAATCGGAAAAGACGGCCGAATCCTCGTGGAATCTCACCAGGAATTATCCGACGGTAGCATCCGTGAGAGATTTCGTCCTTTATCGGAGAAGATGAAGCCTGAAGAAACCCCCGACGAAGCAGTCTTTCGCGCCATAAAAGAAGAGCTTGGATCCATCTTCAATGGCGACGACGAGACCTCCGGACAGAGAATTAGGGTTCTTCCCGGAACCTACAGCAGAAGAGTTGAGGAAAGGAACTCGTTGTCGTATCCGGGACTGCCGGCGCGTTACGCTCTGCATTCGGTGGACGCGACGGTGCAAGGACTACCGGAGGAAGATTTCTGCACGGAGGAGAAAGAGTACGACGGAGACTCAACGGAAGATTCGGAGGAAACACGCGCCGCCGGAAAAGCCGTAACCGTGAAACGGCATCACTGGAAATGGGTTAGCCCCAATTCGATTCGACCCTAAAACTCTCAACAGCTTTCACAATTTTATCAAATCTAGAAATCTTCCATTTTTACTTTCCCAGTTGCATGAATAATCAGAGCCATGTAGAGATACATACTTACATACGCATTTATATGTTTTATATAACACATAAATTCTCAGATGAATCTTTGTTTGTGCTAATGTATAAACTGGTTACTGTTGTGTAGTTTCATCATGATTTCGGAAGTTTTGATCTCAATTAAATAACACTAACCTCTTTGTTCTTCAATTTGTGCTGAGATTACTTGTAAACTCTTGTTGCAAGTTACAGAAAGACAAATCTATCGTATGTAATTTACAGATCTAAAGTAAGATAGATCCTAAACTAAACTCAACTCAACAACAAGCTCGAAAGCTGTTGTGTACACACACCAAATCTTACACAAACTACATCTGTGTGGAGTTGTTAGCACAAGAACAGCTCCTTGCATAGGAGAAAACAAAATCCCCTATAAGTTGATACAAAACTGAATTGTAATATCATTTTGTTGGATCACTGTGGAGCTTGTGTTGACGCCTCGGTGGATTGGACTTGACGAACGAATTGGCCTTTGATACGCGGCCGTTGCTCCGCCAATTTCTTCCGGCTCTCATAACGGACCTGTAAAGTCATTTCAAAATGTTTTAGATCCATTAGAATCATTCTTCTTGACAAGCCGTAATGTGCTTCATGAGTTTATTAACATGGGTCAAAGTTTATACCTTTTTCTCGAAACACCTGTCCTTGCGCTTCATCCGGAATTTGGTCAGAGCGGCTTCCCGTTGAAGAGATTGCTGGATTTTCCCAACAGACGACGAATATCCGTCTTCGTTCTTCTTCTCAAGCTGCTGCTGATCAATGTGGTTGGTACTGCAGTGATTGCCTATTGCACTTTGTTCGGTTGCAGAAGAGACGTGTCTTCTCTCCTCTGGATAATCTCTGGAACCATCCCGCTCTTGGAAACCCTCGGGTTTACCGTTGAATGGGTGAAACATGGAACTGTACTCATGTTGGCTAACGGAACTAGGGCTTGGGGAGAGTGAAGCAGGAGCCATGGCAGATGTATAAGCTGTATTAGGACCCCTGAACTGTATACTGTTGACTGGAATTGGCGTTGGGTAAGAACTCTGTCCCGGCCAAGAATTCATCTGATTGCTAAATGGTGGACCCGGTGAGTCAGCTCTAGTGTAAAAACCGGCTTCGTTTCTTCTTGGGGCACTTGGAGGCGGTTCAGATGAATCGTATTGGTTGATTAGCACAATGTTATCATCTTGACTTGCCGCAACATTCTTTCTTTGATCAGAAACAACCGGAGAGACTGAACATTGTGTCTGCAGTGGCCTGTTAACGTATCTACAACAAGAACATAGCACACACAATCAGCAGAAGAACAACAACTGTTGAATGATTGATAGAAAGAGTGAATCAGAAATTAGACAACTAACCGTGTGAAAGCCGAGGCACTAGAAGGACGAAGAGAGGGTTGGTCTCCAGAAGATTTATTCTCCGAAGCGTTAGGCCTTCTCAGAGAGAGATCAAGCTCTATCCGAGATTCGTATTTGGCAGCACTTTCTTCACTGTTATGTTTTCCATTTCTTCTAAGTGATGCTCCCATGAAGTCAATGGCTTCTTTCGATGGGTCTATAGAGTTTACAGAAACACGTAGGTGATTAATGATTCTGATTTTAACTTTTCAAGAGTCAGATGTTTTGCTAGCTCGCAAAAAGAAATTTCTCGCTTACTCTGAATCTCATTCCCTAAAAACCGTGTCGTCTCATTGAACAACGACTTTGCGCTCTCCATCTGTAATGAGTCTCTTGGATTATCCTCCACATCTGCGCTCTCACCTTCCATCTCTGGTCTTGTACATGAGCTCTACAAGAGCAAAATTACACTAAAAGTTTAGAAACAAACACCAAGGAACATAATCAAATTCACATGTGAAGAATCCAGTACTGGAAATAAGATAGTCCATAATCACAACTAACCTGGGTATCACCACCATTCCCAATTACAGGATGTTCGTCTCTCTCAAATGCATTCCCGTGGTTACTGATCGAATTGTTTGCAGACGCACCCTCGGGTTTCTGCTGTCCAACACTCTCATCCATTGGAAAGCTACCCGGAGCGAGTGACTGGCAAAACAATCAATAAGAAAAAGAAATCTGAGAACTCAATTATCTTTCATAGACAACGAAATTTCCCAGAAATTAAATAAGGATGGTTTAGTTGTAGATTGCTCAGGACACGAAAGGTTAAAAGATTGCGTGGTACATACAGTTTGTCTTCTCCAGACATGTTGCCAGAGATTTCTCAGCTCATTCCTCCTCAACGGCTTAACAAGATAGTCAGCCGCACCTTTCAACATGCACTTATACACAGTATTCACCGAGTCCTGTGACGACATCACTGAGAAGAAAAAAACACAAAACAAAGAACAAGAGAATGAGCCGGATAATCATTTCAAAGCGACGGAAAAAAGAAGAAGCAGGAGTTGTAAATGTCACATACTTATGACAGGAATGTTCTTGCAGATATCATGCTCCATGATAAGTGTTAGAAGAGCGTATCCAGATATCGAAGGCAGATCAACCTCTGTTAATATCAGATCAACGCTTTCGGGCTTTCCTTTTAGCATCTCCCAAGCCTTCAAGCCATCAGGTACAGCAGCAACTGAGAGAAGACATAGAGAACAAAAAAGCGAAACTTTGAGCCTCTTGTTGAAATTAAGTGTCGTTAGAGAACTCAACACAGTAAAGATATATAAACAGATTACAACAGAAACTCAGATATTTACAAAATTCACATCATTCTTAATCAACGCCTCGTTTTGCACAAAAAAAGATTCATTTTCTGTCGGAAAAATCAGCTGAGATAACAAATTGCAGACATTTCTTTCCTCTGACAACAATCTTTGTTCGAATCCGAATAAACTGAAAGTAACGAAATCATCAGATGCAAAACTGAGAAATCGTTGGCTTTTGCTAATTTTGACATGGATTGTAACATTCCAAGGCATGCAATTACAGTAACGCGAATCGGATTCACATCATTAGAGCAGCTCAATCGATTTCTCGCCGTTTTACAGTTCCAGATTCTCAGACAACAGAGATCAAAAACTCGAAAGGAACATCAAAATAAAAACCAGGAAAATCACACGATGCTCGAACGAAACCTCATCAGGACTGACCTCTGTAACTGCATTTCCTAAGAAGAGCAGCGATTATCTGTCTAGTAGAATCGTCTGCCTCAACGAGCAAAACCCTTAACGCGATTTTCGGTAGAAACCTCTCCCACCTCACCAAACCATCGCCGCCGTCTACGGCGTCTTTCCTCCGCATCCTCCGCCGCGTCAACTTCCCTCCGCCACATTCAGCTGCTTTCTCCACCGTCACTTCAACTACTTCCTCGCTACTACTCATCACAACTTCTCGCATCTCACAAACACTCGCTTTAGAAAAACCCAAATCGATTGAAATCTCCAGAGAAAAGGAGAAAAGGAAGAAGAAGAAGAAAAAAACAGTTGCAAAACAAATCAAAAACAAAATTTGTGAGTGGAAAGATAATTAAAGAGGCCAAAAAATCTTAGTATTTCTTATATTAAAGAGAGAAAAAAAGAAAAAGAAAATATCTTGAAATCTGGCGAATGTTTCAACGGCTGAGATTGGAATCGTGTGGCCAACCGACCGTGATCTAACGGTCACGAAACAAGTAAAAAGGATTCGCAAAATATCTAGTAGAGTTAGGTGACGTGGCCACGTTTGCCACATCAGCAATTACTGTACGAGACAAAGAGATCCAATACGCCAAATAACCTTTTTTTTTAATTGGTGTGGTGGTTTACTCTGTGGTTCGTATTTAAAGTTGGATTTTAATTTTTTATATACTTATACCAAAATATTTATTGCATATCGATTCGTATGTTTTTGTAATGTAGTAGAAATTTTTAATGAATTTCTTATTTTGCCGGCATAATAGATCATTAAACATGGAATCTGAAGCTAATTAACTTTCAGACCAAAAAAAAGAAGAAGCTAATTACTTAACAATGCTTATAATTACAAAACATTATATATTTGATTGCAACATTCACCTTTTTAATGAACAAATAGGCTTATAAAAAAATCCCACTCGTGACTTTTGAGATAAAATCAACCCAAAAAATATCTAATGCAAGTGGCGAAAAAGTATCTATACATAAATTGTATGTTTGTTTGGTGCTCTGTGCTCATATCAACAAAAAAAATGTTTGTTTGGTGCATGGGTTTAAAATTTAATTATCTGAAAGAGTAATGATATTATTTTCTCTTAAAAATTAAAACGGATATTTCGGTTTCATTTTTCGCAAAAGAAATCAAGGGCACGTGGGTTTTACAATTTATTTTCTGAAATAATAATACTAATTTTTGTTAAAGAATAATACGGATATTTCAATTTCTCCGTTCACAAAAAAAAAACAATTATTACATCATAATTCTCTAGGAATCAACAAATCGATGATCATTGGTACAAAATTTAAATGTATCGTGGTGTATAAAAGAAAAAAAAAATTAATGTTATACCTTAATTAAAATATATATATATATATATATATCATGAGAAATTGGCACCAATAATTATAAAAAATTATAATTTAATAAGTAACCAATTACCTTTAATTTTGTGGTTATTGTAGTTCCACATAAACCATTTTTTATTATTTTGCTAATTATAAATTATGTTGGTTATTAAGCAAATTTACCCAGATATCATATACATATTTCTTTTGTTTTTTAATTGATGTTTTTTAAAAAAAAAATATTTATAAAAAATTGATTTTTATTTTTTTATGCATTTTTAATGAAAATTTGATGATGAATTGTAAATTTCAAGATATATTAATTGATTTTATTGAATTATTATTGATTTAGAATTAATGTATTTATAGTTAAGTATTAATTTATTTTTTTAATATGAAAAGTTTAAAAATATTAATAAAAAAAACGGAGGGATTGTGTTATTTTTTCGATTTTGACAAAAAAGAAAAGGGAAACTAGCTGATGTATCTGATTATTATGCACATTGCGTGGTGGATTAAATAAATAAAGTGAACACGTGTCAAAGTGGGGACCACGTGATGAGTTTTAAAGTTATTTCCGCGGCTAGATATTTTTGTGGGGATAAGGCAACGAGGACACTTGTTTAAACTTGTTGGTCTTTAGTGGATAGGAATACAACACGTGTATGGTGATATCTGACACAACCTTTCACCGTTGGTGGTCCCTGTCAGACACAAAATATCTATTTTTCCTGTCTCCTCACGCGCCGCGAGTATAGCTCCTACTCGCTCTCTCTGTTCAGTTTTGACTTTCTCTAAAAATTTACCAATTGTTTTCTTTTCTCCTAATCAAATATTAGTAGTACTATAATACTAGGTAATTAGAAAACCCCACCATATCAAGAATCAAAAATAATTACTTCCTCTATTTTATAAATATTAGATGTTTTAAGTTTTCACACAAATTAAATATATATTTAGGATTTAAAATGTATATTTATTTTTATTATTTTTTTCATATATGTTTTAGTATAAAAATAGTAAGAATAAATTAATAATTATACATTAGAAATAGAAAATATCTTGTGAAACAAAACAATATTTCAAAACGTTTAATAAGATGAGACTTTTAGGTATGTATTTGAATTTTTTAACGAAATTGATTAAATATTTTAAAAAATCAGTCATAATTAATTTTGCAGTAGTTAATTTTAATAAAAAGTTCATCTATTAATTATGACAATATAGTATGGGATAGAATACATGTAGAACAGTTTAAATAATAACAAAAATATGTAAATATATATATATAAATATAAATTTTTATTACTATTGAATACGAAACAATGAAAAATTTATCATTTTATAGATTTTTGTTATTGTTTACCGTTCCCATTAGGATCTTAAGATTATAGAGGACGCGCGAGTGTGGAAGTGTGGTGGAGCGAGGACTTTTAGTTTTGGTTTAAGGAATAAAATCTAAAGATATTTTGGCCTAACTTGCACCATCCTTTTTCAAACGGATATTTTTGTCTGTCTGATATTTTCAACCTCTTTTTTTTGTGTGGCCAACTTTGATATTTCTCTTTTTTCCTTTACAGTCTGTAGGATATTTTTCTTTTTCTTTTAGGCTACTTGAGATATTTACAAATATCATATGGCTATTGGCTTGACCATTTTCGAAAAGTTAACTAGTAGATATTAATGTGCTTCAAAACATCCACTTGAGACAATCTACATATCTAACCAATCGATAAATTAAATGAGACCAATGATTCTTTGTTCATAGATGAAGGGATGACGAGAAAGAAACGATCGACGGCTTGGAAAACTGCACAAACCTCCAACATGTCTTATCAAGTTTATTGACAAGACAATTCGAAATCGCCTCAACTCAATTCGCGAACTAGAAGATCAGACTTATAATGAAGGGTTAAGCGAGTGATTTGCTATTTGTCTGTCCTAATTTCTGATGATCAATATGTTTTTTTAGTGTCTAATACTCTATTTTTTTTCAAAAACTTAAACAAAAAGTCACAGTCAGTCAGTGTAAACCAATTTTTGATTTGAATATAATTTAACATTTATTATAAACAAAAAATGAAGGGATAGGATATTATGGTGGATATCAAAAAATATGCAAATAATTTTTTGCGATTGTTCAAGTTTTTTTCCCGGTTTGTGTGTGTTTTAGTGCCTACCAACTCTACCCAACTTATCATTTTATAGTGAGTGAAGAAAAATGCCTACCAAAAATTTTGCGTCTTTGATCTTTTTTTGCTAAGACAAATTACAAACGTTTTCCAACGAAAAAATGCATGGGTATCGATCCAGATTTAACTTTAAAACAAAAAAATAGAACCCTCATTATAAAAATATGCCCAAAGTTTTGATGGCCATATCCATATGAAAGCAGTGTAGTACCAATGATGTAACATTTGGCAATTAGTGACACGTGGTGATTGGAAACCGAACACATTTTAGATATATAGACGAAAATCAAATCTCACTTAAGGTTCATTAAAAGTGACAATTTGAGTAAACATCTAGATCGTATGGCATCTTCGTTTAAACTCGCATGACCTCATATTTGGGGTAATTACATATCTCTTTACCAGTAAAGTGGCTAGTTTTTATTTCTAGTTATGGGTTTTGTTTGAGCTATATAGTGTTGGGGGGGGGGGGGGGGGGGGGGGGGGGGGGGGGTGTTTCAAAAAAAAGAAAACATTCTTGTGATATCTTTCTTTGAATAAAAAAAAATTGTGATTTCTCTCTTTAGGGTTTTCAAAATTTCTCTATCTCATTCCAAACTTTATTCTAGCATAGACCTAGCTTAACCTGGTAGAGTTGAACAATCATTAGTTTTGGTATTGACTTCAATATCGAAAAACAAAAGGTATTGCAAATGTCTTGACTGAGGTTTTTCCTATATATGCATTATGATAACTTCTCGAAAAAACAGATTCATAATCTGATCACTCAGCTTAATACTTAAAATTGAGTTCAAGACCGCTAAGCTCCTTCACCTACTTTTATTATCACATAGTAATGTATTGATGCTACATCATTATTTAGTATCATTTATTTTCTTCCGAAATTCGATTTGAAAATTATATTCTCACTTTTTAACATCAAATATCGCTTTTCATTATATTTTCTCGAATTCAATATAATATAATGTTTAAATAATTGTGAATTCAATCTAGTGTTTAAATAATTGATATTGTGGTTGTTAGTCTCATATGTTATAATCTTACAATGTTTAGAAAATTATACCAATATCTCTCTTCACATATCCACTTTCAAATTGTATTATAGTTCTAATTAGTCACACATGCACTATTCTCTTTCGTATGCTCAATCTACATAATGTATTAGATGTTTCATCATTCCAGTTTAACTTGATTATTATTAGTAGTTTGCTGCAGAATATATATATATTTTCATTACTTCTATACTTCATATCTAATTTAAGAGTTTCCTTAAGGTTCAATAGTTATGAAGGGTAAACTCTTACATAATTTCTATATTTTTGAGAATGATTCTTTTTCATAATCTGTTTCTCCTACTCTTACATAGTTATGAACTTATGATTGAAAAATAGTCATAATTGTTTTTTCATTGTTATGTATGTCTTTTAACAAAACAAAAGAGATTATCATTTCTTTTTTCTTGTCATTTTTTTCATTGTTTTATAAAATGAAATTTAAATAATATTAGCTACTATGATTCAAAATGTATGAGAAAAAAAAATATAACATTATATTTATTAATAAACGGATTTTCCATTTAGAAAGATAAAATATAAATATGGTGTCGGAAATATGTGTAACGGTTGAGTTTTATGATTGTAAACTAATTGAAGTGAGTTATATGATCCTACAACTTTAACAAATGTTCCTAGAACTGTAACAAATGATCGCATATAGATTCAATGTCGTTTTACATGTGGACATACATTTACGTTTTATATGAACCACAAGATTCATCTTTTCAAATGCTATGCTTCCTAAAACTTATAGTTCGATTTTCGTTTGAAAAAAGCTTAAATTCATTCAAGTTGGATCACATACCGATCCGTAGATAAAAAAATCATAAATCTGTTAAGTTTTGTGAGATTCCAGATTATTGACCTAGATCTTTTATATAATACTCAATATCACTTTCTACTTCCGATGAGAAATTCTTTCGCATGTCAAATTTTTTAACTCGTATAAGTACGTTGTCAATGCCACGAAAGATGCGAATTAAGTAAATGCCAAAAGAAAGGGATCGTAAATATACATCTAAAAATAGGAGAAAACAATTTGTATATATGGAAAGAAGCCTCCCCAATTTGCAATTTTGCATTTTTGCATATGTCAGCGTCCTTATCCATTTTTTTAACCTTATCCAAATAAATTTCCTTACAAGACATTTTCCACTTTCCTCAGTCTTCACTCTTCACTTCACAAACAAAGAATCTGCGAATCTCTCTCAAAAAACAAATGGCGACGCTCTTAGGTTTCTCTCAGACGAAATTTCACCACTGCGGCGTCTCGATCTCTTCGCCGCCGTGTTCATCTTCTTCCACGGTTGTCTCAATGGTGGGCTCGAACCGGACTGAGTCGAAGACTCTCCGGTCAGGTTTCCTCGGCCGTATCGACTATGATGATCGGAAACTAGTAGGATCCGGTGGTTCCTGTAAATTGAGTCGAAGAAGCTCCTTAGCAGTTAAAATGTCGTGGGACGGTCCTCTTGCTTCCGTCAAGTTAATCATCCAAGGAAAAAACCTCGAGGTTTGGATTTTGCTATACGCTTGAGAAATCGAAATTCTTGAAGAAAAATGTTAAATTTGTGTGGATTTTTGTTCTGGGTCTCGATTATTGAGCATTGGTTATTAGAAAAGTTTGGAACTTTTGAGACATGTTTGGTTTTAGGTTATGACATAACTAACAAGAAACAAATCGAAGAGAAAACTCAGATTTCTGTTGAAATTTATGATTTTTGTCTATGATTTACTGTGTTCCTTTCTGGAAGTCAAGAAATTGTGTGTTTGACAGTTGAAGTTTGTTGTCTTCAATCATTTGGTTTAACAATGACATTGTTGTGACAGTTATCAGAGCCAATCAAGCAGCATGTTGAGGAGAAAGTAGGGAAATCTGTTCAGAAACACAGTCATCTCGTGAGAGAAGTTGATGTAAGACTCTCTGTTAGGGGAGGAGAGTTTGGTAAAGGCCCTAGGATCCGTAGATGCGAGGTAAACATGTCATTCTTATTGATTTGTTGAGTCTTGATCTCTATATTGAAACCCTTTCTTTCACGTCCTAATCTCGCTCGGTATCTGACGATGATGCAGCTATGTATATATGTTTGTCCAAATCCATAAACTGTTATTTCAGGAGCTTAACATATAGTTGCTATGGTACTTAAGGTGACATTGTTTACAAAGAAGCATGGTGTTGTACGCGCTGAGGAAGATGCTGAGACGGTATACGGTTGTATCGACTTGGTATCAACCATAATACAGAGGAAGCTGAGGAAGATCAAGGAGAAGGACTCTGACCATGGAAGGCACATGAAAGGTTTCAACAGATCGAAGGTAAGAGATCCAGTGATTGAGCCGGTTGTGGAGGATGCGGAGGACGTTACTGACTCGAGTCCGGGAGAAGAAGAAGAAGAGGAGGATGATTTGATCAAGGAGGTTGGTCCAGACTCACCTTATCATGGGTATTTACTGATCTTCAATGAATGATTGTTTAACAATGTTTTTCTCATGGGTTTTCACAGATTGTCCGTACCAAATACTTTGAGATGCCACCATTGACCGTGTCTGAGGCAGTCGAGCAGCTGGAATTAGTTGCTCATGATTTCTATGGCTTCCAAAATGAAGAAACCGGTATGCATTTGACATAAATCTCTGTTCTTCCATATATGATTTGATTGCTTCAAATGCAAAGGAGAAATGAGCGGAAGAAGATCGAAAGAAAGACTTACATTTCGGTATCATTTTTGGTTGGCAGGTGAGATTAACATAGTGTACAAGAGAAGAGAAGGAGGGTACGGTCTGATAATCCCTAAGAAAAACGGGAAGGCCGAGAAAGTTGAGCCGCTTCCAACCGAGCAATTAAATGAGCACTCTTTCGCCGAGTAGACTGTGTCTGCTCAGACCAAAACTGATCTTCTCATCTCCTTACAGTTACCTGTATCGGAGTTAGGGTTCTTGAGAAAACAGTGAAAGAAAATGAATCTGTTAGGGTTCAGGAAACAGTGTACATATAAAAGGCCAAACAACTCTTTGTAGATGATTCTGTTCTACTTTCTGAGGTAAAAAGAAATTGAATCTGAAGTAAGATCTTGATTCTCTTAAAAACAGATGATAGCAATACATTTTCAAAGACAAGAATGTAACATAATAATCATACAACAATATCATCATATACATGAAAGCGAAACTTGGTTTGGTTTAGTGGCTCTATCAGGCCAAGGACCGATAGCCACGAGCCTCTGGTGCGCTGTTCTTCCTGCTTGTGTGTACGCCGAAAGAGCCTTCTTTTCTTGGTCTAGAGGGCAATCTGAATAAGAGAAGGAAGAGACAATTAACATAGAGTAGGAGCCATAGATTAAAGAAGCGTTTTCCGTACGGTGTTGTGTGATACAAACGCAGCCAACTAAACTTGCCTACTCAAGAGGATTCGGTTGGCATTGCTGCTTTCTGGATCATCATGAACCTCCTCTTCAATTTGGTATTGTGGATTCTGCAATGAACATTTCAGCATTGATTCGATTCGACGGGTCAGTGAAGACAAAGACTTTGCATCTAACAAGCAACATATATCAGGTTTTAGCTACTTGGCTTCTGAGGTGGAAGAACACTGTAAAATACTCGGGCACTACCATACTTCACAAGAGACTTAAACAAGAACACACCTAATCCAATTCTACTGCTCTTGAGCTCGATCAAGCTCAATGTTACTAATTTAAGCTCAAATTCATCATCAAATTTTAAGGAGATTGGGCAAAAAGGGGCACTCACATTCTCTGGCAATGATGTTGAAATCTTCATCTTCTTGCTTTTCCCAGCGATTTCACCATCGTCGACGTCGCATTTCCTCCTTTTCTTCTTCTTCTTCTTCTTCTTCGTCTTCAAAGAGACAACCCGTGATTTACCCTTCTTGTCCCTAACTTTCCACACGTTCTTCCTCCGGAACACCAATTTTTCAGATTTCCAGATCTTGAAGCTCGTGTCGATCACCGTCACTTCGCTTCTTGAAAACCCGACTAGATCCTTCTCTCCTTTCTCTTCTTCCTCATCCACGCCATCGTCTTCCGCTACACTTCTTCTCCTCTCCCTCGTCTCCGGCGCCGGTTTCTTATTGTACGAATTGCGCGACGACGTGGCGAAATCACGAACACCGGGGAGAAAACTCGTATCGCGTTTCTGATTTTGCAACGGAACGTCGTCAACAGAGCAATGTCTAGGGTTTGATTGTTTCCTTGGGAACTTCTTCCCGGAAATCGTGGAAGACCGAGAGGAGCCGCCGCCGAAATTGAATAGCTCGGAGAGAACATCGCTCATCACGCCGTACCATTCTCCGGGATTAGGCTCCAATGGACTCTCAGATAACTCCGGATCCGAAGGAATCGGAGCAGACGGAGGAGAATCGGAGGCGGAACTAGTGGCGGGATCTCCGGTGATTTCTGTATGGTGGTTGCGGCGGAGGAAGTCATCGAGGGTAAGAGGATTACCAGAAGCATCTTCATCGTCGCTAGTGGAGAGTCCTCTGCTTAAGCGGAGACGATCAAGCCAAGTGGAGGCGACAGGCTTGTCGTCGATAACGGAGGTGAGCATCGGAGATGACGAAGTTACAAAATCTTTTTTTTCTTTTTCCTCTCTCTTCGCTGTGAATTTAAAACAGTGCGCCGTTTGGATTACAGGAAAACTACAATTGTAATTCTGAGTCCAACTACGCGTCGTCTTCATGTTCTTTCTTTTCACCCCACATTGTTGTATTTGTTAATTGTGGTAACTTATAAATTCGAATATGAATTTTATTGGATTATATATTTTAATTGATTTTGAAAGTAAAATTTTGTATTTGTTAGTTACTGATTTTGAAAATTTAAATCTATTTGATAAGATAAGAGTTTTATTGATTTCTAACTGAATCCTAACACTAACAGGTTCTCTCGAAAATAATAAGTTTTTATCGATTCATCTCGAGCGAATTTCAGTCTAAAACCAATAAACTTTGGTTTTTGGGTCAACAAATCTGATAATAATTTTTGATATCATGTTAAGATTTATGGGTTTTCAATTCAAAATTAATAATAAAAACAAAGAAATTCATATATTTACAAAAGTGTCTTTTAACTTTCGATGTGTGATTCACTAACAAAATCTCAAAAATGTTATAATCCACAATCCTAACTAGTGAATAGAGAGTGAGAGACAATGATCAAAATATGCCAAGAGAAAGTAAAAGTATGTGGCTTGAATCTGAATAAACATGAGGCAAAATTCATGGGAGGAGACAAAAAATTTCTCCAACTAAAAACTGATATTCAAAGCTCCTAAAATTTGAAAGAGAAGAAAGCTTCTCAGAAGTAGACAAGACAAAGATATTTCTGAGAACCAAAAGAAAAAGACCCAAAAAAGAAGAAGAAGAAACCCTTCTAGTCAAACAATCCGAATACCATGTCATCTTCACTCTCTTCCTTCACCTCCTCCTGAGGTTATAAAACAATCGCATTCGTTAGTTTTTTACTATAAGCTTATATTATATAGAATATTAATTGTAACTATGTGATGAGAAAGACAATAGATACCTTCTTCTTCTTCTCCTCAGCTGCTGGGGCAGCTTGAACAGCTGCAGGAGCAGCAGCGGCTGCAACCGAAGCAGCCGTACCACCACCCCCACCGGCTCCAACATTCATGATGAGATCGTCGATGTTCTTCTTCTCACATAGCTTAGCAAAGAGGCTAGGCCAGTATGATTCAACATTCACGTTGGCTGCTTTCACCAGTTTTGATATCTTCTCAGCCTGATAAATCCAGCACGTGAAGAGAATATGATCAGAGCAAAGTAAAGAAAGATGATCCAAAGAGACTACAAAACAGAGATTACAAAATTGAGAAAACTAACGGTGATGTCGATTCCATCGTCGTGGAGGATGAGAGCAGCATAAGTGCAAGCGAGCTCACTGGTTGACATATCCTCTACCTTTAACCTCTTTGCACAATCAATAATCTCTTGTAAATATATAAATAGGTTTCTCGACACATTAGAACTATTTACATTTTTATCCATATTTCCTTTTAATCACAAGCTAAATTTTCTATTTTAATGGAAATAGAGAAATATGAGTATCCATTTTTCCAAAGTTAATTCTCAACCAAAAATATTTAGAAATTTTGCTTTTTCTAATTTACGCCATTTATAAAATAAAGGCATGAACAAAATAATAGCAATTATTAAAATGAAAAAGAAAATTATAAATGGTAATGAAATCCTGTAGACAAAAGTTTTTTTTTTAAAGTAAATTTTGCTTTCTTATTTACTAGTCGTAGGACTATAAATGGAGCTCTTTGTACATGTGAGACAGACAAATGTATATTCGATCTTTTAAAGGTTTTGTCAAACGCGGCGCGAGTTATAAAGTTAAAATGAAGACATTTGCCGTGAAAAAATCTAAACGAAAGATCATATTAAAGCAGTTGTGTCCCAAGTTCCAACCTAAAACACATCTCGACTTAACAATTGTATTTGTTTAGATGCCAACTAAACGCTGACAGGGGGGGATTGTATGTACTTTACTAAGCTCAAAATTACAAATCTAAACACCAGAAACCGCAATATATTCTGGTTTGGGTTTATACATAACAGAGATAACAGTAGCATTTGGTTCAACAAATGAAATCAGTTTTAGTTACAATCAGATAGATACAGAGGGCATTGCGGACCCAAGAAGCGAGAGTGTGCATGCACCAAACCTACTATCTTTTCGCACCTGACGATTATACGGACTAATGCTAAATCCGATTTTGATCACTTCACATCTGCATCTGACATCAAGTGAAATGTAAAGTAATTATTATTTGATTTTCTACATATGCAATGTTATTAAATTCTCAATATACAAACGTGTTTGTACCAGAATTTCATCCATTGTAGTGCTCGATTATAGTATAAATGATTATGAGGACCATAGAGCAGAGTTATCGGAAACAATTCTCAGATCCTTGGTTACCCTAACTGGTATTTGTATTAGTTACGTAGCTCGTGACTCATGTAAAATATGCACAAAAACACTTGCAAACTCTCAGTTTCCTATCTGAATTATGAGTGGAGCATCACACCTAGAATCCGAAGAATGTACAACTAATTATTCATATCATAGAAGCCAATTTATGACTACCAGACTATCAGGCTATCAGCCATTACAGCAAGAAGTGTGAGAACTGTTGCTAACAAGATTCTTGGACATCGTGATTTTATATATGCATAACAAAGAAACTGACTTCATCAAAGATATTGAATAAGGTTTATCAGAGAGGGATTATAATCCACCTAAACCCGATTGTCAGATCTCTAGTGGCTTTGCAATCAAGAATCCCTAGAACCAAATTTAGCTAAATGACTATATCTGTAATGTCAATGAAAGCAAATGCAGCACGGCCTAAACCGATAATCAACGCTTCCTCAAGTGAGTTTTTAGTTCACTTTGCTTTACGAATTTAGGCCTAAGCAGGTGATATCATCGATTTCATAGTTAAACGATGCAAAAACTCTAACCTCAAACTCTAAGGAGCTGCATTTTGTTAGAGAAAGCAATGCCAATCCAATCAGGCTGTGAAGAAGACCACTGCAACTGGTTTATCTCCGAGCCAGCTGAGTAAACCGACATCGGATCAATGCCGTTAGGTCCAGCTACAGTCGGAAGCTCCCAAATGAGAGCCTGTGTGTCATCACCAGCCGAGCATATGTGTTTACAGCTCTGTGGAGCCCAAGCTATGGCATTGACGCTAGCCTGGTGCCGTTCGAGCTCCGCAACAGGCATTGTCGGCGAGCGAATGTCGAGAATCACAACCTTATTGGAATCCATCAGAATCGTCGCCATGTATCTTAGGTCTTGTTTGTTCCAAGCGAGTCTTAAGAGAGGCGTATCGGGCTGAGGACTCTCGTAGATGATGGTTGAATGTTCCTTGTCGCGTAGATCGAAGATCCTGACGGATCCGTCGGCGGAGACCGATGCGAAAACCCTAGCTTCTCCCCAAGCGATGTCATGGACCTCTTTGTCGTGCGCTATGAGCTGCGTCTCCACAACGGACTTCTCGATGTCCCAAATCGTGCAGGTCGTGTCGATGCTGCAGGTTCCGAGTCGTTTCGGCTCAACATCGTTCCAGTCGAAGGAGGTCAACGGCGCACAGAACTCGCTCGTCTTACTGTTGTTGAGGACCGAGACAGGCTCAACGGTGGAAGAATCTTCGCTAATCTCCCATAAACGGAGGAAATCACCAGAGGAAGCGAGGAGATCTCCGGCGGAGGGACGACGGAGGGAAGGAGGGCTAAACATTAACTTTGTGGGAGGATAAGGATGTTCAAAGGAGAGATTCGGGAGAGGCTTGACGGTCATGGAATCGGAATCGAAGGAGAGAATGTCGATGCGGTTGTTGTAGTCCTCTAAGAAGCTTCCGACGGCGATTCGGTGGCCGGTGGGAGTACCGGCGCGCGTAGAAGAGAAAGCCATGGCGTAGAGTGGATAAGGAGAGTCGTAGGTGACGGCGGTTTCAGATCTGGACAGAGAATCCGGAGCTGAGTTATCCATTATCTCTCCCGGAAAATGTGAAATCGGCTTATCTGTTTCGAAATTGGCTTCACGACGACATTTTCTCAGAAGGAAAGTGACAGAGAAAGTTTTATGGTGAGTGGCGACTGTGGGAGAAAGAAAAATAAACGCAGAGACCCTCTGATTTGGTCAGTGTCTTTCACGTAACTGCATAAACACGTAAAGCTAATACGGGCACTTCTACGCGTATCTGGGCCTTGTCTCGATAGATATTGGGCCTTGTCTCAACACATATTGGGCCTTTTTTGTTCTTAAAGGGATGATAGATCTCGGCATTGGTGGTATTGAGATTCGATCCATATGTTTGTGTGTGATCATATCTTATCTAGGGTTTCGAAGTTTTATGTATCTTCTAAACTTGTTTATATGCAAAACTGAAATTTTCAGTCTTGTATGTGTATATATCGGCCTTGTGGTAAAGAAATAATAACATACATACACATTGGAAAATTAGACACTATAGCATCACATTGTTCTACATAGAGTGACACGAACTTAGTTAGAATCACATATTATGGAGTAATTTGTGTCTGTTTTAATTTTAAAACATTCAAACTATGACATATGAGGAAAAATTCTAGATTTTTTTAGTTGAATCAATTTAATTATATGATAAATGTTGAAGCAAAAAAATGATGAGCAAAGACATAAAATTTGCTATGTCCACATAGATAATAGAAAAAGGGGTTGAAAAAGAATGAGAGATCATTTCATCTATACTGTTTACTCACTCTAATTTTTTAAAAAAATATAGGTGTTCTTTTCTTAATTTTGAACCATTTTATGGCTATTACATAAATTCACACTGAAATGTTAACTTAATCAATAACTAAAAATAATGATAATTTATATAAAACTAGCTAAAACACCGAATATATATGAATTTGTCGTTATACATTTAAAATTCTATATTCCTAGTTATATATTTTCCTCAAAAACAAGTATACATGCAAGTGAAATTAATTATATACTAATCCAAAACTTAGAAAGAAAACAGAAATTGAAGACCACATTTTAGTAATTTGTTTTATAGCTCTAAAATATTCGAAATGGCTCTGTATAGACGTGCTCTCTCTTTTTGTTTTTTTCGAACATACTCACTTTTTTATATCGGTTTTGTAGTTTGATGAGAGTTATTTATTCAATACCACAGATAATTATACAATGAGTTATATTTACCCTATTTATTTTAAAGAGGATAAGAAACAATGGTTGGTTCACATTTAGAATGAAGGGGCATGACGGAAATTAGAGGTATGGCCAATCCGTAGAAGATGTCAAAAAAAATAAAAAGACAATCCGTAGAGATTGACTGATTGACATGCTCTACTTTCTTCAACCCCAAACCCACGTTTACGCCAATTTCATATTTGATATTACACCACACATTTATTTGTTATTAAGATCAATAAGGTCCCACACACTTAGGTCTGGGCAAAATATCCATTAGTTTTGTTTATATCCATTATCTATTTCGATTCGATTCAAAAAATTCGGATATCCGTAACTCGATATCCATCAAAAACAAAGCAAATCACAAATATATATATATAAATACATATATATATATTGTATATTATTAATATATATATAAGTAAATTTTATGAATTTTATTCATTAAATTAATTATTTAAATATTAAAGTTTAACAAATTTAAAAGAAAATAGTTTTTAATGAAAAATTGCCATTTTGGATTAAATTTTGATTTTGATTTTTTTTTTTTTAATAAATTTTTTTAAGTTTTTACGAAGCGGAGCGGATATTAGGCTAAAAATCCATATTTTAACGGATATTTGGTGTTCGGATATCCGATTTGTTACGGAGCGGATACGGATCAGAAAAGTGTTGATCCAGACGAAGTGGAGCGGATCACAGATACACCAAATTTTAGGATATCCGCTATGTGTCCAGCCCCACACACACTTTCTTTTAAGGGTGAAAACTTTGACTCGAAGGGATCTCTTAAGCCATGAATATAGCCTATTATGATGTTTATCAGTGGTGGTATACAATCGAGTTACACATATTTGAAAATTTATTTGAAAAATGATGTGACAAAAAAGTTATAAATATAATTATATGATTTTGCGTGTGATATCACATAAAATAGCACTTTTTACAATTTTATTACTCCGTCATTTTACAAAATAAATCTCCATCATATAATTAGGGGGGTTTATTGGTTAATTGATTTTAATGGATTTGGAAATCCAAATAAAGTCCTATGTTATTCAATCATTGATTTTCAAATTCTTATTAAAATCATGTGCTATTCAATCTGTGATTTTTAAATCCTTATTAAAATCATGTATTATTCAATCTATCATTTTCAAATACAAATTAAAATCAAGTATTATTCAATATCAAGGAGTTAGACATGGATTTGATTTCAGAATGGATTTTAATGAATTTGAGAGTAATTTCATGTTAAAAATACAAAGGTTAATTTTTTTAGCCAAACCTTGTTATTTTGAATTTGATTTGACAAAAAAAACTACTAGACTCCTCCTTTTCCTAAGCACACTTCATATTTTTCTCATATCATCCCCACATATCCACAATTCATCATTCTAACATATGATAAAATTTAATATTTTATATTTCTATTGTATAATAATCATTTTTTTTGTTCATATGTCTACCCATATATACTCATAAGTTACAAATTGGATTTTAATCGAATAAGATAAATAAATCACCGAAGAGCAAGCGCAAGTTTCGAAAAAAAAATAAGAAATTATTGTTTATATTTTTGTTTATATCACAATATTTTAGTATTAGTCACTTTTATTGATTTTATAATGTATTTGCTTGATTTCTAAATCCAGTTTATTTGGTTTTTAAATCTATTTTATTAGATTTTTAAATCCAATTTATTAGATTCTTAAATCCACCTTACTTAATTCTTAAATTCATCTTACTTGATTTTAAAATCAAAGAATTTTATATAGATTTCCAAATGCTCATGGATTTCCAAATCTATTAAAATCCATGAACTAATAAACCCTCTTATTATTATGATATTGACGCAATAATGATACATCACCACTAAATTATATGTTTTAGTCAATTAATTTTATAAATTATAAAACAGAACATAAATATATTAGATATGAAAATTAGAGAACCGAATCAAAAAATTTGATGGGTCTTGACATCAAGATGAGTCAATTAGTGGAGTAGGGTGGATATTGATGTCCGAGCATAGTACTATAGTATTTGGATTAAAAAGTTTTCGACGTTGTTTATTACCTTTGTACGCTGAGTTGGAAGCGGTACTTTGAACCATGTGAGCAGTTCTTGTTGAGAATGTTTTTAAAGTTATTTTCGAAGCCAATTGTTCGGAGCTGATTAAAATGTTAGACAAAACGGCTTTTTCTTTAGAATTGGATGAGTTTGAATTAATTAGGGATAAGTTCTCTATTTTTTCTATTTGTTTAATTTTATGATATAATAATGTATGTGCGGATTATCTTGCTAAAAAAACATGATCACCAATATTTTATTATTTCCATGTAGCAATTCAATATCAGATAAAGAGGGATTGTTCACACTAATTAAATCTTTAATGAATGGAGTTTTTGATGTCAAACAAAAAAGAAAAAAATCGAAATGATCAATCAGTCGTTGCAAATGAAAACTTAGGTCTGGTATAACTATTCCTTCTATTTTTTTAAATGATGTTTTTAGAAAAAAAAATTATTCTAAAAATGAGTGATCCATGCAAAATTTATTATTTTTTACAGTTAAATTATATATATTATTTTTGAGAGAATTTCAAAAATACAACTTATTAAAAGAAATTTAAACCCTAAATCTTAAAAAATAATTTTATCTCTAACAAATCCTAAATCTTAAAAACTAAACCTTAACATAGAATAGTTAACCAAAACATAAATGATATTTTGAATAAATGATATAATTTTAGTGGTATTTTTGAAAAGTGGCATTTTTTGCATTTTTCAAAATGTCTTATTGTTTTTTATTGGTTAAATTGTATTTAGATAGATAATAATTAATGTTTTAATTAAAAAAATAATAAAAATAAATAATTTCTTAATTTGTGTGCAAATTTTTTAAATATTATTTATAAAAAACATTTACAGTGGAGCACAATTTGGTGATCTTTAGGTATAATCTATATACGGCTAACCAATATATAGATCCTAACTGGTGACATATGACTTGAGGAATTGGGATGAATTAATAAAAAAAAAAAAATTCAATACCAGTTGTTCGAGAGGAATTTGGAAGAATTGAGATGAATTAAACAATTTTTGTTACTTATTTTTAATACATCTTTCCTTTTTAGTTAGTTAATATGGTTAACTTAATTTGTAAAATATACATACAACTATATATATAAACAAATACAAATTCAGATTGTGAAAACATAATTGATAAAAAAAAATCAATTACGTGATGCTTATTATTAGTTAATTATTAATATATATTTAAGAATAATGTATTTTTAATTTATAATATTTTTTAGTTTAAATTTGTTAAGTTTAAATATTTAATTTTTTTTTTTAATATTTTACTAATCTTATAAATAAATAATTTTGAAATTTCTTACTAATTTTAGTGGTAAATTATAAAAAAATACTTGTAAATTTTGCTAAATAAAAATAAAAAATGAAAAATATTGATGAAATAAGTTAATTAGGTTTATGAGATAATCAGTAAAATATTATTATTTTTTGTAAGATTTATTATATTTATAAATATAAATATTTAATTTCGACAAAAATAATGTTTAATTAATATTTTCATAAATTTATTTAATTAATTTTTTTCAAAAATTCAGCCAGATTCAACCGTTACCATTTAAGTTTTAAGTTATTCAGCTAGATTTCGCAAGAAATCACCAAAAATTCAGCCATAGTAAGTAATTCAGCCAGATTCAATTGATACCATTTAGACTCATAATCTATTAATATCAATAAAAAACACTTTAACAACAACACATTAAAAGACAAAATGAAAAAGTTAAGCAACACATGAATCACGTACGATACAGAAAAGAACAATGGATTTCGCCAATCAAGATAATATCGTTTACTCACCGAACATTTTGCCAATGGTTTTCGACCGACGCTGTCACTCGTTCTTGTCAACCGCATTAATTGTGTTAGAGTAATATCAATATATTTAATCATCGTTAAAAATATTTTATATCGAAAATATGATAAATTTTTGAATAGTATATAAGTGATTGGACCAATCATTTTATTATTTATTGATTTCGAATCAAGAATCCATATAAAACTTATCAAAAATCTTGAGGTTAAGAGTTAAGACATATGATCTATTAGTCTTGTGATCAATGCATATACCTTTCCAAAATTCATTCTATATAATCTGTCAGATTATGGAAGCGCCATAAGATGCCCAATCCAAACGCTAAACCTACATCCAATTACTTATATTTTACCATATTTTTGATAAAACTACCATTTAGACTATCTATCATAAACATTTTATTTATAGATTATTGGCTCAAGGCTCAAAATTTACTAATAATTTATGAAAATTATTTGATGTCAGAAGGTGCCATTAATTGGAAGTGTTCTACACGGTACAAGTTTCACAAGTACTTATCAAGATTGACTCATAGGTCATAACTAATAACCATGACTCCACTTCCATATATGCGATCGTGCCCATTCTATTGTATAAAAATAAAATAAAGACAATGGTTTTTGTTTGGACACGTGTCATGTTTTCTCTTAGTGAGTAATTTTTTGTTTGTTTTTAATTATCTAAGAAAATTTATTCGAAATTTGGCTTGATTCGGGTTTTGGTGTGGTTTCTTTAATTTCATTTTTGAATTTCGATCTCATTAGTCTTTTAAGCTTTGTTTTGGTTTTGAAATTTTTTTTTATTTTCCTTTCGTATGACTTAGATTCCTGGGATTCTTATGATCCGTCGGCTTAGTTTATGGGAATTGTACCATTAACCGCCGGTTTAATTTATGAAGTTTGAATTGTTAGCCGCCGGTTTGTATATCTTATTAATATTTTATTAATAATATATATTTTAGATGAAACAAAAAAATTTTAATCCGAAAATCCGTACATACATTGGATCGGAGTGAACATTTCGAAGTCGAATGTAAAAAAGTACGACTTCTCACTTTGTTAGTGGAATCATGCCTACATCACTGAACTAAGCACTACTTGATCAAATCTTTCACACGAATGATCAATTTTTGGCTTTGTTTTTTTTTTTTTCGATTGGTAACCATTGTTTTGATTAAGACATTTTTTGTTGTTGCTTTGAAAAAGTAGTTGTAAAATGAAAAATAGATTGGTTAAAACGTTAATAAAGATGATTGGTAATTAGTAGAAAGAATATAATTTTTTTTTCGACACCTATGTTTTTAATTGGTTATTTGATAGGTTTTTAGTATCAGTCCAATATTTTCAAATGTTTTACACGAAATTAAAAAATCATGTTTTTTATGTTATTTTGTTAATAAATTTTTTTTCCACATAAATTAACATTTAAAAATATAAGATATTAAACAATCATTTTATTTGCCTATGTTTTGAACCGACCTTTAATGTGGTTGCCAATCAAATATTATTCATATGAAGGCATATTAATACTCCATTTTTTTTTTCTTCTCCTGGCTTTTGGCAAGGATAAAAAATTTCTCTATCTCTCCTCGTTTTAAATAGCAAAATTTCGCGTTATTTTGTTTCGCATTGAACAATAATAAAATTTTATACTTATATATATATCTAACATAAATTTATATTTATATATATATATATATATATTTTTGTTATTATTCAAATCGTTTTGTACTTATTCTATTTCGCACCGTATTTTTATTAGGTATTTTGACAAATGTTTGAACAAAAAGTAGTAGAATTAAAAAAGAAAAAAAACGAAGTCATTAAAATTCCGGTTGAACGTCCACCTACAGCTAGCCTGCACCACATTTATTTTTCTGTTATAAGATTCGCAATTAATTTGCTTAGCGTTATTATTATTTTATCCAAATTTAATTCTTCGATATTTTAAGTTCCAAAAAAATCCTCCTCCAATATTGTTTTTGTAGGTATTTTTCTCTGACAGCTTGTACTTTATTTTATTTTTTGACTCGTACTTTATTTATTTATTTTCCTAAGTTTTTTTTTTTCCATCTGAGACTGAGCTACAAAATCTATGGCCAGCTTGTACTTCAAAATTTAAATAAAAGCTAATATTGGAATACTGGGGTTTGTTAGTTGTGTCACTTATATCATAATAATTTGTGAACTTTTTTTGAAGCGGTCTAAAAAAAGGTGGTTAATCAAATATTCAAACTCTTCATCGTCAAAATTTTGAAGAGGTCTAAAACAGAGTGCAGTAGTTAACTACTTTTTTATAATATTTTTTAGATTTTTTTTAACAACTATTTTATTAGTAGGTGCTGTTTAACTAGCTACTGATTCTGGATGCAAATATGAATTACTGTTCGTTTAATGACAATTAAACACATAAGCTAAATACTGTATCTGGATGCATATTTAAAACTCATCAAAAAAAAATTAGATATTTCAAATGAGTTTAAAATCAGAGTTTGGATGCAACAAAACTCATCCAAAGTTGTAAAAATCTAAAATAACCTCATCTAAATTCAATAATTACAAAATAACCTACCCCTAAATAATATTGACACAACACCAAATTTCCAAATCGTAAACTCTAAATTCTCAAATCACCATGGATTCGACTGTTCTCATCTAGAATCTGTTCTCACGACGTCTTCGTTTGATTCTCTGGACGGAGAAGCTCGATTTCCCGACGAAGAAGCTTCGAATTCGACGGAGAGCTAAACGGAATATGGGCTCGAACAATCTCACCATCTTCTTCCTTGGCAGCTACAGGTATGATATTATCGTCTTTCTTTAGTCTTCAACGCTTCACCATCTTCCATATATTTGAAGGGTTTCGATGTTTATTATCTTTAGATAGTTCTCTCATGGAAAAAGTCATCCGAAGATTTGTTCTCATCTGATTTTCGATCTGCCATGGCTAAGAGATTTTGTTCTGGTTTTGCTAAGAAGTTAAGAGATTTTGTTTTGGGTTTTGCTAAGAAGCTAAGAGATTCTGTTCTGGGTTCATGCTCTCGTTTTCTCATTTCTTGATATTTTAGTCAGGAATGTCGTTCTTTGTTGAAAAATCAAAAAATTTATAGCAAATACGACGTTAAAATCTAAGAATCTCGATTCAGATAGTTTTGGTGGTGTTAATCAAGATTCTTTAACTGTTAGGGTTTCAACAAATGGATACAGAGATGATTTATTTGTGCTTATGTGATAGTAATGGAGGATGTTTGCTTTTTCTTTTACTAATTACAGAATAATATAGTTTCTTTTTGGCTGGACAATCAAAAGTGAGAACACAATGACATCCGTACCTGGCAGTGATGTGAGTATCTTCCACTCTAATTTATATCATAATGAATGCTTTTAGTTCAAGTATATTGTTAATGTTACTTGGAACACTAGACTCTAGTATGGAGTGACGAACAAACACGATTTTATCTTCAACTACGAATTGAAGAGAAACCGAAGGCAATGTAAGAAACCAGTTGGTGAATGATGCTGGAAGATAGATGATTATACCCAAGTTCTATGATGCATTTGGGGAGAAGCATACATGGATAAAATTTAGGAACAAGTTTAATACTTGCAAGAAGCAATACACATCTTTGAAGAAGTTGACTCACAATAGAACTGGACTTGGTTATCATCCAAATGGGTTCATAGATATGAGTGATGATTGGTGGGAGAAGCGTTGTAAGGTTAGAATCGGCTGCCTTCTTTGTGTTCCATGTTATGTATCTCTAGTTTTATGTTCCATGTTATGTATATATGTTTTTGTTCTTTGATTTTAGGAATGGCCTGGAGCTAGAAAGATAAAAGATAAACCAGTGGCAAACATAGATTTAATGGAACAACTCTTTGGTTCTGTTTATATAAGTGGAGCTGAAGGTTGGAATGCTCAGCAGGATGAAAACCATTTAGACACCATGATGCCAGACGATGATGATGCTGCATCTGAATCATGGCAAAACGATCCTCTTTTTAATCACGATACAGATGTGTCTCATAATGCTCCCTCGGCCTCCAATGTTCCTTCAACCTCCAGTGTCCCAAGACCTAATCGGAAAAGACGTGCAGGACAAGCTATAGCAGAAGGGATTAAGGACATTATTCAATCACGTGATGAGATATTTTCCCACAAGAATCAATTAATAGAGAGCTATCCAGATTATAGTTGTAGTTAGCTTAGGACTATGAGGGTTTTACATTCCTTGCCTAGTATAAGAATGTGGTCTCCATTGTACAAAGCAGCAATTAAACATCTCAAGAAAGATCCTACCAATCGTCAAACGTTTTTAAGTTATGAAGATGATGAGAACATGGTTCTTTATTTGGAGTTTGAGACCGGTGAAAATAGAGATGCATGAGGGAACAGAAGGAATGAGCTGCTTAGTTTAAGTCTTTTCTTTACTATGTATCTGCTTAGTTTAAGTCTGTTGTCTTAAATTCTTCTTTAATGTAAGACATTTTTCATCTATGATCAAAAGATATTTGTCAGATTTCTTGAATCTTCTTTATGCTCAATTTTTTTACTTGTTTTTTATTGGTTATGCAGGATACATTCAGATTTCTAATTGAGGATGATGACATGGATTTGATATTAGATGAGGAAGAGAACATGTACAAGAAATTTATGGAGTTAATTTTGATAGAGAGATGCAAAGGACAAATCGAGGTGGAGGTTGGCGCCGTGTGCAACGGTTTATGTTTGAGTCTGAGAAACAATGCTTCGATATCCTACGCATGAATCAAGGTACATTTATGAGTTTATGTCAGAAGTTATCACAACAATATAAACTTGAAGAATCTTGGCATGTTTTTCTTGAAGAGAGTGTGACAATGTTTATTGAGATGGTTGCACAAGATCTAACGGTCCGGGTCTTAGCTGAACGATATCAACACTCTTTAGATACAGTGAAAAGAAAGCTAGATGATGTTTTAAGTGTTCTGTTGAAGCTTGCAGCAGACATCGTGAAGCCTACAAGAGGTGGGTTTACAAGTCCCAGTCCTGTTCTAGTAAATGATAGTCGGTATTGGCCTTTTTGAGAATTGCATTGGTGCTCTGGATGGCACTCATATACTTGTTCGCCCTCCATCTAAGAATGTGAAACCGTTCAGAGGCAGAAAAGCTGAAGCAATAATGAATGTTTTTGCTATATGTAATTTCAGTATGAAATTCATATACGTATTTGTTGGAGTTCCTGGGAGAGCACATGATACAAAGGTGTTAACACATTGCGCAACACAAGAACTTTTTTTCCCTCATACACAAAACGGTAAGTATTATCTAGTTGACTCAGAGTACCCAACTAGAACTGGTTATCTAGGCCCTCATCGTAGAACTAGGTATCATCTTGATTAGTTTTCGAGGGGAGGACCACTAACTTGCACTAGATAATTGTTTAACCGCATGCCTTCTGGTTTGCGTTCGTTGATATAGAGAATATTTGGTGCTTGGAAAGCGAAATGGAGGGTTTTAGATCGGAAACATCCTAAGTATGAGCTGAGAAAGTGGGTGAAGATTGTGACAGCAACTATGGCACTTCACAATTTTATTCGAGATTCACATTATGAAGACCGTGATTTTGCACATTGGAAAGCGGTAGATGAGTATAAACATCATGGTGATCAAGTTGTAGAACATGGTGAAGAAGATAACATTGAGCATACTCCGTAAGTATCAGCTGGTGATAGAGTAATGGAGATTCTATGTGATGTTATCACGGAAAAGATAGGGAGATGACGTCAACTTCCATATTAGCATCACAAGAGATTCTCCGTGTTCTGAGCTGCCTTTGTTTATTTTCCTCAGCTATTGCAGTTTCATCTCGAGTTGGAGAGCTATTCAAAATAATTATTTGGGGGCAAGAAGATGATGTTTGTTTGATGAAGATTGATGCTTGTTTGTAATTCATTAAAATTAATGTTTAAAGATTTTGTTGACAAGAAGATGATGATTGTGTTTTGTTCAGAGAAAGCATTTTAAATATCAAAATATTTTTTGTGGTGGATTTTTAAATTATGAAGATGATTTTATTTTTTAAATTTAATTAGTTTGTGATATAACATTGATTAGAAATTATTGAATATAAAATTATTTTGTAATAATTTTGTAATAAAACTATTTATGAGATAATATTTATTAAAAAAATAATTGGGTAATTATTTGATTATAAGTATAATTTAAATCATAAATAATAGTATTTAAATAAAATATGAAGTTTTTAGTCATTTTACATTAAATGCGTCCAGATACAAATATAAAAATACTAAACGAACATCATTGCATCCAAATATAATTTTTAGACGCATGAACCGAAAATACAAATGAACATTATCTGGATGTTGCGTCTAGATACTGCATATGAATGTCCGGATGCTGCGTCTAAAAACCAAAACGAACAGCACCGGAATGTTTATAAAAATGGAGCAGTTGCCACTAATATTCCACAATAATGTTTATAAATGCAGCAGTTGCCATTAATATTCGACAATAATGTTTATAAATGCAGCAGTTGCCATTAATATTCGACAATATTGTATTTCATATATTCTGAGTTTTGAAGTAAATGATGCTGACGACATGCTTGAAAACCATCATTCATGACATCACTGCTATGACGCTGGGATGACGTCATATCCCTAAGTTGATACCGATATGGAGTCGGGAGTTCCAAGTATCTTAAACGTGGATATCCGTTTTAAAATCACAATATACTCAGCAAAAAATAATTAAATAATGAATAATAGTGTTTTGACTAAAAAATTTAATAATAATGAATAATAGCGAAAATTTGTAATATTAACATTTAAAAAACAAATTATAATTTTTTTTAAAGTGCAAATTTTTCTGAGTTTTTGTTTTTTTTTTGGTTTTAGATTTAATCTCCTTTTGAGACGTAAGATTATTTTTTAAATCAGAATATCTAAAGGTTAGTTCTGGATACCGGAAGAGATTATGAGTCGAATGTCCGAAACTCCCACGGTTTATCAAAAAATATAAAAAAACAAATAAGGATGTCTATGTGGGTAAAATCGGAAAAACAATATAAGATATAAATTTTAAATATGTCAGAAAAGAGTATCGCATATACTGGATATATGTGTTACAACCAATGTTCAAAAACTCGTTAGGCATTAATCGGGCGGCGAGGATGGGTCTAGCACTGAATCAATTAATCGGAGATTTATAAAGAATTAATCGAATAATAGTTTTAAAACAATGGTCCACCTATAAAAAAAAACTAAAGAAAGCTCGCCTCCTAAAGACACTATTCTGCATGTTCAACCTCGAGGATTGACAGAGTACTAGCCGTTATGAGAGACCAATGATTTCGTCGTTTTATTCTTGTCCACATGTCATTGGTGGATTAGTAGGCAAAGATCACCCCCAACACTTACCATTAAAGTTTTTATTAATTTTTGAAATTCAAATTTATATTATCGATTTTCTAGGATATAACATATGGTACAATAATGTTGATACTTTTTCCTACGACTCATATCTCGTACACAAATTAACTGTTAGTTAAATTTTGATGACAATACAATAATAGTAAATATTATAATTATATTCTTTCTGTTTAACAAAAATGTTATTTTAAGATTTTATTTTTATTTTAAAAATAGTGTCGTTTTCTATTTCCAATGCATAATTTTGTACCAAAATCCAGTTTTAACCCTACTATTTTAGTGTATTAATTCGAGAAAAAAATATTTAATGTATTAATAAATAGTAAATTGGAATTTTTACTAGTTTTCTTAATACTATATGTATGAAAATTGTAGAATAACACTATTTGTAAAGTGGAGTGAGTACTAGTCTACAAATTTTGTTTGAAAACGATTTCATCAGTTCTAAACCGAAGTAGAGAACGGAAGCCACGAGACAGTGTAGATTTGGAAGCGAGGCGGGACGGATAGTTTTTGTTCTCCACTCTCACATAATTGCTTGAAGGTTTTTTCAGAAAACAAACGCATTTCTCCAACAAATAATAATAAAATATTAGAAAAAAGTTTTGTCAAATTTGGTTGCATTGTGTACGGGGGGGGGGGGGGGGGGACAACATTACCAAAATTGGTGTGGTAAAGTGCGTATTTGTTTTGTTTTACTTTTTTTTTTTTTTTTTTTAAATCAAAATTTTGGGGACTAGTAAGATTGGACATATACTATTCACCGCACATCGTCTCGATCTTTCCCAATAAATTATCAAGATGGCTTCTCAAACTACAATCTATGTATGGAAAGGACATAATGAAAAAAGACATCACAATGACTACCACCATTACTTCCACATTTTTTTTTTTTTTTACTGTATTTCTTTTATCACTTTTCGAAAGGAAGACATTTTGGAGTTACATGAATGTTAAGTAACAGTAGAGCTTAAGAGATATAGACAATTATACAACTTCACCTCTATGAGCAGTCTTAGAGTAAATATTTAAGATAGGTGTGAGCCAATGAAGATGAAGGATGTTGAGCAACCTAGCCTTAGTGTCAAGACCAGCTAACCTTCTTTGTAAATCGATTGAACCTCTTGGATTATTTGTGCCGAAGGCTTAGTTTCGTCACGATTAAGTCGAGATTTTCTTTTTTTTTCATATCTCATAAATTGTTGCGGAAAAAACTATGGTTTCCAAACCAACATTGGATAAAATTATAGAATTTTCTGGAGACTAAACCACCAAATCAATATACGTCGCCGGTGTGAACCATCTTCAATCTCCATCACCAACACCGAGCATCAATTTGATCGGAAGCTCTGATTTTTGGAGAATGAACACGACGAATCGAGAAGCGCAGATGGTTGAGGCAACCCATCTATCGCAAACAATAGATCACTTAGAATGAACACGTCTGACCACCGCCAAATTCCTGTCACACGCGGCACCACCTACCCACGCGGCACCACCTCCCCGAACCGCCATGAGGCGCTTTCCGCCACGGAACTAGACCTAGGCCTTTTGACGATGATGAACCCAAAGGACGAACGGCTAGAATACTCCAATCACTCATTACTCTTCTCTGGCATGCTCTCTTGTAGTCTAATGTACTCCTTAATCTTAATGAAATGAGCAAAACCGATTTTGCCCCTTAGTTTGGGGATTTATGATTTTTAAAAAATCAAAAAATTGGCCAATCAAATAAAAGAAATATCGTCCAATGAGATGCATCCAATCCATCTCCAAATCGGATTGATATCGACCCGAAAACAGGGCTTCGTCGTCGACCTGAAGTTGAAGTTGAAGCTCCGTCGAAGCTTGAAGCTGGCCTCCATTTCCACATTCTAGTTGAAGCTTGAAGCGCATCCCGTCGATTTGCAGCAACGTCCATTCCGATTCATCCCATCTATCCGCCATATTGAGCTCGTCTTTGAGCTCGACATTGAAGCTTGAAACTTGAAAATTGAGGTGAGTTCTTCTAGGTGAGAGCTTGCAAACTGTTATGTTGATCCAATTAGATGTATGATTTCGTTGTTTTATGTTTTGAATTTGATTACGGATTTGGGGATTTTAATTGAATGGATTTAGGAATTTGGTATGCACACTGGGTGTGAATCGATTCTGGATTTTAGTGGTTGAATCGTAGGTAGATTAGGATTAGAATTATCCATATATTGAGCTTAGTCACCGTATCCGTATCCAAAATTTCCAAATTTGCAGATATAGAATAACTAGTAGAAATGGTGTTACTGAGAAAAGTGGTATAACAGGTACAACTGGTATTACCGATGAAAGTAAATATGTGGTAGTGCAGTTATTTAATTTTTTTTCCAGGATATACAATGAAAAAAACAGTCATATATTTTGAATATGGAGGGAAATACGTAGAGACAGGAGATGGGAGTCGATAGATTTCAAAAGAAGCTAAGTTGTACGGTTTATCGTTTAAGGAGGAGCTAACTTATCCAGTGTTAGTGGATAGGATATGCAGAAAGATTGGGATAGACAAAGCTACGAGAAATGTGTAATTGAATTACATTCTATTGCTATTGAAACCTCTAAAAGTTTTGATTATTTTGGATGATGATGACGTTGATGGTTATCTATCGAGCATGGATAAAGAACAATGTAGAAGTGCCTTGCATGTGGAAATAAATGAGTGCGAGGAGCAAGTTTTAAGAGGAGAGGGAGGTAGTTCATTTGGTCGGAATTATGGCGAGATGGATTCAAATGCTAGAGTAAACGATGGTGTGATTATTCTTGTCGATGAACCATAGCAACATGATGGGCCGATGGATAAAGAAGGTGTCGGAGATGGTGAGAATGTAGCACGTGATGATGTGGATGACGGTTTTGATGACGGTTTTGATAACGGTTTTGGTAGAGATGAATGTCTTGAGCTTCCATCTGATGAAGAAGAAGAAAAGTTTGTAGAGGAAGGGAAAGATGGTACGGGTATCGAATTAGGGCAGGAATTTGTGAGCAAGGAACAAGTGCAGAGCTTAGTGTTGAGAGTTTCACATAAGGAATATTTTTAATTCGAAATATTAAATTCGGATACTTGGAGATACATGGTCAAATATCCTGTAGAAGGATGTAATTGGTATCTCTGAGTGTCGAGGCCTGAGCATTCAAAGCAACAAAATTGGTCGGTTAAAGTATACAGGAAGATGTATTTATGCTCTCGCGCAACTGCGAGTACAACGAAGAACAAAAGGAAAAGCAATCCAAAATTAGTTGCAGATGTTTCACAAGAAGATTATCCTGATTCATTGGAAACGCCAGCTCCTAAAGCTCTCATGGATGTGGTTCAGGAAAAAGTTGGAGTGAAACCATCATACTCAGCTGCTTTGAGAGGGAAATACCTAGCTACAGCTGTTGTGCGTGGTAGTCCGGAAAAGAGTTACAAGATGCTGCCTTTGTATTTGTACATGTTGGAGAAATTGAATGTTGGGACAAAAACAAGTTTGCTGTTGGAGAAGGAAAAAGGTTCAAGTATTTATTCGTTGTTTTGGGATCTTGCATCGAAGGGTTTAGGACGATGAGGAAAGTTGTAAGTATGGATGCAACTTTTCTCAAATATGGTGGTGTACTTGTAATTGCCACAACTCAGGATCCGAACCACCATTTTCCCATTGCATTTGGGGTATTGGATGGTGAAAAAGATGCTAGTTGGAAATGGTTTTTTACTATGCTGTTGACTGTTGTACCGGATGATCCAGAAATGGTTATCCTTAGTGACAGAAATGCAAGCCTCATCAAGGCAATTGCTGATGTGTACCCGAAGTCTGAACATGGGTTTTGTGTGTATCATTTGTCGCAGAATGTGAGAGAAAAAGCTTCTAGCGGCAAGAAAGATATAGTTGGAAGCAAATTCAGGGAGATATCGGGGATTTATCAACAGGTTGAATTCAACAAGGAGTATGGAGATTTTAGGATACGGTACCCTAAAGTAGCCGAGTATTTGGATAACAGTGTGGATGTTTCTAAATGGGCAATGTGTTATTTCAAAGGAGCAAGGTACAACATAGACACTACAAATAGTGCAGAATCTTTGAATAATGTTTTAAAGAAAGCAAGGATGTACGCTTTAGTACCTATGATTGATGCGATAGTTAGAAAAATCGCAGAGTGGTTCAACAAACATAGGAAGAAAGCCGCTAGTGGACTGAGCACCCAAAAAATGGTGCCATTTGTGGAGAATGAATTGCCCTATAGATGTAAAGTAGGGAGCAAATTAAAGGTACTAACCACCTTATGATGCGAAAGATGCGTACAATGTGTTTCTACACATATTACTGCATGAAAACTTTGGAAATAGAGAAGAATTACCAAATAATCTTTGTACAAAAAAAAATTAATTTGATAATGGTATAACTACTAGAAAGTTAAAAACCCGAAAAGTACAACTGTTTGATTTTATGTACAACCAGAGAGACAACTATTTGATAAATTCTGATTAAAAACATGTTTTCCACGTTTTTTCAAAATTTGAATTGTTTTTAAAAATTTTAAAAAATTCCGCCTAAAACGAAATTTTCAGATTTCCAGTAAAACAATTATTTTTCATTTTCGGATTAACTCCATTTCTCATTTTTTCTTCATTTCTAGGAGTTTCAGAGAAGAGAGAGGTGAAACTTTCTGAATCAATTCGACAAAGGTAGGGGTTTTCGATTGCGAGTTTAGGGGTTTCAATTTTGGTTTTAGGGGTTTTCGATTGCGATTTATCGTCTAAATTGGTTGAATGCATTGCCACAGCAACATGCCCCATCACAGAAGTTCCGAGTTTGATTACGGCGCGAACAACAGCAACACCACATCTTTGGGATCTAGCATTCGGCCATTCACAGAAGATGAATCTGGCGTTCCTAGCCGATGCTATTGTGGTGCTAAACATGTGATTAAGACCACAACAAGTGGTCTGAATTTTGGGAGAAGATACTACAATTGTGATTATAGTGATGTAAGAATTTCATAACAAAGTTTATATATTTCTGGTAAAAGTTTGATTCAAATTGGCCCGATTGATTATTGATTAGGATGAAGATTGCCACATTTGGAAATTTTGGGATGACGCAAGTATGGAGGAGTTACGTGATATCAAGGCCAAAATGCATCTTGGTTCAGAGATGTGAGGAAGAGAAGGAGAAGGTTAAGGAGATGGTCTCGACTCTTGAAAGATCTGACAATGAGATTAAGGATATGGTTGTCAAACTTCAGACCATTGTGTTTGGAGAGAAAGAGATGAAGCTTAAGATTGGCGTGCTGGTTGGTGTTATTTTGGTTATCCTCTTTTACTGGTTTTTTTAGCTTGTTTAAGTACTTGTAATTTTGATACTACTAGGTATAACTAGTAAAACTATTGCCATGTTTGCTAAAAACTTTAACTCTTTTATCTTATGTTTTTATCCCTTATGTTTAATCCCTTAACTTCATTATAACTCAACACTAAAAACCTTGACCAATATACTAGAAACGACACATCCATTCATGTTTGGGTTTATAGTTTCCAAAACCAAACTACATGCAAACAAAAACCAAACGTACTGTCCTAGTACCAATCTAAAAAGACAAAACAACATAAATAGAGGAATGTCCTAAACAAAGGGATGTCCTAAACAGAGGAAACAATAGTGTTTAAGAAACATTGTGGGCACGCGTGTTTGGCTTCGAATAATGCCCTGTGACAAGTTTTGAATAACTCCTCTTCTTACTCTTTTTCTCTGCATCCTTCTTCTCCGCATCCTTGTTCTCCTCAGCCGTAGCCACTTCCTTCTCACCACCAACTACTTCTTCAGCCGTAGCCACTTCCTCACCTGTATCCCCTTCCTTCTCACCACCAACTACGTCCTCAGCCGTAGCCACTTCCTCACCCGTATCCACTTCCTTCTCACCACCAACCACTTCTTCCAAACCACCAAATACTTCCCTCAGTGGAACATACTTTTCCACATGCGTGATTCTTGTTTCGAAGTCATCAAGCTTCTTTTTCACCTTCCTTTCCATGTATGTCATCTGCTCACCGGCTTGCTTGAATCCAGCTTCCATAATTTCTTTCAAATCTGCATTGTCCTCAGTCACACTCTCCTTCTTATTCTTCTTCACAACCACATTTTCATCTTTCCAGCCATCCACATCTTGGTCGTACAACTCTTCAAAATGTATCTTCTTCTTTTCAACCAATAGGTGCTTCTTCCAACAATCAACAATTACATCATCATAATCACCATCCTCATTAGGGCCATCCATGATTCGCATCATCAGAGAAAGCTCATCCGAGTTTGGTTCCATGAGACTTTGAACATCCTGTGATAAAAAGACTAATGATAAATCTAACCAATGATTAAAAACACCAATGATAAATCTAACCAATGATAATATGATAAGGATAACTACTTCACAGTAACATGATTTCTAATCTTTGTACTGCCAAGTGCATCATTAGTTTCAGAAAGTGAAAATTTTCTCATAGAACTTGCTTTGAACTTGGTCTTGCACATCCTAGAGCAGCCACTCGACGCACCTCTAACATCTTTTCTGAATTTTTTTCATCAAATCAGAGATTACTCCAAACGCTAGAAACTACACATATTAACATTAAACAAATGATCACATAATCACATAGTCAAAGGGCATACACTAAACTATTAAATCACAACCTCATCATTACTTCCAACAGAATAATAAAACTTGGAAAGCAAAATGCTGGTTTGGTGACTCCATTACATTTTCCTATCATATGGAACATCTCTTTCATAATCACATCTCTTTAAATATCAAAACAACTAATTAGAATTTGATACATGTTATAATTACCATTTGTTTGCTCGTTTTGCACTGCTTGTTCTTCATAATTTGCTTGTCCTATACTATTTCGCTCGCTACACTTGTCTTGGATTGTCAAATCCATTATCACTATTCAAAATCTGAATTTCTAATATAATATTGAGAACGTGACAGAAATATAAATAGATGTTAAGCCACGTTGTATAATATTCTCTCTGACTTAAATGTATTTTTTAAGTTAGCTTATAAGAAATCGAAAGGGAGTTGTACAGAAAATAATTATAATATATTTAGACATCAAAATTTTCGATCATATATCTTACGATTAAATACAACATGTGTTTGACAAAAAAAAAAAATACAAAATTTGTCCTTTTCGAAAATCCCTCAAAACCACTCCATACAATTATATATTCGGTGGATTAAAAATCACACAAATAATAGACATATTGAAGTAACAAAATTTCCATTTTAAAAGCATAATTTATTAAGACAAAGAGATGTAATATATGATTTATACCATCTCCAACCTATTCATTTATAGATATCACTTTAAATAGAGTAATTTTAAAATAGAAAAATTATTACTATATTTTACCTAAAAAGATATTTCAAGTATATTCTTTTTTGTATTAAATTATTAAGTTCCAAATAATACTTGGAGTATTACTATATTATACGAATAGTATTACTCCAAATATAATTAATATTAATTTATATTTGGAATAATACTATTAGTATATAACAGAGTTTAAAATAAAAAATAGATTGAGGCTCGAATTACCCTCTTGTCATAGTCCACATTTAAATTCGTGAGTTGTTTAAAAAAAAAAAAGGAAGAAAAAAAGTTAATTGAGTAGGGCCGACTACAGTAGATAGATTAAATATATTATATATATATACACGATCGATGCACATCGCATACATACTCAAAGTCAAGCCTTCATTTATCTCTTCCCCTTTAGCTTCTTCTTCTTTAATTTTTGATATCAAATTTTTGATGGCGGCAAAGTTGATATCCACCGGTCTCCGTTACACTACTTTGCCGGAAAACTATGTCCGGCCAATCTCCGACCGTCCACGTCTCTCCGAAGTCTCTCAGCTCGAAGATTTCCCTCTCATCGATCTCTCTTCCACAGATCGATCTCGTATCGTCCAACAAATCCATCAAGCTTGCGCCCGATTCGGGTTTTTTCAGGTACCTAATTATACAGATATATGTATAGACATATACGTCGAGATGTTTTGCATCAATTAAAGATATATCTATCTATATTCTTTTTGTATTCTCTTATATTGAAAAAGAGTGTTGCACATATAGATTAACGTGAGAACAAAATAGCTATAAAATGATTATATATATAGGGACCTATAAAAAAAACTATAGAATCTAAATAGATAAATGATAGTCTTAAAATAGCTATATAAATCTATTTTTAGCTATTTTGGGTAATTCTGCCATATCAGAGATCACCAATTAAATAAGAACGTGACACATATCAAAAAATCTGGTAGATAGTTTTATTTATTGAAAACATGGAAATATTGTTTATAAAAGCTATAGACAAATACAAAAATAATAGAATAATTACTACAAAAATATTTGAGAAAGAAAATGCAAAGTAAAACTAGAACTAAAATTTAAAAAAAAAAAATTGGTGTAATTAAGTGCTTACTTGAAAGAAGGAGGGTTTGAAGGCCACTCGGACCAAAAAAATATATATATATCAAGAAAATGTTATTTTTTCCACTGATATTTTATTATTTTCTATGCTGATTATTTTCATTGGAGCATATATATATATACTAACCCTTGGACAACAACACAATAATATATCTCAAGCATTTAGACTTTAGCGTACTTAATAATTATTGTATTTTTCATGGCTAATCTCTCAATGGTTCTAGGTCATAAATCACGGAATCAGCAAAGAAACAATAGATGAGATGGTGAGGGTTGCGAATGAGTTCTTTAGCATGTCTATGGAGGAAAAAATGAAGCTCTATTCAGACGATCCGACAAGGACAACGAGATTATCCACAAGCTTCAATGTAAAGAAAGAAGAGGTTAACAATTGGAGAGACTATCTTAGACTCCATTGTTACCCTATCCACAAATATGTCCATGAGTGGCCTTCAAACCCTCCTTCTTTCAAGTAAGCACTTAATTACCTCAATTTTTTTTAAAAAATTTAGTTCTAGTTTTACTTTGCATTTTCTTTCTCAAATATTTTGTAGTAATTATTCTATTAATTTTGTATTTGTCTATAGCCTTATAAACAACATTTCCATGTTTTCAATAGGTAAAACTATTTATAAGATTTTTTGATATATGTCACGTTTTTATTTAATTGGTGATTTCTGATATGGCAATATGTCACGTTTTTATTTAATTGGTGATTTCTGATATGACAGAATTATCCAAAATAGCTAAAAATAGACTTATATAGCTATTTTAAAGCTATCATTTATCTATATAGATTTTATAATTTTTCTTATAGGTCCCTATATATAATCATTTTATAACACACTTTAATATTTAGAGTTAATTAGGTAGAAAATCGAAAACTTTAGTATATTTAGGAAACTAACTAAAATTTTCGGAATTCTTTTAGAAAACAACTGGTAGTTTTTCTAATATTTTGGTTAGTTTCCTAATTTGCATATAATTTTTGATTATCACATGCAAATACTTCAATATTTATTAATGAAACCAAATGCTACCTATCAAAAAGAGAATATAAAGTGAGGTAGATCTTCTAAACATTTTCTTGTATCATGACTCCTAAGAAAACACAACAAAACAAAACTAGAGCAAGCACTTCCTTTCTCTTTACAGTTTAGATGTATCTGCAGTTGGAAAAAACCTTAGTGTGATGCATTTTCCTCATATCATATTGTCTATTATATATTACACCATTATAAAACATACAAGCATATATGACCAATTTATAGCACCATAATATTGTTATTTATTTTAAATAATGAGGATATTGGTATATTCATTATGAATATATTCAATTAAAAATATAACAAAGTCTATTATTCGAATTTGAATAAAAGAAAATTCGACCTTCCTTTGAGTCAAGTCAACTCTTTTTGTTGTTATTCAAACTGGCCCTTTAAAAAAATATAATTTAACAAGTGGTCCCCCGTTTGGTTATGTTTACTGAATTGGTTCCCCATGTGATCACATGGACTGCTAAGATTTATCAAATCTCATATACTTATGCATATATATACACATGTATACGTGGCTTTCGGCCTTATTATAATATTTGGAAATAGGAAGCGTTCAACCAATTTTTTATGTTTTCCAAAACCGTGTGAATCGCTTCGACCGACTAAGTAGGTTTCGACCATATCAATATGGTACCCACATGTTGTTATCCCCATCCACACACGTATACATACACACATATATGCACATTACATATAAATGTCAGATAATAGCGAGGTAAAGATTGGATAAGAACAATACATGTAGTTAAAATTACTACTCAAACAGATAATGTTGATAATTAAAATCGCTATTCGAACGGATAATTATTGATAATTCGAATAATATTAATAAAAAATTTGTTAAATTTTGAGATAATTTTAGAGATAATTTTTAGAAATGGTGGATAATTTTTAAAAATATTATAAAAACCATATTCGAATTATAAAATGAATGATATTTATCTTCTTTATATAATTTTAAAAATGTAATTATCCAAATGGGTAATTGGATAACCAGGTAATTATCCGACCTTTATCCATTTAAATAAATTATCGTTACCCAAACGAGTAATATCAACAATCTTTATCTGAAAAGGTCAGGTAATTTCAGTCGAATAAGGATAAGATCGGATTATCCGATCCGAAATAGGCATACATATATATATATAACTATATTTAAAATAAGTAAAAAGAAAATCATATTAACAAAAGAACATATGAAAAATGAGAATTTTTGAAAAATAACACTTTTCAAAAATGTCATCATTCTAAAATATTTTCAAAAATATCAATAAAATTATATTATTTATCCAAAATAATATTTAGGTTTGGATTAACTATTTTAGGTTTATGGTTTAGTTTTTCAGGTTTAATATTTGTTGTAGATAAAAATATTTTTTAGGATTTAGGGTTTAGAGTTTTAAATCCTAAACAAAAATCTTAAATTCTAGATCCTAAACCATAATCCCTATAAAATTCTAATTTCAATAAATAAAGATAATTTAGTCAATTTACATTTAATGTATATTTTATAAATGATATTTTTGAAAATGAACAACATATAACGATATTTTTGAAAATGTCCATAAATAATATTTTTAAAAATGGATAACGCATTACGGTATTTTTGAAAATGTACACAATAAAAATGATATTTTTGAAATTGTAAAAAAAAAAAAGTCGATAAAGATATGTTGGTGAAAAAGTACGAGCAGAGATTTGTAGCAAAACCATACGAGAAAACTTACAAACTAAAAAAAAGACTTAAAACTCAGTCATCCGACAAATCTCCAACTGGACTGTTACAAAATTAAGAGTCAACAGAGACAAAACTAGTAGTGCTTATAATATTTTAATTCGACACCTTTTATCGTTAATTTAATTTAATTTGATCACTTCTTAATATCCGAATTGTCATTAATCGGATCCTAATTGATATCATAGCAACTTAAGTACGAGGGCAGCTTCGATATTTGCTTCGACTTACAGACAGATTCAACCGATTGATTCTTTAATATTTTAAGAACGTGGACATGGTTAAATTAAATATCACTACTTGACAAAAATATTACTATTATATAAGTGAAATGGTTAGTCATAACCCTCTAATATATAATAAATATACATATGTAAGGTTACGGGGAAGAGACGTCACTTGTAAACCGCGTTGACGTCAGCGTCGTGATATCATGCCACTCTCATTTTTAATTTCATATTGATTTTTTAATTATTATTATTGATTTTTGTTTTTTTTCGCCGTGACTCGGTCTTTGATTTTAAGACATCGATGGTGTCATTTTGTTTTTTTTCTTACTTTTTGTAAATTTTTAGCCACAATTTCCTCGGATTGGTTCGAAGCTGACAACGTGCACCAGTACTATTCATTTTTCTTCGACGGGATCATCTTTTCATTTTTCAAAAAAAAAAACCGTTAATAATTTTTTTTGTTTGAAAAGTAATACTGCAAAGATTTATTTTGGTTAATAACAAACAAAAAAACTATAACATAAAAATTAACCAATTGATTAGAAAGAGATAGAGAGAAATTGGTTAGTTTATAAATTATACTCACTCTTTTCCATTATATAAAATTTTCTAATTAAAATTGCGGAGTTTAAAAAATATATAAATATTAGTTTTTGTTTTGTCTTTTTATATTAAAAATATCATTTAATATATAATTAAAAATAAATCAACCAATAAGAAAAAATACTGGAACAAATCACATAAAATGGAACAAAAAAATAACTCTAAAACATCTTATATAATGGAACGGAGGAAGTAGTTTTTTTTTATTATATCACCAATTTTTTCTACTGCAAATCTGCCAGATATTTTCTGAACCCTATAAAAAATAAAATAAAACATGGTTGTATATTAAGATTTAAAGTACATTTAAATAAATAATATTGGAAATTATTTGAAAAATCAAAAAGGTATAATAAACCATAAGCTCTTAAAAATTAAGTAGGAAGTTATCAGTCATTTTTTAATACATATAATTGAAAATCTTTCTATCAAATAAAGAGCAATATTAACAAAAAAAAATAATACTAATAACGAGCAATAAAGAACACTAGAAGAAAAGAAAAAAAGAATACCCACATTGCAAAAATGATAATTAGTTTAGTTATTTGTTTAAGACCCCACAATTAGTAGACAAAAAAGTTTCATCTTTCCTTTATTTATGCAACGTTTTAATTTTCCCTAAACAAGCTTATACAAATGTCATTTTTAAAGCATGGCCCCTTAAAATCAGGGGTCCAATACGGTGGGCTCGTAAAACTGTGCGAGGACCGGTTCATAAACAAATTGTTAAACTATGTTGAACTAAAGAATTACATTCTCGATTATTTCAAGCTCCGGGTTTTGCGTTTACATATGAAGAGTTTTTTTTCTTTTAACTTTTTGAATCATGAAATATTTCAGTTTTTTTATAAAATATATGTGTAAATTGCAAACGTAAACATCATGGGACATCAATCGACGCAAACAAAATAATGGTAAAGTTACGTAATTAGTATGAGTTCCAATGAATGCAATGTATCATGTTCAAAAATCTACGTACCCAATTCTTATTGGTCAGATGCATATTGACCATTTAACAATTTGAATATAGCTAACTTTGGGTGTATTTGTTTTTTCCAGGGAAATTGTGAGTAAATACAGTAGAGAAGTAAGAGAAGTGGGATTTAGAATAGAGGAATTGATATCAGAGAGCTTAGGTCTAGAAAAAGATTACCTGAAGAAAGTGCTTGGTGAACAAGGTCAACACATGGCAGTCAACTATTATCCTCCATGTCCTGAGCCTGAGCTCACTTACGGTTTACCTGCTCATACCGACCCAAACGCCCTCACCATTCTTCTCCAAGACACTACCGTTTGCGGTCTCCAGATCTTGATCGACGGTAACTGGTTCGCCATTAATCCACATCCTGATGCTTTTGTCATCAACATTGGTGACCAGTTACAGGTAACTACTACTTATATCAAAGAATATGATCTATCGAAATATTCTAGTGTTGGTCTAGAGATAAAGATCTTAGAATCAGGCCCGGTCTAAAGTATAGGAGCTTCGAGTTTTAAATATCTAATGCCAATATTTAGAGAAAAAGTTGTGATTTTTTGATTTTCTGCCGGACATCCGGAAACGTTGAACCGACTTTGTTTAAATGTGTGTTTTCAGGCATTGAGTAACGGAGTTTACAAAAGTGTTTGGCATCGAGCCGTAACAAACACTGAAAAGCCAAGACTATCGGTTGCGTCGTTTCTATGCCCAGCCGACTGTGCTATCATGAGCCCGGCCAAGCCCTTGTGGGAAGCCGAGGACGTCGACGAGTCAAAGCCAATGTACAGAGACTTCACTTACGCAGAGTACTACAAGAAGTTTTGGAGTAGGAATCTGGACCAAGAACATTGCCTGGAGAACTTTTTAAACCACTAAACACTATATATACATATATGCCTTTGTGTTTGTCTAGTAGGCATATAAATATACGTATCGATATTTCTTTTAAGACGTATGATAATAATAATAACCATTTATCAGTTCTAGCTAGACTATTATGGACATATTTGTATGTGTGTTGAATAATTTATTACCACGGTGTCCAACAATTAATAAAAGTATGGTCCGTACTTCGTGGTCATAAAGACTCATAACTTTAACTTATCTAATATTTTAGTTCTTCGATGCCGAGAATATATTACCCGACTCGGTTCCGAAACAGCCTGGTTAGCGTACTTAAGGCCCAACAAAAGATCATCATCCAAATTGGGCCTATATATGATTGATGATTTCGCGAAAGTCTACTAATTATGAGATTTATATTTCCACAGAGATTTCGACTACAAAATTTGGAAAGTTGCAAAAAAAAAAAAAAATCAGATGTTTTACAAAGAAATCTAACAAAAAAATCAGCTGTATTTTAAGACACTGAAACGGTGCAAATAAATCCCTAAAAACTAACAGTGGTAAGTGATTAATGGATAACGAAACTGATCGTTTAAGTTAATGTGACAGTGTTTAGGTTTCAAGACAAAAACATAAAAATTTAATGTGCGGAAACTTGAGGTTGATCTTGATCTTGTTTTGGGATAGAAAGAAACTCGAAAACTCAGGATTTCTGTTCGAAATTTTTGCCTTCATCGAGTTATCGAATAAGTTTTCGCTTTAATTGTTTGATCCGAAACCTTGATTTTCGATTTCACTATTTATGTTCGTTTTATGTTTCGATTTGGATATGAATTATATTCAAAGTTTGACTTATGTTATAATGTCACATTTTAAATTGGATTTATGTTCCAATTTGGATAGAAATTATGTTCTTTTTTGTCAACAGATAGAAATTATGTTCAAAGCTGGGTTTTTGCAAATAATACGTCATTTACTTGTTTAAACATATAGGATGGGTTTCAGGCAATATACTTTAGATTCACATGCCAATGTTTGATGATACATTGTGTTTCAAACCAAGTTTTGTATATTTATATATCTATCGATCTACTTCAGAACAAGTTTTGCAAACCAAATTCTTATACTCCCAGCTTGCAATGATGATGTGTTATGAGTTAGCCAAAGATAATTGAAGCCATTATTATTATTATTAATTTATTTGTTTAATTACTGGAAGAGAAATTAGGAATAAAAAAATGTTTTTTTTTTGTTTGGATAAAAAGGAATTGTGAATGCAGCCATTCTTTAGAAAATAAAACCTAAGAACAAATCATGAAAATGAAGTAAATTTGAACCAATATACTGAAAAAAAAAAAATAGATGCCTTGGCATAGCGAAAAAATAAATAAATGAGATATACAGATGAGGACAGGAACCATCGTTGCATCAAGGAGCTTTGACTGGATTGAAATCTTGTTCCTGATTGTTTTCATAATAAATTATTTTTTTCCCCTCAAAGAAGCTTAGATCATCTGTAACGTAGACCACCAATTCTTGACACTCTTAAACAGATCCAACGATATTGGTTTCTCGGATCTCTGGAGAAAATGTTTGGAGAAAATGTTTGAACCATTTGGCTGAATCTTTAGCATACCGTTTTAGATTATCTGAATAGTCAACGTAATACAAACCAAATCTCACTGCATATCCATGTTCCCATTCGAAATTATCCAGCAACGACCATGTGAAATAGCCTTTCACGTCGCACCCATCCTCACTGCATATTAATATAAAGAATATTAATTAGGAGCTTATTAATCGGTTTTTATTCAGATATATAGTAAAATTCTCTTACGTGATAGCCTTATGGAGTTCTTGAAGATGTTTTTGGTGGTAAACTATTCTCTTTGTGTCTTTTAGCATCTGCTCACGTGTTACTGTTCCAATTTCGTAGTCATCGAATCCTACAATATATTTCATGTGTAAATATATAATTTTACATAAACAAAAGTGGATATTGATGATTAGTAAGAAATTTTCTTGAAATGTTTCTAACGTTCTTACCGTTTTCAGTTATGTAAATAGTTGGATTGTTGTATTTATTTTTAATATAGTTAAGAATCTTTCTGATGCCTTCTGGATATGAATAGAGAACTTTGGTTTCATCCTGAAATTGAAGGAAAAACGAAAAAAAAAAAAAAGAGTTATAGTTAAGCATTGTTGTTCTACAATCTATAATTTACATCGAAGTTATAGAAATAGTTTGAGTAATATTAAAGTTCATACCGATTCTGATGAGATATAGTCGCCTTTACGATTCGTGACTGATCATTAACAAAAAAGAGAGAAATATAATATCATTAGCTGTAGGTCCATTATCAATTTCTTAAATAAAGCCAAAACACATTAGAAAGCCAAATATAAGCTCTATGATTTAGGTACTTACATTTGTATTTGAGGTTTTGGTCGGTCGTGAAGCGAGGCCGTGAAGGATCCGCGTGAAGATGGTGAGCGACGAACCGAGCAGTGTAGTAATTTATTCCAATGAAATCAAATGAATTTTTGACCATTTCAGATTGCTCTTTGGTAAAAGAAGGCAGTCTATTTCCGGCATTTTTCTTCATCGTTTTTGGATAGTCCCCAAAGACTAGAGGATCGAGATGCCTAGGTAAATCATAAGATAAAGCAAGATTAGATAATGATTAAATAACATGAAAGAAGTTTAGTATAGATGATGACTTACCAACCAGTATTGGAAGCAAGAGCTCGTTCAACTGCTTCTTTATCAGCATCGCAATCAATATCAAAAGGCTCGAACCAATAAGGAGACAGTACTATGCCTATCTTGGCATCTTGTGAAATCTGTTTCAAAATTACAATCAATCAAAAGGTTATTTCTTTTGTGATAGCTTGTTGTCAATGTGTCACCATCCAAGTTCAAATCAGCTTTGATCACACCAAAAAAAAAATTTCTTTAAAGGGATAGTTTTATGTACCTTGTCACATTTCCTAAACTCCTCAACGGCAGCGGCGTGAGCAAGAAGAAGATGATGAGAGACCAAATAAGGCTCCGTACCCGAATCACCGGCTATACACAAACTGTTTACCCATTTTGAACATCGACCCTTTGCCTTATTACCCGCGTCATAACCCGCAACACTATAAACATATGGCTCGTTGAACGTTGTCCACAGACTGACCTTGTCTCCAAACTCTTTGAAACATAATCTCGCATAGTTTCGAAAATCATCTCTGTATGAAACGAGGCAACAACAAAGAAATGTCAAAAGAACAAACATGATGATAGCGGTATTTTGCTATCGTATATACATGGTATAAATATCTTCGAAGGATCTAAGCTTTTAACTTACATGATTCGAGGACTTAAGAAGCTACCATACTCATCATCAAGGGCTTGAGGGATATCCCAATGATAAATAGTTACAAAAGGTTTTATACCTGCGCATGTTTGTTTGAATATCATATGATGAGAAACATATCAAAACCAAAACTTAAAATTAATTAATTCAGCATATATGAGTCTGACCATTTTTGACAAGTTCATCAATAAGATTCTTGTAGAATTGAACCCCTTCTTTATTTACCCCGTCACTTAATTTTCCACCTGAAAAATTCAACAGTTGAATAAGTAAATAACAATGTGACAGTTTCCAAAATTGAAAAGGTAGTTAATTCGTTGACCAAGAAAAATAAAAATAAAGAAAAGGTTGTTAACTTTGAAAAAAAAAAAAAAAATCCAAAATTGTACTTACTTGGTAATATTCTTGACCAGGAGAGGGAAAATCTGAAACTATCCATATTCATTTCCTTTATCAGTTTGATGTCATCCTGCTCATTTTATATATATCCATTTACATTAATATAAAGCTTTTTTTTTTTTTTTTTTGATGACTCTTCCTAGGTTTTAAGCCCAGACTAATCTCCTGGGGAGAAACAACCCACTGATAGATCCCCGGTTTTCAATTGGGCCGAAAGTAAAGGCCCATATCCGTGTGGGTGTCCAAGACAATGTGTTTTTTTGTTTTGTATAGCAGGTGGATCGAACCTGGAACGCTTTGACGTCCCAAACCCGTCTTTTTACCACTTGACCACAAGGCTCCGGACACGTGAATATAAAGTTATTGCATCACGAAAAATAAAATGGAATATATTATTAACTTAAAGCTTAGTCATTTTCTATATACAAAATACGTCCCACCCATTTCTTAAGAAAATATTTCATAACTAAATCACGGTGCAAATTTGCAAATGGCCAAAAATGCAGAAAAAAAGGCAACATTTTTTTTTCTAAAAAAGAGATTATATACAAAGCCATAAAAAGAACACACCTTATAACGATGATAAAAATCAACGGCTACATCTCCATTGTCCCTATTAGTCCTTTCTGAAAAAAGATGTTACCCTGTTACTTACTATTTATAATTGATCTCGTACCTATATATAGAAACTTTTTTTTTTGCTAACCACCTACATATAGAAACTTTCCAAGATATAAACGGACCTGGGAATGCATGTGTGAAGTTGTCCCATATGCTCGGACTCCTCCCTCCTTCTTCCACTGCACCTTCATACTGCATCACATCCACACGTACATGCATAATTTAATCACGTCTTAATTTAACTAATTCCTAAACTATCTTATGCTACGTACTTTTAAAATGGTAACCATTAATTATAATTTAATATATTCTAAAGGGTTATCGAGATTCGAGACATGACCCTATATGACCAGTCCGAAGTTGAGTTACATTTATGAAACTCGATGTTGAGAAAATGGTTTAAGCAGCAAAATTACATTAAAAAAGGAAAAAATTAGCTAACCTGATAAGCGGAAGAAGCAACGCCAAAATTAAAATGAGGAGGAAAGCTATAACGATTTAGAGGAATCTTAGAAAATCTAAGAGATCTTCCATCTGCAGCATCCCATGATGCTACACAGAGTGTGATTACCAGTGCAATTAATAGCTTCATTGCCATTTTCTTTGAGGTTAATTAATTAAAACGAATTCTTAGAATGTAATTAAATTTTAGGCTGAAGATATCTAAGGGCTTACTTATATATCTTTGATTGTATTGTGAAATTTTTTAATGCATCCATGTCCTCTTATATAGAGAGAGAGAGACGTAGCTAGGGCAAACGCTTACCATGGAATTTAAGAATCGTTTATGTTAATTATAAAATAATCATCTTGACTAAATTCCGGTTGCCTTTTAATGACTTTTGTTTTATTAATTGGCTGACCGCATGACTAAACAAACTTCAAGTTTTTTTTTTGGGAGAATGATGAACTAAAGTGTTATTTCCATATTTTGACGCTCTATTTTTGTTATAAAACTGAGATCATTTTAGGTGGAAACTTAAACAAATTCTCCAAAATTTCTATATTTTTTTGATAATCTTATATCATTTCAATTGTGCAGGATGACCAAATGGAATGATAAGATAATTTCATGCTTATAAAAAAAATGATCTCTGGTTTAGATCAACATGACAAATTCCAAACGAGACGAAACAATTAGGGGAACCAATGTTTATAATTAACATAAACGATTACCATAAGCTCTCGTGTCAGTAAACAAATATTTTATATAATATATATACATAACAATAATCATGACGAAAATAATACTCTCGAAAATCACCAATCAAGAAGCCTCGGTCGCCCAAATTAGAAAACGTGTACGAGAGTTTCGTCAAAACAATCTTCTTCCAAACTTCATCATTTTAAAAATAAATGTTGTTTTAGACTTTAGAAAGAAAAAAACTTCATGACTCATGATGTTTTTTTTTAAACTTCAGATGCATTTAGCAATGTTACAAATGACTTAACTCAAATCTAATTGAAAACTTAAGAAAATCAAACTCAAGCATATGTTTTTCCTAAAATTTGGATATATTTATCTTTTAAATATTTTTGTATTAAAAATGTTGACCAAAATTTTTTGAACTCAAGGATAATTCATGTTAGCAAAGAGACCCAAATTGCATTTTCTAAGGACTTGGACAGTTAATCCAAATTAGCTACCTAGGCTCATGCATAAAAAAAAATGTATACAATTATATGTAGAGTTTTAGCAAGTTTTGCAATTTTTAGTAGCGCTAATATGCATATGCATGTGGATTAGGGTGATTGTGGGTTCAAGTCTCCCACATCCCATGCACGGTCGTCGATTAGAACAAAATAATCAGTCAATATTATGATCAGATGTGACGGCACGGCACTTCTTAATTTGGTAATACTAATTTGGCTGACAAAAATATTTATTTTAAATCTATAAACTAACAATGATTTCTGATTATTTTCTTTTTTTTTTAGCAAAAACAATAAAAATAAACTAACAATGATATTAAGTTATTAACAGTTGATGATATGAACTGGAGATAATAAAATCACCTACGAATACACATCAAATCACGAAGCAATGTATGAAATTTAATTAGTTCTATATATATAATTTTTTTTTTTAACTAGTTAGTTCTATATATTAGTGAGAGCCATTTCTAGATTTTCCTATTTTAACCGTACACATATTAAAAAAAAAATGGAACACCAGTTGCAGAGCCCTTTTAAAAAAAAAAATCAATATTCCATCTCTTTCATATTAGTTGATGTTTAAGGTTTTTATATAAAAATAAAAAAATTATTTAATTTTCTATTTTTTCAAAATAAAACATATTTTTTCATCAATTCTAAAATGATTTAACCAATAAAAAAATAATCTGCAGAGTTTAAATAGGCAAAAACAATAAAAACACAATTAATTTTGCATAGGAATTTGAAAACATCATTTAAAATAAAACAAAAAAATATTTCTAAAACATCAAGTAAAATGAAATTGAGGGAATATGATGTTCAATTATGACTGTATTTTTTATAATTGGTAATAGTTAATGATTAAATACTTTTTTAAAAACTAAAAACTAAATATTATCTTTAGAATATACTATTTATTTATGGACCCCTAGATTCCCGTCCGACAACATAAGAACTAGCGCATGTTCTTCTTCTATTATTTTAGTTATTGCGAAAACAATGACTTTCTTCAGAATTTCCCAACGTGAAAATTTCATCTATCTATAAGGTCTCCATGCATGTACTAGTTGATGGTGATTGTGAAAATTCTGACCATTAGCTCAAGTATATGACTTGTGTATATTTCTTCGCATAATCAATTCTAGGAATTAATTAGCCTATCGTTTATTTAAGAAATTTGGTTTTGAGAAAGATTTTTGCCAAGTTTATGTTCCATATTCCGGATAAATCTACTAGAGATTGGGTATTGCAGAGAGGGTTATGACATTTTGACGATTGCATTATGTTTGTTGTCTTTTGGATTCTTGCTGCTTCTTTAGCTTTGTCAGAGATAACTTCGGTTCCGGTGTGGATTACTTTAAAAAACATCCCAACTTGTCTTTATTCTAATTAGGAAATTAATTGGATAGCCTCGGATTTAGGAGAACCAATTCTCACTCATAAGTCGAGGTTAGATCTGAATCTTATGAATGAGGCAAAGCTAATGGTGGAAGTGGAATTAGATAAGACTTTCCCGCAGAGGATTGCGGCTACGGACAAAAAAAGCAACATCTTAATGGTAGATGTTGAGTATTCAAGAACCTGGATTCCAACTAAATGTGAGAGATGTAGGCAAGTAGACCACACAGAATCTAGATGCCTCCTTCTTCACCTACCCAATGCAACTATTCAACAAGGTATTAAAATAGCTGCAATCGAGGTTGTTAATGCTACACCAAAAGCCATCTCCACAGTAGCACATGGCTCTCATGTTTTTGCTTCTCTTGATGCTGCTACGGATTCAACTTCTGTTCTAGCCACCAATATAATCTCACCCATTTCAATGATGTTGAACCATCAACACCAACGGCTACTACCACCACAATTGGTTTCTCTCCTTCAAATGCGTTAGTAAATGCCAACTCTTCCTCAGAAACATTAGCCTTGACCAAGGCTGCCTCAATTGAGACTGCTACAATCACCAATGTTTCTAGCAGCTCTTCTCCCACTGCCACTGACACTACATCATCACTTGGTTTTCTTTCTAATTTGGTAATTATCTCAACTCCTCTTTTAACAGGTTCATTTGCTAATGAATCTGTGCAAGGGAATGTCTTTGGTAGCAATCAATTTGTTGCCTTAGACTCATGAGATTATTCATGTTATGAGTTGGGTATCGCCTCTCAAAAGACCCGAAGAGAAAGGTTAATAAAACCAACACAAAAAGGCCAAGAGATGCAACAGACAACGGTAAGTGGACGAGGTAATCGGAGACGTGGTGGCCGAGGCGGCAGTGGACCATATTAGTAGGAGTCCCTAGAGAGTTTTCTTCTCTAGATCTTCCCCTCCTCTCTTTAGATTCTACTTTAATATCTTTTTGTAAATAACTTTTCCAAACTATATGACCTCAAAGTCATAGCATTGTAATTGTTATCTTTGCATTTAATTTGAAATTCTTTATTAAAAAAAAAGTAAAAAAAAAAAAGAGAAAGATTTTTGCAGAGTTTAATGAATGTATTTAACATTTATAAATAAACGCTTCACATGGTTTAATTACAATGTTGAGAAAAAAACAGCTAAATTTGAAACTTGTTAATGAACAATAAAAACGTTAAGAAAGTAATTAGTGTATCCAAATAAATGTTTCGTTTTGATTGGAATACCATTCACATCTATAAATAAAGTTAGCATCTTTGATTAAAAAAAAACAACATAAACTAAAAATTCTTTTAATCTCTCACCTAAGACAATCAGACTAATTAAATCCTCTGATAATTTATAAAGATGGGGAAACTTAACATGTCTATGGTGTTTCTTGTTGTTGTCCTAGTTGTGATGAGTGAATACGTCCCTACATTTGCTGTACGTAGAAACAAGTGAACCAAAAACATTATGGGATCAATGTGTTGTGTCAAGATCAGTCCAAAGTGTGCATTGGATATAATCGATCAAGTTTTTGGAAATGGAGTCGTCTCAGATTCTTGCTGCCAAGAGCTTGTCAAAGAAGGAAAAGAATGTCATGACACACTTATCAAATATATTGCCGATAGACCTGGTTTAAGTGCCAACGAACCCAAATATTTGGAAAAGAGAGATGATTTATGGGTTCAATGTGTTTCCGTATCAAAAACCTTGTAGATGCTCTAACATATAATAAATAATATGTGATTTTTGAATGAAATTATTTGTTTCTTTAATATTTACGCTGCATTTTGCATATAAGCTTATATACACTAAATGCAGGAAACAAAATTCATGTAACAGAATAAAAAAAAATTACATATCATTACATGATACAATATGTTACACCATCGAAATCCTAATGAACACATATAAGAAGTATATTTAATTAAGGGTTTAAAAGTCTACTTCTACAACTTTTTCCATGGATTCCACGCGAAAAGTTGAAAAATGGTTAAAAAATACTATTTTGATTAAAAAAAAAAAATCTTCTAAAATTTTCCATGGTTGGCTCTTTTCCAGGTGAGCGAGAGGCGTTAACAACCATTACGGTTTGACTTTTATTCTATTTTATTTTTATAAAATCAATTCTGCAACTGACGTAATTACAACGGTGATGATGAATCTTGTCGATTTACCGGAAGAATGCATCGCCGCCGTGATTTCTTTCACCACCCCCTACGACGCTTGCCGTATCTCCGCCGTCTCCAAATTACTTCGCTCCGCCGCTGATTCCGACACCGCTTGGGAGAGATTTCTTCCTCTAGATTCTCGTCTGTTGATGGATCATTCTTTTTCTACGTTTTCCAATAAGCAGCTCTTCCTTCGTCTCTGTGAATCCCCTCTTCTCATCGACGATGGCACAACGGTAATTACACACATATCCCTCTCTCCTTGTCTTCATGTATGGAATCAAGAAACTGATTGTTTGAGAGGAATATGTGATTTATAGAGCTTTTGCATGGAAAAGAAAAGCGGGAAGAAATGTTGGATGTTATCTGCGAGGAAACTAGAGATCGTTTGGGTTGATTCACCTGAATATTGGTTATGGATTTCGATACCGGACTCAAGGTTTAATACTTTCATCTCCATGAATATTTTGCTTCTTTTTAATTCAATAATGCTCTTTGATTAATTTCATCAATTGGTATGTTGTGACAGGTTCGAGGAAGTTGGAGCGCTTCTAATGGTATGTTGGTTCGAGATCAGAGGAAAGATAAGCACATCCCTTCTCTCCAAAGGCACCGTTTATGGAGCTTACCTTGTTTTTAAAGAAGAAGAAATAGGAGCTTTTGGATTTGAGTCTCAGCCTTTGGAGACAAGTTTTCGATCCGCAAGAACCGAGCTTTGTAATGATGGAAGAGTGTTTATTGAGCCACGATACGCGAGTCGTGGTCCTAGGGTAGATGGGTGGTTGGAGATTGAGCTTGGTGAGTATTATGTCGGTTTTGATGAGGAGGATCAGCTCGAAATGAGTGTCTTGGAGACGAGAGAAGGTGGTTGGAAAGGCGGAATCATCGTTCAAGGGATCGAGATTAGGCCAAAATGAAAAGTGTTGTGATTCAGAAACTCCCCTCCCAAAGTGGATTTAAGTTTCTGTTTGTTGTGTTATAAAAGAGTTAAAAGTCCATGCAACTGCAATGTATATATTATCTACACTCTTCCCATATCATTGTGTAATCATAGATGATATAATGCCGACAACACCTAGTAGCCATTTAGGAATTAACCGAAGTCCCGGTAATGGCATCATACAAAGTAAATGAAAGAGTTTGTTTGGCTATCTTATCCGCAACATAGTTTGTTTGTGGAGGATTATACGATAAAGAGATTAGGTCGGATTCCTCTTGAAGCTTTTTTATTTCTTGACACACTACTCTTAGGGAAAGCCCGGCCATGTAGTGTTTCTCTTCAATTTCTTTAGAAACAATTAAAGGCCGAATATATGACAAAAATAGAGACGAAGCACCCCTAAATATGTCTCTCATTCAGTTTTCTACAAGTTCCTAAAGTTAATTGAAGTTTCAACCTATAATTTTTAGAATCTTATGTCACATCAAAAAAAAAAAAAAAAATCACGGATGTGTATATTAAACAAAATAGGTTCGTCACGGATGAATAAATTAGACAAACAAGTTATAAACAATCAGTGTTCAAAAAAGCGCTAGGAGCTAAGCGGGCGGCGATCCTCAGCCTAGCGTTTAGAACGCTTAGTCGGAGCCTAGACGATTTTATAGGCGGATTAGGCGGTTTTATAATAAAACTATATATATATATAATCTAATTATATATATTATAAAATATAACATAATGAAATAATCTTAAGAAATATGATCCATGAAAGCTAAAATAAACGTAAATGTAGATTAAAAAATAAAAAAAAATTGAGTTTTTAAAAATGAATAAACTCTCATTATGATTCTACTCGCATTTTTCTTTACCTTATTCCCTTTAAACATGCTCATCATCTGACTCAAATATCAAAACGATGCTGTTTTGAATTTAAAAAAAAAAAAAAAACAGGCGGATTTAACCCGTCCAGGCCGTCTAGTGGCCGCCCAGCCCGTCTAGTGGCCCCTCAAGCCGCCAAATGACCCATTTCCGCCTAATACCATCGCTTAATGTAAAATCCAAGCGGTCTAGGGACGCCTAGCGTCTAAGCGGTGCCTAGACGACCGCCTAGACCGCTTTCTTGAATACTGTAAACAATTTAAAGGAAAGCTAAAAAGACTTTAAATGTTTTTTAGATAGGTCACTGAAAAACAAGTCTTTTCTTTTTCAGTTCGTCACACAAAACTTCTCTTGTATGTTTCTTCGTCTGAATCATTTGGTTTTTAATTGAACTCACGTGGTTCGGTCCCCTTCCCATCATGTCGGTTTTCTTTTCCACATAATACCAAACCCCCATAATTTAAAACAAAAAAAAATATAAAACACTAATACCCGGTCATCTTTATATTATTTTTTTATTTTATTACTGAAACATCTCTATATCTTAGAGAATGCGTTTAATGTAAGTAAAATTATAACTCATCATATTATGATGTGTCTAATATTAATTCAGATGATGATATATGTTAATACTTAAAATTAATTAAGAAAAAAATAAAATTTAAAATAAAAAACTAATAAAATAATTGTCAAATAACTAACCAAATAATAAAAAAAAAAAAATCTAATATACTAAACTAATTAAAAAAATTTAAGATAGAATATAAAAAGGACATAAATAACTAATCAAATAGTAAAAAAAAAAATTCTAATAGTCCAAACTAATTAAAAAAAACTAAAATGGAACACAAAGAAGACATACACAATAGAAAAAAAAAATACATACATAATGGAAATATCAATTAAAAATATAAAGTAAGATGTGCTCAACATGAGCATGACACGTAAGCAAGATTATAATTTATCAGATCGCGATATGTGTCTAATATTAATGAGATGATGACATATGTTAATACTTAAAATTAATTAAAAAAAGTAAAATTAAAAATAAAAAACTAACAAAATAATTGTTAAGTAACTAACCAAATAGTAAAAATTTTTTTTTATGATAATCCAAACTAATTAAAAAAAATTAAGATGGAATATAAAGAGCACATAAGCAATAGAAAAAATAAAAAAATACATACAGAATGGAATATTAATTAAAAAAATAAAAAAAAGACGAATGATAAACAAAAAAGATATATAAATTGAAAAACAAAAAAAATTAAAAAGGATATGAAAATCTCAATTTAAGATATAAACAACCATACTTAAAAAAAAAAAATCGATAAGCATACTAATTTTATCAATAAAATTATAGAATATCACAAAGACAATAGAAATCTTCGATTTATAGCGGCATTGCTACTTTCCAACATTAGAAGAAAAGAAATTGTATAAAATAGAAATTTATATAAGTTACAAACTAATAATATTATATTTACTATTAAGATTTAAGAGTGTATAATGTTTGGCGGTATACATCTCTATGAGAAATAAATGATGACATCAATGGTATAAAATTAGTCAATTATCAATCATGTACTTATACAATGTTTGATAACATTATTTATAGATTTTTTATGAGGTTACTAACATAAAATTTACTTTTTTTCTGATTTAGCTCTACAATATTTTAATTATTTTTATAATTTTATCACATAATTAATAAATATTCATAATGGATAAGGATATAATTTATTATTTGTTCTTAAGAATATGATTTGAATTCTGCTTATATATATATATTTTTGAATCCGTATAATATGAATTAGGACATGAAAATTAAAATACAAATTGGTTTCTACTGATTTAAGATATGAGTTAAAATATTATTTCAAAATATTTTAAAATTCAGCGGATTACTAATTAAAATTTAAATATTTATAAAAATAATTTTTAATATATTTATCTGCGTATAATGAAGATCCTAATCTAGTTATTTTATAATCGACAAGATCCAAGGCACACAATTAATATTAAAAAAAAAAATTGTCGTCATTAGTTAATCTCTGAATATCAAATATCATGGTGAGTTTGCGTGACACGTTCATTGAACATCGTACGTACAAACCTTTTTAGTTCACTTTTTAATATGATGCTGGATAATATCAATTATCTAACAAAAGAAAAAGAAAAATAAAATTCTGAAAATATACAAAACGAAATGAAATATTGACCTCGCAATTTATTATATATAATTTAATACTCCTTTTGAATATATCGTCATACTTATCCACAATTTTCTTTCAATGATACATGAATCTTTGAAATCTCGGATACTTTTTTTACTAACGCTATAAATCAATTTATAAGCTTTTCCTATTTCAATTTTCAAATGATAAATGTAGAAAAACATCAACTCGAAAATAAACAGAAATATCCAATTTGATAACACAAACTTGATTCGAAATTACAATCGCGAAGAAGAAAATTCGAAAATATCCTCGTCTAAACAAAAAAAAAATAAAAAATAAAAAAAACTCAGAAATTTAAGAGAAAAGCGGCGTAGTTTGGAGCACATGATGAAGAGATGTCGTTACGAGGCAAGGGAGAATCAGCGAGGCCACCGTTAGTCGGAGCTCCGACGCTTCGACGGCGACTTGTCGGTGGTGAAGGGAGGAGTGTGGCGGTGATGCGAGCTAGCGCCGCCGTGTATTCTTCAAGCAACTCGGCGGCGATGGCTACTGTTATCATGACGATTTTTTTTTAATATATTTGTAATTTGCGAGACAAGACAATGTGGTTATCTTTTATGAGACGGTGTCGTATTTATAGAGTCTATGGGCTCTGAAGCTAATGGCCATAAATTGTGGTAGGTTCTACTCATAAATTATTGTAGCCGTCAGATCTACCGACTTTATTGAATTTATTTCTTTTCCAATATTTTTTTACATTCTTTTCATAGTTCCTTTAGGTGTTCTTATGAATTTTTTCTTTGTTATTTGAAATGGAGATGTATATACCTTAATTTTGTAAATATTTATGAGATATGTCATTCTCATTCATTTGTTATTTAATTATTATTTAATTTAATTTGATTTGAAATGGAGATGTATATACCTTCATTTTGTAAATTTGTGATGTGAAATTTAATCTAAAAGTTCAGACATTAAACGTATCCAATCCGAATCCAGAAAAAAAAAAAAAAAAGATGAATCTACTGTTAAGAAATATGGTATGTATATATATTACAGGATTATATCAAACAGATGAATCTTGAAATTTAATGACCTATATTTTCATTCAATCTAAAATTCCGATATCATTTTATAATAATATGATGTGTGGTCTAAAATTCCAATCTAAAATTCGAACCAGTAGTCTTTTGCAACGTAATCGTTACCGGTAGACAATTTAAATGAATAATTGCTAATAATTAGTCCAACGAGTTGTATGATTGTAGACCCTAGGAAAACAAAGACATCATGCGTGGTGTACAAGTATTATATAACTAAATGCTCATGATGTTATTCGTTTTTAAGGAAAATAACAGATGTTCTTTGTTTTATTATTTTTCATTCTTTTTGGTAAAAGTAAAACGTATACCTTTTCATGTCCAAATTCTTGACTATAGTGATTTTCTCCGGTCTCCGACAGTGTTTCTACGAGTTGGGCTTTCATGAGATGGTTTTAGTGATTGATTCGGTAATAAATTTGGTTTTTATACTGCGGTGTATATATTATGCTGTTTTGTTTTCTTGTTCTCGTGGTATCATCAGATTATAAATCTGTCAGGTCTGATTCCGATTCAAATGGTATTGGTAACGGATCAAATGCACCTGCATTTGGTTAGAGATGATTTTTTTAATTGAAAACATTTTTGTTTTCGACAATTTTTTTGGATAGTGAAAACGATTTATTCATGATTCGTTGGAGTAAATCGATGTTATGGTTTCATCGAAGTTGAATCTGTTATCTCAGTGAAAGATTTTGGTGTATTGCTACTTTCTATGATGTATGACATCCCCGATATCTCTTTGGTGATGTGATTGTGTATAAAATCCAAAAAATATTTTGGTGTATTGGTCGGCGAATATGAGATCCTGGAAAATCAAATTTATGGAGAAACAACAAATCGGTGAAAGAGAAGATGCTAAGTATCAAGACAATCTTAGACGATTATGGAGTTTCATCCATGAGATGATAGTCAAAAACGGTGATCTCATCAGATTGGGATTGATTATGATGAAGAAATAAATAACGGAATTGCTTATTCGCTGGCGAATAAGGCTTTCATATTGAAAACAATGTGTAATTCACTTATTCTATAATTAATTATGTATTTTTTGATGTGCATTTGAATTTGTATAGTTTTGATGTATTTTAGATGTATCAACTTTTGTATCGAATTCAATTTAATAAAATAAAATTTAAAAGATAATATGATAGAGTGAAAAGAGCCAAGTCTCAAATTCGTATCGTTGCCGTAAGTTGAGAATTCACGAGTTTTCATCAAATTTGGTAAATATAATTTTTTTGTTTTTTTTTTATTTGGTCTACACAGCCAAAATTTTCGCCAAAATTGTCATAAAACAAATAAATGTATTTTATATATGATTTAAACAAATAGCATAGTTTTACGTAAAATAGTGTATTATCGAACGAAAATTATATGATATTTGTTAAAAATACATAAAATGGATAATTTTTAAAAATATCACAAAAAAATAAGTTTTTGTTTCAAATATACCATCAATATTTTTTTTCCTCCAAAAATACCACTAAAATTTTTTGTTTTCAAAAATATCACAAAACTAAAACTAAATTTTAAATCTAAAAATAAACTCTAAAAACTAAATCATAAACTCTAAAAACTAAATCCTAAACCCAAAATACTAAACCCAAACACAAATGTTTTAATTATACTCTTAAAATTCATTTTTAATGTGTGATATTTTTGGAAAGCAAAAACTTTTAGTGGTATTTTTAGAAAAAAAAAACTAGTGATGATATGTTTCAAAAAAAAAACTTATTTAAAGAATTTCTCTAATTTTTGTTTTTGTTTTTTTAAAACACGTAATACATAAACTATCAACTTATTTAAGATTTTTCATACTTTGTTTTACATATAAAATGTTAGAATTTGGCTATCTACTATATAATTTTTAAATTTTAGTGTTCTCAAATAATGAAAATGAATCTTGAATGAGTAGCCAATTATATAAGATATAAAGTACAAATATAATATATATTTTTTAATAAAAATACATTTTGGGAGTTATGTTAGTAACAAGAATACATGGAAGGTTTGGGAGTTATCAGAAGTACAGCTGTAACACATTTAATATGTTCCTAAAAATAATCACAATCTTAATACATCTCCCACTTCTCTGTTTTTCAGTCCTCAACTGGAAAAATACACAGCATCGTTTTTCTGTTGATGAAGCGATGCCGTGTATGTCCGTGGCTAGTTAACGCCAAAAAATCAGGTAATTGTGCAACTTTCAGTAACTCATGTTATTTTACCAAATGGGCTTTCATCCAGCAGTCTCCTTGAGAGAGAACAATTCTAGTTCCAGTCTATTTGAGAGGAGAATATTCTCGAAATCCGAAGAAAATATACTAAAAGTTACTTTCGAGCACCGAAAAAATTATGGATCAAAGGCATGAAATTTTTACGGTTTTTCAAAAAAAAAAAAGTCTCGGTAACAAACCAACTCATGATAGTCTAGTGATTGAAAATTTATCGTATTAATTGAGGGACCATAAAACAAATCTTTTAACTGCGATTTCAATTATGGTTGATATGTGAAAATCTGGAACTAGTTTCACTGACAACATCAATTTGTTTTTGTTTTGTTTTACGTGGAATAGGATGACGTAACCGTGCAAGAAACTTCTAACTTAGTATGGTCCTATATATGTGGTCAGCATTGGAAAGTAAGTAGGTTTACGAAGAAATTCTTAACCTAAACAAAAAGATAACACAGAGGAATCACTCGCTATGTTTTTTTTTGTTTTCAGCATAACAGTGGGCCAGTGGCAACGGTTTCTACGAATTGCGGAGTTGCAACTGGACCAGCTCGACTCTCTCGTGGGCTTGTCATCCACGGCCTAGCCCATCGAATCATCTCCTCACTCGATGCTGTTCCGGTTAACAACCATATCATTGACGTTTGCCAAAGTAAGAATCAAATTTCACTTGTTTCTAGTTATGTACATAAATTAGAACTATGTAGATTTATTTTCTATAATATTAATTTTTTTTTTTATCTATTGATATAATCCGTAGAAAAGCCCAAATCTGAGATTAAACACTTTTGGATTTGTTATCGAAAATAAAAAGATAAAAGTTTTAAAGCGGTGAAAAATTGCATCTTTTGCCTTTTGGTTGTACTGGTTCTTCATTCACCACTATATCATTTTCGTTGAATGATTTTATCTGGACTTCTAAAATTATATAATCCCTTCGTTTGATTGGTAACCATTCAAATAGATGTTGGTGTGACTTTTGGTTGTACGGGGATATATAATTTTCCTTGAATTATTTCGTCTTCTAAATTTATTTGTCTGTTCGTTTGATTGGTAACCATTCAAATAGTATACCTATTACCCCTACAGTGTTAAGAGATGGCTAATCAAACATTTATATATTGAAATAGCATGAAGTTGCTTTTGTATAACTAAAAAGGCTTTCAAAAATTTGAGAGGTTGAGAAGAAATAGACAAGTTAGGCTGGAAAAGCTGCCACGTCCGAGAAATGGAGATTGACGTAGCAAAAGAAAAAGAAGCACACCATGTGCGACCCACACGGATCTCCCATTCCCACTAGATTCTCCTGTCTCTCTAAATCCCAATTTCATCACGAAATAAAATTCCCTCAAGAATATACAAAACAAATCGTAATCCGTAACGCACCATACACGCATCTACGTATACTTTACGTGAATATGAATTTCCGTATCGATCGCTTTTTTCTGTCGCGATTACGTAATACCCAAAGCGTAACGTATCCATTGATAAATAAAGATACCAACCACAAATTATATATAGTTTCCACGTTTTTTTTTGCATCGTTATACGTACAATACCTATTTTCTTTTCTTTGTTTTCCATACGTAATAAGTTTCCCTAATTACATATTTTCCAAAAGAACATACGAAACCAAATCAAGAAATGCAACAAGCGTTAGGGTTCTCGTCGCTGAAAAGCTGCGGCGGAGGAACCCTTTCGATGACGTATAAAGGCTGATAATAATACATCATCCTCTTCATCCCTTCTTCTTCCGCCGCCGCCATCTCACCGTCTCTTCTCTCCTCCGTAACCGCCGCTTCTTCTCCTCCGCCACCGTCCTCTTCCTTTCCCTGATTTTCTTCCTTCTCCTTCTTCTCCTCCTCTCCGGTTTCCGCCGGTTTCTCATCGCCTTCACCGCTCTCCTCCTTCTTCTCTTCCTCCGCCGCCGGGTTTTCAGGTTCCGGGTCGGCCGGTTGGGGTACGATTCGGGCTTGCTTTTTGGTCCGGCGGTAGACGTAATCCACAAGCTTCTCGGCGTCCATTGTTCCGGTCACTATTACTTTTCCGGTGGTGTGCTCCGTCACAGTGGTTTGGACCCCTAAGCAACAATATATATATTAGTAATGTATTGCGTTACACTAATTAATACACTTAAGTAAGAAATGAACCGTGTCGAAGTAAAAAAAAAAAGAAATAAACCGTACGTGTCGCCACATAAAAATTAAATTCCCATTTTTGGGAGTTAATTTTCATATCAAAATCAAAATCACTATTAATATAGTTAAAAAAAAAAAAGATGTCAAAAAAATATTTAAAAAGTTATCTAATTTTAATCCGGAATAAATCTTAGAAACCAAAACGCTCCCAAAAATCCAAAAACTCTAACCAATCAAATATATTCAACAAACTTAAGCTTAAACAAATATGCTTGTGGAATCATAATGATAATACTAATCGTAGTGCACGTGATCCATAACGAAATATACAATGAATTTAAAAGTGACAGGATTTAAAAATTAAGAAAGTTTATACAGGATATGATATATTATTTTTATATGGGTACGTATGTTTAAACAGTGGGAAAACCCCAATATAAAAAGACATTTTTGTATGATTATTGCGATTCATTACCACTTATCAATATAACCAATTTTTTTTTATTTACCCATTCTAAACAGAATTTTAATAGTTTACATTAAAAAGAGGATCTTGGTCGTAACAATTAATTTTTTTTTACTAGATCCAATAATGTAAATGTACCTCTCATTTTGAGAATCTTCTTCTTGAGCTGGTCAGCACAAGCTTGACAGTGCATGTTGACGTTGAGCTCGACGGTGGTGAGGCCGGAGACCTGAGAGGTTATGATCGGCGGCAGAGGCTCTCCCTCGGCCGCCGGAAGCGGCGAGAGGACTTTGGCCATTCTTTTAGTCTTCTTCTTGATTTTGTTGCACACTGCTTGCGGATCCAACACTCCCTTTATCGTTACTTGGTTCTCATTCATATCCATCACCACTTCTTCCACACCTACACATTTAATTTTCATGTATCAATAACAAATAAAGTAATGATTTATTTCACTTATGAAGCTTTATACAATAATCTTTAGGTAGTTAGGATTTTGAGAATAATATACTGATGAATAGAGTTATTCTTAGCCGAATATAATACTTGTCTCTCTATTTATATATTTTTGTTTACCTCTAATTTTTAGAATAGATCTTTCAATCTTTTTGGCACACCCTACACAATGCAAGTCGACGTAGAGTATGAACGGCGGAGGCGGTGGCGGCGGTTGCTCCTCCACCGCTGGTTTCTCCTCCTCAGCCGCGGCTTTCTTCTCCTCCGCCACATCTTTCTTCTTCTCCTCCTCCTCCTCCGCGGTGGCAGCCACTGGGACGGCCTCTGGAGCAGAGGTTGTCTCCTTTGCTTCCTAATAATGAAAACATCAATCACTAATTAATGATAAATACTTAACTAGGTATTTTTGTTGCAAGTTAAATTATTGTAAGAACTTTGAATATCTCTTACTGGTTTTACTTCTTCGCCCATTTTTAAGAATCTGTGGTTATGCGAGGATTATAAATGAAACGAAGAAGAGAGAGATGTTTTATGGAGGATGAGTAGGGAGAGGCAGTATTTATATGAAATGAAACGCTTAAATATAAAAAGACTAAGGAGGAATTTTAATTATTGATGAATAATGAAAGTTATAGTATAAGGTAGGAGCTAACAGAACATAAAGCATAAGAGGTTGATTCCATAGCACATGGCAGAAACTAATCATCCAACATATATAGACACACCCATTCACTCTTGTACCTTATATATAGATTTATTCTCACCTTCAATTATGTTTAATGATTTTCTTACAAACAACTTTCTTAGGTTTTTTTTTTTTACGGTTTACCGTATTTTGAAGAGGGACGGGAACAAGATGGCCCCGAGGTTGGTACGTTTTATAGACACAGAATGTGCATATTCTTGATCATTTATCGGTGATATATATGTTGAATGATTTTGACATTTTGTAATGTCATTGTATTCATTGTTGGATTATGGCCCGTTCGGTTTTACGTTTGTATTGGATCGTGAGTGTGGATGAATTCAACTTAAAATCTTTTTTTCGTTTTTCTAGTAGCTGTGAAATTTATTAGTTGATAAAGAAAAAAACTATCCACATGAATATATATTTCGACGTAAAATAAAACTTCTAACAATTTTATTGTAAAATTGAGATTTTATTAACCACTCTTATTTGATAGGTTGAAATAGTGTCATGTTTTAAACCCATTAGAATATCCGGTGAATGGAATACTCGATGGCTACACTCATCCTGGGGGATTAGTCGGATGGTTAAAAATCCGGATCACCCTCTGATTATCAACAAAAAAAAAAAAATTGAAATTGAAATTTTATCTAAAAACAATGCAGGTCATTTATATTCTAAAGTAAAATTCTAGTTTTTAATAAAGATAGTTGGTCTTTTAATTTAATTCAAACTCTACAGTTTTTTGCATCGAACTCTAGTTTTTCTTATACCTCAACATCTGAATTAAAATTTTAAATTTGATATAACGAACATCATCTAGGTGGATGCACAAACGAACTACATATATATTATATTCTGAATCTCTGATACATCAATGAATTCTTTGTAAATTCCTTCCGCTTGTTCCACTTTTTTTTTCATGTTATGAAATTGCTAACAATTGGTACTGAAACTTAATTATCAAAAGAAAAATGCATGGGAGAAAGGTATATTCTTGATAACGAGGAAACTTGTATATAAATAAAAGGAGTGGAATCATGAGAATAGTTTTTGGCATCGAAAAGGACAATACTTTGCATCATACTCACCGACTTTATTGATTATATTTATAAATTGCTCATCCTTTTATTTTCTATAGTAATTTAATTTTTTCCAAGTCTACAATTTTCCTGATGGTGCAGTATGGAACAAGACAATTACGAAACGATCCGAATAGTAGCAATATATATATATATATAAATATAAATTTTTGTTACTGTACAGTACAAAATAGAACGGTACGGGATATCGCTATTCAGAATTTTAAGTCTATTAATATTATCCAATGTTCATGTTAGTTCGAGAAAAAAAATGATAAAGATGATGTGTCATCATCTCTACCCACTCTTCTTCTTCTTTTTGTCTAATTTTTTATTTATGAAAATGATCCGAATAGTAACAAAAATATATATATATACATATATAAATATATATTTTTGTATATATCTGTAAATTTGGTGATAACCCTCCATTTATCTATTTACTCGTACTCTAATCTTTCTAATTCTCGCATTTCCTACATTTAATAGAAGTTTCATGAAAAATCGACTCCAAATTTTTTATAATTGGGCATCGTGCATTTGCGAGTACTATGTAATTATGGGTATTATAAATGTTAAAACTTGTAATATACTAGCACTTGGATTGATCACATGTGGTTCTTCTATCTCCTGTATTGGGTTTGGGTATAATGATTGAATATAGTTTACAGTTGTATACGGTTATTTCTCAACTGCTAAGTAAATCAAAAATTCGGGTAACATACACTTTTTTATTTTTTATGTCGGCAATGATAAATCCGATTTATGACATCGTACGGGGAAAACTGTAGAAAAACGTTTTCAGACGATAAAAAAATTTTAGAAAAAAAATTACACCTATATTACTCTTTTCAACTTTTCAAAATTATATATTAATTTAATAATTTATATTATTTTCTGCGCAACAATATATACACTTTATTGGTTGTTTCACATATTTAATGTTCATTATTTCAAACTTAATTTTTTTTTTTTTGACAACTTTGTGTTTCCCTTGCTTTTTAATGTTGGCGAAGATGAATCTTTACAGCGTTGTTACCTCGGAGAAGCGTAGAAAAAAGTTTCAGACAATTTTAATTTTTAAAATGTTTACAAATCCTTTAATTGTGCACAAAATTATTTTATATACTTTTCAAAAAATTACATTTTCATTTTATTGTTTGCCTTTATTATATTTTTATTTTATTTGTGGCAACTTTGTGTTTTGCCTTAGCATATGAAACTTTCTTGAGCAACTTTCTTTCTTTACAGAAATTTCAGAATTTTTTTCTTCTAAATATCATATTATCATTAAAGAGCACGAAAATTACACCAAATAATCTCTCATAACCCACTATTTAAACATATAGCTTCCCAACAATTTTATTAAATAAATGAGCTGGATAATGACCATTATATCCTCTCTTTATTTCTAAAAAATTCGGATGTGACACTTTGATGTGACAATTATTTGTCAGAGTCATTCTTTATCTGCATAGAAAAACAAGTTGAACTATTTTTATCTTTCCATTTTTTTTCCGTGACACATTGTTCATCAGCACATACTATTTTAATATACGGCATATCATAGCACATTAACCAGATTGTTTATGCAACTATATTCACTAACGGAATATAACATACCATAATTTAATAATGACATTTCATTAAAAAAATGTCGATGATCAAACTATATTATTTTGTTTACGTTTTTTCTATAATTTATAATTTATAATTTACTATACCATACTAACATATAGCCTGAAATATACCATATAAAATGTTATTTTACTATATAACATGATATATACTAATATGTAACATGTTATATACCATATAACATGTTATATTTATACTACATAAACATATAACTTGTAATATCATATCCATCATGTTATAAACAATTTTCAAAACACAGTACTATGTTTATTGGTAGGTAGCATAACATAACATATGATATGTATAATAATAATATGGCATACCATGTAATATATGGCATGTTATATATCATATAACATGTTATACCATACAAATATATAGTATGTTATATGTTTATATTATGTTTTATTATAACATTTTATGAATCATTTGAGTACTTCATGTTCGTTTTTTAAATTTCAGATTGTAGTATATGCAGAAAAAATATAGTTTTATATATATATAGATGATGATATGATTTAACTTTAAATTAAACATTATATCAAACAATATCAAATGGAGAAAAAGTTGATGAAAAAAACAAAAAACAAAAACTGTCTTGTCATTTCTCTTCATGGCAGAGACTGATACTTATGTGTCAGAGGGGTAAAACGGGTAACCTACCAATTTACATTTATTGTTAAAATAGTTGTTTAGCCTAATTCACCCTAAAGAGTAACCGTAAAACAACATACACAAATAGTTTTTACTTTATTTTAGATTAACTTTTGCCCTTATGCTTACACTTATAAAAGTAATTTTAGTTATAAAATTAATGACGGTGAGTTCATTTGAAAGAAAAACATAATCAGTGATATTTGTAAAATAATGTTAACTAAAAAAGTAAATGCAACGTAAAATTACAAATAATATATTTTTTTTTCATCTGAATTTCATTATAATACGAAAGAAGAATACAGAGTGAAATAAATTTTTGAAATACTAAGCCGACAGGACCTCATCCTCCAGAGACAAAGCCTTAAGGTAAAGGAGTCAAGCCAATGCAAAATTCTATGAAAACGACATAAAAGGCCAATATACTATAGATTCTTAAGCTCTAAACTGATATATCATGGTTTTTACCGGTTTTCAACCATGATATTCATCGTTTTATAGAGTCTTTTCTATATTTTAGAGTATTTTCAGGTTGAAACATGTTTGGATGGAGTATAAGGCATAAGGAGTAAGGAATGGTTGCAAACGGATATGTGAAGATGCATTATCTTGCGGAAAGGTCAGAAGTTCGGCACTCTTTGGATACGTTTCCACCAATGGATTGACCTGAAATTTGGACACAAGATATAACGTCGAGTTAGCTTTCGTTTGGAAGTAATTTGAGGTCATTCCAACGGTGCGATCGAAAGTTATTCAAGTTTTAGTGAAGACATGTCTGTCTGGCGAGCAAAAAAAAACATGTGCAGAAAAAAAAGAAATTTCAGTTTTTCCTTATTGGGCTTGGATTTTCCATAAATTTCGACCAGAACATTATTAGACCTATTTATATGTTATTTTTAGCCATTGTTTAGGCTACACTTTATTTTCTACACAAGTTTTTACAAACAACTTATTATTCTATTCAGACTTTTGGTTTTCTGCAAATTGTAAGCTTTGGGGAGACGAAGCTCTGACTCTACATCTCTTGAGAAGATTTCTGAACCCCTTTGGATTTCTATTTATTTGATTATGAGTTTTTCTTCATCTCCTTCTTGTTTCTTTGCTTACATGTCTGAGTAGTTTCATAGTTAGGTTTAGGGTTTCAAGAGAATTTATGAATCATTGAATCAGACATAGATAGGGATTTATCATCTTGTTTTCACCTATCGTTGTTCTCATTGCTTAGATTAAATTGATCACTTAATCTCTGATTTAGGTTTAACCTATTCATCAAAAGTGTTATAGGTTGCTTGATAGAACATAGGTGAGCAAATTGTCCTTAACCAACGAAAGCTGATGTTAAGGCAATTTGTGAACATGTCAAACCTGCTCGTTAATGCTTGTTTAGAATTTTAAGATCAAACGACAGTTTAGATTCTTAGGTTGCTAGATAAAGTAATTGATACCACGACAGTGGATTGGTTAAACATTCATGTTTGAGTTTAAGACTGCGCTTATTATTCCCTGAATAATTATCTGGTTCACGATCTCTGAATTACTGCGAATTGCCCTAGACTTAACGCTTGCTTTTTATTGATTTCACACCGTTTAATTTGCTATTTTCATTTATTATTGCTACCAACATTCATATTGCCATCTTAGCTTAACTTCATTCATAATAATTCGTAGCGTTTCACTTGGTTCTCGTGGATTCGATCCCTAAATACTACTTCGTTTGCTGTGCACTTGCAGTGATATTTTAGGATTAAAACTCTGTGTATCATAAACCTGAGACAAAACACCAAGAAAGACCAACAACCATTTCCAGAGAACAAATATATTATGAAGTGCGCCAAAGGACAAGAGACACGAGAGATGACCTAGTCAAAACCGAGCTCACGATAACAACAACACCTGCGAAAATGAAAGCAGGACCAAACCTAGCTCAGAGTCCAAGAACTAACACTGACACCACCGCTCCAGAGATACGATGAAACGGAACTGATTTAAACTCAAGAAAATGAACCTTGAAATCCATCTGGAGACACGTCAGCTAGGATCACCAACTCTTGCATGCAGTCCATCGAGCCAACCTTAGCCACCTACAGACAAAAAGCTAGCCACCTCCACGCAAGAGAAGAATTGAAGATCGAAACCACTGCATAGTCTTGAGCTCAACTACAAACCCCTAAGGAGCCTCAGAGAGAACTAGTATATGACAATGCAATAGTATACCATCCGATTGACGAACTCGAAAAACAGAAACCTAAACCAAGATGAGAGCCAACCATCTCAAGAGGACAACATCGCACAACCAAGCTAAAAACCCATAAATTTTACCCCTAAATAGTCAAATCCAAACGAATGAAGCCCATCCAAACTAACAGAAAAACCAATAGTCGAAAAGAAGATAATCAATACTCACAAGCGAGTTAAGCAAACATATCTGGCAACGACCTCAACCGATACACAGGCAACGCTTGCCCAGAGCTGCAAGGGACACCGAGATGTATAATCTTAACAATCCAAAATCGACGACAAAACTGGGAGCTTCCTCCGTCGACTGCATATACCGGATCTGGCGAGAAGGAGAGAGGAAACCGGACACCGGTCATAGCCACTCCGACGAATACTAGAGCCGACGACACCAGAGCCTCTACAGCCACACCCACGACAAACTCGAACCTGAGAAGCATCTTCAACATCTCTTCACACCTAAAGCAAATAAACCACGAAGTAAAGGATTTAACAGGTGAGAACCGGTGGCGATGCTAAGAGAGCCATCTGCCACCGGTCAGATCTGAGTTTTCAAAAAAAAATGTGATTATTAAAAAACCAAAAAAAAAAAAAAAAAACTCCATGTGATATTTTTAATGTGTAATGTAAACCACATAAATAATAAAGGTTTGTTCGGTAATTATGTTTTTCTTCTTCTTCGTCCAAATATTTTCGAATGGTTCGAAGTTGTTAGAAAAGACAAATCAGACTATAGTTGTATTCATTGTATATTTGTATGAAACTATCAAATAGTTTATCTTTGTTCGTTAAAAGCGGACTTGTTGATTTGATTTATTTCTTTTTAGAAGAAGCATGAAAATCCTTTACCCACAATTTTCGGTTAATTGTATTCTCAATACTAAGAACAGTCTAATCTTGAGAAGGAAAAAAAAAAAGAACAATCTAATCAGTAGAAAAGCCAGTAAACAATGTGTTCCATATATTTCACAAAAATAGAAAATAGCAAATCCATTTTTAAAAGGGTCAATTTGTTCCATAACCAAAAAAATATATATATCTAAAAAACTAATTAAAACTCCTAAATCTAATGGCTAAAAATTGACCGCGTAGAAAAATTTTGGTTAGTTTTTAAAATAATTTTTTTGGTTATCTCATCAAATTTTACTTTAAAAAACAGAGCAAATTTTGGGGATGGATGCAACATGGGGTGCACAAAAAATTGGAAAAAAAGATATTAAAAATATTTTGTGGATTAAAATATTTGTAAGAACTTTTGGCCTGATGAAAAGTAGAAACCACGTGGGATGCTTTAGATTAAATTTGGACAAATGGGAGAATGATTAATTCTTGTTTGGCAGTTAAGACAAGTTTTGTAGAGACCCATTGCAGTTTGTTACTCAATTATGCGACTAATTTTATTTTACCTGATTGTGTGAAAGTTAATGTGAAACGGAGATAGTATCACTAATTAAACGCCATAAGAAGAATAATCCATCGCTAATTAATTTATTACGTGCGACGAATTCTCATACTTATTTATTTATATGTATTACTGAATTTTAAATTAGTAAAATATTTTAAATCACTAATTAAAAGAACAATTTTAACAATGTCATTTTTGATGTGTCAATTTTTAAAAAATACCACCATGAGTTATTCATTTTTAAAAATATCATTAATTAAGTGTAAATTGACTAAATTACTCTTATTTATTGAAATTATGGTTTTATATGAATTATAGTTTAGGATCTAGGTTTAGGGTTTTTAAATTCTAAATCCTAAACCTTAACAGGGGTTTTGACCCCTCTAAAAACTTTCAAACCCAAAAAATTAAACCCTAAACCCAAATTTAAATATTATTTTCGGTAAATAATATAATTTTAGTGACATTTTTAAAAATATTTTTGAAAAATGGCATTTTTTAAAAGTGGCATTTCAAAAGTGATATTTTTTAAAATTTCTCCTAATTAAAACGTAACAAATGTATAAAAACATTACATATGTCAGCAGCTAGATCACATCCTTCTGGTTAATACCACTATCTCAATTTTCTTAACCTCGTCATTTTTTAGGTTTGAAAAACATTACATATGTTTTTCTCTGTAACAGCCTAATTAACTACTAGTCAGATTGACCGTGAATGTATCAATACATACAATACGATGTTATATAAAAATGTGCATATTATTTTGAGATTAAGTTTCATACATGCATCGTATATAATACTAACATGATATATAACATAAGATAAGTCATAAACATAATTATAAATTAAAGTGATCCCTTTTAGAGTTTTACTGTTTTAGGCATTTTGCGTCTAACCACTAGCTAAGATAAAGTGAGTGCTATAAGAAAATGATAGATAAGTGTGCAGAGAATTCACTCAGATTCTTAAAGTATGTAGTTGAGCGGTTTATTATCCATACTAAATGCAATTTCTAGTTATTTAATTTTGTTAGGGATGCCTATATATATATGTTAGTTAAAAATTTCTTATACTATGATTTTTAGAATTTAGTTTAATTTAGATATAATTTTATAATGATATGCTTGTATTTTAATATTTCAATTTTTATTGTTTCCCTAATCATCTATATCTTTTATAGATTAGGATTTATATCTAATTATATACATATATACAAAATTTATAACATGTATTCAAATTTTTTGTACCCAAAACCTTCGAGTCTGAATCTAAACAATTATATTTCAAATATAAATGATTCAAATCTATATATGATCTGTAATTCGAATTTAAATTGGATATATAGCAAAATTTTAAAGAGCGTATAGAACTATCTCCACTATTTGAAAGATTGTATAGTTTTTCTGTTAGACATATATTTAACATGTAAGTTTTTTTAATTAGACACGTCAATATGTCTGTCATATATATAAAAAAGATCTGAATATGTAAAATACAAAATTTTATTATAATAGCTTTTTTTTATAGACTAAAATCGTAAAAAAACCTTGATGGGGAGATTGTATTTGTGAGGTCATCTATATTATTATTTAAAAATGTAAAAAGGTAAACAGTTCGGGTCCATGTTTACATGTGCCCAAACACCTGGAGCTGACTCAGCTTATACAACATGCTGCATGCATACATATTATCTATGTATCTTTTATCCAAATATATATTATTATCAAGTATATATAACACGTAGATCTGATTCAACAAGAAAACGTTTTAACTCCATAATTTTTCTTGGTTATTGTTTATTTCCATATTTCTTGTGGGTTTGGCAAAAATTCTGAAAATGTTTATAATTATGACATTTTTGAATGGTTATACTTTACGGTACGTAGTAGAACAGACATAAATATTTGGTGCTCATTTTGTATCTGTTTTGAAAAAAAAAACATATATATCTCATTGTCAAGACAAATAAAAAATAGAGTAAATAAACATTTATAAATATGGATTAAGTAAACACATATTAAAAATATATATATATATATATATATATATATAATATCTAATTTGGTTATCGGTTAGTCGGTTTTTTAGTACGTAATTAATAGTCTTTTCAATTATTAATCTAGAAAAAAAAATGAAAACTAATTTACCATTTGAATATTTCAATAAGATGAGGGGCAAGACAAGTAAATTTATAAATAGCTCGCGAAGGTAAAGATTTTCTAGCATTTCCGTCGCAAAATGTCTCTCGCAAAATCGTAGCAGTAATTGCGAGGAAATTGCGAGGAAAATTTAAATGTAGCAATTCTGTTAGAAAAATATAGCTAATCCCTAGCAATTTTGCGAGGGCATTGCTAGCATCTATTTCCTTTCCTCGCAGTTCCCTAGCAAATTTGCGAGGGACTTGCTAGCGCCAAAATTGTATTCCCTCGCAAATCTCTAGCAAATGTGCGAGGGATTTGCGAGGTTGGAAATTTTTTTTAACAAATTAATTATTGTATTTATTTATATGAAAAACTATTAATATTATAAAATTTCGAAATAAAAATTAAAAAACTGATATAATAATAATATAAAAATTGCGAAATTAAAATTAAAAATCTGAAAATATAATTATTTAAAAAAAAATAGTTCGATACATTACAAAAAAAAAAGAAATTACACATCAAATTAATCGGATGGATCGGATTCGCCATTGTACATAGTTCTGAACTCTGGAAATTTGTCGGCGAAGAAGCTAAAGTAGTTTTCATAACAATGAAGCTTCTTCTCAGTATTCTTCATTTGAGTCGCTTGGATTGCAATACACTCCTCAGCTGCAGCTAGCTTCTCGGCAAGAACAATCGGATCTTGACGGGAAGGAAGTGGACCAGAAGATGTGGCGGATGCCTCACCTTGCAAACATCCAACTCCGTAAATCCTCCCCTTTTTACAGGGAGCGAACTGAAACGAAAATGATTATTATACATTTAATTGAAAAGTAAGTTAAATAATAGGAAAAAAATATTAAAATGTAAAGTAAATTTAAATAATACGAATCTTTACCTCACGATATATTGCGTTTTTGTCATACACTGTAAGCTCACAAGATGCTGCGCTCTCAGGATCATCACCGACGGATTGTTGAGTCATATCTTGCATCTTCGATGTGACGTCTTTGTAAAGCTTCTCCGACCGTCCATCAACAAACGAGCCGTCAGGTTTCCGATGAGTCTCCTCAAGAACCGCGATCAAGTCGGGAATGGGATCGCCGGTCTTTTCAGACTGGGAAAAAAATAAAAAGCAAAACACTAATTTAACTAAATCTTTAAAAATATTGAATATTCAAAAATAAAATACTTACAATTATCCGGGCACGGGCTCTAAATGAAGTCTGGCCAGACCGATGCTTATAGATTCCTTAGCCTAGCGGATCAGAGTATCGAGCCTTGCGACTATTGGAACTCCTACGTGCAGTCATGGGATCAAGCCAATATCTGACAAGCCCCGACCAAACTAGACCGTCTATCCATGTAGGCTTCGCATCATCGCCCTTTTTCCTCCACTTGGACTTCCACCGTCCAACTTGGTCACACATGCGATCCTTCAATTTCTTTTCGAACTCCATGCGAACTCTTCCGCTAATCGCGGGATCCCAGCTATATGTTTGCTGACAAAAAAAAATAAAAAATAAAAGTGTTAATGACTAACAAAAACACATTAAATTTAAACTAACTTTAAAATATAATTAACTTACTGCGAAAGTATGAAACCAACGCGTAAGCACTTCGGCCGGTGTCTGCGTCCAATTGGCATGAGGTTCTTTGAAATCTCGTTCAAAAATCGATCGGACAGTTGCCGCAACGCCTCCGTCATAATCAAACCTACAAAAATAATTATTATGTTTAATTTTAATTTATCATAAATTTAAAGTCAATTTAAAAAAAAATTAAAATTATACCAAAAAGTTCTCGGAGGACGCGCTGGATCGAGCCTTGGTAAATCCGCTCGTCCAGGACTGACAAGTAACTCGTCTAACGTCATATCCGAGAGACGGCGAGGTGGTGCAGCTGGAGCCGGCGATGTGGCTGGAGGTGTAGGCGTAGCATCAGTCGGCGTCTCCGGAATAGCTGAGGCAGTCGCATCTGATTGCGAAGCACTAGTCCCATGAGATGGAGGAGATATGCCGGAATTCGATAAATATCGACTATAATCGTTTGTCCCCGACATCTACAAAAAAAGTAAAACAATTTATAATACTATAACCAATTTATAACCAGTTTCTAAATCGAAAGTCAAAAATAAAAAATCAAGAGTATTTCCAATTAAACTCACAATATAGATTTGTAGAAATATTGAGGAAAAAAATGAAGTGATCTTGCAGGTGTCCTAATCTAGAGGTTCTATGTGTCCAGCCCACTTGTTACAGATGCATCGATGACAAAGATAGCCTCAAACTGTCTAAAGCTTAGGGAACTTGATATAAGCTACTCTTATAATATATCCCACAAGTCTCTGACATTGGTGGGAAAGAATTGCCAAATCATGGAGATCCTAAAACGTAATCTATATGTCTTGAGAGATCATTGAAATGGAAACATGGAGGCTGAAGTAATTGGGAGATTTTGATGATAACCAAAATCACGTCAGAGTATAAGTGAACACACACACACAAAAAAAAAGTTCTTCAATTTTCTCAATACTTTATCACTAACAGAGCAACACAAACGGAGAAGAAGTAAGAAATAAAAATCTAGAAAGAGACACTTAAACCATCTCTAGTTAAGCACCTAACTGTGTTTTAATCTAGAAAGAGGCAACTAAAGGTAAGATTATCGACAAAATTGTGTTTTAATCTCTTTTAACATTTTAGGAATTCTAGTGAGTGCTTTGTGAGTTCATAATCTTTAACAGAAGCTCGATGGCCTCAAAAACTAAGTGAAATTGACAGGAAAAATTGGCTGGTCATACTGCTCTACATAAAAATATATTATATAGAAATGTCTGTAATAAGAATTCTACAATGATAGTTAGAGAGACGGACCAGAGACGGTGAAGGAGGACGACGATTGCAACGATGAGAGAGAGACGGCGATGGCTGGAGAAAAAGAGAGACGTTGAGACAGCGGCGATGGAGGACGGCGATGATTGCAACGGCGAAGAGGTATTGAGGCTAAGGATTCGACAGAGAGAACCCTAGGCAACGGCGAAGGGTTTGTTTATAATCTGCCTAAGGGATAAATTTTAGCCAAAAAATATTTTAAAAATTTCGCCAAAAATTCTAAAATACTTTAAAAATTTTAGCCAAAAAATCAAATTTTTTCGCCAAATGTTTTAAACTTACCGCAAATTTTTTTTTTTTTTTCATTTGCAACGGATTTGCTAGGGATCCCTCGCAATTCTCTAGCAATGCGCTAATAATTTTAGAGTATAGAGTTTAGGGGTTCGATTTTAAAATTTGCCTATTTGTCGATTTGCGAGGGATTTGCTAGGGATCCATCGCAAATCCCTAGCAAATTGAATAAATAATAATTAAAAAAAAAACAAAATACTTATTTTATTTAATCCGATTCATTTTCAGATACATTTGAATGTTCATTACCCTCATCTGACTCTTCTCCATCACCGGATTCTCCGAATTCGTCCGATTCTACATCTTCTTCATCTCCATCAAAGATGTCTTCAGCTTCTCCATTAAGTGGATCAATATGCATAACATCTTCCGTCGATTCCACTGGGATAGAGACTTGTCCATCTCTTTCATGTTGCATTGCCACGTCATCAACAAGTCCGACTATACGGCCTCTTGGATTCACTTTGATAACCGATAACCATTTTTCACGTCTTTGACGTATCCTAGGATAAAGAAGAAAGCTCACTTGTTCCGCTTGCGATGCTAGAATAAAAGGTTCAAACTTGCCATAATTTCTGTTTGCATTGACATCAACAACTCCTAAGTTGTTTGCTCGTACCCCTCGACCAATTGTTGGATCGTACCAATCACACTTGAAAAGAATGCATCTCAAATTCACAAGTCCGGGATATGAAACTTCTATAATTTCCTGCAAAACACCATAAAAATCGTTTTCGCCTTGTACGTAGATACCATAATTTGCTGTTGCTCTTCGGCTTCCGTATTGATACGTATGGAATGTGTAACCACGTGTAAAGTACATCGGAGCAGTAGTGATCTTCGCAAGCGGTTCTTGAACAAGCTCATGAAGCCAAAGTGGTAAAGGTTCATTTCCACATCCATTGATTACCTATATATATGTGTGTGTGCAAGTATAATAAATAATTTAAAACAAAAATTAGTTGAAAATTGGTATGTATATATATATACTTACATAGTATTTTAACCATCCAGCAAAATCACGTTCCTTGTACTTTTCATATTCTTTTTCTGGTAAACCAGGATAGGCTTCTCGGATCTGTATATCGAACAAACTGCAATACATATATATTGGATAATAACGTTAAATGTTTATTATGAATTAAAAAGTACTATAATTTAATTGTAATACCTCTCAAATGGTTGAACATAATCACAGTTTTGCAGGATATAATTATGAGCAGCACGACAATGTTCATGGTCTTCCCACCAAACTTCCTTCAACTTTCCAGCAAGTCTCCCAATTTGGGCGAAGATATCTGGGACATCTGGAATATTATACGTTGGTGCAACGCCTCCATCGTCATATCGTCTAGGAGCGGTTTTTTTTGTTCTGACCGTGGGGCTAAAATAGTATGACGTGAAGTGTGATGTTTCCTCTGTTAAACTTCCTGCAACAATCGATCCTTCAACTTTTGCAAGATTTTTGGCCTTTCCTTTCAAATATTTCATGAACCGCTCAAATGGATACATCCACCGAAATTGCACTGGACCAGCAAGACCTGCTTCATGTGGTAGATGGATTGGGAGATGTTCCATAACGTCAAAAAATGCGGGGGGAAATAGTTTTTCCAAGTTACAAAGCAACACCGGGATATTATTGTTTAACTGCTCGATGCCGTCTGCTGTCAATGTTCGTGTGCACAGATCTCTGAAAAATGCGCCGATGCCTACCAATAATTAATGTGTTCATTTAAACAGTTATTACAAAAAAATTATACATTAAATTATTATCAGTCATATATAAAATTATATTTACCTGCAATAGCTTCATGTACAGCGGTTGGTAAGAGCTCAAGTAATGCAAAAGGTAGTAGCCTTTGCATGAATACATGGCAATCGTGGCTCTTCATATCGGAGAATTTTTGGCCTTGTTCTACACATCTAGAGAATTTTGATACGTATCCATCCGGGAACTTCACTTCTGATGCAACCCACTCCAATAATATTTTCTTCACCTCGACGGATAATCGAAAGTTTGGAATTGGTAATTTGCCGTCTCTTGTAATATGCAACTCGTTTCTTCCACATATATCGGCCAAGTCCAACCTGGATTTGAAACTGTCTTTAGTCTTCCCCTGCACATTCAAAATCGTATTAATGATGTTATCGAAAAAAATTTTCTCGATGTGCATAACATCAAGGTTGTGCCGCAATAGGTGATCCTTCCAATATGGGAGTTCCCAAAAAATACTCTGCTTGTGCCAATTGTGAGTCTCGCCATATCCGTCAGCCATGTTTGCTTTAGTGTGCCAATTACCACCATGTTTTGTTGTTTCTTGAGCACCGTAATACTCAATCTGCTCAAGTAAATCATTCCCAGAAACATATACAGGGGCAGGAACACGCACAACTTTGTTCTTCGTAAACAACTTCTTGTTCTTTCGATACGGATGACTCATGGGAAGAAACCGACGATGACAATCAAACCAACATGATTTTCGACCATGCTTTAGCTGAAATGCATCAGAACGATGAAGACAATATGGACACGATAATCTTCCATGCGTAGTCCACCCAGATAACATTCCGTACGCCGGAAAATCGCTAATAGTCCACATTAGAACAGCCCGCATATTGAAGTTTTGTTGTTGCGAATAATCAAACGTACGTACACCTGTATACCACAACTGCTTTAACTCATGAATCAACGGCTGCAGAAAAATATCAAGGGACCGCTTTGGATGCTTAGGGCCCGGCACTAGAATACTCATGAACAAAAATTCTCTTTGCATGCACATATCAGGAGGAAGATTGTATGGTGTCAATATGACTGGCCATAGAGAATATTGCCTTCCAGACATACCAAATGGACTAAATCCATCTGTACATAATCCAAGATACACATTCCGACACTTGTCAGCAAAGTTTGGATGTACCGTATGAAAGTGTTTCCACGCCTTTGCATCTGACGGATGGGTAACCTCCCCATCTGCAGTGGAATGTTGTGCATGTCATCTCATTGCCGCTGATGTCCTTTCCGATTGGTATAAGCGTTTCAATCTATCGGTGATTGGCAAGTACCACATCCGTTGGTATGGGACACGCGTTCGTCCAGTAGTAGGTTGATATCTCGGTTTTCCACAAAATCGACATTCCTGCAGCTTATCATCATCTTTCCAAAAAATCATGCAATTATCAATGCATACATCAATCATTTCTGATGGTAACCCAAGACTCGCAACCAACCTTTGTATTTCATAGTAATTCTCAGCAGAAAGATTATCTGCTGGCAAATACTCTTTTAATAGTTCAGCCCATGAATCCATGCAAATCTCAGTTAAGTTATGATCACTTTTAATTGTCATCATCCGAGATGCCATTGACAACTTAGAGTGTCCTTCTCTACATCCATCGTAGAGAGGCTGTTTTGCGGCGTCTAACATATCATAAAATCTTTTCGCATCTACGTTGGGTTCTTCACTAGCATTATCAACAAATGTGGTTGTCGTTTCATGAAATGCATCTGTAACCATATCATGAAATCTATTTTCCTGATTATACTCATTCCCAACTTGATCAGTACTGTAATTACCATAATTTGGTTGATCTACCCCATGACTCGTACTACTACTTCCTGCATCACCACCGATACATTCCCCATGCGAAAACCATACATAGTAGTTCGGCTTAAATCCTCTATTAAATAGATGCCTCCTCACAGTATCAAATTCTTTATATTGTTCGTTTACACACTTACGACATGGGCAGAATATTTTACCGTGTTGAAGAGCCATTGGTTGGTTTGTCACTTGGGACATGAATGCACGCAGACCATCGCGATACTCTTTCGTCACTTCACCGCTACTTGGATCTCTATGATTGTACATCCATCCCCGTAATGCGTATATTTCATGCTCCGAAGACATTTTTTTTTTTTTGTAAATCAAACATAATATATTAAAAAAAAAATTCTTTCTTTAGAAATTTTTGGTGTTTTTTTTGTTGTGAATTTCGCATCTCCTTGAAGTTCTATTTATAGGATTTTGAAAATATTTGCAACGGATTTGCTAGGGAACCTTGCGAGGGATTTGCTAGGGAAAGAGAAATTGTTAGGGATTTGCTAGGGAATACCGAGAAAATTGCGAGGAAACATTACTCGCAACACTGTTACCCCATATGTAAAACGTGATTTACCTAACTCAAAAGTCCTAGCAAAACCGCCGTAAATTAGGTACCGACATGTCCCTCGCAAATATCTCGCAATTTGCGAGGAATTTGCGAGGTATTACCGCCCAATAGCAAAGCCCTCGCATATATCTCGCAAATTTGCGAGGAATGTGCTACGAGATTCTTCCTCGCACATTTGCGAGGGATTTGCGAGGAATGTACTTTCCGTAGCACTTCTCTCGCAAATCCCTCGCAAATTTGCGAGGAATGTGCTATGAGTTGCTCCCTCGCAAATTTGCGAGGGATTTGCGAGGAATGTACTTTCCGCAGCACTTCTCTCGCAAGTCCCTCGCAAATTTGCGAGAGATATTTTCCCTAGCAATTTTTCCTAGCAATTTCTATGTTTTCTTGTAGTGCTATAATTGAAGTTTCAAGTCCGAATAATTGACTAATTTTGGATCCGGTCGTTTTGATAGTTTGATTCTAAATTGACGATATATTTTTGTGTTTCAACAATTGTTTTTAGTCGAGAAGGACTAGCAAAAAACTCAATGTTGAATGGTTTGGTTATCTCAAAATTAATCAGATATTGTAACGAATCAAAAACGTAGACAAGGCTTTATATTAACGGTTTGTGTATTTCTCTTGTTTGTTGATATTATACAAATATAAAAGATGATTTTTTGAAATATTTTTGCAGATCGTTCTGGAAATAACATGAAGTTCCTTTTATACCAACCGGCAACATGCGACTTTAATCTGATTCAAAAGTATATCCAAAAAGTCAAAAGCAAAAAAAGCCATATTGACTAATTAAGCTAAAGTTTTTAAGCTTGTAATAAATAACTTTAGTTTTATCTAATGTTAATGTTTTCTAGCATCGAGTCATTCATGTATATCCACTATTGTATATTACACTTTAAAAGTGTGCATCGCCTTTTTGGTCACTATAATCGGAATAATAAATATATTAAAAGAAATGATACGTGAATTCTAAAAATAGTTGAGATAAAGTTAGTTGGTGTTCGGTGCATCGCATGTGGTGACATGAGTCCAACTGCAATGGCGTTAAGATTCGAATGCACATATTTTATATTATATTTTTATGATGTTTAGTATATTGGAAGGAGTTGTATTTTTTTATTTTTTTTGGTCGGCGGAAGGAGTTGTATTAAAATCCAAACCAAATATATACGTTACATTTATATCTGTTACATACAGTTGAAATATTCCATAATCCTATTGGATAACAATGGCTCTTAAACTTATTACGTACTTTATAAACAAAAACAAAAAAACTTATTACGTATATAGCAATAAAAAAGATATTTGCAAGACTAAGTATTCAGTCCAAACGGACTAAGCATGAATTTGTGGTCTTTTGAAATTTTGGATCGGTTCTGTCTACAAAACCCCAATTTTTTAATGAAAATGTACAAAACGATTTTTTTCTCTAGTTTGCAGCCTTTTAAAATTCAGAACCGGTTCTGCGGCAGCATGCCAAGATTTTAACACTTAGGAATTAGCATCCATCTTCAAAAACTCATGTCTCTGTATCCACCGCATAAACTGTTCATGAATGTGTCTCTTGTCCAATTATAGAGACTGTTTCTTTCTTTGTCTCTGTTACCAACACAGAGATTGATGTAATCTCCATACCAGATCCAAACATAAAATCTCTTGTCACAAATCTTTTTCTAACGACAATGACTAAAACTGCAGAAGACTCAGTCATAGAAGTTGTCACCACTCTCACATAATCAGTTAATACATCAGTTGTTGAAGTCCCAATACAAAACACAAAGCATGCAACCTTATGTAAGGTTGTACGCACAATTACAGAAACGAATGAAGTTGTTGAGGCTGATGCAAAATCAAAAGTTATATTCACCACTGAGGTTATCTCTACATCTCAAGAAATCTCTCCTCCATTAAGAAGTTCTCTCATCCAATCATTTCATGTTTTCGAAGCACTTATTCAAAGTGTGATTGTGGAGCCGACACAAAAATTTCCGGAGATAAAATAGATTAATATTTCAAGCGAACATAGAATTAGAGGTCGTGGTAAACACGGAGGACATAGAAGCTATGGCTAGTCACTTTTAACCTCATTAGTTCGCTACAACTTCAAATTGTAACTTTCTCTCTCTTGCTACTTATGTATTTCATTATTGTATGTTCTATTTTTACTCTACATAATTTGTTTAATTTTTGAATTGTATGGATTATTTAAATTTGAATGGGAAACTAACAAAACTAACAAAGAAAAATTTAAGAATTGGGCAAATAACCATTTTTTAGGATGACTATAATATAATGTGTATGAGTGTACGTATCATATGTATTACTGACACTTTTATCCCTCTCTCACGTACACTCATTTTTTTCCTTTTTCTCCTTTTTCTCTTTTTATTTTTATTCATTTTTTCTTTCTTTTGTTTTGCTTCCCTTTTTTATTATTTAGTTTGGATATTTTAAAAAGGTGAATCAAATTCATGATACCACTGAAAAATGTAGATTTTTTTCTCCAGATGTCATAGTTTGAATTTTTTAAAATGGATAAAATTTTCAAAAAAAATGGATATGTAATTAAGTGAAAACGAGTCGAGTCTATTCTATTTAAAATTTTCATATAGTATAGTTTGTTTTTAATATAAACCTTAAGATATATTTGTATATACTAACTCAGTTAACAATGAAATGACAAAAAACCAATAATTTTATTCCTAGTTTTATTATATTATATATATATATATATATGCACTTATTAATCGTTGGGTTTATGATTTAGTAATTTGGATTTAATACTTAGTTATGTAGAATTTATGATGAACTGAACAAAAATAGTATGCGCGACAGTCTATATAGAATAGACTGACGCGGTAACTACTCAAAAACCATACCATATAGTATACTAGGTTTTCCACAATTAAAAAAATACACCATTAAAGAAATATTAAACTTAACAAAATAATCTGAAAGTAAATTCTAAATTCTAAATTTTGAACTCTAGTACCCAAAGTTGAATATTAAATCTTTAAAATAAACTATAAACTTGAAATCATAAACTACAACCCAAAAAATTACGTTATACATCCTACAAATATAATGTGTGATTCTATACTATTTTATACCTTCATAAAGTATAGTCAGTTTTTTTTTATAAACCTTTCTATATACAACGACGTGTTTTTCATTAGAACATTATTCACTATTTTAAAAAATCCGTGTATGTTTTCTAAATTTCAAACTAAGTCTGACGCGAAAAAATATTTTTTTAGTTTGATCATGAGATTTACTCAAATTTATATAAATATATAAAATTAGAAAATAAAATGAAATAGGATGAATGATTTTGTTCTGCATAGAATATAATTAAATAGTATATAATAAAACTAATAGAAAGGTATTTTTGTCCATACAGTTTTGAAATTGTTACTTGTTTAGTTTTTAATTTATCATGCTATATTATTTGTTATCACCACCCTCAATATGGTTATCTAGCAAATTAACCCAAATTGAATATCCTTCGTTAAAAAAAAATATAAACAAAACAGTACATAAAGAAAAATCATTTTCTTTGGGTTAAATAAAAATCTTTTCTTGGTATAATTGTTTAATGTTTTCATTTTATGTCAAAACGCAATTTCACAACTGTCCCAATCAGAATTTGGTATTCTGAAATCGTACAAGGCTACTGGCATCCGAGTGTACAAAATGTCTAGAAGACTTATATTCAAATTCGGAACCGACCACAACGAAAGCTCACGAAGCAAGTTGTCCCAGGAATAAACCTCTAAAAGCTTTAAATTCATTCTTACATCTAAAACATACCAACTGTAAGAAAATTATGAGCCGTACATGTTAACTAACTACCTTCCTAAACCCGGCCTTGGCTAAGCTCTAAACCAACAACAACAACAACAGATGAAGAACCCGGCCATACCCCTATTATACACACAAATCCGCCCTCTCAACCCGTAAAACCACCACCTTTATTCTCATCATAACAAACATCAGATTCAGCGGAATGCTGCGGTTAGGCTGCAAACCGACATCACAAACACAACTGCTACCACGCCCGCGCTGAAAAGCCCTTTATATGAACATCCCATAGCTGCGATCTTCTTGAATATGAAACCAGTCCTGCTCTTTGATCTGATGAAATTTACACATCCCTTCTTTATAGTTTCTCTTGCTGTGTCCTTGACCTGTACGCATTTTATCGGGTCAAAAACAAAAGGTTAGAAATTACAAGGCATGTCAAAGGTTCTCATTTGAACATTATGAAACAAACTTCTTTGCACCTCTTTCTTGCTACACTGAAGTTGAGGATTGTCTGTTTCTGACTTGTGACTGTTCAGGTTAACCTGAAGACGCAACCTTCTTGAGGCATCCCCCTGCATTACAAACTGATCAGCACAACCCGGGGCTTGTGCCCGACGTGCCCTAATCTTGATTCCTGTTTCAGATACATCATTATTGATCTTGTTGCTTGTGTTGAGGAGATTCTGGGGATAGTATGGCATCTGTTCTGGCGTCAGTTGCGTTAACTCTTTCTTCTCTGGAAGCTCATAGGGAATCTCAAGAAAAGAATCCAAGAACTTTGACATATATTCGTCGGCGTCATTTGTACCATACTGAGTCTGAATGTGAGTCCCATTGTGGTTTATGAATAGTTCGCTTGACCCAGACTGAAAACCATTGAAAGAGGAACCGAGCTCAGATTGCACCTGAGAGTGCAATGGAGAAAACAGCTTGTAGTTCAGGGACTCCAGCTCCGGATATGAGAGCCAATCGATATCGTCAAGCTGTTGATTAAGATAAAGTTTGTAAGTTTACAAAGCAGCTCCTGTCAATAAAAAGACTGGATTTTGTTCAGGTTTTTACCTCGGTGTTTGTAACCTCAGGGGCAGAGTTTTCACTACGACATTCGCTGGAGACTACAAGAGAAGATTCTGCCATCTCAGAATTCTTTATCTCTTCTGTTTTAGGGAAAACCGGAGATACCTCAGACAGTTCAACATCGGACTTCATCCCATCCACAACAGTTGGAGATGAGACAGCTGGTTCGACTTCACATGACTTTGAATCTTCTGCTGCAGCACCACTCACAACGTCTTGCTTCTTAAACAACTTGCAAATGACAAATGGGTTCTGCAACCAAAAACAATCCAAGAACCAGAATCAGAAACTCAGAAAGATCCGAAACACAAGTGATGGATGGCATTTTCAAAGTTGCTCTACCTGTCCAGACTTGGTTCCATCAAGATCCTTCTCGGTTGCACGGTACTCGTGGATAATCCAACAGGTTCGTGACCCCTTAGGAGCACGCCCTGTGTAGAAGACTAGTGTCCTCTTAACGCCTATAATCTTGGTGTTGCCTGATTTGATCTTGCGGTCTTTACCAGTCGCCTTCCAGTAGCCAGCCACAGTGGCACGATTCATCCTACTTCCGGTAGGATACTTCCGGTCCAAGGGACAGAAGAAGAGCCACTCTGAGTCTGTTGTCTTCACCACAGAAAAATCTGCAACACGATACGAAAATTTAACTCTTTGCTCGATTATATCATTCATCACAGGAAGAAAAAGTACCCAATTTCACTGATTCTACTACCCCCAAGTTGAAATCAAAATTTAGATATGGCATAAACCGAAATTGAAGCATGAGAGTTACTAAAACTAAGACTAGAGAGCTAAATCAAGAAGCCAAAGTAATCAAAGATCGATATGAGAATCTACAGGGAGAGATACGTATATATCGGAAAAAAAGAGAGATGAAGAAAAGGATAAAGTTGAATACCAGGCAAATCCCATGGTTCCCATTTGCAGATATCGACTTCACGGATTACTCTGACTTCGTCATCACGGCCGTTGATTTTAAGCCGGAGATAGTACCGGACTAATTCCTCGTCCGTCGGACTAAATCTGAAACCCACCGGTAGTGAAGCCAGTGATAATACTTCGATGTCTTCTTTCATAGGTGCGACTCTTTGAGAATTCGAGAGAAGAACAAAAAAACAAAGTTGTTGTTAATCCAAAATTGGATCAGAGATGAGATTCAAAGGTATCGAGAAGGAAACAAAAGAAAAAAAAACCCAGATTCCAGAATTTGAACGAATACGAAAAAAACCCTAGAATCGATACGATTTGGTAAAGTGTAGAAGAAGAAGAAGATGTGACACGATTTGGTCAGAGAAGAGATATGAAAGATGATGAAAAAAGCAGCGCGTGGAAATTAATTGTACTTTATATACACGCGCCACTTTCCCAGAAAACCAGAGAGAAACCACGTTCGTTACGCGTAAAGGGTAAAAGTAATGAATTACCTGTTTTACCCTTGAAGAAGCTGTCCTGACTCCTGAGGAAACAGGGGGGTACATGAGTCAAATGAGGATGTCTGAAAAGGAGATGTCAGCTAGCGAATCATATATTGACACGTATTTAAGTAAACGAAGCTTCGTGGAATTTAGTCCAAATTCTCAATTTATTCGTTTTCTTTCTTCGGAAAAGTTTGGTTGGATACTATACTATTAATTGCAAATTAATATGAATGAATAATAATAATTTCACAAGTGTCCAGCCCATATAGCTAATAGTGTTATTGTTTAAGCCCAACAAAAGATAACCCAATTTAACCAAATAGGCTTAGATTGATACAACAAATTGGGCTATAAACAATTTTTAGTTTTGTTTTTATTTAAATATTTTAGTTTGGTTTGGTTTTTTTGTTACCGTTTGTTAGAAGATTAATTCTAAATTAAAATAAATTAATATATAATTTTTTCTCAAAAATAAATAAAAGAATAATATTTAAATTTAATGCAGAAATGCAAGAATTTAGTTTTTTCTTGTTATTTTCGTATTTATATATGAAATGGAAAAATATCTTGTTCATGTATATTTTATGATTTGAGTAGTCAAATTCATGTTCTAGTTTAGAATTTCAATCTGATCCTAACTCTGATCACCAAGAATATATATATATATATGTATATTATCACGACCCGGCCCTACGTTTGTTTTCGATTCCATTTTAACACTTTCCCGAAAATGAGGACAAGAGTCCAACTGTAGATTTTCTTTGAACAAACGTTCCTCAATTTTGGGTCCAATTTGCCGTCTTCAAGTTTGTTTTTGTCGTTACTTGTGATTTAGACCATGCATACTTATCTTTCCTCAACCATCTTTAACGTCAGATCAATAGTTTTAAAAGATAGCAATGTACTAAATCTAATCCATGTTCTTATAAATGTCTTTTTTTAGAAGTTATTACAAATGTCAGTGTAACCACAGTAGTTGGATATCCATTTCCATTATTTGACACAAATTTTTTAAAAATTCTTTAAAATACCACTAAAATAATTTTTTTTTCAAATATACCATTATTTAGTTTTTTTTCTAAAAATACCTCTAAAAGTTTTTTTTTCCAAAAATAATACATTAAAATGAATTTTAAGGGTTTATAATTTAAATTTTTGGATTTGGGTTTAATATTTTGGGTTTAGAATTTAGTTTTTAGGGATTAGGATTTAGTTTTTAAGGTTAGGGTTTAATTTTTATTTTTATTTAAGTTTAAAATTTAGTTTTAATTTTGTGATATTTTTGTAAAAGAAAAATTTTTAGTGGTATTTTTGGAAAAAAAAACTAAGTGATGGCATATTTGGAAAAAAAACTTGTTTTTCTGATATTTTTGAGAATTACCCTAATTTTTTTAATGTGTTATTTTTTTCTTATTAAAAACCAATTTTACTTTAAATCTGTTGATAAATGATCATATAAACTATCATGGAAAGTTAAATTATTTTATCTTTGTAATTATTGAAAATTTTAATGTAATAAATTAAAAAGTACTGTATACTGTTTTTTCAACAATATATAATATTTTTCAAAAATACGTACAAATAAGGGTTAATTAGCTGAATATTACTTTTGAGAGAGATAATTGGGAAAGTAGTAGTTTCATTTTCGGAATTAGGTAAATAGCAGAGAAAAATAAAACTGGACGAAATTATCCATGTATAGTTAACTATATCATATTATTTGTAACTATCTAAAAACATAGTTAACTATTTTCATCGAAACTACATATTCAATTGATCTCAGAACATAGTTAACTACATCACATTATTTGTAACTATCTAAACACATAGTTAACTATTTTCAGAAAATAGTTACCAATTTAAAAACATAATTAACTATTTTCAGAGCATAGTTATCTAATTTCATGATATAATTGAGTACCTGAAAATATTGTTGTAATAGTTATGTATTTAAACAAACATAGTTAACTACGTTCAGAACGTAGTTACCTATTATAGTTTGCATAATGGAAAAATAACATACATAGTTAACTATTATCAGAAACATAGTTACCTATTAATTTCCGAACATAGTTAACTATATCGATTTCCGAACATAGTTAACTACGTTTATGAGTTTTTGTTGTTTTTCATTAAGGGTAAAATTGGATTTTAGGTGGGCTAAATGTTATTTACTATATTCTGTTTTATATGATGTTAGATAGTTAATTATAGATGTAAAAACTAATATAGAGTGCAATTTCCCTACAAATAAAGAAAGATTTTTTTTTTTAAATGAAATATTGGATTTTGCTTCAACAGATATCGTATCTCTAGAATTAAATTAGTTTGACATTTATGTTCTTAAAACTTGTCTTATTTACAAAAGGCTTTTAAGGAGATCTCAAACAATTAATGTGGTTGACCAAAAACAATTAAAATGTGACCTTTTGTTAAGCCAAAAAAAATGTGACCTTATGTTAAGTGGATGATCAAAAGTTGGTTTCATATAACTTTTACCAAATATTTGGAAACTAAAAGGAGAAGAACAGTATATATTGTTGAATCTAGTAGAAGGTATCAATATTTTATATGCAAGTCCAATTAAATTTAGAATATTTATTTAATTTGTTGAATCTAGATTCTACATAGTTTTCACATCTGAAAAACAAAATTTCAAAATAAATATGTTTTGGTTCATCTCCATATAGTTTTACATATTTTTCAGGACTGGCAATCTATTTTCTCACGAAAACTATCGTATAACTATATATGCTGTCCAAATTAAGATTTTTTATATATATCTCCGAGAACAAAGTTCTAAATATATATATCTCCCCGAACATAAAGTACGAAATCTCAGAACACACAAACTCGATTTTATTGGTTATTGTTTACAAACAAAACATTGACCAAACCTTATTCTAAACCAAGTTAAAATTCAATTCCAACCAAACCCGACCAAAAAAATCGACCCAATCCTAACCGACCCAATTTTTCTTCTTCTTTACCCGATTTTTTTCCAAGCTTACTTTTCATCAAATTTCGTAATTTCATCTTCGAATTTTGCAATTAGGTTACATAGTTTCTTTATCTGAGAATTTTACCAAATTTCAGTGGAAGGCGATTCGTCTCGAAAAATCGTGGAGATAATCTGCAGAACAAGTGTGTTAAAGTTAGAGAATCAATGCGGGATAATCGATCGGATTTTGAAAGTGCATAATAAGCAAAAAACCTTAGCCAGATTCGAGGAATACAAAGAATACAAAGATACAGTGAAGAAAAGAGCGAACTTTTTTGGAAAGATATAGATTTTTAATTTTCAATTCGGAGAGATATAAATTTCGAACTTTTTTTCCGGAGAGATATATAAAGAGATTTTAGTTTGGATAGTATATATAATTATACGATAGTTCTGGTGAAGAAATAAATCGTTAACCCTAGTTTTCACATTTAGATGTTATTATTCACATCTAGACAAGCCTTGAATGATAACAGTTTTATTGCTAAGCAAGAGAGTGACTCTTTGACACGGTTCAACTACTATTGAACCTGAATCAATACAACTTATAAGATCAGTATGTTTCATAAAACAAACTCTCCTCAATCTCTCTACACCCCTAACCATTAGTTTTTAACTACTACACATTTTGAGCTAAGCTTCTAATCTCTGGCTCTTCTGCGTCGGCGACCCCAACGCTACATTCCATCGAGTCAAACGTTAAATCGAGGAAGTACAACAAGAAGACGAGAATGCAACAAGTTATGAACATCGGGATGGGACCAAAGATCCATAGGAACAAAGGCGACGAGAAGTAGAACGCTCTTAGTCCTAACGACCAAAAGTAGCTCCCACGGTTAACCGTTGCAGCCACATAGTCTTGGTTTATCATGAGACTACCACGACAATGACCACCCGAAGAAACAGCCATGAGCTGTTTAAAAGGGACATTGATGAGTATGCTTGCGTGGCTGTAATAACGGATTGATTGGACATTGAGGAGAAACGCGACTAGGAAACACACGAGGATTGAGAAGAACTTGAGCGAGAAGGCTCGGTCGCTTTTGTCCCCGAATACGAACCAAACCGATCGGTCTCCTGTACCGCTGGTCATTAGTACCGCGATTAGTGAACACAACATTATTGCGGTTGATGCCAATAGAGTTGACGCCATTATGTTGTTTCTTAGCGTTTGAACCGCTAGAACACCGTTTTTTGATGAGTCCTGTTCTCATTAGTTGTAAACGGATATAAATTTAGTTGTAAATCTAATAGTACAAGATATCTGAAAACCAAGTAAAAGAAGGAAGAAATTTGGTGGAGAAAAAATAAAATATTTAGTACTAACATTTTTTAAAAGTAAGAATATTAGCATCCGTATATTTTTTTTCCCAGAAATGCAAAGCATCTTTTCAGTGTTGTTATCTTTCACACTTGGGGACTCATTTATTATTTCCAGAATCTGACATTTACGTTCACATATGAAAAAGAAAAGATTTCTCGAGAACAAAACAAAAACAATTTAATGTTAATACTATTTCAGTATATCAAATTCAATTGTCAATTGGTGAGACTCATGCATGATGATTATACACATATATAAACATATACATGCATACATACATAAACATAGACATGCATGAACATATAGATTCTCAACCCTCTCATCTTCCAACAGAAAAGGAACTGAAACCGTTGACAGGATTTTCTTTCCCAGGAAAATCTCTACACATGCATACACTTATCATTTATCACATCTTATTCGATTAATTAATATTTATCGTTATGTGTAAAAAAGTAAAAACTATATACAATTATATAGATAAAACACACACATACACACGTATGAGTGGATATGCACGGGATTCTCCTTAATTATCTCCAACTCTCAAACTAAAACCAATGAGCCGAATCAGCTTTTTCCCCTATAAAAAAAGTTTTCATCGACACATGCATAAAAATTATGAAGAGATCTCTAGATATGAACATAAAAAAAAAAAAAAACAATCTATATTTCAAAAAGAAAGCATATAAAAATAAATAAATAAATAATAAAGGGAAAAAGACCTCCATCATGGCTTGGACCCAAAGGCGGCGATTGAAGGCGTTAAGGCCGACCACGGTGGAGGAAGGACGGTGGATGATGCGGTGGAGAAGCCACAGATGGTAAAATACCATCAAACCCATCCCTAAAGGCACTAGTGTGTAATCCAAATACTCAAGCTTCATCTTTTTAGATCCAAATTGATCACAAGAAATTATTGAAAATAAAAAATAAAAAATAAATGAGAGAACGAAGAAGAGATTGACAGAATCAAAGTGGAGTACGGGTCTTACGTGGACCCTCCCGTATCTAATGCCTCCCTCTCTCTCTCTCTCTCTATCTCTCTATCTCTCTATTTCGTTTTGTGTTTCCCGGATTCTCAGCCGTTTCCTCTCACACTCTCTACCTCCTTTTATAGATGTGAAACTTTATATATAAACGTGTGTAGTTTTATATGTATACACATCTCCACTTGGTAAAAAGACGAAACACTAGCTGCTAAGTTTGGACCGGGTTTTGCCATTTAGCATTCGCATTTGCCAATTAGTTTTTTATCACCAAACATTAATTTACATTTAAAGTATATATTTTAAGCAAAACACACGTATCAACCAATTGAATTTATATTTAATTCACCTCTAGTTGAATTGGATCCCAAAATGCTATAAGAATTTGTTATAATGGGATATTTTAATTTTTTTTTTTTTACAAATGGGCCTAAATTTTTTACCACTTGTTAAAATCCTTTAAACTTTCATGTTGGCCATTTGAAAATAAAGGAGCTGTTAATTAATGAATTAACAATATAAAAGAATGCAAAGGATTATATCTTTCGTTTTTCAACAACTATCACTCCAAAACAAAAAAACAAAAAAATCAACAACTCACAACTCAAAAGCATGCAAAAAGTTTTCTTTAAACTTATTTTTGTTTTAAAAAGCATGCAGAAGATAATCTAATAGTATATACTCACGCAAAAAAATTAAGTTACAAACTTCATTCGCAAAAGATTTGTTATAATAACATGTACTTTATCATTAAAGAATATGAAAGTATTTACATTATACAACATCAGTCTATCATAATACGTATTTAATAATGTGAGTTTGTGTGAATTGCAAAAGAAAACAAAACTAAAAAAATAGAATTTTATAACTATAAGCAGCCAATTTTGGACCGATAAAAATAAGAGAATGAATAAATGTGGCTTTTTAATTGAAAATGACCAAAAAAAATTAAGGAAAGTGGGAAACTTTTCAGGTCATCGACGGCCCACTAAAGGCCCACCACTTTTAATGACGTCTATCTTTATTTCACAGCTGACTTGGCATCAGTATATTCCTCGAGGGTTCCCACCAGGAACAATGTTTTTTTTTATTTTTCTTATCTAGAACAATTTGCCATTTTTCTTATTATTATTTTTTTTTATTAAAGGCTATTCTATTTAAAACACGGAAAAATTTTATAGCATAGTAAAATATCAAAAGAACAATATATGAAAAGACTAAACGAAAATGCACAAATGATACTAAAAAGCATATACGATCGAACCTAGAAGCAGGCACCATCCACACCTCCAAGAAAAAGAAGAGCAACACAAACCCGAACTACAATCGTGGCTATGGAATAGCGAAACCCGAGAAGTACTCTCAAATCAGAACATATAATCCTAATAGCCGAGGGATTCCACGTCCTTTGAAGAGGGCCAATCACACGGATTTAACGAAGAGGAAGCAGAACACTAATCCTTTGACCATAGAGAGGAATACAAGCTACGACACCAAACCAAAAGGTTACGAAGCAGAACCTGAACCGAACAACCGCATACACCCTAGAGCAACCGAAACCACAAGATGCATAGAAGAGCAATGCCCTAGCCAAACAAACACCATGGAGAATGCACTACCCCAGAGCAGAGAACCGACATACCCAAGGATGCAGTAGAACCACAACCGAGGCAGCACAAACCCACCACATAAAAACGATGAACGGAGTACCAATCCCCATTTCTGGCAAAAAAAACTCCAAACCAGAGCAAGGAAAGATAAACAGATCCAGAGGAGCAAACACGTACACGGAGACAACAACATCCACGCAATGAATAGAAACAATCGAGCAAAGCAGAATCTTCTAAGAGATATTAGCTAGAGGGAAATCAGAAGAAAAACCTAAGCCAATACCAATACCGCAGATAGATGAGCCAAGTGAATCGCCGCTGAGAACAAGAGGAGGAAGGAGGGAGTAGGACGCCGGCGATACCTCTCCGGGATGACTCGTCCTTAGAAGACACGACGGAGAGAAAAACCAGCCAAAGAAACCCACGAGGACCTATTCAATAGAGACCCACAGCTACAGGGTCCACACACCGGACACTTAGATCCGCCGGAGAAGGACCTAACCGACAGAGAGAATCACCGGAGCTCCCAAAACCTCAAATCTACCGCCGTCCTCAAGCAGCAGAGATGAGGAGAAGGGAACCACAAGCGAATCCAACCAACGGCACAGAGAACCCAACGACACAGACCATAGCAACCGACTTTGATACCAGATCCGCCGCGAAAGTGAAGAGTCCTGAACCAAATACGACTGTCGGAACCATTTGAAGAGGACAGAAAAAAAAAGCAGAAGGAGGCGGACTCTCTCACGGTGGTGGTGAGAAACACCGATTACTGAAGAGGGAGATCAGAAGAAGAAGAAGAAGTGTTGCGGTGCTAGGATTACGAGAGAGGAAAGGGAATCACCGCTCAAATACTTTTTTTTTTACTATCAATTTCTTGGTTTTCTTATTATTATTACCACAACAACAACTCCATTACAAAAATTTTATGTTTAATAATGTGGGTGATCGAAAAATTTTCACGGCAATAAAAATATTGTAAGGTTTCGAAATTTTCCGCAAGCTCAATGGTCCTCATTTTCAATGCAAGCAGAGTGGTCGTATCTGGTTGACACTTTTTTTTTTGGCAAAGGTATCTGGTTGACACTTCCGATGGAAGGTTAGCAAAGAAAATTTTGTAACCATCTTTGTAATTTTTTTGGATAACTAATACCTCATTTTTTACTATTAATTGGATGCTAATCTTGCTATTGTATATTTTCAATTGTGCATCACTTTCTATTGTGTACACCGAAGTCTTATTCCATGGTAAATTAATCTTTAGAAATTTGCATATAACTTTTAACTTGAGCTTTTAACGCCAATTTTTATTTGGGTAACTACTATAGTAAGCGATTTTACCATACTCAATATTTGTAAAAATAACATGATGATATTTTCATAAATAAGTGATGTATTTTATTGTATTTACTTTTTTTTATATATATTAATATGGATTTTGCATGTGTTTTATAAAATAAATCATATTATTTTATCTAATGAATGATATGCTATTTTACATAATACTACATTTTTAATACGCACAATAAAATACATCATTTGTTTACAAAAATACCAACCACATTTTTATAAATTTAATTTTGCTCAAAATTAAGCTATCTCGACACAAAAACCCTCTTTTCCCTGCAATGTGGACTATATATAATACATGACCCGGACTTTTAAAGTGGAGGCAAATTCTTTCAAGAACATATTATTTAGATTATTTGTTTATGTTGTGGTACCACTTGCTAGAGAGTAGAGCCGTTTATTTGTCACTTGCATGTTCTTTCCACAACTACTACCACCAAAGTCCTAAGAGTTCTCCTATGGGGAGGCTTTGGAGCTTAGAAAATATTAAGATTAGCATTTAATTGGGAGCGACTGACATGTTACCGTTACCATTACTAAAGCCTTTCGTTGACTTATTTCTCAGAGCCTTAATCAGTCTGTTATTTTCAACTATTAAATTGGATCTGTCTCGAACTAAGCATCCGTACCTCTTCACGTGGGTTTATCTTCGATTAGATTAACACGTGGCTATATTCATACACTGCCAACATGAGGGTAGCTACATGATTTGTATTATGGTTTAATATGTGAAACAGCCATTAGAACATAAAAAAAAAAACTAAACCAAAGTTAAGTAAATGACTTTTCTCACTGCTATTATCGACTCAGCGAGTTACTTTTCTAACACTAAATTTAATTGAGTCGATGATAGCAATGAAGTGGCCATGCGCGATTTAGAAACGAAACGAGTTAAGTAAATTAAAGGATTTAGGCCATCAAATTTTGTTATATAAAACTTTTTGAAGGAGTCACTTATGTTTTTTAGGGTAATGGTTATATATTATTTAGGAACACCAAATTTGTTGTTTTTAATTGTTGTTTACAAAGTATTTTAATATACGTTTTTATAGAGGAATATTAAAGCTTGGACTAACTAGACAGATTGGTGAAGCTCATGTGAACACAGAAAAATTTGCAATGGATAAATGACGTAAGATGCTACTAAGAGGAAGGTTGGGAGACCTTTAAAAAAAAAAAAAAAAAAAAAAATTAAAGTGAAAACTTTGTGACATTTTATATAAAGAAATAGCTATATAATTTAATAATTATATAAAATTTAGCTGACAAAAGTAAAATTGGCGTGTAATTGTTCAGTAGTAAAATGAAATAAGATGTGAAGGAGCAAAGAAGACGGGTGAAGTTAGGTGCGCCAAAGTCATCGCCCTCTCAATCACTATCTTCACGCTCTTCTTACCATTTCTCCTTTTCTTTAGTATACTTTTTTTTTCCTCCTACGAATTAATAAATATAATTTATTGGAAAAATCTAAAATTTCCGTATTTTATTCTTATCTAACATATGGTTTATTCTAAAATGTTTCCCATTCGAAGGGTAATAAAAAGGAACTTAAAAAAAAAGAAAAACATATGGTTTAATTATCTCATTATCGAAACTCGATAATAACCATTTTTACCAAGAAGAAAAAGGTTCAAACTTCAAATATCGCATAGTGTCAAATCAGTGATTATATAAGAGAGAAAAAAATAGGTGAAACTTGGGTTGGATATATTTTGTTTTTTTCCGCGTGGGTGTGGAATTTAAAGATATAACCATTGAATAACTGACACGTGATTTGATCTCTTTCCCTTTCGAGATAACAAGACAAACTAAAAAAAAAAACGAAATAAATAGACGAATTAGTTAACTACATGTTTTTGAAAATACAATAAACAATACTAATATAAAAAGGGCAAAAAAGAGAGGTGGTGGGACCCGTTTATTAACGGAGTTAGAATCATATCCGTTAGAAGACAGTGTGAGTCTAATCTATAAATATCTTCATCTTCTTGTTCCTCTCACTTTGTTCTTCCTCTTCCTCTTGCAATCGTTTCTCTCGAGTCAAAATTTAGGGTTTCGTTGCTGCGCTTCTCTCTCTCCAGGTATCTCTCTCTCTCTCTCTCTCTCTCTCTCTCTCTCTTACATCTACCTTCTCTGTGTATTTGCTTCTGAAAAAATCAATTTCATGGAGAATCTTCTTCCTCCTACCGTCGGATCTGGTAGCTATATGTTGCAGCTTGCAATCTGCTACAGTTAGGTCTAATTATTTGAAATTGATCAATTTCATGCGAAATCATTTCAAATTTGGATGTCGGTATCGTTCTTAGAGATGGATTATCATGGTATCTGGAGTCTGATTTATTGCCTTTTTTAAATAATTTGTTAAGAGTAGATTCGAGATTATAACTTCTTGCAGAAGAAATTTCATGTGATCTTGAAAGGAGCAACCGGACATTAACGAGGTTGTGAAGTAGTGGAAATTGATTAGCTAAATGTGGAGTGTCTCAGATTGCACATTTTGCCTACTCTTGTGATGATATTGATGGTTTCTTCGGCTTTCTTGGGTCCCTGCAGAGTATAAAGGTTGTGTGGAGCTTTCAGATCAAAAAAGAAACTTGCTTTGAAAAAGATGGAGGTATTTGGAAAATCACCCATGGTTAGCTCGGCCAATGTTATTTACTTGTCTGCCATTCTGGGTCGCGATTGCGATGGACCCTTCCAGTGTCACAAATGTGACTGGAAATGTGAGAATGAAAATGTTTGCGGGAATATGTATCGCTGCAAACTAACTGGGCTGACTCATGTCTGTGACAAGAACTGTAACCAGCGGATTCTCTATGATAACCATAGCTCTTTGTGCCGAGCCAGCGGCCGGATTTTCCCTCTCTCGCCGGCTGAAGAGCAGGCTGTTAAAGGGGTCCGGAGGAAGCTTGACGCTGAGAGCCATCCTTCTGAGAGCTGTTCGTTTAAGCGTCGCCGACGTGATGCCCAGTTCCACGCTTCTCCTTTCGAGAGGTCTTTTACTGCTGTGACCCCGATCTGCAGCCCAGCTGGAGACGGAATGGAGTTGAGTTAGATCCATGTTGATCTCCTCAATTCCTGAGACCGAGAGGCTCTTTTATCTCACGTAGAATAACTTCCTTTTCTCTTTCTTTTGGAAAACTATGGATAAGAGACATTGTGCTATTGCTCTAGCAGGGAGTCTAGGCATCCTCCCTGCCTGAAAAAGAGCTTTATCTTAGTATTGTTGAACTTTATGTAGTACTTATGTAGGAGAGACTTTATAATTCTACTGCTCTATTATGGACCTTACTGTGTGTCGCATTTAGGTGAAACAGAACAACAAGCTCGCTTCTTCTTGTTTGTGATGTTTGATTCATCTTCTTGTGCACCTTTAGTTTCCCTTGTGATTGGACACGATATTTAGGCAGGCGTTTATTCAGCTATGTAATCTTGTTTTGGCTACCATCGACTTTTAGCGACCTACCATTACGCAGAGCCTACACACCACTGGTGATTTCTGTAAGTGTGGTGCTAGAGGATCTTTTCACATTGCTAACTAATGCAGCATAGGTTTTGCAGGATTAAAGGATATTTTCTGGTTTGTTATCTTGTAGAAATTTCCCCTTAATCCTTTCTGATGGATACCTAATTCTAACAAATTCTTTGTTCTATTCAACTTCCTTTTCCTTGATTGATGAGTGCTTGGGGTCCTGAATATTTTTTCTGTTTGTGCAGGTTTCAAATGTTGCAAATCCAGAGAGTTTAATTGTGCTTCTTTTATATACATTGATTTGACTGTTATGTTTCTTAATTTTTATAGAAAAGGAGTAAGTCTAACTGTTGGAAGTTTAAACCTCGCTTTGCAGGTCCTCTGCGTTTGTACTCAGCAGGCAACAACACGCTTGGCTTAATTCATTGGCAACATAACCTGATGGTCCTTAACTGTGAGAGAAAGTAGGGCAATGGATAGCTACGATTATCCAATTAATGATGTGGTCGCGCAACTGTGTTCAAAACTATCAGCTATTCTTGGTAATTATGTGATTTGACTTTTGTGGAATTGTTACGCTTTGTTCTTCATTTATTTGTGAGCTCTGCTGCTGTACCAGTACCTGCTTTGCTCTTAATTTTCATGTTTCTTATCTTCTGCCATGTGACTTTTTCCGCTTCTCTCTGGTGTGGGCTGTATCTGAGGTTCTGATATTTGTCCAATATCTATGACCAGGTACAAATCTCTTTAGAATGTAAAGTTTCTGATGAAGACGACTTGTATATTATATCTGGTCCTGATGGGATCTGGGCTCTTATGTTCCTCCCACCTAAATCACAGTCCTGGTAAGTAATAGCGTACTTACAACCCCCCTCGTTCGTTGCTGTAAAGTAGGCAAGAAACGTCCTAATTGCTTATTGTAGTCCTAGGCTACAAGATCACCTACCCTGATTATATATGCAATGATGATCTCGAAAATAAGAAAAAACCATGTAGTCATCATATAGAATATAATTTCTTGGTTTGCCGCAACTTAAAGATAGAAGATAGAGGGCTTATAAAAAATCCTCACTTAAATTCGTACACTCAACGGGAAAATCTTGTTTCTAGGCATTCGATGGTTTGATGTAAGAGCTAGATTTCCTGGGATCACAGAAGATTCTGTTCCAAAGAAGTTGGCAAAGTATCAAAAGTTGACTCGACCGCTACGATAAGATACGGTACAGGAATATTTCTCCTTGTATGATAATAACAATCATTATTTTATCTTTCTTTTCACTATTCATGATGTAAGTTTCGTATTAAAAAAAAAAAAGAGAGATACAAATTTGATTGCCAGAAACGAATATATTGTTTCATTTTAGTAATATTAGTTACTTATTCGATTTTTCATAACTATATCAACTCAATTGTCAGGGAACCTGGATCTGAATTAACCTTTTTATTTTTGGTTTTTGTTTTGAAATGGGAATTAGTGTAGATTCTCTTACATCTTTTCATAGAGGTTTCATTAGTTCGATTTTTGTTTTCTTTTCTAGAATAATATAATATAATACAGATGAAAAGAGGTTGGGGAAGTAAAGCAAAGAATTGCCTTGTCGGAGAGGCCAGTGTCCTAAGAGTAATGCTAAACCCTAATTCATTGTCTTGCGGCTTGAAGTTTTCTAAAGCTACTTCACCGATTCAACATTGAATCCTTCTCTCCCTCTGCATTTTATTTTGTATAAACCCTGGTTCAGGGACCTCCCAGCCAAATCCATATTTCTGAAATCTTAAACCTTAATACGATAATGGGAAGATCACCAATGGTTCCCATGGCTGTTCTTGTTTATGTTTCTCTACTGTTCTCTGTTTCTTATTCCTCCACGTTCGTCATCACGAATAACTGTCCCTTTACTATTTGGCCCGGCACTCTTGCAGGCTCTGGCACCCAGCCACTACCCACCACGGGGTTCAGGCTTGATGTGGGACAGTCTGTCAGGATTCCCTCGGCTCTAGGCTGGTCAGGTCGGATATGGGCTAGGACTGGCTGCAACTTTGATGTTAACGGTGCGGGAAAATGTATGACCGGAGACTGTGGCGGGAAGCTGGAGTGCGACGGTAATGGTGCTACTCCGCCGACATCACTTTTTGAAATCACTCTCGGTCACGGTTCTGATGACAAAGATTTCTACGACGTCAGTCTCGTTGATGGGTATAACCTCCCCATAGTTGCTCTCCCGACAGGTGGTGGGCTGGTTGGAGCGTGTAATGCAACAGGATGTGTTGCTGATATCAACATTAGCTGTCCAAAGGAGCTTCAAGTGATGGGAGAGGAAGAGGAAGAGAGAGGAGGAGTTGTTGCTTGCAAGAGCGCTTGTGAGGCCTTTGGATTGGACCAGTACTGTTGCAGGGGTCAGTTTGCTAACCCGAACACATGCAGACCGTCTGCGTACTCTGCTATCTTCAAAAGAGCTTGTCCTAGGGCTTATAGTTATGCCTTTGATGATGGAACCAGTACTTTTACTTGCAAGGCTTCAGAATATGCCATTTTCTTCTGCCCTGGCAGGTATAACTAAATATCATATGCCCTTTCACTTTGTTTTCAAAAATATATTTACAGATTCTGATTGAACAGACTTGAGTATCTTCTTGATCCAGGGTAAAAAGACCGAGCAGCCAAAGCTCTGATCTTCCGAGCCCGCCTCAGAATCAGTTCGGGCAACCTATGGCTCCCCCGACTCAGAATCCATACCGTCAACCTGTGGCTCCCCCGACTCAGAATCCAAACGGTCAACCTATGGCTCCCCAGACTCAGAATCCATACGGTCAACCTATGGCTCCCCCGACTCAGAATCCATACGGTCAACCTGTGGCTCCACCGACTCAGAATCAGTTCGGGCAACCTATGGCTCCTCCGACTCAGAATCAGTTCGGGCAACCTATGGCTCCTCCGACTCAGAACCTGCCTGCACCAAATCAGAATCAGAACGGGGAACCAATGACTCCCTCACCTCAGAATCAGAATGGTCAGTTCATGCCTCCTCCCACTGTGAATCAAGATCCAAACGATCAGTTTATGAATCCCCCAATTGAGGATGAGAGTCAAAGAGCTGGAACGGGGAGGGTTGCAGAGACTCAATCCTCATCCGACATTCTTCGACCTTACCCTGTCTTGTTGCTTCTTGGCCTCAGTCTAACTGCTTTGAGGCAATCGTGATACATTCCCGTGTGAAAAGAAGCACACAGACCATGTATACTGTCTTCTAGAACTAGGCTCCATTATCAAAGTCCTTAGATTTACCTTGAATTATTTGAATTGGCTCAAGTGCTTAACAACTCACACATGTAAAATTACTCTATTTCATGTATATAATGTTGTCTCAACTGAATAAAGAAAATGACACGAGATCAAAATCATAACTCATTTCTTGGGTTTTGGCTTCTTAGGAGCAGAATTTCTAGCCTTCTTTGTTGGTTGCGGCTTCTCTTTAGATGGTCTTCCTCTCTTTTTTCCTAAAACCTGCAAAAAGATTCCACATGAAACAAATATCATTCACTGTAAGGGATTTATATCGATTTCATAAGAGGAATTCTGAGTTTTGCCAACATACATTTTCGACTTTTGCTTTGGCTTTGCCATTTGTGTTGGTTACTTCCTCTGCGCCTCCACTTTGATCAGTTGGCTTTGAAGCAGTCTTGGCGTTTTTGTTAGCTTCATCATCTGAATCGAAAGAAAATCCCTCCAGAGTGCCTAAATGGGTCATAAAATTGGCCAGACAAGTAGGCATCCGAGTAAAATCAGTTTACCAAATCCAGAATAGTGATACAAGAAGACAAGCAATAACGTCTGTTCACTCTAAACAGAGAAAGAGAAAACGAGATGACCTTCCATCATTGTTTCGGCCTCAAAGACATTAGATTGTGGTGTTAGCTGTATGAAGTCATTCATAATAGCTTCAATCTGACAAGGAAACATATGATCCAAAAATTAGGCTATCGCTCCAATTTATGTTTTAGTTTCCCAACCAACAGCTTATTAGTTTCGCAAAAGTTTAAATGCTCACAAAGTCGAGATCTATGAGCAGATACAACTTAAGATGATGTTAGCATACATATGCGATGAAACAAGAAAGCGAAAGAGAAATAACCAACCTTTGCCTCTGACTGACCTACATTAACCTGAAATGTAAGGTCTCTGGTGTGAGTAATTGTATAGCACAAGTGCTCTTACAAGTTGAAAAGAACGTACGAGGAAAACAAAAACCATACCACGCAAAATGTTCTGGATGGAACAATTGTTGATTTATATATGGTTCCTGAAACATGAAATGATAAAGTGTTATTAAAGACACTCCAGTCCACTGAGCAAAAAAAAAAGAGAGCCATTTTGGACTTTCAATGGGAGAAATCGAAAATCAAAAGCATAAAGAGTGAAGCTAGCGATATGTCTATTTGGGAGAACATGCCTTTCAAGTCCAAGTACACGTCCTCCGTTGTGTCTGAAACAACCACGCGTCCAACAGCCCCCATGTCTCCACTCAAATCTATCGAGTCCCCCTCACATTCAACGAGTACCTGTAAACATAGTTCATTATTATTGTTAACCACTGTGCTTTACTTACAATAAAACTCTAAAAATGGATGCAGTTTGTCCTTTCCGGAACATAAGTGTCACCATCTGCCATAGCAATGATATATAAACGTCGGGTGTAAAACCATGTGCAAAGAAACATGTTTGCATTACCTTTGTACGATTCACCTTCTCAGAAAGTACCAAAGGCAATCTTGAACTTGAGCCCTGGAATTTGTAAATCTGGTCATAAGGAAGAACCAGAGAAGAAACAAGAATAGTGGTCCTAGCACAAAGGTCCTTACAGAAGATGGCTTGATATTCTTATCCGTTGTTACTTCCTCGGCTATTACGGCATCTGTTACTTCCTCGGCTATTACGGTATCTGTATCTTTATCTGCATGATATAGAGGCCGTTACATTGCTTTAGAAGAATCCCAAATTCAGAAAACTTTGATGCAATTCTCACCTTCAGTTTTCAAAATTTCTTGTTCGCTATTTTCATTCTTGGGTGTCCGGCGACCACTATTTGGCTTTGTTTTTGGAGATTTTTCCTTTGGAGCCTTCTTAACTGCAGGCTTTTTCTCTTTAGTTTCAAGAACAAAATCCTCATCCTTTTCAGTTGGCACAATCACTTCCTGTCTTATCGGACAACTGGAGGATGGTTCAGAATCGGATGAGAGAAGCCATACAGAATCATCTCCTCCCTGCTAAAGAGAAAAGAAACAGTGTTATCATAACTTCTCAACACCATACCAAGTTAAGAATCAGCATATTTACACCCCTCAGATATTTAAATAAACAGATCCATGCAAACAACAAACCCTTGAAATACAAAACTAAGACAGATAAAGTGTAGACAAGAGATCGCCAACTAATTTCATGATCGCTCATAGAGCTGGAAAGGTGCTTTAGAGGAAGTTTATAACTAGTATATCACTATCTTGATAATAAAATTCATTTATCAAACAGATACATGTTAAGGAGAAAAGCTCGCATCACATTAACTACTCACCAAGGAAAGTAGAGGCAAAAAAAGCACTAAGGAGTACAACGGAGACAGTATGCAAAAGTTTCTTACTTGAGCGTCCTTATGCTTGCTAGAGATTTTTTCACCGTCAACTTTGTTTCCCTTCTGCTTCCCTGAAAATTGTTCCCCAGCCAAAAACATGCTTTTAAGAGCTCAACAGTTGAACATTAATTACTTCCCCAGGCAAATTCAGAGATTGATAGTCTCTCCATGGCTCTCTCAAGAAAGAAATGACCATAGTGTTTTTTCTATTAAGCTCAGAGCAAAAAAACACAGTTTTGGTGCATCATCTGAAACAAATCTTCCATACCTTCAAGGTTGAGACTAGCATCTGCTTTCTTCTTTCTAGAAAACACCTGCTCGATACTCACTTGCTTTGTCACCGACTTCGTTTTGGAATTCTTCCTAGACAGAGACTCCGCGGATTGTTCGTCAAGAATCGCAGTGGTGTCACTGTCATCAGGCACAGGAAGAGACGAAATGGTTTCAGATTCCCTGTAAGGACTATCATCTGGAGAAGATTTAGACGGTGAGGATAGTGACAACGATGAAGTGGTGGGTGCCTGCGCAACAAAAGCTCTCGTTTTTTTCATTTGCGTTTCTGTAAAAAATCAATCCGATAACAAAAACAAAAAAATAAGATGAATCAATCAATCGGAAACCTGGAAAGAGCGAAGCCAATCGGGAGATCCCTCTCTGGAGCTGCTGCTCATATTTCACTTCTTCAATTCTCAAAACAATCCAATCTTCTTCCGACTTCAAATTCCACTAAAAAAATACAAAATCAGCTCATAGATAGATGCAATACTTCGCAAATCAAAAACCCTAAAAAGAGACCTTAAAAATAAAAAACATAGATTCGATGGAAAAAATCCCATGAAAATCGAAGCTCACCTGAAGAAGAAGAAGACAAAATCGAGAAATTAGTGGACCCACGAAGGTTGAAATCCGAATACGAAATCTAGAAAACGAATCTAGATTGACTGAGAGAAGAAGCAAAGCTCTCGCCGGCGGCGAGATCGAAGTGTGGTGAAAGACGCGGGAAGATTGGCACAAACCGGTTGTTCCGGTTTCCGAGTAATTGGTCGGGCCTTAACAGGCCCAATAAACTAATCTAATTATCATCATATAGGCCTATTAAGGCCCAAAATACATGGTACAAATAGGAGGAGTGAGATAAGAGAGGGGGAGGTAAGAGCACAAGAAGCGTGACACAGAGAGACAAAAATGGGGAAAGACGGAGGAGAGAAAAAGCATGGAGATGGAGAAACAATGGCGGTGATGAGCCTAATGAAGGATCAACATAATCCAATCCAACAGTTTCAGGTTAAATTCAAAGAGATAGAGACAGGTTTCAAGTCATGGTTGTCTAAACAGACTTTACCGGTGGAAGCCGCCGTTGTTACCGCCATGGGCGGTGTTCAGGGAGCATTTATCGGCGGTCTAATGGGAACACTCTCCCCTGAAATGCCTCAATCCGGTATCGACCCCCAAGCCATGGCGTCGTTAAAGCAAACTCAGGTTTCAACCTCCATAAAACCCTAATTTGATGTGTATTTTTGTGATACCTGGCTCTGTCATCTTCACCATTTGTTGCTATTTTTGAAGTTTCTGATTTATGGAAGAGAGATGTGTGTGTGTGTGAATCTGTAGGCTCTTGTTGGTGGGCCCTTGGTCCAAGCTCGGAATTTTGCTGCCATTACTGGTGTTAATGCTGGTATAGCTTGCATAATGAAACGGATTAGAGGCAAGGATGATCTAGAGTCTGCGTAAGTTTTCATTTTTATCCATGAAAATGGCAGCTCAATCTTAATCTAATAGCTGACACAAGTTACAGGTCTTAATCAGCTTCTCTGCCAGAGGATTTTTCTATCGTTTATTGCTTCACAAAATCACAATCTCTCCCTGAATCAGCTCGTTATGATCATTCTGATTGCTTAAAATGAGTAACGCTCTAAAGGGTTTTGACCACTTGTGTTTTACATTTGAAACAACTTAAACACAAATCTTCATGGGGGAAGAAGATTCCCAGTGGCTTATTTGTTACTTGTGTATTCGTTGAAACTTGATGGGCGAAGAGAGTAATGATTTTTTGACTATGCAGTGTGGTCGCGGCGTTAGGATCTGGAGTCGCATATTCTCTGGTGAGCGCAGGATTACAAGGACAGCCTGGTAATGCAATCACCACCGCCGCTGGTTTCGCTCTTTTTCAAGGAGTATTTTTCAAGGTAACTGATCATATACTCTATATAGGAGACTAAACTGTTCTTGAAACTAGGCAGGTACTTCATTATATATCTGTTTTTTTTTCCGGTCTTGTTTAGTTGGGGGAAAGGTTCTCTAAACCAAGCATTGAAGATCCATATTATACGCGGGCGAGATCTATGCTGTTGAAACTGGGTCTAGAGAAGTATGAGAAGAACTTCAAGAAGGGTTTGTTAGCAGATCCCACTTTGCCATTGCTCACTGATAGGTACTTGAGCTTTTGAGGTTTCATAATCTGTATCAAGTAAAACTAACCGTCTTGATCGACATCTTATGCCCTTGTGTGTTTGTACAGTGCGCTAAGAGACGTGAGCATCCCGCCTGGACCTAGGCTGCTGATACTAGATCACATCCAGAGGTTCGAATCTAACTTCTGACTCCATTTTCAGAGACATGAATCTGTGAAATCACTGAAATTGTGGTGTTGTGTTTTGGAATTTATAGGGACCCTGAGCTCAAGGGCAAACGGGGAAGTCGTGGTTGAGACTTGAGAACCTCTCTGTGTCTTCGGCAGAATCTGTGTCTTTGTAAGATGTTATAAGGATCTTAATGCTCTCTATAAGTATTATTATTTTTTGCTGATGTTGCTAGCAATTACGAGCTATGTTTGCTTCAATTACAAAATTTATCATGTTTCTTTTAACGAAAATCATCTTTAAAAATGATTAAATAAAGTTTAACATATCTTCAGATGAGATTCATGATTTAAACTTTCCCTTGATTTGTGCCGACTTTGAGGTGTGTAATCAGAATTAACAATTTCCAAACATTTTGACCAAGTTTTCATGATTTTTTGTTTCAAATTCAAAAAAAAAAAATTATATTCTCTATACTAAAAAATTCATATAAATTTTTAATTTCTTTTAAATAAAAAATCTACATGATCCTGAAAGTGGTTGAAATGTATAATTCAATAAAAATCTCTTTATCAAGCAGTAATGTGATCATTTAAACCCTAGATATTCACTTTATTTAGTTATTCAATCTAATAGAAACCTAAAAACATGGATTTTAACAAATTTGTCGATGGGTTTTAGAAACCCAACATTTGTCGCCAAAGGGAATAAGCCGGCCCTGCATCTCCTTTTGCATAATGACTATGTTAATCAAAATATCTTCACTAGAATAATAAACAAAAATCACGTAATAAACCATATGAAATGTCATTGTCGGTAGCTCCTGAGTGGTCATTGTGTTCCAAAGAAGAAGAAAAAACAGAGAAAAAAGCACGCAAGTGTTTTGGCTTTAATAATGAATCATTCAGTTTTCTGGAACTGCATTATGCTTTTTTGTTTTTCATACATGACGTTCTCTTTATTTACATAACTCAGATATATTAACATAAACAATGTTTTCAAGAAAAAGAGAAACATAAATGACATATTGGACTTGTTGGAACCATTCCCATCCTAAATTTCCTTAAAGGACAGATTGCGTTTCACTATTCAAAAGTTAGAAAAATGGATTGTTTATTTTGTATTTTGTTTATTATGTTAGGTATCACATGGACCTCTAAAACAATTGATATAAACACATAATCATGAAAATGACTCGGAAGGCATGTGATGTGAGGCTATATATCAGTATATGGGATCTTTTAACTTGCCCACCATTATGCATTTCCTTCTCTTGCGGATTTAGCTTTCTAATTATTTCTGGTAAAGATCACATTAATTGGCTCCACCGTCTTATAGGTCGCCGAATCTTTTGAATAGAGACATTTTTTTTTTTTTTTGAGAAAAGAAAACAGCTTCAAGCTCGATATCAGGCTCCTATTTTTATTTTATTTTTTTATTTAAGATTATTTCAAAATATATGCAATTTATCGGTAACTGCATTTATAATGGTCAATTATGATTTCGATTAGTTTTGTCATTTGAGTGCATTTAGGAATTCTTTAAAGAATATGTAAGTTAAAAAAAAGGAATATGTAAGCTTTCGTGTATAAACGAAAGAAGATAATCGGGTTTTTATAGCTCAACATAATCAGATATTTAACAATGTACTGCATATATTAATAAGAACTGAGTATACAAAAAGAAAAATTTGAAAAGAACAAAGAGAAAAGATAGATGGGAGAGCTCAATAAATATGGTGATTAGTGACTATGGATGAATTTTATAGGTTTCAAATAGTATTTGGATGTAAAAACCAAAACAAAAACGAATAGTATTTGGATGCAGTATCTAGACATATCATTTAGATACTATATCCAAATACAAAAACGAACATGGAGAATCTATTTTCTTGCGATAAACTCTACAAAGACCAAAACTATTGTTGCAATGCCATAGAAGTCAACGACTAAACGGAAGCCAAAAACTCCTTCATAGACTCAGGGATGAAAATAGTCACAAGAAAACCTAAAAGAACAATATATTTATCTGTAAACAATTTTTTTTATCAAACTTGTTATTTAAAATAAACCTAGATTATTTTACAATTGAATTTCACATATGAAAACAATTTAAAAAAATGAAATCCTTATTCTTTTCTTAATTGCTTTCAATTTTTGTTTTTTAAATAACGAAGTTGAATATCTTTTGAACAAAATTCGAGTTAATTTTTTTTTAAAAATGGAATATCGTTAAATTTGCTTTATTTACAAAGGCTTTCATCAGATTTTTTTCCAAGGAGAAATTAGAGATCTCCCACATGAAAAAAAAGAAAAGAAAAAAAAAAACTCTACAGATTATTGGCGTTGATGATACGAAGCCAATATTGTTACATTCGGCAATATTCTAAGAATCTATCTACGGCGAGGCAGAGGCCGAATCGGAGGAGAGACGAGAGAGCTCGTTCATGAGGAAGATGATGCGAGAGTGGTAATCACGCGCCTGATCTAAAGACTCGGCTTCGAGCTCGGCGAGCTGAGAGCAGAGACGCTCCTCCGCCTCCTCCGCCACCTGAGTACGCCGCCACAGCTGAATCATCTCTTTCCTCATATCCTCCACCGCTTTTTCCATCTCTCCGTTCTTCCGCCGTAGCTCCTCCACCTCCGAAGCCGCCACCGTCACGTAGTTTCCTCCTTTCCCCATTCCTCTTTTAAATGGTTTTTTTTTGGCTTTTGTGTTTATTATTCTTCTTGGTTATTGAATCATCCTTTTAATAGGCGTTTCGTCGATGGGATATAATGTCTAGGTTCAATGTATCTGTTCTCTTGGTTTCTTTTTTTTATTTTTGTGGTAAGTTATTTTTCCTCTAGAACATTATTATTCTTTTATTGTTTTCCTACACACGTTGGATCCCATTATTAACCACAATTTTTGTGGTTCAATACAAATTATTTTAGAGCAAAAATTGTAGGTAGAGTTAGAGAATACAACACAAAAAAAAAACCAGTAAAAATATATTGTTTCAGTCATAGCTTTAGTTATATTTTAGTCGATTGGAAATATTACATATGACAAAAAACTTTAAAATATTATGAATTTTCCAACCAATGTTTTTTCAAACTTGTTCACTGTGTTGTTTTGTTTTTTTTTGTTTTTATAATAAGGGAATGATCCGAGTTTTTTACCACCCGACTAATCTCCCCCATGGTGAGTGTAATTTTCAGAGTAGTCAATTCATCGGATTTTCTAATAACCATTTCGACTGACCAAATGTAAAGTTTGTTCACTGTTATATCGTTATTTTTTGTGTGTTATGTTTGTAGCTAATTTTTTATTGTTAAACTTATATCAGTGATTTGATTGGTAATAATTTTAGCGGGACAATTAGCTCAATTGGTAAAGTATTTCAGACAAAGCCTAGAGATCGCTGTTCGAGTGACACTTGGGAGGGGACCATATAAAATGCTCTGGTCCCCGGCTTGAGGGGATGTACGGATTTAGACCTAGAACCTATTAGTATTATAAAAAAAAGAATAATATATATATATATAGATATATATATATATATATATATATATATAATTTGAGCGGGAGAATGTAACCAAATAAGCATAGATCACGAAATTTTGTATGTATAATGAATACTAAACCAACAAACCGATCTTTTAGTCCATTAGGCTTGAATCTGATTAAAGGCTTTGGTATTTTGTTTGTCTCATACAAGCCCTAACTAATACTATCAGAGCTTCTAAGGTCGATCACTCTACAAGTCTATAAACCCTATCTCGAAACTAAGTAATCGAAGTGTTCTTACGATGTATAGCCTACCTAGCTGATTTGTTCGAATTGTCCCAATCTCATCAAAACCAACCACCATGAACCATAAAATATCTCTATAGATCATAATATACATGGTGTAAGTGCAAAGATCCCTTTCAATTGGATAAATCATGTATACTGACTCCATCATAACATAACCATTTTTGCACTTGAAAAATGAAATCAAGTGAATTGTTATTGCATCTGAAGAGATGGTTTGTGTCCTCTAAGAATTAGGTGACATCATTTTATTTCCTTGGCATCTCACAACTGCATATGAAGTGGTGATAATTTCAAGGTGGGGGAGTCTCTTTTTCTACGTATGCAATTATTTTTGTAACTGTTACATTCGCGAATATTTTGGAAACACCTTTGAAGATATTTTATTGGCGAAAACATTGACTGGATACCAAAGAGTAAAGAAATACCTGAAAAATTAGAATAACAAGTATTTGAATTTTCAACGAAACCCCTTATTTCTCTTAATTTACAAAATGAATGTGGAAATCATTTTCTCACCTTTATCATTTCCACTAATATATTCCGCCAATTATAGCCGTAATGAATGGTTCGAGTGCAAAAGCCTTGTCGATGTAATCATATTCCCACTTCTTTCTCTTAATTGGACCATTTCTCCCAGAGTCAATGGCCGTAACGATCATACAACTATTACTTCCTCTTCTTCTATAGTTAAAGCTACGACTCAAATTGGTTATTTTCAAGAAAACTATTAACAATTTCTGTATTGGTATCTATATGGGATAAATAACTAAGAAAACTTTCTATCCTCATTTATCTATGACGTTGTAACGGATTTGCAGTTGTTTTGGCTATAATCGGATGCAATAATGTCTGTCTAATTTAGATTAAATATACAAAATTATGAGGAAAATAAAATAAAAAACAGATACTTGTGAAACATCGCAAATCATGGAAAATTAATAAGTAGAAAATGCCAAGAAAAGGTCACGCACGACCCTACTTGTCATAGCTCCAATACACGTCCAGGTTCAATATGTAAGCTTCTCTAGCTATTCTTTCAAATTCACACATTTCTAATCCGTTCATTACATTTATAATCTTATGCTATTTTTATATGAAAAATTAGGGTTTTAAAATAATCCGGAGGAGTGGCCCGAGTTTTTACTGGAATTGAGTGAATTGGCGATACTACGAGAATCATTTCCGGAGTTTGCTCTTGTCAATCGACCTTATGACGAGAATACGAAATCCGATTTGTTAATGCAGAATGCACGTGTTTGGAAGTTAATTTTTTATTTTATATATTTTTGTCCCTTATTAATTTAAAGATACATACAATGCATTTTTTAATCGATAAATTAAATGCGTTCATGACAAAAAAATATTTAAATTTGAAATCAGATTCGATTCATTTTATAAGTGATGTTCGCTTAAAACCAAATAAAAAATATTTGATTTTTGTTGTTGTTGTTCACAATGTTACAGTGGGAAAACCAGTTTAGCCAAAGTTAGTAAACAAAGAAAAAAAAGATTATGGTCAGATTTAATATTGCAAAAACACACAGAGTGGGTTACCAACTGTTTAGTTGGAATATGCTCTATGGATGCTGATCAGTGATCACTATCTCCCTATTTAATTATCATCATTAATCAAAATATCTCAATTAGATTTAAAAAAACTGTGCTACGTGATCACCAATTCATCATCATCAATATATATATATATATATATATAATCAATGAATTATTAAAAAATAGAAAATAAGTTCCAATTTTTTTTTTCCGGCAAGTCAAATATTTTATTATATCATAAAGAATTTATAATATACAAAAAAACATTTTCAATACAACTGTTAACGCAAATAGAGGAAATTGAAATCAATTTCGATGAATGAGTGGAGATTAACCAAGTTATCCTTGAGGAAATTTTATAGGCTAACAGAAAAAATCTGTTATCTCCCTCGTTCATACACTTGTTGCTGGCTATCATCTTGCTGATGAAACTCCAAAATGCACATCGCATTACTTTGATTAAAAGAATTAAGTGAATTGTTATTGTAAAAATTTCTAATTCCTGTCTTTTGAGGCTCGGTAGAGAATGCCGTACTTGCCTATTCCAACTGTCGGACGTTGTTGACTAAAGATTTTCTTCTCATTGATTCTTCCCCTCCAAGAGTCATTATAAAAAACTGCGATTTTGATTTTTCCCCGATCCGATCCCAATTTAGATCAATCCTTGACTCGTCAATCGTTTTCCAACAGAATTTCCATGATAGTATCTGGCAACCCCTCTCCAACACAGGTCGTACCACAATTGATATTCATGGATCCCAAATTCGACATATTTAGATGTATTCACTCCCGAGATGGAGAACAATCCAACCGAAAAACCAAATAACAATATAGTTGAATTTGGAAAACTGTAAAAGGAATCCTCGAGAGGATTTGTGGACACACTGCCCAGAATCGTGCCACAAGATGGATGAAAAACCACGATATGTAGGAGAAATTATGGTATATGGATGTCGAGATTTCACCAATATAACGCCGGCATACGCAAAAAGTTGCAATCGCCGGAAAGTAACTCTACAGTTGGGAGATGGAACGGTTGCATAGATGCACCGACAAGTTGGATTGAAGATAATTGAGAAGAAGAGAGAAAAGACGATACAGAGAGATGTTATCCAGAGATTGCATGAGATTTCGATAATCATATGCTCCATGTTTCTCCATAGATGCAACATAAACATCCTCTCGATCGTCTTTAAAAGAGAAATTTAATCACTAAAACCAAAACAAATAGAGGAAAACGGAATAAAATAAAGGAAAAATAAAGTAAGGGAGAGATCCGGCGGCCTAAGCCACCGGCCGGAGAAATTATCTGGTGAGAACTAGGCGGTTATTGAAGGAGGTGACTTTTGGAAGAGAAGAAGAAGAAAAAAATCAGTTGTATTCAATTTTATAATATTGCAATGATCAACAAAAAAAAGATTAAACAAAAAGAATTGAAAAAAGGAAAATCTGGTGGCATAGTGGTTGATCTTTGTCTTTCAAGACCTTTCTATCTCACCAAACCTAAGAAATTGGGAGTTTAAAGGAATGAGCCAAAGCCTTACGCCTGGTTAAATAAATAATTTAGGATCTATTCGTTGCTAATTCATAAAAAAATGTATTTGTTCATCGCAAATCATATTTGTTGGTTTTCTAATCGATAATTAGAGACCATTTTTGTTGTTGTTATATTTGCCACGGGCATTGCGGAGCACATTTTGAACTTTTTTGAAAAACACCAACATGGCTTTGTAGTCCCTATTCATATATTGTATTAGTGTAGTAGGATTGACTTGAACTTCACTTCATTCTATTTCTTCGACACCGCACTTTCTTGATCCGCTTTTTTTCAATTGTTCTATTTGGAGCTTAATGGGAATATGGGATCATGTATCCTAAACAAACTCCTCCTAAAGTAAAGGCTTTCGTATGGAGATGGCATCAAAGCGAGGAGATCTTCTCAAGAAATAGAGAGCATTCCATTCTACATGCTAATATTTTCACGTGTCGCGAACTTATTTGCTCAATACGAAAAAGAAAAATCATTTTTACTCAGGGTCTAAATGGTACCAGCTGAATTTTGCTTAATTGCAAAATCTGGCTGATTTTTTAGTGATTTCTTGCAGAATCTGGTGGAATAACATCAAACTTAAATGGTAACTGTTGAATATTGCTGAATTTGCTGAATTTTTGAAAAAGTAATTAATTAAATAAATTTATGAAAATATTAAGCGGCATTTTTAATAAATACTCATTCTATTTCTTATAAATTAATTTTTATTTCCTAAATATTATCTAATTAAGTTTCTTCCAAATTAATTAATTGAATTTTAAATACATATAACTAATTCATTAATAGATTGATAAAATAAATCAATATACATAATTTATGATATAATATTTTGCTACTAAAATTAAAATATTTTTTAGTAAACTCGTTTTTAAAAATATTACAAATTTATCTAGAGTAACAACATTTTTTTTAGAATTATCATGCAAACTTAGAAAAATATAATAAAAAAATTAATTTATAATATTACACATATATAGCATACAATATCCTAAATATTGTTATCCAATTCCCATATCCGTTATTATTTGATTTTTTATTCAAAATAAACATATTTTGGTGATAGAAGAATTGTTGAATCTAGCAATATTTTTCTTGCTGCATTGCTGAATATAGCTGAATCTGCTGAATTTATTTTGCAATTTAGCTAAATCTGGCAGAATTTTTTTAGATAGCAAATAGTATTGGCGAAATTGCTGAATCTAGTTCAATCTTACAGTTTTTTTTTTGTATGTTACCATTTTGCGGATTTTTTTTGTATGTTACAATTTAGAGCCTCAATTCTAATTCACTCATTTGTTAATAAAGCTAGCAACGTTTTCAATTCTTTTATAATCTATTGGCTACCGCTTTAAAATTCAATAGCATTAGTGCCAAAGTAACCCTTTTCCGGGTTTAAAATAGTTTCGGTCACATTTTGTCAATTTGAAAGTTTCATTTGGTCTAATAATTGCCTTTCGAATCAATAACAATATAATTTTTCCATTTTAGCCATCAAATTCCATAAGAGAATTGATTTGATGATCGATTTATGACCTCCATAATGGCAATGACGCACTCCAATTATCTAAACGCAGGTCTGATCGGAGCCGGAGGAGATCAATTTGTATCATTCCTCCGCCGACAAAACAAAACAGAAGAAAAGCTTCTTCATTTCAAGGTTATACGATCTTCCCTGTTTCTTGTGCGAATATAGAAAATGTCAGAAACTTCGTGTCCCGTCTGCAATCTTACGCTTCCTCTCTCCCAAATCGAAAGGTACCCAAACCCTAAATCTCTTCTTTTTTATGCTCTTAGCATCTATCTTCCTCATGGGTTTCTTCGAGGTGTTGATGGGTCTCTGGTTTATGTCGGAGATTTGACTCAGCCATGTGAATGCCCACTTCGACGACGATGAAATCGATCCACAAATCGCAAGCGATCACCACTTGGCTCTGCAACTCGCCTCTTCTTCGGACCCTTCTCCGTCTTCCTCCGTAAAGCTTTCTTAAACCCTAAAATCTTCTTTCCCTCCTGCGTTAGCTCCGAAAACCCAAATTGACAAAAAAAATTTTTGTTGCGTTTCTTATGCAGAACTTCGACGATTCCTTGGGTTTGCACAACAACGCTGCGTCTTTGGTGCGTTCACCGATCAAGAGTCCGTTTTACAGTGTTGGAAATGGTGGTTTGATTTGTTTGCTGAAAAATTGTCTGGAATACGAATTGAAATCGAAATCGAAACCTTTAGAGTGCAGTACCAGTTTACTATCAGGCTATGTTGATCATTTTCAATCCTCAAAGGAGGATAAAGGTTGGGGATGCGGATGGCGGAACATTCAAATGCAATGCTCTCACTTGCTTTCTCGTAGAGAAGAAGTTAAAAGAGTTCTCTTTGGTGGCTCTAACTTTGTTCCTGACATCCCCTCGCTCCAGCGCTGGCTAGAGATCGCTTGGAACAAGGGTTTTGATCTTTCTGGAGCTCTCCATTTCAGTAATCAAATCTACGGTTCCAAGAGATGGATTGGAACCACTGAATGTGCTGCGCTGTTGCGTTCTTTCGGGTTAAAAGCCAGAATTGTTGATTTTGCTCCCAAGAAATCTCAATCGTTGTATCTTTCGGTTCCTGGTTCCGCTATTGCTCCCAAGATAAGGCGAGATGGTCCCATGGACAAATATGTGATTAAAAAGGGCGAAAGTGGGACGAAAAAACCAATTGACTCTCATGGTTCTAATGCTTCTAGGATCAGCAAAGGAGGTATTTTAATGGATTGGGTTTGGAATTACTTCTCGGACAACAGGTTGAATGTTTCCTCCGGTGTTCATCTAACGAGCAAAGGGTAGGTGGTTCTGTTTCAGTTTGTTGATCTCGGCAATGTCTTTTATAACTTCAAAACACATTACATATGGGTTTCTGAGTTGTTTTAACCGTGTGTACTGCAGGCCCTTGTATTTCCAACATGAAGGGCACTCAAGAACAATTGTTGGGATTCAGAGACGGTTGCAAGGAACGACATTTACTCCTCAGTACAATCTCCTGATTTTGGACCCGGCTGATGTGAGTATACTGTTTTTTCATGAATAGGAAACACAGTGACGAATTGACGATATGTCTATGTCAACATTCGAGCATTTGTGAACACCAGCTTTTACTAAAAGTTGAATGTGATTAATGATGTGACGAGACTTGAATGTGAATGCAGTTTACTAAAGCTATAGAGAAAGCACTTGTAGAGAAGAGAGGGTGGGAAGGGTATCTCAAAAGAGGAGCGCACACACTGTCGTGTCCCGAGTATCAGGTCTCAGCTATAAACTTTGATATCTATAATTTCTTTGTTAGTAGTGATTATATAATTCGTTCCCAAGTCTGATTGGGAAAGATTGTTATAATGTATACATTCAGATGTTGTACGTTGATAATGGAATTGCTGATGGAGAGGAGTTGGAGCAGCTCAAGACCATTGATAGTCACTTTGTCGAATTGAATAATTGAGAATTAAGCTCATATAGCATTGGCGTTTTAAACAATTTTCAATAGTGTGGATTGTTTATAATTTTTGTTTATCAAGAATGTTAGGACTGTACCGACTTCCCAGATGAAAGATTATTGGATTAATTACTAAAAATTTCTTAACACAATTAGGCGTTATATGCCCTTAATTACCATTTGACTAGCGTTTAATGGTTACTTGGACATCATATTATATATACTAACTTGGATTATTTATTTGAGAAAGGCGAAAAAAGGGTGAAAATACAGCTTGGTAAATTGAGATATAACCAGAGATGGCATCACCACACCTAAAAAATAGAAATGTCTTTTATCCAAAAGCACTTAAAAGACTTGAGAGATTGAGTCATAAAGAAAAAAGCTATAGAAGTCTTCTTCAAATCCCCCAGTTTGGTGCCTTCATCTTCCTCTGGCAACAAAACTTTGAGTGTGCCTCATATCAAATGAACAACATAACCTCACTGTTGCTCTTCCATGGGCACCTAAAATTGCGACATTTTTTCAGAGGTTTTGTTGATTATTTAAGAGGCAGATGCAGCCACCTTTTTCCGTACAATCCTCTTTCGCCGAGCCTTTGGAGGCTGAGGATCTGAAACTGAGTCTTCTTGCTTCTTCCCAAGTAGCCCTGAGAGAATTGCATTCTTTGAGAAGAACCATCTTGAAGATGGCTTTGCTACTGCTTCCTCTGAGGGTCGGTTGTATGCTTTTGCCAGTAGATCATCTGACTGAGCCAGCGGGTCTGCCTCCACACCTAGCCATGCTTGTCTTGACCTTTCCCCTAACTGAACATTCATTATCCTGTGCCATATCCATCCATATTTATTATACAAATCCTTCTAATTCATGGGTGTAAATCTAAATCAACGTTGTTGATCCCCAGACCAAATGTTCCCAAGTCCTAAGACTGAGTTTTGCAATACACAATTCAAACTTCCGACGTGTGCCTGTGTATGTATGTATGAGAGAGGGGAGTGAAGAAAGAGAGGAATACCTCAAGGCAGTGCCAAAGAAGAGTGCTACTCCTATGACATCAAAGTGGCTGCTCATTGTTTTCTCAAATCCACATAACAGCTGATATCTCAAGTTCGCGTATATTCCAAGAAATGCGCCATACCCAAGAGCGTTGGTGCTGATTGATGGGACTGTCACAGATACTCTGCCAGAACAAAGATACAATAAGTCATAAATCAACCATGAAATGAAAAAAAAAGAGATGCTGCCCAAGTGAATGCTGAGAATGTTATAATCCCACAATAGAAACAGAAGATATGTGATGACCTGTTCTTCTTCTTTCCCGCCAGAAAGTTTGACAACGAACCCTGAAGAGCTCCTGTTGCAACTCCAAGAATGGACAACTCTGCGGCCTTGTAGAAAAGAGAATGAATTCTCTTTTGCAAGTCGAACTCTCTAAGAGGATAGCTCATTTCAAATATATTATTTGGTAACTTTTGCAGTGTATTTTGCAGGTCAAACCGAAATGTGTTTCCATAGGAACGACATGGAGCTAGCAACCAAACAGCAGCTGCATTGCATGCTGATACAGTAAGAACATTTATAAGTGCAAGATCCCATTCCTCTTTTAACCTACAAATGATAGAGAAAACAATTTAGGACAAGAAACCAGAAGCTACAAAACCTTCAAATAGGAGAAAGTTTAGGTACATGGAAAGGAAAATACCTATTCTTACGAGTCTTCACCTCCCACCAAACCGAGCATCCAACCGTGGCAGCTTGCTCTAAAAGAAGTTTATAGAGAAATGCAGGATCCGCCAACATCCTACACAAGACAGTCACATAGTCAAGACTGCATAGGTACGATAATAAAAAACTTCATGCATAAAGTAATGCTCATAACAAACATTTAAATGCCTACAATTGAATATAATTTAAGAGCCAAACACAGGGACGGGATGTATCTCAGAAGATACCCACAAAACTACCTGCCAATAAAGGCCCTCGACAATCCCTGAGGAAGAGCACGGGAGATGAATCTAGTTGTTGTTGGACGAGCATTTATGGCAAGGAATCTAACCATTTGTGCTGAGCTGACCAAACCCTGCATACAAGTTTCCATAAGTTCAAAGATGCCAACATCCCATAAACAGAAAGCTTCAAGGATATCCCACCATTTCATATGCTTGACGGAGGCCAGCAGGCAAATCCATCATCGTCTTTTGCCATTCGTTCAATACAGCGTCAACAAATTTCCTATCAAAAAGCTGGACAAAAACATAAATGTCGTTACTGGTTGAAACCATGACAATAAAATACATGAAAACGAAAACACAAGCGTAAAGATCTATTACCTCTGCGAGGATCATCCTACGCCTAAAAAGTCCACCTTCATCTCCATCATCGTCATCATCAAATTCATCAAAGTAATCATCATCATCACCATCATCGTCACCTCCATCGCCACCACCGAAATTGACTTTCTTTCCAATGTCTCCACCACCTCCTCCAGTTGCAAGCTGTAACGAAACATGAATTAGAAATTCACAAAGCTACTCTTTTTCTGATCAGTGGAAAATATATTTCACTGCAAAGCCTATATCATCTAGCAACTGCTATCTCCAATGAAAATTTTATTCCCAATATTTTCTGGAGATACTAATCCAAACACTTGCATACGCTGATTAGAATAACAGATTTTCCAGCTACAGTATGCTTCATCTCCTTGATGTTATCTATAACAAGCAATGTCTGATCCAGAATCAAGTTACTTTTGTATCAAAAGAAGAAGCAGGACCAAAATCTAGTAGTTTAACGGACACTGCTAGAGACAGGGAACGAGTAGACGATTTAAAGAAGAACTTGTTCTGAACCTCTAAGAAGATTGACCAACTCTCTGCCCTCAATAACCAACATATCAAAACAGAGAGGATAAAGCAATCAACGACATGATCGTGTAGCCAGACGATAGATAAAAGGCGCAGCCTTTAGAGAGAATTTCACCAAATTTTTGGATTAGGATTGCTATAGTTGGGAACAAGAAAAGGCAAGACACTGAAAATTCTTGCAATTCACCAAATTATTGCTTAACGAAAAGCAAGCCAGAAAGATTAGAAAGGAAAGAGACCTCAGGGCTTGACTCGACTATCTTCTGGGTCATATCGAGCTTCCCCTTTTCCAAAGTTACCGCTCCTACCGAGCCGAACTTCCCACCTTTCATCACTGGACACATCTGAGCAGCTGAAGCAGCTGCATATAAGGAGCCCGAAGAAGATGGGCCTAAGTCACCGCTCGATGGCAACTGTAAGCAGCGGTCGAGACCTGAAATTGAAACTCCTACGGAATCGATTAAAGAAGATGACGACGCCCTAACGAAACCGCGACGGAGCTTACAAGGAAGAGTCGTGAGTGGACGAGGGATGGGTAAACAGGGTTTGAGTGGAGATAAGGGTTTGGGAGCGACGACGCTCTGAAACACCATATGAGACATGGCGTGGACGAAAAACCCAACCTTTGAATCAGATAAAGATTAAGGCTTTTTTTTGGTGATTCCTGCAGCCTTTTCTTCTCTCTTAGGGCTGAGAGAGAGGAAGAGAAGAAAGAGAGAGATGAGGAGAAGAGGATTTATCGCCAATCAGACGACTACAGAACAACCCAATCTCGGCTTCACCTTTTTGCACCAACTCTGAGCTTAATACTCTGGATGATTCGGAGGGTTTCAGGTCGGTCGTTAAGGACCAAAAGCCTTCCAAGTATGTTATTATTTCACATATTTTTGGCAACATCTTCGAATACGTCCAATTCGAAGATCCTTAGTTTAGTAGAAAACATTTTTGATTAATCGATAAGAAAGTGCTTTTTTGTAGGAAAAATTTAAGTTTTTAACATGAGATGAACACTTTTCCAAGAGGTTTGGTTATCAAGTTCTATAGAACTTGCATTGTTCAGATATTCAAACAAAATCAATTCATATCGATCTAGGGGAAATAAAGAAAAACATTTTGATACTAATCAAATCTCCTTCAGTCAGTTTACACGCTTCACAGATACCGTACCTCAAGAGAGGTTTGTCTAAAAATAATACAAACCATTTAATGCAATGAAAAAAACAACAAAAATGACACATTACAAAATAGAACTAAATTAAACACGCACATAGTGTAATGAATATCATGAACACATTGTCCTCTTCCTCTAGTCATTTGGCCCCACACAGAGCTTTGATTATGAATATATCTAAAAGATATACACTCTGCTCTCTTCGTTTTGGGATCTTGTGTGCAAACTTTGGCTTAGCCATTCAAGAAATCAAACTCAATTGGTTGGCTTCTTATTGGAGGACGGTTGACTACTTGTTGCCTCGCGGTTGTTGCATTCTCTGTTGGTTTCACTGTTGCTGTAACAGTTTCAGGCGGCGGCGTTGTTTGGCTATTAACCTCTGTGGCTACACCTGTTTCTGTGTTTGGAATTGACGATGGAACAACTGTTTCTGTGTTTGGAGTTGACGACGGAACAGCTGTTTCCGTTTCTGGAGTTGAAGACGGAACAGCTGTTTCCGTGTTTGGAGTTGAAGACGGAACAGCTGTTTCCGTGTTTGGAGTTGAAGACGAAACGCTTTTGTCTTCCAAAGAAGTTTCCTCCATCTCTACGAGAGTAGGCTCTGACACTACTGTCTCTGTCACTGGTCCATCCACAGGTGCTGCTGACTCAGCAACGGCTGCAGTTTCAGGCGCTGATTCGGTCTGTGGTGGCTCAGAAGTTGGAGGTGCTTCGATAGCCAATGGTTTAGTTGGTTCTTCAAGAGCCAATGGCTTAGTTGGTTCTTGCTGTGGAGTCTTCTGTGTAAGTAGAGGTTTTTTGGGAGCAGAAATGGAAGCAAAGATTGAAGACATTCCGGGAGGTAGAATCTCGATTGGAGGTTTTTTGGATGCATCAGATAAACTCGTAAGCTTTGGATCCTCAAGAGAAGCCAGAAACGCACTTGCAGCATCGGTCTTTGATGATGGAGCCTGCTCAACCTCTTTCTGCAGCGTTTTATTCCAAGCCTGGACCAAGTTCTTTAGAGTTGGACGACCATGTGCCTGTGTGATTAATTACAGCAGGGGAAGTCAGAAACAATACAAGGTTTATAAGAAAGCAAACTGCAAAAAGAAAAAAAAAACAATTAGGTAAAATTGAAAGCTTACATGGGCATGAAGCACGGCTTCTGCGAGCATTCCCGTGTCTTGCCATGCCTTCTCCATAAGCGCATTGTCTCCCAGAACTGCAGCAGAAAACGCTGATTCTCGCCCGAGACCTATGGAGATCAGATTGTTTATCAGACCCTGCAACAAAGTTAAAAATAGTCTTTCAATTAGGGACCAGCAGATATAAAATATAAATCCAAAAGCATAGCCATTACACAACCATGAATCTTCCAATTTTTAAACTCTGAAAACCACATATTCCGTCTACAGTTAGTTATGTAGAGCCTATCTAGTGAACAACACAGCGGTCTTTAGACTTCTGTAGGTATCCTAAAAATCAGAAACCAAATTAGAAACCAAAAGAAAGAGAAACTGCAGACATACACTTAGGCGTGTCAATTCTCCATGGTTTGCTAGGCGTAATGCAAGACCTCGCAACTCGTGACCCTGTAAAGCGCCTTTGACCGAACCTGCAGTGGCCAGTCTTTTGAGAGCTTCACGAGCAATGTCGGCATGCCCAGTGGCATCTGCAGCATCTATAAGGTCTAGAAACTCCTTTGCAAATTTCACTATTCCCTCCACAGCTTCAACAACATCTTCTTTCTTCTCAGCTGTCAAAGAGAGAATGTCACTCAAATCAAGGCCTACACCGTCCTGTCCAATGTCCCTGCTATTACTCATTGTGAGAAGACAATGAAGAGCCCTCTTCAGATCGTTGCTCTGCATCGCTAGATCAAACTCCAGCCTGAGAAAACATAAAGCTAAGTCAATATTTTCCTTCTTTTTTGTGGCACTGTGAACCCGAGGCAAAGTGAAAATAATCGCTGATAGCATTTTGGTGTGAGTTGACAGCTAGAATGAAGAATCCAACACATGTGAGTGCAACACTGAATTCTGTTTACTGTCCAGCATAAGCAATTCAGAGACTACAGAATAACTATAAATAGTATAACCAAATTGGAAGAATAGCTGCACGAAATCATCCTGAAAACATTGTTTAATTTACCTCTTAGATATTCCAGGCAAATGAAGAGCTTCTGTTGCGTATCCCATCCCTAGCATAAACTGTGCTAGATCGTCATGATGTTCTCTCCCAAGCCTACTTGCCCTGCACAACCAAAAAAACGTTTGTATAAACATTCCAGCTAGTTTATTACTCACGTAAACAGGATATAATGAGAAACGTATCAATACCATTTAACTGCACTAACAGCATCCCCGTATGCAGCAAGACAGCGACAGCGGATACCAGGATGGTTCAGTGATATGGCATGGGCACACATGTACCTAACAAGAAAATGGAGGGTGTCAGACAATAATTTATCTCGTAGGTGACTGAATTGACAATCACGGCAAGATATTGTATTCAACATGGTAACTCTGTGACTACATATATTTGTTGTCTGTGGAAACCTTGGAATGCAAAGGTCAGATGTCAATGAGCCTACCTAGTGCGTATTAAGAATGGAAAATAAAATTCATAATCTAATTGAATATACATGTCTCCAACGAAGGAATGTTTTAACAAGAGTCAGTCTTGTTTTAAGGTAAGAACAGGGAAACTCTTGATACCTGTCAATGAGCCAAAGAACTCCATCCCGTACACCAGCAACAACAAGAGGCCCGACTGGTCGTTTTTGCTCCACTGGGAAGCGAGTAACAGCCACTGAGACTCCCCCACCACCTACAGCTACCTCATTGATCCTTCTTTCATCCATGTCATCGCCATCACCTCTAGATTGTCTTGGCAATGATAAAAATGGTGGAACAGATGGAGCATTTTGGAAAGAAGCTAAACGCACGACCTACAATAAAAAGTATACGTATGAGGAAGACTCTTGCAAGTTTGACAAAAATTGACATAGATGTCGATACAAATGCGGTACGAAAACAAAGCTTAGACCTGAAAAATTAAGCTTCAAAAATAGTTACATATATCTCATGTAAAAGCAAGAAATGTCCACCTGCAGCATGGGGGGCCTCAAAGATATCCTTTCTTGCTTGGCACTCTGGGCACCTTCTACTGTGATTAAGGCCAACTCTCCATGCTCTGCAACTGCTCTAGCCTGCAACTCCTTAAGTTTCATTTCTTCCTTCATCTTCCTAGTCTCTATATCAATTTCAGAAACTCCCGCGTCCACAAAAACACATCTGGAAATCCAGGCATGGAAGAAAGTATTAGCATTCCTCCCCATATATTTTGTTTCAGAAAGTAACAGATCAAGGTAACCATGCCCTTAACGAAGTCAGAATCAGGGAAAATACTTTCAAAAAGTTATAATCTCTGAGAAGTTGGATTATGCACAATCTAGATAATCAATAACTGTTGATACATCTGCTGTAAACAGTTCCTAAATTCGATTTTTAATTTGTTTCATACACGTGGAAGCAACATTCAAGGTAACTGATACAAAACAGAAAGAAGTCCATGTATCATATATAGAATTCTAATCTTACTCAATCGTGGTTGGTGTAGAAACAAACAGCTGCCTGCGATGCCAAACAGCTCCAGTAGCATGTGAAATGGCAACATCACCAAGATATCTATACTGAGGGCGCAAGGATGATATGACCATGTATTGTTGATAAGCAAACGCACAATACTCAACTGTTTGGTCCCATGCCGTCCATTCTGGCTGAGGTAGCATTCCACCTACTGGCTCAAAATTTTCCCAACTACACATTGAAACTTCCATGTAGATTAATATCGAACTGAAATACTTTAACATGACACAATGCCACAAAATTAAAGTAGAGCTAACCAAAATGTAGCTATGGGCATCAGTACAGATTACAGTCTTACAGATGAACTAATGCTTATTATTCCATCAACCAAAGACTTATTTTACCTGACCTCTCAGAGGGGGAAAATAGATTCTAATTAGGTTAATATAGCTGAATAAAGAAAACGCAATGTAATGAAAATGCACAGTAGCAATCTGCCTGCACACTACTTAGTAACAAAGAGTGCAAACAGAAATGAGCCTCGCATTAAAAATAAGAAGGAGCCCCTAATCACCTGTACAGCTGGTAGTTTAGGGGTGCGGACTCAGCAGATTTCTGCGACGAACCATCATCATAGTTAGAAAACGAAGAAACATTGCTATTTCCAAATCCTGAGAGTGGCATCGACTGAATGGTTGAAATAGCTGTTGCAGCAACAGGACTAATTCTTCGGGATGTGCGATAGCCTATTCCAAGTAGAGCGCCACCATGCAGACCAATGACCTGCAAGGAGAATTTTTGAAGCATAAGATTGTTGCTTACCTAAGCTTAGAAGTCAAGCATTGACATACTGCTCTTTGATAATTTTTCCAAACATACAAAATACACCACCACTTGAAGTCAATAAGAATTCTTGACGAGTAAGATTCTCATGTTCAGCAACCTTATCCTTTTGGTCAAACGTCAACTAATAAACTACTGGATTCCTAGTTTGCTTTTTTTTTGGGTAGTAATTTTCCAGTGTCTTCAATGCAAACCAAAGCACACAAATTCTTAGGAGCATGATTAGATTAATTATTCAATAGATCTGCTCGAGAATACATGAAGAGCATCTGAGATAAATGAAAAGATGATGAATCTGATATAGAAGATGTCTATTGTTTAGGAAATCCCCAGCTAAGACTAAAAAACATCAAAAGAGATTACAGAATGCAATAACTCAAGTAAAAGACACATACCGGTTCAGCGCGACCTCCTACAGATCTCATGAGTATGTTTGAGGTTCCATCATCCAAGAGAATACGGACTTGGACACTAGCCGATGAAGCTGCACTAGCAGCAGCAGCAGCTTGAGCTGCGGCTGCAGCGGCTTCTTTCGCTTTTCTTGATGAACCACCCTTTGGGATTATAGGCATCCTTTGAGGCAACACAGATTCTAGTATTGCAAATCTATCTCGACATGTATCCCAAGCCAAAAGTCTTGCACTTCCAGAATCAACAATGGACCAGTCACTAACCTTGTAGATAGAGAAGTACAGAACATCAGGCCATACAACTGCCACATACCTACAACCAGAGAATAAAGTTAGCTGGCTAGGAAATGAGAATACTGAACCAATTACTTATATAAGATATAATTGGCTGAGGAGTTATCTAAAAAAATTATATTCGGGGAAAAAACGTCTTAAACTAAATTGCTGATACTTATACGCCATTTTCTCTTCCCTGTCTACCGTAGCATCGGGTGCGGAAAATCCCCACGGAGAGAAAAAACCAACAAGCATGAAGAAAAATCATCTACGATGCTTAAAAGTACAATATAAGCCACTGTATATCAGGTAGAAGGGGAGAAACTTATACTAAGATTCACAAGGAGCATGAAAACAGAAAATACAATTTAAAGGAACAAACAACATTATCATGCTCCAAATATTTAGTATAGTATATCTCAAGATAAAACTTGAAGACTGAAAAAAGAAGTAGAAACTTACTTCCCTGAACTGCTTACAGAAAGAACCGAGTATGAATCATGTGGAACAGGTGCCACAATCTGCTTTTTGGTCTGCTTTACAGTCAACTGCTCACTTGGGTCTCCCTTAGATATCCCTGATTCGGACAAGGCACTATTATTTCCAAGGGATGGGTTGGCTGAGTTGGATAGTTGAAAGTTTAAGAGCTTTAATTCTCTTCCAAGGATATATACAGCTGAATTCTCCCGACTTCCAGACAGCGCTGGTAGAGGAGCTGCAGACGGGATGGCACGAGGATCAAATTCGCTAACTATAATACCAACATTGGTACCAGTTGCGACGAGATGTGGCTGTAGAGGATGTGCAACCATACAATAGACCTGAAAAAATGAAATTAATAAGTAACTAGTGTGGCGTACTACCAATGTATGAAAGCCACTAAAGCAAAAGAAATGACATGATACATGGTAGATTCCAAGGATTTCATCAACAATGAAAAAAATCAACAACCACTAGTGCTACGTTTGCTTTGTCAAACTCAAAATAAGTAAGAAGCAAGAGCTAATTACCCTAAGCTTTCTGTGGGTTGCAAGTACTTGAGGCGGAACCAAGGAAGAAAGTTCACATAATGGCCTTGTCAGGGCCGAATAAGTTGGATGCTCAATAGACCTGTGAAAAGTCAAACAATTAGACACTCATCCAATATACATAACGATGTTTACCATAGATGCCACGAAATGTTTAACAAAGGATACCATATGTGTGAATCTTTAACGCAAGTCAAAATATCAAGGTTTGGTGCGCGAGGGTGACACCAAGATGCAACACTGTGGCAAGCTAGCTTCGGGACAGGTTTAATTCTCCGCAGCTCCTGTAGAGAAAAAGTAGACATACATGTTGAAAAAAGAGATCGGTAAAATATGCAAAATCCATACATGAGATACAACATTACCTTAAATGTCATTGTGTCCCATATGGCCAATGTCTTGTCAGCACCAATTGTAATCAATTGTGGAGCACTGCCACTTACCCTTGACAGCTCAACAGCCACCACCCCACCATCATGTGCCTGATATAATCAGAACCAAAACTTCAGAAGAGAGTGAACAAAAAGCTTTTACAAAGCCATATCTGGAAGGACAAAACAGTATAACAGAGAAGTGGAAACTATAGACTCACACAAACAAGAGCATGTCACTTAAACCCAAAAAGAAAATAACAACCAGAGCATGTCATACTCCCCTAATCATTACTAAGCCTATTACGCACAAAAGGATGAGAGAAAAAATCTAATTACTAATTATCCAACATTCAGAAACAAAACACACAAATCAACTCAGAAGTTCAGTGAAACTAAGAACAATGGTGACTTGTCCTCAGCTGCAACCAAATCTGGCCAATCTTTCCAGGCCTAAGACCTGAACGGCCACAGTCATATCCTCTCTTGAACCTTGCATGAAAGAGTAGATGAAAAGAATACCTTTAAGCTAAGCTTGGGTACAAGTTCCCTTGAATCAGTGCTATGATCGGCACTCCACAGTACAAGTAAGCCATCACTGCCACCTGAAACAAGGAGTGCCTGCAATTGCAATTAGATAGAGAATGGGTGCTATTATGTATTGCAGATGAATAACACAGAGAAAATAGTTGATAACGTCCATTAAAAAGCGTTAAATTATAATAAAAAGGAAAATAAGGCCGGTAGTAGTAGAAATTTACAAACAAACTAACCTAAGTCATGATACAAAATGAATGTGGAGTATTAAACAACCAATTGGGAAAAGAGATGCTAATGTTTAAATTCCTTCCGCTCCCAAGGGTAGGCTATGCATGAACGTTAACCCAAACATATTATGAAGACAAATAGAACCTCTATTGAGCAGTTTAAGATATAAGAAACTAAGGCTGTATTTCTAAATTGTATGCCAGGCATCCGTTGAGTAAGGCCTGTGGCGGTCTGGGCTCCCCACTTAATAGAATGTGAGAAAATATATATATATATAAAACTTCCAAGACGATAATGCCCAACATCCCGTTTTCTTTTAACATAACAGTCAACCTTAGCAGGTTACCTTGCGTATGTTTGTCTAAATTACATGACACTTCTGTCTGTCAGATGGTATTAAGTAAATAACTCGAAACAAATTCAAAGGAATAAAGAAAAGAAATTTGAGAGAATATGTAGTTACTTCGCCAGATGATGCCATGAAATTCATCAAGCAGTAAATTGATCCTTTATGGCCACCTGTATATCTACGTGCAAGCTGCAAGTAAGTAAACATTCAGGGAAATTAACACGTATCAGTATCAAGAGCTCTCACCCTAAACTCAGCAGAGAAACAAAACAAACATTCAACTTTTGGAGGAAACAAACCTTCCATGTTATCATTGATAAAACCCTGATGACACCATCAGAAGCACCAAACGCAACTAAAGGGCCATCGCCACCAGATGATCTGGTAAGAAACTCCATGCTGCAAAGAAAGGAAGAATTCTAACAACTATTTGGAGCAGAAGAAACCGGAAAAGTATAAAGACTGTCTGAACATTGACTGGAACAATACACATCAAGGTGGTAAAGGTATACATTACACTTAAAAGCACACACACATATCAACTTATACATAGTCTACAATTGACTCAAAGATTTCTAGCGTAGTAACTAATGGAGGTCTTTCCAGGATTCAAGCGACTCGAAGATTGGCAGCCAAGAGTAATGGAACATCTTTCACGGGGGTGTAGGTGTCAAGCAAACCCATGCTCTAAAATCCGAAGAAAAAAAAAGCAATGAACTTACCAGAGAAGTGACTTGTTGTCAAGCTCTTGTTTTGGCACATCTCGACCTCGCATTGTCACCAAGTCCAAGAAAATGGCTTTATTCTCACAACAGATGACCAGAAAATGCCGGCCTTTAGTCGATGGAGCAGGAGAAGTGAAAGCAGATGTGAGATGATTGACAGCTGCCGGAGATTCAGCAGCTACAGAGCGATTGCGCCACAGTTGCCAATAACGCACATCGTCGTCATAAAACTTCACCTGCTTGACACTTGTAGGTGGAAAGATCGGACAGATACGTCATTTTTTTCGCGTATTGAAAGGGTTGAATGAAATAGCAGCGGTAAAGATCTATTACCTTCCTCCTCGAATGGCTTCAGTGGGCTTGCCTTTATAGTCTGAGCAAAACATAAATGTCAGTCAGGACGGAAAGCATCTGTATAAAATATAAGATTGAAGACACCAAATTTCAGCTGATAACGAAAAATTGACGGGACTAAGTTTATAATGGCTCACCGGATTCTCCCTCGGCAAGCTTCTCTAACTTGGCACCAACTAAACGGCGCTCGTCAACTCCACCAGCTTTCAGTTCGTAAATTACCTGTAAAATAGACCATTTACGTCAAAGATCGTCGATTCGGGATCAGAAGCGAAACCAAATTACATCAGAATCTCGATAAAAACCCAGACCTGACGATGCTCCCAGTTCCAGACGGAGACGTGATCCGAATCATCGGCCGTAACAAGCCATGGATGCGTGGGATGCACCTGTATCTTCACGATCTTACCATTGGTCTGCCGAAATGCTCTCGCGCGCAACATTTCGATCTCTCTCACAGTACTCCAAGATCAATGAAACAACTCGAAATCCGAGCCCAATTGCATCCGCAAAGACGATTCGGATTTCACGAGAACTCCTAAACAGAGACTTCAGCTACACATTCGAAATTCCAGAAAAGGGAAGCAGAAGTAGAATCAGATCCAGATCAATTAGATCCACCGGTTATCAAATCGCCGGAACAATAACTCCGGTAGTGTCTTCCGATGCGAAACGCGTAAATCGCGAACTGCGAAGGCCAGTCTGATTAACAAAAGAGGCCCAAAAACTTTTTAGCCCTTTTCTTTGTCGCATATATATTCCAATTACAGGAAATAATTGTCTAATTGTGGTTTCGTGGGGATAAATATTTTTACCAAGTATATTATTCAATACATGTATTTTTAGTTTTTTTTTTAAATCGTTTATGAAAGTTAATTATAAAATTAAATTTTATTTACTTTTAAATTAGTATTTTAATTTAATGTTTTCATTTTGTATTTTAAAAACTTTATATCAGCATTTGTTAAGGCTTTGAATCTATAGATTTGAATGGTGTGAGACGGGATATGTGCAAAACAATCAAAATAATATTAAAAAAATATACATACATATATATAAATATAGATTTTTATTACTGTTGGATGCAAAATGCACCGTCCCATTCAAATCTTATATATTAGTGGATAAATTGAATTTTTTATAATGGATATCCAAATTTATTTTAGGATATCTAATCCATGCTCATTTTACTAGTTTCTAAGGATTCAAAAGTTTAAACACAATTTTCACTCTGCCAGAAAAAAAACACAATTTTTACCAATATACGTTAAGATCAGGGACTATAAAGATAATTATACGAATCAAGTTTTCAAAGATATAGAAATTCACACCCACAACTAAAACTTGGTGCATTTATCAGTGAGACCCAAAGGTGGTTGTCATTGTTTTATCTGACCATAGATTCTGAAACTACAACTTTCACGAAACCTCTCATGTACACAGCGCCTAAGAAAAGTAAACTAATCAATCATGGATTTTATGCACATTAGTCTCCGGTTAAGCAACTCTCGGTTTAACTGACGTTACTTCGACTTAAAACAAATCGACTGTGCCAGCTCCGGCTTTTTCCAGTTTCAATTGTCGATAACAACACACTCAACAACTCTTCTGCTTCTTCCTCAGATGGAAGCTCTAAATTGGTCTGCAGAAGCGGTTGATCTGACGGATTATTCCATCGTTTTCTGGTCGGGCTGCTCTTCTTTTGCTGGTTCTGTCTCCCGTTCCACACACCATCTGAATTGCTTCCTATGATGCGGACAACTCCTCCACTAGAATCTGTGTGTATTACACTCTCCAAACCGATTTCTCTTTCGATATTCCATACCAAATCTATTGGAACCCCGGGAAATCCTGGTTTTCTGAAATCTACCAAGCTGGGGCTGCTTACAACCAATACCAGTCTCCCTGTGATTACAACGAAAGCTCCTTCTTGCTTGAGGGCTTTGCACTTCACGAGCGTCTCACCTTTGAACTTCAGGGTATCGCCAACCTCCATAAGTACTGCTGTCCCGACTGCTTCTTCCCATGAGTAAGGCCTGAGAGGTTGTTCTCTACTCAGAGGTCTGGGAAGCCGAAGCCTATACCTTTGGGATCTTATGTTATGAAGCCTGCTTCGGTTTCTGATACTCTGTGCGGTTTTTCCAGTTACCTCAAGGATACTAGCCGTTGGTCTGGCAACAAGTCCAGTAATCCCCAAAGCCATTCCTGAACCATGAGCAACCCAATTAACATCCATCAAATGACAGCTAGTACACGAACATCATATGTTTGAATGGTCTATAAATGACTTAAACGACGGTTCTTGCTTAATTACCTGAGATGACGCCTGGAAGACCATATTTCTCAGCTCCTCTTATTGGTGATTGAAGGAGACCAGTGAGTCCCTGTGATGAATATCGTGATGTACTATCACTAAGCAAAGTATAAACCAATGATGATGACAGAAATTTCATCTCATCTATAACCAATCAAAAGATATTACAAGGCCATCACAAGCATACTTAATTCTTTATGCAAGTTCAAAGGGCAATGGAGTTGATGACTAATCAGACACAATATTAACAGATATGACTAAATATCTGACAAAAATCACTTTCAAGACTAAGTAAACATCAAATAAGTATATAAACAAAGAAAGTGCAGATGGTATACCTCAAACACTTCACCTATAACTCCTTTGCTACGTGATCCTTCGCCCATTTGCTGCTTTTCCATCCTTGCAACATCATGGTCATTGAATGTAAATGCAACAATACCCTGCAACGAATTGAAATTCTGTGAATTTTTCTTCAAGGGGGCAACTTCACTGTAGCTTTTAAGCAAACAAATGCATGGTACCTTGTGTGCAGCTTTGCTGAATTGAGTGGCAGCATCACTTAAAGCATAGACAGTGCTACTCAAGAGACTCGTGGTTCCGTCAGCCATTCCTTGAATAATTCCTGCTGGGCTCTGTTCAAGTAATCTAGTTTAGCATATAGGCAGAAAGTAACAAAACCAGACACATGTAAGGGAAAATATTAAGCAACAAGAAAAGATTTTAGTCATCACCTTTGAGACACTCCTGCTGGGAGCTGACAGGAAATCTTTAATTCCAAGCGCAACATTCCTCGCAAATCCCATGGGATTACCAATAACGCCAGCAGAGCCAAACACCTGTGTGTTAATAAGAGAAAAAAGGTACAGTGGATTGGAGAAATACGTCCATCAGGTATAGTGGGAATCTATCAAAGTAGAACGATGCTCTAGTGGATAGTATAACTGCTATAGCAAATGAATAATAAAGAACAAGAAGTGAAAAATGGTATTTTCCCAGTTCTTACCTTGTACATCTCATGAAGAATTTGACGGGTATAGTGCCCAACAAGGATCTCCTGAAATGATTGCCAACTAGTCATGTGATGAGTAATTGTCAATTGCTTGAGATGTATTCGAGCACCCTCGACATCGGCAAGAGCCATAAGACCTCTCTGGAATCAAATAACAATGATTCAGTTAACCATATTAAATACGACATCGTTTAATCTTGAATTAGCAGGGCACTCTAAGATGCAATAATGAATCAATATTATGTTATGTTATATTCCTTACAACCGGGTCCAAGGAGAGAAGAGATTACAGAAGGTAATGATAAGATTCAGGATCGAAACTCTCTATATTTCTCAACAACGAAGAACATGAAGAATAATACTTGAGTATCAAGAGCCAAAGAAAAACAAGAAACTGTGTAGGGTTTGTTTTAGAGTCCCTAATCTCTCCCAAAGCTGTAAAAGCTCCCAACTAAACCATTAGTCAAAGACCACTAAGCGGTTCTCCCTGCCCTCTTATATATAGTCTATCAGGTAATCCCAGAGTTGAAACAGAGAATATGGCAAAAAAGAGTCAAAATGGGAATTTGAGTTATACATGCCGAGAAAAGGAAGGAAGACTATTCAAAACCTAACGTCACAAACCATTGGTGCATTGAATTTAAGCAATATCAAATTATGCGGTATATCTAAGGAGTGCTTCAAGAAAAGTGAAGGCACATACATGGATAAGGGACTCCCCTGAAGTAAGAATGCCATTCCTAAGCATCCAGGGAGCACTGCAGAAGCTGTCAATATTGTGACACACAAAGAAACCATGTGAATCTACACGTCGATAGGATACCAAAAGTATATTTATCCTGATAGAACAATTTCTAGCTCACCTTAACGTAAACTTAATAGGGGCCAAGTCAAATGTTTCAACATAAATTTTCCTGTGTCTGCGAGCCAACAAGTGAATATGCTGCCAAGGAGCTCCTATCGGAACCACTATAGGTAGAGATACAATGCTTCTCTGGCTTTTGTTAAATACAGGAATGTTTCTTGCATGTGGTGACGCATCTTCCAAACTTACATCCTTGGAACCGGTGTCATAAATCAGAGGATGTAGTGTTGGATCTGAGAGCGGCAGCGGTCTAGCCAGAGAATTAGGAAGCACTGCTTTTACAAACTCCAACAAGGATAATAGTGTTTGTAGCTCAAGCTCAAGTCCAAATTCACCAATCCTGCATTTTTTTTAAAAGAGAAAACTGAGAAATGGAAACAAAATGTATATAAATAGTACACTGAACTATGTGGGTACTAAGGAGAATTTTACCATTAATCATTCAATCATACCTTAGATTTATGTACTCAAAAGAAACTAGTGAAACATCTTTCTTCCGCCACTTTGCTAGGCCAATGTAGAGTACAGCATCATGGGTATTACTCCTAACTTGCTGGACAATTTCACTTAAAAATCTTGCTTTGTTATCCTTAATACCCCAATCAGGAGGAATGCTTCTGTCATTATGATTGAATGACAATATGACAGGATATGACGAATTGTGAAGTGGGTTGTCTATCTGTAATGAAGAGATCTGAAAGGAAAGCTTCTGCTGATCTACACTCTGATTTAGATCTAATACAACATTTGACGCACAAGCATAAACCAATTCCTGTGAGGAGGAAGATTTATGGAGTGTTATAAAAATCTGGGGATGTAATATAGATGTGCTTTACATTTTCAGGGGATGATTACCTGTGGATGAGAATTAACCAAAGATATACCAATGCTTGGCAGGACAAGTAAGAACTTTTCTGTGTAACGGATGATATTATCAGTTTGAAGCTTTTGCTTTCCCTTCTCATGGAATTTAGAGTCAAACGTTTCCTTTACATCTTTCATGCTGTGATAACCTGAATCTACAACACTGAAAACCTGAAATGGCGAAAGAAGAAAATGAACAAGTTGCATCAGCAACATTAGAGAAAAGTAGTTGTCCGCAGAAAATTAGCTAAGTAACAGACATTGGCATCAGAAAAATTATACCTTTGTAGCTCCTTCAGCGCAGATTGATAGCAACAGTGTCCTTTCAGGTTTCTGAAGCAGGTCAATTGAAAAAAATTAATTAGATTAAAATACCTGAGATTCACCGATACAAGGGCTATAGACAACTGAAACAAGAATAAACCTCGTCCTCTGAGTGCATGTTTGCATTATAATGTGGAACTTAAAAAGGAGTATAAAAAGAAGTGCGAAGTGAATGATACTGGTTGGTCTTATCTATTATATGCTTTTATTTTCATGCCATTAGCCAGCATCTGTTTCTTTTTATAGTTACTAGTTAAATATTGTCGTAACTTTCAGTGCCATCATTCGTTCATTTGCCCAATCCAATTTTACAAGGTCTAGCAACAGAAGATAATTACTTGAATTTCTGCATGCAGACAAAAAAAAAGCATCCATTCATATCATCCATAGCTGCATGCGACTGGATATTATAAAGTTTAATCCACTCCACATCATTATAGCAGGCCCAGAGAGCCTATGCTGGTTGAGTCCAAACTTAATTTGCAAAGAAAATTTTGCAGATACCTCTACCTTAGGCTAAAAGTGTGGAAGATCTGAGACCCTAAAATTTCATGCGAATATTTTTCCCAAATTTGTCTAATGATTGGCTAGTATTTTTTCTGTTCATAACCTGCTCGAAAAAGCACCTGGTGATGCTTTTTTATGCAAGGAATAGAAACTAATGTACCCTGAAAGAGCATTCCAAGATATAGATGCGTCTAGCATGTAGGAACCACTCGGCAAAAGCCATGATAGCCACAGATACATAACAAAAGTGTTTGTGATATATACCTCAGAGGTGGAGCGCAGGTGCACTGGAATAGGTTGTTTTGTTATCTCAAATGCATAGGAGCCTATAACACGATCTCCGGGCACCTATATTTATCAATAAGAGAAAATAACGTGAGAAAAAGAAAAGACAGAACAGCGGCAAATAGACATGTCAACAGAATCACAAAGAGCTGATTTGTTATTAAGCAGAAAATGTAATTACCGTACCTCGATGGTCAAACGATGAGGATAACAGGGTTCATCCCAAGCATAAGGGCATGATGTGTAAGGATGAACTATGGTATCAAAAGTTTCACATTTTTGTTGATAAACTCTCAGTCTCTACCACCCACAGAAAAAAAAACCAATATTCAGTTCCTTGTAGGAGTAACCAAAGGTATAAAAATCAATGATATCATACATCGGTGATTCAGAAAGCATGTTTTCGAGTAAGAAAAAGTTTTTGCTTAAAGGGATGAGTCTGGCGTTCAGCCATGGTACCCCTTTGCTAGCTGCAGAATTTAATATTTTTCCTGTTTCATAGTATCCATATTTTCACCAACAATTAGACTTGGTTCCTAAAATTACATGCTACAGTGAAGACATAACTAGCATAGCTCACATGATGGATGTCATAAGAAAATCAAGTACAAATTTAGGCGTGATAGATATTGTTCACTCAATTTGATGTTCTGAATGCTTGATATGTTCAGACAATGCTACTTAAAATGTAGAGTCGAACGAGCTGTGAACTGAAGGGAAGTATAACTAAAATCTTAAGCTGGATTTACAGAACCATCAATTATAACATAACTGACCTCATTCGAGAAATTATCAATCCTGTAAGGCATATAGCCCATGTCATCATCTGATAAAAGAATAAAGTTCGTCCCGACATTTCCATGGACACTCCCTACAATCTTTTCATCTCCGCTTGACATATTGGCATTCTGAATTTCCACCCGCACCATGTTGAAAGCTTTATTAACATAATTCCAAATCTTCAGTTGTGTATCACCTAAATGATCTGGCAAGAAGCTGCCTGACCATTGCCATCCAGGCTCATTTAAACGGATTGAAACTAGTAACTCCCTGTTTATTATATAGAAGAGTAAGTGGCGTACAGGTATAAATCTTTAAAGTGTAACTTCTCAGTACGAAGGTAGGATAAAAGTAGCAACAGTGGTGGTTTCCAAATGGGTTTCAGGTTTTGAGGGATGAAACTGAATCATTCAACAGAATCAATCAGAGGGGCAACAGTTTCAATTTCAGACAAGTTAACAGGGAAGTAGGCACAAAAACAAAACAGAGAACTATAAAAAATATAACAAGAAATCAACAAAAATTCAAGCGCAAACAGCTACATCAATAAGAAGCACAATTTGAGAACTACTTTAATATGAGATTACAATGGAGAACTGAATGTACGGTGATAAAAACAAATAAACCACTTTTTAATACCAAGGTGTTGTATATAATACTTAGATAAGCAAAGAACGAACCTTGTGGTATCTGTCCATTGAAGCTGAGAATGCTGCCCAACAGCCAAATGAGAAACTAAATTGGTTCCTTTCTGCTTGTAACATAGGTTATGGCTGCATGAGTTACAGATGATATATCTGCAACATGGGAATCTGTTTAGTGGATGCATAGGGAAAATGATAAAGGAGAAAATAGAACATTTGGTGAAACTATCTACCACCTAGGTTGAAAAGTAATTGCTTGCGTTCTGCCTGCTAATGCACCACCAAGAATAGAACACGAAACAGATAATAAAGATGATTCACCGGGAGACGGTTGTGGGACAACTACATTTGTTGAACCACTGGGTGGAACAAGAGGAAACGGGGCAGACCACAGAGAGTATGGGCTATTTGAATTATCTAATCCCGGCAGGTCCCTTTTGACTCGGATCATGGAGTCACTGGCCCTGGAAATAGGGCAAGGTGAATAAATGCATGCCTTTACTTTGCCAGGCTCATTACCTTGGAAGCACACCTCCCTTAAACTTTTTGAAGAAAGACTCCTCTTACGAACAGTTGTTGAGTCTTTTGGATATGTTGCAAAAGGGACTTGCCGAGTTGGAGTCACATGCTTATCAATAATTCTCTCAGTACTGGAAGCAGTATTGCTGCACTCCGATGAGGAAGGACTAGAAGGGGCATCAGCTATTGGAACTTTATCCAGCAAATATTTCTCAGAGGTTAAAATGCTAAGACCAACTTTTCGACTTTGAACAAAATGCTGCTCAATCAGGTTGTAGCAGGATGGAATTACGCTGTAAACCCCTTTAGCTTCATCAGTGCAGTCCGAAACAATCAGAGGAGTTCCAGTGCAGTTATACAATAGAAATGGGACATAGATGAATACTTCCCTAGCCCCACATGTTACATCCATTCTTTTCTCACAAGATACATAAATAGAACCTACAAGATAATCAATATCAAAAATGTCTCAAAATGAATAGCCAATTTATAAAGATAAAATGATAAACCTTACCACCACCGAGGTATGAATCAAAGGAAACAGTTTCAATCTGAGAGAACTTCCCTCCACTGAACTTAGCCACTGTACTAAAAGTTTCTGAGCGTGGAAACTTTAAAGATGATGATCTAGAGCCATTTAATATGAACTCAAGGACCAGGTCATGTGAAGGATCAATATGATGGAACGGAGTCTCCCCCTAAAGAAATACATTTTCTTGTCACATAATTATACCATATCAACCATATAAAATTATGATGCAACTCTATCTTTCAGAAGCAAATTGTATGTAAATATCTCTCAGACCTCAGAAAGGGACGCAGCCTGGGTGATGCCACCACTTTCGATAGAAAGTGATATTGGTTCTGGAAGACAGTTGCTCACAACAAATGGAGTACTTAAAGTCACTTGATGAATGAATCGCTCTTTTGATTGGTCAAGATCATGCAACTGCCGACCAAAATTTCCATCTGGCAAATCATTAAGATATAATGATGCCGGCAAGCTAGTGCTCTGAACAGATATGCAACACCGAAATGGTTCATGGCTAGGGTGACATGGATAACAAGCAAAAGATCGGCGAAATCCTATCCTGCTATCTTGAGAAAGAACTTTGGAGATGCTATGAGCTTCACTCCACAAATAAGTATCTCCAAGGGGACGCCACCGTAGCCGGCCAGATTTAGCCAAGTGTAGAGGCAGAGGAAATTCTTGACCAGGATAAATAGGATCTAGGATCTGAAATAGAATGACACAAGAATAATAGACGATGCTGTTAAGAGGAATAGAACTAAAAAATTGAAACAGAGATAGTTCTCCTAGAGAGACTTAGCTCTCCAACAAAGACCCTAAACCCTTGTTGGCTTGTCCAACGGCAATGCCATCCAAGAAATCCCAATCCAATTCTCCTATGCCCTCTTCCTCCCTTAACTTATTTATCTAAAGACAACTCTAAAGGAAATGAGATAAATCGTTTTCTTTTTTCTATGGTAGGAGATAAATCTTAAACCTATGACTTTAGCTAACTGAAATTAAGATAATGCAAGAAAGGACATATAAATATTCTGACCCAGGACTTCAGCTAGACATGATCCCATATCCTCATCCCCCCCAAAAAAGTCTGGTACAGATAAAACAAACTGGCATATTAGAATTCAATAACCTTTGGGGAGACACCAAATGGAATATCAAAGCGAAGTTCCAAAGGCATTGATGTGGAGTTCAAAATTATTACCTGAAAAAAGGAAAGATCATACACAGACTCAGCATTTATAAGAATACAAAGCATATACATTGTAATGAAGTCATACGTACTGTTGAGTATACTCGTATCAACTTGCTCTGCTGCTGCAATGAAACCTCATACACGACGGGAACAACAAAGCTGCTCCCAGAACCCGATTTATTTGCTTTCTCAACATTATTACTGGAGTTTGATTTTTTGGAAAAATCAACCTCAAAATAGGAAAGGCCAATTCGATCCATTGAATGAGGAGGAGAAGCAAAAGATGTTCCATCAAGTTGGACCTTCATATAATGGTGTATGGCATCACCAGATTCGCTACTGAAACAACCAAAATGACTTCGACGTCTATCAGGAATAAGTAGTGCGTCACTATTATCGAGATAGATGAGAACAGAGGAACCGGGTTGCACAATGTTCTGAGCCACCGGAGCTGACATATTGAGCACATCTGAATCATGTCCTTGAAAAACTTGGTACCCCAAAGGAAGAGAAGTCAAATTTTGAAGTACATATGGAGAATATCGTTCTGTATCGGTACTTCTGGTGCAGTAAACTGACAATCCCTTATCATCAGGAACAGCATCTGTTTCCATCAACTCCAAAGTGTTCGACATCTCAATTATCCTGAAAATGCACTTCAACAGGGAAAGGAAAAAATGAACAGATATGGAATATTACTACAGAAAATTTTAACAGTGAAGAAATTATATCTCATCTTACCTCAAAAAGAGATTCTGTTAAGTTCACGTTGAGCTGATTTGATGATGCAACAATTACTTCAGTGAGTCCAGCATTATTTAGCAAAGCATTTGCCTCAAATTTTCTGGATAGTTTGATATCAATATTCCAGGGCTCAATAAAAGGCTCCCACAATACCTTCAACATATATTCACGGGTGGTTATCAGCATACTAGCAAAACAAAGATAAAAATGACAGCAGGATTCTGTTTCTGGCTCATACCTTGTGCATATTATTGTAATTCACTTCAAGATCACATGAAACCAAACCTTCCACATTCTTTTCGGTCAGATGAGCTTGCAGGAGAAAGTTTTTCATAAGAACTTCAAGAAGCAGACCGCTACATCCCCACTGCATGAAAGACAAGAGCCAAGAGAAGTCTTTAGGAGAAGTAGCTCAAGAATTCAAGGTGAAATATTGCATACACAGAGCAAAAGCTATAGGTAAGGAGCTCACAGACAATCATGGAGCAAAACATGTTCTAGACAATGGACCGCAGATCAATTTGCAACTTTTTTGCCATTTCTGCCTTGGTTATATATTTGAAACCAACCAAAATTCACCCATCAAATTAAGTTTCTCATCATTTAAGAAAAATTAAATGATATAATCAAGCACTAATTACGAAGAAGTGCCATTAGATTCATAAGCAGACATGAACTGATCACGAAGAACAAACACATACGGTACAAGGCATAGTGGCCTAACCAAACTACATGTGAATGCAGCACTTGATGATGTGAAAGTGAGATCAATAATGCAGTTCATAAAACATTACATTAGCATGCAGAAATCGAGCAAATAGAAAGACATGTGAGCTGCTGAACAGAGACATGGATTATGGCACAACAGAAGTGGCAACACCGTAACAGCAATATACATATTAGCAGCCAAAGTTAATAATTGTGAGGTCACTTCCGTTTTAAATAACATTGACAGAGAATATATAAGAAGAGAAACATCTCAGGTGAAGATGGCATACCCTTCCATCTGATATAAGAAGAGAAACATCTCTTATCTGGACTTTTATAATCATGTTTCCTTGCGAATTTTGTGAAGATGGCGTCTCAGGTGCATCAAATGTAACTCCATGCCAGAAAGATAATACTTGATGAGATGCATGCATCTCTACATTTTCGGACACTATACCCACATCAATACTCATGATTTTCTTCTCATCCATCTGAATATTAGTTTCTACAAGTACTTGTGACGCCCCAAATAGAGAGCTAGATCTGCCAGTATCAACCCCGGATATTGCAAGAATCCCATTGAGCTTTTCAATCGTATAGCTCAGTTTAACATTTCTCCCAATAATAGAGAGTTCACCGCTCCTACTAAATGCTGTAACAGAAAGATATTTGCAGTATTTCCCTTTAAAAGTTTTTATGTGCTCTTCCTCAGATCTCTCTTGAATATCAGTTGCCATGAACCCTGGAAATTCTGTGTGGCTTATGCAGAGAGGAAAATGGATTGTGACACCAATAACCTCTGAGCTTGCAGCAAATTCCATAACCTCACTAGAGTTCTCTGATACCCCAGATTGCAGAACGTTCGAAACCTGATCAGTATTGTCACAAATATTCCTTACCACTTCCATAGAATCATGCATATCCAAGACTGAACCTTTTGACAAAAAAGAGTCTCGACTACAGTCTTCCAGTTTCTGGGCATAAGATTTAAGAAGTTCAATAACTTCAATCCAATCAAAAGAGTGTAACCAGATGTCTAGGGATGGAAGAGAAAAACAGAGATCATATTTATTTTCAGCCTGTTCCGTGAATCTGACTTTAAGTGCCGAAGAATCCCCATACGCATTGGTGAATCTAGCTATCATGATTGAACTAAGCAATGAATAAAGCCCAATTTCGAAAAATTGAACATCCAAGCTCATAGGGAAACTATTTTTAAGTTCTCCAGAGCAGACAAATTTCATATCAGCCTGCAGTACTGGTTCGGATGGCAGTGTTCTAGGATCTTTCCTTAACCCGTGCAGTTTTGTTGTCAAAAGATTGACAAAAAATCTGAATTTTATATAGCTTGTGAAAGATTCAAGGGGTGCAACTGCCAGCTCTTGCTTTAGACGCATCTTCGTATGAAGAAACTGAGGAACATCAGACACAAACAGTTTCGATTCCTCATCAACTAAAGAAAGCTGATCAATCACATCAACAAATGCCTTAAACCCATCCAAGGCTTCTGAATCTGCAAAGAAAAAAAAGATAAACATGTATGCATCACTAGAAAATACGTAATCACTAGAGAGAGAGAGCCAAAGAACAGAAGTTAACATGAAGGGCACCACGTACCTTCTGCAACAATTTCACAAACTTCAACCCTTGACATAACACATACCAAATCCGATAACAAATTGTGATCACAAGGTAATCTAATCCAAGCGTCAGCAATAATTCTAGGAGCCAGCGTTATACTTCTGCACACAGCATCCTTCTTGGATGTTAGCATGCCATTCTCAGAAAGCAGAAATGATAGCGATAAGTCCCGTCCAAAGATGTTTAAAGAGTTGGTTCGCCCTGCTATTTGATCAAGTGGAATCATACATTCCTGCGGTATGTGTTGCACCACATTGCTCAAACCACACTTTGGAATAAAGCTAATATATAACTGCTGAATGTCAGCTTTCAGTTGCCGGTGGTCATCATTTTCCACAGGAAGAATCAAAGTGGAGTCCAGTATCTCAATTTTATAAGTAATGGCAAACTCAGAATGAGCCTTGGTGAACTCAGCAGCTTGTGGCAATGACTGCAGGCCTGACTTCGAAGTCCAATCAGGAAGAGAGAAGTATCCAATTATAATGGCCAAATATTCCGGCACCAAAATGCAGCATGAGTGTTGAATACTAATACTCACTTCAAGTTCAGAACCAGAGGGCTCTAAATTCCTCTTCCTTACTCGTAGGTTCAAGGCCGGCGAGACATCTGCTAACGAATGTCTCCAAAGAAACCCGCCAGAATAGTTGGTGAACAAAGATGACTCCAGCATCAAGTCTTCAGCAGAGGCAACCAAATCGACAAGATCATCTGAAATGGTAATCAAGTATCTGGATACTGGCAGTATAATAGTTCCAAAAACACTTGAAGAATCATGAAAATGAACATTGGTGTCGAAGACATGCACATCAACTGTAAAGAGATTGGTCTGACCAAGACCTCTAGAGGACGCAGGCTCATTTAGAGGACAATCACATTTTGGTTGTAAAGTACAGCCGGTACATTTGCAGTTCAAACCTATTTCGGCCCTGTCTTTTTTATTCCTTAATATAAATAACTTCCTCCAGTCAGGAGTCGAATAACAAAGAGAACTTTCTAGGCTACCAAGAGAACCAGAATTGTAAATCGTCACAAATGGATATTTGTCAAGAGGAATGCAGCCACAAGATCTACTTCCAATGAAGTTTGAGAATCCAAACCTTTCAAAACCAAACTGAGGAATTTCTGTTGGAGTACTGGTAGCTGCAGTAAGGCTCGAAAGATTCGTATCGGCAGAAGCGAACTTATAGGAAGTTATCTTATCCAAAAATCTTGTCAGCATACCAATTATGTATGGGTAGCAATGGAGTTCAGCGCCCATCCAATAGATTGTATACTTGTGAGAAACAAAATTTTTACTTCGGGAAATCTTGCACTTTAAGCTGACAACAGCTTCGGGAGTTATCCCGTTGTCAATTATTTTGGTTTGATCGCTACTATTAGCATGCAGGACAGAGGACGATTTGAGTAGATTCCCAGATGAACATAAAATATGGCTGTCAGCTGCATCTTTAGAAGAGCAAGCTATTATTTCCAATGCTTTCACACGGACCGACCACTCTTCAAATTTGGTAAGTGAATACCTGAAAATGACGATTGTACAAGAGAACTTGTCAGGAACCCCCAGTGCTACAATATTAAACAATCAAAAGCTGAGAGAAAAAGAATTGGATGGCTGTGGTTTTGACAATGGCATCAGTAGAAGGCAGTGATCATAAGACCAAATATGTGTATGACATAGCCGTGATAGATATATATTTACAACCGGGAAAAAAAATACTGCATTAATGCTTGTTTTAATAGCCGAAGGTTAACTTTCCACTGATACTGTAAAAAGTCACAAAATGAGCTCCTTAATCGTTGCAACAATTACCTACCAGAGATCAAGCTGTTGTATAGAAAGAATAAGCACTGTGCTATTTTCTCCTTCATTTTCAAGATTGACGTGCAACCTGAAAAGTGCTAAGCTGGTATTGATGGTGAAGCGAAAGATGGGAGTGGGGTAAGGCGGAGCATCTTGATCTCCATGATCCTGAATATCAAGATATTCAATCACCGACATGATTCCTTCGTATATCGACGGAGAGAAATGTACATCGATCATAGACAGAGTAGCTTCAACCTGAAATGAATGGAACGGCAAATAATCAATTCCAAAATGCGGTCTCTACTTTTGATGTCTGTATAAAAGTACAAGCATTTAGTACCATGGAAAAAGGAAGTTATTCGTTTACTCAGCTAAACTAGACACACCCACCTTGGAATCTGAGATTAAATTTAAATACCTCCAACTGCTTCAAAATTGACTCCTCCGGAACTATACAAGATGCCAACTTGATAAGTAAAGATGATTTTTCCAAAAGGGGAAGTTCTTGGAAAGGATGAATCTTCATCAGCTTCATCTGCACAAGATGTAAGAACATATAGGATGGCTTAAACAACTCCAATCAAAAAAACAAAAGCATATCATACCTCAAGGTCACACATATTGATCTCAAAATGGTCATAGAGATCTTTGACTTGAAAAGCATCCAAGTCTGCAACGGAACTTTGTAAACCATCCACCATACCAGACTGCATTCCTGAACTTGGCCTAAGAGAATCTGTGCTACTGGATGTGATAGAAAGAGATTCCAATACCAGAACCTGCACAAGAGAATGCATGGGAAGATGGAATAAATACTGAGAAGGATACAAGTAAGGAAAAACAGACAATCAAATGTATAAGCGAAATACCAGATTATAGCTTTCTGATTCAGCCAATCGTCCAGGGAAACTTAAGGTAAGATCTTTTATGTCCACGTCCCACTTCACTTTACTTCGGCTTGATAAGAGGTATCTATGAAACAAACCACGACACAAATAAGCACCACAATCAATTAGGATATGTATCTACACCTAATGTTTTCATAGAGGAAACACTTACTCAGTTTTCGCCGCCAATCGCGTTTCACTTTCAAGGCCATTGAGTGATGATAGAACCTGAGCCACATAGGAGATTTGTTATCTGTTTCCCCATGCGAGGTGAAAGAAAAATTTCTTGAGCCTTCTTGCGCGAAGTATCTCTTGAAACCATTTATTAAATGTCGCAAGAGACAAACCATTTATTATATGAAATAACTACAAAATCATTTCATTGGATTCCTTTGTCATTTCACAAAATTTATCCATAGATTTCAAAAGTCCCTTACAAACCTTGTTTGTCAACAACTTCATAATTTTTCAGAACAAACAATACGAGCGTGTAGCAGATGTAGTGAAATAAGAGCTCACCCTTTCATGTTGAAGTTTGAAGGATCTTGAACCAGAGAAAAATTTACTGACAGCTCGAGCGAAGTCTACATCGTAAGCGGCTTCAAGTGGTTGAAGGGTGACCTACCGAAACAAGAGGGAAAAAACTATAATAAAGTCAATCCTAATAGTTAGCTACGGACAAAAGGCCAAGACTGCCGAAAGGAGCAAGCGGTTTGTCCACAAAATGCTGATGCACAGTGCACTTTGTTCACCTTTAATGACAATGCAACATCATGATCTTGAGACAACTCCAACCGCACTCCATATGAGGGTTTCATTTCTAGTGCATCACTCTGAGAACAGACCTGCATGAAACATTAAACTTCAATTTTTTTCCTGAAAACAATATTAAATGCGATAAAATAGATTCTTATAACATAAGTTACAACTAGATGGTTCATATCACCTTATCAAGCAAGCATTAGTCGGACAGTATTCATAATTTCAGATATTAGCAATAATTCACAAAATGGCATAGGCATAACAGCATATTGGGACACGAACCCCTTTCATGGTTAGAATTTCTTTCCCATTTTGAGGATAGACCAGCTTTCCAGAAATAACAGAAACAATCATGGCTGTGGATTCTTTCCAAGACTTGCATTCAACAATCACCCCCAAAATGTCCAACACTGTTATAACCTGAGAAGAAGTCCTGCGGAATAAATAAGATAAAGAACAAATGAAAAGAAGAAACTAGTTGAGGCAGAGACAGCAGAGACCATGGCGAAGTAATTGAGGAATTGTAACTTACCCAATTAAATGTTGCAAGGTAGCAGAAATTTTGTGTACGTTGAGTCTAATGGAGCACGTGCAGATCTTACCAGTTGCACTTATATTTCTAGGAGATGAAGAAAGAGGGTGAAACTTTGTTGCCTCGTGTATATCCTGCAGTAAATGAACAGTTACTAGGATGTCTCGAAGAATTTTGAAACTCCACTGCTATTAAATGGTACTAAATATACCTTGACAACTTCATCGGAAACAACACCAGAAAACTGAGTAGAATCCTCTGTGCCTCCGGCACCGAGCATTCCCCGCGACAACCAGTTCAACCACCCACGCGACTTATTTGATATAGGATCATCACTATGTTCCTTTTCAGAAGCATTATGTTCCTTTTCAGAGCCAGTGGCACCACTTGCTCCCATGTTCACAGTCAATTCTGAACAGGCTTCCTGCATCATAAGATCCGATAGCAAAAGGCAAAAGGAAAGATAAGGAAATACAAATGCTAGGACATCAACTTATCTGTTATAAAGGAATAGATATCTGAACAACCTTTGGTATCTCTTTCAAAATATAAAATGCTACCTACCTAATTTACCATACCTGCATCTCACCTTCTGCTGCAGACCTATAACTTAAGATATCATCAATATCGGCCTTCTTCTCTACTTCTTCCAAACCCAAAAGGATAGACTCATCAATTGACTGCAGCCAGAGGCATAAGCACATGCATATTAGTAGAGAAGTAACTTGACAAGGAATAATCTGGTTTGAAAAAGCTACAGGTAAAACAGGCATTAAAGTTTAGGGAAGAGAACATATGTATTTCTTTCAGTAAGCAAATTCAGAACTACATTTCTTAGGATGATAAGCTCCCTATAGAGTATTTTCAAGATAATAGAAGAAAAGAAAATCTTTCTTCAGTTTTCTTTTTTTATACGTATGATGAAGCCCAAAAGCTTAGACCAAGTCTTCTGCAATTTCTACTTCTGATTCCAACATTCCAACAAATATAAAAGTTCCCCTACGCTGCTATGGCTACCTATAAAATGAAACAGAATAAACCATTTGTTGGGACGCAAGTGCTTAAGATATAAGATTTTCAAACAAATGGCAGCCCTTATTGAAATATGCTTCTAAATTATCTTCTCCTTACCACTACGCAATCTTAGGAACACCACAAAATGATGAACCACCTCATAATGTGCTCCCTAGTGGACTCATGCAAAATGTGCTTCTAAATTATCTCCTTACCACTACCCATCCATATACATGTTGAAGTACATTAAAGGACAAACCACATCAAAATGACAAACCACCTCATGATATGCTCCCTAATTTTGTTAAATCGCGTAAAAGATAATGAGGCTTTCTGTGCTCTACATTGAATCCAACAGGCTAGGTTAGGCAATCTCATGCAGTTAAGCAAATAGGAGGACAAGAGCAACATAATGAATAAATCCAGACACATCTAATCAGATAAGGAAGAAAAGAAAATCCTTGCCTGTTCTCTGCAAAGGAAATCTAGCTTTATCTTGTAAAAGTTTATATACCTCCTGCGCATTCTCCTGTATATTTACCCGAAACAAAAGTCTCAAAACTAAGCACGCTGCTTGATTATATTGCGGGAGTATTTTTCTACTTATGATATGAAACAGTAAGTTATTTGTGTGGAAGTAAATTACGCAGAAATTTTAAGAGCATAAATAAATTGTAACTGCTATGTGATTTAGCATCAATTAAAAAAATGAAACGATGTCAAGAAAGTAAACTTACATTCGCTCTCCAAGAAATCTCCATGAAGTTTTCCACAGTTTCTTCCGTACATCAGATAAAATTGATTTTTGGGCATAACGCCACCAAAGTTTCTCCCACCCTGGTGGTTTCCTCGATAAGGAAGTGGAGCAGGGACGATACCGCCCATACCTAAGCATTTAATATTCTGAATTAACAGTTTTTCAAAAAAGTTCCATAATGCCAAATAAAAGAACTAAATCTCAGAATAATAAAAGTTTGGATGGAGCGTAATGAAGGTTTACCTCTCCCGCAATTGGCTGGTTTGCAAGTAATCTAACAGAATAAGAATCTGCTGCAATTGAAATTCATTCAGAGTCATGACCTGAAACACATAAGTGGAAGTTAGAATGAGTCATGAAATGGTAAATAAATCTTAGCTCTTAACCTAGTTTAGCAATTTCTGAGAACTAACCACATCAGTCAACTCAGCGCTGATAGAATACTGAGGTAGATCATCATAAAGCTCTCCAGATCGGTTGACCTATGAAAAGAAGTGCATCAGGCAAAATGGAGAATGCCAATTTAACACAGCACACAAATGCACCCAAGCAATAGCTAATGCATACACCAATGTGCTTAATTTCTGTATAAATATTGAATGCTGCACAAATCTTTAACCAAATATAATGTCCATATGGAGCTGATGGTGAAGAATAATTACTCCTGGAAACATTGATAGCAATGTCATCAAAAGAGCATTACAGAAACAAAGAAATGAGTTCAACCTAGAAATATGTGCTTAGTTTATCATAAAAGGAACTGGCTTCTAAAAAAGTAATTAGACTGATCGAAGATATAGACTCACTACAGCAGATATAACATACGATTGTGTGCACCTCATTTTAAACATAACCCTAAAGCTAGAGCAAGCATCCAGCGCCTTGGAGCAGCAACAAATCTTTGATGATAACAGCAGATATTATCAGATAGCAAACCAATGATGCTGTTTTAGCATTACCAATAGTGTTATGCAAACATGGACTGGCTTCAATAAATAACCAACTTTATCGCTTTGCAATCTTGACTGGCACCAGTTGTCAAAACCTCTTTTTTCATCTACACTTAGGAAGTCCATGTTTCCCTCATACATGTCGCAATAAATTTCCAAAGCTTCAATCTCCACTAGTTTATTCACTTGCCCCCCTCTCACCTTTCCAACTGATGGCCTGATGTTCAATATAAACGCCATGTCAAGATATCTCAGGGTGCGCATATAACCAGAGATGTTGGCTCTACCAAAAAAATTAGTTCATGAAAGAGATAGGTATTAAGGATTAATTATAGTAAGAAAAGAGGCGTCTGGGAAAAAATTATAGTGGGGGATGCACTTTGTTTTCTCATAATGTAATTCAAAGGACATCTCCTTACCATAGAGTAGCAAAGCTACAAGGAATCAAACAAAAAAAGTGGAATACATTTTTAAGTTCCATAGAAGGAAAGAGGCGACTGGGAGAAAATTATAATGGGGTATGCCAGTTGCTCTCTCACAATGTAATTCAAAGCACATATCCTTACCATCAAGTAAAGCAAAGCTAGGAATCAAACATGACAGTGGAATACAATTTTTTAAGTGCCATAGAAGGTGCATCAAGAGATTACCCAACTGGGTTTTGTTTAGTAACTGTCAAGCTTGAAAACCGCAATCCTAATACAACTTGTACCTGCAGAAAGCAGTTTACAGTCAAACATATGAAAGTGGAAAAGTAGACAACACCAAATGATGACCCAAATTATACTCTAGCGAATCATAACATCACCCTATTCATAAACTTGAAGCTATCTAAATTTGTATCTTTCCATGATAGATACTATGCTCTCTCAATGAACCAAGACTACATTAAGATTATCAATGTGTATATAAGTTTCCACGAATTGCAAAGGGAGCATAATGAATTACAAGCCTATATTCTAGCAACTAATTGAACTGAAGAAGCAGGAGACTTACCGATTCAGGTTGTGCATCAGAGTATAAGATGTGAAAGTTTCTGATGGATACTTGAATGCTATCAAGAATCTAAGCCAATAAAGAAGGAAAGTTAACAAAGTAGAAACAAGCATAAACATGATTCATAACCTCATCCACAAGCAGAAAGATCTACACTACTCATAGATTAAAATACAGCATCAGGCCAAACATAATATGAAAAATGTAAGATGCTTAAACTAAGGGTAGTATTGCAAAACATAATGTCACCTTGGCTGCAATATATGACATGAAAGGATTCCCTGCTGGACTGTCTGGAAAAAAATAAAAATTGAAGGGGGTGACCAAATGTTATATATGAGCAATCTTTAAAGATAAACTAATAAGTGCAATCTAACGGAAACCAAGACATCACGAAGTAGGACAGGAAGTATATTGCTCACCGAAGACGCGCCTGGACAATTTTGCCAGCTCTGCAGCAGCAAGCTTAGCTTTCTTACCGGCAAACTCTCTTTTCTCAACCACATCCGAACTCCACTGCAATGACCATGAAAACATTTGGGGTTAAAGTCAAACTCTTGTCATGTATAGAAAAAGAGGTATTGGTCAGAGAAATCACCTCTTGATCATTGCGTTGTGATGCACATACAAAGACATCTTCAAGCATAATGATGATGGGCTCCCTGCCAAGCTTCTTCCATGGAATTTTAATGCTCAATTTCCCAACACGTCCTATAAGAACAATAAAGGATTTAGATCCAGAGAAAACAAACTAAAGCATCGGATAGACAAGCCTGAAAACAATCCATTATATCACCTTGCTTGAGAGCGATAGGCAGCTGCAAATACTCAAACGCCTCAAGAATGAGTTCCACGTTCTCCAATAGGACTTCCTCTGCAGTTATTAGAAACACAAAATGTGGGTATATCGTCCAATAGAGAGCTGTGCCGTTCGTTGAACGAAAAACCGAGAGAGATAGAGAACGAAAGAAGACGTGAAAATACCGTTCCAGACAGTGATCTTGAGCTGGTCTTTCTGGATGTCTTTGATGTAGCGACCTAGGTATCCTAACAATAGCTGTCGCACAAGCCCTTCAAACATCTTTCAACCGCTGTTTCATTATCCGAAGGTTTTAAAACGCGATATCAATTTTTCTCCGCCGGGAAACGGGAAAAAACGAAAGCAGACGGTGGTCGGAGAAGTGCAAAGGGAGTCGAGGAAATCGTAGGGTTTTTCATCTGCGTCGCTTTTTTGCTTCCTTAAAGACATTTTAGTCGGTTAGCCTGAACCGAAACCGAATAATCTAACAAATCAAATTAAAGGGATACAAAAGTTGACCGAAATCGATATAAAATTGGATCATACCATACCAAACCGGAGAAGCCTAGTTGGTTTGGTTTACCTATTGACCTCGGAAACTAGAAAATTTCGATCCGATTGATTTTGACAATTTCTCTCCAATTTCACACTTTTGATTTATAAAAATTTCGATTTTCTCACCATCTTCTACGACGACGGTTTCGCCAGCTGCTAATTACTTATGCCCTTAATCCACAGTGAGTACTAACACTGCCAAATTGCTCGTCTTTTTCAATTTGCAAACTAAAATCAGTTTTTTGTAGATTGTTTAATCTTTGTTACAAATTGCATGCTTTGTACATCCTTCTTTCATGTGTTTATTCCGATAAGCCTAAGCAGCCGTGTTACCTCGTCCTCTGGAAGGCTTCCGCTTGTATCTAAAAGATTTAACACTTTGCAGAGAAGGTGTATGGGTGGAATGTGCATAGAGGCTCGATTAAAGTGGACATTGTGTTCTTCATTCTTCTCAAGTCTCGGTGTCAAACCTTAGCCAGCTTGATAACAACTCAGAGTCTTCGGCTTCTTGAGGGAGAAGGTGAGAAGCTGCAAAACCCATCTTGTTCTTGTATAGGTGATATCTACTATCTTCATACCAACAATGTAAAACATATAAGCTGCATTTTATTCAGTAGAAATATGTGAGAAGAAGTACCCCAAAAATCCGAGACCACATAATCTCTTATAGTCGATATGTGATTCCGAAAATCCCTAGAGAGATGATGGGTCTCCTAAGACATTTATTCATCCGACTATAGGAACAGTTTTAATTCGGTAATGAAAGATTTTGTTAGTGATTTGCTAATATGTTAGTGTATGGACTTCCAAACTCAAAATCAATTGCAAATGAACGGTTCAGTTTTTGTTTTTTTTTATGACCATTATATATTAGATTAATGTGCCATCTTATAGTCAATGTGGGATTGTTCCTAACATAGAGTATATAGCAAGTCAATTTTTGTAATAATGGGGAGAGCGACAAAGAAAACTACTCACCACGAGTCATTGAGACAGCAATATGTAAGACGGAGATGCCATTTTCATCTGATTGCCGCAGAAGAAATTGGCCGTTAATGCCCAGACTCTCTGCCATGAAAACGAAGGCATCTATGTTTTTGTTTCGTGCAGCGAGATGAAAGACTGTCTCTTTTGATGGCGTGAGAGAGCAGAAAGAAAAAGGAGCCTTGTTCAGGAACTCCTCCAGGATTACAACCGAGCCTCTGAGAACCGCCAGATGCAGAGGTGATAAACCGTTGGTATTAAGTGTAGCCGTAGGGTTTCCTCCACCTTAGTTTCAGCTCTTGCTCTTGCGTTTGTGATCCTCCATCTAAGTTTAGAAGACCAGGCCGTGCAAAGCCAACATTGAGATTTTCCGATTTCGAATCTTCAATAATTCTGGCGTAGATGCTGTCTTCTCTCAAGTTATTTGAGATTACCAGCATATTCCATGGGTAACGAAGACAACTGTTCAATGCAAACCAAAGAATGTCCACAAACATCAAATCAAATCCTTTGGCCCCTGAAATAGTATATCAAGGGAGATCTAGATTAATTAACCAAGGAGAGAAAAAAAAAGTTAGTAAAAATAGAGGAATTTACCTTTGGCTTTGGATACAAGCTTGACGTAAAGTCCGCATTGAAAACATTTAGCTACCCATTCATCTATCAAGTCTGGCAAGAAAATCTCTTCATCAACATAACCCCAGATATACGGAGACCAATTATACCCCTCTTTCACAAGAGCTGCTTCGAGTTTCACTTAAATCTTAGAAAAAGGATCATCGACGATTGAGGTATCCTTGATGTCCCAGAAGACACGCGTATCACAAGCTGGGAGGTTTCACAAAAATGAAAGGAGAAACCAATAAACGATCAGGAGACAGAAATAAATAAAAAACAGATCCATCCAACGATTCAGATGAAATCTCTAATCCAGATGATAGGCAAACAAGAGATAAACAATCAGGAGATGGAAACAAAAAAAAACAGATCCATCCAAGGATTCAGATGATAGGCAAACAAGAGATATATCTTACAGGAGAATTTCGTGGAGACATCCTTAGGGAAAATGGTTTTCATGGAGAAGATATTAGACGATTGCGGTTGAGACATGGTTTGGCCGGAATTAGCAAATCCGAAGCTTCCAGCATCATCTGCAAAAAACAGATCCATCCAACGAAAGATTCAGATAAAATCTAATCCAGGATGATAGACAAACAAGAGATATATCTTACAGGAGAATTTCGTGTCGGAATCCTTAGGGACAAGGATGGTTTTCAAGGAGAAGATATTAGACGATTGCGGTTGAGACATGGAATAAGCAAGTCTCTTCTGCTTCTCATCTACATGACCTGGGAAGCTTCCAGCATCTGCTAGGTTTGCCTGAAACCAGGCTGAGGATCCAACATGAACGTCACAATCTGGTTCAGCATCTGATATGACAACACTGTAGCCTCTCTCATGCAATTCTTCAAAAAGAGGAAGGAGATGGACGACGTCTTTTGAGAGTAGAATCAAATTTGCTGGTTCAGGATTTTTCAGTGCCCAATGAAGAACGTTCATCATCATCAAAGGATATTTAGTCTCTGAAACGAAAATCAACGGAGATTGTAAATATATCAAAGGGAGGACATGTTAGATTAATATATGTTAAAAGAGGGAATCAAATCACCTCCGGCGACGGAGTAGGTTTTTATTCCGGCATCCAAGTATTTAACTCCCGAGAATTCATTCTCATTAACGTAAGCCTGGATTGTGACCTCCCCTTTAAAACCATCCCTCTCAAGAGCGTCTTTGAGGCTTTGATAAATCGTACTAGGATCCACACCAGTTACAGGGATTGGGTAATCCTCCACGTCCCAGAAGATACCTGTGTTACACTCTGCGAGGTTTTACGAGACGGAAAAAAAAAACATCAGATCCGTTGAAATTATACAACGATTAGATCCGTTTAACATGACAGATCGACCAGATTCAGATGAAATCTAATCCAGAGCATAGACAGACCAAGAGATATTCCGAGAGAGCTCTTACCTTTGCTCTGTTGAATCATGGTTTCGTCGGACAATTCCAGTTCAATCATGGTTTCGTCGGACAAGTGCGGTTCAGACATGATTCTGCCGGAAAACTGCGGATGAGGAGGCATGGTTACGATTGACAACTGCGGTTAGAGTATCGCTCCACCCAGAAAAATCATAAACCTTAAATATTTTATTGAGAAAATTAGAAATAAAACATGCTTTTTTTCCCAAGTTTTTCATATGTACATGAAGTTCGTTGATTTAGACCTTTGAAATAATCAAAATCTTTTTGTGCTCCTAATTTTCAGAATTGGAATTTTAAATTTTCAGAATTGGAAATTTTTTTTTTTTAAGAAATTAAACTTAGTAATTTCAAATTCAAAAAGAAATGGGTTCAAAATTAATGTAAAGGATTCTTCTCTTCTTCTTTGAGTGCAAATTTCTTGATTTTGTAGTAATCAAATTCATATAAATTTCACTCATAAAGAGGAAGAAAATGTAAAAGAACGGTTTGAAAATTCTAAAACTAGTGTACGAGGGAGTAAATCACCACGTTTTCATCAGAATGTCTGAAAAGCCTGGTCCATCTGGAATCAGCTCTTTTTATCCTTTGATTTATTGAAATGTTCATGTAATGAAGTAAGATAATCATTTGAAACATTTGAAATTTAAGGTAATACTATGCTTTTATTCTAAACATAAAAGAAAAAAGAAAAATTGTCACAAAAATATTAGTTATATAGAGAACGATTATCGACAATTTTATTAAATTATGAAAAAACAGAATACGTATTCTAAAATCTGCAAGATCTAACAATATATTCAATTTCCTACACTACTAGATTCAGTTTGAATATTTCGAATATTCAATTTTCTTAATTTTCAGAATTATGAACTAATTTATAATTGATTTTCTAAATTTTGTAGAACATAAAGCAAACAGAAGAATACGTATTCCGCCATTAGTAGAACTAACTTTTCTAGATGACCTATTCTAAATTTTGTTAACAAATGTTAGACACCATATTCTAACTTTTATCTTCTAAACTTTTTAGAACGTAAATGAATTCTAAACTTTGTAGAATATTTACAGTGTGTAGATTATGTAATCTGAAGATTCTAGAACATGTATAAAACGCAGAAGATGTATTCTAAACAAAATAGAATGAATTTTATCAATCCATAATTTAATCTATCGATTACCAAACAATAATCACACATTTGACAAAAAATCTTATTCCTTTGTTTTTCACGTATTTGACAAAAAAACATTTTTTAATTAATTATATATATTATAAAAGGTGGTTTGTTCGAGACTATCAAGGGCATGTTATGTATCACAGTCGGGATTCTTTTACTCCTTCGGATTGTTGAGTCTTGTATTCTTTGGGTCATGGAAGCTTTACGTGATGTGCACATTCGTAAAGTTGAAATTGTCTCGGATTGTGTGGCGGCAGTGGAGACAATTGATAAGCTTACTGAGTGGCCTAGATATCGTAATGTGTTCGATAAGATAACACAATTAAGGTCCAGTTTTGAACGGTGTTAGGTGTACGTGGTAGCTGTTTCGGCTAATTCAATTGCTCGCTCAATAACTAAAAGTGTCACTAGAGAGGGTCGATTTCGTTCATACATGTCGCTTGGAGGGCCGGCGTGGCTTCATAATCAAGTGTTGAACGAAACTCGTTTTTAAGTTATTTTTTTGTCTCTCTGGTTTCGTTTTTTTATTTGTCATTGTTACTCTTTTGAAACCTTAACTTTGGAGTTGGAAAACTGGTAGTTTATATATAAATGTCAATTTTGAAATAAAAGTATATGTGGACAAATTGGGAAAAAAACATCATTTATTTCTAATTTTCCCTATTTTATTTTCATTTTCATTAGTTTCATTATCTAACGTTTTTAGTTAGTTTTTTTCTTTTTTCAGATACTAAAGTTGCAATATTCTGGACCTGAACACTGCCCCCCTTCCAGAGGATTATCCCACGGATAACTTAGTCCAAAATATGAATAACGCTCTAGAAAGGCTACATGGCTACATGAAGAATCTCTTGAATCATACCACAAATACACTATATCAGATAATAATAGGATTGTAATTGGTGATGTTAACGGTTTACACCATCTAGTTAGAAGATCCCTTAAAAACCAAGCTTTCAGAAGGTGGCATGTACGCGAACGAAAATTCATTTGCAATCGACATTCAGAAAGAAATGTTGACGACAAGCCCTCAAGAGGTGCACCAGATACAACGTTGGTAAATTGTTTGATTGATTACGTAATGGAGCACCGTGACAAATTGCCCAAGAACATCGTCATCATTTCAGGGGATCATAATTTTAGAAGGGCAATGAATGTTTTAAGGTAGGAAGAGTACAAAAAAATTTTAGCTCAACATGGAGATTCACATGCTTCATTTCGCTACTCTGTAGAGTTTGTATGGTTGTGGAAAAAAGAGACATGAATACCTACGGAATGCGACAATATTATCCCTAACCATACGGGAAGAAAAGGATGAATCGAAGAGTGATATCATGTAATTTGTCTTATTTTCTTAGTATGAGATTGTCTTATATTTATGTAATATGTTTCTGTTTTTTAGTTTGGATTCTCCTCTCTCTTTTCTGTGTAATTTGCTTTATTTTTCTTAGTATCCTATATTTATGTAATTTATTTTTTTCTTAGTGCGAAATTTGTACAGAAAAAATTAAAATTTAAAGTATAATTAGATCCAGAGTCGTGCCTCTTTAATAAAAAAAAGAGACATTCGCCTAGTGCATTTAATTTTATACAAAAAATAAGATGTATAATCTGATTGTTAATTGTTTTCACGGACTTCAAATGTCCATGAGTATGATGTCAAAGTCACTCTATGATTTTTCTATTTCTTCCTTCTCTATCCTCTTAGGCCCATTTTTTTCCATCACATAGATGTTTTCGTTTTTTATTTACTAACTTAATTATTCTTTGCTAGTTTTGTAAGAATTTTTTTTTGAGAAATATCATTTTTGAAATGCCACTTTTCAGAAATGCAATATTTTCAAAATCTTTTCAAAAATGTCACTAATATTATAACATTTATTCAAAATATCATTTATGTTTGGGTTAATTATATTATGTTAGAGTTTAGTTTTGAAGGTTTAGAGTTTGTTAGGGTCAAAACCCTTTTTAAAGTTTAAAATTTTAGGATTAAGTGTTAAAAAATCATTAATTTGTGGCATTTTTGAAAATGGACAACTCATGGTGGCATTTTTGCAAAATGATATTTCAAAAGTGGTATTTTTGAAATTCTCCTGTTTTGTAATCTAATTTATTTTCATTTATAGGTATTTTAATTTTTATGATACATAATTTTATATAAAATAAGGTATTTTGTATATTACAGTTTTATATCAATTTTTTGTGTAATATTTTATCAAAAATCTATTTCATAAATTATGTTGCTTAAATTATCTTTTGTAATTCTAACATTAATCTACATTTGTTCGTATTATACTGATGATAAATGATTAAAACATTAAACTACATTTTGTATTTCGCTTATGGCATTATAAACTCTAGGTACAGAAAAAGTTTTACTTTAGGTGAATTTGTCGGAAGGGTATTACGATCCTTGATGAGAGCTGTTATAATGAATTCGCAAATTCTCTTTGCAGAGATCATAATAGTTCAGGTGAAGCACAAAGAGTTTTTTAGGGACAATATAGTGCTATCAAAAGGAGCACAAATAGTAGACGTTTTATGATTGCCAATAATCAGCATGCATTGATCCCCAATCACTTGTTGCTGCCTGAAACTTCACAGACCTCTTCTCTAAGCACTCTCACAGCTTCTGAGACTCCATCCTGAAATTATTATTTTTGATACCCGAATACTATCAGTTGCCAGAAATTACTGTAAAACTTCGAAAGAAAACACTGCATAATACATTGAAAAACTCCATGGAAAGAAAGGATACTTTGATTCTGGGCCATGAATCAGTAAGGAGAAAGGTAAAAAAAAAAACTGATCGTAACCAGTTACCTCAAGAGATAATATTTCAGCGATTTCCATGGCACGAGTCCTAGTTTTCGCAGACAATGCATCGTATATGGCTTTTGCTACCACTTGTGCAGCTTCAATGATGTTCTCATCATTTGTTTCCTCAAGAAGCAGGTGGTTTCTTTTCAATGGTTGAGGAGCAACCCCAAGCCAAGACATCTTTTCTGCCCAATAGAACTGATCCATCATAAATGGGCATACGATCTGTAGAAAGGCATATACACACATTACTTTTTTGGCATTACAACTTGAGATTCATTCAATTGAAAACCAATACTTGTCAGTCAACCCAGAAGATACAAGATAAAAGAGCAGAAACGTTAATCCTCATTTGCAACCAACCAGTGCATAAAAACTTGGTTTATGAGAAAGGACTAGCAAAGTTTACTTGTAGCGTAACTAAAGTGCAGACATGATTAAAGACCATGTATGTTCTTCTAAAGTATCGGCACAGTATTCATCAACCATACTAGTTATTGTACAACTAAAAACCCATTAACCTTGTAGACAAACAATAAGTTTTACCATGTTATGTCAAAGATCTCAAGTCACATACAAACACGTCAAAAAATTATATAAGTTTATGGAGCAAATACAAACCTGCGGGATCCCGGCCTGTAATGCTGCAGCAACAGAACCGCTGATTTCCACAGTGGACATAATTCATATAAAAACACAACAAAATCAGTTCACGTCTATATATAATTATATATATGTCCATGTTCACCAGGAAAGGGCATCGAGCTGAAAATTCCACCTGCCACCATGATGAATTGCAGCAGAGCATCTTCGAAACAGCCAAGTGTATGGCACCATACTAATTCAGGATGACAAAGAGATAAGTAGGTTAGGGGCCACAGAGTAATTTAGGTTCCCATCAGGTAAAAAAATCATAAATTGTGCTCACCCAGAGAAGCAGAAAAGCTTGCCGTTGAAGATAGAGATTCCCGCATGTAATGGTTGTTTCTCACTTGATCCCAATTCATTAGCAATGGTCCAAATTGCTGCATCTAAAGGTTCATAACCCGCTGTGAAAATGATAAATCTGTAACCTGTAATCTGGATAACAGACTGAATAACTCGAAGAAAGGCTAGGGGATTCCTTACAAAACCCATGCTGCAAAAGCAAAAAGAACAATTACTGCCGTACACAGTGAAACGGAATCTAGTTCAGCATGGGTTAAGTATCTGACTGAATAATTATCAGTGTTCTTCTGACACAATAAACATCTAAAGCATAGATATCAGAAATGATTCAGACAAATCAACTTAAATTTAGACCTTCCAACAGAACTCAACCCTACAAAGATAGGCAGGGCTGGCTCAAAAGACGATATAAAAGTATACAACTCAGTGTGGTTTGAGCATGTATGGAAATCGTCTGTACCCAGGCGCCCTGCAGAAGGATTGTCTCCACACTTGTTGCATGAAAACTGCCACTCATTCGGCAGAAACCAAAAACCACAGACTCGAACACTCAATGGCCAGTAATCTGTTCATAAGACAAAATGAATGCAGTGAACTGAAAAGAACGAAGCTTTGCCAGGTCAATGATGATTGCTCTCAGCTTTTATAGTCATTCTTATAAAATTGGGTCTGTTTGTTAACCTTTTTCTTTTCTGATATAAAGTTCCCATCACATACTTTCTCAAGAGTTCTTAAATGGTAGAATATACCCAAAAGAAAGAAGAAAGAAACTACTACCCAGATAACTTTTTTATAAAGAGGATGCATGCTAGCTATGCACAAAAAAATATTTCATTACAAGTGGCAAACATCCTACATACCAGGGCATTCGACAATTTCTTTGCTGAAACCATACCTGTCACAAGGAAAATAAGTAACATGTCACCAACAAACTTATGCAATCTTGTCTGGTTTTTAAATTAATATCAGTATAATATTGCAACTAAATTACTAAAAGTTAAAAAGTGCTTAAAATTTAATCAGAGATCAGCCAGTTTTGGACTTAAAATGAAAAAGTACATTAGATGGGTCAAGTAACCAGAAAATACTTGGTATACGAAGATAAAATGTTGATGGGAAGAGAGATTGCAGAGTTGATCAGATGTTACCACCAAGAGAATTCAAAACTCACAAGACCAATGGAGATGGCGGCCGGATATGCCAAATTGGAAGGTCTGTTACTGGATCCTGCACCCAATGGGTAGATCAGGTGACAAATTCACACAATCATTTCTGACAATTAAATACATCCTTCCAGGTCTCTGTGTTTAAAAAACACTTACTGCAAAAGGGTAACAACTTAGGTTGAGTTCCTCGTATCGCCATGATCCCCATTCTTCAGTAAAAAGAGGCCACATCCAATGAGTTACATCACTCCAGCTAACCTGCAAAACCATATAATTTAGAAAAGCCCAGGAGAAAATAACACCAATGACATGTGTGTATCGCAATCATATAAAATACCTTGCTGATAGGGGATTCTTTCAAGTACTTGTACAAATCTGGAAGTTCCTTCCTAAACTGTCTTTCAAAGCCTGATGGTGGACTGTAAAAAAGAGCAACTGAAAGTGGTCATCTTCCACATCCAGGATGTCAAACTCATACTTCCAAGCTACAAAGTTACCTATACGGAACAACATAAGGAGCAGCCACCACACAACGGATTTCGAAAAGTTCTGCAAGGCTCCATCCTTCCTAAATGTACAATGAGAAGAACCACTGTTAGTCTTTCTTATCACAAGGTCGTAAGCACCATTCAGAATTCAGTATTTGTTGCTGAAACTCAAACTACATGATGCAAATCTATTGTCATTCATAGAGCTAAAGCAGACACAATCATGGTACAGTGGAAAGTATTAAGTAGAAGTACCAATGCAAAGAAATTAATGACAACGAGATCACCCTCCAGACAAGGACCCATTCCAAAAATGCTTCTGAATGCAGAATGACACTCTTGTCTGTGTTCCCTTTTTATCCTTTGTTTTTCCTCCAAAAAAAGTATCCTTGTTGAGTCTGAATGAAACCCACAAAAGATAAATGAGAAAAATACAAAGAAAGAAAGTTGAATTGTCAAAGCTAAGCATAAAGAAAACCAGAATTGGAAAAATGAAATAAACATAAGAGTATTGACCTGTAGCGTCTTGAGTACCCTGAGCTTCACTAGACAGAGCAGGAGGAGAAGTGATAGGAAAATAGGAAACTTTCGCTTTGATCAAGTGGGGGATTAGATTCTGCAAAAAAGCAACCTCTATATCTTTGATTCTCCAAAAGTTCAAAGGAGGAAGCAACATAGTTTATGCAACTCGAGAACTCAGAAGGAAACAAAAACCAACCTCATGAGCCAAATGAGACATCAAAACCACAGAGTACTGTTGCTGATCACGAGCAAAAGCTGCGGCAATGGCCTGCAAAAACAAACTGCTCTTGGAATCGATTCCTAAAAGGAGCCAAAATCCGAATCGAGAGAGTGTGAGAGAGATTACAGCGAGAGGGTAGACATCGCCTTTGGTACCGAAAGCCATGAAAAGAGCGATGGGTTTCCTGCTCTCCGATTCCTCCATGGCCGATGAAGCGAGACAGAGAGTGAGTGTTCACCGCAACAGCGATCACCAATGAAACGCGTTTGCAAACTTTAAACCCATGATTGCTACTTTGTTGGCCTTCAAATCGCGTTTATAAGAATACAATCGCGACTCCATAAAAGCATTTCAAAAAAAAAAAAAAAACCTCGAACTTTCAATTTTGTTGCAAATCTTACCCTCCACTTGCATTTCTTTTTGTTTTTTAACTGTATATTTGAAACACTGCTTAACCAAATCATAACAAAGCTATTAAGCACTGTTTTCTCTGCATATTTAAGGAGATAGAGTCTGCGTCTTTACAAGACTCGATCTCCTTCATGTTTCTGGACACTTGTTTAATTCATCATTTGGCTAAGCAAAACCAATGTTGCTTCTAGTTTATCAACGACCACTTTACAACAAACCAAATCAAATCCGAGTCTCATTGCTTTCTGGAAAAACACATCACTTTTGTTTCACATAACCAGAGAAATCGATAAATCAGCTGTAAAAAAACCGATACTTTTGTTCATCTTTCGAGAAATTGTACATGTGCTTTCAAAGACTTTACTTTGGCATGTGGAGAACACAACGCAGACACTTTGCTTCTCTCATTAGCTCAAAAGCTTCGTTGATATCATCAAATGCCAGGTTATGTGTGACCAATTCATCGATCATAATCTCCTACGCCACAAAAGAGTGAAAAAAAGTGAAGAAACAATTCATCTATTAAAAGAGTGATTTAGCTTATGTGTATACCTTGTTCATGTACTTTTCAACGAGTGAAGGAAGATCAGATTTAGGTTTCCAACCACCAAAAAGAGTCCCTTTTAGAGATTTACCAGAAAGAAAGAGTCCGTAATGAGCTGAAACTTCAGGCTTCACTTTTGGTACACCTAGAGTAACGGTCATGCCCCATCCCTGAGATATCCACATTGAAAAAATTATAAGGTATTTGCATACAATATAGTGAGCAAAATACAAACAAGGTGAGAGAGCAAATAGAACAGAAAGCTTACGTCCGAGCAAGACTGTAAAGCAGTTGTAGCCATCCCAGTATCACCAACACATTCAAATGAGAAATCCGCACCTCCTCCTGTCATTCTCTTGATTACCTATAATCCCAATACAGAGACAAAAGATTATATGTTCATATTTTTATAACCGTGCTTACGATGCAAAGTTATGCTATGATAAGCACAAACGAGAGATGCTGAAATTACCTGGGGTATGGGTTCAGAGTGGTCATTTGAATTGACAAAATCCGTGACGCCAAATGTCTTGGCTGCAACAAATAAGAAACACTCAAAAACCAGTCCAGAAATGCCAAGCGGTAATATATCTTAAAACTATGATATACCTTGTTCAGCTTTAGCTGGATTTGTATCAACCCCAATTATTTGAGCTGCTCCTCTAAGTTTGGCACCTTGAGCAACCTGCTCATAAGAGATTAATCCCACATCAAACCCCGTCAACACAATGTACGCAGAAGCATCAAAATTTCTGTTCCAATACTTACCGAAAGACCGACAGTTCCAAGACCAAATATCACAACGCTTGAACCTTTTTGTACATCAGCAACATTCCATGCTGCACCAAGACCTAAAATTTGCACCCTAGATTCTCAGTATTGACTGCAAATAATTGTTTGAATTTCATCATTGTTTTAATAGTTTATAACTACCTGCAGCTACTCCACAGCTCAAAAGACAAATTTTGTGCAGAGGTGCCAGAGGGTCAACTTTGACAGCACAACCAGAGTGAACCACAGTGTACTCGCTGAAACTTGAAACCGCGCAGTAATGGTAAACAGGTTTGCCTTTGATGGAGAAGCGTGTCTTCTGATCACTATGCATCAAACCTTTCCTCTCCATTCCAAGAACCTGACACATGTTACTTTTCCCAGATATGCAATGCCGACATGACCCGCATTCTCCAGTGAATACAGCGAGCACGCGATCTCCTTTTTCAAACTCGGTTACGCCTTCTCCTATGCTCTCCACTATACTGCAAAAACATCCATGGACAAAGTGATAGGATTCAAACCACTAACCTCTTTCTTTATTCAATTCACAAAGAGCTACACCATAGAAGCGACTTGATTAACGAACAAAGTCTCTAAAACCTAGACCAATGCCTAAACCAAGACCCTACACAAATTCAAAATTGACCCCAACGCAATCTCCTCGCTCTCTTTTAAACATCCAGCTCTGAACTAACCGGCGTAAAGTCTGCTCCTGAGCTGGCAAAGCTACATTTTCCTGCATCATCCTAGTCGAGTTACAATAGTCTTGTGCTAGACTTAACAAGAACACCTTATCACATACTCACATAGAATAAAACCGCAATGATTTTCCTCATCAATGACAATAGAACACTCAATATTGCATCACATTCTACATATTCGAAATGAACTAGTTCCTAGGACTGCATAATCTTAAAAACTGAGGTTATAGACAAAAGTAAGTTACCCTGCAGCTTCATGGCCAAAAATTCGGGGCAAAAGAGACTGTGCCAACAGATAGAGACTGCATCAGAGACTCTTATAAGCGAAATTCAAAAAGAGTTACTATAAAGAAGAGAAACGAAACCTGAGATTCCCAGGCAGAGAGGTCGCTACGACAGAGAGATGTACAAACAACTTTGATTCTGATCTCAAGAGGTTGAGGTGGACTCACTTCCACTTCCTCCATAACCAGTGGCTCACCAGCACGCCATGCCACAGCCGCTGCACAATTCCTCTTAACGTTATATTCAAAATCCCTAAACGAGGACAAAACAAAAAAAAACCCCTTTTTTTTACCTTTGCAGGTTATGACACGAGGTTGGTCGGAGGAGGACAAAGACGACATTTTTATCCCGATTTGCTTGCTTCAATCACAAATGGAGTAACCCTAGAGAGAGGGAGAAGAAGGAGATGAAGAAACAGAGCTTCACCTAACACCGAATCACCAACCACACCATAAGCGAAGTGATCGATTAACATTAAAAATTGCTGACATTTTACAGCTTCACAGGGTCCCACATCAGAATGCAAGTTATTCCCGCCACCAACCCCATTCGTCGAAATTCGACTCTCAGAATCAGATTTACTGGTTTGAGTTTCTTCTACGCTCGACATTTTAGTGGAATTTGTAATCACAAAAACAAAACAAAAACTCTTGAGAAACGAACGAGGACGTGACTGAATTTCTCCTTGTAAGAGATTTTATTTGGGTTGGTTAAAACTATTAGTTGTGTCAATTGGGCTTTTCTTATTCCATAATGGGTTCATGATAGGTTAAAACTTTTTTTTTTTTTTAACTTGAATTTAAATTTGGTGGTGATGAAATGACGATATTAATATAAACTATTAATTTTAGTTTAGAAAAAAAAATTCATGGCCAAATTTTCTAAACTTTTATCTTTGATAGGATAAAAAAAAAAATCTTGAATTTAAATTTGGGTGGTGATGACATAACTACATTAGTATAAACTACTCATTTTAGCTTATGATAAAAAATTTAAGTGAAAAATAAAAAATTAGGATGTACGTGCCAAACGAGTGTTGTCCATTTAAATTTTTTGACATTGTACTCCTAATTTTCGATTTTTCACTCCGCACGCATCACCTAAACAAATTGTATTGTTGTCAGATCATTAACAAATTGTATTGTTGTCAAATCTTTAGTCAACAATGTACATTAATAACTTGTTAGATCAATTGCAATTCCATTAGTTAGCGGGTAAGTGGTTCGATCTTCACCTTCCTCTTGTTTTCTGGCCCTACGTGCTTTATTATAAGGTTATTATAAAGTCCTATTTACCTTTTTTTTTTTATTCTGTACAGTTATACTGATATTTACTTTTTTGTCGTTTTCTCCACTTTTCTTTTGATTTTTTTTTTCTTTTGTTGAAAATCTTCCTTTTCTTTTTGATTAGTTGTATTTTATACTTTGATTCTTTCATTTTTATTTTTATTTCAATTTTACCTTTTAACAAATTAATTTAAACCACTGTTATCTATATTTTAATAAACTAATAGATATAATATTTAGTAAATCTACTAAATTATATTTTATGGTTTTAAAAATACAATTTTTTAACATTTTCTTAAATATATAAAACATCTAGAAATTAATATAAATGGTTCTTTAATACAAGTTAATGCTAAGTTTGGTGGTTTTTGTAAACCGGAAATTTTTAAATATATTATGGTTATTTTTAATATGAAAATTTTTATTTATGCCCCATACAATTATTTTTTCGGGATCCGCCCCTGGGTACGACGTCCTTTTATTTATTGAGTAGTACTGATAGGATGGACATTTTAGCAAGCGGCCAGAAAGATAACACAAACACATATGAGGTGGATGCATGGGACAAAGACATTAAGAAAGATGCTTAATTTAATGATTAGGTCTTGTAGTAGAGTGGGTTAGGGAGCTTGAAAGTCCTTCTTCCAGGGCCCTTAGCCAAATCAGCCCACAGGTCTCCAATATTCCCAATGATGGTGTGTCCACTCTTCACCAACTTACTCCTCTCCTTTGCCTTGAAGTTTACTATCTTTGCGTTCGAACCAGTTGGCCTGCATTTCCATGTATATATATATATCCCTCGATTCAATCACATATGATACTTAATTACTCTAAATTATGATTAAGTATACTTTATATTCTTACCTGAATAAGATACGCTTCCAGTAAGTGAAGCCAGCAGCGTGGAGATTCTTTAGAGTAACTTCCGCAAGCTCTTCGTATCGCTCAGAGAGTAAGACAGGCTCAATCCCGAGTTCGAGGAGGTTTTTGTAAAGATGCAAGGTTTCGGGGAGCTTGGGAGCTATTCCGGCCTCCAACCACTTCCTGAACGTCTCCGGGTCGTGCTTCTCAGTCCTAAACAAACAAAAACATAATTTTACATGAAACCACAATGTAAACATCGAAAATCCTAGATCTAACTAAGTCAGGGGCGTCTCAAACTATTTGGAGTTGGAATAGGAAATTATGTGTAAATGCACCAGTTATTTGTCCAACTAAACGATGGTGGTGTAGATAAAAACTCGCAATAGTAATATATACCCGTATCCATAATTGGCGTAAAAAGGAACATTAGAGAGGAGTGTATCGTCTACGTCAAAGATCCAAACATTGACGGTGTCGTCCTTAAGGGCAAGTCCTTTGGCGTAGAAATAAGCCTCTTTGCACACCGTTTTGGAGTCGTTACGGTACTGTAGGGAAGTGATCAAGTAGTCTTCAACATAGTCTTTGCAATTTGCGGGCACGGTCTCGAAGTTTATGATGTTAGATGTCTCAACACCAAGGTGCCAACTTCTGCAGTTGTGGTAGTTGATGGAGAGTCGTTGTTTCTCTGAGAGGTCGACTTCGGTCTCAATGACGTTGGTTGATGTGAGGAGTTCGATGAGCCCTGCCTCGGATATCGAGGGCCGGCCGTGGGAGACCGTAGCGGCCAACAGCAAGAGAAGTGAAAGTGAGAGGATTTTCATTTTTTTTTTTTTTTTAGTGTATGGTTATATTGTTTTAATTGTGATGTTTATTTGTGTGATACAAAGGGTGGTATTTATAGTGAAGTGAGGTTAGTTTTACGATATGGTATTATGGTTACGTATAATGGTAGCATCGACAGTGAGGAGGAGATAAGATATACGTGATTCGTGTATGGCTTCGAGTGATGCAATCATGCAAATGCATGTCGGTCCCATTATATTTAAGAGGTCCCATTATATTTAAGAGAATATATGAGATTTTTCACTCGCACCACTCGTTTTTGGAGCACGTTGTGACCGTGCTAATTAGGTTTTGTCGTTTTACTATCTTTTAACCATTACCGTTGGTTTTTCATTTCTGTATGCTTGTGAATTTTGAATCTTATATATCATTTTGAATGGGACAATTAAGTACGGTAAAACTTTTTCTATAAATTATTACTCGATAAATTAATAAACACGATATAATAATAATGTCGGCCCCCAGTCGAATCAGTGTAAAAATTAACAAAATTCGATAAGATAATAAGATAATATTTTTTTTTTAAAAATTCTATATAAATATATAATCCCAATAATATCATAAATTAATAATTATATAAAAATTATGTATATATAACTAAGATAATGTATTAAAATATGATTTCAATGTTGTTTGTTTTTACTTAAAGTTAAAATCTCGTTGGAGTTTTATCTCTAGTTTTAGTTATTGCATCAAAAACTCTTAGTATTGTTTTCTCGATATGTATCTAATTTTTTTGAAGAGTTCTAGAGACGCAACTCTTTCCAGATGTATTGTAATATATCTTGTTTTTAACTTCATCGTCAACATTAAAGATAATAGCCACGATTTCTTCTAATTTATGAACATGTATCGTTTATATCAGGATAATCTAGTATGCTACTAACATCTATTTTATTGCGATAGTCAAAATTATTAACTATAATTTCAAGTTTACGAATGTCATTTTTGCAAATGGATTTAATTATATTTTTAATATAACATCATTTCAAAGAAAATTTTAAAAGATTATTGACTACAAAGAATATCTCTATAAATTAATAAAGATTAATTTATCGATTAATTAACATCATTAATTATAGAGGATTTACTATAAAAGGCTTAAAATTCCAAATTTAAAAATAGACTATTTTTTCAAAATCAAACAAATACACAATTTTCGGATTTATGATTTAGTTTTCTGGGTTTAGAATATATTTTTCTGTGTGAGGAATGATAATTTTGGATTTAAGATTTAGTTTTTAGAACTAATGGTTTAAGATTTAAAGTTTTTAAAATATAGACTATTTTGTTATTGTTTTGCTTGTTTTTAAAATATAGACTATTTTGTTAATTTTAATATAATGTTGGCATCGGATTTCGGATGGATACGAAATTTTTTTTCGTAGAGATGAATCAAACTCGAGATAAGAAACCCAACTCGGCAACGTGGAAACGTGACAACATGAGAATAAGGCCCAATTCGCGGTATCCGAGAGAAACATGTCCAATTAATTCACTTATATTGGGTTCGATGAATTTTGTTAGACGAGGCCCTAAAATAGAATGGGTATTCGATAATGGGCCTTGGAATAAAGAGGCCCACGAGTTGGAAAGTTAGAGAGTTTGAAAACTGTCGAACTGGAGAGCTGGAAAACGGAATCTTGAATTCGAACGACGTAACGCCCAAATCAAAGAGAGTTAAAATATGATCAATGAGGAGCGTGATTCGCGTGTTGGTAAATGATATATGTATGAAACAATTTTAGAGAGAGGAGGCATTCTGAACTCTCTATCAAGGTACAAGCAATAAAACTATTTTTTCGATTTGTTATTTTACGTAATATTTCTATTCCGACAACTCTCCATTCTGATTACACTTTCATCTCTGATTCTTCATCTATTTTGGTGTGATCTGAATTGATCCCGATTCAGGACTCATATAAAATATTGACTGTTTTTGTAAGAGTCTTAAAAAATGTGTATGAATATGATGACTTTGAGTATAACAACTTGGGTTTGCAGGGATAACATATGTCTAGCCTAATTTACTCTTTTCTTTTTCTTTTTAGTTGAGCCACCACAATCTTTCCACAATAATCATTTGCTGCAAGTGTCGCTTATTTCAAATCACATGATTAAGGATTAGGCTGCATGTCTCAGAAATCACATTGCTTAAGAGGAAATAGAGCCCACTAGAAGCTTTAAGGCTTCAATATTAATTTTGGGCTAGTAACTAATTATCCACTTTTGACCCAATAATTTTCCCTCATTTTTCTCTACTAAATAAAAAGCCTTTGTCTGAAATCTTTTCTCTTGAAATTAATCTCATACACTTTTGACTTTCCTTTGTCTTGTTTCCTTAATTAATTGCGTTTTTTTCTAATTTCTTTATGATTTCTGAGCATCCTTCTCAAAAATTAAAACAATGACTTGTAGACGTGTTTAATTGCTCCTACAATCATGAACATGCTTCTGCTCTTCATATTTGCTAAGATTTTTGTCTTTGAAGCTGGTCGAGTACTCTTAAGCACATTCTTTTTTTGAAATTTTGTTTGTATATTTCGTACCTCAAAATCAAGGGACACAAGATTCTGAAGTCTTGTTCATGTTGAACTATATTGTTCCTGCAATAGCTGGCTATTATCTTATTTTTCACCCAAAGTTTAAGATCTTTATGTTGGGGTAGATTTCGAGGGGCTAATTCAAATTATAAATCCATGTTAACCAATATATCATACTTGAGGATTTTTTTTTTTTTTTGAATTATATGTCAAATTAATTCAAAGAAAAAATATTTTTACATCAGATGCATCTTTAATTTGAGTTTTAGATTAAAAAAAGAAAAAACTCTTCTTCCATTTTATCCAGAAATAGCAAACCAAGCTTGAAATCCCTCCTCGTATCGCCGATCACATGTGTTTCGGATAGAAACGAGTTGGTTTTTCACTTACTTGTCGATGAATTTGATGATGCGACTGGGAGGGGTTGGCATCTCACCACGCCGTCGCGCGTTACGTTTCCTCCAAATGGTATGGATCGATATTTGAAGACGTATCGAACCATAAAACTTTGAATACGAGAAAGACTCGTTTCGTTTATGTAATTGACAATTCCCGGTCAATTCGTGGAATAGCGAGTGTTGAGAAGTTTCTTTGCTAGGGTGGACCAGGTTTTGGAGGAAAACCTGCATGAGAAAAATAAATGATCTCTCGTCTCCATGAGATCCGAACACAGAATACAAGTCGAGCTAGCTCCGGCATTTCACACACTCATGCGATCTCTTGTCGATAGGCGATTATGCATCGCTAGCTAAGTGCAAAAGGAGTATTTTGGTGTCGCGTGAGTGAACCAAACTCCTTTATACCAATTGATTTTAGATGTTGTTGTCTGAATATAGTTCCATGTGTACTTGAGAATTTTTTATTGATAATTTACAAAAATTTCACTAATTAAGACGATTAAGATCTTCTTAATCCAAAAAGTTGGCCACTAGGCCACTATGTTCTTGGCACGGAGAAGAAAGTCAAAACAACGTAACTTGAAAAAATTGTCTACCACATTAAGAAATATATGGTCATCGTTATTATCTGATTATCACTTTTAATAAATTATGTTGTTTGGCTCATACATGAACGTACGACGGATGATACATAAGACGGATTGATGTCACGACTCACAAGGCAACCAAAATCAACAAGTTCACAGAGATGAGACAATAATGTTTTAGTCGGATGATCTATACATAGATGTCTGAGTTTTTTTTTTATTGCTCGAAAATAATTTGGACTTGTCCTAATCCACAAGTAAATAAGATCATCAAAAGTTCAAACACAGTTTTTGCAATATTTGATAATTAGGTAGTGATTCTAAATTTTACGGTTTGCTCATGGAGACAAAAAAATTTGGGGACTTTTTATTAAAAAAACCTTTTATGTGTAAAATTTCTTAGGATGGTGTAATGCCTTTCGGCCATCGTACTGCCTATCCATTTGGGTTTGACATATGTGAAGAAATATCTCACATGTACAATGAGATATTGAATGATATATAAGGGCATGCTACCTAACTCAAACCGTAATTGATCCGGTTTGAAAGTGGTTTGATCGATTTAATCTGAATTATATCGGCTCGTCTAACCAGAATATTCTACATATGAAATAAAATAGAATTTTGTTTGAGTGATATAATCAAATCCACTCATTGTCAATTGATTTTAAGTTGAAGGTATATATGAAACTTTAATAGCATGGTCACTCATTGTACACATAATTTGGTTTTATGCAAGATTTTGGCATGCTATTATCTAAACTAGCTAGTATGTACCGCGTGCAAGCAATCAATTTTTTTCGAACTATTTAATCACGGAACTCTAATCCAATAATTCATCATGCTCAAAAACTTAGTTGAATAGCATTTGTTCACCTCCAATATTAAATGAGTACAACAACGAACCGTATATACCTAGTACATAGCAGTCAATCTTAAAAAGATTGTAGAAGATTGTGATGCGAAGATGATTTGGTCGTCATGTGATGTATGAGACGTGTAAATCGCATGAAATCACATGGGATGATTATTGATTTGTTACTGATTTACTGGTATGTCAAATGAATAGTAAAGTAGCAGAATCGTCGAATAATCTAATAGTAAAACTACTTAAGTTGAATAGAGTTTTTTAGACTAATTATAAAATGACAAAATGCTGATTTTAGTAGATCAATAATGTTTTTTTATTAGTTATATTTCTATCACACCAAAATATATAGCGGAATCGCTTTTTCAAAACGCAAAAACGTGAAAATTTTGATGAATGTTAAAAAATAATGGAATCACGTTTTAAAACATTCATCACAAATAAACCTAAACGAATTTTAAGTTGCGTAAGTACTCAATAATTTTGTACACAAACACACGATTTAAGTGTCTCAAAAGAAAGATGCGTGCATAATTTGCATGTCGCTTTCCGAAGTTAATGTTGTTTCCATAATAACACGCGTTGCTTCATCACACGTCTTTTTCCGATTCTTTAACTAATTTAGCTTAGTCCCGGGGTGGAAAACATTAGCTTACTGATTAATGAGCCCTCCCTAGAGTTTTAGATTCCATGAAGCAACTTGCTCGTATTAATTGCACCTCGTGGTTTTGTAACTTTTGTTAGGTTCCGGTCTTTACTTAAGAAAAATGTTGTAATGGTTGATATTTATTTTCTAATGAATTATTTAAGATATCCCATTGATTCTCTTTCTTTTTAACCATTTTTCGTCTAGGGAAGGTAAAGTGTAATTTTCTTATAAAAAAAGTGTGATTTCTTCAAGTGTTGATAGAGTCAAACGAACCATTACTCACTTACCAATGTAAAGGGTTGAAAGGTTTACTGTATTGCTTAAGATACGAGAACGTACATACAACTAATTATATACAGGGAAATAAATCTAGGAGAAATTAAGTAGATAAAGAGGGCAAGATTTCACAACAAAATAACCAATACATCTAAACAATCTTTTAAAATTGAATAATTTTTTTTTGTTATGTGGAATTTTATGATAATATATTATATTGACAAATAAAAAGTGAAAACAACATTTAATTTATAAACACTTATATTTCATACCATTGATATTTATTACTATATCGCGCTAATCAACATCAATAAATATATATATATATATATATATATATATATAAGGTTATATTTACATTTTATCGGGAAAATTAATTAAGATTTTTTTTTCATATAAGTTCTTTATATATAAGGAGACAAAAGAAAAGATAAAGAAATCATTAAATTTGAGGAGGTTGAAATAAAAGAAGTACGAGAAAGAGAGAGAGAACACAAAATGGAGTGGAGAAAATGGTACTTAGACGCCATTCTTGTGCCCATAGCTCTTGTGATGATGCTTTGTTATCACATCTACTTGTCCTTCATGGTCCGAACCCATCCTTTCTCCACCGTCCTCGGCATTAATTCTCACGGCCGCCGGATCTGGATTTCCGCTATGATCAAGGTTTTACGTCCATCTTGATTGTCTTCTTTACCCAATATATCGAAATTTTAAACCAAAAGTATGGTAACCTAGTGATTAACGTCGTATTGATTAGAGCTTTGGTATGAGAATTAGTTTGGATGGTATGGAAATTAGTCTTGGTTTGTTTTGAAATCCAGTGAGAGTTAACTATAAGCTACATATATATATATATAATTGGATAAAGATATTATAAGATTGGTTTTTTCTTTTTGGTTTAATTTGTCAGGAGAATCAGAAGATGAACATATTGGCGGTACAAACATTGCGGAACATAATAATGGGAGCCACACTGATGGCGACAACCTGTGTGGTTCTCTGCGCAGGTCTAGCCGCAGTCATAAGCAGCACTTACAGCATCAAGAGGCCCCTAAACGACGCCGTTTATGGTGCTCATGGAGATTTCGCCATAGCGGTCAAATACCTAACAATCCTCACAATCTTCATCTTCTCTTTCTTCTTCCACTCCCTCGCCATCCGTTTCCTAAACCAAGTCGCCATTCTCATCAACATCCCTGGTTTAGACCCTAATTTAGACTCTGGTTGCTTCTTCCTCACGTCTGAGTATGTCAGCGAGATGTTCGAAAAGGGTTTCTTGCTCAACACGGTAGGTAACAGGTTGTTCTACGCCGGCTTTTCTCTGACGTTATGGATCTTTGGTCCTATCCTCGTGTTCTTGAGCGTTTTGGTGATGGTGCTTGTTCTTTATCACCTCGATTTCGTGTCAAGAAGCAACAATAAAGAGAAACAACGTGTAGTGGATTGTCGTCGCGCCTCTGATCTCACTGATGATGATGATGCATGACCTTGATGATAGTAATGATGACGATGATGTCATATCCTTCGGATTGTTGGTAAAACGCACTTTGAGAGTTGCTCTTTATGTGGCCTTATGCACTAATTGGGCCATTTTTTTTCTTACTTGGGCTCTATGTAACCTAAATTCACGTCATATATAGAACCTATATATGCATTTTTTTGTTGGAATAAGATTTTTTTTTCAAGGTTGGAATAAGATTTTAAATTTCGTTTTAAAAAAAAAACTAAAATATTATAATACCAATAGAATGCAAATACTCTAAAATATATACGGAATCACGTTTTTAAAACATGAAAAATGGTATGTAAGTCATCATCTAAATAATATAACGTCGTGATTTTAAACATTGCTACTTATTAAGTTACTCCTGATGCAAAGTGTTAACAAGAATCTGAATTCGAATTTTATTAGTTACTATAGTTAATAATACGTACGGTAGATCATAAACTTTTTAGATAGTTAAAAGTCCACTAGGTTCGAATGTTCTAGTTAATGAGAAGAAACAAATATTTTTAAAGAGCTAATTGAGAATACTTTTTGGATTCTATTTTCGGATCTAAACAACTTTTAATTTTTTAAAGACACATTTCTAGTTTGTTTTCTTTTTATTTTTTTGTTGTGAAATGTTTTAGCTTTTTAAAGGAATCGCAGATCAAAAGAAAAGAAAAGTTGGTTTACACCAAAAAGTTAAATAACATTAGAGAAATAAAAGTATTTCTGGTGCTGGAGAAAAGAAAAGACTTTAGATCTGCTTTCCAAAAGCATATGACCAAAAGTATGAGAAAACACAAAGAACATGAAAGAAGGGCGGAAGCATTTTGTGTTGTTAGTGAACCGGAAAATTCTTAGATTTTTTTTAGATACAATGGTGATGAATGATAAATCATTTTTACAAAAAAGTTTTTATCATTCATATTATTAATCAATTTCTTCCATATGTTTTTTAAATTGATTCCGCATATATTATACACGTGTAAAAGATATTAAAACAATACATTTTTTTTTGTCAACAGATTATTCACTTATCAAGATTAGTTTTTTAGCGTTTCATGAAATTAGACGAGAAATCTTTATTCAGTCTTATTAGCGTTTGTTTATGTAGTTATCATTCGACTATGCCATTATTGTACTATATATTCATCTAATATACCAATAATCACCCGTCTATTTTTCTTGTTAATTGTTAAATCTATATCACCAGTATTTTAATCTTAAATTTGTCGTTGATAACTTCATACATGATTATAGTGAAACAGTCTCCGGCGAACCTTAATAATTAGTCTTCTCTAGTAAAAGATTAATGTTATCATTAGCATATAATTGGTACCATAATCTTCTATAAAACTGTTGATATACAGAGGCTAAGGAGGAAAAAATACAGAGCCTAAGATCTCTCTGAGCTCTGCTTTTTCTATTCACTTTTGTTATTGTTGTCATCAAAAGAAAAAAGTTGGAAAATGAGGACGTTGCATTGACAAAGCAAATTTAATTTTGCTTAGCCATTAAGAAGCTTTTAACAACTTTATTAAAGAAGAGAGGGTTATATAAAGAAGATGTCTATCACAACTTACTCTTCCCCTCCTCTCTTTTCCCACCATTTTTCTTCTTCTTGTGTGTTCACATAGAGAAAACAAAATGGGTGATCACAGAGCTAAAGACATTGGTATGAAGAGAAGTGCTTCTGAGTTGGCTCTACAAGAGTATCTCACTAAGTTCTCGTCTTCTTCTGCTTTATCCAGACAAGAATCTGTTGTTGACACAAGCCCTCTAGACACTTCTTTCGATCTCATGAACAGGGTTAGTCTTTGGTTTCTTTCTTCAGTTGTTTCTCTTGTTCATCTCAGCAACTTGCTTGTGTCAACATCAAGATCCAGAGATTGTAGTAAGAATCTTGTTTTTTTGGATTGCAGGATTACACTTGTGAGTTAAGAGATAGTCTTTTGTTGTCTGAGAGCTTGATTCCGCCTGAACCATTTCTCGATGCACAGTCCTCAATCTGCGGTATGTGCGGGTCTCTTTGATCGATTCCATGTGTCCTCTGTAATAAGTTGATACTAATGTTCATTTGTATGGCTCTAATCTGCAAAGAGAATCTGTCAGCTGATAGTCCAGTGTCAGCCAATAAACCTGAGGCAAGAGGAGGAGCTCGGAGAACTGCGAGTGGATTATCTCATGATCACTCTGATGAAGAAGACGCAGAGACAGAAGCTGGCCTATCTGAAATGACTAATGATCCGAATGATCTAAAACGTAATAAAAGGTATGTTGTCGCATACCGATAAAAAGTTAGCTGTAAAAGACTGAGAGAGAGAGAGAGAGAGAGAGAGAGAGAAGGTGATCGCCATTTATTTACTTTCTTTTTGTGATGTGAATTCAGGATGTTCTCAAACAGGGAATCAGCAAGGCGGTCGAGGAAAAGGAAGCAAGAGCACTTGGCAGATCTTGAGTCTCAAGTAAGGTTAACAAATAGCTGCTTTTGTAATGGATTTGATAGGTTTATGTTTTGAAGTGTTTTCTTGAAGGTTGACTCTCTGAAAGGAGAGAACTCAACACTGTACAAGCAGCTCATAGACGCAACACATCAGTTTCGTAGCGCTGGAACAAATAACAGAGTTCTCAAATCAGATGTTGAAACTCTCAGAGTCAAGGTATCACTGATCACTTTAGTCTTTCAATGGTAATAATTGGAATGTGCTAAGTTAAGTAACTTACAGGTGAAACTAGCAGAGGATTTGGTAGCTAGAGGTTCCCTCACAAGCAGCTTGAATCAACTTCTGCAAACTCATCTAAGTCCACCATCACAGTCCATCAACAGTTTGCACTACACAGGAAATACCTCACCCGCTATTACAGTCCACAGCGACCAATCTCTGTTCCCTGGAATTACAATTTCGGGACAGATCTCAAGCCCTGGACTTGGTAATGTATCCAGCGAAGCAGTTAGCTGCGTCTCAGATATCTGGCCATGAGTGTCTATCTTCACAACATGTAATGATCACTCTGCGAGTTTCATGTATGTGTGTTTGCTAAATAACTAGAAACATATAATGAAAGGGACATGTTTGTTAAATAAACTCTTGAGTTTTGATAACAAGATTCATAGCTCCAGGGAACCTTCTTTTGCCCTCTGTTACATATACACCAACTTGGAAAAATTGAAAAACTAGTCGTAAACATATACTTGATTGCAAATGGGTACATTGAAGATTTGAGGTATTAGGTATAGGGTATAGGGAATTGCACAAATCACTTCCGCAAGTGTTACCGTTTACCGTGGTTCCTATGTGTTAAGGATAAATGTGTTAAAGGATTAAGTTGTCCATGTAACAATTCTCATAATTTGTAATTTGAATAATAAATAAGATGACAACAAAAAAAAAACTCAAAATCAATCATGTTTTGAATCATATTCATATCAAGGAAAAATGAAAGTTAAAAAGCCAACCTATTTTAGGAAGAATAGATGTAAACCTAATTGAAATAGAAAAATGATAATAAGTTAATTCATAAAAGAAAAGTAAAAAATTGAGAGAGAAAGGAAAATAATATTTTTTTTCGCGATCCCAATCTCCTCACCTTGTTTCCATGTACATGCTACTCTCTTCGTAACCAAAAACTACTCACCTTGTTCCTTGGCATAGAATGCTATCTTGCACCGGTTACAAGAAGTTGAATTCTTTTGGTTTTCTAAATGATGATGCAAAGCTAATATCTCTAGCAAATTTTAATAAGTGGCGTCAGTGCGGCAAACGTTCTTCCGGATGCCCCCACATAAAATGCAGGTATATCTTTCTTAACTTTCTCTTATAAGAACTCTATTTGATCAGTCGAAATGGTGTCACGTTTTAGGTCCATTAGAAAACCCGGTGAATGAGTACACTCACCATGAAGATTAATCGGGTGTAGAAATCCGGATCACCCCTTTGTTATCAGAAAGAAAAAAAAAATCTCTTACGAGTTTCCGTTTAATCAAACACTTTCAATTAATTATGTATATGTGTGGATATGTTTTTCATACAATTTTCCTTCTTGTAGCCTTTTAGGTGTGGATATGCTTTTTGTTATGATTGTGGAGCCGAATGGGACAACAACCATAGAAGAGTTTGCACTTCTTGGTACAACCATGATATAGCTGTGTTTTTGAATAATGTGATATGTGGTGTTTTACTTTTGGTGGTGTTGCTTTGTATTCTCTACGTTATTTTATGAGCGTTGTCAAGAATTCTTTAGAAGTATTATAAGGGTTTTCTTATATTGGTTAATTGTCAAACTCTATAATAGTTTCAAATGCTAATGTACGAAGAAGAAGTTTATGTTGTGTTCCCATTTACTTTAAACATTGTCAGAAGGCAGAGTACTAAAGTTATGAATCTACAAAAAGTGTTATAAACGCTAACCAAGTTGGTTTACTTTGGTTTTGCATGATCAAGCTGCCATTTCTTCAATGGGAGCATTGTTCTCAAGCTTCTTGATGACCAATTTCTTGTTTGTCTGGTCAACGTCAAGAAGAATGTTATCTTCTTCTGCAAATTCTCCCTTCAAAACTTCAACGGCGATCTCATTCTCCACCATTTGTTGTATCACTCTCTTCACCGGCCTTGCCCCATAGTTGGGGTCGAACCCAAGCTGAGCAAGGAGATCAACTGCTTCTTTTGTGTACCCAAGATTTATGTTCTTCTGTTCCAACCTATTCTTCACGCGTTGCATCTGCACCAAATAGTAAAACAATACATTTATACGGACCCAAAATCAAACCAAAACCAAACTGATAGCGGGTGTAAATAGTTTATTCTTACCTGTAACTCTACGATTTTGGAGATTTCTTTTGAATCCAGCGGCTGGAAGACTATGTATTCGTCGATTCTGTTCATGAACTCTGGCCTGAAAGTTTGTCTTGCTAACTCCACAACTTGTCGCTTCATCATCTCATGAACGGCTTCTTTGCTATCATCATTGTTGCGGAGGGTCTCGAGTATGTGGTGGGATCCTATATTAGAGGTCATAATCACAACACAGTTGGTGAAGCTTACTGTCCTCCCTTGAGAATCAGTTATTCTTCCATCGTCTAGTAGCTGTAGCAAGATATTGAAGACATCATGGTGGGCTTTCTCGATCTCATCAAACAAAACCACTGAATAGGGTCTCCTACGAACAACTTCAGTTAATTGCCCACCTTCCTCATAACCAACATAGCCAGGAGGTGCACCAACAAGGCGTGAGACTGAGAATTTTTCCATGTACTCACTCATATCAATCCTCACTATTGCATTCTCAGTGTTGAAAAGGTATCCGGCTAGAGCCTTGGCAAGCTCAGTTTTCCCAACACCTGTTGGACCCATGAACATAAAACTTGCTATTGGGCGGTTAGGATCAGAAAGACCAGCCCTTGAACGACGGATAGCATCCGCTACTGATTTTACAGCTATGTCTTGACCAACTACTCTCTTGTGGAGCACTTGTTCCAACATGACCAGCTTTTCTCTCTCTGATTGCTGAAGATTCGATAGTGGAATACCAGTCCACTTGCTTACTATCTCTGCTATGTCAAGGTCGGTTACCTCTTCTCGAAGTAGTGACTGTCCAGACTCTCGGAAATTTTTGAGTTTCTTCTCAACTTCTTCTAACTGGCTTTGGAGGGACATAAGTGTTCCATACTTTAGCTCAGCAGCGCGGTTTAGATCATATTCACGTTCAGCGGATTCATATTCCAGGTTCACTCGATCAATCTGTAAAACATACAAAAGGTTTAGGAGGACATTAAGGTTGACCACCACAAGTACTACAACCACTAAGAGTACTATACAAAACAAGAAACTGCTCGAGTATCTTGTACCATGTTATTTTTATTAAGACGTTAAATCAAATGAGGCATTTTACCTCTTCTTTAAGTGAACTTATTTTAGTCATGATAGACTTTTCTTTCTCCCATTGCTCACTGATTACTTTCTGTTTTTCTTTTAGTGTGGTCAAATCATCCTCAATCTTCTGTAGTCGTTCTTTAGAACCTTTATCAGTATCGTTTTTCAAAGAAAGCTTCTCCATCTCAAGTTTGACCACAGCTCTATCTATTCCATCGAGTTCAGTAGGTTTAGAAGTAATTTCCATCCTCAGCTTTGCGGCAGCTTCGTCAACAAGATCAATAGCTGAAATAAACAAGTTTCATCTTCAGAAACAATGATATTCTCGAAGATTTTTGTTTTGGCTAACTGGTAAAAAACAACGGGAAGTTGCATGTTTATATACCTTTGTCTGGCAGAAAGCGTTCAGTGATGTAGCGGTCTGACAAAACCGCTGCTGAAACAAGGGAACCATCTGATATCTTAACACCGTGGTGTAACTCGTACCGCTCTCTTAATCCACGGAGAATCGAGATGGTATCTTCAACAGATGGCTGACCACAGAAGACTTGCTGAAACCTACGTTCCAGAGCTGGATCTTTCTCTATGTATTTACGGTATTCGGTGAGTGTAGTTGCACCAATGCATCTCAACTCACCTCGTCCAAGCATTGGTTTCAAAAGGTTGCTTGCATCCATTGCTCCACCAGTAGCTCCTACACAAGGGTAATAATATCAGCAATTTATTACTTTCACCCAACCAGCAACAAAGCATTAGTGTCACGCAGAAGAATATACAAGAAAACTTAGCCCTCAATTGGCGATGCCGTGTTCTTCTAATAAGCAAATGCATCAAAAGTCAAAACCATTCATACAAAACGGATAAACATCGCACAACATATGCATACATGTATTGCGTATAAAAGAAAATCATCAATGTATATAGCATGTGGGTGAAAATTGAAAGGGCACCTACCTGCACCAACAACAGTGTGGATTTCATCAATGAACAAGATTATCTGCCCATTGGAAGCAGACACTTCCTTCAGTACTGCTTTCAACCTTTCCTCAAAATCTCCTCGAAATTTGGCACCAGCAAGCAGTGAACCCATGTCGAGAGATATCAACTACAGTATAAAGCAACCAAGCAAAGCATATGTTAAAATCTTCCTCTGACCTCTTGAGGAGAAAAGGTAAAAAAAAAACTATAGCGACATTAATTTCGTGGAAAGGACCTTCCGATTCAAGAGAGGTTCAGGGACATCCCCTCGTACAATTCGCTGGGCCAACCTGAAAAGGTCAAAATGTCTCAATAAATCTGTCCGAGGAGGGTAAAATCATAAGTTTCAGCGATGTTACAAAAGAAAAGAATAACAAGGGATATAATTGCAAGCCTTACCCCTCTGCAATTGCAGTTTTCCCTACACCAGGTTCACCAATGATAACAGGATTGTTTTTTGTCCTCCTGCATAATATCTGGATGCACCGCCGAATTTCATCATCCCGTCCAATGACAGGATCGAGTTTTCCTCGTTTAGCCATCTCAGTTAAATCATTTCCATACTTTTCAAGTACATCATATTTTCCTTCAGGATCTACATGTGTAGCATCACATGATGAGAAAGGCGAAGATCACTAAAACAGACATAAAAGGACGCAAGGTAACAGAACATTTAAGGAGATTTCAATACTGTCTTTTGTCAGCTTGAGTACTAACACACATCTTGCATCTACTTATAAATGTTCACCAATACAAAGTGGAAGAGAAAAAATACTTACTTTGATCAGTAACTCGTTGACTACCGCGAACAGCTTTAATAACTTCCTTCAGGGCTTCCTCGTTAAGTTTAAGGGTCTTGAAAAATTCTTGTCCAAACCTTTTATCTGAATAAAAGGCCAAGAGAAGGTGTTCGACCGACACATAATCATCTTGAAACTCTTTCTGATACCTCTGTGCGTTTTCTAATATAGTACTAAGAGATGACCCTAGTATCTGTCCACTGATATCACCAGTGACCTGCCCGGACACAAGAAATGAAGTAAGCAAGCCTGGTGAGAAATAAGGAGAAGCGGGAAATCGAGTAACACCTTCGGTTGTGTAGATATGAAGAAGTCCGTAGCCTGCAGAACAGAGCTATTGTCGATTCCAGCCTTTGCAAATATTCTCCTGGCAAGACCATCTTTTTGCTCCAGAAGAGCTTTCATCAAATGTTCTGACTCCACAATTTGTTGTTTCGAAACACGAGCTGCATCGTAAGCATTGAGAATCCCTTCCCAAGCCATCTCCGTATATGAATTTTGATTAGTCTACAGAAAGAAAGAAATTAACACTCTTTTCTCACTGTCAAAACACAATCGAATACAAATTTCCGAAGATTATAAGAATCAAGAGTGAAGATTCCAGCTTTCTCCAGAATTTAGCCACACGATATGACAAATCAACAAATTACCACCAAACCCATGAAAATCTTAAGGATAAAACTGAGGAACAAAATCGACCAGACCACGAACGAACCTGAGCTGCGGTAACCGAGAAGCGTCGCGGAGAAGGGAATTGGAGAGAAAGAGGTAAGAGTTGGCCATGAACAGCGGCTCGAGCGACCGAAGTTAAGCCATTTCCCGAAACTCCGATGAAGGAATTTGGCCGGAAAAGAAAGGAACCAGAAGAAGAAGAACGGGAGCTGAAGTGAGCAGAGGCAGAGAGAGCGCGAGAACGGAGAAGGAGAGAGGGTTTAGAAAAAGCATTGATGGCTGCCGAAGACAATCTCCTGGACGCCATGTGAGTGAAGTTGAATTGAACAAAGAGAGGTAAGGAAATGTTTTAAGATTTTGGTTTTAGGGTATTTTGAGAGTGGAGGAAGACGACGGAGATTTCACTTTATTTATTTGCTTGGAGAAGAGGCAAAGAAGAAGTGTGTAGAAGAATCACATATTTCCATCGCGAAGCTTCGATTCCAAGAATTTAGAACATTCACGACTGGTTTCCTCAAACCGCTTTTCGGTCATTTGAATCTTTCGAATTCGTTTTTGGTTAAAGAAACCAAATGGAATCTCAAATTTTACAATTATGTCAATCTCATCCTCATTCGAGAAAACGCACAAAGAGAGGTAAGGAAATATTTGTTAAATAAACTCTCGAGTTTTGATAACAAGATTCATAGCCCTTCTTTTGCCCTCTGTTACATGTACATCAACTTGGAAAAATTGAAAAACTAAGTCAAGTTTGTGGGTAACATTATACTTTATTGCTCCAAATCCTTGCAAATGAGTACATTGAGGTATAGACGAATAAGACAATACATTACATTCCGATAAGGGAATTGCTCGAATCAGTTCCTTAAATATACATGCAAACAAAAAAAAAACTCATCATTACACTTTACTTCCAGTGTCTATTAGCTATGTGTCTTGTGACATGGGCAGTCAAAACTTAACACAGAAAACCAACCTTAGTTGATTAGAGGCGTGCCCATCTCCGAATCTGGACCCATAGCACTTGAAATGGAGAAGTCCTTAGGCAAGGGTATATTTAACTCTGAGCAAATCAGCCTGATAATATTAGCCGTAACACCTCCTAGAGACATCTTGTTCAGTGTTATTGCAATGGAAAATCTGTTTTTGATGTCACAGAAGCCTGTTGATCCTCCCATCCCCGAATGTCCAAAGCCAACCAGAGACCCATCTTGTGAAACGACGCGCTTAAAACCAAGTCCAAACTTCCCATCAGGCAGTACTAAGCCACTGTAATCTCCAGCACCCATAAAAGCATCATGGATCCTCGGGTTGCTAAAAATATTCCGAATATCGTCTTGATCATTGCTACCGATCTCAGATTTGCCAGCAGAACTGCTAGTATCATTGACTAGCCTGGCTAAACTTTCTGTACTTGACTCTCTGCCACGGCCACCACTCATCAACCGCTCCTCATCATAGAGCCTCTTCTCTTGGTGATCTTTTGTTTTAAGCTTTTCTGTAGCTGTCATCTCCTTACCCTTTCTCTTTTTCGTTGTGTCATTTAACGCTGAGAATTTTGGAACATGGGTGTGGCTGCCAAGTGGTGGCTGGGATAAAGAGGAATGTGGCGGTGGCACTAGGCCGCCATCTGCAAGGGTTGCATAGTACCGTGCAAGTGCACGAGCTGAGCAATGTCCATTAGCTGCAGGGATTATGGCTCTGCGCACATTCAGTGTGTTAAATAAGACTGGTAAGCTGGTTGCCAGTTGTAAGATCTTCCCAGGCTGAAATGTGGAAGGAAGCTCAGGCTGACTGGCAATGGACGGAAGCTGGCTCAGTTCATCGGTGTCCAGCATCAATGTGGCCAGCCGAGATTCAACACCTATTATTAAGATGTTAGATAAGTCTTAATAGAGCTGGTAGCTTAATTTATAATGTTTGTTATTTACCTGGGGGGATTCCAATGTACAGTTCTCCATCAATCTTTAGGGGTTTTACAATGGATTCTTCAAGAATCTCCTGGAATTTCTTTCCAGAAGCATACTGTTCGAGATTGATGAAAGCAAGATTAACATCAACATAGTAGAGGTAAGAGAGAGAGAAAAATTACAACTTGGAGCCTTGCATGAGGTTTACGCTTAAAAACACAGGTTAACAAGGAACATTATGATTAGTTTACCTCGAGGATTCCACCACATAGCCATCCAAACGTGAGGTAGTGATAATACTGCTGACTACCAGGCTCTGTTTCAGGTGATGAACTAGCAATCCGTTTCAAACATTCATCCCAGTCACAAATAAGCAGAGGATTCTCTCCTACAGGGTCAAAGGCCCTGTGCAGCCCAGATGTATGGTTAAGCACATGATGGACCTGAAACACAAAACCGAGGGAGTAAAATGAAAGGTAATATCTCACAATAGATTGCAAAATGGTTACGTGACAGTGTAGCTCCTCATACCTTTATGGTATCTTTTCCATTTGATGCGAACCCAGGCCATATATCTCCCACAGTCTGGTCGAGCTGGAGTTTTCTGTATCATTGAATACTAAACATTACTAAAGTATGACTAAACATGAGTTCTGCAAACGAGATCATGAAATTAACAATGAGACCAACATGTAAGAATTGAAGTCAATTAGGGATGCCAGAGTGGATGAAATGAACACATGAAAACTTTTGCAAGCTTATAATGTTGTTTACTCACCTTTTGTCGACAAGCCAATGTATCATTCCGGCAGTGACACCCTTTGTCACAGAGAAAACGGGAAATAAACTATCGGGTTGAACTGGACGAGGGTCATATCTTCCAAGCACCCCAGCAGCAGTGTCAATAATGACTTTCCCATCTTTATATGCACATACCTACATAAACATGGCCGAGTTAAAACAAATGTAAACGAAACTAAAGCTTCCTGCAAGCCAAACGGTGAAAGAGTGTTGTCCACCTGAATTCCAAGTATTTTCTGGATACTCCCAAGTTCAGCGAGCAGCTTCCTCACTTTGGACTCTACATCAGAATGGATTGGCGAGTCATGTATCCAATGAGCGTCTACAGTTGGTCCTCGGCTGATACTCCTGCAAAATCACATTATGGTCATACTACGTAATCACAAGGAGATGATAAAATGAGCTGCAAAATTCCAAGGGGACTTACCCCAACAGAACAGATTCGGCAAATGGTCTCATGATGTCCAGATAAACGATCCGAACATTCATAGTGGATGAAAGTCCTAAAATAGTAGACATAATAAATAAGTTAAAAGATAGTAAAGTACTATGAATGAGCAAATTCCTTTGATGTAATGAGGGAAAGTGGTATGATTCACACATCATATACCTCTGAGTAGATTAATGACCCTTGCAAAAATAACAATATCACCAGGAAATGCATCTACCTGCATCAAATGTTTTCATTTAGATATAGATGGTCACTAGGAAGGCATATACTTGACAGAAATTTATGCTTTACCGGATTGAAGCGTTTAACTTCTTTCGGGCTGAGCTGCATCTTCTCCTGTATAACTTTCATATTTTGCGTTCTTTGATCGTTCAAAGATTTCAGCGTTTTCTATAAAGAGAGGAATCTGTAAGAGCGGATCCACTAAAGTTACCCCAAAAAAGAGAAAGCAATGCTATGAAAGAAAGAAGTAGAATTACTTACCAGGGCTTCGTTTGATGGAGTTGAAGATCGGAAGAAGAGACCTGCCACACTCATTGCCTGATCTGGCAGGTCGAGCCGCAGCTTCAGTCCCATTTCTGCAAAGGCAGACAAAAGCGCCACTTGGTCTCCCTGTGACATTAAGCAGTTAAAACCAAACTATGGCCTATAATCACAAACATATAATATTCACATGACCAGAGCGCAGTTGGTTCAGTTGTTTATTTTTTGCATTTGTTGTTAGCAATTAAATTCTGTTAACGAACAAATTCATCACTCTAATATCTTACAAAATGATTGAATAATGGGTTGGGTAAGAGTGACAGGGCAAAAAAGAGAGATGTGTTGCGTAAACTTTCACAAACCTCTGCCGATGCTAGAAACATCTTGGCTAGTGCTTGTTTCAAGGGGTGTGAGAGTTTCTTTGTAAGCCCAAAATCAAGCAAAATAGGGCGATGAGGTGGTTCCTTACTAACAAGAAAATTTCCTGCAAAACAGAGTAGAGGTATAATTCTATTAGATGAAAACTATATGTCTAAACAAGCATGGTGGTTACAAGACAGAAAATAATTGGCGATCTCCAGACAAAAGTTTCGTGTCAAGGACCATACCTGGATGAGGATCGCCATTGAAAAATCCATCAACATATATCTGATGGGCATATGCACGAGTAATCTCTTCAACGATCTTTTGTTTATCCACACCAAAAGCATCTAGAGATTCCACATCATTCAAACGAATTCCATCCATGTACTCAAGAATGAGTACACTCTCAGAAGACTGTCATTTAGAGCAACAAAGGAAGTGTAAGACATAAGTAGCAGGAAAACAAAAACAAAAAAGAATGAACAGCTCTCGTCTTTAAAGTCATTAAATTGTAATGTTGCATTTAAGTCAACGCTGAATTTCTGAGACAATCTGTGTTACACAGTAGATACATTGGTCCACTACTTCTCTTCATGCATTTTCTAAGCACTATCAAATATAGAAACCGTGCTGCATCAGAGATACCATAATACAGCATTACCAACAGTAAACATGACTGATCCATCTATATACATAATTCTTTAGCAGTTGGATGTCTTTTGTGATTCTCAATAAGGGGATTGGTGTTTCCATCCTACACTTAAAATCTGTATACGAAAATTTCTTATTCCATATACTTCAGAGTAGGACAAGAGCACTAGAGATAAGAACCTGAATTATATCTGGAATTAAGACATCAACCCGATTTTCACTTCTAACTTCATCATTTGTCTTCTTGCACCCGAGATTCCTGGATACGGTTCTAGTATTTTCTACATATTGAGAAACAAAACAAAAAAGGGTAAAAAACTGAGAAAATGCAGTTCTCAGTGAACGTGTAAGCATGAACCTGAAAAATGCTCAGACTCGGAAATGCATTCAAAGACACAGAATTCTACCTATTACCATGTTGTTATCTCGAACATAGCCATGATTGAGAATTAAAAAGAAAATGTGATTAGAATAAATCATGCATAATCCAAACATCGAAACAATTCAAGAAAGATTGACTGAGATGAATATCAATCCAGCAAAGTCTATCTCAGAACCACTAGCTCATCCCAAGAACATGATCATGGAAGGCAATGACAAGCTTTACGGCAATTATTGTTTTCTAAAATTTAAAGACTATTCATGCAAGTGAAGCGTACCTGCTTCAATATTGAAGTCTAGTTCTCTTGGAGCTTCCTTGCACCATTCATCTATCATGGGGTTAAAATCATACTGTGGTTCTGCCCACGCAATCCAGTCAACAATGGACTTTGCATTCTTTAAGTCCTGTTAAGAAATGAAAAGAGAAGAGGAGTTGAAAGAAGTGTCAACAGTCATATAATAGCTATAGCTCCCACAGTTCATATCAAAGGCTTCAGAAACTAAGCCAACCTCCAAAATAATAGCTCTAATGCCATCATGCTGAACTTTGACAACCACATCCTGGCCATTAGCTAGAGTTGCACGATGAACCTGTGCTATCTACAAAACAGAGAGCTCACTATCAAAAACGCATACGAGTTTCTAGCCATACAGTGGCTTAGAAGCATTTGGCTTCTATTGGCTTGAAGGTATGTGTGCATCCCAGGCTCGAACAGGTTTCAGAATTTTACCGAAGCAGTTGCTAAAGGTTCGTCAACAAAATCAGTGAAGAGAACATCCATGGAATGCCCCAGTTCTCTTTCAATGGTTCGACAAACCTGAGAGAAGAAGATACATTTAGAGCTTTAGTCTATCAAACGACGAAACCATATTATAAAGAAAGAGCAGTCACATATCAGAGAACTTCAAAATCAGACTACATTGGCAACTACTAAAAAAAAAACTTGTGCATTTCTCTGTATATCCTCTAATATTGACATTCGATTAGATTTACAACCTCCTTCAACGGACGAGGAGGGAGCGAGTCCTGCAACTGCCTGAGAAGAGATATATAAGCCTGAGGAAGAACATCAGCACGAGTGGATAGATACTGCCCTAATTTCACCCATAGCCCTTCCAATTCCACAATCAAATTCAAAACTCGTTTGGCATTACGCTCATGAGCTTTTTCCCATAAAGCAGGAACTTTGGACTTCTTAATCCACTTCTCTCTTTTCTGGAGACCCTACACACACAGAACAAAAATTGTGACTATTAGAAAAAGAAAAAAAAAACACTAAAAAACTAACAGAACAAAAATTAGAAGAAAAAAATGAAAGCTTTACCTTATAATCGAGGTAAATGAGTATAGCTACTGAGAAGACTTTCATTCGTCTTCTGTAAATGTTTCCCCAACCCATTGATACAAACTTGCGCCAAACTCTCTGGAAATGTGCAAAGAGTCTAACGAAAAACGATAGCACACAATCCAACGCTATTGACCACCGATTATTCTACAGAATCAGATCAAAAAGAGAGATGCTTCTTCGGTTATTCAAATTTCGACATCAAAAAAATGGGTAATACTAATAGCGATGCTGAAACAAACCCGATGTGATAAATCGCCAAATTACGAATCGAAACCTCGAAAAACAGAGAACACAGATCGTGAAAATTACCTGGAATAAACCAGAATTGTTTCCACGAAATCGCGAATTCCGCATATATATATAAAAAAAAAAAGCAGATGCGTGAATTAGAATAATCTGTTACGTTGAATTATCTCTCTTGTGGAAAAAAAAAAAAACTCGAGCTGCTTTTTGGGTAGGTGAGAGCATAGATGTATGAAAATTTGGTCTAGAAGACAGATGAAGAAGACAAAGAAAGATCTACAAAAACGCGTCGTGCGTTTTTTCAAGTCGTTTTTGTTGGGACGAAACGAAAAAGTAAAACCCCCGCGAAGCAATGAATCTATACCGCAGATTCCTGTGGGATCCACACATCTCCTTTTTAGAATATCAGATCTTATTCTTTGGGCCCATAAGCCCATTTTTATGACCCTAAATGGGCCACGTAACTCGCTTGGTTCAAGCCTACGTTCACCTAATTCATGCCAATCACGAAAGATGCGTTTAGTAACCAACCCAACCACGTCTAAAACCACACATGACACATGAATTTGTGACACATCATCATACTAATAAACACTAATATATGTATTATATATATATATGATATAACAAAATTTGTCAGAACAAAAAACAAAATTTAACCCAATAAAATACTACAATATCATTTCACAGGAAAATATATATTTAGTTGATAAATAAGCGTTACCCATAGTTAAGTAAATAAATAATATTTTAATAATTGTAATTCTTAGAATCAAAGTAATGTTATATATATTTAGTTCGGAAAATATTACTAATCAATAGTTATCAAAAGTCAGGCGATTCGATACTTGCAACCATACGTACCGGTTAACATGTAAACCATTATTTCATGCAAGGTGCAACAACACTGCCTTAGGAAAAAATGATTTGTCTTCAGTTAAGTAACTAATAATTATCATGATATCTTAAGATAATTTAATTATCCGGTTTGGTTAACCAAACATAATATAAGCTTCTAATTTGCCAAAAAAGAATAATAATAATAATAATATTAATTTAATTACAATATAATTTGCAGATAATATTACATAAAGGAATTGGCACAAATAACACAAAAAAATTATAACTCATTAACTACCCAAACCCTCCTATGTGTCCCTAATTCTAACCTCACAAGTTAGAGATTTTTGCTAGTTTGCTAATTTTTTTTTTTTTTTGTTATTAAGCAAATTCTCCCTATAACATATCTCATATAAAATGTAGGTAATAACTTAGAATGTTTTGGCCAAAACAACATGGTTTCATCAATTCAAAACCTTCTTCTTCTGCTTCTTCTTCTTCTCTTCACAGTACCTACTCATAACCTTGATGATCTCTCGAGTGAGCAACCAAACGGTTTCTTCTTACCTTTCGAATCAAATCTCTACATCGAAATCACCATTGGAACCCCAACACGTACCTTCAACCTCAAGCTAGACTCTTCTACACATCTCACATACCTCGAATGCGATCAGTGCGATGATGATCGCCAATGCTCACCCTCCGACACAACCAAACGCTACGACGGAAAATCTTCCAACACCTTCTCTCCAATCTCCTGCAATAACTCTTCACTCTGTCCTCATCTCTCCACCAATTCCACTAACCATTACAATGCAACAACAAGAACAACTTCTCTGTCTCTTCTCTGCACTCCTTCAAATTTCTGCCGCTACGACGTCTCTGCTTTCAGCACCGGCTATCTCGTTTCCGACACTCTTCAGCTGACTTCTTCGATCACGGACCAAGAAAACTCTCTCTCTATAGTTCGTGGGTTTGTCTTTGGCTGCGGGACTAGTAACCGTGCGCTGCCGGGAGACGACGACGGCGGAGTCGATGGGAGACTGAGTTTAACGACGCATCGTTTCTCGCTCCTCTCTCAGCTTCGCGTCACAAGATTTTCCCACTGTCTATGGCCTTCCTCCGCCGGCTCGCGTAATTACATTCGTCTCGGATCAGCGGCTGAGTACGGCGGCGATATGATGTTGGTTCCGATGTTAAACGCGATGGACTCTTACTCGTATCATCTTACTCTCCTCGGGATCAGTCTTGAGCAAGAGAGGTATATATATTATCTCTCATTGATATTTTTAAATTAATTAGTCCATTAAACGCGGCTATACGTAAAATGAAACATTTAAACTAACATGCGATGTAACTTAACCAATTCCATAGACTTAAGCTCTTGCAAAAAAAACTAAATAATGAGTCTGATTAATAACCTACTAAGTACTAACCTACGGAAGGGAGGAATCATCCCGCAAATCGCATGTTTACCAATCACACATCGCGGATTTAGGTTTTCTTTGGTTCTTTAAGATTATTGAGAAATATTATAATAAAAAATCACATTAATTATTATTCGCGTTTTTTAGTTAAATAACTGTTTTTGGTTTTGCTATTCAGTCATTTTATTTCATATATTTTTTCTGTCGTTCCTTTCCTTTTGTTACAGATCAAAGCTTTGTTTATTTGTTTGCTTTTAAGTTTAGTGTGTATATTTTTCCAAATAAAACTCACAACCTTTAACATGTTAAACAACATTTTTAAAATTTATTTGCAAAAATATTTTATCAAAGAAATTGATTTTCTTTTTTTCATATTAAAACGTAAACGCACTTTGTTTTTTCCCCTTGTTTTTTTTACGACATTTTTTTCCCTGACGACATTGTTTTTTTCTCTTTGTTTAAATGTAATATCCATTATATTTGTTATTTTCACGAACTTTTGTTTTTAACTAGAATGAGAAGCAATGAGAGTAGTGCAATAGCAATAGATATTGGGACATACTATACGCATCTAGAGACATCACTCTACGAGAAGGTGAAAGAAGAGCTAATGACGCAGATTGGACCAACGGTCGCATACGAAGTGAACGAACTAATGTGTTTCACGACCGTTGTTGAGTTAGAGATTGATTCATTGCCCAAACTCACTCTCCATTTCCAAGGATTCAATTACACAATCTCAAACAAAGGACTTTATCTCCGAGACAGCCCATCTTCTCTTTGCATGGCTTTGGTCAGATCGACCATGGAGGATGAGGAAAAGAATGTGCTTGGAGCATCAGGACTTGTTGATTATGCAGTTGGGTATGACACTTCACAGAGGATGCTTGCCTTTCATCAAAGGGATTGTTTGGGTGATTTTGTAGATGGCATGTAGTAAAATTTAGTGAGTTTTAATTAGTATATTTATAACCTAAATTAATGTTTTCTATATATTTGTAATCGATAATGCATTTATCATTCACGTATCGATCGACATTATCATTACAAAAAAATGTTGGTGATTGATAACCCAGCTTGTGACGCAGAGCATTGCACATGACTTATGGCACAAAATAAAGAATAGCAAATTTTCATAAATATCGAAGTTGAAACTTATAAAAATATCTATCGGACAAGTAAACAACAAAACCATGTCAACCATCTGCCACTTTATTCTTGGGGGTAATTATTTACAGTAGATATGTTCTTGTCCGGGTGGTTAGTCAATAAAGTTTTTTTTTATATAATCGAAGATTCTGAGTGGAAGGCTATATTAGTCTCAAGGATCTATGGAAGAGGCGAGTATTCTTATCATTTTAAATTCTTGATATGGTTGGCCTTATTACCGTTGCGGAAAATATATCGGAATTGAATAGAATAGTGGTCGGCAAATCTCAATAGAAATGTGGAAGCTTTGGAATACAAATATGGTATTTTTTTAGGACTCTTCGATGCTCAGTCAATATTTTGACCATGAAATTTGGTCAGAAAACAAGAAAAAAAAAACCGGAAGATGCAGTATAAAATAGAGGGTCCGTTCTACACTTGGACAAAAAAGGTTGTTTGCATTGTATTTTGAAATCTCTGAACGTATTTTAGGTAAAATTAGTGTAAAGGTTTAATTTTTACAAAGGGAATAGAGATGGATATTCTAGAAAGAATACATGGTCTCCTTGTCTTGGGGAGAACATGTGTTTTCATATGAAATATCTAACCCATAGTCTGATATCGGATCAAGAATCGAATTATGAACCTTTGGATTGTTCAGGGAGACCAATGCGGGAGGTTTTTATTATTGTCATTTATGTTACTTGTCCAAGCACATCATTTGTACACTCAAACCTACAATAACATATGTGAAGTTTAGTTAATGAAGAAGGTGTACCGAAAAATATATCGTGTAGATTTTTCAATATATACTATCGAATTTGGCAAAAAAACAAAACTTATCAAAATAATAGATATGTTTTAGACATTAAAAAAACTCTTATCAATGTTAGTAAACAATATTTCTATAATAGGTTGTGAACATGCCATATAAATGACCAACGTCTTATCATGACATGCTTAACAATTCACTTCTTAACAAATGATGGTTTCAAATCAAATGGTGGTGGTATAGTGGTAAAATGATTTAGAGAAATGAGTAAATTTTTTTAACCTGAGTTTGATTCTCCCTGAAAACACTTTCACCTCCATTTGGTCAGTCGAAATGGTGTTATGCTTTAGGTCCATTAGAAAACCCGGTTAGTGGGCTACTCGACGGCTACACTCATCTTGAAAGATTAATCGGATGGTAAAAATCCGGATCCCTTACTGATTCTAAAAAAATAAAAATCATTTCAAAAAAAATATCTTTGCTTTAAAGCTTAGATACATACATGTCCCGACCAACATATATGCAAGGAGATAGGGGCGGTGCATTTGGCGGCCAGTGGTCGCCACACCTTTTAGGTTCCATTTCTGTTTTTTTTTTTTTTTAACAAGCTAAATCTATAAACATGTATATAAATTTGCAAGTTCTCAGAAAAACGAAGTTATAAATTATACAAGTCGTTTGATTATACCTAAGCCATACTAATACCCTAACAATCCTGGTTTATATCAATGTTACCTAGAGACATGTATTATGTATATATATTTAGGTAGTCGAATCTTCTGAATCAAAAGTAAAAATTGTTTTTGAGATCTATATATAGCTATGGTATGATCATAACTACATCATCGACTAATCAACCAATCGAATCCACTAAAACTAAAAAACCAGTTAATTTATGCTATATTCTTTGAGCAATAAGGAAAGGTCACTAGACCCAACCATTGTTTCAATTTTTTGTTTTTAAAAATGTGAAGTTTGTGTGAGGTAAGAAGACACCAGATGTTTTTCTCCCATGGTTATATATAACAAACGAGCATTAAGATTTAAAAGATTGAAGGTGCAGAATAACTGATTGTACATCATATATAGTATATACATACACATTAATATGTAGATATTTAGAAACATGAATATCTAGAATAATTATTTTACTGTTTGCGTAAATCTGTAAAATAAAAGTATATCTCTCAATATCTATATCTGTAATGTTTCTTTTTATATTCTTCTTTTCGTTTTTCTTGATTCTTTATTTAGCATAGAGACCAATCACCACTAATGCAAATAATTCTTTGACTTTCAATATTTTTCTAAACAAGTAAAATATTTAGTTGGTTCAAAGGAGTGGGACCAAATGCGCGCACCAGCTTATATATTCCCTCTCCCCTTCCATGCGGTTCCTTTCGAAGAATTAACATTAACTATATCGAATTATATATTATTTATGTGTTGATATTAATTTGTATGCAATATAGAATTGCTCACCAATTTTACATATGCGCGATATGTATAGATCAAATCACGTATCCTAGTTCTTTTTATCACCATCAAATTTATTCACCTAATTTATAATAGATTTCGCACAACATCAATTTTGTTTTGTCACCATATCATATATTATTATACGCACAAGATTTCAAATATTTAGATTCATCTGTTAATTTGATCTGGAAAAAAAAATTGGAGTTACTAATATTTTGGATATATATGGAATTATGACTTTTAGTTCGCATATCTCAGGACTAAGATAAATACTGACAAACGAATTTTCTGCTAATGCAGTATTGTTAAATTTGGACAAGGCATTTAAGTTAGTATTAGTGGTTTTTTCTCAATATATGATGACTTCTACAATTTAAAGGCATTTAAGTTGGTGTTTGTGGTTTTTTCTCAATATATGATGACTTCTCTAATTTAAGGCTTAATATCAAATAATATCAATCTAATTAGGTTAGATTGAGAGAATCGATTGATAAATGTAAAGATTTTGAGAAGTGTACAAGATTTTATGAGTGGGTGGTAGAAAGGCCGAGTCTTTTGACATTATAACATTATTATTGCCTTTATGTTGAGCACTAAAGCCACTTGCTATACGAATCTTTAGCTGACGGTCGTATATTTATATCACCATATATGTAAATGCATATAATATTGGGCCGAGACGTTGTATAGTTCTATTTCTCTCTTATAAATACTTCCCCTCACTCCATTCCCTAAATCCATCACAAACTAATACACACACTCATATATATTGGTGCTTGACGGACATGCGTGCCCAATGGTGAGAATTGCATGAAGTGGAGTAGAGTATAATGCAGCCAAGGATGACTTGCCGGAACGTTGTTCATCATGCATATAAATGATGAACATGATTATGGTGATAAACATATTTCTGGCAAGTTGTCCTTCGGCTACATTTTGCTCTCTTCTTCTCATGCGAACTCTCCATGGGATATTCTACATTTTCAAGTTTTCAAATCGACAATTTGAACCGTTTTGATTAGAAATCCGGTATAATATCATTATATTTTTAATAGTAGGTGTGCTTTTATATTAATGATCCAAAAACATTTTATATATACATATATACATAAATGGTTTTTATATGCATATATATAATGTGTTGTTGTTGAAATATATTTATCTATAATATATTTATCTATATTAAGACTGTTAGAACGAATTTAGTCCAAAATACAAATTTGAATTTCATATTTTTTGAATTGTAACAGCTTTTGTGATTTGGATCCATCTAAAAAAGGTTTGGTGGATTTTGTATACGAAGATCAATCCACATGTTTAAGATTTTAATCTAAAAATAGTTTTTTTATAACTTCGAAACTCGGGCATAAACCACAATTTCTGTAGGTTCGGAATCAGACTTTAGTCTATTCTTTTTGAGAATATCCTTCTTTCCAAAGAGGATTGAACTAGGATTTGTCTAAAAGTAGTTAAGATATGAGAATATAGAATTATCTTGTAGGTTTCCTGAGCCAAAAACAAAACCTTAGGCTTGCAGTAAAAGATGGTTCTAACTTCTACGTGAACGGAGCAGGCTTGCATTGGCTGTCCTAATCTATATTCTTAGCATGTCCTACTTGGGTGAACAGATTCAATTTTGTTAACCTTCTAATATGCCACAAAAATATTCAACCACTCGTAGGTTGTTTTTTTGGTAATATTACGTAACAATCCAGGAAATTATATTTAAAAAAAGCGATGAAGAAAAGCAAAAAAGAAGCCGAAATTTGTGGAACATATTGAAGTGTGCGTTGTCGGTTTTTGGAATCTAAGGTACTGTGAGCCGACAAAAGTAGAGATGTAATAAAGATTTTTATCAGGCAATCATAAAACCAAATCTTTGTGCATTTTAACAATGACACTCATCATCACTTTCTTCTTTTAAATTGTCTCAGCTTTTTAGTTACATGCATTATCACCATGTTCCTATCGTAATCCTCTTTTTTTTTTCTTTTTTTTTCTTTTTTTTTTAATATATAATCTACGGAGGATATAAAGAATCGGATAGGACAAGAACAAAACATCACCGTTTACAAAAAACAACAAAACAAAGCCCACTCATTCTCAGTTTTGATAGGTAATTTCTAAGAATAGTATCACAGACTATTCATTAAGACTAGTAATTTATTTTTATTTTTTGTTTGAGAAAGAACTAGTAATTTAATTTTGTAAGCTGCTTATAAGCATTTGTTTTTTAAAATAGATTACTAATTTTTAGAGTAGCTATTCTTGGGTTCACAGGTTTCTTTACGTTGTGAACTTATCTAAATATAAGTTTCAAAAAAAAAAAAACTTATCTAAATATCTATACTGTTTGTGTTTTCTTTATTTTAGTCATATTGTAAATTTATTGAATAATTAACATAATGTCTTCTATATCTCGTCTTTTCCGGTTTATCCCGGAGTGTTTGTGTTCTGCGTGCAATTTTCCATCTTCAAAAAGGTTTTAATTAATTGGTGAATAATTAGAGAAAGATGAGAAATTCTGATAAATGAATATAAATGAAAAATCATGATACGAGAAACAAAATTATGAAATAAGATCAAGACCAATCATATAGAAGACGTGAGATATGAATTGAATAATTGATATAAATAACTTTTTAAAGAAAAAAAATTAATTCATCTCACGTCACAAAACCAAGCAATCGAGATATTGATTGCACCCCCAAAAGAGGTATCGTTCCTAAAAACATTATTTCTTGCATTGAATAACGTTATATATTTCTCTACTTAATTACCTAGAAACTTCTAAAACTAATTTCGTAAAAAGAAATGAAGAAAAATACAAAGATCATCGTTATTAATATTGTCACCTAAGAAATGTTGATTTAGCGATAACACAAAGGGGTTGGTTTTTTTGTATCCCGGATTCAATCTTTTTTTAGAACAAAAAGTTATTTTTTAAATTAGAATATTTAAGGCTAACTCTTTATATTGGAAGACTTTATAGGCCAAAGATCCGAACTTCCACGATTTATCGAAAAGAAAAAAAACGTTATTACTACTGTCTAATGTACTCTCTACTAACTGTGGGGGACGATATTTGAGATTCAAGTTGATCGAGACCATGGCCTGTACAAGGAGAAACAAATGGCACAAAAAAAGCAATGCAAATGGAGACATAGTAGTAGTGTTGTTTTTGTCGGATTTATCATATGGTCTCCACTAATTAAGTAAAAACATATAATTTAAAATTCATGAAAAGTGGTCAATATATATAAAATCCAAAGATTTGATTAGGGGAATGGGAAATTTAGGAAATATATGATCAGAACGAAGGTGGGGGTCTTACCCAAAATGGATAAGGCCGTGGAAAGATGCCTAAGAAGGATATATATGAGCGAATATGTGAGATAACAATGATTTAATAATATAGGAAAAAGCTGTGATTGATTGATTCCCCCGCCCCCCCTTCGTTACCTTTTGTTTTGCAAGTTGACTACTTGACATGCACTGACACACATGAATATCTGGATTACACAACATGATAATACATGTAGGTCATATGAAAGAAAATGTATAAATATGTTTATCCATTCATCATATGTCGCATATTTTAGCCATATATAGTTGATGTTCTTGATTTGATTTTCTATTCTCGGGGTATATTAATCTCACATTTTTATTTCTTATTTTGTCGACAAATAATCTCACATTATGTGTAATTTTAAAATCTCGACTTCAATAGACTTAGGTTAAAGATTATAGTAGACCTTAACTCTACAATTTTCTCCACTAGGCCCCATTTTTCTTTGACATCCCCAGTAGGCCCATTTATATATCAAATTGATAAATGATAGAAACGGCGTGTAATTTTGAGCTCTTTTTCTGGCTACAAAAATATGTATAAGTGTACTCTAAAACCACCCTTCATATTGAAACTCAACCTAAATTTTTTACATCGTTCAAAATAGACAGATTATGTTTAAATACCGTCTGGTTTTAGAGATGCAAAAATTTCAGGTCGAAATTTTTAAAACATCTGTGCATGATACTGAATTTCAAATGTTTTATTTCAAATTTCTATAATAAATGTAGTTTTACGATAACTTATACAAATTTGCATAATTAGAGAAAGAAGTGAATGTTTCTTTAGTCCAGTGGTTGACCAAAAGTTTATTAATATATAGTTATATACTTTTACATCACGTTTGAAATTCGATTTTTAAAGGATGCAATTTATGCAAAATCAATAAAGACAAATTTAATGAGATCTCCAGCTTGCTGCAAGTAGAATCGTTCGTCGTGATTCTGTGTGTTAAAGGTGAAATTATTCATCTTGAACATAACAAATATAAAACCGTCTATTATAAATCTTTGTAAGTTGGGTAGAATTATCCATTGTATTTCGTTCATGAAATTATTCTCTTAATTTGTAATTTAAATTAGATGAAAACAAAAATATAGCGAGAGAAAGAGAGAGAAAAAAAAGTATATGTACATACAGATAAAAAAGTCTACTGGGTACAAAAGGCCGTGTAGTTAATTATGGGCTACGGCCCATCATAAGCAAGAACCCTAATTTTCGTCATCTTCGTCAAACGTCGTGCCCAGAACGATCGAAGCGCTTACCCTCAGGATTTTGATGCGATTTGCAATCTGGATCAGGTTTGCAGTTCTCATTATTCACTCTCCATTTTCTCAACTATATCTTCTCCTCATGTATGTAAATCTATGTTTCAGCTAAGATCAAGAGTATAGGCGAATGTGTGTTCTCTAATTCTACCGGAGCTTATTCAAAGCAAATCAATCGCAATCGTGTTGTTACTACCATTCATGAGAATCTTCCAGATCAGAAGCCATTTTTCTTCTGTCCTGTCTGGTTTCTGATAAAGGAGATGTTGTTGCATTGGCTTATCTGAACTAATACATGGCTGTAAGTTTGCAGCTTTTCCTCTTAGACGGGTCTGTTCTTGTTTGCTAGTTAATACAAAGTGTTGAAATTTGCTGTTTTTTTTTTGTAAATTCGGATATGCAGCTTCTCATTTCTTGTGGGGAAGTTTCGTCTTCGTCTTCCCAACTCACTCTACTTCGCTTACTCAACCAGAGCCTTGATTTTGTAAGCGACAATGTCTCTAGGATCTTTGCTCCTATTTTCACCAACCTAAGGTACTGATTTTGATCCCTCTTTTTCTACGAAGGTCAATCTGTTTTTGCTGAATTTCTGCTTTGTGGATTTGCAGGGACTTTGAGATGCGTCTTTCTTGTATTGAACGTCCTCAATCCATTCCTGTCAATCATTCTCACTCTTGCAACGAGAACTGGTTTTCCGATAAAAAAGATTACGACCAAAAGGGAGACCCGGAAGCTATTTTCAATGTCCTGGATTCAATCTTGAAAAGCAGTTTGGATCGTCTGGCTTCTTTGAGGTTCAGTAACTTATTGGTTTGTTGTATCCATGGCAATTTTTATTTGCGAACTGCTTCTGATGAAGTCTACAACTCTTGCTTCTCTTTGTAGGGAGAGTGTATGTCAGCCAAAGAGCTTCAGAGACCATGAATCTATATCTATTCACGCTTCTATAATGAGGGATCTATGTTTACAAGGGAAGTTGGATGCTGCTCTCTGGCTACGGAAAAAGTTGATACAGGGTGGATATATTCCAGGTTTGATCACACACAATCATCTTTTAAATGGGTTGTGTAAATTAGGTAATGTCGAGAAGGCGGATGGGCTTATTAGAGAGATGTGGGAGATGGGTCCTTCTCCAAACTGTGTCTCTTATAACACCTTTATCAAGGGTCTTTGCAGTGTTAACAATGTAGATAAAGCTCTGTATCTCTTCAGTACTTTGGATAAATATGGTATTAAGCCAAATAGAGTGACTTGCAACATAATCGTGCATGCACTTTGCCAGAAATCTCTTATGGGAAGCAACAACACAAAGCTTCTTGAAGAGATCTTAGATAGTTGCCAGGCGAACGCACCCTTGGATATAGTCACCTGTACCATTCTGATGGATCGTTGTTTTAAGAATGGAAATGTGGATCAAGCCCTTGGGTTATGGAAGGAGATGTCACAGAAAAACGTCCCTGCTGATTCAGTTGTGTACAATGTGCTTATTCGTGGTTTATGTTCGAGTCGAAACATGGTAGCTGCTTATGGGTTCATGTGTGACATGGTAAAGAGAGGAGTAAATCCGGATGTTTTCACTTACAATACTCTCATAAGCTCTTTATGCAAAGAGGGAAAGTTTGATGAGGCATGTGATATCCATGGTACTATGCAAAGAGTTGGTGTTGCTCCTGATCAGATCTCATACAAAGTTATCATTCAAGGTCTATGTATACAGGGAGATGTGGCCAGGGCGAACGAGTTCCTTTTAAGCATGCTAAAAAGTTCTATGCTTCCAAAGGTTCTGCTATGGAATGTGGTTATTGATGGTTATGGAAGATATGGAGATACTAGCAGTGCTTTATCTGTTCGAAATCTTATGCTTTCTTACGGTGTTACACCAAATATTTATACAAACAATGCTTTAATTCATGGGTATGTGAAAGGAGGAAGATTCATTGATGCATGTCAGTTCAAAGATCAAATGCGATCTACCAAAATCTACCCGGATACTACCACCTACAATCTTCTAGTAGGTGCTGCTTGTACAATGGGTCACTTGCGGTTGGCTTTTCAGTTGTATGATGAAATGCTGAAAAGAGGATGTCGACCTGATATGATTACTTATACCGAGCTGATTAGAGGGCTCTGTTGGAAGGGTCGGGTGAAGGAGGCTGAAAACCTTTTGTTGAGAATGCAAGTGTCTGGTGTAACATTGGATCATGTTCCATTTTTGATACTTGTGAAGAAATATACTAGATTGCGGCGACTAGATGAGGAGGCGTCTTTGGTTTACAAAAACTGGTTAATGACGAGGAACGGAGGAGTTTCTTGTTCAAGTAGCCTAAATCACATGCATACAGAACAGCAGTAATGTGCTACTTGAAACAAGAAACAGAGCAAGTTTATCCTTATTGCCTCTCTGTTAGTTGTTTTGATATGGACACTTGAGCTATGTACAGTTTCTTTTGATGGTCCAACCATTAGATTGTTGAAAAGATCCATCCTGAGTCCTGTTGCATAGAGAAATCTGACACGAGGAACGACAGAACCTGGTTCAAGATATCGAATCCTGGTGAAGTCGCAGAAATTACCAAATTCTTCACTTCTTTAACATGCGAGGAAACCTCAACTGGTATTCCTCTTTTCCTTTTCTTGGAAATCAATTGATATGTTTTCTTCGCATCCCTCACAAATATTCACAAATTTTAGTTACTTTCAGGTTTAGATGAATGATTTTCGCTTTTTGTTCCAAAAAACTCCCAATATACTTTCTTGTCTGAAACTTTAAAAGCCTTTCATTGCAAGAAAAATGTGAATCTGTCACTTTAAAGCATCATCTTGACTTATTGCATTACATCTTTTTATATTTGGTTGTGTAGGTGATGCTAACGGACCTTACTGCTGACCATTTAATCAGATGCTGCTTCGTTTGAAAGTTCATGATGAAGATTGTTTCATGTACAACATTGTGGCCTTATACAACATTATGCATAAGGCCACATTCTGTTGTCTTAATATAGAACAATCATTTCTAAATTTCATTATCCCAAAAAATTAGAATTTTATGAAAGAAGCTTGTGTTACAACAATAAGATGTTTCACTACAAAAAAGAAAGATCCAATTCAAGAAGAAAATGCAATGCGTCTGAAAACTGCTCTGAAAGTCTGTCCTCCATTCCTAGCAACTTTCTGTCCTTCCTCGGTAGCATTGCATAGAAGCTCAACCACAGGATCCGAATCAAGCTCTTCTTGTGTTAGAGATTCAAACATCGGATGTTTCTCTAAGCAAGACTTCATCCACTCTCCAAGCTCCTCAACATCAGTGATTGTGTATATAATCCCACCTGCTCTAAGAACATAAGCATACTCATCTAGCAAATGAGTGCTAATCACTCTCCTCCTGTGATTCTTCTCCTTGAAATGTGGATCAGGGAAGAGGAAAAACATCTTCGAAAGCTGTCCTTTCTCAAAGTAATTTGGAATGTACTTCATCGAGTTTGTCCTGACGACAGAGATGTTCTCGTACTGGCCCGCCGAGCTCGTCTTCCTCAAGGCTAAGATCCGTTCCTTGACGTATTCTGTCACTTTGTCTCTCAGCTCCATACCGATCATTAGTGTTTCAGGGAAGAGCGTTGCAAGCGAAATGAGTAGGCCACCGAAACCGCATCCGATATCCGCAAACTCAATCTTCTTGGAGATGTTGTTGTTAGCTTCAACGAATTTGGGGAAGTGAAGTGAAAAGTCGACATGAGATGGAGAAATCGGGATTGGGAAGTGAGAATCGCTAAGCGGGTTACTGTGAGCTCTTGCTCTGTAGAATCGCTTACGAGGAAGCCCTGTAGATTTGCTGAAAGTTGGTTTCGTCTCACTGTCCATAATCACTTGTGGCACACAAAGATGATAAAAACAGTAAGCCACATAACAAAATATATCATCTTACGTTTTGTTATCCGACACTAAATACCCAAGATCCGAGATCCGATCTTATCTTAAACATTGCGAAAAGAAAGAAACTTTGAATAAACAGAGACCGAATCCGCAAAACCCAGTAAATGCCTAAACCCTAAACCCGAATTTTCTAAAGTCTCTGTTCACTGTGAAGAACGAGAGCAGTCATGCCTAAGAGAAAACCAGAAGCATGGTTTCATAGTTACATAATACACTACGAAGACAAACAAAAAACAGACTAGCTCATAAGTGGATTACCTGATTCAATCTGCACTTGGAATCAAAATCTCGAGCTTTTCGTTCCTCGCAACCAAATCTCAGAGAGAAGAAGAAGATCTTAGCTACTAATTAGGGTTCTCGTATTCTAAATGGGCCCAAACCTATAACTCATTATTAATGGGCTTCAAGCCCATTACAATCACGGACTGACCATTCTCTACACGACCGTTATAGACTTCTCTGTTCCGGTCGGTATTTCAGTTTTATTCACGCGCGCAATACTCATTGAGAAGTGAGAACTGAGAATGTTTTTAAAAACCGTGTAACATGACTGTTATTTAATTTGAATTAATCTAAACATGGCACAAATTTAGACACAGAAATGGTTCGGACCATTGTGTCTTCAACGTCTTCCACTGTGATTCCCTCTGAAACCCCCAGATTTTGACCCTCCAGAAGTTTGACCATTACCATGCTTCAATGGCACAACTGTGTCCATATACATCAACCTCCCTGGCCAATGTCTTTTCTCTTTCGGAAGACGACGAAGCTGCTGCACCCAAAATGCAACGTATTCTCCTTCTGGATCATAATTCTGTGCCTGAAGAAGAAAACCAAAACACATTTTCAGTCTCTTCTTCATCACTTGCTGGGATCGGATTATCGGGATGTTAAAAAGTTACTTACTTGCTTGGGGATGCTGAAGTACCGATCTTCTCGGGGATCGTTTCCAACTCCTTCAATGGTAAAACCAAATTTTCATCATCTAAAGTTTTCATTTTAATCTCATTGATTCTCAATGTTGAATTAGAAACCACATGTCACAAACTGTGTCCCCAAGTGGCATGAGTAGTACCTGCTCCATAGGTCCAGTTTCCGTAGTTAGAACACGGATCATAGTCCAATAAACATGTCTCAAACCATTCTGCACCCATGCGCCAATCCAAGCCCATGTCCCGTACAAGAAACGAACAAACAATCTGTACAGGTGAATGAATGAACAATCAATCATCCATGAAAAGAAAATAGCTAATTTGGGCAGAGGGAAATCATCAATCACAATTTCACCTGTCTGCCTCGGTTTGACATGAAACCTGTAGTGGATAACTCCTTCATGTTTGCATCTATTAGAGGGTACCTATGCCATTCATGAGCAGTCACTAAAGGTTAGGAGCCTCGAGCATAATTTTGATTGATGCTTTCAAAAATATTCATAGTAATCAGATACCCACCCAGTCTTGCCATCTCTCCAAGACTCAAATAGCTTCTTATCTTGACTCCATTTCCCTTGCACATTTCTCGGGCCACCTACGAAGAAAATTTGCTATTTAAAAGTTTTCCCTAACCACATGGCATTGAGCTTTAATTCAAACTACTTTGTCCATTACCGAGATGGAAGAGGGAATTCCCACACTTTATTGAAAGAAACCTAAAGTAATCCCTCCATATTAATTCAAACAATACCCTGAAAACAATATAAAAAATAATTTGGGAAGTTAAAACCAAGAACTAAGAGTGAAGAGAATGAGACAGAGATTTGAAACTCACAAATAAAGACATACCAGTATGTTGAATTATTTGCTACTCTTTCTCTTTCATATCTTTGAACCTAAAAAATTTCGATTGTCAGAAAATTGAAAACTGCTATATGTTTTGGGCCACTGAATAACGGGTATGAAAGATCTGACCTCTTCGTATATAAAACGAGGAGAGATGCACCCAAAGGCAAGCCATGGAGAGAACTTTGTCGAATAATCAGGTCCCAACATTCCGTTCCTCGTCTCTTTGTATACTTTCAATAGATCCTGCATGAAAAAAAGACATACATCATTATGTATACAAACAGAAGAGCTTATTATCGTCCAGGATTTTATCTTGCCTTCTTCCAAAAGTACTCAAAAACTCTGCCTACTCCTGCTCTTTCACCACCCGCGAATCGCATTCCTCTGGTCACCTGTATAAACATACATACAAAGACTTAACTAATGAAGAATGCTTTTTTTTACTTCCTTTTCTCTCTTGTCTCACCTAAAGAGCTTCTCAGAGAAAACTCACCTCTTGTGGCTCCATTCCAAGTTGATCAAGAGTTGGAACATCTCCCCAATTATCAATAGAAGGTGTTGGCCCTAGAGAAATTGGAATGCGAGTTGAGCTTCTAACACTACACTTGGCTTCCACCGACTGCAACCAAGTATTCAACCAAAAACAAACATTGATATCGCCAAACATGGTACTAAATGTCCTAAACCATTATCCTAACTCGTCGAGAAACACACCAACTGAAACAGGAATCATACCTTACGAAACTGAGTATAGACATCAGGCAAATCAAAAACATCAAATGGAAGATCATCTTTATGGTACATAGTACTTCCCCAAATGAGCTCAAGCTTAGTGCCATTTCCTACACCTTTCAAACCTTGATTCACAAGTCTTTCAACCTGTAGCTCCTCGCTGCACGTTTCTTTATGAGCAAATACCTGAAAACAAAAGATAAAATCACATTTTTCATGTCCCTCACAGAGCTCTGAAAGTTTCAACAAACTTCATCAAACAGACTTAACTGTATGAGCTCCAAAATCTTTGGCAAGAGAAGGAAGAATGTCTTCCGGTTTACCACTCCGAATAAGAAGATTCACTCCTCTTTTCATCAGATTCTTTCTCAAATCAGCCAAACATTCAATAAGAAAAGACCCTCTTAAAGCTGAACATTGCCACACACAACGTATAAGCAAAATATTGAATGATCAGCTCAAAATTGGTTTTGAGATTGGAACATTACCTCCGATTTTGGGGAAGGCGAAGAAATGGGTAGTGTGAAAGAGACGAGGATCGAGACAGTAAACAGGCAAAAGGGTATCAGAGGAAGACCAAGCTCTGTACAATGCGTCGTTGTCAAGCACTCTAAGATCGTTCCTAAACCAGAAAATCGCGGTTCCTTTGCCGTTTCTCTTCGCCGGAGAAGGCAATGCGTATCTCTCAAACGTTTTTCCGGCGACGGAGTCCATCTCTTCTTCCTCGAGAGCGGGAACACGGTAGATATGGCCGTTCATTTTCGCGGCGGAGCAGAAGAACAGAGGAGAAATGGGTTTCCTCTTCGAGATAAATCTGCGAAGTGGGTTTGAGAGAGGAGACGAGAGCGACGAAGCCGCCATTCGCGGGGTGCTCTGTTAAAGTGTAACGTCATCTACTTTTTTTCGATGAGTTGTGAAGGTGACACGTGGTGTTGTCTGGTGAAGTGTGACGTGGCGGATGTGTAGCCTTTTGTCTGGATCTGGTGTGTTCTGTAAAAAAGCAGAGAATTGAAGAACATTGACAAACCCAATTATCAAAGACGATGGTCACGTGCATATAAAAATATCATGTGACATTAAATGTTGGGCTTGAAGTTTTTAAAAATGAGATGGGCTTCGTTGTTTTAGGGCCATAGAGCAAATAAATATTTTCTACCCACATAATAGTCACTTTATGAAAAGAAAATAGAGTTTTTTTTTTAGAGTTTTTGAAAGCACAGTATTTCTCTGAAAAAAAACAATAGAAAATATGATATTTAAAAAATGAAAGTAGTATTCAAATTTTAAATGAAAAGGTAGAGTACTCTCTGAAAACTCTAAAAAATTACAGCATTTGTTGGCATTTTCTGAAAAAGGGCTATCGTATATTTTCATCGATTCGGTTTAATTAAAATGAGTAAGGATTAATGCAAATGTAACTTCGAGCGAATCAGAAATAGAAAAAAAATATGCTTCTACTCGAATATTTAGGATGTCATGCCCAAATGCGAAACCTAATTATATAGGAATAATATATTGGCTAACATTAGTGTCCGAAGGAGTCATGAAACGACACGGTTATACTTTATTAATTCATTATATTATATGCCTTTACTCCTTCATCCAACACATTTAAGAATTTCATATAATATATCTATAGATAGATAGATAGATGCGGCTCCTTTGTATATGTTCCCGCATCTCTAAATTTTCAATTAGTTAGTTATCATCCCATTATATCTTGTGATTATATTTTTACTTTACAAGGAGATTAATATTATAAATTTATAAAGATATGTTATTAATAATTCTACGCATCGAAGAGAAATTAATCTAGTGTAACTTAAAAATGAATTCGACCTATGACGCATTGTGTACGTGCACTAATACAATCATCGATTGGCTGTGCTAGAATAATATTTATATTTATATGTTAGGGAAGTGAATGTGGTTAAATTTCCCTAACGTCGAATCATTAAATTTATAATTCTTAAGAATTAAATTTAGAGGTAGAGATTCGCCAACCATTATTGTATGCGTGATTCTCTTACATGTGTGATTCGTCACTATATAGCCCCACCATTAGGGCTATCGTCTATGGTTTTTTTATTACTGATTTGTCGCTTGATAGGTGAGAGCGAAGGATGACAATATCACAAAAAGTGTGCTTATAATTGCTAGAATCGGGAAGGATGCTAAAGTAACATTAATCGTCGGGGTTAAGATAGATAAAGATTGTATGCATAATGACATGACATTATGGAATAATACATTATTAAAATAATGAATTGTTCAATTGTAGTATCTAGATATGACTTGTTAATTTATTTGGTACTTTAGCAAAAACAATTAGAGGGGAGTTAAGTTTTTGTTGATCGTACGGAACAGATGAAGCATTTCTTATGTTTTATTAATATTTCCGAAGAACAAAAGTGAAAAGACAACATTTGGCGCTAAAACAAAATGTAACATATAACTCTATCAAAATATTTGAAAGATATAAATTATCCCTTAGAAAAATGTGCCATCTAAGAATAGAATAAAAATACCTACCATAATATTTAATCTAGTGGTTAAAATCTTTAAAGATTTCTAGAAACCAAATCAGAATTCAAACCTATTATTATAAAGCTTCAACTTTTGTTTTGTATAGAAGATTGAGGAATAGGAGATGTTATTCCAATTTTCTAAAAGTAACGAAGGTAGATTTACTCACAATATCTAGATTCTTCGGGCGAACGAGATAGATGCGACCCTTAATCAGCAATGACGAAACATGGTATTAAAAGCTATGAGAATCGTATACTATATAATGACTATGCACAATAACGATCGTTCACCGAATTATTATTATTTTTTTTTTAAATTCCATGTTTGCAACAAAATATTGACTACTTGTAAAAATCAAAATTGTCATTGTTGGACACTTTTCATCATATGCTAACCAGTGATGCAACAACAAAACTTGCTGATTTTTAAAAAAGTTTTTGGAGATATTCCAAAGTTTTTAAAAATCATGATCGTAATGTAATCACGCATTAATATAACCAATAAACACAAAGATTCAGAATTCTTTGAAGATATTATAGTCCATTTATCTCAAAAACACTTTAGCAAAAAACTTGATCGTCTGTTTAACATATACTAAAAATAGAGACTTGAACAGTGAGAAGTTATATTAAAAGTTGACAATTTTTTCTATATCTCCAACCCACCTCTATTTTTACTATAAAATAGAGTTTATAGTAAAATCTACTCAACTCGCCCTTGTTTCTAACTCTAAAATAGAGGAATGCTATTTTTTACTCTAAAATTTTTTAACTCTAGAATAGAGGAATACAATGGAGAAAAAATAGAGAAATACTATTTTTTTACTCTATTTTAATTTAAAGTGAAAAATAGAAGAATACATTGGAGATGGTCATAGGATTGGCATAAATTTAGATTAAAATGACGGTTTCCTTAATTTAAAATCATCTGTTAATTAAAAAAAATTATTTTAACATTTGGCACATAATTTCAAAGTATTAATTGATAAACCCACATGAAACTACAAGAGTAAGTCTGAGTGCATATGGGGAAAAAAAATCATTGGTGGCGATAATTTTAAACAAATTATATTTGTCACGTCAAAAGAATACTTTTCGTCTTGATGTGATAGACCCTCCTCACTTACGTCTATATAAAAACAGTTCCATACACAACTCACTTCTCTCCAAAAACACCAAACCATCCCGTACTCTCTCTCTCAAGAAGAAGATCATGTCAGGCGTGTGGGTGTTCAAGAACGGAGTGATAAGGCTTGTGGAGAACCCTAACCAGTCAGGAGCCGACACACACGGTCGGAGGAAAGTAATGGTCTATTTACCGACAGGAGAAGTGGTCTCATCTTACTCTACGCTTGAGCAGATCCTTCAGAGTCTCGGGTGGGAGAGGTACTTTGGCGACACAGATCTCCTCCAATTCCACAAACGCTCCTCCATTGATCTCATCTCTCTCCCCAGAGATTTCACCAAATTCAACTCCGTTTACATGTACGATATCGTCGTCAAGAACCCTAATTACTTCCACGTCCGAGACTCCCATTGAATATTTTTCTTTCTTTTTGTGTGTTTTGTGTGTCTGTGTTTGGTTGTTCATAATTAAGTGCTTGTTGGGTTTTGTTTTTAGTTGCATGTGCATGTTCTATTTGTTGTGGACTTTGAAAGTTGTGTAGCTGTGTATGTAATTGTGGTTTGATAAAAGTTGAGATTAAGAAGACTTGGGAACTCAATCATTAAAAGAAAAAAAAAAAAAAAATCATTAATTGTTCTCTTCCTTAGCATGATTCGATTCGACGATGACCGGTTGCATCGGTCACACCATTGTAATTGTGATATATTCTCTTTGGTTCAGTGGATCCCAAATGCTTTTCTATTTTAGTCCAAAACCAAAATTTAGTGATAATTTTTTTCTATTCTAGTTTTTCCAGACGAATTGATGACTGTGATAAATTTCTGTTATTTTTGGTAATTTAAAATATGTAATGTACTGTAAAAATATTCTTTTTGAACCAGCATGATGAATGTCATGGAATGTTATATTTTAGAATTAGAAATATTCCATATTTTTTATTCTTAAATGTATTAGGTTTGAGCTTATATATATGAATTATAATTAAGAGTTTATAATATTTCATTCATATAGTTAATGGAAAAAACCTTAGAAAAAAAGTTATTGCCTCAAGACACTTTTCTCTCTATTTTTTTTATTAATTTCGTTTATTCATATGTCGCTAATATATTTCAGATTCAGAGCAAAAATCCATGGAAAAATCTATCATTTAAGTTAGACATTATCGGGTGATCGAGTAACATAATATTTCGGTTGTACCGTATTGGAAACTTACCATCACAAACTCTTATTGATCTTCGATCGTACCCCTTAATTGATGCCATTAATTTTAGATACCTCAAGAATATATATATCGATGGAATTTTTGGGGACCCAGGAGGCTTGACGAGCTGCTTTTTGTTTTTTTATAAGAGACGGAGTTGTTTTTTGCTAATGTATTTTGATTCCATTATTCTTAGGAAAGGTAATGGAGTGGCTCCTGCTAATTTTGTCATTGTTTGTACCTAAGTTGCATAGAATAAAAACAGATATTCAAAAACGTTTTCATATTTGTTGTTTAAAAAATAGGTACATGTTGAAATTGTTATATATAAAAAATGAAACCTTAAACATTACACCATATTAAAATATTTTTTCTGAACAACATAAATTTAATATATAAATTATGAATAATCAACTAAAAATAAAGTTTATATATATGGTTTATAAAAAAAAATCACCATTTTCGCTCTTATTTTTTCCAGCTTCATCAAACAAAACCGCCTCAAATTTGTGCCTTAGATAAAAATATCACCAAACTCAAGTTTCTCGATCAATCTCATTAAATTAATCCATTTTAACATATCGATTCATACCATCTTTATAATAAAAAAATAAAAAAAATTCATTGCGATTCCAAAGCTGAAATCAGATCTCCAAGAAAATTTCAGTGCAACCGAAGTTTGTATTAATGAGTCTCCGTTTTCCCATTCCAAAATAATAATAAATAGGTCATTTATTTTAATTTTTATTGAAAGAAACGCATAAGATCTATGTGGCTTTCGTGCTAGAGCCTCGAAAAGACATTACGTAAAACTTTTGCAGGCAATTGGTTGTGTAATCATGTCTCTCAATGAACACTACCGAGCAGCTATATACATCAACCATTATGTTTTTTTCCTACACTTTCTCACCTTCTAGGCTCTAATTTGGTAATTTGTTCGTTAAAAAGCGAATGGTAATTTGTTTTTTAATTACTTAGATGTATGTATTGCAATTTATATGTATCCGGCTGTAAAAATATACACACATACATATATATTTATTTATATATATATGTGTGTATTTGTTTGAGTATGTGTATTGAAATAGATTTTTGTCGGAATACATTGACAAAGAAAAATCAATAGTAGGTCCTGCTTTGTATCACTACAAGGCTACAATCAAAACATCATGACTTTGTACCCAACACAAATATAAGTCGGTAATTGAAATAATGCATGGAGATCCATGTAATGATGATACCTTATTGGTTTAACCAACTATACTTCTATATGATTTGCAATCACATCGTAGATATCATGATTGACAAGGCTTGTTAAAAAAACATCTCACATAAACGTATAAGCAATAGACCACAGTGGTTCACGTGAACAAAGCATTGTCAGCTTATCGGTGAACCTACGAGAATTCGAAACGTGTCTAAGAGACATTGCTTTGAGAAACACTTCCCACCCCCGAGGAGCACTGCTCACGTGGCCTGAGCGTTAATATCATCAACACATATATATATTTGTATAAGAATGTGTGTCTATGACAAGTATTCGTACACTGTAGAAGGAAAAATTTCAACAGCATTTATTGGTGAGGGACATGGATTTGTGGAACCTTCTGATGTATTTTCCGACGTGGTATGTCGTGGTCCATAAGAAGACAGGGCTAAGCTCGAACGTAGGCCACTTTGAGAAACTAGTTTAGGAGACATCACATCTTATTCTGCCTTCATAATGAAAAGTGTACTCCATGTACTGATTGTCGATTGGACATGTCATTACTAAAACATTATTTAATTAAACTTCTCTTTTATTTATACATTTTACATCCACTATCAATACTACATCTAACTATTTTACCTACAACCTATATCTATACCCAAATAAACTCTACAACACGGGATGAGCCGGTTGACGCGAGTATTTAGAATCGAAATCTGGTGGAGAAGACTGCAGGCCCGCAAAGATGAATATTTAACCATTTTACCAAAGACACTTTCCCTACCTACTTGTATAGTCTTTTTTTGTTTGAAAGAATCTACTTGTATAGTCTATACTATGAATATTTGTGTAAATGTATTTATATTACAAAAACGAATATGTCATACCTATGCTTTGATCGAACAGGTGAAAAAGAAAAATGGTAATGGTATCTGATTTTCATATATGTTTTTTTTTTTTTGATAGAATGTGGTTATTTTGATATATGTTTTTCTTTTTGGAAAATGTTATAATCTGTTGTGTAACATAGTCTCACTTTAGTACATATTTTTTTGCACACATATGGTCTGATGTAATGTTTAATTACTAATATAGAGTTTTGATGGACTAAAAAATCATGCAATTCTGATGCAAAAGTTAGTCACTCTTCTCTTCTAATTTGATGTGTGTCAAATTGTACTTATACTTAGATTTAGCTAATAACACACTCTAGTTGTTGTAGCATAGTATAGCGTCGAACCAAGAAAATTTAGAACAACGCACTAAGAATGCAAGTAATCAACTAAGCTAAGCAATTCAAAGTTTGGTTTCGAATTTTTCAAAAGTCCAACTAAATGAAATAAACGAAATGAGAATGCAAATGAAAAACAAACGAGACTAGACAACTAAACAAAAGCTAAACAAAATCAAAGTAAGACAATTTAAGTATAAACAAAGCCAAAATGCAAAAGTCAACTAAAAGTCAACCGTAAAGTCAACAACTAAAAACTTGATAAAATATGGAAAAACATGGGCTTTGGACAAAGCAATTGACTTGGGATGATCAATGACTAACTAATGGTGCTATGACTACAGTTCAAACTCAATTCCATGACAAGAATCTCACAAATAGACTAATCAATTCCCATGGTACTAATCCATTTACTAATCATTCAATGAAGCAAATTTTTCAATTGCAATTAAATTATCAATAATCATTAAGCATAAGTTCATAGAGCCAACTAATCACCTTAAACATCAATTTCCATTGGTTAAGAATGAAAAGCAAGTTTAAGATTGGTCTAGATATTTTATCGAACACCTTCCGGGCAATAAAAGTCCATGTTGTAGAATTTGATTAACTAAGTTAAATCTAACCTTAAGCACCTCTTAAACATTGGAAATCATATGAATATAACCCTAAACATCACTAATAATCTACCAATCATCTCTAATCTACTAAGCCCAAAAACCCATAAGATGACTACTCACTAATCATTATGGAAAACTCAAAGATAAACATAATCAAAGACATAAACATAAAGAGATTGTTAAGAGATTAAGGAAAACTTCACTAAATGTAGAAAGTATCAATGATCCAAGCACAAATCATAAGGAAAGAAGTTTAACACAAAAGAGGTAAAAGGCAAATCAAAACTTAGGTTTTACTATGTCTAAAAATATATTTATAGTAAATAAAAACTGAACCGGGTCGATCCGAGACAAACCAAGTCGAACTCAAAAGTTATAGGAAAAATGCAGTCTTGATTGGTGGGGTTGATCCCTCTTTTGATAGCTCACATTTGTCTCTAGGACAAAACCCAGAAATCCGTCTGACTGTGTCAATTTGATTGATACTTTTGATCCCTTTTAATAGCTCACTGGAACTTGCGTCAGTTTGATCGGTGATTTTGATCCCTCTTTTGGTAGCTCACGATGACACATTGAAACATCATCATGTGTCAATCTGATCTATTAGTTTGATCCCCTTTTTGCCCAATCAAACTTCCTTCTTCCTCAATTGTGATTTTCCTTCGGTTTTTCTCTAAGTTTCATCCTCATGTCAAGCCTCCAAAGATATCCTAACTCCATAGTATCCGAAAAAGACTAAAAACAAATGCAAATACCACAAAACCTAATCTAGGACTCTAAGACACAAAGCAAAACCAAATATGACTCAAACATGAGAAAAAACAAATAAATAAAATGAGATGTGATTAAAACCGAAGAAAAGATTATGCTAAGAACACCTAAAATATACAAATATCATAACTGCGCTTACGAACAAGATTTGTTGGATTAATGATAAAATGGGAACAATAAACATGCATTTCATTGTCCGTATTAAACTGTTTAGTTTCGTATAGAACAATCAGATCTCCTAATGATTTTTCTCAAAGTCCAAAAAATCAATTGTATTGTCTTGAACTCAATGACCCATACAATTCTCCTAGTCACACTTTCAGCAGTCTAAGATCTACGATCGGACATTTGAAAATAGGGAATTCGTCCTAGCTTGAACTAGACCATGAGCCCATACCTCAATCTAACTCTCAATGTTCACCAGAAACCACTCCTCGCAGTTTTTAACACTATCACATTGTATGTTGAAGAATCATATTCCTTTGAATAACTTGTCATCTCTAACCGTCCAAATATGCCACAAAATTCAAAAGAAAACCAAAATAGTTCTACGTTCCATCCTAGAATTCGTCATATCAAATAATCTATATTTTCATACAAATTATTTGATGGAAAAAAATTGGCGCTGATAATCGTTTTTCCATGTGGACGTCAAGTACAATTAATACAGTCATCGATGAGCATTGATCACATCATAGAGAAAATGAAAATAGTTTGGGCATTTTATGAGAACTTATCTTAATTAAATTTGTTACCAATATAAAAAATTAGAAAAAGATAACAATGGGAGACCAGAGGAAACAGAATAGCAACATATCAATTTCAATATTTCCACTTACCTACCAGGTCAATTAAAATTTATATGTAGACAAGATGATTCAATTTCAATATATCTTGGTGAAGAAACTATTTGGCCAATATAGTAGAATTTTGAGGTATTGGCCTTAGGCCCCTCTTAAAATTATAAAAATATGGGGCCCCAATTTAAAGATAAAGATTAGGCAAAATATTAAATACTATGTCATTTTAATAGTAATACTAGTTCAACATCATTAACTACTCTTTATTTTCTATTTTCTTTGTATTTTGGATATTAACTTTCTTTTGTTTCCTGTTGACAAACATTTTTTTTATGTTTCTTAGGTTTTTCGTTAAAAAATTTCATATAATATTTTTTTTTTCATAAATTGAATACACAACTAAAAAATAAGATATTTATATTATAAAGGTCAAATAATTATTCTACTAATATTATTATTATATTTAAATTAAAGCATTATTTATTTTTTTGCTTTAGGTCTCCAAAAGTCTAGGCACGGCACTGCTTCCAGACACCTTTGTCTCCGTTCAGAGATGTCCATATTTTTTCATTCACCAACCGTTGATTGTCTTCCGGTCGGTAAAAAAAGCACGTCGAGTGATTAAACAGACAGCTATCACCATAGTAACAGACTCTGAAACTACCGTAGTAGTAAAACCAGGGAATATTTTTCTGATTGTCCGCTATGATCACCGGTTAATCGACGAGCAAAGAAGATTTGAAGATTTCTTGAGAGAGGGATCGAGAATATTAGGGGTTTGGTTGAAAAAGATTAGAGGTTTGTCTGGGTATAAAATTATGTACCCAATTAAATAAGAGAGAAAATAGCCATTTTTGTGTTTTTTTGGTTGTTTTTTTTTGTTTTAAGAAAAAGCTTCGGAAAAGAATTAAAAATGGACCAATATACATATTTATATTCTAGGCAGAAATCGTGCTACTTTAAATTAATCATAATTTTTTTTTTTAATATGGTTTATAGATCACATGTATATGAAGGATAATCAAATATAAAAGTATTATATTTAGGATCCGTATATAGTGAGTTTATGATAAATATTTATAATTCGTGAAATAAATCAAAAGCAAAAAAATAAAAAAAAATTAATCATCCGCGAAACAAAATAAAATAAGATTGAGAATGTATATGCAAAACCACCAACAAAGATCCCTAACATATATTTATTATTTTGAATATCTTATTTTCTGTTATTTGGTTTCCAATTACATTTAGTCATATGTATCTATATGTTTAGTTGTTCATATTCTTAATTGAATTGAGTTGTAGTATTCCTATTTGAATTAGTTTTACATTTTCACCATATTTTATAATTTAATAAGCGTGTTTATAATTTAATATTTTATAATCCATGAAAAAAACAGAAACGAAAAAGTGAAAAAACAAAATCAAATCACATGTGAAAGTAAATAAAAAATATTGAGAACGCCGACGCAAAACCACTGATAGAGAAGTCTAATAGTTATTTATTTATTTATTTTGATTCTCTTATTTTTCTATTATTTGATTTCCAGTTAAATTGTGTCACATATTTCCAAATAATTATTTTTTCATATTCGTATTTAAATTATGTTTTATTTTTTATTATTTAGCTACTCATATATCTATTTTTCAAAATCTTGATGAATTGATTCATATTTTTATTTGAATTACATTTAGTCTTTTTTAATCATATTTGACTTGTCATTTTTTTTCTTCAGAATCGACATATTATATTTTTCTGATGAGAAATTAATTATAAGTTTTTCATTAATTTGTTTTTTATTTCTATAATTTTCAACATAAATTTCTAAACTTTCAATATAAATTCCTTCTCAAACATCAATTTTGTAAATTTTACCGTGTTCACATAAAAATAAATCTAAAAAACAAAAACTCACAATATAATGCATATTGCACATAAAAAATAATGGTATTAGGTTTTTTAATTCGTTTTTATAATCTGATTAAAAAATATAGGGACAATTTGCTTAATAACCAAAAACAAAAAAAAATTAGAAAACTAACACAAAACCCTAAAATGTGGGGTTAAGATTAGGGACACATAGGGGGGATTTTGTCATTGGGTAAGTTATAATTTTTTTGTTTGTTATTGTTGCCAATTTCTCAAAAATATAATAGTATATTAGGTTTTTAAATTAAATAGACTCTTTTAACACGTTTTAAAATCTGATTGGTATATTAAGTTTTTTTAAATAAATAAACTCTGTCAAAATCTAATTGGAAAAAGTTTTTACACGTGTCAAAATCTAATCGAATGATTTAACATGTGTCACGATCATGTTAATTATAAAGTATATGCATCAAATTTTAATATTTGTGTTACTTTTGATTTCACAACTTATGGAAGTTAATGTCTTTGATTTTCAATATCTGATTGATGCCACGAAGCTGTTATCATTGAAAATTTTGCAATGAATTACTGATTCAGTTTTTAATTTTTTAATTTTTTTTTTTTAATGTATGAGAGATGATGGAGAAACCAAGAAAAAATGTTGTTTATTGATCAGACGTCTAAATGGTTTTGATAGCTCTGCCTCTACTACTTACCAAATTGTGAAATGTTACAAAAGCTTTGTCCATCTAATGGATACAACGGTGGCTAAGGAAGAAGATGAACAAATATGTAGAATTAAGCTTTTCTCATTAACTCACAAATGTATTTACAACAGGACCTCATATACACTAATTAACCACCATTAATGAAGATTAGTACAAACATTAATAAGGCTTGACTGATAAATTTCTTTAACTATCCTCATTTGTTTTCCATTTCTATATTCTCTAAATAAAAATGTAATGGCTGATTCTTTATTTCCTTTAACCGTTGATTTGGAAGAGAACAAAGAGTGTAATAACACAGCATATATGGAATAAAACCAAATATTGGTTCGAATTTTCAACTGAAATGTTCAATCTTTATACAGGTGAAAAAGGAATTTGTCCACCTGATCTTATTTTTCCCAATTGTGTGCAAGTTATAATAAAAAAAAAGAACAAAAAAAAAAAACCTTTTTTATGTACAGCAAGTGGAAGCGTCTCTGCATTACAAGCATCATGAAAATGGCTGTGGCTGAGATTCTGCAGAGGTTTTGCAAATAGGACACCAATTCTTCATCCGAAGCCATTGTTGCGCGCAGCTCACGTGGTACATATGTTGGCACGGCAATGTCCCTACTTCATCTTCATCAACATACTCTTCCTACATATTAACATCAAACCCGGTTTTTGAGTTTTTTCTAAATACCCTTCAAAGCTTACCATTGAGAGTATTAATAATACCTGGCAAATGCTGCATTTGACATCATCATCTTTATTCAGGTAAATGCCGCCGGATTCATCTGTTGGACAGTACATGCTTGTCTTCAGGCTTTTCAGCAGTGCTTCCTCGCTTAGAGCAGTGCTCACCGTGCCCATTTTCTCCTCCAATGCTAATAGTTCCTGCAAGAATTTTAACCGAAATGCCAATACCTTTAATGCTGCCTTTGACCGTCAACCAAAACACGCAACAGGCAAGACTAACCTCATACGACATGTTATCAATGTCAAGCCTCATATCTCTATGCTGGTCGTGGAAGCTGCTCACGCCATTAAAGAACAGATTGGTCTCTAAAACAACCAATTGCTGCAGGGGAAGCAGAAGAAGCGTCAAAATAAAACTCTAAAGTCAGACAAAAACATCTTCATCTCAAAGGTCCAAGCTTGATAATCACCTCGTATGTAAGCTCTTCGTCTTGTTCAATCCTTTCCAGCGCCAACAATACCTGAAACATCGTGAAGAAGAATTTGAGTTTTGTTATCAAGACGATGGAATAACATCACACAACAACGCTTATTATGACTACCTCTGCAACTCCATTCATGTTATAACGTCTGAAACCATCACGGTTCATCAAAGAGCGAGAAAGGCCGGTTTCTGAGGGGCTAGCAGGCCTCATCAGGCTACGTAACCTGCCATTACTACTGATTGGCCTACTGTAACTATTTGACGGACTACGCGAAACTTCTGCAGATCTAGAAGGGTTGAGATCAGCTCGTGTTGCAGGCTGAGGCGCTTGTAGAGTTGCAACCGCTCCAGAACGTCCTATTCTACCATAATAACCGGTTGATCTCCTAGTACTACTCGAAACAACACTGTTGTCCCTAACACTTGGTAAATTCCTGTTCCTCCTAGATTCAGACATGGTGATGCCATTGCCATGAGGGGAACTTTGATTCCTTCCCCCAACCACTGATCCATCCGTCTTATTCCCTCTGCTTGAAGAGCTGCTCTCTCCATCAGAGTTTTTCTTTCTAAATACGTTGCTTTTTCTTGTCGGGTTTGAATTAGATGGAAGAACATCAGACACAGATTTGCTCCGCAAGTCTCCCGATCCATGCCTGTTCACAATACCTCTTGCATTTTGCCCACTCTTACCCATACGAGCATCTCGGGTGACCAAATCAGGTCTCTGATGAATGCTTCTGCTGCTTCCACTACTTGAGCTTCCAGCCTCAGTCACAACTTCTCCAGAAACACTATTTTCAGAATGAACACTGATAGTGCTTTCTTTAGTCTTTCCACGTGGAAGGGCACGCTCAGCCGTGGCTGACTCGTCGTTAACACTGCTACTCTCTGAAGAATCTATGTCCAAAAGAGAAGATGGTTGTCTTCTACCAATAACTTTGGAGGCCTTTTTCGCGCCGCCAAATCCACTCGTGCTTCGAGATGAACTCCCAACGGTTTCTTTTCCATTTGAAGGAGATCGAAACGAAGACCCAATAGATTTTTCTTTGTGATCAATCGGGGCTCCCTTGGTGGAACTTATACGAGAACTGCAACCAATTCGGCTGCAGACAGGGACAGTCTTATCATCTTTCTTCTTCATATTCTCATGCAGAACAAGTCCACTTGCTTTTCGAGGCATAATCGGTCCGGATGTTCTTTTACCCTTAAATCCATCCATCCATAAAAGAGACACCCTTACGCTGCAATGGAAACAAAGTTTATTTCAGATAAACTTGCATTCCTATCTACAACTTCATCAAAGCCTAAGGATACAATTACAAACAAATTATACAAACCAGATTCATCAAAGCCTAACAAATGATCTTTCACCAATCAAAAAGCCAGTCATATAAATTTGAGAACAAAAAGAAGCTTACGAGAAGAGCATATAACTTGATGAACCATAAACATCAAGATTGTCAAAGCTGATTCAGTGATTGTTAAAGAGACGAAAAGAGAGAAGAGAGGAAAGCTTAAAGAGAAGACGACCATCCAACAATCGATTTACACGGACTTTCCATAAACACAGACCAGTTTCCCCGTGATTTAAGCTTCTCCATGAAAAAGGGCAACAACCAAACTCTAACCAAAGATGCATAAATAGAGACAAATTCTTCTCCCAATCCAATATTCAAGAATCAGAACCACACGGACTAGTTTAAGCCAAACGAAGAAAATTTCATCGAATTTACGTAATCATCATTCAACAAACTTGAGCAAATTTTGAAATTTAAGCCTAAGGGCCAAATCATCAATAAGCAACGAGAAAACCCGAGGAAAAAAAAAAGATTTATGGGTTTTTGTTTTCGTTCTCGTTATTACCGTAGCGGAAGATGGGGGAGGCGGGAGAGAAAATCAAAATTCCGGCAATAACTTTTTTCCCGACGGATATGTCTCTCCGACGAAGAAACGTGAAGTGAGAGAGATGCGATGGAGGGAGAAGACGCAAGCTTCCGTATCGTTAATTATAAAATTTTGTGATTAAAATCGGACAAGAAGATGAAGAAGAAGAAGAAGGAAGTGGCGTAGCATAGGCGAAACAGCGGTCGGAGTGATCGTAACCGTTGATTTTGGGTTTTCGTTAAGATGGACGGCTTAGATATACTTACGGAAATAATCGTGGACCTCAGATATTACAACAAAACGGCGCCGTTGCTGATTAGGGGTCTCATGTTAAGTAATATGTATATATATTTTCCATGGGTAAACTAATACATGTATATTGTTCACATGAGAAACGAAACGAAACATACTTGATCCTACAAAACTCCTCTCTTTTTTTTAATAGATAAAATTCTCAGGATTATGCCAAAACAATAAAATTTGATAAACAAAATTTGTTGTATGTACATCGTCCATTAGAATACTTAATTTTTTAATTCTATTACAAATAATTTAATTTTATCTTTCGCGACGAATAAATCTAATTTTGTGCGATATTTAAAAATACGACGAACGATTTCACGAATTTTACAATAAATATTCTATTTTTTTCATAAAAATCATATTCTACATACAATTTTACTCCTAAATACATAATCATTACGAACGATTCTATGTACCGTTGAAAATTTTCAATGAATTTATGTCCATCTCGTATTCTCTAAAAAATTATCGTTGAGACATAATTACATCATTTATATTTGGTCTCAATATTAAAAGGATCCCATTCTGATTAAAAAAAAAAACATAACTATTAAAGGAAAGAGACGACGTGAGAAGAAGCAAATTAGATCCACATCCATGATAGAAAACGAAACCATTTTATAATAAACATCAAAAATGAATAAATTATAGAAAATTACTAATTGAAGACATCAAAGTCATTGGTTTTGTTTATTAAAAAACTTTGTTAATAATCGACCTTTTCATAAAAAAAAGGGAATAATAATGGAAGAGGAGAAAGATAGGTAAGAGTAGTCATGTGAGTTTGGGTATTCGGATCGGTTTCGATTCGATTTTTTGATTTTTTTGGATATTTTGGATATAAAAATTTAGTAACCATTCAGATATTTTAGATTTTTGGATTGGTTTCGGTTCGGTTTTTCGGTTTTCGGATCAGTTCGGATAGGTTTATTGAAAACATGCTGATAACCAAAAATAGTCGAATAATTTTTGGGTTTTGGTTCCGTTCGATTTTTCGGATAATTGGGTAATTTTTGGGTAATTTTCGGATAATTTTGGGGTAATTTTGGGGTAATTTCGGATATTTTTTAATAGTTTCGGATATTTTTGGTAATTTCTGATAATTTTCGGATAATTATCCGAATATACCCGAAAATTATCTGAATTATCTGAACTATCCGAACTAACAAAAAAAATAACAAAAAAATTGTTAAATTTATCCAAACTATCCGAACATACTCGATTTATAACCGAAATATCTTTAAATTATTTTATGTTTCGAATATCCGTTTGATTTTCGGTTCAATTATGATATTTTTACTTTGAAAATATAAAAACCGTTTGGATATTTTAGATTTTTAGATCAGTTTCGATTCGAATATTTTTAAACTGGTTTCGGTTCTATTTTTCGATTTCGGTTAATAAAGCGAGGCTTAGGTAAATGGCCCCAAGTCCAAGCCGAAACAAAATGGGCCCACCTGAAATTAGGGAGAGCGTGAGGACCACGCGCCACAACAAACAGACGTGAGAGAGAGGGTTATTAATTTATTATATACAAAACAATAATAATACTTATCCGCAAAATGTCAACTTGAAGAAAACAAGTTTTGGAATCATCCTAAAGCTGCTTTTCTACGTCACACGTCTTTTTCTCTTCTGTATGTGAATGTGATGTGATATGCATATTATATAAATATATATGTATATATACTCCCTGGTTCTCTGGTACCTAACACCGAGAAGCATGCAACACATATATATTAATCATACGTAACAAATATATATACTAAAATGTTGGTAAGGTTATAAAAACCATGATTGCGCTACAACACAAATATAGTTTGATTTTCTAAAGATACGAACCATTCCCTGGGTCATATGCGACTCTTTTGACACAAAACTATTTAAAAACAAAAATGCATGTGAAGAAATGTTTCCCACGAACTCTATCGATCGAGTTAAATAATCATATTTATATGTTACTTTGAATACACTTTAACTTTTTGTATTTATTAAAATAAAAAAAAGAGAATTATTTCCGAGGAGTTTTTATTTTTATTTTGACATGATAACTTTCGAAGAGTTATGAACATATAGTAAATAATTACATTTTTGTTAATCTATTAATTGTGTTTATAATAGCGCTTCCTAATGCTTGTCAACTCAGCACAAATAAATTTGATACATTTCTTCACATGATATTAACTTGGTTAACATCCATTGCAAAAACAGCCAGTTAATGACAACAACATTTTAGTAATAACATTATTTTCTTGTGGTGTTATTCATTTATTTTTCCACACTATATTTTTTAGTTGGTCGCTACAACAAAGTCGATGGTGACCAATATGGTAAAACTAGTAGTAAATTGTGGCAGAACTGCAAATTGATCACGGCGGAGCAGAGCAATGATTGGAAGTGATCTCTTTAATAAAGGGCGAGAATTTGTTAGAGATATATGTGTAATCTTCTTAGCTATGCAATCTTAGATCCGATTGTATTGTATCTTAGATATGTAGCTTGTTGTATATATACACTTTTGTAAACGATAAAAAAATACACAAAAAGTATTCATTGATATCAGAGCTCTAATCCAAACCTAAATCCATAGCCTTCTATTTTCAATTTGGGTTTTTAATTTTATCCCGTATTGGAGATAATTATATGTGATTTAGAATAATAACATAAGTTCATAGTTTGATTAGAATTCACTCCTAAATTGTAGGGAGTTGATGTTTATCGTAGAAATCTATCCTCTTGTATATATATACAGTGTATGTGAATCAATAAAGTTAAACAAATTCGATAACCAATTTTACATGGTATCAGAGAGAGATCTAGCAAAAACGTTTTTTTTCTTTATCTTTGTTCTTGCGTTTTCTTTCATAAGTTTGTGCTTAAGTTTTCGTTATGGCTTGAGATGATAATTCATCGGGTTCAACTTCAATGCCGGTTGGCGAACACACAACATCAACTAGGTCAGTTACGGTGTCTCCTTATTCCTTGTATGGATCCGACAATCCAGGATCCATGATTAGCTCTGTTTTGTTAAACGGAGATAACTACAATGAATGGTCAACAGAGATGTTGAATGCTCTTCAGATCAAAAGAAAAACAGGTTTATCACGAGAAAGATGATGAAATCTTCAAGTGATAGTCCTGATCTTGAAAATTAGATGACAGTGAATTCAATGATTGTTGGTTGGATTAGAATTTCAATCGAGCCAACGGTTAGGTCCACTGTCGCGTTTATCTCGGATGCTCACATGTTGTGGTCCGAGCTTAAACATCGTTTCTCTGTGGGAAACAAGGTTAGAGTTCACCAAATCAAAACTCACCTTGCTGCATGTAGATAAGATGGACAGACGGTGCTGGATTATTATGGTCGGTTGTGCAAACTTTGGGAAGAACTTCAGACTTATCGACCAATTCCCGTGTGCACGTGTGGTGCTTCTCTTGAAATTTCGAAAGACAGAGAGGAAGAGAAGGTGCATCAGTTTGTTATGGGATTGATGAGCAACGATATGGTGGTTTGTGTACTCAACTGATTGGTATAGCTCCGCTGCCTACTCTCGCATAAATTTACTCAAAGGTGATTCGTGAGGAGCAGCGACTAGCTTCAGCTCGTGTGCGTGAACAACAACAACACGCAGTAGGTTTTTTAGCTCGTCGTGATGTGAATGATTCAGTTTTCTCTGTTAATCGTCGTGAGCAGAATGCCGAGATCTCTGCTTATTTGGGCAGAACGGATAATCATGTTGGAAGTCATTCTGACAACTGGATTTTAAAACCTCAGGATAGATCAATGCTATGTTCTAACTGTGGCCGAAGTGGACATAAGAAACGTGACTGTTGGCAAATTGTTGGGTTCCCTGATTGGTGGACAGAATGTGCAGATCACGATAAGAATGGAGGACGAGGTCGAGGTGGTCGAGGCTCTCCAAACATTCTTAATGTGTCTTGTGCATTGTTGTTTCAAGCTAGTTTGCCTATCAAGTTTTGGGGCAAAGCAGTCTTAACGACTACCTATTTAATAAATCGTATGCCTTCATCGATCCATCAAGGATGTTATCCTTTTGAAGTTTTACATGGATGTAAACCAGACTATGGACAGTTACGTGTGTTTAGCTCGGCGTGTTATGTACATCGCGTCATTCGGGAAAAAGATAAGTTTGGACAACGTAGTAGATTGTGCATCTTTGTTGGGTACCCATTCGGTAAAAAGGGCTGGAAAGTGTTTGATATTGAGAGAAACAAATTTATGGTTTCACGAGATGTTATTTTTAGGGAAGATATTTTTCCTTTTGCCAATAAATCGGATGTTGTTACACCGATTGTGTCTCCTTCAGCTGTCATTTGTGATGATGATTGACTAATTACACCTGCTCCGATAGTAAGGGGGAGTTCTGATCTGTCTTCTCCAGCTATCTAGCTGTTGACACGTTACCAGTGCCCTCTGCTACGAGTAGCTCTTTGCCATTCAATACGGCTGAACCAGAAGCTGTTCATATGCCAGTTAATGAGGCTCCTATTGTTGATTCTTCTCCAGCTCTTGTTGTGTCTCAGGACGAGATGCTTGGACGAGGACATCGTGATAAAACAACATATGTTCGGCTTCGTGATTATGTCACTTATAACGCCGTCTGTGATATAAAACCCCATTACGCTATGCTCAACGACACCAATTCTCAGTCCTCGTCAGCGATTCAAGGTAACTCAATATATCCTCTATCTAGTTTTGTTTCGGATGAATCTTTTTCACCTAATCATTGTGCTGATCTCATTGCCATTACTTCCTCGGTTGAACCTAAACACTTTAAAGAGGCTGTTGAGATTGAGGTTAGGAAGGATTCTATGAAAACTGAAATTGTTACTCTTGAAGGCGCCGATACATGGGATATAACGGATCTCCCACCTAATAAAACTACTATTGAAAGTCAATTGATTTACCGGACAAAGTACAATGCCAATAGTTCTATAGAAATGTACAAATCTCGCCTTGTTATTCAGGGTAATAACCAAATTGAAGGGTTAGATTACAACGAAACTTTTACTCCGATTATCAAGTTAACAATGGTACGTACTCTTCGTCGTCTTGTGGCTGCAAATCAGTGGGAAATGTATCAAATGGACGTCCATAACATCTTTCTTCATGGTGATCTCGATGAGAAAGTTTACATGAAGTTACCTCCTGGGTTTCGACATTCTTATCCAACCAAGGTTTGTCGTCTCAAAAAGTCGTTGTATGGCTTAAAACAAGCTCCGCGTTGTTGGTTTAAGAAGTTATCTGATGCTCTTCTTCGGTTTGGTTTTGTACAATCCTATGATAATTACTCTCTTTTCTCGTATACGCGAAAGGAAATAGAGATCAGAGTCTTGATTTATGTTTATGATCTTCTCATTTGTGGGAATCATAGCTACATGCTTACAAAGTTTAAGGAGTACTTAGGGAAGTATTTCTCTATGAAGGATTTAGGGAAGTTAAAATACTTCCTTGGTATCAAAGTTAGTCGTGGTCCTGAAGGGATTTTCCTGTCCCAGCGCAAGTACGCGTTGGACATCATTGCTGATACTGGAAACCTTGGTTCTAAGGCCGCACATACGCCTCTAGAATAAAATCATCATCTTGCTACAAATGACATGCCATTCCTTACCGATCCCACCAAGTATAGACGTCTAGTAGGGCGTCTGATTTATCTTACTCATACTCGACCTGAGTTGAGTTATGCGGTTCATGTCTTGCCTCAGTTTATGCAGACACCACAATAAGCTCATTGGAAAGCAGCAATTCGCGTGGTTCGTTATGCGGTTCATGGTATTATGCTAAGCTCGGATAAGGATCTTACGCTTACAGTTTATTGTGACTCTGACTGGGCCTCTTAACTTGGCGGTCATTGAGTGCATTTGCGGTCTTACTTGGTGGTTCACCAATATCTTGGAAGACAAAGAAACAAAAGACGGTGTCACATTCTCCCTCCAACGTGAGGGAGAGTGTTTGGGATAATTACATGTGATTTAGGATGATAATATAAGTTCCTAATTTGATAAAGATTCACTCCTAAATTGTAGGGAGTTGATGTCTATTGTAGAAATCTATCCTCTTTTATATATATATATATATATACACATATGTATGTGAATCAATAAAGTTAAGCAAGTTTGATAACTAATTCTACATTCCGAATTTTAGTCGGTCTTAGCCTTTATTTTCAATTTGAGCTCATGATCTTATTGTACATTAGTTTCCATATCAACTACTATTTTTAATATTCTCTTTATTTCATATTAAATATTATTTTAAATTTAAATATTTGTTTTATTTTAAATATTTTGTATTTTGTAAATTTATGATTAAAATTTTATTTTTAGTTTTACTTTTTAGTTTATTAATTACTTATATCAAATAATATAATATATTAATTATGAGTAAAATAAAAATTTTAATTATTTTTGTAATTATCAAACATTTTTATAAGGAAATGGAAGGAATACATTTTAGAAAACATTATGATGATGGAATAAGGGAGGAGGTGGACCACGTGGCAACACAAGCCTGACACATTTGGTTTCGTGCGATCCTCACTACACCACCCCACCACATATTACATTTCCTCTACATGAATAAATTTATCTCTATTTACGAAATTGGTTTAAGAACTACAAACTGTTTTAAATTATACTATATTATATATGATTTATTTATGTATTTATAGGTTAATATATATATATATATATTATATTATTATTTAACGTTGGGTGAGAGAGAGGAAATGGACGAGTAAAAATGGGTGAGAGAAAGATTTTTATTTATTTTACTTCTTTTTACATCTCCAAGTCTCTCGTTTAGGGGTCTTTATATAGGCATTACAAATTAATATTTTAATTAAGATATTTTGATCAAATTACCGACGTACTATTGTAGATAATTATTGAGTTTAACACTCCCCTTAATTATCTATCAATGTTTAGGTGATCTGTACTGCCTCGTTAAAAACCTTATCATGGAAAAACCCAGTGGGACAAAAACCATGAAAAGGAAAAAAGAGTGCAGTCTCCCCCTGAAAAAGATATATATAATCTTTTCTTTATAGATCTCGTAGGTGACGCATTCCGATACTCTGAACATGTTTTCTGAACGTTGTAGTCGGAAGCGCCTTTGTGAATAGGTCTGCTGTGTTGTCACTTGAGCGAATATATTGAACATCAATCTCCTTATTCTTCTCGAGTTCTTGAGTGTACGAGAAAAATTTCGGAGGAATATGTTTCGTCCTATCGCTCTTGATGTAACCTTCTTTGATTTGGGTAACGCATGCAGTATTATCTTCATATAATGTTGTTGGCTCTTTGCTTATGGTAATTCCGCTTGCTTCTTGAATATGGTGAGTCATTGATCTGAGCCATACACATTTTCTACATGCTTCATGAAGTGCAATAATTTCTGCATGATTCGAAGAAGTAGCGACCAAAGTCTGTTTCTGGGACCGCCATGAGATCGCCGTTCCACCAATTGTAAAAACGTATCCGGTTTGCGATCGAGCTTTATGCGGGTCTGATAAATAGCCTACATCTGCAAAACCAACTAGACCAACCTCGGGGTTTCTTGAATAAAATAATCCAAAATCGATTGTACCTTGAAGATAACGGAATATGTTCTTTATCCCATTCCAATGTCTGCGCGTAGGAGATGAACTGTACCTTGCAAGTAGATTAGTAGCGAAAGCTATATCTGGTCTAGTACAATTTGCAAGATACATCAGTCCACCAATAGCACTCATATAAGGTATTTCAGAACCTAATACCTCTGCATTACTTTCACAAGGTCGAAACGGATCCTTGTCAACATCAAGCGATCTATTGACCATTGAAGTACTCAAAGGAGTTTTTTTATCCATACTAAAGCGTCTTAACACCCTTTTGGTGTAATTTGATTGATGCACAAAAATTCCATCTTTGAGATGTTCTATTTGAAGCCCGAGACAAAATTTTGTCTTTCCAAGATCTTTCATTTCGAACTCTTTTTTCATATGAGTTCTTGCATCATCAATCTCCTTTTGAGTTCCAATTATGTTCAGGTCATCTACATATACAGCAATGATCACAAATCCTGACAATGATTTTTTAATAAACACACAAGGGCATATCGCATTGTTGATGTATTCTTTACTCAACAAATATTCACTTAAGAGATTATACCACATGCGTCCGGATTATTTTAATCCGTAAAGTGATCGCTGTAATTTGACCGAACATATTTCTTTAGATGATACTTCATGCATTTTTGATCCTTCTGAGATCTTTAATCCTTCTGGGATCTCCATGTATATATCATTATCAAGTGATCCATATAGATATGCAGTCACAACATCCATCAGGTACATCTCCAAATTTTTAGATTCCGTTAAGCTCATTAAGTACCTGAATGTGATTGCATCCATGACCGAAGAATATGTTTCTTCATAATCAATTCCCGGTCTTTGAGAAAAACCTTGTGCCACAAGTCGGGCTTTATATCTTGTTACTTCGTTTTTTCATTTCTTTTTCGTACAAAGACCCACTTGTACCCAACCGGTACTATATCCTTAGGTGTAATAACTATAGGTCCAAAGACATTTCTTTTATTGAGGGAGAGTAATTCATTTCTCATGGCCATTTGCCATTTCTCCCAATCAGGCCTTTCCTGGCACTCTGATACGGACCTTGGGTCTGGATCATCATGATCAATTTCTTTAGATACAGAGAAAGAGAATATTCCATCAGTATCATCTATTTCATTTCTCACCCATGATTTTCCATTTTGGCCGTTTGAAGGACCTTGGGTCTGTTTCTTTTCCATTTGAAGGAGATCGAAACGAAGACCCAATAGATTTTTTCTGGAACTCTTTCATATATGTCTTTTGGACATTTTTCTTTATGTGGTTCCTCTAGAACCTTCTCATTTTGTTCTCCTAATTTCTTTTTCTTTCGAGGATTTTTATCCTTAGAGCCCATTGGCCTCCCCCTCTTTAATTGAACCTTAGGTTCATTTGCTCTGCTCCCATCAATTTGTTCTTCTGGAACATCGATTCTTGATGGAGCTTTTGCGGCGGGTATATATGATTTAGTCACCCTTTTTGTATTTGTAAATGCATCTGGTAACTGATTTGCCATCTTTTGTAGGTGTACAATTTTCTGAACTTCCAGTTCGCGTTGTTTTATTGGGGGATCAAGATGTACCAAAGATGGTGTACACCAAGTAATATCTTTTGGTATTCCCTTAACTCCTCCCCCTAACGCTGGAAATTCATCTTCATTAAAATGGCAATCGGCAAAACGTACCGTAAACATATCACCAGTTTTCGGTTCCAGATACCGAATTATACTTGGTGACGTATACCCGATATATATTCCCAATCTTCTTTGTGGCCCCATTTTTGTTCTTTGTGGTGGGGCAATAGGAACATAAACCACACACCCAAAAACTCGAAGATGGGATATATTTGGTTCCTGGCCAGATGTTAATTGTAATGGGGAATATTTATTATATGCACTTGGTCTTATCTGGACCAATGCCGCAGCATGCAATATAGCATGTCCCCATACATTAATTGAGAGATTTGTTCTCAATATTAACGGTCTTGCAATGAGTTGCAGCCGTTTAATCAAACTCTCAGCCATGCCATTTTATGTATGAATATGGGGAACCGGGTGCTCAACATCTATCCCCATTGACATACAATAATCATTAAAGGCTTGTGAAGTGAATTCACCAGCGTTATCAAGCCTAACTTTCTTTATGGTATAATCAGGAAATTGTGCTCTTAACCTGATTATTTGGACAATGAATTTTTCGAAAGCCGTATTCCGTATTGTCAACAGACACACGTGTGACCATCTACTGGATGCGTCAATTAATACCATAAAATATCGAAACGGCCTGCACGGTGGATGAATAGGTCCACATATATCGCCATATATTCTCTCTAAGAATACTGGAGATTCATTCCCAACCTTAGCTGGTGATGGCCGAGTTATAAGTTTTCCTTGAGAACATGCTTTACATGAAAACTTGCCCGACTGAAAAATCTTCTGGTTTTTCAACGGGTGGCCACTAGAATTTTGCACAATTCTTCTCATCATGACTGATCCCGGATGTCCTAGCCTTTCATGCCAGACTTTAAATGTACTAGTAAACTTCTGGTTTACTGTAACATATGATTCAATCATATTTATTTTTGTGCAATATAATCCGGAGGAAGTCATTGGTAATTCTTCCAATGTATGCTTCCTCTCCGATGTAATGCAAAGATGCTAAATGCCATTCTTATTCATGGTCTTTATATGATATCCATTTTTTCGGATATCCTTGAAACTTAACAAGTTTCTGTATGAATCGGGAGAATATAACGCATTATTTATCTCAAACTTTTTCCCCCTTGGCATTGAAAATATGACTCTTCCTGAGCCCATAATAATCTTTGCATTACTAGATACAGTACTCACGCTTCCGGCGGAGTCTTTCATTTCAAGAACAGAGAAATACTTTTTATCTTTAATTATTGTGTGCGTCGTCGCACTGTCTACCAGACATATATCTCCGTCCTTGATCTCAAATTTTGACATCTTCTGGTGTCACAATATTAATAAAAGATGCATTAATATTAAAACAAAACTTTATATAACAGGAAGTTATACAACAAAAACCATTTTAAAAAGTTACAAAACACAAGCATATTATACAAAGTGTTTAAAAGACTAATTATCATCTCACATTGATTTTAGTATTCATTTATACCCATTGATACTTCGGGATCAATGAGATAATCTGCGACATCAAGATGATTATCATCATTCAGGCCATTGAAGGAAGGTCCAGCTTCATCGGAGATGAAGTTTGTTTCAACATCCTTCTCATTTGTCTTTTGTGATTCTTGATACAGATCGGCTAAATGTTTCGGCGTACGACATGTACGTACCCAATGACCTTTCATGCCGCATTTGTAACAGACATTCTCCATTTTTCTTTTATTCGCGCGACCAACTTCATTTTCATGAAATCTTTTGTTGGTTTTCCCGCGTTGAAATTATTTGGCTGGAATCCTCTTCCTTGTCCTCGTCCACCACCTCTTCCATGACCACGACCACGGCCTCTACCGCGACCACGTCCTCGTCCTCGGAAATTAGATGCTACCACATTCGCTTCTGGGAATGGAGCTGATCCGGTTGGACGGGTTTCATGGTTCATTATTACGAGCTCATTATTTTGCTCAGCAACAAGAAGGACTTGCATCAAATCCGAATAACGGGTGAATTCTCTCGCCCGGTATTGTTGCTGCAGGATTACATTTCCAGGATGAAATGTTTGGAGAGTTTTTTCAATCATATCATAATCACTTACACTCTCTCCATATAACATTATCCTGGAGGTTATTCCGAACAAAGCAGAATTATATTCACTAACACTTTTGTAATCCTCAAACCGCAGATTCAACCACTCATGTTTTGTCTTTGGTAAGATCACATATTTCTGGTGATCAAACCTATCTTTGAGTGATTGCCAAAGATCTGCAGGATCCTCTTTCGTGATATATTCATCCTTTAAACCATCATGTATATGGTGGCGTAGGAATATCATGGCCTTTGCCTTTTTCTCATCGGATATTGTTTCCGATTTGGCACTGGTATCACCAGATGTCTTTTCCATTTTAGCGATGGCGTTAAGAAGCCCATTCGCTTTTAGGTGCATCTTTGCACTTGCTGCCCATGTCATATAATTTTTCCCAGAAATATCAAGGGCAGCAATCTCAAGCTTTGCCAAATTTGACATGATAACTATATCACAAAATTTTAAACATCAAATTAGTGAATAGCCTTTTAATTTTAATTTTTAATTTAAAAAATCGAGATAAAATATTTAACATAATTAAATATAATAACAGCAAAAATTAAAATAATTTCAGGAGGCAGAGCCTTCCATATATTAAACAATAATAATTAAGAGAAACGATAAAATAAATAATAAATCAGTAGGCACAGTCTTCCACATAATCCATGAGGCAGAGCCTGCCATATGATTATGGAGACACCATATTTAATTTGATCGAGGAGGCAGCGCCTACCATAAATAACGATCAACTCGGAAAAGACATAGCCTATTATATGGCTTTTCCACTAATAATTAGGAGGCAGAGCCTACCATAAAATCAAGGAGGAGGCGAACCTACCACTCCGTAAATAACACATAAAATTTAAATTTAAATTGCATAAACATAAATTAAACCTCACCATTTCGGTATGGAACGGTATGGAATTGATCGGAACGAATGTCGAGATGTTCGTGCTGATAACGTGTTATAAATTATATTATATTATATATGATTTATTTATGTGTTTATAGGTTAATATATATATTATATATTATTGTTTAAAATTGGGTGAGGGAGAGGAAGTGGACGAGTGAAAATGGGTGAGAGAGAAATTTTTATTTATTTTACTTCTTCTTACATCTCCACGTCTCTCGTTTAGGGGTTTTTATATAGACATTACAAATTAATATTTTAATCAAGATATTTTGATCAAATTACCGACTTACTATTGTAGATAATTATTGAGTTTACCACAAACATATTTATTGCCGAATATAATAACTACAACACACATTTATGTACATGTTGCCGTGAAAAATAAAATTACAGTTCAATTTTTATTACATGTATTATATTGGTTTAAACTCGAATAATGACGTTGTGATGAAAATAATACAAATCACTAAAATATATGTTTTGATTTCAATCATGAAATTCAATTTTTAGTGTTTTAAAAGTTCTTCGCTCTTATTCCAAAACTGGTTATTTCTCTACTAATTAATGATAGTATTGCTTTATCATGTTTAATTAGAGCTTCATCATTAAAACCCAAAACGTTGAATCGACCATTGCCATTTGGATGTAACAGAGAATATTTTCTCTCTTTTTTGGGGGTCAACTTTATAGTATTCTTTAATTTTAATGATTGAGAAGGAGATAATGAATTAGCAAGGAATGAGATTAGTGGATGGCATGTAGATTGGTGGAAGGGTTCAACGATGGGCTCCATGGGAGTTGAGCAGGCCCATTTCTCATTCTTTATATACACTTTATTTGTTTTAAATTAGTTTAATTCCTATTTCTGGTTTGATTTAGTTTTAACTCGTAAGTCGTAATTACGTGGTGTTTATTTTATCATGCTAATGACGTGGGGACAATGATCTTACTGACATTGAAACGGTCCAAAACCAAAAAGAGAGACAAAGAAAACAAACACAGTTTGGTGTCCTTTTGTATAAATAGAAACGGCTCAAACAAAAGTCAACGGTTTTCCATAACGACCGGAATCGTTTTATAATGTTAAATTTTTTTAGTTTTGATTTTAATTTGTTAGAAGATTGATGGCCTCCACCACCATCACAACACCAAGAAATTGCCGAGATTTAAGCTCCGTTTTACAATCACACAAGTAATCGAATTCTCATTTTATAGAAAACCCTAATTTTCTTTCAAAGGAGATTCGTTTCCATGATATACACGTTCTCTTTCTTTTCCTTCAAAAGAATCTTTATTTGTTCTTTCTCTTGAGGTAATGGCAACGACGTCAAGCACAACAAAAGCAAAACCGGACAACCAAAACCTAACCAGAACAAGATCTCTCGGTAGAAAACCAAAGCTACCTTCGTCCGTTTCATCCGAAGATGGGTCGACTGATCAGAAACCGGAGAAGCCTTTGCCAAACTATCTGAAACCAACGATCAGCTCGAGACCCGACCCAGTCAAATTCTCGAAGAAGAACATCAATAGTCTTGATGATAACCAGAAGCTTCTCCGTAGAAGATCCTTTGATCGACCTCCTTCTTCTTTGACTTCTCCTTCTACTTCTTCTTCTCCGCGTATCCAAAAATCGCTCAACGTATCTCCTTCTCGCCCACGAGACAGACCCGCGGTTCCTAGAGAGAAGCCTGTCACAGCTCAACGCTCTTCGTCTTTCCATGGAAGCAGAGGTGTTCCAAGAGGAGGCACTACTGTGAAATCTCCTCCTGTAGCTCCAAAGAAGAGCGGTTTGAGCAGTAGTAGTACTTCTTTGAAGAACAAAAAGGAAGGTTCTGCAAATGTTGCAATGACGAAAGCATCTGATAAAGAGATTCCCCTAGATTCTGCATCTGTGGCGTCTGCTCAAGAGGATGATCAAGAGGAGATTCTCAAGGTTGAGAGTGATGAACAAGTTTCTGATGACATAGAAGAACCAAAAGATGAAAAAGAAACTAAAGAGGTGCAAGTAGAGGCTGTGCAAGCCGATGAATCCGGTGAAGAGAATGAGAGTGCTGGACCAACAACGGTTGCTTCCCCTGTTGTAGAAGAAATCATTGTTGTTGTTGCCAAAGAAGATGAAAAAGAAGAAGAAAAAACCGAAGAGAAGATAGAGGAAACGAAAGAACAAGAGAATAACCAAGATAACAAGGGTGAAGACGAGGAAGAGGTTAAGAAGAAGATTGATGATGAGCATGAGACTTCGGAGAAGGTTGATATTGACGTGAAAGAAGTTGAAAGTGTCAAAGAGACCAAAAAAGAAAAAGAAGAAGAAAAGGAAGTGAAAGAAGAGGAGAAAGAGAAAGTGAAAGAAGAGGAAAAGGAGAAGCAGGTTCAAGAAGAAGAGGTAAAGAAGAAGGAAGTAGTGAAAGGGAAGAAGGAATCTCCATCAGCCTACAATGATGTAATAGCGAGTAAGATGCAACAGAACCCAAGGAAGAACAAGGTTTTGGCTCTTGCTGGAGCCTTTCAAACAGTTATTGACTATGAAACTGCTGCATCTAAGTGATGGATATCACACACAGGCACAACAACAACAACAACAACAACAAACAAAAACAATGTTATCTTAGCTTTTCCATGTTAATTTTTCTTTCTGTCCAATTATCATTTGCCATTGTTATGATTTTTCTCTCGTGAATTGTATGCTTTTCGAGTGAACAGAGTTTTACATGCACCTAATCATATGTTTGAATGGATTGGATGCATCGGTGTATAAGACTGACTAGCTACTTTTACCTCCAAGAGATTATTACTATATATGCAGCAAAACCTAATGGTTTGAAGAAAAGAGGTAGAAAGAAGGAAAATCCCACGTGGAAGAGTGATCAGCATATAGCGGCCGAGTGGGCTCATTGTTTGGTACTCTTCTCTTTTTCAAAATATACATCTTTTGATTAAAAATGGAAAGTTTAATAAATTTATTTTTTTCTAAATTTTTTAATTTAATATTTTATTTAAAAACAACTCAACTAATCATGAAAAAAACTGCAGAATACAAAAAATTATAAAACATCAAATATATTTAAATTTTACATATAAATATGAAAACTAGTTATATTTTAGAAAAAAAAAATATTTACTATATTTAGAAACGGATAAAATATATTATAAATATATTTGATATAAAACTGATCGTTACTAAATTGATTGTTTTTTTTTTGAAAATTTTTGATGCATTAAATTTAAAGGTAACAAGTAACCAAAGTTTTACAATTGTTAGACTAATCTTACAACTGAGAGACTACATATCTTTGGAACAACCATATGAGATATTGCTAGAAATAACAAATCTATTTCTGGAATTTGAAAGCTGTGAGATGATGATGAACGATGTTCATGCCACGATGATCATAAGTGTAGGGATCATTAGAAAGCTTTTTAGTGATCTCTAAGAAGAGGAGCTACGTCCTCTACTTTTCCGTCCTTCCACCTTCGTCCATTCCATTTCTTGGAGTTTGAGCGTAGGTTTTATTATCCTACCTCCTCGGGTCTTTTGGGACGCTTCACCCATCTCAACCATTGACCCCGTGTCTAAGGTAGCACAATTGCTACCAGAAACATTCCTTTCAAACTCATTAAATGAATCCGAGAGAGGAGGGGTATTGGCTGTTACCATAGCAAGAGGAGGAGCAAACATTGGAGGAGGTGTTAATGGTTCTGCCACTACATATGTAGAGGCGAGTGTAGTTACGGTAGGTGCAGCAACAAATGTGGTTGTAGTGTCATTGGCTACTCCAATGGAAGTATGAGTAGGAGCAAAAGCTAAGGGAGAACCATGGGAAGAACCGAGATTGGCAGCTGGAGCGATAACAACTTCCGACGCTGTTACAATAGGTGTTGCAGCCACTTCATTCACTAAAATTGTAGCATCAATGGAGGCATTTGCTAATGAGCAAATCAGATCATTAGACACGGGTTTACTTAGAAAAAGGCACCGGGATTCCCTATGGCCTAAGTTTCCACATCTTTCACATTTAGATGGGATCCAAGAGTATTCAACCGAAACCATAGTGATATTGCCTATTTTGTCACCAGCCGCTATCCTCTGAGGAAATTCTTTATCTAATTCGACTTCCACCATTAGCTTAGCCTCACCCATTTTTGTCAGATCTAACCAAGTTTTATCAGAGAGCATGGGTTCTCCTAATCCTGAGGCTATCCAACTAATTCCCCAAAGAGAGTTTAAACAGCTCGGAATATTTTTTAAAGTCACCCAAATCGGTATTGATGTTATCTCAGGTAATGCTAAGGAAGCCGATGGACTCCAAGGAGCAACAAACATAATGCAACCATCTATATGCCATAGACCTCGCTCTAAAACCCAAGTTCTAGTAGACGCATTCGAAATATGAAACAAATAAGAAGAGTCTCCTAATTTACGGGTAAAAATCTGACAGTTCTTACCCCAAATTCGATTGGTGACAGCGTGGATGAGACCTCCCGATGGCGGAGAACAACGATAAAATTGTCCAATCACATATTCCTTTTGGTTCTCCAACCCATACATCAGAACATGGTCTGGGATTACCACCATTGGAGTGCCATCCTCTAAGTAACATGGTGAGGTAGTGCGATGAAGATTGCAAGACTTGGGATCCATCTTTGCTGCCCAAGAAAACCTTAATTTGCCATCCTCTTTCACTTCAGGCGGGAGTATGTCGGAGTGTCGGAGCCCTTTTTCGGTAAGCTTTACGGTTGAGGGAGGGTCATGAGGAATCGGATCCTTTAGTTCAGGCCCGATGAGCAACGGCTTTAACCACGCCTCAAGCAAAGGGACCAGAGGAGACGGTGGTTCTGCCATGGCTGGAGTCGATGTCGACGGAATGACAGAGTCGATTTCTGGAGCTGTGGGAATAGATTTGACCACTGGACTTCGTGTTTCGCCCATTGGTTGAGAGACGATTAGAGATTGGGATGTAGAATCCAATGGAGCTGCAAGCTGAGCCAGATCGGGATTAGACGTCGCCGGCGTAGTCACGGTGGCCCTTAGGACAGCAGAACCACCGAGAAAAGAAGCAGAAACTGAGTTTTGGTTTGATGCTCCGGATTTGGACTCCATGGAGCTTGAAGAAGACGAGCACGGGTTGGTGATGGCTGGTTGAAGAAGGGCTTGTCGCAGCCGGCGACGATCCGCGACTGCAGAGTCGTCAAAAAATTTCACGATTTGGATTTAGGTTTTCACCTTCAAGAGAAGAATATTAGGGGCGCGTTACATCAAAATGATAAGATTGTTACATCCCTAAATTGATTGTTACATCAAAATGATAAGATTGATAAATTTAACACGGTACTATTTCAGAATCGGCTCTGGATAGGAGTTGAGTTAAGTTTGCCCTTAGCGATTGATCGCTTATCCGTGTTCATCCCAAAATCCAACAATTAGTGACGACATTTGTCGATGAACAAACCCTGCAACATCAATCGTCCAATGACCCTAAAAAAACCGTGCTGAATAATATCCTACCAACTAATTTATCTTACCCACATCAGTTTATGACATAAAATGGTTATGACTTTGACCCAAAAAGAAAAGGAAATGGTTATGTTATGACTTGGAAGGACAAGTGTTTGGTTCATTTCCAATGCCGAAGTTTGTCAAACGCACATGAGAGTTTTTATCAATTTTGACATTTTATTGTAATAATACAAACACAAATGGCAGGACACAAATTTAGTGAAACTGAGTGACACGTGTACGTCATGTCCATAGCCCCTTCTTTCTTTCCTTTTTCTCCCAACAGTTGTCGAAAAGAGAAGAGATCAAATGAGCAATCGCTGTTGTGACAAGAAAACAAAAGAAGAACAAAAAGAAGAGGTTGCACGTCTTGTTTCCTCGACAACATTTATTTTCCCAAGTCCTCAGCAAATTTTTTCTAAAAATTACAAAGTTCTGATATAATTCTGAAATCGATTTTTTTATTTTTGATATAATGTCTTCTAATTTCTCTAATTCTGAAATCCATTTTGATTATATCTACGATGGAATTTTGTTTTTCTGATAAAAAAAATTAGAGTCGGATTTAGATATGACAACACTGAAACAACCATCTTTCTATTATTTTTTTAATTTAAAAAATTATTTTTAAAGTTTTTACATTTTTGTGATAATCTCATACTAAAATTTTATAAAATATATATAGTTATATACTTATATATATATATATATATATATATGATCATGTATATCAACTACATTTTCCTGGAAATAGCCCACATATATAATCATAGATCTAAGCGTTGGAACATTTTCAAATTATTTTCTTAATTAAAAACTATAAAAGGAAATCGACATATAACACAAAGAAAAAGCAACAAGCTAGAACTTGAAAACCTATTACACAATGGATGACATTTGATATTTTTGAGTCAAAAACAAATAAAATCAAAAGTCATTCTCGTGACGACATTTAAATGAAGTGGGCTTCTTCGATGACATTTTTGGCGATAATAAAACGACATTTGATGATTTAGTTTTGGAGAAACCCGCTCTGCATTTCACAATCAAAGAAACAACCTTCAACTTCGAAAAACTAAGTTTCTAAACAACATAAAAACTCTAATTAAAACTTTATTCTCAAATAAAATCAAAGATTCTAACTGAAACAGATAAAACTAAACTCAAACGAAAAATGCATAATGATTCAAAAATGGATCTCGCCAAAAGAATAACAACAAACCTATTTTTTCATGGCTTTCAAAATCTTTTTCGACGCTAAAACATTCGATCTCTGAAAAGTGTCGTCGGATATGAAAGTTTAATTTTAAACCTTCGACACTGAGATAATCGATCTCTGAAAGTTGCCATCGAGGTATGGAAGTTTAACCATAGAATAGTGAAAAACTATGAGAAAGAAAAGAGAAAAGATAATAGATAAAAGCTATAAAAACCGACCATATATAACTATGAGAGAAACAAATAAAAGAAAGTAGATAAAAGCCATAAAAACCGGCTATCGATCGCCAAAAATACCTACATCTACTGATTTAGAGTTTTAAGTCGCGAGAGAAATGGAGTATTTTCGATGAAACACAAACAATGAGTCAAATAGCATCTTTTGAAAATCTCATTTGTTCAAATAACCTTTTTCCTTTCATTTAGTAATTAATACTTTTATAATTTTTTAAATAAGTATTCATGAGTTGATAAAAAGTTTATAATACCACTCTAAAAAACTCTTTGATGTCAAATCAATTAACTATATTTGCACAAAATACTAACTACTCCATCCTAATAATTTGAGTCATTTTTAACGTATTCGTTTTTATCTACCGATCTATTAACTATTTAACTGGTTCCAATTTTTTTTAGCCTCACGGTTTTATAAGAGTTTTTCCGTCCAGATTTAGAAGTTTTTTTTTGGTGTGCCATAAGAGAGTTTAAGTGTGCTTATCCCTAAGTTCTTGGTTACAGTTGTTTATGATATGGAAATCATTTTTGTTCAATAAAATCACTTACTTTTTTCTTAGCAAAAAAAATCAGTTACTTTTACATGCACCATTTTGAGACTTGGGATATTACACCATCCACATACATATGCTCACTTTTCTAGAACAATATCCAAAAACACAATTGACTTGACCTTTCCAAAAAATAAAAATAAATAAATAAATAGAGAATTGTCGATAATGAGGAGATGGAAAAAGGACAACAAACAGATAAGCTTAAAGAAAGGAACAAAACACTAACGCAGTTTGATTACTTTTTCTTCCGTCGATAAAAATATCATTAATTTTTCCGAATTAAAAATAAAAGAAACATTAATTCGCGCGACGAAATTAAAATTATATTTTAGAAAAAAAAAAGTATGAACAAAGGAAAAAAAAAACAAAAAAACATGATTGCATTATTGATCTTCTTCTTCCTGCAGATCTGAGAGTGCAAAACAACTCCGAGATTTGAAAGCTCTGTTCTTAAACGATGGTTTCCTTGTAACAACAACTCCTCTCGTTCCTCTTTCTTCATCGCTCGAAGTTGATTTGTTATCATCAAATCCAGATTTCAGATTTTCATCATCTTCATCGTCGTCTTCTTCGTCTTCGTTTACTGGTAAAAGAGGCATTGATTTAGGGTTTTGCCATGAATAGAAAGATCTTCTTGCTAATTTGTTGCAGATCTGTAATCTTCTTCTCTTATTCAATGGATTCTCTTGTTTCGCTACTTCTTTTACACTCCCAATCTCCCCCAAATTTCCAAACGATTTTGACTTACCTTTGTAGTGATTCGATAACCCTCTCCTGCAAAAATTAGAAATCAAAAACCCTAATTTTATTTAACCCCACAAGTTTTGTTTCACAAGATCCCATTTTTAGTAAGAAATCAACTTACTTGATGGGTAGAGAATCTTCGAGAGAGCTCATTGAAGCCAATCCTCGAAGCCCTAATTCCTTAGATGAAACGTCGTCGTTGTTGTTGTCTTCTTCTTCGCTTTCATCTTCCTCGCTGTCTCCAGGAGTTCCGATCGACGATGAACTCTCCGACGAGTAATCCGCCGTCTGTCCTGACCAGATTCCGCTTCCGGGACGACTCAGAACGCCTCCTTCCTCGTTCGCCGTCTCACCGGAAGACGAGGAAGTCGAAGCCTTGTCCATCGCCGGCAAATCGCTTCCGTATTCAGACACATCGATGGAGAACGTTGGTCCTGGCATCAGTTCCATCACCGTATCTCCAGATCACGGATGAGAAGAAACCAAACCAGGGATTTCTTACCGATTTGGTCGGGGAAATCAAGATTTGATTCTTCACTTCTGGTTTTCTGTCTCATCAATGGCTCAAAGGTCCGGTCCAATCCTCAAATCACAGTAGCAATCGCCATGGCAGACAATAGAGAGAGAAGGGATAAGGTTTTTCTTTTTTTAATTAAAAATTTTGATTGAAGGAAGAAGATAAGGACGATAACTGGATAAAAATATATATCCTTTTCTGAGAGATTAATATATTCGCGTGATTTCGGACATTAACATCTGTAAAATAAGCTTCGTTTCAGTCCTTTCTTCTGACTTATGTATTTTAATATTCAAATTTTAAAAAAAATAATTAAACATTCTTTTTTTTTGCTAAATATAATAATTAAACATTTGGAAATTTTATTTGCAAGGTTAACATTTAAAAATTTATTAACTTGTTGATGAAACCCAAAAGGAAAAAGTAGGCGTTATGTTTTAGTTAAAAATATAAAAATAAGGATTTTTGTTTTAAAAAATACTATTTAATAGTTAGTTAAAAACAATTCAGTTAGTTAATTATGAAAAAATATATAATACAAATTGTCATAAAATAATCATAAATTTAAAATTTACATTTAAAAATCTCTAAAATATTTTATATATTAAAATGGAGGGAATATATTATAAATTTGTAATAATATTTTATTTTTATTAACAGGAGAATCTTAAACCTAAACTCAGACTAATTCTTAAAATTCATAAAAATTCGAATTTTCTTGCTATTAAAAACGTCTATGGATAGCTAATAATGATTGAAATCACAGTGAAAAAACTTGAATTATGCCAACAATAACACTTAAAATGAAATTTTCAACCGCTTAGTTAACTTCGTAATAATATTATGCAGAGACCGCCATCTCTTCTACATTGTGTCATATCATATATTTGTATATTTTTTTTGTCTTGTGGAGTAGAGTATATATTTGTAAATAGGACTGATGATCTATTTTTTCACGAGAACTATTTTATCACATGTCCAAACTAAGACTTCTTTATATATCTCTCTGAAAATAAAGTTTCAAATCTATCTCTTTAATTTGAAAGTTAAAAACCTATATCATCCTAAAAACATAGTTTGAAATTGGAGAACCCACAACATCGATTTTAGTTGGTTTACTATTTTGAAAGTATATATTAACCAATAAAAACAATAGTACGTAAACCAATAACCAAACCATAATTAAAAAAAAAAGAACCAAATCCCCTTATGGATTCAGAAGAATCTGTTTTCTCTCTGTCTCTCAGAATCGACGAGAGCTTATCGCTCTCTTCTCTTTTCTGGGAGACAGTGGATTTGAATCTCGAATAAAATCTAAACCTAGAAACCAGAAACAAAAAACCAACTTCGAATCTATGAGAATCGACGGATTCTCTTCTTCATCATCGTCATCTTCGTTAGCTTCGTGTATAACCTCCAATGGTGCTCTTAAATCCCACTCCACAACTTACGGACACGAGGCATCGTCTTATCCTGTAAGATCGATGGATACGTCGGACAGGGAACAGACAAGAGAGGCAGTGTCTCATCCTGTAAGAACGTCCGATATGTTAGGCAAGGAAGAGAGAAGCTCATCACGTACCACTGAACACTTCTGCGTCTCTGCTCTCTGAAACAAAGGATGTGAAGAGGACGTTTGCTCCTGATCGTAGTGGTGTTTCTAATTATCAATCCAATGTTAGCGATTCCACCTAACAAGGTAAGAACTTCGAGATAGATTTATCGATTAGGAATTCAAGGATGGTCCTGTTTCTGGGGTTTATGATGAATATGTAACTCTTTGTCTGCTGTGTATAATTTAAGAGGTGGAGAAGGTGGAGTACCAAGATTGTTGAATCTCTCGGTAAGATGAAAGTGACTGATGGATATGCCGATCAGGAATCTGGACTACGATTTGAAAGATATTTGGCGACGAGAAGGCATGAATTTGATAGGGAGACTGAATTTGGAATCGGAAATAATTAATCGGCGAGATATGGAGGTGGTTCAAAAGCTGGGTTGAAATAGTTGTTCCGATCAGAAGCTTTGAATTTGATCAGAAGACCGAATATGGAAACGACAAGAATTCTCCGGCGGGTTTTGGCGGAGCATCAGGAGCTGAGGTTGGGGAAGATTTTCCGACAACAAGCCATGAATTGGAACAGAATATCGAATCTGAAACTGGCGAGGATTCACCGACATAATTTGGTGGAAAATCAGGAGTTGGGATGAAGGAAGAGCTTTTGGCGAAATGCCTTGAATTGATCAGGAGATCGAATATGGAATCGGCAAGGGTTCGCGACGGGATTAGGGGAAGATTTTCAGGCGAGAAGCGATGATTTAATTTTGTTTATGATTAGGTTTGGTTGGAATCTAATTTTAATTTGATTTATGACTAGGTTTGGTTGGTTTGTGTTTGGTTTATAAATAATAACCGATAAAATTAAGTTTGTGTGTTCTGAGATTTCGTATTTTCTGTTTGGGAATATATAGTTTTCGATTTTTGTTTTTGGAGAGATATATAAAGAGGTCTTAGTTTGGGTAACATATATAGTGATACAATAGTTCTCGGGAGAAATAGATCATCAATCCAATCCTTGTAAATATGTAAATAAAATATACATATAGTAGAATCTCTATAAATTAATACTCGATAAATTAATAATCACTATAAATTAATAAATTTATCCAGTTTCGAATTGGGCCAATGTAAAAATTGACCAAATTCAATAAGATAATAAGATAATAATTTTTTTTGAAACTCCTATGTAAAATATGGTCCCATTAGTAACATAAATTAATAACGATATAAATTTATATATATATATATATACCTAAAAAATATATTAAAATATTGGTGTTATTTGTTTTTCTTAAATATGAAATATATTTGGAACTCATCTCTAATTTACTTATTAACTTAAATTTTTTTTATTGTTGTATTCTTAATCTCATAAAAAGATTTTGAAAACTTTTATACGCGATAATGATTCTTTCGATGTGATCATTTCCAAATGTATTATAATATCATTTTCAAAATAGTTTATTTATATAATCTTCGTGGAAATTTTTATCTAGATAGTAAAGTATGTCATTAACATTTACTCTATTACAACAACTGAGATTATTCATTATAACTTTAAGTTCTTGCATGTTATTTTCACAAGTGAATTCATTTAAATTCTTTAATATAACATCTTTTGAAGAAAAATTTAGAAAATTATGATCTGAAAACAAATATCTCTATAAATCTTAATATTTTTATAAATTAATAAATTTTCAAAGTCTTAACATTATTAATTTATAGAAATTTTACTGTAATATATTATTATTATTATTATTATTATTATTTATCATACATTATTTCACAACTTTATTATTTATTTCGCGCACACCATATGTTAGTAACTATTTATAGATTAAGATAAGTGTGTAGCAAATAATATTAAAGGTAAACATGGACTGGATATCCTAGGATTTCGGATACAGTAAAACTCCTATAAATTAATAATGTTTGGATTTTGAAAATTTATTAATTTATAGAGTTATTAATTAATCGATAAATTAATTTATTGAGAGATTTTTCTAGTCTCTATTCTATAAAAAATCTTTTATTTAAAATGAAAATTTTTACTTTAAAATTCATACAAATTCTTCTAAAACTTTTTTTATTTATTTTTTTATATATTTTATTACTTACATATTTATCTTATTTCATAAATGTCAATAGTCTACTTGACTATCCGGATGAAAATGATACATACTCTAAAGTTTAAAGTTAGAAGAACTTACGGTTACAATTCTTAACATTGATGATAAAGTTAAAGACATGATAACAATACCCAAAGTAGTTACGCGTAAAGAACAATTATCGCATCTAAAACTCTTACGATTTTTGGATGCAAATCGAGATGAGAACACCATAAGTTTTTGATGCAGTAAAGAAAATTAGAGATTAATTACAACAAGGCTCCAATTTTAAAAATAAACAAACATGAAAATCATATTTTACTAAATTGTTTTAGTATATATGCATAAAATTTATAATTATTAATTTATATTATTATTAGGACCATGTTTTACATAGGAGTTTCAAAAAAATTATTATTTTATTATCTTATCGAATTTAGTTAATTTTTACATTGATCCGACTCGAAACAGAAAAAATTTATTAATTTATGATGATTATTAATTTATAGAGTATTAATTTATGGAGATTCTACTGCATCTAAATTTATATCCGAATCCATTGAATCCGAAAAATAATTACCTGGCTTCAAATTCGTTCGAAAATATAATGTCTGCAGATATTCAGATTTCGTTTGGACTTGTAAGATATATCTAATATAAATAATGATACTGAGCGAAAAATTGAGATTTCAAATTTGATAAGAGAATAAAAATTACTAAAACTAATAACGCCATATCTTAATATAACCATGCTATACAAAAAAAAAAGAAGCATTTTCGTCAAAATCATACCAAAAGTTCACCACTCCTTATTTACAATTTTGCCACCATCAATGCATTCAAATTTGAGTAATTACACGAACTATCTATGAATAAATAACAGTTAGAAAACTAACAAATTTTTTTTTTTTAAATCATAAATATTCTTTAGATTTACCTTAATTACGTAAAATGCCATTGATCGCTAACACTTATCATTTATCGTCGACACTGTTCATCCGCCGCTACCGATACTATTCACCCAAAACCGCCGCCGACACTGTTCATTACCGAATACATAAAATATACTGTGATTGTTAGTAGATAACAAATTGATTAACATGCTAAGTAATATGATATTGCGATAAGTTTATGTTTATCGGGTTAACTCAGTTGTCATATCTTTCAAAATATAAAAATTAAAATTAAAATCGTGAATTCTCTTACAAAGTTAACATGATAACAAGTATAATAAAATATTGTGTCGAATGTTAACATGCCAACAATAATATCTGACATTTGTAACATGATAACAATAATATCAGATGGTTGTTAACACATTACAAGTGACATATATTATTGTCAGCATGTCACAAATGTAAAATATTATTGTTAGCATATTAACATGCGATACAACACGTTATTATAATTGTTATCATATTAATTTTGTAAGAGAATTCACGATCTTAATTTGAATTTTCATATTTTGAATAATATGACAACTGAGTTAATCCGATAAACGTAATCTTATCGCGATATCATATTACTTAGCATGTTAATCAATTTTTATCTACTAAAATTATAGTCTGTTTTATGTATCCGGTGATGAATAGTAGTGGGCGATTTTGGATGAACAGTGTCGGCGGTAGATGAATAGTGTTGGCGACCAATGATATTTAAAATAAATCTAAAAGATATTTATGATTTTTAAGAAGTTGTATTTATTAGTTTTTTAATTTTTATTTTATCACTGTCTATTTTTTAATTTTTCACTTATCCATAGATCATTTTTAAATTCACCCTTCAAATTCTTTGATAAATAAAAAAGACTATGGGTTCATTTTCCTCTAAAATAAAATGAAGACCATACAAAAATATAGGAGTTTATTTCCGGTGGAACCTTCGATTATTTAATATTCATACAAAAATCTATGGAGTGGGTGAGTGGGTCACAACTCAACTAAGATAAAAGGAAAGGAATATTCTTTTTGAATATTTGAACCTTAATTATATACATGTATCAATTCTAATGGGAGATAATTACATCAAAATATGAACTAACCTTTTGTTGCCATAATGTTATTTCTTTCTTTTTTCGGTTTAAAGTGTTAATTCGTTTGTTGCAATTTCCAAATATTTTTGACATTTATAAATCTTACTTGCAATTTTCTTACTCCAAATAATTCTCACTTTGTGGAAGCTTTTTAAGTCCAATGGTTTGACTAAAAATTCATTAATATTTTTACATTAGGAGATATAGAGTTCAAATTCAAAAAAATACAATTAATGCAAATTAAAAAAGGCAACATAAATTTTTTAACATGATGCAAGTATAGCGGTTCGTCATGATTTAACATTTTCGTCATGATTTTGTATGTCAAAATTAAAATTTTCCATTATAAAATCATTTATATAATTATTTTTATAATTTATAATAGTTAATATTTCAGACATTAAAAAAAAAAAAAATTCTCGCTTACAACTAAAGATTTAGAATCTTTTTATAAATGTCAAAAGTTATGCTTAGCATTGACCCTACACAAGTTTGAGATCTATTTATGGTATCATGCCAATATGAGGCATCGTGGCATCCTTCAATATTCATATCTTTATCCTTCTATTTTAAAAAAAAAATTAACGATAATTCCTTTTCTTCTTCTCTTTTTTTTGTCTCTTCATTCAAAACAATAAAGATAAGTCCTCTCCTTTTCCTTCTTAAACAAAATAAAAGAATAAAAAATGTGTTTAAAACAGTGGCCAAATTGGTTATAAAAAAAAAAACAGTGGCCAAAATTTCACCAAGATATGTAGTATATAATGAGTTATATTGTATCGTTGTTGTCATATAGAATGTATATTGTTAGAGAAAAAAAATGTTGTCGAATTTCGAATCTGACTAGTAAATCTTTGGGTGAAAACATAGATTTAAAAGAAAAAAATTAGAAGTGAAAACATAGATTTAAAAGAAAAAAACTAGAAGGAACAAAAACTGAATTCTAGAAGAATTGTTTTTTCTTTTAAGTTTTGTAGAGGAAAGTTTTATCTTTGTTTTCTACTTTTGTGACACAATATAGCTGAACAATATTTTTTTTTGTAATTGGTGAAAAAATCAAAATCCAAAGTGAAACTAATTTTGCTGAAAAAATTACACTATCCGATAAAATTACTCCATGTGTAGCTAGTCAAAGCTTGATGGAGCTTGTTCTTGATCCTTCTTCTCTGATTATGATCGAAGTCTTTTTGTTTGGGTACAGCTACTACATCTTTAGATTTTAATGAAAAGTTGTGGCGGTGTTTTGGATAAGCAGTTTAGTTCTAGTAGCGATGATTCATTTTTTTTTTCCGGTATCTTTCCTCTTTGTATTAGTTATAGTTTCCATAGTATAACATATTGGTTATTTTATTTTGGAATAGTTTGCCGGCATGTTGTCTCCTTTGTTTGAATTTTTGACTCTATTATTTAAGCTTTTGGCTCCGGATAAATTTATATTCTTTTCGGCTTATGTTTGTAATTCTAGATTTTTCAAATTTTAATATAATCCAACCAGATGATAAAAAAAAATAATCAAAACTTTAATAGAAGAGCAAATTGCAATAATGTTATTAGAAACTCTCAAGCAGTACACTGAGTTTTTGACGGCGTGGAATATTTATGTTTAACAACAGTAGCTTATCATAAGATTTGGATAGAAAGGTACATATTTCCAAAAGCATAGAAAAATGAAAACATTTCGTTATTAACAAAAACCAAGATGAAAGATTTAAACGAAAAGGACATTGTGCAAATATTTATGTAATTTACAACTTCACAAGTTGGTAGATCAGTAGAGAGGATGATTAACAAATGATAAAATAACTAAAGGTTATTTAAAAGAAAAAAACGTGGTTAATATTAGTTCAAAGTCATAACTAAAGGTCAAAGCAAGGGGGACCAATGGGATGAGGTTGAGGTCTGGAGAAACAGCATCTAATCTTATCTCTTTCTTTCTTAATTTCTATTTTATAATCTTAACATTTTGCTCTTCTTGGTGGCACAGAATCACCTCAGATGTCCACACCTCTCTCTCTCTTATTATCGTTTCCTTTGATTTTATTTTATATATCTAAAACTTTTTATTTTGGGAATCAAAAGTTTTTCTGTAGTTTTATTATTATTATTATGGGAGAAAAAGAGAAGGTGTATTTGTTTGGTTGGCTAAACTTTATAGAAAGGTTAATTATCATGCTTCCACCCACAATCTCATGTTTTAAATAATACAAATCAAATCATTCAGACGCAAGTTTCTTGGCATTTTCCACACTATATACCACCTTTATATGCTATTTATCTTAAGATTTGATTGAAAATTCATATCTACGTGATGACGAGATTAATCTATAGATCAAAGTCAAACCTAAGAAACATCAATCTCTTCTTCATTTGTAGCATAGAATGGTTATCGTATCGTTTTTTGTTTGTCAATAAGCATACTATGGTTATCCCAAACCCAATAAAACCAATAATAATAAACCAATAAAAAAATTTAAAAAAAAAAAATGGCCTTAGTGTATCGAGCCATATAATGAGGCAAAGTTCCGAAGCTAATATGGTGTTATGGCCTTGTGGCTTGTTGGATTATGAAGTTTTGTCTTTCCGTATCACAGAAGACGTGTTTCTCAAAAGTGAGATCATTTGATCCAATTTTTTTTTTTGGAGTTAGTACAATTTTATTTTTTGGAGTTAGTACAATTAAGTATAATATATTTCTTTATATAAAATCTTCATATATAAAAACGAACGAATGTATTTTTAGATGCATTAACTAATTATGTATAAGAGTTCATGTGACGTCTAAAATCGCATAAGTAGTTTATTACCAAGAGCATCTCTATTGAAAAGTTTTTCATAAATATCTCAAATATTATAAAATAATAAAATAATAATAAAATATTGTGGATTTCTTCAGAAATCCACCCAAAAATTTATCCATAGTGAAAGAAACCCACAATATTTTATTATTTTATTATATTTGAGATATTCCTGAATGACCTCCCAATCAAAATGCCCCAATAGTGTTGAAGTGCTGATAGGTTTATATAGATGACCAAATGCGTTACTATTTCATATTTGGAAAGCAAAAAAGAATTGAAGACTACTTTACTTGCAAAACAATAAAAAAAAGGGGATCACAACCGGGGACGGATGTACTGTTTACAGGGTGGTGGGGGGGGGGAGGGGGGGGGGGAGGGGGGGGGAGGGGGGGGGGGCTAAGTGCACCTGGTGTTTTTTTTATATTTAGTGTAGTTTTTAATTAATTTTTTTGCCCCCACTAAAACTTGTAATCATGCACCCATTGCATTTTGTTGCTGGACCAAACTGAAAAAGAAATAGACTAAAGCCCAAAACATTAAAACTCAAATTAATTCAATCTTAAAATAATGAAAAATCCTCATTACCCCAAACCCATTTATTACGTTTCCTTATTCGATTGAGAAATCTTTATGCTTTTGAAAATTTACCTATAGCCTTTTTAGATTTTGTTCTTTTAGTGTATTTTTGAGATTTTTTGTACACCGATATATTTTCTTTTTAGCGTGAAGTTTGTATTTTATTTTAAGAATATCACAAAATTGGTGATTTTTTATCAATTAAATATAAGAGGTTGGTCGTTATTGTGAGTTGTAATTAGTTTACCTAGATGAAAGGAATGGATTTTTAATGATTGTTAAAAAATAATGATATATATTTTTGTTTTAATCGTAGAAATCGTAAAAAATAAGTTGTTTTCGGTCACTAATGAAACAACAACTATAAAAAAAATTACAACAATAAATAAATGTATGGTATATCGCTGACATATGAAAAATATATATATACGATGTTATTTCGGTTTTAGTATAACATTATTTTTTTTTATTTTAAAACTATTTAATATTTTTATTTGTTCTGCACCAGTCAAAATATTTTATAGATCCGCCCCGATCACAAAAAAATAAAGGAAAAAGAAAACGAAGAAAGAAAAAATGACAAGAAAAGAGTGGCGCATTCGCCACAGGATATAAGCAAATTGGCAACACTACTTACATAACAGAGTTCTACATTGTTTACATCTAAGGAATTTTTTTTGCTTTCATAAGTGGTACCAAAAACTCTTTCTCAAGCAAGTAAAATATGAATAGGCCTTCTTTTTAAATCAAGCATAAAGTTGACTAGTATAATGTTGTGGAGTATAAATTTGGTATAATTCCTTTTTGCAGAGTGTCTATCCACCAATTACGCGGTTGTATTTTAGAACATTATCGAAAACACATTATCAAGATAATATGATTTTTTTATCAAAAACAAAAGATAATATGATTTTTTATTGATTCGAAAAGGAAATCATTATCAAAGTCTACGCATCACATAACACAAAGATCTCACACTCGAACAACCCTAATGACAACACCATGTTGAGGCTCTACAAGCATTTTATGGTTTGGAGAGTGTTGATATTTCAGAGACAGAGTAAAACTAAATTTTGACACAACAAGTGAAAGAAGCACTTTGACTTCCATCATAGCAAAGTTTTTGCCCAAACATATTCTTGGTCCGAGGCCAAATGGGATGTATGACTGAGGGTACTTGCAAGCTCTAGAGATTCCTTCACTGAACCTCTCTGGCTTGAACTCGTTTGCGTCTGGTCCCCAGATCTCGGGGTCTCGGTGTAAGGCAGGAATGAGGGTCCAAATGCACACTCCTTTTGGCACCACGAGACTCCCTAGTCTTATGTCTGTGGACGCTTCTCTTCCTACAGTTGGTGATGGTGGGTATAGTCTCATTGTTTCTTGGATTACCATTGTCACCTATTTTATATTCATGTATATAAACAAGAAAAATGTTAGGTGGAGCGGTTTCTGTCCTTTGTATACGATATTATATATGTCTCAACTTATTCAACTCCCTAACAGATTTAGAAATCAAATATCACGTTTTCTTTGTGATTATAAACTAAAAAAGAAATTTACCGTTTTGAGGTTGGGAAGAGATTCTGCATCGGGGATGCCATTTTTGCAGGAACTCAAGATTTCGTCTCGGATTCGAATCTGCCAAATGGGATTGAGAGCAAGGAGCATAAGGCACCAAGACACAGAGACTGCGGTTGAGTCATGGCCGGCAAGATAGATGCTCTTGCAATTATCCACCACAAAGCGTCTATAGGCCGACTTGTCCCACAAGTTACCATCGCAACTACGCATAGCTCCCTCGAGTATCAACTGCATTAGATCCTTCTTGTGACCTTCCACACATTCCTCTTCCCTCTCCTTCACCGTTTCCCATATCGAAGATTCCAAATCCATCTCAAGCGCATCAATATTCACAACATCACCATGCTTCTTACTCCCAAACACTATATCACTTGCCACCATATATACATACACATATACTCAACTATATTACATTTTTAATATAGATGAATATTTTTTTTGTTGCATTTTAAATATTAACGATGAGACTTACGTGAAGCCATTGAATCTGAAGAGGACGCTGCGTTGAGTGATGGCGATTGTAAGATCCCTAATCATTGAGAATATCGCTTTGCCTTTGGAAAAAGAGCTCCCAAAGCAAGCCCTAGCGATGACGTCAGCCGAGACATCCTTGAGGTCTTCGTCTACTCTTATGTCACATCCCATTTCTCCTCCTCTTTTCACCATCTCTTCCCATTTGCTCAACATTGGCATCGCAGATTCCACGATTAAACCAACCATTCCCTTCTCCCATTCACAACATTAATCATTTAAATCAATATATAAAGATTTTCAATGTAAAAGAGATTGCGCGCAAAATAAAAGCAAGGACCTTGATTTTGTCGTGGGTAAACTCATGGGAGATGATACGACGCTGATGGGCCCAATGAGGCCCATTAGAGGTGATGATGCCACTGCCAAGAATGGGCTTAAGGCGTTCGGTGACGTGAGTGATTCTGCCAAGGTTAAGTGTGTTGGTTTGGCTAAGCTCCTTCACCATTTCCGGGTGGTTTATGTAAAGGTGCTGCTTCAACCCCATCGAGTATGTGTATATCCTCCCTTCATTATTGTTATTATATAAACAATAAATTACTCAGAAATACAGATAAAATAGTTGATGCATGTGTAATAAACCAAAACCAAAACCAAAACCAAAATCGAACTTGGTTCAACTTTTTTCCAAACCCAAATGACAATCATCATGCACAATTTTTTTGTATGGAATTAAATAAAGTTAACATGTACGTGGACCATATTTCTCTAACTAATTTATTGATTTATATATGAAGTGTATATATATATGTGTGTGGTATATGGCAAAGCTGTTTTTCCTTTTATTGATCTCTGTGTTGTTTTGGACCTTTTTTTTACAGTAACGTTCGGTTAATGCAAAAGCTGTCTTTTTGTGTGTGCAAATGAAATCGCATATGACTTCAACCTTTTAATTCGGATGGACCCTACTGTTAAGAACATTAATTTTAATAAATAAAAAAATTATTGAAAATATTCATTTCTTGCAAATTAGCATAACTTTCCTTTTCCTTCAAAGTTATAATTCTTGAATACTTATCTGCAAGTGACGACTTTTTACAAAAGCTGTTCAATGGACTTGCATGCATTGGTTGCGGAAGAAAATGGTTTTTTAATTTTTTTTTTTAAATGCGATGATATAGTTGAAAAATCGAATTCACACAATTAAAACTGAGTTTTTTTTCCGGCCTATAATCTTTCTGGTATCCGAAATCAGATTTTAGATATTTCGATTTAAAAAATAAACTTCTGTCCCAATAGGAAATTGAATTCGGAAAAAAAAACAATTTTCAGTTGTTGATAGAATTATTATGTATGGTTTTGTTTTTTTGTTTTTTTAACTATACTATAGACTATCCGTATATGCATTTGTGTTAAAATAATGATACGAGATTTGAAAAACAAACCGTATTGTTTTCGCCAATGCTCGAAATAGGGAAAGAGAGAAGAAGAATAGTCATGAGAAATGATGTTATCGCCGGAGTAGCGTTTAGCCTCTGACTGAATCCTTTGCATCTCCGACACATTGCCGTTAAATAACGACGGTGGAGGACCTTTCACGCCTTGCTTCTTTAGACTTCTCCGCATCCTCCATTGCTCCGCCACGGCTCTACCGTAAACATGATATCCTACGCCGACGATTCCTACAAAAACTATCCACCAAATTGCATTCACTGCCTCAACAGCCAAATTTTCCATTTTATGTCTTTTATCTTTGAAAAAAAATGTTTTTCTCTATTCAAGATATTTTTTTTTCTTACTCTTCTCTCCTTTGGCCATATATAGTCAACAAGATTCCTTTTAAGCAAATAGGTCCAAAATAGTTATTTTTATTTAAATTATCATTTAATTTCAGGATATCATACCAATTAAAACAATAAATTTCAATAATCATTTTCATTATTTAGTTAAAAATAAGATGTACTGCAGTAGACATGTCAATCAGCTAAGCCCGGCATGCTCCGGTCCATAGCTCGTACGGCCTATTTTTCTCACGGTCCGGCCTGACTTTTTTGTTGGGCTTATATTTTGAAGTCCAATATAATCCGAACATGGCTACTAAATAACCTAGCATCCATCAGTTCTCGTAGGGGTTCTCAAATATTACTAAAAAAGAAATAATATTAAAATACTGTGTGGATATCTCAAAATGATAAGAATCTTTTAATGGAATTCTCATTTGAGAAATTTGAGAAATTCTTGGGTGGGTTTCTCGCTATTTTGAGATTTCCACACATTATTTTAATATTATTTATTTTTTACTAATATTTGAGATAGAAAACCCTTGATTGAGATGTTCTTATATCATCAAACACACTATTAGTATTACTATTATAATAAGATATTACAGAGGAGAAAAAACACTAAAATCATAAACGATGCCACTATATATATTATAAGATCTTATTGTCGAATAACCCTAATGACAACACCATGTTGAGGCTCTACCAGCATTCTAAACACCGGAGAGTGTTGATATGTGGGAGACAAAGTAAAACTAAACCTTGACACAATAAGTGACACAAGAACCTTCAGCTCCATCATACCAAAGTTTTTACCTAAACACAACCTTGTCCCTAAGCCAAATGGGACGAAGGACTGAGGGTATTTGCATGCTTTCGAGACTCCTTCGCTGAACCTCTCTGGCTTGAATTCATTCGCGTCAGCTCCCCATATCTCGGGATCTCTGTGCAATGTAGGGATCAATGTCCAAATGCACACTCCTTTTGGCAGTATGAGGCTTCCGAGTTTTGTATCCGCAAGGGCTTCTCTTGACACGAATGCTGCTGGTGGGTATAGCCTCAACGTTTCTTGGATCACCATTGTCACCTATACATATGTGCAAGAGATGTTAGGTTCTCAAAATGGTCATGAAAACGAAAGCAATTGTAAGTTAGCTTAAATGGGTCAAAGCCTTATTTTTTAGATTTAACATCCGAGTTTCGCCAAAGCGTCCGACTAATCTCGAGGTACACATGCTCCTTGGTAAAGAATTACCCGCAAGGCCACCACAAGTAAACACCGAACCGAATTTTAAGTGACCAAAAGGTCCACGCGCGTGGAATCAAACATGGGTTGTAGCTATAATATTTTGATATATCTACGTATATATATACATGTATCTATAATTAAATATAAGATTTACCGTTTTGAGGTTGGAAATAGAGTCTGCGTCAGGAATACCGTTCTTGCAGAAACGAAAGACTTCATCACGGATCCGAGTTTGCCAGGAAGGATTGAGAGCAAGGAGCATAAGACACCAAGAGACAGCAACCGCAGTGGTCTCATGGCCGGCGAAATAGATGCTCTTGCAATTGTCCACCACGAAACTTCTGTAAGATGATGACTTGTCCTCCAAGCTACCATCACAACTACCCATACCCCCTTCTAGTACCAATTGCATTAGGTCCTTCTTGTGATCTCCTTTGCATTCCCTTTCTCTCTCCTTCACGGTTTCCCATATCAAAGACTCAACATGCTTCTCTAGCTCATCAATCTTCCCGTTCCCATGCTTCTTAGTCCCGAACACAGTATCACTTGCAACACGTAATATTCAAAAACATTACATTCCCTTAACTAAGGTATATAGAGAAATGGTATTGAATCCACTTACGTGAAGCCATTGAGGCTGAAAAGGATGTTGTGGTGAGTGATTGCCTTTTGAAGACATCTAAGCTTAGAGAAGATCTCTTTGCCTTTGGAGAAAGAGCTACCAAAGCAAGCTCTAGAGATGACATCAGCAGAGACAGCTCTTAGGTCTTCGTCCACTCGTATGTCACACACCATGTCTCCTTCTCCTCTTTTAACCATCTCTTCCCATTTGCTAACCATTGGCATCGCAGATTCAACCATCAAACCAACCATTCCCTTGACTTTATCGAGGAAGAACTCCGGGGCGATGATACGGCGTTGATGGGCCCAATGAGGCCCATTAGAGGTGATGACGCCACGGCCGAGAATGGACTTAAGGCGTTTGGTGACGTAAGAGACTTTGCCAAGGTTAAGAGTGTTGGCTTGGTTAAGCTCTTTCACCACCTCAGGGTGGTTCATGTACAAGTGTTGCTTCACCCCCGTCGAGTACGTGTACACCCTCCCTTCATTATCATTTTTATTATTATTATTATTATTATTGTCAATAAATTACTTATACAATATACAGTGCCGTCTCAACTTAAAAAGGGGGGCCATGGCAATATTTTTTTTGTTTTAAGACTTTTTAATAAAAAAAATTGTCTTGAAAATATGGACCCTTACGTCCCTTTAGTAAAAGAAAAATTCGAAAAATTGGCCATTTTTCTATAAATTTTTGCTGAAATTAATAAGGATCCAGGGCCCACCCCCATTGAACCTACCCCTAAAGCGGGGCCTGACAATATACTCCATCCCATCCGTTTCTAAACAAAAGATTTTCTATCATCAAAATAGATTTTTACCTTTTCTATCAATCAATAAATACAATATTCCATTTTATTTTCAATATACTCCCTATCAATCAATTGCACTGGTGATACTGCAATTAGCGATCCACGCATGTTAGCGAAGCGACAACTGTTTTTAAATTTTACAAATTAAATTGAGAATATATTATTACTACGACTAGAAGAACAAAAAATCAAAATGAATCATTGATAAGGAATCATATAATATAAGCTGCTAGCTTTTGATCAAGTAGACCCGATCACACAACCTTATTGGCTGCTCTAAACTAATGAAAAAGACAGCTTTTCATAATTTAAAAATTCTGCGGCATTAGTTGTCAATCCATTTATATGATATATATGTGTGTGTGTGCGTATTAAAAAAAAAAAAATTATATATATATATATATATTAATTAGCTGTCAATCCGTATTATATGTATGAACAAATGCTTGTGTGTATGTATAATAGTGGCTATATATATATATATTTAGTTACATATATGCAATTATAATCCTCGGTAGATTAATACGTTATTCGTTCACTAATTACAAGATTTGGTTTATATACTCAAACGGAAAGAAAACAAAATCTAAAGTATGTTATGAGATTAAAGACCATACCGTATTGTTTTCGCCAATGGTCGAGATAGGGAAAGAGAGAAGAAGTGTAGTCATGAGCAATGATACTATCACCGGATGAGTATTGTTTAGATTTGATCATTGCTTGTGACTGAATTCTCTGCATCTCCGGCACGTTGCCGCGGAACAGCGACGGTGGAGGACCCTTCACACCTTGCATCGCCAGCTTCCTTCGCACCCTCCACTGCTCCGCAATCGCTTTACCGTAAGCACGAAACGCTAAACCCAACACTCCTATAACTAATATCCACCAAATGGTCTTGGCCATCTCTACAATCAAAAACTCCATTTTCTTATCTTTTAAAAAAAAAAGGCTATAGCTTCTGAACTCACGACTTTGATTTTCTAGCTCTTCTTTGGCTATATATAGTCGACCACTTTCCTTTTGACCAAAGAGGTTTAAATATATAATAATAATGATATAATAGATGTATATATATGTATATGTAAAGATGGGAGTACTTTACTTTTGTTGAAATAATTGTAATATTCATAGGTGTAGCCCATGTGTCTATCCATATAGACTTATACATTTAATTCGGCTCTCGGTCCATACACTAACATACATACGCATAGAGTTGGGATGAAGTAGAGAGTACTTTGCTTTTTGAGGCAAATGTTCAAATAATTAATGGTCCGTTATGGATATGTGGTACATATATCTCTAAACACTTACGTACGTGTTATAAACATGAAAAATATGGAATCTCGTGTACTCTATATCCATCTCTCTTGGTCCCTCTTATTGTGTGTCTGTTGTAATTAATGCAGAGGAGTACAATTGTTGTTGTTTTTTTTTGCAAAAGAAAAGAATATAGAAAGTTATAGGATAATGATCGATTTTTTAGGTTTAGATATCTCACGAAAAATTAGAATTTTTTTTTAATTTTATTTTGTTTTATGATTATATCGAATTTAAGAACATGATTTGTATTAAGTAATTCATAACATTATTTTGTGATATTTTACTAACAGAATCACAATTTTTTGTCAACTTTGATACATTTATGGCCAGAACTATTTTTACGTGTGTATAAATTCTATGCTAAATTACAAACCAGTCACCAATTTTAAATCAAACTATTTCGCTTGAATTAGTTCGTTTAGAACAGTCTTAGATGGTCAGATACTAAAGTACGTCGATCTATAAAATAACATGTGGCCATATAGGTGTGTCAAAGTTGACCAAAAATTGTGATTGTCTTAGTAAAATATCAAAAAAAAAAAAAGCAAAAAAATCAAAAAATGATGTTATTAATTAATTACTTAATACAATTATATATATTCTAAACTTAGATATATATAATCATAAAATGAAATTTTGATCTTTTCTGATTAATATTTAATGATTAGTTACGTTTTCTAAACAAAGTAACTAGTTATATTTATAAATAAATTTAAACGTGAACATTGAAAAATAAGTATAGAATACAGTTATTAAATTTGTTTTATGATGATTATTATTGTAATTTCTTCGTATATTATCACTACAAGAAAGAAAACATTTTCGGACGGATGAAATGGTTGAAAATTCGTCGGAAATAGTGATTTCCAACGAATTTTGGACCGAATCGTCCATCGGATCTATCGTCGGAAATCAGAAACCCATCGGAAATCCGTCGAAAATTCGGACGAATTTCCAACCGTTCTCATCCGTCGAAAAAGCCATTGAAATTTTCAACCGCCGTGATCCGTCGGAAATCTGTGGAAAATGAGTTCTCACGGATTTCCGACGGAAATTATTTCCCACGAATTTCCGACGGATTTCCAACGGGTTATAATTTCCACCGATTTTCGACGGAACTATTTTCCTACGAATTTCCAACGGAAATAATGTTTTTCATTTAAAATAATTATATAATAAATTAAATATAATAAATATTAAAAACCAAAAATATATCAAAAATAATAATTTCAATTCAAAACTTTAATACTAAAATATAAAATTGTTTAAACATTTAAAAAAGTAGTTTAGAAAAAGAAAAAAAAAACATAATTTCAAAATAAATACCACCGGAGAAATTAATTTTGCGAGGAAAAATCTTCCAGAAATTTCATCTCCGGCAAAACCCAGTATCTCTGCAATCCAATCCAAACATCACCGTCCAACCCTTTCGGCTTTTCTTTACCGTCGATCCACTTCTGCTTCCAATCGTACATGTGGTCCAAGTACTGTAACGCAGCCATCTTTTCGAATTCCACCCGAATAAGTCTCGTATGTTGAGGTTCCCAAGTGAAATCTTGCTACAAGTTAGAAACAAAAAAACATTATTCATTTCTTTGTTATAATAACTAAATACTTTATTAAAATATATATTTTTGTATCGATTACTGTGAAACAGCGGAACCACGTTTCTTTTTCCTCGGCTGGAAAATCATTCCAAGTCCGATATAGATGACGGAGGAGTCCATACAGCATCTTCAGAAATGACTTGATAATCCTTGGATGAACACCAAACCTACAAAGAAGATAAATAATAGATATTAGGTTAAAAACGAATTATTAAAAATGTAAATATAAATATATAATATTTATAAGTTTTACCAGGACGATGTTCCCTCGCGAAATGGATGGAGTTTTGGGATAAGCTCTCGGCCTGGTTGTTGCATAAGCTCCTCAACCGTCAGCTGTTGACGCGATGCAGAACTCTGTCTCTCGGAAATACGAAATTGGTTCGGAATTGGGATTCCGTCATCGCTCTTCGATGTACATGACGTACGCGAATTTTCCAAACCAAAAACATCACGAAAGTCTCTTATAGACCTGAAAAATAAATCAAAATAAAGTTACTACCAACATAATGTAAATAAATCAAATTAAAAATCAAATTTTATGTAAATTACACAAATTTACATTCATAAAATAAATTACAATCATTTTTTTCTAAAAATATAAATAACTAAAAATACATATAATTTCTAAAAACTTTATTTAAATTAAAATTAAATATTATTTCTATATCTATTTCCTAAAAATGTTTTTACATGTTAATATATTACATAATATATCAAAATTTCATATATAATGCATTTTTATATACAAAAATGTTTTTAATATTCCAAAATCACACTTTTAATATACAAAAATGTGATTAGTATACACAAAACCGTTTTTAAAAATATAAAAAACATTTTTTAATGAATTTGTAAACTAAAACAACAATCCAACACTAAATCATCACAAATCTCACAACTTTATAACCCAAATTCACCATTACCCTATCTAAACCACCTAATCTAACAAAATTACATTCATAAACCTATAATTTATGAAGTTATATATATGAAACAAGCAATTTTATTTAACAAAACACAAAAAATCTTACATATTCTCGAAAGAATATAGAGAGAAGGCGGAGAAAAACCGTTTAGAGAGAGAGAGAGATAGTGAATATCGAGAATGAAGGAGAAAACATCGTGGTTAGTTAATTTATTGAGATTTTTCCACGGATTTCGGACGGGATAAGCCGTTGGAAATTGAATCCCTGGAAAATCCGTTAGAATCCTTAAAATTTACCGCCAAACCAAAATAATTGAAAATATTTTGGCGGTTCCCGAAAAATTTTGGCGGTCAAAATCGAAAATCCGTGGAAAATTTCCGACAGATTTTCCACGGCTTGTTTACTTTGCATGTCTTCTGATTGGCGGTCAAAATCCAAAATTTAAAATCCGTCTGAAATCCGTGGGAAATTTCCAACGGATTTCCCACGGCAATTATTTTGAAACAAAAATATTAAGGTTAGCCAAATTTTCCACGGATTTCCTAGGGTTTACTGGTATAGGGTTAGCCAAATCAATGTAACGATGTGAGCATGCACTATACTTAAAGAACAATATCATCACTCAACTATAACATGTTTAAACTTATGTATGTGTAATGTACAAAACATATATACACAAACGGGAATAACTCTAGTGATATATACTATAACTTAAATTTGAAGTTGCGAAACTCTTATCTAGAAGTTATGACATTCTAAAATGAAAGAAAGTTAAATGTTTATCATATTGCTTGATCAACTATATCTTATATATAACGTACCTTTTAGGATTAACTTTCTGAATATTATGATTGAATTTTGTAACTCTAAACCATATTCCGTCGGAAATCCGTGGGAAAATTTCCTACGAATTTCTTAGGGAATATGGTTTGTGAGCATATTTACTATTTTTTTCTTTCCGATTTCCGACGGATTCAACTTCCCACGGAATTCCGACCGTTTTTTCGACTAATTTCCAACGGTTTTATTGTCTGTCGGAAAATTCCCACCAATTTCTGACGGCTAGAAAGCCATGGAAAATCGGTCAGAAATCCGTCAAAATTCGGTCTGAATTTTTCGACGACTAAAAATCCATCCGAAATACCGTTTGAAATTGTCTTATTTTCTTGTAGTATATGAAAACTTCAAATGGTCACACAATAACAGCTATCACAAAACTGTCAGGCTACATAGTTTTTGTAGATCGCTTTTGTTGTTTGTGCTGGATTATTATGGCTATATATGACTTATTGAATTGATGCATTATATATGCATATCAGATTCAAATACATATAGTTTATTGTATTTTTTTTTTTTGAGGTGATAAGACTTTAGTTATATTTTTTAACAAAAAAAAAGACTTTAATTATGCGTATGCAATTATGCTCATACGTACACGAGATTGCTTCTTTAATTGCAATTTGGAGTATATTATTTGGGTCTTACGAATAATTATGTAAAATTATAGTATGTAACGTGCGACCAGATACAGGGTTACACATTAATTGAAGATACCAAGTAGGGACGGTCCAGCGTCACGTTTTCGGAAAGTACAAACTCAAATTTATGACAAATAACTGTTGGATGACGAACGTGATCGTAATTGCAATTTGTTTTCGCAAAATAATCGTTTGATTTTTTTTTTCACAAAATAATCGTTTGATTGTTTATACTGTATACATAATCAGAAGAGCTGATTCAATGATACTAGGGGACTTGTGCGTTTAATACCCAAAAAAAAAAAAAAATCTTGCGTTTGAAATAATCAAGATCTTAATTTTTTTTTGTCTTTTTGTTCTAGTGAGCTTTCCGGTGTAGTAGTACAGGTACATCGACAGATTTACTAGTGAATTACATGCAATATCTAACATGTAATACACTTAAAATACTTGTAGTTTGTTTAACGGTTCACATAGTTAATAAAATACTTGTGGTCGAGATTGAAGAATAATATGAGAACATTTTTTATTTTTTTGGTCTAATAATATGAGAACATTTAGTTATTTTAAAATCTCTATAACAGTTACAGAATTTAGATTTTGATCTAAGATCTGATCAATAAAAATAAAATATATATAACATAATAAGTTTTGTCTTCGATGTTGCATGCATGATGTAATACTTTTTGTTTATTAAGTGGAGTAACGTGGGAATGATGTAACGAGCCGAGGATGTTGACATTTTTTTGATTTTATTTTTATTTTCAGTGTAACATTTTTTTGTCAACGATTTTTTTGCGAAATAAAATATGATGGAGCAATTGGTGATAAAAATAGGATGATGACTACTGGAACAGTAGAAAACTTCAATTTGTAGTGGAACTAGGTTAGCGGTCCAGTGGTATGGTCGCTATGCTTTAATTACATGATTTTCTTATTTAGGTACAATTTTTGGATACAAGATATCAAGGTCCTAGGTATTTATATAATCTATTCCTTCAAATATTTAGAATTTTAATGAATTGGTTATTAAATCCGAGATATTTTGACCAAGATTTCTGGTATGTTAGTGGGATTAATTCGATCGGAAGAATCAAACACCTCTCTAACATGAGAGTTTTCAGAAATCGAGATTAAACTCGTTTGTTTGATATGAAACCGGAAATTGCTCGTGGTTGGCATGACATCTCCATCCGCAGCAACGTTTATGGCTTAACACATCTGTGTTTTGTGGATGATATTATGGTCTTTTCCGATGGACATAAGCGATCGATGGAGGAAATAATCACAGTGTTGATGGGTTTGCTACTATGTCGGGACTACATATTAGTTTGGAGAAATCAACGGTCTATTTAGTTGGAGTTGTGGAGGCAACAAGAAACCAAATAATAGAGATGTTCCCTTTTGAAATGGGACCTTGCCAGTGCGTTATCTTGGACTTCCGTTATTAACAAAGGGTATGACCACATCGGATTACTCTCCTATTATTGAAAAGATCAAGCAGCGCATATCATCTTGGACATCACGGTTGCTCTCTTATGCGGGTAGACTCCACAATCTCCTCGGTTATTGCAAGTCTCATTGACTTTTGGATGGCGGCATATTGTTTATCAACAAGCTGTTTAAAGGAGATAAAAAAAATAAGCTCAGCGTTTCTTTGGTCGGGGCCTAACTTAAATCCGAAGAAAGCTAAAATCTCATGGGAAGATATCTGTCCCCTAAAATTTAAGGAAGATTAGGATTGAAAAAGCTCAAAGATGTTAATAAAGTAGGTATGCTTAAGTTGATTTGGCGAATTCTCTCTGGTAAAAACTCGCTATGAGTGAATTGGATCAAGGAGTATATGATAAGAGAAGCTTCGTTTTGGTCGATCCGAGCATCCTCTACAGGATTTTGGATGTGGGGAAAAATACTGAAGAATAGAGATGTGGCCCACACATTCGTGAAAGTGGAAGTAAGAGGTGGTAATTCTACCTCCTTTTGGTACGATAATTGGTTTTCTCTTGGACGTTTGATCGACGTTACGGGTTCACGGGGCTTTATTGACTTGGGGATTCTTTCGCAGAGCATGGTTGAATATGCCATGGAATCACACAGATCTCAGAATCATCGGTGGAGGTTTTAAACAGAATCGAAGAAGAGATTGATAAAGTGAGAGGTAACAATAGAAGGTCTGAACTAGACATTGTTCAATGGAGACGTAAGGACGATGTATACAAGTAGCGGTTTACCACTTCACATACATGGAATCTGATAAGGCATTTTAAGCCAGTGCTTCCTTGGCATCGAGGTATATGGTTTCCAAATCACACTCCGAAGTTTGCCTTCACCGCTTGGATTGCAATGTACAATTCGTTGTCTACAAGAGATCGAACGGTGTCATGGGACTCCTCCTACTCACCAGTATGTGCTCTTTGTCTCGACCCTTTGGAATTTAGAACTCATCTCTTTTTTGAATGCCCTTATTTAAGAAAGGTGTGGACAGAACTCGCGCATGGACTTTTAGGTGCGAACTTCACTTCAGATTGGAACAGTTTGGTAACTATCATCACCGATAGCAACCAAGACTATTTACAAACGTTTATCACCCGTTATGTATTTCAAGCAGTTCTTTACCATACTTGGCGAGAAAGGAATGGTAGAAGACATGGGACTCCTCCAACATCATCAGAAGAAAGGCTCACAAAAATGATTGACAAAGGTATTTGAAACCGGTTAACTTCGTTAAGAGCTCAAAGACAATCACGATATGATGATAGACTTCAGCTTTGGTTTTCTTATAGATCCCACATCACCTAATTTATTTTCGGTTTTTATATTCAATCGTCTCTGATTTTTAAACAAAAATATGCACTTGAATATAAAACAGTTTTTTAATTGAATATAATTTAACATTTTTTTTCAAAAAGATAATAATAATAATAATTGATCAAAAGAGTTTTTCGACCAAGGAAACTTTGATGCTAAATGAGATGAGTGTTTGCTTAACCTCTCTTTCTCTTTTCTTTGCAACAATAAATTTGCGTGCCCTTCTACCTTTGTTTGATTAGATCACTTTAACTAAATTGATTCGATTTTGCAATCATACTATAAAAATCTAATTTTTTTCTCTAAATGCGATGATTTGAATTTCAAAAACGAATACAGATTACTCTAGAAACAAAAACATAATTTTAAATGAAAATACGTCATTTTACGTAGAAAACATATCATGTAATGCTATTTTGTTCTGTTTTCCAATATAACACACAATAACATTATATTATACGTATTTAATACAATGACATGTTAAATAGGTGAATAAAACAAAATAACATATATGTATTCTAGATTTTTTTTATGATAGTCTTAATTTAAACTCTAATTCTAAAAACTAAACCTAAATCTTAAATCCTAAATAAAAAATAATTTTTAATCAAACTAAACTCTAAACCTAAAAATTATAATTCTTTTTAATTTTAAAAGAATTAACATATTCTATGTTTTTCTATATGTAATAAAATGTTACATTGGTAAATAAAGCTAAATAGCATTTTACTGTATGTTTTTCTATGCAGAATGACATGTTCTTTTTTAGAACACCTATCCATTTCTTGAGACCATGACATATAAATAAAAAATAGTATACTCACAAAATTAAAGCAACATATAAAAAAAGATCTAAAAATAATAATGGGCACAACAACTTTTTTTTTTTTGATAAAAACACAACAACTTCTTGTTGCTCAAAGGAATGTCAAGATGATGTGAAATGGAAATTTATATTTGGGTCATTGAATTAATTTTAGTTTTTTCTATGTCATATGACCAAATTTCTAATAATAATAATAGGAGCATATAATGAAAATATAAAATATAGAAAATTTAGTGATAATACAAGAGACAAAAGGAAGTTGATGTTCGTGCAATGAACATTGAAAAGAAGAGATCGATTTCTTTCTCTCTACTATGATGTCGACACTCCACCCAATCGTTCTATTTATCTACAAGAGAACAAACAAATTAGAAGTGTATAGATAATTGAGAATTTATTTACCATATATATTTCTACTTTGTCACTAACTGGTTCTCTTTCTTTTTTTGTTTCTTCTTCCATCTGAATTATATATATTAATGACCACTTGTAAAAATTACAAAAGTCGGTGGCTAATGAAAAGAGTCTTGGACACTAAGCCGACGGATCACCAGATTTTCGAAACCTAAGCCGACAGATTATAAAATCTTCAAAAACTAAGCTCTGCAAAAGGAAAACAGATTTTGCAAAACACAATCAAAGTAAAAACCAAATGGGAACGCAGTCCCGAGCATGAAACCAAGAAACCACAACTAACAATCGAGTATAATCAGAAACAACGTCGCCAGAGAGACTATGTAAACCTTGCAGGAAAAATCGCGAAAGCATATCGAAAGGGCTAAGGAACCCGAACACACGATAAACGGCTCTTCTTATGGCGAATAAATCTACCTCACCAAACATAAGTTCCTAGAAAAATAGACCGGCAAGATGGAAGAACCCAGAAAAAACTAGGTTTTCACACAAAACTCCGAAAATGGCGATGCAGGTTGAACCCGACTTGATGACGCCTAGGTAGAATGCTTTAAACAGAAACAAGATCCCGATCAGATCTTTATAGTAGAGACAAAAAGCGAACCCACTCTAACTGGACCATACCAAGCACGAAACCCGAGCAGTACACAATCAAAATCGGGAAGAAACGAAAAGAACCTAAGGCATAATGGTACTCCTACCGGCGACGCTGAACAAACCAGACCCCAAAGGGAGGGCCATTGATCCATACCCAAGAACTACTAACCCACCTAGGCCAAGCTACAGATCCAAAAATCAGTGAGGAGAAGAAACATAAGCTAGATCTCGAAACATACCAACTCAAACTCGATCTTTCCCCATCTCTGGAGAAGATCTCTGGTCAAGACTGGCGACGAACCGAAAAAAGACAGAGGCATGATAACACGATACCAACCGAAACAGGCAAGAGAGCCTAGAACCGAGCATACAAAGGAAGGACCCGAAACCAGCCGAACTGAACACACCGCACCCGACGACAAGGACCGGCTCATCCTCAAGCTTCACCCGAGACCTAGACAAAACCTGAACTTCGATCTACACGCAGCACCGAACCCATATCCGAAACCCAACCCACCAAAAAGAACCTCTGACCGGACCTACAAGCTAAAGACGACAAGAACCGAAAGCATATAGACTATAATACATGGGCTCCGGCGTCAATGCTAAAGGAGCCGCCGGACGCCGGAGCCAAACAAGCAAACGGCGATGAGTGTACTGTAGCGCCAACTGCTTCTAGAGAAAAAAAAAACTAAATTAAGTTTTCTTTTTAATGGTTCTTTCTCTCTTCTTGGAACCGTTTGTTAGGAGATACTTTAATTTGTTATTATTTACAATAAACAAACATAATTTCAAGCAACATTTTCAAAATGTGACAAATGATTCTATGTATGATTCTAATACAATCAATTATATCAATGTCATAATGATCTACAATAAACGGTTCTAAATACGTCATATTTATGATAGACGGTTTTACCTTTAACACACGAAACTACAATGAACCTATGTTGAAGATATCAAATAAATTTGTCTCTATCAATCTGTGATAATTCACATTTTTTTTGAAAATTAAACCACAAACTTAGTATAAAAACAGTACACCTTGATCAATTACTAGACCAAACCAAAGAAAAATTGTGTTTGATGCTAAATGATAATTCTGGGACGTCTCACTGGGACCAAACTTTTAATTTTTCAATTTTTCCTTTTAAATTTGGGAAGAAAACTTTTAACTTTACAATTCTATTAATATAGATACCATTTAGACTTCAACTTTTGTTATCCTTGGTTATTTTAAACTATTATGTTTATTCTATGCTAGCAATACTTGTTTTGCTTGTTTCATTATTTCTACACTGTTTATTTCGTTATCATCATTCAAATTATAGTAAAATATTTACAACATCCCACTTCCTTTTATTATCATCATTCAAATTTTAGTAAAATATTTTCAACATCTCACTTCCTTTGATTATCATCATTCAAATTTTAGTAAAATATTTACAACATCTCACCTTCATTTTTGTAAATATTTTATCAAATTATAGTAAAATATACACTTCCTTTTATTATTGATCTTCTTCTCATATTGTTCTTGTTCAATATAAGGCGAAAGACTATCACTTTAAAAAGGAAGTGATAAAAAAGTGATGGTTATCTAGTGAGGACTTTCTCTGTGAGTCTAGATAAGAGTTATTACCATTTTTATCTCGCAAATTGCAAAATTTGGCATAATGTCTCCTTTTCATAAGATAAATGATCGCTTTAAACGTAACATATAAATTAAAAAAAAAAAATTATAGATAAATTATAACAATAATATCAAAATGAATATTTAAAATTCTTAAAGTTATTTCAAAATATAGCAATATAATGCCAGTCGCAATGACGAAAAATACATAATTGAGATTAAAGATGACGTACCAACATATATATAAAAAAACAGAAGATTTGTCGCTATATATAGATATTATTACCATTTTAGCGAAAAAAATTAATTCTATCTAATTTGTCGCTATTAGTAACAAAAATTATGACGGTGAAAATTTGTCATCATGAACGAAAATCTTATAATCAAAATAATTTGTAGAACGTTAAAAATAAACGGTCGAATTACCAAAAAAATAGGTAATAGAATAATAATGAGACATATAACTATCGCTAATTAATTTAGTACTAAAAATTATGTCGTTAATGGAAACTGCTTAAACATACAATAAATTTTTTAAAAAAAGAAAATTATAGATAAACTATAACAATAATATCAAAGAGATGAATATTTAAAATATTCTTAAAGTTATTTCAAAACCTAGCAACATAATGCAATCATAATGACGAAAAATACATAATCGATATTAAATATGACGTACCAGCTGATATATAACAAAAATATAAAATTTGTCGCTATATATAGTTATTAATTGCCATTTTAGCGACAAAAAAAAATTAGTATCCAATTTGTCGCTATTAGTAACAAAACTTATGACGGTGAAAAATTGTTATCATGAACGAAAATCTTATAATCAAAATAATTCGTAGACCGTTAAGAGTAAATGGGTCGATCGAATTACCGAAAAATAGGTAATAGAATAATGATGAGATATACAACTATCACTAGTTAATTTTAGTACTAAAAATTATGTCGCTAATGGAAACTGCTTAGACATACAATAAAATTTCCAAAACAGAAAATTATAGATAAACTATAACAATAATATCAAAGAGATGAATATTTTAAATTCTTAAAATTATTTCAAAATCTAGCAACATAATGACAGTCACAAAAAAATACATAATCGAAATTAAAGATGACGTACCAACATATATATAAAAAAACATAAGATTTGTAGCTATATATAGATATTAATTGTCATTTAGCGACAAAAGAAATTAATTCTATCTAATTTTTCGTTATTAGTAACAAAACTTATGACGGTGAAAATTTGTCGTCATGAACAAAAATCTTATAATCAAAATAATTTGTAGAACGTTAAAAGTAAACGGGTCAAATTACCAAAAAATAGGTAATAGAATAATAATTAGATATACAACTATCACTAATTAATTTGAGTACCAAAAATTATGTCGGTAATGAAACTGCTTATACATACAATAAAATTTCCAAAAAGAAAATTATAGATAAACTATAACAATAATATAGATGAATATTTAAAATTCTTAAAATTATTTCAAAATCTAGCAACATAATAACAGTCACAATGATGAAAAATACATAATCGGGATTAAATATGACGTACCAACTGATATATAAGAAAAACATAAGATTTATCGCTATATATAGATATTAATTGCCATTTTAGCGGGAAAAAAAAAATAGTATCCAATTTGTCGCTATTAGTAACAAAACTTATGACGGTGAAAATTTGTCATCATGAGCGAAAATCTTATAATCAAAATAATTCGTAGAACATTAAGAGTAAACGGGTCAAATTACCAAAAAAAATAGGTAATAGAATAAAAATTATGTCGTTAATGGAAACTGTTTAGACATACAATAAAATTTTCAAAAAAGAAAATTATAGATAAACTATAACAATAATATCAAAGAGATGAATATTTAAAAATTTTAAAGTTCTTTCAAAATCTAGCAACATAATGATAGTCACAATGACGAAAAATACATAATTGAGATTAAAGATGACGTACCAACAGATATATAAAAAAACATAAGATTTTTTGCTATATATAGATATTAATTGCCATTTTAGCAACAAAAGAAATTAATTCTATCTAATTTGTCGCTATTAGTAATAAAACTTATGATGGTGAAAATTTGTCGTTATGAACGAAAATCTTATAATCAAAATAATTTGTAGAACGTTAAAAGTACACGGTCGAATTACCAAAAAAATAGGTAATAGAATAATAATGAGACATACAACTATAGCTAATTAATTTTAGTATAAAAAATTATGTCGCTAATGGAAACTGTTTAGACATAAAATAAAATTTCCAAAAAAGAAAATTATAGATAAACTATAACAATATAAGAAAAACATAAGATTTGTCGCTATATATAGATATTAATTGCATTTTAGCAATAAAAAAAATAGTATCCAATTTGTCGCTATTAGTAACAAAACTTATGACGGTGAAAATTTGTCTTCATGAGCGAAAATATTGTAATCAAAATAATTCATAGAACGGTAAGAGTAAACGGGTCAAATTACCAAAAAAATAGGTAATTGAATAATGATGAGACATATAACTATCACTAGTTAATGTTAGTACTAAAAATTATATCGCTAATGGAAACTGCTTAGACATACGATAAAATTTCCCAAAAAGAAAATTATAGATAAACTATAACAATAATATCAATGAGATGAATATTTAAAATTCTTAAAGTTATTTCAAAATCTAGCAATATAATGACAGTCACAATGACGAAAAATACATAATCGAGATTAAAGATGACGTACCAACAGATATATTAAAAAAATATAAGATTTGTCGTTATATATAAATATTAATTGCCATTTTAGCGACAACAAAAAAATTAGTAATATCCAATTTGTCGCTATTAGTAATAAAAGTTATGATGGTGAAAATTTGTCGTCATGAGCGAAAATTTTATAATCAAAATAATTTGTAGAACGTTAAAAGTATCCCAAAATTATTTGGTTCATCGAGTGAAAGAATTTCAAACTCAAGTATCCCAAAATTAGTCTCATCTATTGAATCAAATTGATCACCTCCAATATATCACATATGATTGAGATCATTTTTGTAAGCAAAATTTATTCTAGATACAAGAGGAAGATTAGTATGCAAGAATACCAAATATTCCGTTCGTTATGGAGCAATTTTAATTCTGGTTGGAGAATTAAAAAAAAAATTAAGTACTCCAACTTTTTTCACAATATACATATTGCATAACTATGTTTTTTAAATTATAAAATACCAAATATATCCATATGTTTCCACACTATTTATTTATTACGTTTCTAAAAAAATAAGTTTCCATCGTATTTTCAAAACGGAATCGAACGTTTACATCGTGTTTCCTAATTGAAATTTTGAGAAAACGCGTTTCCATAGAATTTCCTCGCGTTTCCGAGAGTTTTCGTATCCGAAACATTTCCAAAACGAAAAATGGATCTCGGACGGATTTTCCATGCAACCTAGCCGCCAAATATCACTCTTTACTATAATATTATTCAGAGAAAAAAAAATAACCAAAATAACCTTCATCCTTACCATAATAGTTACAAGTAGGCTAATGTTTTGATGTAACAAAACCTTCATCCTTACTATAATATTATTCGGAGGCAAAAAAAAAAGAGAAACTGTTTAGAAGCAAAGTATTATGAATTTTGTGGGTATCTATAATCGATTTGCCAATATAAGACGACAAATGTGCATCGATTTATTGCATGTGTCCGAGAAAACAATTGCAAATTTTTGCTAACTGGATTCTATATTTTAGCGATGTCTTCATTGATCATTGAAAAAACAACTTAAAAATCACATCAACCGTGTGAAGATGTCATCCAATGATAATATTTTTATTTTGAGGAAGTGGCTTATAAAAAAAACGATCCCGTGACGCAATTTTATTTATGTGGAATCTTTTAGTAGGTTTAGCAAGTTTATAAAAATAAGCTCAAACTTATTGTTCTTTTGAAAATAGAAAAGTTGTTGTGTTTCTGTACAAAAATGGAAAAATCGACAGTGTCATAAAAAAATATTTTGGGTCTAAAATCTTAATGGTAACATGTAATGGAATTGGTGGAATTTGAGGAATATGTGTAAATTGAGAAAGTAGTGAAGTTTTTAAAGTTATTCTGCTGGATGATTTTGTTTTATATGTGCATGTGATAAAAAAAAAAAAAAAATTTAGCAAAACTTTTAGTTATTATGAAATAATGGTGACTAAATTATATTTTCCTCTAGTTAAATTATGATTTTTACACACAAAAATTTTGTTAAATTTTTGCTAGTTAATTATTCTGTTAGATAATTTTTCAATTATTTTCCTACTTTATCAGTTTTTTTTTATAGAATTTTTGTTTTGATATTCCGCTATAAAAATTCCTTATTCCACTAAATAATTTTTCAGTTATTCAACAAAAAAAAAAAAACATCTACTCATTCCCGTGAGAAGAAGCCCAATTAAAGTATAAGTACCAGTCAAAGCCTTAGGCTTTTGTTTTTCTTTTGTCAATTAAAGCCTTGAGGCTTTTAGCTCATTCAATAGAGTTTTTGACATTTTGTCTTAGAACAAAAAAAACACATGACCGAGAAGCTTTACGTTGGATCTGTTTTCATGTCTATTTTTTTTTTTATGATAAAAATAGTGCGTATGATTGAGACAATAATGCAAAGATTATGAATTCTGACAGGGGTTCCACTAGAAAGCTAAAAAAACTTAGCTTGTTAACCACATAACATATCGTCATATCCGTAGCTTCAACTTAATTTTGCAGTTTTGCACTGATTACGCATTCCATAAATTATTTGCAGAAATAACTTTCTTTCTTAAATTTGGATGAATTGATCCTACTTATAAGTTTTGGTCATATATGTCTCATCGGAAAGGATGCAGTAAACATGTTATTTGATGGTAAAATTGTATTGTTGTTGTTTTTTTTTATAGTAAACTAGATTAGGACCCGCGTAATACGTGGAATTTTAATTATAATTTATTTATAAATGATAAAAAATAAAGTAAAACGTGTCGGTAATCGATTAAATTTAATAAAGATAAAATTTATGAAAATATAAGAAATATATGTTAAATTTTGTTGATGTAAATATTTAGATTTTGATTGTTACTCGCACACTTATTTTAGATGTTGATTAGTAATTTTGTTTCAAACTGAATTTCAACTCCACGTATTTCATCTCGCAATACAACTCATGTATTTCATCCATAATATTAAAACCATATTTTTACTCCATGCATTCCTTGTCAATCAATAATACTCAAAATTTTCATATCAAAATAATATATACATAATGCATTCTATCAAATTTCATTAGTGTTAAACAAATAGTAAGAAAATTAACAAAATATATTAGTAAATAAATTTAAAAGTATTAACAAAAACATTCGTAATCTCATGAATATCAATTTTTTATATGCCGCACTAATACTTTTAGAAATTGAAAATAATTTGTCTTATTTTCCTTTTTTAGTTTTTTATTTAGTATTCCCTTTTAATTTTTTAATAATATGTCTTATTTTATTTTTTTGACTATTATTTCATTTTAGTTACACTACAATTATAAATAATTTTTCTTATTTTTCTTTTTTTAGTCTTTTTGATTTACTATTTCTTTTTAATTTTTTTTAATAACATGTCTTATTTTTTTTAGACTATTATTTCCTTTTAGTTACACTACACTTTTATTTAAGAAATAAATAATGTAGAGAAAGAAAATTTATATTTTTATATTAATATATTGACACGTGTCACAATCTTAATTAAAATTAACACATGTCACGATCTGGTGAGTTACGATTTTGCCTACGTGTCACACTCACGTTGGGCAAAATTTAAAGTAAAATAGCTTTGATCGATTTGTGGAACTCTCGAATTCATGATTTGCTTGAATGATGTATTTTTCTCTTTTCTTTCTCGATTAGTTATGACGTTTTTTCTTTTTTTTTTTGTTTTTAAACGTATTGACATGAAACAAATTTTCCTTTTTTAATGATATTTTTTTTTACAAATTTTCTCTTTTACTTTTTTTAATAACATTTTTTACAAATTTTCCCATTTACCTTTATTTAACGACATTTTTTTTTACAAATTTTTCCAATGATGTATTTTTTTCCCTTCTTTCTCGATTAGTTATGACATTTTCCTTTTTTTTTGTTTTTAAACGTATTGACATGAAACAAATTTTTCCTCTTTTTTAATGATATTTTTTACAAATTTTATCTTTTACCTTTATTTAATGACATTTTTTACAAATTTTTCTTTTACCTTTTTAGTGACATTTTGTTTACAAATTTTCTTTTTTTTTAATGACAATTTTTTTTACAAAAGGGCATTGACTTTTTTTTGTTACGTTATGACATTTTTTTTTGGCGATGATGTATTATATTTTTATATTAATATATTGACACGTGTCACAATCTCAATTAAAATTAACACATTTCACGATCTGGTAAATTACGATTTTACCTACGTGTCACACTCACATTGGGCAAAATTTAAAGTAAAATAGCTTTGATCGATTTGTGGAACTCTCGAATTCTTGATTTGCTTGCATGATGTATTTTTTTTCTTTTCTTTCTCGATTAGTTATGATATTTTTCTTTTTTTTTGTTTTTAAACGTATTGACATGAAACAAATTTTTCTTTTTAATGATATTTTTTTTTTACAAATTTTCTCTTTTACTTTTTTTTAATAACATTTTTAACAAATTTTCCCATTTACCTTTATTTAATGACATTTTTTTCTTTTCTTTCTCAATTAGTTATGACATTTTTTCTTTTTTTGTTTTTAAACGTATTGACATAAAACAAATTTTTTCTCTTTTTTAATGATATTTTTTACAAATTTTCTCTTTTACCTTTTTTTAATGACATTTTTTACAAATTTTTCTTTTACCTTTTTAGCGACATTTTATTTACAAATTTTCCCTTTTTTTAATGACAATTTTTTTTACATAAGGACATTAAATTTTTTTTTGTTACATTAGGACATTTTTTTTTTTGCGATGATGTATTTTTCTTTTAACTTTTAGATAAAAAGAAAATATTATTTAAATTAAAATTAACTTTATATGTTAGTATATTAACACGTGTCATCATCTCAATTAAAATGACACATGTCACGATCTAATGAGTTATAATTTTGAGTGCATTCTCCTTTATATAATAAGTTTTTTTTTTTGCGATGATGTATTTTTCTTTTAACTTTTAGATAAAAAGGAAATATTATTTAAATTAAAATTAACTTTCTATGTTAGTATATTAACACGTGTCATCATCTCAATTAAAATGACACATGTCACGATCTAATGAGTTATAATTTTGAGTGCATTCTCTTTTATATAATAAGATTGTCTAATTGTAGACTTAACATAATATAAACGATAAGTAAGAATATACATGATTAGAATTTTTAAAAAAATCTGCATGTTTATCTTCGATTTAAATTTTTATATGGATTTCAATCTTGGCTTAATCCAATACAACTTTGAAATGATATCAACCCTTCTTAAGTTTGAATTCACACATATACATCTCTATCTCTTCTCTCTTCAATATATTTTAGAGAGAGATCTCTTATCTTTTTGATGTTCCGAGTGTAAATATACATTTTTTTTTCTTCTCTCTTCAATATCTTTCAGAGAGAGATATCTCTTATCTTTTTGATGTTCCAATTTCAATCGAATTTTGGTTCCGGCTAGTCCAAATTTAGTTTGTTCTTATCTTTTCGATCTATTCGTTTTAGTTTGTGTCTTTTTAGATCTTTCGTTTGCTCGTCTCGGTTTTTCCGAATATGGTTGATGAAAATAGTCAAATCCTAGATTGTTCTTTGGAAGATCTTTCTTCTTTCATCGGATTAAGTTCGTTTCTACTTTCAAGGGAGTGTAAGTTCTTCGCTTTTCTTGATTGGGCCTGTAGAGATGCATTAAGCGAATGTTCTCCTTTTGATCGAAGAATTGTGTCGGTCGATTAGCTTCGATTGATTGGAGCATAATCAGAAGAGTTAGAATTTTTTTAGTAGCGAAAGTGTTCTGACGAGTGTTATGTATCTTGTCTATTTGAAGTTTCTCGGATTTCATCATTCCCAATTTATAAGAGGAAGCTTCTCCATTAACTCTTGTAGAAGCTTTGAGGTGGTGCTAGAGATTTGTCGTTGATAATAGAGGAGAGACGGTCATTCACGGAGATGGAGCCACCGACGACGGCGATCTGTTGGCGATGTTCCACTTCTCAATCCTGAGCTTTACACATGTTTTTATTTTAGCATATCGTTATCTCTTTATTGTAAGTAATTAATGATTGGACTCATATTTTAAGATTAGGGTCTATTGAGTTTCTTGTACCACTTATTGCCCAGTTTTTAACGAAATGTTTGCTGGAAAAAAAAAGTTTGAATTCACACTTCCAGGTACATTGGTGTAAAATATTTTCATAGTGAGATACCTAGCAAATGACTTTTGGAAATATAGTATATGATTAACCAATAAATACTATATGATTTTTATAATATAATATAGAAATAATGCCTCTGTTCATGCAATAACGAACTTACTAGTTGAGGATTGGCCCATCCAACTTTTTGGTTTTCTGTAGTTTCACATGGACCAACACAAAATAAACCATTTTTTATAAACTTATACTGAAAAGTTAAACATTAGATTTGGGAATCGTGAACGAATTAACTAAAACTTATCCGGAGTTTAAGGATTTGTGTCCCCATCCAGTTAACACTTCCTCATTATAGTATACGTCACCGTCCATTTTATTTTCGCCTCTTTTATTCTTACTATATATATAGTTATAACGTTTACTATTTTAGTATTTTATATACCCACAATCAGCTAAATAATTGGCCTATAATCACCATTAGTTTCTTAAACTATATATGTGAGAATTTAGAAGTCATGTTACTAACTTTTAACAACTCTAGTCCCTTATATTCATTTTTTTTCTTTTGCGTGAAATAGACACTCAACGATACAATTATTATTATTATTCTCAAATCCTTTTCATTCATAGTAATACCTTTTAGGATTTTTGGTTGATGTGTACTTTCCAACTTCAACAACCAAAAAATTGGCGCGGAACCTAACAAACACAAAGCATGGAGAGTGAAGGTTGACCTCAGACGACCACGTGTAAGTAGGAGAAGCTTCCACATGTCATATATGATGCTGACGTGGATAATGTGGGCCCCGTGACGTTTTAATGTCACATGGGATAACTAGGAGGGACGGGACGAAAGTCGCACACAACAAAAGGTGTTTTAGTGTCTTTTGGCACATTTTCTTTTCTTTTTAAAAGAGTAATTAATTTAGTTTTAATTAATTATCTTTAGTGGATTTGATGATTGGAATATAAATCATACTAATATTAAAAACACATGAGACTAGACGAAATTAGACATAGACCATGTCTTTCCAACTAATTTTGTGCCAATACAGTTGTTGTCCGCTCCATTGAATTATTTAGGACCGGGCTTTATTAGTATTATTTTATATATAAAGTCCGTACTGTTTTTATAATCATTCTTTTTAAACAATACCTCGAATAATCGAACCATAAAAATCTCAAATCATTGTTATAGTACTCCATTTCAAAACCAAAATTACTTTTATCAAACAAAAAAAAAACACATCGTTCTACTAATATACCATTGTTTTGTATAAATTAGTTGTTTTATTTATTTTAATTCTAATTAATAGGAGATAAAATATGAAATGTTATACAATTTTGCATTTAAAAAAAAATACAAAACATCTATTTTTGTGAAACAATTTTTGTTTTTTTTCAAAACATCTAAATCATAAATCATAAGAAACGGAGGGAATACATGATTTATGTCATTTTTATAATTTTTTCCTACTTTAAACGAACATATTTCATAAAAAAAAAAAATAATAAACAGAGTGACTACAAATTAATTCTGCAATCATTTCATTCGTTTTTTCTTTCTTCTACAAATTAATAATAATGATGGATGCAAGAAGTGCTAAAGAGAATTAAAAGCATTGTTAAAATGAGAGCGTGAGGTAGACGCGCCGCCGCCATTTACCTCCGTCACCTTTGTGTTTCTCCATCGCTTAGATTCCACAGAGATCGAAACGTGTTTTTTTCTCTTTTTTTTTTGTTTTTTTCCCGTTTCGTTCTAAGAAGTAGAAGAAAACCAAACGTGGAGAGAGAGAGAGAGAGAGAGAGAGAGAGAGAGAGAGAGAGAGAGAGAGAGAGAGAGAGAGAGAGCCATTAGAATATAAAAATTGAAATTTTACCACTTATGTCTGTCTTTTGGGTGAAGCTAAAAGCACATGCCTCCTCCTTCCTTCCTTCCTTCACCGTAAATTCCCATTTTCCTTTCTCTCTCTCTCTCTCCCAAATGCTCATTTTGACTCTGTTACATTCCACAAGGATTCTTCAGATCTTGTTCACTCTTCTTTCTCCTTCTCTTCTCCCCACTTTTCATTTTTCCGGTGACCGGAGCCGGCAAGGTAAGCTTTTGATCCGATTGGGTGACCCTCACTCTCAATTTGGCGCGCTTTGTTTTCATCAATTTGACTTGCTCATTGGATCTTCTTCTTCTTCTTCTTCATTGTCATTCTCTTACGCATTGTTATCATCCAATTTCCTAAACATTTGGAAACGTTTTCGATCATTCCGTCCCTATTTTTTCTCTACATTGCGATGCGTTTATACGCATTTTCTGAGTTTGAGTTTGAGTCGCTTATCCGATATTATCCGAAAATGTTTAAGAGTTTTTCGTAGTGCAAAGTCTAATATTTTCCAATTCATTTACAGATCAAGATCCTTCTGGAAGGAGATGAGCCATTGTTGAAATCTTAGTCTTTTTGCAGTTTCTCTGTTCACAAAAAAAAAAAAAATGGAAATCTTGAGCAAGTCCTGTGTTCATTCGGTGTACATGATGAAGTAGTGTTTGCTGCATGAAGATAAACTTTTGATAAATGGTGTGTGAGATGGAGACTACTGATCATCAGATTCATGAAGACATGGACGTCGAAGTCCTGTCCTCAATGTGGCCGGATGATGTCGGAACCGAAACCGACAAACAATTTAACGTAGAGAAACCAGCCGGAGACCAAGACATGTTGAAAGAAGTGACAATCACCGAGAAACCGGCGATTGCTGATCTGAAACGTTTATCACAACTCATTGATTCGACTCACCAAGGCTCCTCTCAGCTAACAAATCTAGTGAAACAATGGGAGTATATGCAAGACAACGCGGTTAGGCTCTTAAGAGAAGAGCTTAAGAATCTGAGTAGACAGAGAGTAGAAGCTGAGGCCAAAGAGCTTAAGATAATAGAAGAGCATAACTTTGAGAGCAATGTGCATGAGAACGTTTTGGTTTTGGACGAGACTAGCGATTTGCTACGTAGCTTTAGGCAGAGGAAACCGAACCAAGTGGTTGATAGTGAAAAGATTGAGATCGATGAGGAGTTTGGCACGGTCGAGTATTGGAAGCAGAAGGCTTTGCGTTTGGAGAAAATGCTCGCTGCGAGTACGGAAAGAGAAAGGAGATTGATTGAGAAGTTGAATGAGAGTTTAAAGACTATGGAGAGTCACGCAGCTCCGGTTGAAGAACTGACTCAGAATCTAAGGAGAGCTGAAGGATTCTTGCATTTCATTCTTCAGAATGCTCCCATTGTTATGGGTCATCAGGTTGGTAAAAATCGATCTTTTCTAACAACTCAACTTACCGGTCTGATTCATTGTTTTCTTGGTTGCTTACAGGACAAAGATTTACGCTACTTGTTCATCTACAACAAGTTTCCTAGCTTGAGGGAACAGGTAGAAAACGGTTTTTTAAAAAAAATTCTTGTTGGATTATTGACGATTTACACTTGCAAAAGAGATTGCGTGTTTGAATCACTTTGATATGTCAGGACATTTTGGGGAAAACCGACCTCGAGATTTTCGATGGAGCTGGGGTGAAAGAGTCTCAAGATTTCAAGAAAGAGGTTCTTGAGAAAGGCAAAGCTTCAAAGAGAGAGATTACGTTTGAGACAGAGTTATTTGGAGCAAAGACGTTTCTGATTTATGTGGAGCCTGTGTACAACAAAGCTGGCGAAAAGATCGGTATAAATTACATGGGAATGGAAGTAACTGATCAGGTAAGGAAACGAGAGAAGATGGGAAAACTTAGAGAAGATAATGCAGTGAGAAAGGCAATGGAATCAGAACTGAATAAGACCATTCACATTACTGGTTCGAGCTGCTTCTTTTCTCATCGAGATTTGTCTTTTTAGGTGATCCATTTGAAAACTAAACCGAGTGAGCAATTTTTGTTCTTGTTGTTGCAGAGGAGACAATGAGGGCAAAACAGATGCTTGCGACAATGTCTCATGAGATAAGGTCACCATTGTCAGGAGTGGTGGGAATGGCTGAGATACTTTCTACTACAAAACTTGATCAAGAGCAAAGACAGTTGTTGAATGTCATGATTTCTTCTGGAGATTTGGTGCTTCAGCTTATTAATGACATTCTCGATCTCTCCAAGGTCGAATCAGGTTGAAATCTTATCCACACCTCTCTATCTAACTTCTTTTAGTATTTAGACTAAGCTTCTTTGTCTCAAGCTTTGATCTTGTCGTATGATCAGGCGTAATGAGGTTAGAAGCTACAAAATTTAGGCCTAGGGAGGTGGTGAAACATGTGCTTCAGACAGCCGCAGCATCGCTTAAAAAAGCTCTGACATTAGAAGGAAACATCGCAGACGATGTTCCTATCGAGGTAAACTTCACAAACTTTGTTCAAACCCGCGAGAGTTTATGTTTTGAAGTGTTTTTGTTAATATCAAATGACTACAGGCTGTTGGAGATGTTCTAAGGATTAGGCAGATTCTCACCAACTTGATCAGGTATTTATAATAATCTAATCTTTGTCAAATTTGCCTTATATTGATAATAATTAGGTTCTTCATATCGAATTCGCAGCAATGCTATCAAGTTTACACATACAGGGAAAGTGGGGATCAAACTTGAAGTGATATCAGACCCATTCTTTGGAAATGAAGACATGAATATTAATAAGCCCACTACTCCAAACCGGATCTTGAGCAGCAGCCAAAATGATGGCTCAGATGTGAACGGTGATGGTGAGGAACAAAATGGTGAGCCTGAAACGACGGTCTGGATCTGCTGTGACGTTTATGACACCGGGATTGGAATTCCAGGCAAGTAGTTCTGAATATAAAGCAAGAACCTCCTCATCAACCCAAACAACGTTTTGGTAGTGTTTGGAGTTAAAACGTCCATGTTTTTTTTGGTGTCTGTTCTGCAGAAAGTGCCATACCTTGTCTGTTCAAGAAGTACATGCAAGCGAGCGCTGATCACGCTCGCAAATATGGAGGAACTGGTCTCGGGCTCGCCATTTGTAAACAGCTGGTAAAAACTATTCTTGATTTTCTCAAAGAGTTTAAAAGAAACTAAAGAAGATTGGTTTCTGAGAGAACATCTTTGTTTTGTATATGATAGGTTGAGCTTATGGGTGGTAGACTCACTGTGACAAGCCGAGTCAATGCTGGTTCAACATTCACCTTCATTTTGCCTTACAAAGTTGCCACACCAAATGATCATTCAGATGATCAAGATGAGTTCTCAGACATGGTTGATCATCAGCCCGTCCCACACGACACAACTCATGGATATTTCCAGTTTAAGCCGCTTCTTCGGTCTATGTATTCTAGCGATGGACCTGTCATTGGCCAGAACTTCTTAACTCATAAAGTGATGCAGTCTAGTCCCATTAAGCTCAATGGTTTTGCCAGTCTTCCTTCTACCAACATTGCACAGAGCGAGAGAGATCAGTTTACACCCGAAACAAGCGCTAGTCGTAGTCCTGAATCCGAGTCTTGTAGTAGCTCACAAGCAAGCACTGAAGGTGGACCCTCGGCCATGGAGTCAGAGCCTGCGGTTTCATCTCGTAGGCAAGAGCCAGATCCCAATGAAACATCATCTGAGAGGTGTGAAGAATCGTCTAAACCGGATTCCAAGCCCAAGATTCTGCTTGTGGAAGATAATAGGATCAACATAATGGTGTCACAGTCAATGATGAAGCAACTGGGTCATCCCATTGATATTGCTACCAATGGGGTTGAAGCCATACGTGCGCTGCAGCGCTCTAACTACGATTTAGTACTCATGGTATGAGAACCTTCTGGAGATCCAAAGACTTTACCTTTCTTACTTTAGTGTCTTGTCTTTCACTCTGCAAAAAAATGGTTTTTTTTTAACAGATTGGTTTTTTCACAGGATGTGTGCATGCCGGTTTTGGATGGTCTGAAAGCTACAAGACTGATCCGTTCTTATGAAGAAAGTGGGAATTGGGAGGCTGCAATAGAAGCAGGGGTAGACCTAAACACACCATGTTCAGACACATTGCAGAACAGACAAGTTTGTGTCTGTTCTACAAAGCGGCTGCCTATAGTTGCGGTTAGTTACTTTCATCATTAGGCAATTAGTATACATTGTTGACAACATAAAGCTTGAAAAAACTGACAATAAGTTTATGTTTTTGATTGTGCAGATGACGGCAAATACAATGTCAGAGAGCTCAGAAGAATGTTATGCAAATGGTATGGATTCGTTTATATCGAAACCGGTAACGTTGCAGAAACTGAGAGAGTGCTTGGAACAGTACTTGTGTTGACAAAAAGAGAAAAAAGATTGTTTTGTTCAGTAGATTTTAGTGGTTTGTGTGTTGTATATATAAAATTGTGAAAGGACTGAAGTTTTGGGATTAGTAGTCTCTCTCTCTCTCTGTTTTGGTTTTGCTTACTCTTTAGAGATGTATAGTTTTAAAATTAGATATGTAAATTTGTAGAAACAAGATTTTTTGTTCTTCTTCTTGGACCATTTGTGGACGAAGAAGCACTTTGATGAATAACAACGTAAACACACAAAATTGAAAACCCATAGATATGGAAAATTAAGAACAAAACACATTTAATCTACTTCTCAACAGAGGCTTATGCACTTCCAAGTTTAGGAAAATCACAGAAATTAAAGTAAACAAACGCCTAAAAAAAAGGACGAATTGTAACAAAGAAACCGAGAGATGCAATACAAGGACGCTCAATGGAGAGGAAAACCGGTTTACCTGAACCGAAGCCGCATAGAAGGTTTTTGGCAGACGGTGGCGGTAAACGTGTACGGCCAAATAAACAGAGCAAAACTTGTTAAGAGAGCGCCAATGTTTTACCGGCGAAGCTACGGATCCGAAACCCGACCTTGGCTGGATCCGGACCCGGACATCATTTGAGCGTCACTTGATTAGGCCTCATCTCATGGGTCTTATAAAGGCCCAATGCTGTTTTTTTTTTCAATCTAGATTTCGGTTCATTTTCAATTTGGATTTCTCGGTTATTCAAATTTTTGGTTTATAGATATATTATGAACGGTTTGATATAATTTTGGTTTCGATTTAGATTCAAGTTTTAGTCAACATTAATTATCAAAGAAACTTACGTGTTAATTCGGTTTTCTCCCTTTTTTCGGTTAGTTTCGAAGCTGTGTTTTTCTATTTTAACTGTTTTGTTCATTAATTACGGATTCTTATTATTTAGACTTATTTTCTAATTGTTTGAATTCAACCATTTGATATAGAGATATAAAATTTCATATGTTTTTCTTCGTCCGATTAAGCATCATCCAACCTTGTACTCTTTATCTTTAGATATTGTATAATTTATACACAGGTAAGGAATGTATAGACTACTAGACTGAGACATGTTCACTAATTATATATCCCACAAAGAATCAAAATAAAAAAAAATAAAAGAAAGACGAAGCAAGATATGATTCTTGTATGTCTAACAAAGTCATATAAACAGATCGATAGTTATAAAATATATATATAAACAGATCGATACATCATACATCAATACAAACATAAATATATTCGTATCTTAAGTTTGGTATATAACCAGATCTCGAATAATTTCATGACTTTTGTTGTATGAATAAATATATATATATTCTCCGGCTTGATAGTAAATCTATCAACCTCTCCCACATAAGTGGAAGCGAATCTCTCCGGCAAGCACAAATCAATATCTCCTATCTATCCATTTATGGGTTACGTACACAAATCGCTTTCACGTCCACATGTTAGAACTATCAATATCATTATATGTATATATGTGCATATTCTTTCAATATATATCATATATGTATATATATATCATCACACATATATGTTTATGCTTCACGTGATGGAGTCGTGATCCACAAGAGATGACCCTTTGGCTTAACCAACAGACTAATCAGTGAAAGGAGAGAGTAACTAATTCAGATGCTTTGTGGTGGTGGAAAATAGAATATTTTATACAATAGTTGTGTCTTTTATGCATACAATCTAAGTGGATTATTTGCACATGATTTCCAATTTAGAAGAATCTATGTTTTTCTTTAAAAATATCTTGCTTTTCTAATTTTTAATTTAAGTAAATTGTGAGGAAATTTTTTATGGTCCGATTGGTAACTATCGTTTTGTTTATGTGTTTATGAGCTTTTCGGCAGTTAGAAACAATGCGATTAAAAAAGAGAGGTTAATTAGAAACACTACAAAATATTGGTTATGGAGAAAGCGGTTTATTTAAGGTTCAATACTATGATATTTAGATTAGCTTTTTATTAGATGATAATATTTTGAATAGATTATCTGTGTACGCATAAGTAAACCGGTTGAAAAATCAAAAATACATGTTAAATATTTAAGTAACGTATGTATGCATGCCAATGTACATATAGATATGCATGAATATGTTTTAATGGGTCCAAGGTTTTGAAAGTGCATGGTTACCTTACTCGTCTAATATCATATAAGGGAGAAAGATCCGCAAGTTGACAATCTCTTGTCAAGTTGTCATGTCTCCTCCAACTCCATCAAATTATTCTCATTCATGTATTATAGCACAACTCAAATTAAAGCTTTGAAACATGTACACAGCTTAAAATTAGATTTGATTTTTGCTCAATATATCAATTGATATTGTAGTAATCTGATATTGCTTATGATTTATTAAAACAATTCGGTAATAGAAAAAAAAACTCAACATTTAATACATTAGTATATAGAATTAAGGAATAACAGAAGCAGGGGGATCCCTAACTTCACCGAGACTGTCTTTATACATGTAGAAATATTAGTAATCACAAGTCAAAACTAATACTATTATACTGAGGTGGTGATTTTTCTATTTATTAGAAAATGAATCTGTTTGCTTAATTATATCTGAAGTTATATTAATATTATTAATTTAATTTGTGTTGTAATTAATTACATTTATAATTGCACATGTATAGTTATAAGTTTAGATAAAAATGCATGATTATAGTTAGAAACTTAAATATGATCAATCCATATGCGATTAATTACATTTATAATTGCACATGTATAGTTATAAGCTTAGATAAAAATGCATGATTATAGTTAGAAACTTAAAAATGACCAATCCATATATCGCATATTTTCAATATTTGTGTGTATATTGTATGTTGTGGACAAAAAAAAATTATAATGACGGAGATGTGTGTGTATTTAATGGGTTTGATGACAAACAAACTTCAAGATAATAAGAAGTTTCGTGAAAATTTATGAGATAAACACTCAACATTTTGGATATTACAACACATAATGGATATAACGAAGCATTACCTATAAATATGTTCAAGAAAAAAATTACATAAACCAGGGATTTCACGGTCGGCCCTTCGATAAGGCTATTAAAGCATGATCTTTAATCTTTTGTAAAATTTTATAAATACTCATTTATTCTTTCACAAAAACATATACAACAATTTTGCTAAAAAAAAAATATTTAGTCCACTTTTTTTTTTTTTGAAACTAAAACCTATTTCCTCGGAATTTTCGACCGATTTAGATCACTTTCTCAGTCTATTTTGACTCTTCATTTCCGATCGTTCGTTGACTTTCTTTTCATAAATATTTTGTTTTTCCTTTATTTCATCTTCAAATTTTTCTATTCATACTTTTGAATACACCGCAACGCAAATCCAAAAAATCAAAAAGAATGCATAAATACGTGAGAATCCATAATCTTCTTTTGTTCTCACTTAATTCATTGTTATTATTTTATTTCTGTCCATCATAGGGTTTAGTATAGTTTATGCATTTATCCATTACGTTTAAAGATAACAGTACGGAGAGGCTAAATGTAGATATAAATTAACATAAATATTTCGATATTAAGCCTAAGGATTTTGGGACTTGACTAATGCTTAAACAAAATGAAATATTCCCTTCCAACTATGGATAAAATCTATAGTTTGTTGTTGTGGAATATTAAAAAGTAAACCCATATATAAATTACTGTTAGCGGCAAATCATATCCAAATAGCATCATTAAAAGACACATATACCCCTGGCTCAGCGTAATTACAAATGGCCATGTGAATTTGGTGCTGCCGTTGCCCCCAACCTCTGACTTGACGTGAAATTCATGGGCCCGAATAAAACACACACCTGGCCCAATTTTATATTCCGAAATCCAAATAATTAAATAATGTATGATTTTTTTTTTTTTAACGCCAATATGAGATTCATTTTATCAAATTAGTATTCTAGTTACATTTACATATATTTTATTATATATGCAGAATTTTAACTTTAATGTATAGCTTATTTTCTAGTTCATCTAAAGCCAAGAACTAATATAAAAATGATCTTTACTCAACGTAGTAATTTTTTAAAAGTATATTAATTAAAACAAAAAAATAAACCACACTATTGTTTCGTATTAACTGTTATTGTATTTTTTTGTTTTGTTAAAATATTGTTTTGTAATGTTGGTAATGGAAAGTTGATGTGAAGTGCTATATGAAATTTCAGTTGATGTTGTTCAGTGGTGAACTCTCAATATAATTTGCATCTAACTGTAAATCAACTCAATCATTTTAGAGCTGGAATTCCCACCGAAAAATCAGTGTAAAATCAGGAATGATAGAGACAGTGTATAACACAAAAAAGTTAGTGTATAACACAAAAAAAGTTAGTATGTAACAGGGGTAAATCTCAGCCAAAAGTATTTGCTTTATTAGAAATCGCTTAAACAATCTTACAAGACTTGTTTAATCAGAATTACACGACATCACACTGTGATTCGACACTGACCAATTCATAATCTATCCAGAGTTAACACACAGCAACAACTGTGTAACACTCGTTTATCACTCACCAAAAACTCTAACTCTCTCTTTAGTTTCTTGATCGATTCTCTCTGAACAGCTAAGCCTATCATTGGTCTAACCTCCTATATATATTAGCCAATTTCTGCAAGTTGTTAATATTCGGTTTCCAAGATTTGATTGCTCCAAATCTTCTCCTCGTATTTTGCCAAATCTTCTCTCCGTATATTTACTTGATACACACGTCCAAGCTGCTAGCTGCGCTTCTATTGGTCCACGTCACCTCTCTTTTATTCAATCTTCCAACGTAATTTTCTCTTTATATCATACTGAATCTCCACATCATCATCTATTTGCTCAATTCTTTACATGCACTTTTTTCTTTGTGTCACACAACTTTTTCTTTGTGTAACACTGAAACTCTGTTGTTTAACCTCCAAACCTTGGAGCTTACAACCCGGTCCTATCAATCTTTCAGAAACCATTTACAAGACAAGTAAATATTGCGCGATCCATTTTTGCATCCCTTAGACATCATATGAATTCTAAATTCTAATACACCCACTAGTTCATTAGCTAGCAAACTAGATTTCAAAATTTACATTATTGCATTTATATGGGTCCTTGGTAGATCGATCGGTCAGTCCCATTACAAATTTTATTGGTTTTCTAGATATACCATACTATCATTCAAGAGAATGGCCCATGGTAAAAGTCATTATGTTATCTCTATTTATCATAGTTGTCTCTTGCCACCAAATTTTGTAGTTATCTCGATAAGTAACTTTTTTGCCACGACGACACAACAACAACGACAAAAAAATATTACAAATTGAGGTCACATAATAGATAGTACACTGTGTACCCAAAAAAAAGAAAAAAAAAAAAACAAATTAAGGTTTATATCTAAATGCAAAAACACATTATTTAAAAATCTTCGAACCTGGTGCATGATCAAAGCAACGTAACGTATCATGGAGATTCCGTGACCCACTTACCTTTGAAAAAATGTTTTATAATAAATAAATTATTTATATAAAAAAAAAAAACAGAAATGACATTATGTGAAATATTTACATCTCTCTCTCTTTCTCTGCCAGTACTATAAATAAAACTGTAAACCACTCCCAAACATATCAAACTAGCTTCACAAGTAAAACTCAAAAACATAAAAAAATAAAGTAGACTTTCCCAATTTTCAAGCTTCCTTGAACAATTCCAAGAAGAAGAAAAAAAAAACAATGAGGGAATATCCAAGCATAAGAGGAAACACAGATCAGAAGATGTCGTCAACAATGGTGGAATCAAGCATAAAGCCAACTGCGTTTTCTCATCCATGGCGTTCACCGGTTCCTTACCTATTCGGTGGTTTAGCCGCCATGCTTTGCCTCATCGCTTTTGCTCTATTGTTGCTCGCCTGCTCCTACTGGAAGCTCTCACGGCGGACAGAGGGCGGCGACGTCGATGGAGACGGCGAGAAACAGACGGAGTCCGGTGAGAAAGTGGTGGCTAAGATTTTCGAGGAGAAGATTCTTGTGATCATGGCTGGACAAAACAAACCCACTTTCTTGGCCACTCCGGTCGTAGCCAAGACTACCGTGACAAGAATCGACAGCGTAATCAGTGGCGGGATTGTTGTAAATCCGGAGAAGAAAGAAGGGCAAAATGGGAAATCTACAGAAACAGAAGGGTCGTCGTCGTCTTCTGACGAAGAAAACGAGTGAGCTCTGTTCTCAAGAGTGTTTTTTTGTTGGTTTGTTTTGTCCTCTGTTTTTTTTTTGTCGTTTTTTTTGTTGGAATCAGTTTTCCTCTGTTTTTATCGACTTTGAAGAAAACCTCCATTAGAGTACTAAGTGTGAACAAATAGTTTCGGGTTTCTCTGTATATATGTGGCATAGATTAAACTATTTTGCCGTAAGCTAATTTCAAGCTATCACTATTTTGATCATTAAAATTTTCCTAATTTAATCATATGCACAAGAAAAATAAAGAGAAAATCCAAATCAAGGCGACATTGCCCAATGGTGTTGTTCAAGTGCTAGAAAGACTCTTCTTATGGGTCAAAACCCCATTATCAAAATAATGTTAAAATGGTGTCATGTTTTAGATTTATTTGGCTAGTCGAAATAGTCATTTTCCATCTGACCAGTTGAAATAGTATCATGTCCTAAATTCATCCGAATTCGTAACACTGGATTAATATGGACTTCCGATAATATACTCTACATACTACCCAAAAAAAGAAAAAAAAAAAACCAAAATCCACGTTTTCTTTAAATTTTAGAAATTTTCTTATTTTCAAGTAAACCAAGTTTAAGGAAAGTACGAGAGCAAGTACGATCTCATACGATCGTTTTGGTCGTAACTCAAAAACTATTTATTGATGACTCGGAGTCCCATGGTTTCTGCTGCCGGCATGTTTTTATCCGTTGGCGGAAAAGCGCACTGCCACTGAGAAAGAGACGATGACGTCATAATAAAATGGACACGTGTCAGTACATGGACTGAGTCGATTGGTTTCGAAGAGAGGGCAAAAGTGTCCATCAGTTATTGTCGGAACAGTTGTATTGTATGATGAGTTAGCTTTTAGCTCTATTTTGTTGCAAACCTGACGCGGCGATGCGATTCTGCTAAACCACATTTAATCAACTTTTCAGTAATGAATAGAGAGAGCTCCACATTTTTCATGATATGATTCGGACGGTTTCAATCTTTTTATTTTCTTTTCTTTTTTCGGATTTTTTTTTTAATAATTTGAACAAGATCCTTTTTTAGGGAAATATTTTTTATTTTTAATTAGTATTTACATATCTATGGACTCAAAAAATTGGTTACGGCAAGGTACTCATTTGAATTTGGAACCTCTGTACTTACTTCATATACATTAATTTTGGAAAATTATACATATATAAACTAAATAATTATGAGGTAAACTTAAAAAAAAAAAATTGTAAACTTTAATTATTTGTTGATGGAAAAGAAAGATGATGTTATGAAAGCATTGAGTTTTTTTATATTAAAAAAAAAAAACCATTGAGTTTATTGATGGTTGTGCGGTTGTGCCACTTTCGCCATGTCGTGAAATTAGTACTGGGCTAAAATGGGCCGATTAGTGAACAGCCAAATATGCATGCACAATATATTAGTATTACAGAAAGAAGCCTATGTAACTAGAATCAATTGGCCCAATAAAGGCCCATTATTGACCTACCTACCCACCGGCCATTAACTTTATCCACACACCTTTGTCACATTATCGACTCCATTTAAAGGTTGCTTCTCGTGGTGGTCCTAAAACTCGAAGTAGAAAGCATCAACCCCTACTTCTTCACAATTATTCAACCTTTTTTTCTTCCATTATAATTTTGCCAAAAAGACCATTATGTATGAAAGTTTATATAAATCGTCTTTTAAAAAAAATCATTGTCAAATTTGCTACGCATTATTGCTAAAATAAAACACCTGTTGCCAAATGTCGACAGTCCAGAAATATGAATACAAGTAGATAAACGAATTTTTAATTATAAAAAAGACAAAAACTTAATTTGTGCATACTCAAAAATTTCATGCCAAGTTTTTCACCTCAATGAATTATGTTGTTTGGCTAAGATTTAACCACGTGTCTAATTTTGATTTGATCTAGATGGATACTCATAGGGCCCACATGGATAGACTCATTGACACGCTCATGTGAAGCCATAGCACCCACCAACCACAAAGACAGAGTGAGAAATAGTGAGAGAAGAGAGAGAGAGAGAGAGAGAGAGAAATGGCGTCAAAGCTCTGTGACTCGTGCAAATCGGCGACGGCGGCGTTGTACTGCCGTCCAGACGCGGCGTTTCTATGTCTGAGCTGTGACTCGAAGGTCCACGCGGCGAACAAGCTTGCGTCGAGACACGCGCGCGTGTGGGTTTGCGAAGTGTGTGAACAAGCACCAGCTCACGTCACGTGCAAGGCAGACGCGGCTGCTCTATGCGTCACGTGCGACCGAGACATCCACTCTGCTAACCCCTTGGCTCGCCGTCACGAGCGAGTCCCCGTCACCCCTTTCTACGATCCCGTCTCCGGCGCCGACGGTTCCGTCAAACACACCGCCGTTAATTTCCTCGACGACTGCTACTTCTCCGATCTAGACGGAAACGGTAGCCGCGAAGAAGAGGAGGAAGCGGCATCGTGGCTGCTTCCGAATCCGAAGGCGACGGCGCTAGCTGCTGCAGCTGAAGCGGTGCCGGGAGATAGCCCGGAGATGAACACGGGTCAACAATACCTGTTCTCGGATCCGGATCCGTATCTTGATCTGGATTACGGGACTGTAGATCCGAAGGTGGAATCTCAGGAGCAGAACAGCTCCGGCACCGACGGTGTTGTTCCGGTGGAGAATCGGACGGTTAGGGTTTCGACGGTGAATGAAAACTGCTACGAGTTGGATTTCACCGGAGGATCTAAAGGCTTCACTTATGGTTACAACTGTATCAGCAACAGCGTAAGCTCCTTGATTAATTAATTAATTCTCTAATCAAAGTGATTAATTTAATTGATTCTGTTGAAAAAACAAGACAACTAACTGAAAAGAACCAATTTTTTTATCCAAGTTACATATTTTTTAACCGAAGAAAAAAGTTCAAATCTTTTTTGCGGTTACGACTTTTAACGACATTTTAATTAATAATATAATCGGACTAATGATTGGCTGATGGAGTTTAGTGTTGTTATAGACGAGCAAAACATGTGTTAATTAATCTTGTTTATATATATCACCTTACTATGTATGCACTTGTAAACTTTAGCATTTGTCACTTTGTAGCAATTTTAATGTCAAGTTAAAGACTTGATTCTGATTTTACGGGCGTTATTGCAGGTATCATCATCGTCGTTGGAAGTGGGAGTGGTGCCTGATGGAGGCTCTGTGGCTGACGTTTCGTACCCTTACTGTGGTCCTGCGACCAGTGGAACCGATCCGGGAACTCAGCGGGCGGTTCCGCTGACTTCAGCGGAGAGAGAGGCGAGGGTAATGAGGTACAGGGAGAAGAGGAAGAACAGGAAGTTTGAGAAGACGATAAGGTATGCTTCACGGAAAGCGTATGCGGAAATGAGACCGAGAATCAAGGGACGGTTTGCGAAACGGACGGATACCGGCGAGAGCAACGACGTGGTTGGTCATGGCGGTATCTTTAGCGGGTTTGGACTTGTACCTACATTTTAGAGATTGAGAGAGAGAGAGAGAGGTAGACTCTAAAATGGGAGGCTTGTTTGGTGTTGTTTAGTAATAAGCTTTTAACGAACGTTTTTTTCTTTAAGAGTTGTTTGTATTTGTTGATGAGTTTTAGTTGCTATGGTGGAAGAGAGGAGGAGAAGAGAGTGGGTGGTGTTTATATGTAATTTGTTTGTATATATCATGTGATTTTGAATATGTTTTGTGTATGTAATGTGCAATGCATCAAGGACGTTTTCAGTACCCAACTCATCAGATTTTCTAATAATAGACTTAAAGCGTAACTGGTCGAATGAGAGTGTAAATGTTTTCAATGAGAATCAATTTCTCAAATTCAAGGGACCCTGTTTGCGTTTTGTCCCCAAATTTTATACCACTAGCTACTTGATTTACATAGTAAAAATTGTGCCTAAGTTGTGATCTCAGCGAAGTAAAACTCATGATTGGATTCAGTACACTGACCATTTAGAAGCAACTTACAAAATTTACAAGTTGTACACGGCAAAAGAAAAATTACAGTATTGGAGTTTAAACATCAAAAAATTTACAAGCAAAGAAAATAAACTTACATCAACGACACAAATCAGTCGAGGAAAAATCTCGGGACACTTATAGTTTCAAAGAAAATGTAGACGAGACATTCATTTATCAAAAGATCATTCTGAAGTCAGTATTGGCTTCTTAGTTAGCGATAGAGTGAACGCTACTTGACTTGCTTGTGGCGGAGTCGCTGTGAACTGCGATTGGCTTTCGATTCTTTTTTTCGCCTGTTGATCCGCTCTGTTCCGAGGAAGTGGCGTGTGTTGCTGCAATCTTTTGCTTCTGATTGGCAATGCTACGGTCCAAGTCGTTGTGTACTGTGATCTGTTCTTGACCAGGTTGCTTGGCTGAGCTCTTGGCCTCCGAGCCACTGCGAATTGCGATTGGCATTTGATTCTTTTGGCTTGCTGAACCACTCTGTTCCGAAGAAACGCTTCGTCCTGCTGCTGCTGTAATCGCAATTGGCTTTTTGGTCAGGCTGATGGGACCTGAGTCGTTGCTTCTAGCTGCGATTGGCTTTTGGTTCAGGTTTTCACTTTCAGCGTTGCGGTCCAAGTCGCTGTGGGCTGCGGTATGGTCTTGATTGGTTTCTTTGGCTGAGATTTTGTGGTCTGAGTCATTTCTAACTGCGGTTTTCCCTTGATTGGCTTCCTGGGATGAGTTTGCATGGGTTGAGGATATCCGAGAAGCTTTGTTGTTAGCACTTTTGCTCTCCAGAAAACGTACGACCACACATGTGATGTTGTCTGCACTTCCTCTCCGTATTGCTTCTCCTACAAGTTTCTTGGTGGACTCCTCTGGATCTTCGACCTCTTTCACCACTGCAACCGCTTCCTGCAACACCATAGAGATCTCAATCATTAAAGAAACTTTCGGTTAATATCGGAAAAGGTAATGGGAATTGAAGTTTGTACGTCATTCGTATAAGACGAAGAACTTAATTCACAAACCTCATTGGAGAAAACATCCCAAAGCCCATCGCTGGCAAGGATCAGAAACTCAAGAGAATCATCAATCTTCTCTTCCTGCAGTTGAAGACATGACCCTTAAACACAAGTAGAAGTATAGGGTAGACAAAAGTTTATATGCAAGTGAAGAAGATATATACCTGAATTTCTGGATCAGCAACAACATACTGTTTCAACAGTCGATCACCAAACGCGCGAGAAACTGCAAGAACTCCTCCAACTCTCCAAGTTCCTATTCAATCCAAGAATTAGGACTATGCGCAAAAAAAGAAGAAGCAAAAAGCGGGAAATAATCTTACGGTTTCTTGTTACCTGCCCACATCACAAAACCACCAGCATTCTCAATCCGTTCACGCTCATCACTTTGGTCAGGTTTATGGTCTCTTGACACAGCAAAGGCTACGGAGGAATGATAATTTCATTCAAAAACATTCACATAATAACAAGAGCTATTGGACTACCAAGAACGATGAAAATGTAACGTGATATTTGAAGGAAAACTAGAGAGAGAGAAGGAAAGTCATGAGTCATAACAAATCTCTATAAGATTACCATTTCCGCCTCTACATATAACAGCTCTGGAATCTCCAACATTCGCAACAAGTAAACGATCACCAACGAGAATAGCTGTAGACGCAGTTGAACCAGCGTCTCTAGTGTGACTATTTTCCGACTTGAGAAGTTCAGAGTCTGTATGATTATACGCATCAGCTGGAAAAACAAAGCAAATACGATGCAGATTTAGAGTAGACAGATCATCAACAATAATAAGTCATAATCAAAAGAAGTTTATACGGGTTGTCGGGAAGTAACTTATTGCAGATTTGGTGTCAGAGATGAACTTAGGATGAGTGATAAGATTGCTGAAAAGATGACGCTTCACATACTCAGCTGCTCTGGCTCCACCATGGCCTGCAACCCAGTACGAAAGATGATGATCAGATTGAGAACTGGAGGTAAACAAGTCCTAAAACCAATTTCAGATCATTGGGACAAATGAAAATGTCATTGAGAGCTAATGTATAAGTTCTTATTCAGAGAGGGGCTAAAAGAAATACCATCAAAGACACCAAATAGACCAACAATTTCTCCATCGATACCGTCGATCCTCGTCTCAAAAAAGTCTTCCATGGATGACCTCTTTCCAGCTGAGCTTGCATATCCATAGCTGAATTTTCCATTCTGGCTGCAGATAAGAGTGGAACAAGTAACAAATTCAAAATTTTCAACAACTACAACAATCCAAGCAAGATCAAAATTTTCACAAGTAACAAAATCAATCATGGAGATAGATATATAAGAATCGAGAACCCTCTCAAGTAGAGATGGAGTTGAGAGAGATGAGTGACCTGAGACCACCTCCGCTTGCCGGAGCTTCAACAATCCGCATCTGATTCGAATACGACAACGCCAAATCCATATATCCCATTTTTCTTTTCTTTTTTTGCAGAAAAACTCAAACACTACTCTTAGGATGCTACAATTTTACAATAATCCAAGCACCGAAACTTCAAAGCTAATCTGAAATCGAACAAAAGCTGGGATGAGGTTTTAACAATCATGAATTAAGAATCACACAGAGACCACGGGAATTTCTTCGTGGATTAAGAAATTAAGAAGTGAGGATGGTTGGAGAGAAGAGAGGAAGAGAAGATGAGAGATTTCATGGTGGAAGGAAATAGCGTAAGAAACCAAAAAAGGAAAGAACAAAGCAGCGGTTCGACGTTTAACGGAAGCAATGGTGTTGAGCATTTTCCGGCGAGACCTCCGGGACCAGTGGTGCCAATGGTCTTGCTAATAATAGAAAGCTAAAAAGGACTCTCAAGTCAAAAACCCCATACCAATGGTACATCTCCCAAGTGACACGTAGTGCGATGACATCAGGTTTTTTGTTTAGTATTATTTTTTGGGTTAATTAACACATTTGTAAAACGTGAGAGAAAATTTAGAAAGTAATATGTGAAAAAAAAAATTAGATAATTAGCAAAAAAAAAAAAAAAAATTTGACGAAATTATCTCTACATTTAACTATTTTCGGAACATAGTTACATATTCTATCGATCTCAGAACGTAGTTAATTACATCGCAATGTTTCTGTAACTATATAAATATACTTATCTTACATATTTTCAGAAAAATAGATATCTATTTAAAAAATATATTTAACTATATTCATAGCATAAATTATCTACTCTATTGATTTCAGAACAGTTGACTACATAAAAATGTCGTCGTAATAATTACTTATTTAAACAAACATAGTTACTATTTATCAATACAAAACAACTATGTGGATATATAGTTTGCTTTATATATAGGTAACTATAAAGTTTACTTATACTAGATATATAAAGAGTTATTTCGTCTACATGCATTTTTAATAGAAATATAGGTAACTACATGTAAATATAATAACTATATTAATGTATAGTTAGCTATAATGTGGTATATAGTTAAAAATATAGTTAGCTGTAATGTGGTATATAGTTAGCTATATGTATATATAATCAACCACATCAATGTTTAGTTAAATACTTTTGAAATATAGGTAAACTACATGTAAATATAATCAACTATATTAGTGTATAGTTAAAAATATAATTAACTACATCTATATTAGCTATATTAGCTATTTAGTGCATAGTTAGCTATTTTATTTTCAGAATAAACTGAGGAGAAAATCGAAAATTCACAAAAAAAAAATATTACTTACTAAATTTTAGATTCTTATATATTAGATGCTTAATTTTATACAATTTTTATTATAGAGTCCAAGGCATTTTGTGACAAAAAAATACTTATTTTGTGACAAAAAAAATACTTATTTTGTGACAAAAAAAATACTATGTTTGGGGTTCGTTGTTTTTGCCAGAAAAACGGTTGTCAATCCAGTTCGTTTATACTGATTTTTGGGAGCTAGCTTGGATAGGCCACTCCACTAAGCTGGCCGTTCTCGGGATCATTGCTTCGGCTTTAACTTTCCATAAAATAAAAGATTTGGCACTTTTCCGAAAAATCTCTCTTTAGCTAAATCTGATTTACAAAGTAAATTAGTATATACGAACTTAAGTCCCTTGGGAAGATCGAAAGAGTTTTTAATTATTGGCTCTTCTTGTGATGGAGCAATTTGGAGAAAATGATCCAACAAGTGTGAGGCACTTTGTGACCAAAATGTGTAGACAATGCAGTAACAATATCAAAAGCATAACCGTGAACCTCAGGTTTCCTTGACATCCGAAGAAGCATCGCTGTCCACATTCCAGGAGCAAGCTTCACGGCCTCACTCAGACACCTGAATCCATGGCTCACTCTTTTCATTGTCCCTTCTTCCTGAAACAATTAAAAAAAAGAGAAGAGATTTCGAATATAACAGTTTTTTCAGATTCCCTTGAGGAAAAGAAAACAGAGAAAAGGGAAGGTTTTCGATGATTACTGACCCTGGGATTGATGGTCTGCTTCTTCTTCATGTTCAGATCAAGAACCTGTTCTTCGAGGAAAATATCAACCACTCTGATTATGTCCTGAAGAAGGAAGACTCGAACTCTCTGCCCTTTCTCTGATAATATGAACAATAGCAGATCTTCTGTGGCGGAAACTACTGATTGCATGTCGAAAGATTTCAGTTCCGATGATTTCCTCAACGTTTTATCTTCTGGAGACTCTCCAGAAGTTGGAGAAGCCTGATCGGATATAGCTGCTACCTGAAAGAGAGTTGGCTCATTTCTTCAGATTACTCAATTTCCCAAAGAGAACAACAATTGACTCACCATGAACCCTCAGTTATATGACGTACCAGGCGTTCGAGCCGATGCCACCTTATTGATCCATCATTACATATGACAAGTTCCCTTAGTATTTTCCTCATATCTGGGCTTGGATCTGCTAATAGCCTCCCGATAACAAATGGATATGCGCTCTCGATCACTTTAAACTCTGGATCAAGAATCTTAGCCGTGCCTTCTAGCGAACCAAGGGATCTTATTACAAGAGCATAATCTGGAGGCAGCGAGAAGTTGAACTCATACATAACATTATATAATTGTTCCATCACCCCCTGTACAGCAAAAAGTAAAAGATTATGGTAGATGTCGCGACAATGAGTTTGGGTAAACTCAAAATGACAGGACAGGGTAAAGCAATAATCACGGTGAAGAATCCTGTCAATGGTGTCTCACCAAACAAGAAATTAACTCAACTATGACAAAGTCAGCAGCTGATTGAGTTTCTAACAGTAGGAATAGATCAGTACAGAAATAATCAATATCTCTCATAAATCCAAATTCCTTACTCAGATTGTTTTTAGCACCTCTCCAATGTTTTGGAATATCATGAAGTGGAGATTCTAGTTTAACGCATGAAATTAGCTAAGCACTTTAATCAAACAGAAGTCATTCTGTCAAAAGCCGGAAAAAAGCTCGTGAGGTCGATCCAATTACCATCATAGTAAAACAACCAAGTTCCTACTGTTACTCCTATTAAGTTTTCTCTACTTTTGTGGCATTTCAAAAGCATAAGGTTGTAAAGAAATCATTCCAATGTGCCTTTTCCAACTTGCAAGTTTAGTTGAAACATTTCAGCTCATAAGCAATAACACTAAAAAAATTACTAAAGGCTTTGCCACAATTGTATCTTTCAGTGAATGTGTCTGTATGGTTGAGTGTAATTTTCATTACAAGATAAAGAAAGGGCATACCTGGAAATCTTGTGAAATTCTGGTACTAGAACCAAAAGAAGCACGCAAAGCATTTGAAACTGCTTGTATATCGACCCCTTCAGGCAAAAATCCCAAGGAAAGAAAATCATTTGCCAAACTTAGAGAGTCACGGTTGACAAAATGCACCAGCTGTAATCGCAACAGAACTAATCAAAATCGCCATATGCAACAGAAAGACGCTGCATGTAGTTTATCTTATAAGCAAAACCGAGAAGAGAAGCTAGAAAGACCGCAAGCATATAAGACAGAAAAAGCAAGGATAAACTGAAGTAGAGCTTACAATTTGAATAAGTCCCACACGGTAATGACGTGGGATATTCCCCATCATCCCGAAGTCAAAATAAACAAGAGACCCTTCTTTAGTAGCCACAAGATTTCCTGGGTGCGGATCAGCATGAAAGAATCCAACCTCAAGCAGCTGCTTTAACGAACAGGATAAGCCCTGTGAACCAAACAATTTCAAGGTCCTCAGTGAAACATTTACAGGAACCTAGCCAAACTAAGCCCACACCAATCTCTCAGAATCACAAAGTTCTATCCACAGATTAATTTGTCACTCTGTGAGGACATTAACCTAGTATGGTAGGTATCGGTTATATTGTTACCTGATCGATCAAGTCCCTTCTATCAAGAGAAGCCCTTCTCAGCTTAATTTCATCTGTCAGTTTTATGCCATCGATCCACTCCATTGTGAGCACCGCGGTGCGTGTAAAATTCCAGTATATTTTAGGGACTTTGATGTTCTCTGCTCTATGATTCCTTGACTTATTCCTAGGTCCAGCATTATCACTCATCTGATCATTCCCTGTCAATGTTCAAAGATATATCGTATCTGACAATGGTATTTCAGAAGAGAGTGCAATTTGAAACGAGAACCTACTTGAATCAAAAGAGTATAGAGAAGCAAATCGTTCTGCATTTTTTGCCTCTTGAACGTAATCTATTTCGTCAAACATATGCCTGACCTGTTCGTCCAAGAGAGACATAAACACGTTTGTACAATATAGGCAAGTAAAAAACAAGTTCGAACGTTTCAGATAAACGACTCACCATCTCATTCACCGCTACCAAAAGATCCTTACGGGCTTTCGAAAATCGTTTCAGTTGTCCCCCGATCATATGGAATAAGAGGGCATCACGTGTTAGCGAGATTGACATTCCAGGTCTCTGAACCTTAACAGCTACCAACTGTCCAGAATGCAGATGAGCTGCAATACTTGAAGGGAAAAATTGAAACATTTAGCTTCTAGTAACTCTAAACTAAGAAAAATGGCAAGGAGGATAACAATAGAGACAAAAAGGATAGAAGAAATCCGACCACAGTTACAAGGTATCTAACCTTTGTATACCTGGCCCAGAGATGCAGCAGCAACAGGCTTAGGGCTAATATCTGCAAAAAGTTTCGACACTGGAGCACCCAGTTGCTCTTCAATACATCGCATGGCAACAGTAGTTGGAAACGGAGGTATTTGATCCTATAATCATCAAGAAAAAATACGTTATCCAACTATTCCGGCCCAGCCATATGGATAATTTGAAAGAAAGAAAGATTGCCCACCTGCAATTTTGAAAGCTCCTGACAATAAATAGAGGGTAATATGTCTGGCCTCGTGCTCAGCGCCTGTCCGAGCTGCAACTCAAATAATGTATTATTTTGGAGGATTCAAAAGAAGAGGAGATTAAAACTAGTATGTTTAGAGGAGTATTGGAATAAAAAGTGAATAACCAACATGCCTTAATGTAGAAAGGCCCCAAGCTGATAAGAGTCTCACGGAACTGCATCCAAAATGTGATAAATTACTATCAAATCAATTATCGGCCGAGCCACGTATCCAAAGAATACTCTTCATTTTATCTCATGAAACAAGTATTGGCAAACAACAGATCATCATAGGTCGCGAGTTTACAGACCTTGACAGCCCGTTTCCTCATATCCTGAACAAAAAGCTGCCAAAAGGCAAGCTTCACCACATGGGACGAAATGATTGCAGCTCTATACAATGCCAAAAATGGGCCAAAACGATACACTGCAGAAAAACTTTTCGAGCTATATGTTCCAAGAGCATGCCCAAATTCGGTTTCAAGGGATTCTCTCCGCAACTTTGCATACTCTGCTGTAGGTCTTCCACCATGAACGCTGGTGAATCCCGTCGAATACCTGTAAACCCGTTCCCCAAAATGGATTAGCCCAGTAAAACATCCTGAAATCCTCGATTGGTTGTGTATACGCAAATTATTCAGCATGATCAAAGAACTCACGTTCTGTGATGCAAGTAAAATGGTGAAACCCATGTATTTGTCTGTCTTGAGAGCTCATTATTCTTTCCTCTCGATATGTAGTCCCCAAGCTTGAAGTCAATAGTTTTGTCATCACGTAACGCTACAATTGTGACAACAACCTCATCAACACAAATTTCAATTCCCAAAAGGAAAGTTAAAAAAAAAAATCTCAGCAGCATCATCATTTTAGCCTAATACACGTCTTCTACACCCCTGAGCTGATCTAGCAAAGATAACAATGAAAACTTCACTGAAACTGAGCTTGGGCAACCATTGGGATTACAAAGAAAAGAGTAATCAGCATTACAAAACTAACATTCGAGTTTCCAATTTCCCCAACGCAGAAATTTTATGAATTCGTAATAATCACAATTCTTTGCTCCCGAAGATTCATCCAAATTCCAAGAAATTTTTCAACGAAACATCAAAATTGCCATAAAATGCAAGACCCAAAAAGGGAAGAGAAAATGCCTACTTCTCTGGAGCAGCGAGACACGGCGGTGATAGCGAAGAGCAACAAAGACATTCCTCATTCGGCTAAGAGCAAGAACACGACGATCTATTCAATCGAACAGCATGCGACAATCCCATAGTCCGTCTCAGATTACTCACTCGTAACTTTTGCACAGAAACTGTTCGATAAAATGCCTAACCGAGATCGTCCTCTTCGAAGAAGAAAGTTTTTTTGAGTATCTCTCCACGTAAGAGCTGAGAACAAAGACAATTACGCGAGAATTAGTCGCCACGTCCATGACACGTGGCAAATTCCAAGGCAGTCGGTGTTACTGTTATTCGGAGTCGGAGCAGGCCCGATAAGCTCAAATAAGGCCCATTTTAATGTAACTGGTAAGGGTAAGATTGCTCCTGCTCCCAAACAGTAGTACAAAATTTTCAAATCGGAGAAAGGATAACTCGACGACTCTTTCTCTCTCACATATACTACCTTAGTCGTCTCCGGCAGAGAAATTTCGGTGAAGTATAGAGCAAGATCGATCCGTTTGAGAGTTTTTGATTCGTTTGAAATGGAGAAATCTCTGGATCTCGTACCGTCTCTGGTTGTTTTTCTCGCCGCAGCTCACGTCATCGCCTTGGTATACTTTGTTCTCATCGTTTATCTTTCATGGTGCTCTCTCTCTGTTTCGAGTTAGTTTTTTTATTATATGTTTACAGCGACGATCGTTGATCTCTTTGTGGTTATGCGATTTGTAGGTTTACTGGATTTACAGATTGGCCTCTGATCGTCAACCTCAGAGACAAAAATCGCAATGAAGGAAACGTCGGGACATTCGATTGGACTTCGATTCATCGATTGGTGGGTTTTTGTTTTTCCGATCTGATATTGCGTTATCGGCGTTATCTGATTGTTGGTTTTTGATGACTTTGTCGCTGAGTATTTGGGAATTGAAACATGTAAGTTCCCTTTCAAAGATATTGAAGTTGTTATTAGGTAAGATCATATATCTATGCGCTTAGCGAGTTTTTCTCTCTGTTGTTTCTGCAATTTTGGTGCGTTTCTGTGATAGATTTTGTTACATTTCCAACCATTGTTTTCATTAGCCATCATGGCTTTGCACTTGAACAAAAGCTACAAATCCAAATTTATCCTATGCTCAAATTACTGCTAATGAGGGATGTGTTCTTGGACACATACATCACTTTCCTAATTGCCATCTTTCTTCTGCAACCTATAGGATTTTATTACTGCAACTAATAGCAGCAGCCCATTAATTGATTGATTGATTGATCATCGGTTGGTTTCGAAGAGTCCTATTACTACATTCTTCTTTTCTGTCTACGTTTCAGTTTCGATGTTACCCTCTTACCTTTGTGTATGATCACAAACAAATCATCAACCCATTAGGTAATTTTTTTTGTTTTTTAGAGCCGCCTTGCCGATAAGCTTTTGGGGGTGACTTTCACGTTTTCTGAGAGTGAGGTCAAAACCTATGAACCTCAAAGAAACTTGTGAAAAGCTTTGATGGTGAGTGACCAAATCAAGGACTATCTAATTATAACTGATGTTGAGTAGTCGACCTAAAGAAAGACCAGACAGTGTGGTATTGGGGTGGTCATGTTTTTTCAGTGGACTTTGATCGAAGAGTCAGATTTTAGATTGATAGTCAAAAGTCAAATTCTATATTTACACACTAAATTTAGGAGAACCTAATCATATTTAATAGATGAGACATTAAAAAAAAAAATCATAGTTCAAAAGAGCATTTTAGGGGACATGTCATTTAATTTAACCAATCAGAACATTTTAATTAAAACTATATGCTATGATGGAAATCTCTACGTATTCTTATTAATTTTATAATATAAGCCTTTTAATACATGTTACAAATTTAAACACAATTAAATGTAATATTTTAAACTTGCCATATCATCCATTTTTATATTTTTCTAATATATTAACAAACTTTTTATTATTATATTTATAACAATATTATCTATTGTGTATATATGTATTTAGATTAATATACTATACAAATATTTTTATTATGATGTAGTCTATTATATATATTGAATCACACTTGCAAATATTTATACAATTCATTATTGGAAAACATATAATTTTTCGTTTGTTATGTCCCACAAATTCATATAAATCTAAAATTTATCTGATTTATCGTATGCTCTATAATTTACACGAATAATGAAGATCAATTTTACACTTCAAAGATATTGAAATAAATAACATTTGCATATGTTTTGATCAATTTTACACATAAATATTAAAACTAATGACATTAACAGATGTTTGATCAAAAATATTAAACTTTATTACATTTATGTACAATATATATCATTTTTATACGTTTATATATGTTAGAATTCATATGTTTTGTCATACACATTTAAATATTAAAAATTTATATATATTAAAATCGATTAATCAACATATTTAATCATTTAATCATGCGTTTGACGCATGTCAAAATCTAGTGTATATATATAAAAAGGAATATCTATTATAAGAAATCAAAATGTCAAAGAATAAAACCCATAAATTTGTTCACATAAAATACAAGGAGTGTTAATTGGTTAGTGGAATAAATTTTAAAATCTTTGTCAAAATTATGTGTTATTGTTTGATGATTTCTAAACATTACTTGAAATATTAATGAAGATTTGATTTCATTTTGGAGTTTTTTAGATTTAAAATTGTTTTTAAATTTAAAATACAGATACTCAATCCGAAAATAAAAGCCACTATTTTAAAATCTACTATTGATTTTAAAATTCACATGTTTGATTTTTAAAAGTTCCGTCAAAAATCAAATCTTCGACGAAGCGACGGTGATAACCTGTAAATCCAAAAACCTTCATAATTCTGTAATATTTTGAAAATTTGGCCAGTTAGCCATCATTTGTAGCCTTCTAGTTTAATAGGGTGAGTTGATCTCTTATCTTATGTAGAGCAAAATTATGCTATCGATTAAAAAACCGGTCCATTTTTAGTAGGTTTATTTTTTTCATCTGAAGATTTTCCTTATAATAGCCTTTCAAAATTTACAACATGGATTTGCATACTATCCATTCCTAGATTATACAAAAAAATTGGTCAATATCCCCTAGCCTCAGTATTGATCGAGGAGCCTATTGTGAGAAAGAATCTCAAGCCAAGCTCAAAAAGAAAGTACTAATTAATACAGAGGTAAGAGCTCTCTCAAGGCCAAACAAATGAGACATCCAATCCGGTTCACCTATAGCAACACATGATTGTCTTCTATCTTGATTTGTCACACTTTGGACTATGAGAGTAGCACCTACATTAGAAGAAGCAACTTCAAGTTCCAATCTCCATTCCAAAAACTTTGCCAATTTAAAAATTAGTTCTGATACCTTCGCTTTGAAAGATGGCCAAGGCCTTGGTTTTAGCACCGCCGAAACAAGTTCTGAATCTTATGTTGCAAAGATGACTTTCTCGATATAATGACTCTGCATACTCTTGATATCCCATATAAGACATTGCTTCTTCCTTTGTCTCCAAGTTAACAAAGGCTCAACGGCTGTAGAGTAAAACCAAACCCCTACCATCCCTTAGAACCCAAGATCCATTTCCCAATCTGTTCTGTTTAGACCAGTCAAAACTAATGTTACATTTAATCCAAGGTCTTGGAGGGGTCTGCCAAGTTTTAGCTTCCTATTCCATAGGAGCTTCTTGGTTTATAGTCCTTCTCCCAACCCCTTGAGCCATCTTCCACTTAGTTGATTCTTCTTTGATCTTATTCAGCGTATCTGAGCAGAAACAGCTCAAAGAGTTGACTTTTCATGACCATTTAATGTATTTTGTCTAAATGCATCATCATCATATTAATCTTTTTTTTTAATCGTAAATTAATTCAGATCGAAAAATTGAAAACACAAGGTTACCCCACCACTCGAGTAACCAACCAGAGAAAAGGAATCAGTGCAGAGGGGACAACGAATCACAAGCCATGAACCAAACCGAAATCTCCACCGGCGATAATAATTCCAAACCGGACATAACCGGATCAATCTTCGCCTTACCGGAATGGATAACCGAGACGATCAATGGTGGATCATTCCCCGCCGTAGATCTCAACACCGGATCCAACGGCTGGGCTTCTCCTCCAGGCGAAGTCTTCTCTCTCCGCTCAGCTAACTATTTCAAAAACAAACAGAAATCTCCCGGCGGAGACTACCTCCTCTCTCCCGCCGGCGTTGACTGGCTCAAATCCACCGCAAAACTCGACAACGTCCTCTCTCGTCCCGATAACCGTGTAGCTCACGCGCTCAGAAAAGCCCAATCTCGTGGCGAATCCCTAAATAGCTTCATCTTCGCCGTAAATTTACAGATCCCAAGCAAGGAACCGTACAGCTTGGTGCACTACTTCGCGACGGAAGATCCGATTCCTTCCGATTCGTTTCTCCACCGGTTGATCAACGGAGACGAAGACGACTCGTTCTGTAACCAGAGATTCAAATTAGTGACTCGTGTCGAGAAAGGTCCTTGGGTGGTCAAAGCGGTGGCTGGGAACTTCGGGGCGTTAGTTTTGGGTAAGACTTTGAGGTGTAGTTACCATAGAGGATCTAACTATTTTGAGATCGATGTCGATTTAGGTAGCTCGGCGATCATGGCTGCGGCTGTACGGCTTGCGTTGGGGTACGTTACGAGCTTGAAGGTCGATATTGGTTTTGTTGTGGAGGCGCAAACGGAGGATGAGCTGCCGGAGAAACTGATCGGAGCTGTTAGGGTTTGTCAGATGGAGTTATCGTCGGCGTTTGTGGTGGTCGTCGACGATGCGCAGAAGCTTCTGCAACCGTGTAGAATGATGGGTTCGGCGAAAGCAAAACACCACCACGACGACGACAAGGTTGAGATTTGAACAAAATCAAATATTTACCAAACCCCTTTAATCTCTCGACTAATGTGAATTAATTTTATCACATTGTAAGAAATTACACTATTTTTAATTATGTGAGATAGAAAATGTGGGTCGATTTTTAACAAGAATTTTAGAATGTTTGATGAGTTCGGTAAAAAATCTTAGATTTTACTAAACATGGAGCCGCACAAACTATTAACAATAATAAACACGAAAATCATACAAATATTTGGCTTTCTTTCACAAATCAGCCTAAAGACCATACACACTTTTGGAACTTGATATAAATTCAATACATTGTTAAATCTAAACACTGATATTAATTAAATGATGATTTTTAATAGAAACTGTTAAGTGTCAAACGGCAAACTGGATTTAGGTCAAGTTTAAATTTTGTGTGTTCTTAGGCTTTAAGTTTGATTATTTTGTCAAACGGCAATCATAATGATGATGTTATGACGATAACTATAATTATTTTATTATGAGAGTGTGAATTCAAATGGTGTCACATCGACGACACTAACACAACTACTTGATGAAATTTGGTCAATTCATTTAACCAGTTAACCTAAATCAAAACTAATTTTAATCATGATAGCTAAAAACGCCCATAACCAGAAGTCGGACTATATGATTTAGCTCTCTCCATCGCCAAATTTTGCTCTGTTTCACGATCGAACAAGTGCGATGGGTGTCGATGCCGTCAATTTCAACTAGGTTCCTGCCTAAAGACCGTGAAACTAATTTGAAACTTCAGGTAATTCGTACATCTTGATTGGTACGCAAGTAATATCTGCCCTAATTGCAATTTAGATCTTCTTCTAACCTAACGGCCGTGGTCTAGTGGTACTTGATTAAGGGGCAAGGTGTAAACTCGCTCTCCTCTTGTTTTGTACTCAACGAGCTTGCATACCCCGGGATTAATTGAATGATTAATGCTTGAATGTGGATGAAGTGGTCATATAGAATCTTGATTTTGTTGATGAATGGAGCAGAAAGCGTGGGAAGTGGCGCAATCGTCGTTCAAGAATTTGATGATGATGGGTTTCATGATGTGGATGGCTGGCAACAAACTTCAGGTAATTCGTACATCTTGATTGGTACGCAAGTAATCTCTGCCCTAATTGCATTAGATCTTCTTCTAACCGCTCTCTCGAGTGTGGCAAAGAGTAAGCACACTCTCACTCGTCGTCTTTGCCTAATGTTTGCATATATCGGGTCCGTTAGTATCGTTGCGGGTTATAGACATACAATGCTCGCAATAGATAGCTTGCGGGTTATAGAGTTTGACCTTCGCAATCTGATTTCATGTTTCTCCTATTGTTACTGCTTATTTCTCTTTTGGTTGAGACAATACGGCCTTGGGACTTTTAAAGTAATGTTTTCCTTAAAACGCACATTTTTTTAGCTCAACTCTTTGGGTCTGCTTCAAACACATGCATCAGATTGGGTTTCATCTCTATTCCCTTCCACAGGTTGGTCTTTTTTCAACAAATCACGCATTTTTCACATTTAAAATTACAGAGCTAATGGACTAGTTTGGCTCATAATTTATAACAGAGCTAATGTTTTTTCACTGTTTCTTCAGGAGGTCGAATATTCAGGCGGAGGAATCATTTCTAATTGATGAATCTGCTTCTCTCGTTAAATCTTTTAGTTTCGGATCATCAGTTTTATTTTGGCCCTAATTTAATATGAATCATATGATTATCATACACTTGTAGGGTTGCCTCCTTTCACATTCTTTTCTGGTGATGGAATTATTTTTGTATCACAACTTATTTATAAATCTAATGAATAACAGTTGGTAGTTGGTATAGATATCTTTTTCTCTATTTCTATATATATATATAATTGATAAAGGTGACAGAACATCCCAAAGATGCTGGGACAATCCCTATTTTTCTTATAAAGAAATGAAAATGGGCTTTTTGGTATTTCAAAGTTAGTAGAGAAGTAGTGGTGACAAGATCTATTTTGATCCAACCGTATTCGAACACGTGTCTACAGAGGAGACTAGGTTAGAAAAAAACATTGTTCTGTTCCTTTGTTGGCCGACTGATCTTGAAAAAGTTTTAGATTTTTGGACGATTTTGCCCTTCGGACCCAATCAAGTTGTAGAAATGCTGGAAATGCTGAATTTGAAGAGAAAAGAAATGAGACTATGTATACTTTACGTAGGATTTTAATTACAGATCTTCAAATTATCATGGAGAGAGAGAGAGAGAGAGAAAAGTCAAAAGTACTAATGAAGTATCAAACGATTAGGTTTGTTTTGGTGACTTTGATGCAACCCAAGTTTTATTACATTTCAAAATAAAATTGATCTTCTTTTTGTTTAATTTAACGACATAATAACTTTTTTTTTTCTTTGTCAACAGCTTCCTCTGACAAAGAAAGAAAAGAGTTACCTTATATTTTCAAGAAATAGTTTATAGTTTCTACTATATTTGAGGTGAAACTGAATAAAGCCGGGGAAATTAGAAAGTAGAAAATTAGAGAGAATGTTCTTAGTAAGAGACAAACAACAAATGTGTTTTGGTCAAACATTTAGCAGCAAAAGCTTTGACATTTCCTTTCGTAGCTCTCTGATCTGAGTTTTATCCTTTCATTTCTTTAATCATTTTCTTCTTCTTCTTCTTCAATGGACAATTTGTTGTTCATACGAAAGCAAGTCAACGAAGCCTCCTCTGTGCCAATTTCATTCTTATTTTTCGAGCTTTAATCCCAGATAGTTTTTCATTCCCAAATCTTTGGTTTTTGACTTGCCTCATCAAAATATTCATCCTTTTTATGATCCAACCAAAGATTTACTTTTTCCTCTGAGCTCAATCCAATCCAAGAAATACCCACTTCAGACAACTCGTCCTCGGATCTGGTTTCACACAGTTTCAGACCAAAACCCACATCAAAAGTTTCAACATTTAAGCTCTAAACGGATCCAAAATCTTCAATCTTTCACCTTACAAAAAAAACCAGTTATGGTAGTAGAAGAACAAAACCTTGAAAACGGCGGATCTGTCCGTGTGATGAAAGGAGAAAGTCATTTCCGTAATGTGATGTGGGGTCCAGTCCGGTGGCTAAGGATGTTGGCCTCAGAGCTTCACTGGAGCTTCGTGTTCGGTGTGGTCTCATTGTACGGAATAAACCAAGGGCTTGGTGGCTCATTGGGTCGTGTAGCCACAGAGTATTACATGAAAGATGTTCAAAAGGTTCAACCTTCGGAATCTCAGGCTCTTACTGCAATCACTAAGATTCCATGGATCATTAAGCCTCTTTGGGGCATTCTCACCGATGTTCTTCCCATCTTTGGCTTCCATAGACGCCCTTACTTCATTTTAGCCGGTAAATCTCGGTATAAATTTGGATCAAATTTAGTGATTGAATGTAAAACTTCTTTACTGTGTTTTTTTTGCAGGGGTGCTTGGGGTGGTTTCTATGATGTTCATATCGATTCATAGTAATCTACACCTTTACTTGGCATTGTTGTGGATGACAATATCAAGTGCTGCAATGGCGATAGCCGATGTAACTATTGATGCTTGCACTGCCTACAATAGCATCAAACACCCTTCTCTTGCATCGGATATGCAGAGCTTATGCAGTTTAAGCTCCTCCATTGGAGCACTTCTTGGTTTCTTCATGAGTGGCATCTTAGTTCATCTTGTTGGCTCCAAGGTTAGCGAATCTTGTGCCGTGATCTCTGCCATTCGTGATGATTTCTCTCTAATGCCGTGTTTCGTTTTTCGACATTAGGGAGTGTTTGGCTTGCTGACATTCCCATTCGCGTTAGTATCGGTAGTCGGGGTGGTGTTTAGTGAGCCTCATGTTCCTGGTTTCTCTTACAAACAGGTAAATTCTATTCTCTCTTCACTAGCTTGATTTTCTTCTGACATGAGATTATTGACTCTTGTTTGTATCATCAATTCAGGTAAACCAGAAATTTACCGATGCAGGGAAAGCAATGTGGAGGACAATGAAGTGCTCAGATGTGTGGCGGCCGAGTCTGTACATGTACATTTCCCTTGCTCTTAGTTTGAACATTCATGAAGGTCTCTTCTATTGGTTCACAGATTCAAAGGATGGCCCTTTGTTTGCCCAGGTAATCCCTAAAACGACCGGTTGATATTTTGAAAACATACCCGAAAATGCGTAATATGTTGAGAGCCTTTCTGGTTTGTTTCAGGAAACGGTTGGTTTCATTCTCTCAATTGGTTCAATCGGGTCGATTCTAGGAGCAACGTTGTACCAGCTAGTCCTAAAGGATCACCCGTTTCGTGGCCTTTGTTTGTGGACTCAACTTCTCTTTGCCTTATCCGGAATGCTTGACCTGATTCTTGTGCTTCGACTCAACTTAAAGTTTGGCTTACCGGACTATCTCTTCATAGTAGTCGATGAGGTAGTTTCTCAGATGATCGGACGCCTGAAATGGATGCCGCTGCTCGTCCTCACTTCGAAGCTTTGTCCTCACGGAATTGAAGGGACCTTCTTTGCGTTGCTAATGTCAATTGACAATGCAGGCATCATGACCTCGTCTTGGCTCGGAGGAGTGTTGTTGCATGTCCTCAAGGTGACTCGGACCGAGTTTGGTAACCTCTGGCTTGCTGTTTTGGTCAGGAATGTGATGAGAGTTTCGCCACTCTGTGTTCTGTTTCTTGTGCCTAAAGGAGATCAGAACACGTTCAAACTCCCGGATGAGATTATGGGGGAAGATTCGGAAGAAGAGGGAGACGAAAAAGAAGAAAATTGGAATTTGGAATTGGCCTCTCTTGTTCAGTCCGTTGATAGAAGATAGATACAGTGTTCTCTTATTATAGAGTTTGAAGCAAATGCTCCAGTTTCAGCATTTTCTCTGAACTTTACTTGCACTGTTACAAAGTGCAAATTTTCTCACTATACACAACAAGTTTGTCTTTTTTGGTATAGAAGGAAAATGTCTTGTGAAATTGGGAGCCTATATACATATCTAAAATAGTTCCTTAAAAAAACATAAGAATCCTGCAGAAGAAACAATGAGTGAGAAATCTCAGAAAACTGGGACTGGAATACACAATTACAAGCTGTCTGAGAATGAGGTCTACATATCTTCTGGGTTTAGAAACACAAATGGGTTAAAATCTATTCATAGGAACAGTATTTCCAGTCACGCAGAGAACAAACCATGAGGTAAAGGAACAATCATCATCTCATGCCTCGTCTGCGCCATTCCCTGTCTCTCTCTCTGCTTCTATCATGATCGTCTCGCTCGTGGCTTGAACTCTTTTCACGTCGGTCTCGATCCCTGTTCAAATCATGTTGCCTATCTCTGTCTCTGAGTCTCTCTCTGTCCCTGTCCCTGTCTCTGTCCAAGTCATGATCTCTCTCCCTCTCCTTCTCCCTGGTTGATGATTTCCGTGGTGGACTTTGGCTCTGGTTTTCCCCACGGTGTCGCTTTTTAGACGATTCTCGAGAATCTTCACGCCTCTCCTTCCGCTCTATTATTGATTTCTCTGCAGTTAAAAGCACTGTTAAAAATTTATATGAAGGGTCAGTTGGATCAGATGTTGTCCAGTCTCCGGGATGAAGGCACTCAAGAAAAGAGGAAGCAGTGAAAAATGTAAAAGGACAACAAAAACAAAAAGGACCCTCCAAACCTAAAAGAAAGTCTTGATCATGGATATCAAAATCAAAGCTAAATCAAGAAATATGGCAGGGCAAAGTCAAAACCAACAAAGTCCAAGAGAGCACATGCCGCTTAGAGTTCCAAATAAAGACATTAGAAAAGACTAATACCTATAAAAAGGAGGCATTTAGTTCTTAGTTGTTGGCTATTACTGTCAAACTTCTGGACTTAAGATCTTTTTCCAAGCTATAAGCATAATAATACATTCATTGGAACGAGTAATTCAAATTTCCACGGTCGGCTATAAAACAGTCTTTTGAATCACCAACACAAAAACAAAGGCAAAACATTTGTGAAATTAAAATGCAAGTTTTTAGAAATACCTTCGCTTCATATAAGTTCCCTAAATTTAAGTTGGAAACACCAAACTCAAACTCTAATCTTAACGCTGAGACTCACTGACACATGTATATTGCCTAAGTTACACGCGAGTATAAGAAACTGAGCTAAAGAATTTGCAGTAAGGGGCTCAAGTTTCGCCAACTGTTGCATCAAATGAACATGGAACAATTTCATAACCTTTCTCAAAACAGAAGAGGAGTATATGTCGCGTGTGAAGTATAAACTTACGATTTCTGTTGCCCTCATTAGATCCTGATAAGCCATAATCAACTTCAAGCCTCTTTCTGTTGATTTCTACTTTTCTCTCTATCTCCTCGGAGTTTTTCATCCCCTGTTCTTCAAGAGTTTCACGATACTCTATCAAAGCAACTTCTATGCGCCTAAGCTTTTGTCTGCAGTAACAAAAAAAAAACAGAGTAAGGGAGCAGCCTATTGAGTTTCAGATGGTACAATTGAATATCAGCTTCTAAGTTCTCATCTTTTCTTGGAAACTTCACAGCATTGGTACAAGCTCACGTGTGGGTTTAGACACATTTAAGTACATACAATTGATGCATTTTCCCAAAAGCTATGGCTTTCAGTTATCCACCTTCAGCAGGCAAGAACCAAAATGCAAAATAATTTGTAGTCTTGAAAGACCAAATCAACCGAAGTTCATCAAGGACACACCCCCCTCACTAACATAGACTACCCACCTCCCTCACTAACATAGACTACCCCTTACGCCGATGTTCCTCTTTTCTGGAACTATTTCCAGTAATCTGTGTTTTTTGTTTTAATTATCAAGCACCAACATGAAGCAATAATGCAAATTGGTGTCTTTTAATCCATATTTTGCCTGCTTAAGTTAGTTTCCTTAAATCTTTTCAAAAGTAGATGCATTGATCAAACCTTTTCTCCTCGTCCATTCCATTGTCAGGTTGGGCACGAACACAATCATTACCCTTGAGATCCTCGTCATCGGCCTTGAAAGTTACCCCACCAGCATTGTCGCTTCCCGAAGAGTAGCTCTTCTTTTGTTCATCGTCAGCTTCGTCATCCTCTCTCGCCCATTTTGAAGCTGGCAATATGATGTCATTCTTCTCTTTTCCCACAAAGGAAAGCTCAGGCTGTGGGATTTGTATTGTCGTGGCCAGATTCATAGGCTCTTTCATTTCAACCTCTGCATAGCTGTTCCTGATATGCTCACGCTCATTCTTAACTTCTTCCCAAGTTGAATGGTCTTGCGGATACTTTGAAACTTCATCCACTGCTTCATAGCCACGTTGTTTCTCTGTGTCTTCAAGGCTTAGTAGCCGGGCAACCATCATTACTCTACCCCCTACAAGAGACAGTCCATTGTGTCGGCAGCGTCTCTCAAGCTCAGCAATTGGTAAATTCATCAGCTCTTGCCTTGCAGCTCCTTTACCTATGGCCAGTGCTGCATCTGGATTGATCTTACTAATGTCGGTCATATTGTCAATGTATCCTTTCTTCTCTGTTTCAGGTGCATCACCGCAGATCGAATGAAATGAGGTAACACCAGAGATTCCTGCTCGGAGAAATGTGGCACGTAGCCCATATATGTATGCGTCTGAGAAGAGAAACCAATCTGCCCATACTTGCAGTACTTTGAGAACCCGTTCCTGCAAAAAGTCAGAATGAGTTTACAACAGCATATCACAAGGCAAAGAAAACCATGGAAGATTATTTTTCTATTTGACAGTACTTTTAGAGCCTCAGCAGTAATTCTTCCAGTTATGCTCCGATACAGATCACTGAAGCTTTCCATTATATCGGGTAGTTTTGCTTCGAATTTGGTTCGGTATGCAGATGCATTTTTAACAGGTGCGCTGCTATTATGAAGAATATCGGACGCAAGCATGAGTCTAGCAACTTTGGTTGGAATTGATGTCTCTTTTAGGGTCAGGGACTCCGTCAGAACTTCAACAACCTGTGGAATACGTACACATATATAAATAGGAAAAGGCATCTTGAATATCTATTTAAACGAGTAATTCCGTTCAGAGATTCTATGTGGTGTCTAGAAAAAAAGAATCTGAAAATAAATTGAATAGCGAGGAAAGGCAATTGATTTCGGTCCAATAACAAGTTATAATGCATTGTTTTACTAGTGCATACAAATGAACCAATCTTTCGATATTTTTCTAACAAATAAGGGATTAAAACATATGTTGAAGCTTCTGAAGGATATCTATGAAGCATAGGATCGTCTGTAAAACTAAATGTACCAATATAATTAAGAACAATAATACCTCTCCAGCTGCATCTGCATTATCCAAAGCGAAACCCATAGCTTCTTTTATTTGACTCCTTTCTAAAGTTAGAGCACGCAACATGTCCTCAAACTCATCCCTTTGAGGATCGGTCAGAGTCCTCTCAACTTCCGGACGCTGTAAAATTTACCAGCGTAAGGTATCCCGCACTACTAAAGAACAGCTTCGCGAACAAAAAAAAAAAAAAAAATCAGAAGTGAGACTTCAAGAAGATTACCCTGCTTCTTCCCGCTGCATATGTGCTTGCAGACTCTTTTTCATGCTCCAGGCTCCTAGTTACAGGCAGCGGTGGCGGCACCCATCTGCAAAAAGAAATTACACGGTGTTAATACAATAGAAGTGTAAAGGTGAACCCAACCCAAGACCAGGATCAATTTCAAAGTTGGCAAGGTTTAATACCTCCCACTACCAGTTATCATGATATACGGCTCTGTTCTCCACCTTTGAAGTGTATCACCCTGCACAAGCCAACGACATTCATCAGCTTATGACAATGTAAAGCTCAAGAATATCAGATATACCTAGTTATAAAGCAATTAGCATGTACCTGAGCAAAGGAATAGAGTCTCCAGACGTAGTAAGTATGCTCCTTTGAACCCAGCTCGAACAAGAACTTAAACAGTGGATTCCCACGGCCCCTCTCCATGATAGCTTGTTCAAAAGCACATTCACCATCAAGAACATAGAGAGCCATTGTATCAATCACATGTCTGAGGTGCTCGTTCTCAGGAGTAACAACAGTGATATCCGGAACATTAGGGGTAAGAACCTGAGAATGGAATTCAATGCAATAGAAATTCATTTGGAATAAGATTACTAAAGATGCATTGCTGCTACGAATGTCGCCAACTATAGATGCCATATCAGCAACTATAGTCAGAACCAGGATCATAATAAATAAGAGAAGCATCAAGTATTGAGAGATCTCGAGTATCTGGGGACTGTTTTGGGGCCTTTGGGGGGGAGGGGTTTGGGAGAGTAGAGGATGCTAGAGACTTCATCCCTAGTTTGTTCTTTGCTTTTTGTTTCTGTTTTACGTTTCTTTAAGAAATTCTGAAACCTAACAGTAACATTTCTGGACTATGAAGCAATTCAAGCACCCCTCTAATATCATATAGAAATTTTAAAGAACAAATTCAAGCCATGTGGAGCCAAGATTGCATACCAGCTCAGAATTTTGATTCGGAACAGAAGTTATTGGTGGACCTGACTGACCAGAAAAAATCAAGTTGCAGCCCTGCCAATGAATATATATGAAATTTTAGAGTTACCTTAGACAAATATAAAACTGGCAGTCAAGAACTTTTCGTGCAAAAAATGGCAGATTAGGGATTAGTCCCATTCATAGGTTAGTGAATAGAATTAAAGAAGAAGTGAATCTCAAAGAGCAGCACAGGATGCATCACAAACCTCCTTACTCCGAATAGCCATATGGCCAGGTGGTGGAGCAGGTGACGCTTGTGATGGCAGAGAAACCGCTTTACCCCATCCAATCTTCAGCTCATACTCGTACACGATGATCCCTGTAAAATTGTAAATTTACTTCATAGGTTTCTTTTACATTGTCACATGTAATCAAGAGGTTCAGTTAATACAAAACCAGTTGACCATAGACTAGTTAATAATGCCAGAAGGGTCATTAGTTTGCAACATTGACCAACCAATGAGCAAAATGTATCAATGAAGATAGAAAAGATAAAGTTACCAAAACAAAGCAGTAATAGTGAAACTGAATGCCAATGTATCCCTCATTCCCTTGTATTGAATATTGGTTAAATATTTCTTTGACAGTTCTAGAAAGAAGACAGGCTAGCTAACCTTGCATTTCATCTTTTGCAGCTTGTCCATCAGCTCTATTCATGAAGGAAACAAAGCCACAGTTTCTTTGTCGCCTCCGCTCCTCTTCTGTTCTTGGCCACATGATCTTCACACTAGCTATGGGCCCAAATCTTCCAAAAGTGCGGAGAAGGAAATTTTCATCAACCTAGGTGAGCAAAAAGATCATATCTTAAAAATATTAGACAAGGACGAATATTAGAAAACATTGGCGAGAGAAAACAGCAGATGAATTCAAGTAAGAAAAGAACAAATACCTTTGGGGACAAATTCCCAACATACAGATTTGTAGTTTGTGGGTCACCATCGTCAAATGATCCTAGCCTTCCACTAGGATCAAAATCATCAGCTAGCTCATCAAAGCGGCTAGATGGCTGAAGAAAGAAAAAGTTTAGTATATCTCTCCAAAAAACAGTGCAGGGTTAATCTCCGAGCAGAACACCGATAAAGACAATGCACGACTATGACGAACTTACCGAGCTATCGCCCTGCCGGTCACGATCCTGGTTTCGTCTTTCTCTCATTTCTTGTTCACGTTTCAACTCCTCCATGAAATGATCTATATTCCGAGTCTTTCCCTTTTCTCTCTCCTTAGGTCTCTCTTCCTCCCTCTAGAAAGATGAAATAATTGAAGTTACAACTAAAACATTGCTTCAAACGACAAACCCAATTAAACAAAATCCATGACACTGACCTTCTTCTCTGGTTCTTTACCCTTAGATGCCAGTGGTGGTGGAAGAAAAGAGGGAACATACCTGCAGAGATTACGTGGAAGATAATTTTCTATATCACAAGAACACACGCATGGATTTCAACTTATCAAGCAATACCGACCCACAACTTTTACCAATACAGATGAGATGACAGATATATATGACTTTACTAAAGCCTTGTAACAACCATATCAAAAGTGTATACTCATCAGCAAAATCACGAGCGGTCAAACTCTCTCTGTTTGCTAAAAATTCTTAGCACCTCAAAGATTGATCAATCAAAAGCGATCAGTTTACCTACTCCCCTTCTTTGAAATCGAACCCCCATCTTTAGACTTTTCACCTGCCATCCGCGAATGCATAGAAAAAGGTCCATACTTTTATTAATTGTGTTCATTATATAGATAAAAGCGTTGCTCTACCATTTGACACCATCAAAAAAAGAAGAACAATGGACACACAAAGAGGCATGTAACAAACAGTTAAAGCCGTAGCATTTCCGAGACTAACCTTCAGAATCAACCTTGGGCTTGTCGCTGGGATTAATTGTCCCTCCTCGAACAAAAGTCTTTGTTGCATTGTCTCCTTGAAATGATTCCACGAATTCCTGATACAGACGAGCCGTTTCATCCTCCGCTTTCTGCAGTGAGATTAAAATCAATCTCAACTTGCCCTTTTGAAAAGGTTTTGGATTTCGATAGCTAAGAGAAAACAACAAAAAAAGAACAAACCTTTTTCCTGGCTTCTTCTTCTTCTCTGTGTTTCTGGAATGGTGTTTTCTTTCGGGTGATCGAGAAGGAGCTCATCTTTCAGCATCCAACTTCGCAGGAACAATTTCTAAAACCCTTTGGTCGTCGACTACAAAACTAGTTTCGACTCGAAAAGCCCAATTGCGAGATTGAGAAAGATGAAAGTAGAAAGCAACGGAGATTATGGATTCTGATTCAGAACTAGGGTTCGGGGAATCGAGAAGGCAGGAACCTAGGGCTTGAGCTAAAAACGATGCAAGAACAAAAATTAGGATAAATATAAAAAAAAATCACAATATTTTCAGTCGGCTTTTACGAATTTTTTAAAACAAATAATTATAAATGTTGGGGTGATTGGCGTTTGGATTGTGAGGACTTTAATGGTTTTACGGTCTTTACAGCTTTTTTTTATCCAATCAGCTTTTAACTGTATTTTTTTATTTTAAAGTGTATATAGTGACATTTTTTTTTCCTCTTTTTTTTTGTTTTTAAGCGTGGGTATTGAGATTTTGAAAACTAAAAACTTATAAATTTTGCTTATTTTCTTCCCCAAGATTATTAAAATTCATATATAAATCTACGTGTAATATATTACAATGAATTTTTAATTAATTAATTATTAAATTTTTTTTCTCTTTTTTTTTAGATCCATTTTATTGGTATTTTCAATAAACAATTTTTGTTTTTGGTTTGAAGAAAATAGAAAAATCACACAATATTATATAGAGTTAGTCAAAATCAGTATAACATCATTCATATTTTTAATCCAAAAAAATTAAAATATTTAAATTAACAGTCACAGTTTCTACAGTTTTTATTACCAACTAGATAAAAGATTCGCATATATGCGGGTTTGTAATCTAATATTTTATAACATGTAAAAAAAAGTTAATCAATTAAAAGTAGAAATCAAAATTAAATCACCCGTTAAAATAAATAAAATAAAATTGAAAACGCTGATGCAAAACCACTAATTCAGAAGTCTAACATTTATTTATTTACTTTGATAATTTGATTTTCAATTAAATTTTATCACATACTTTCAAATTATTAGTTTTCCTATTCTATTTGAATTAATATTACTTTTTAATCCATTTTTAAAATTTTGATGAATTTATTCTCATATTTTAGTTGAATTATTTTGACTCTTTTAATATTTTATTCTCATAATAATGTTGAATATTATAATCTTTGAAGGTTTGGGTATGTAAACCTAAATCTATTTGAACTCAAAAATTTTTAACACGTGTATTAATTAATATTCTAATGAGAAAATTTTGAAACCTAATTCATTTTAATAAACATAAACGAAAAGAGAGAAAAAAAAGAATGGTTGTACGAAAAAAACAAAATCGAGACATATAATAAAGTCAATATATATATGAATAGACCATGTTTATCAACTAATTATTTTAATAAATTATTTATTAGAAACTAATTAAACTTTTTTTGATATATGTTAATTTTTATAATCTACTTGATAAATACAAATATATAAGTTTAAAAAGAAAAATAAGATTTGTATGACCCATATCAAAATCTAATTGGAAAAAAATTACATGTGTCAAAATCCGATCGACCGGCTGACACGTGTCACGATCGTGTTAATTACGAAGTTTGACGCATCAAACTTTATATAATAAGATCAGACTTTAATTAATATTTAAAAGTAACAGTCACAGCCAAAATTTCTACAGCCAAAAATTTACAGTAAAAGTCTACAGTCACAGTCTTTACCAATAAGGCCCGTTATCTAATTGGATAATTATTATTTTTAAAATATAAAAATTTATTATAAATTCGAAAATTATTCAAATTATATACTTCTGTTTATCTAGTCTTTTCTAAAAAATTCAAAACTAACTGTTATTACCGAACCTAAATCCGACCGATACTAATTTAAATAATGATTTTAATTATCTGAATTATATCATATTCGTATTATCTATATATTTCTATTTCTTTTAAAAATACATTTTAAATAGTATTTTTGTTATATAAAATATTTTTTACTCAATTTTTATCCGCTATCATATGATTTTTTACTCGAAATAATTAGATCTACGTGCAATGGTACGGTGTATCAAATTTGTTTGTGTGCTTTATGGTGTTATAAACTTTTCTATATGTTGACCCAAAAAAAAAACTTTTCTATATAGAAAATTAATAACATCAGCGTACTCAGGTTTCTTACACTACAACCAATGATAATTAGATTGTTAATTAACAACATTAAAGCTTAAAACTTCACAATCATAACATCATTTCCTCTGAATCATAACATCATTTCCTCTGAATATACATGTACTGTTTCGAAATTGCAGTTCGTGATAAAACCAAAGATATCGCAACCTTTGTTCTCTTCGACAGTGATGGTATCAAACTTGCTGGAAGAAGAGCTATTAATGTTCTAAATGACTCAAATAAGGTATAATTGTGCAACACGATTTCTCACCATTTTTAATATCCATAACATGACAATATTGTTACATGTTCTGCCCAGGCTACCTCCAATAATAAACATTTATGTTCCTGAATGTCTCAAAAATATCATTGACCGCACATACAAAGTCCAGATCAAGTTCACATCATACAATTTTACTATTACATTGTCCTGTATAATTGATGAGGATGAGGAAACAAACTCAATGGAAGAAAACTTGAATGTAGAGGATATCGAGGAGAAGTATGACACCACAGCTGAAAACACAACAACAGACATGTAGTCCAAGATCTCTGAATCGGTAGAGTTTACTGCTAAAAGAAAAGAGAAACGTGGCCGTCAAAACTCGGGACACCGACGAAGTGAAAGAGAAGATTGATCTCACAGTTGGGAATCCAACAACCAACATAGAATCAGCCCCCTCTCAATAGGTGGACTCCACTGCTAAAAATGAAGATAAGCGTCCCGTCTTGAAAACTAAATGTAACCATCTTTCATCTCCATTTTGAATTCTTTTACTTTGTGCTTTTAACATATTAGATCCATGCTTGATACAGCACGGGCCGTACCACAAAATAATACAACGACAGCCTCAAACTCAACAAGCCAGAAACCTTTACAGCCCCAAAAGAGGACATACGGGAAAACAATTGAGATAAAAAGAGAAGGTATATTCTGACCATGACATATGATTATATATTTCGTAAACTTCTGACAAAAACACCAACTACAAAATCATATAATGATGTAAAAAGACTACATATTAGAACATTCATAATCATCTCCTTAGTTTATCAGTCCCCCATGGAAAAAATATGTAATGCTCGCGGCCATCTCAAAGATTAAAACTTAAAGAGTAATGGTAACACAAAATAAAAAATCCATTAAGAACATATTCCTCTTATCGTCACTTTTCAATTACTAAAAGAAAAACAAGTAAATCCGTTTTCGAGGTTGGTTAACAAGGACGCCGAATATCAAGGAAGATGTAATTGGATCAGCCTCCGAGAACAACACAACAGTCGATCCAAGACGCAGACAAGTTATCTTGCCATCTATAATAGGAAAAAGCAAACACAAACATTATGCAGAAATCACAATTGCAAATTATGAGGATCATCAACAAATCATAAGTATGCAGAAGAAGAAGAAATTAGATTTAATGGCAGAGTCAAAGAGCCAAACCATCAAATAAACTTTGCCAATCCAAAACATTTCTTACATGAGCTTTCGCAAATGAAAGTTCGACGCCATTCTTCCTCCCTTTACTCATATGTTTTCTTAAAAGACCGATTTTTTTCGGCGAATTGGCTTTTACTAGCATCAAAGCTGATATATTTCTTGAAAAATACGGTAGTAAAACCAATTAACCGACAAAATTCGGTGTTCAAAGAAGATTAAGGTCACGTCTCGTAAGGGCTGAAGAATGATCTCATCCTCCTCAGACCAGAGTCTCTGAAAATACGTCTTTTTCCGGAACCACGACCCTCCTTGTTCTTCATGGACGTCGCGGCGGCGGCGGCGACAACGGGCTTCGCAGATCCTGGATTCTGCTCGGTTTCAGAGTCCGAATCCGACTCAGTCTCTGACCCAGGATCTGAATCGTCGGCGGTAACGACAGTAACAGCAGCGGAAGGAGTGTATCTCCCAAAGGATTGACTTGCTTCTTCTTCGCCATCGGAATTTTCAAAATGCGATTCAGATTTTCAGGGTAGCGATTTGGGACCGAAAAGCTTTATTAGGGTTTCTCCACTCCAGCCAACGAATATATAAAGGTCCTCCTAGGTTGTATATAATGTTAGGGTTTGTGAATGAGTACACTATTTGATTTCACATAAATAATTAAGAAATTATAATAATTAATGAAAAGGCATTTCATTCACCAATTTACATGGGCCTCAAACGCTGACTTTTGCGTAGGCCTTGTAACGGCCCACTTTTGACTGACATTGACAGCCTCTCAATAACGCTGACGTCACTATATCCGATACCGATTGCGTCAGAAGCGCCTCTTCGTCTGTATAATATATAAAATTTTCATCACATTGTCAGTAACGAGAGAATCCGACCGAAAACCTAGATTCTTGCCGGTAATCCTCCGCCGTGTTGTTCTTCATCTATCGGAGTGTTCGATTTCGATTCTCGGTCGATTAAGATGGAAGGAAGTGGAGGAAAGAGCGCCGCCTCGGGAGTGGTTCCGGAATCAGCGATGGAGGCTGTGAAAGAAACGCTGGCGAACCTCGAGGAACTGAAACCCCAGCTTGAGCAGATGATTTCTTTAGCCGAGCCTGAGGTTCTTGCCCAAATGCAGCCTTTGCAGCGAGCTAAGACTATGTACTTGATCGCCGAAGCCACCACAACTCTTTTCGCTCGTAACCCTCTTTCTTCTTCTTCTTCTTCTTCTTCTTCTTCTTCTTCTTCTTCTGCTTAATCTATTATATCATTGAAAGGAAAGCTATGAGATTGAAGTTTGTTCATTTGCGATCATGTTTTAAACTGTTTGTGGGTTTGTTTTCCAGTGAAGTTGAGGTGTACTGGCGTTAATCCCGATGATCATCGTGTTAAATCTGAAATGGTATTGTCTTTGGCTATTCGTTTCCTTTCGTGAAATTGGAGTTATTTGTGTGTATTCTAGTCTCTCATCCTCTTGTTAGCTTGATCAATTGGTGCTTTGTAGACTCTATATACTTTTGCAAATGCAATCAAAAGGAAAAGTTGGCTGTTTTAGTGATGGTAGTTTGGTTTTTCAGGATCGGCTAAACGTGTACAAAGAGAAGCTTCAGCGATGTATGGATCAAAGTAAAGGTAAAGACTGAAATTTTCAGTGCCTGATTGATTATGTTGAGAGATCAAAACTTGTTAGTTTTGACTCTTGAATTGAGGGGCACAAGTATTTGGGTTTATTAACCTTTTGTTTCTCTGGTTAAAAAACCATTTATTTCAATTTCAGTGTCGATTGTACTGTCTCGTGTACTAAACAAGTTTTCTGACTTCCTCTTTTCATTGGAGAATTGCTGCAATTCGTTTACCTTATAAAGTCGCTGGGGATAATATCTCAACTATTTTCGAACATTATGCTCTCAGTTTAGGATTTTCGTAGCCAATCTTAGTTTTTTAGAGGCTGATAGGTGGTAGCCATTTCTCATGCGGTAAATGAAATCTACGGGGTGTACCTTTTTGTTGAATAGTACATTCTCTATTAAGAGGACTTGTGTTTCTGTCCTTTGTTTGTTGGGATTATGTATCTGCTTTTGTTAGTTTTCTTTCTTTTGTTCTATGCTTAGTGTTGATTCTTTTTTCTCGTAGATATAATTTGTGTTGAAGAACTTTTTATTGCATACACCCATCTTATCTGCAGGGAAGTAGTATTTCAAGTTTGTTTACTGAAGTGGTGTTTCCATTGGAAGGCATTGTTCCCAGCTTATCTTTTCATCACCTGACTATTGCATCTACCTATCATCTTGAATTTAAGGGAGACTATGTTCAATTTCTTCTAAAAAAGTGTTAATTTCCTTTTGGGAAACTTTTTAGTCTATTGAAATCGAGGAGACTGATCCGTTAGCTATTTTCTCTGTTATTGCTTTTCCGTTGATAATACTTTTTAAATTAAATGGATTAATATTTCAACTTTGTTTTTACAAGATGAACTTCCTTTCTTGTTTGATTTAAATTCATTGGTAGCTAATTGCTGATTTTTATGTTTCGCGAACACAGTTATCTTTTTTTGGTTGAAGATCCATTTGTTTCCGTCTACTATCTCAAATTGGGGCAGACTAGTCTCTCATCTTTGTTTATCAAACTTATAGATTTCTGTTTAGAAGTTGTTTACTCGATTGGTAACACTTGTACGCTGCGTTTTATAAAATGCCCCGTGGGCCTTTCGTAGAATAACCGTTTTGTTGATCTGTTATCTAATACTAATGGGCCGATTAGTTCTACTTAGTGAATCGAAAGTATTTATGTCACGCGTAGAACTACTAATTCAATTGGTACAGGTTTCATTTTTTCACTAAATAAGCGTTACTTCTGTCTACCATTTCTGCCGCGTGTCGAGGTTTAACTTGTTTAGTTGAAGTTAGGTTTATCTGTTTAGGAAATTTTGGATTCAATTCGATTTCGTCAGAGATTGGATGGCTACTCATAATTCAATATCTTATCCACTAAATGTTCTCGTATATGTTTCTCTTTTTTTGTTTTTCCTATCGTAGAACCATTGCGTCCGACTACTGTCTTAAACCGTCAGGCAGCAACCCGATTCATCGAGCACTCTCTGCCTGATCTTACATCGGGTAAGCCTTTGTACAGTATTTGTTTATACCTTTTCCTTTCCTTTGTATTCATGTTTCTAACAGTTATTGCTAAATGATTGCAGCCCAAAAGCAGAGCATGAAAGGCCTCAGTAAAGGAGAGAAATCAAGGATCAGTGCGAAAAAGAGGAAATACCAATCAAATGAGAAACAGTCTGTTCAGTCTGCCGCAAAGGAATTTCTTGAAAAGGCAACTCGTGAGCTTAACGGTAACAATGAAAATGGTTTGAAGGGCCCTCTAAAGGCGGCCGCTGATGGTTCAGATGATGTTGAAATTGATACAGCCTGATGTACCAATATATCATGGTAATGTTCTCTTGGCTAAGTGTTAGAAATGCTCTTCTGATTATCATTTTTTTCACCGCTCTTCTGATTATCTCTGATACCTGAAAGCAAATCCCTAGAATTGCCTTTTTTTTTTTGTCGATGATCTCATAGTGGGCCGCTGATTCATTAGCTTGCCATTTATTAATTTTTGATATATAGGGAAAATGACAGTGGATTATCTAAACTAGGTGGCCCCATCCAGAAAAAAACCCGATACTTTCTTCTGATAAAGAGTAAACTCTTGTAGACATTTACTGCTATCCCATAATAACAAACATTGTTTCTTTCCATTTCTTTGAAAAGTGTTGCCTCTTTATGAGTTTTTCCTTTGCTTATCTTGATGATTTGATTTTGGTATATTTGAGACACTTATCCTAAGCAATAACTTATTGATTGTCTTTGAGGCTTGAGGTCATTGAGCATCATTTCTGTCTCTACACGCCAGAATATATCAATGTCTCTCTTTGTGCAAATCATTGTATTCGTTACTTGTTTGCAAATTCTCGGTCCTTTAACACTCTTCTTCATCTTTTGCAGCTGCTGCTAGTCTGCTACTGATTGGGTTGTGTTTGTAGCATTCGTAGTCATCACTCAATTCTTCTGAGAAAAACTTTGTTTGTCAACTCATCTTTGATGGTGTCTTTCTTTTTTCTGGAACTAGTTAGGGTTGTGGTGTATGTTGTACATTGCATTGTGTTAGCAACTTATTTTAGAAGCTCTTAAAGTTCTGAGAATTTAATATATTCGGGGATACACCATTGTCAGAAAGCCCAAAGAATTTAACAAATCTCTGGGATAAAGAATCAAAATCAGAGATGGAATTTAAATCCCAAATCAGAGCAAAACAATCCCTAACCCAACAAATCCCAAAACCGCAACTCGATGAGTCAGAGAAGAAGCAGAACCAGTTGCAGGAGGAACAGCCTGAGTTCCCAACAGAGCTGGAGAAGGTGCTGGAGAAGGAGCAGAACCGGTGAAGAAACCGCCGATGTGGCCACCACGAGAAGACATGACGACAATGTGAAGCTTCTCGCCTTCGACACAGTTGCTATTGGAGCCGCTAATGAAGAAGAAAGGACCAGACCTCTCTAGCTTCACCTTGGTGTCTCCAGTGCTGTAATTGGCTGCTGGGTTTGTGGTGTTGCAGGTAATGTATGCTTCTTTTGTCACTTGCAGAACCGAGTCCTTTTCCCCATCGTACTTCCACACTGTCCACAAATGCGTAATCACTCACAAAAGAGTTTTGAAAATATAAAGTCAAAAGAAAGAGCTGATTTTTGGATTTGTATTGGGGGAAAACTCACCAAGAGTGTCGCCGACGTGAAAACGTAAACTCTCAGCCCATTTGTTGAGGGAATCAGAAGGCGAAGAAGGGATTTTCCAGCCGCTTGGTTTGCCTCCGACAAGAATCTCTCTGCAACAGGCGAGATCAGCCAACAAGAAGAAGAAGAAGAGTAGAAACGAAGCTTCAACAATAGTTCTCTGAGCCATTAGAATGAAGTTGTGTATGAGAGAGAGAGAGAGAGAGAGCCGTGGCCTATTTGGGCTCTGTTGGGAATGATTGGGTCTGTATATATAGAGGAAGAAACTAGCCGTTTGAAGTGTGTTTGCTGCTACTCTGCCGCTCCCAACGGTTTATTTTAAAACGGTCAAGTCCCCTTACCAAGTCTCTATATTGGGACACGCAATAAAACCATTTTTTTTATTAACGGTCGGAGACAGAATTTTCAAAAGAAGCGACATTATATCAGAGCATTTAATTGAACCAATAATAAATCCTTTTTTCTTGGTATCCGCAATTAACGAAAGAGAGTGTTTAGTGGATAATCGAAACAATAGACTACAAATGCTAAACTAAAAAGTCTAAAAGAGAGTATATAAATAGAAATGAAAGAATCACATAATTGTCATCAAGAAAGATAATCAAAAGTGTTCCTTTTGGGAAATCAAACAGAATACACTCTAAGAAAAAGGTTTACATATAAAACCCTGTTTTGTTACCGTAATCAAAACCAGATCGAAACAAGAGAGGACCCCTATTGAGCAAAACACAGCTTTTAAAACTTGTGAAAATCATAAACTATATTACCTTCTTTTTTTCTTTGTTTCTCTTCAATGTTTACTGAATCAATCGATCTTAACCGAGGAATAGATGAGCCTTGTGAACCAGAGACAAGCGTAAAACCCGATTGTTCCGGTCAGCACGAAAAACGCATACGAAGCGATGAGCATGTACCCAAAGTAGAGCATAGCCGAGACGAGCTTAGTGATCTGGAGCTTTGTGAAGAAATAGAAGGCTGCGTAGAGAAAGAGATAGAGCGCAGAAGAACCTGAGGTGAGGTAAGACCTCCACCACCAGAGATAGTCTTCACTGCATAGCTGGAAGTAGCAGAGAACAATGGTTATCTCCGCACAGGTGACCATAAGGATCACAAAGACAAGGAAGAGGAAACCGAAGATGTAGTAGAACTGGTTGAGCCAGATGGATGTGAGGATGAAGAAGAGCTCGATGAAGACCGCACCGAATGGTAAGATTCCTCCAATTAGGATTGAGAAAACGGGGTTCATGTACCAAGCTTGCTCCGGGATTTGCCTTGGGATTTTGTTGGTTTTCACGGGGTCATCGAGCGCCGGCTTCTTGAATCCGATGTAACCGCCAACGAAGACAAGAGGGACCGAGATTCCAAACCAGAGGAAGATCAGAGCAAACATTGTACCAAAGGGGACAGCTCCGGATGATTTTTGTCCCCAGATGAGAGCGTTTAGGACGAAGAAGATGGCTGAAACGACGGCAGGGAACAAGAAGGCTGTTCTGAAGGCAATTCTCTTCCATTCTGTTCCTTTGAACATTTTGTAGAGACGTGAAGAGGCGTAACCGGCAAAGAGGCCCATGAAGACCCAGAGGAGGAGCATGGCTGTCATAAGACCTCCACGGTTGGAAGGGGAGAGAAATCCGAGCATGGCGAAGATCATAGTGACAAGTACCATGCCTAAACACTGGACGCCTGTGCCAACATAGACGCAGAGAAGATCCGAATTGGTTGGGGGCCTGAAAACATCGCCATGGACAAGTTTCCACCCTGTCTCTTCTTGAGCTTCTTCTTGAGTCTCAAGCTCATTGTACCGTGAAATGTCACGGTAAAGAGTCCTCAGCATTATCATCGCTACCATACCAGAGAGGAAGAGGACGATCATCAGAGAGTTGACGATAGAGAACCAGTGAATTTGATTGTCGCTCATCAGAAGATAAGCATCCCATCTAGATGCCCACTTCACTTCACTTTCCTGAAGAGGCAGCAGCAGCGGCGAAATCAACAAAACAGTGAGAACGGGAACACAACAGTATTCACTAGAACATAACTATCAGGTGATAAACTCATCAGTCGAACAAGAACTTGCCTGAAAATCAACATCATATGTGAAGATAATTTCCTTCTTATTTTCGACTTCCTGAGGGGTAGCTGAGCTAACAACCAAACGCTTTGTGTGGGGATCACAGGTAGTCAAACGGGTCTTCTCACTCCATTGTCCATCATATTCATGCTTGACACTACAGAGCAATGAAAGGAAAATTAGTACTGAAAAATAAAGGGTATCCAAAGAAAGTCCAATTTGTTAACGAGCTGCACCTGTATGGTTTGACCTCAAATCCCACAATCCTCGCAGCATCAGTTTGCGTATCTCTGTGATACCGGACGGTGAATGCCAAGTGATTGTGCATAAAGTATTTTTGTTCTTTGCTCTGTTAATTCAAAGGAAAGCTCAGAAAATCGTGCTATCACGTGCAATCCAAATAGTGATCAATCCAAACCTACTTACCCCCTCATACTGGCCTTTAAGACCAACATGATACCCAAGCTGATACACAATAGAGGGTGAACCTTGATCAAGTCTTTCGATTGGAACCACTAGAGGAAGGTTATCGAGGATCCTAACACACACACAAACACACGTGAGAAAAAGTAACAGAGGAAGAACATGATATTCTTTCAAAAAGTCAAAGAAAGGCTCATATTCTAGGTCCTACATGTTGACCCGATACTCATCATCAATCTTCTCTTTGAATGCCTTGGCAGTCTTTGCATCAAGAGTGACACGGCAGAGAACATTGCACATTTGTGCCTCCCGCATTTTAAACTGTATTTTGCAAGGGTCAGGAGTAAAGTACAGGGAAAGACTCAATATTTCTGACTATAAACGAATAATTTTAACCCAAGAATGGACTGCGATCATTTTCAAACAAAACAGAGACAAACCGAATAAGGGGCATTCTCGATTCGGTCACCCCGAAGCACTTCACCAAGATTCTCAGTACTGTCAATTATCTTCTTAGGGCGGCAGAAAGGAAGGGAGTAATACGAGTATGGAAGCTGAGTCTTTATGGAGGTCAACTTGTTTACTTTCACCTTCAGCTCATCGCCCTGCAGATTTAACAAGATCAACACTTGAATATCACCCATCATTTCAGCTTGGATCTTTCCCTTTGGTATAAGTTATTACTCGCCTAAAAATTATAAATTTCTAGGATTCTAATAAAACATGCATGCAAAATTTCACAGAGATTAGTATTAATTTGCGCTAGTACCTCCAAAACTTTGATTTTTGTGTAATGAGAAGCGAATCGTGACAAATAATATGAAACGGCTAAGGCTATTTCCCGAATAAGTAAATATTGATGAAAGCTTTTGTTGAAATGTGACATTGTACAGATCAGGAGATCTACCAAGTAGCGGAAGAAGACGAAAATTCGTGCCTCAAAATAATCCTCTCGAGAAATGTCAAAAATAAAAAAAAAGTCGGTGCGTCGTCGGCACTAGGATTCCAAAAACCAGATCCGAGAGATCCAAATCAGATCCCAGGACATAAAGATGAGAAAATTGAAACGTTACCTTTTCGAAATCCTGAGGAGCAACACCAGGGAGGTAGAAAGAGTGAGCACCATGGATGAAGAAGAGAAGAAGAGTCGCGGCAATCACAGATCCAAAAATTGGTCTTCTTCTGGGACTGCTCCGAAACTCCATAGCCATGGCGGTTCCACAGAAGAAGAAGAAGAAAGTGAGCAGATCTGGAGCAGCTACGGTTTGTGAGTCGGAGAGAAGCAAAAGAAGCTAAGAGCACTATGATAGATCCTTCTTTCTCTCTCCGTTATTGCTTCGTTTCTGTAACATCATTCTTCTCCATTTATATTTCGCCACGTGGCTTCCCTGGTAATGCCACAAATCAACCCGTCGAGAGCTGAAATGGGCCGTCTTTCTTAGGCCCATTTCTAATTTGCGTTTAGATCCCCAACAGATCCATATTTATGACACCCAACAACTTTTCGTTATTTCCTAGTCCAATCCTTTTTTTGTTTTTTACACAAAAACAATCTCTAAAATAAATATGGGTTAATTTGGCATATAACCAAAAAAAAAAACAAATTAAAAAACTAACCAAAATTCTCCAATAAGTGGCCATGATGTTGCCACGTAGAAGATTTTGGTTTGGTTAGATAACAATAGGGAATTTTTTTTTTGGTCATACTTGCCAATTTCTCATAAATATGTCAATTATGCTCCAATCCTTCTTTTTTTTTCTTTTCTTTTGACTAAAAACAAACTCTAAAATATTTTTTTTTTCTTACATCATATATATATATTTTTTAATCTATGATATTATTACATTTTATATTTTACGATGAGGAAATCTAATTCACTGCCGGCGGCAACAATTGTAAATACGACGAACTGCCCTATGGACGACTCTATAAAGGACAATTCTACCCGCTTTACAAATATTTATAATAAACGGTTCTATCTGCACCACACTCACAGTAAATATCTTTACTCTTATTATACGAAACCACGACAAATGGCTCTACTTGTATCACACTGAAAATCTCCAATAAAACTTGTCTCCATTAAACACACGCATAATTCATCTTGGTTTAACCCGCAATCTATTTGGATGTGAATCGTAGACATTTAACCCACAACCTATTTGGATGTGAATCGTAGACATTTAAAACCAAGAAAATTTTCAACTATTTTTAGTATAAAATTTTGAAAAAGAATTTTAAAAAGAAGAATTTCTTAAAATACCACTAAAATATGTTTTTGTTCCAAATATACCATCATTGAATTTTTTTCTAAAAATACCACTAAAAGTTTTGTTTTCCAAAAATATCACAAATATTAAAAATGATTTTAAAAGATTTATAATTTAAATTTTTGGATTTGGATTTAGTATTTTAGGTTTATGATTTAGTTTTTAGGATTCAGAGTTTAGTTTTGAAAGTTTAAAGATTAGTTTTAATTTTATGGTATTTTTGAAAGAAAAAAAACTTTTAGTAGTATTTTAAAAAAAATAATTAATGATGATATATTTGGTATAAAAATTTATTTTATGGTATTTTCGAAAATTGCCATTTAAAAAAACAAAGATACATTTTTTTAAATATGGTGATGTGTACAACAGTTGAAGACAGAATGGTGCATTGAATTTTCAAGATCAAAAGAATATTCGGATTCTCATATGATCTCTTGAACGATGCAGAGTGCTGTTCAAACCATATCCGAGGATGAGGAGACTACTTCTATACGCCGTCGTTTTGCTTCTGGCTAGCTTCTCCCTGCCACGTGTCGTCGAATCTTCGGTCCGATGCAAAGCTTGGCTTGTTCAATCCATCCCCACCGACATGCCCGAGCTTCCTCGCATCTCCGGTGTACTCTCCACAGGTTATTACTACCCTTGTTGCTCTGTTTTTCTTGTTTTCAGATAAAGTTTGGTTTTTTTTTGTACTTTCAAAATTGGTTTTTTATTGAGCCTTGTTTCCTCTGTTTTTTTTGGTTAATTCCTAAGAACAGTTGGGTTATTCAGTTAGGCTATTACAAAGACAATATATGTGTATTTGTTTGAGGGAGATGTTGGGTGTGCAGGGGATGTGTTTCAGTGGCTTGCAAACAACTCAACAAAATCACTGGACATTATAGCACAGTATTGGCAACTTCTTGCTAATCCAAATGATCATCGATCGGGGGATTTCGGTTATTCAGATTCGGATTTGCAGCAATTTGGAGCTCATGTTGGTTCTCTTGTTTACAAATCTATTGACAATGCTGCTAACCGCAATGTTAGTATCAGGTATATTAGTACAAAAAACACATTTTTTTAGTGTGAATATTGAGAATTGTTTCTTCTAGAAATCATGAGAAGGGTCTCTCATTTAGGACTTATTATTAGATTTAGTATGGAAAAGTATAAAACATTTTTGGATTTGAATGATAAATGTTTGTGCATAGACTATTGTCTCATTCAGGAGTATATCCGGATTATACCAAAGAACCATCTGATCTTGCTTCTGGAAGATCAAACGTGAAGAATGTGACTCTGCTACTAAGCAAATGGTGGGGATCAGGAATTGTTCATGCCAAGGTTTGGATTTCGGATAATCGGGACGTGTATATTGGTTCTGCCAACAATGATTGGAAATCTCTAACTCAGGTATGTCTGGATATGCATACACATTGGAATCGCGTAGAACATTGGCTGCGATGAATCAGCTGTTTATGGATTTTGCAAGGTGAAAGAAGTTGGGATTTACTTGAGTGGGTGTTCGCGAATTGCCCGAAAGATTAAAACTTATTTCGATAACTTATGGAGATTGGCCTCTCTTGACTCTTCAATTCACACAAGAAATGTATCAGATCAACAATGGCTGATCAATAGGACTGTTCCTTGCTGGTCCCATTTTCTACCTAAAAAAGCAAGATGCAGGTAATGGAATTGAGAAGTGACATTTATTAACCAAAAACAATACTCTTTCTTCTTTACTTCACACCAATGGTTCTTAGAAGATAGAGATTTGTTTCTCTTTTCAGGTCACCTCTTCCAAGTTACATAGAGACCCCTAATGTGTCCCCTGGTTATCCTTCACTCTCCGATCCTGAGATGTTTGAAGTCGAAATCGTAACTGTCCCCAAAAACAGAAACCATTCTTGTCCACAACCGCAACCGAGCTACCTATCTTTTGCACCACCAGAGGTGAAAAAACAATCAACTTTAGAACATTTCAGACCTCTTTGGTCGTATATGATATAGTGGTTTTGATTCGTCGAATATGTAGCTGTTGTTTGGAAAGCATCAATCTGATGAACAAGGATGGATAGATACAATCAAATCTGCGGTGGAAGGAGGAACAGTGAGGATCAATACAATGGATTGGCTTGGTCAGTCTCAATACACTAATCCTAAGGTTTACTGGTCATCCCTATCTTCTGCGGTTTCCGAGGTATTTACCTATTCTTGATGATCTTACTCGCCTAAAATGCTAGAATTTGAAAAATACGTACATTGACATCGCAGGTCGTCTTCGCCAAGAATGCCAAAGTGAAGATCCTAGTGGCATATTGGGGTCATTTCATCGAGGCCACTGATGGATACTTGAGGTCGTTGCTCTACTCCAATGTTCTATGCTCCTCCTCCTCTTCTGTGCAAAAAACATGTTCTGGTCAAGTGGAGATAAGATACTACATGGTTCCTGGTTTTAACAAGACAGGACCAGCGGTTAAAAACGGGACTAAAACCGGAAACAAGTATCCAGATTACACGAGGGTGAACCACGGGAAATACGCGGTCAGCGACGTGAGAGCTCACATAGGAACAAGTAATCTCGTTTGGGATTACTTCTTTGCGACAAGTGGTGTGAGCTTTGGAACTTACAACACCAAGATTGTGTTGAAGCTTCAGGAGATCTTTGATGCAGATTGGAACTCTCCATATGTAGTTCCAGTTCAAGAGTTTGGACAAGATAATTAATTAAGTCCCTCTTGCAAATAATTTCTTTGATTTATATCAATTTTTTTTTTTTGGAATTATATGTTAAATTAATTTAAAGAAAAAGCTTGTTTACAGCCATGTTTCTTTGTTTTGAGTTTTAGATTAAGAAAGGAGAAAAACATTTAACACTTTATCCTGAGATAGCAAACCAAGTTTGAAGCCCCTCCTTGTATCACCGATCACATGTGTTTTGGATCGAGATGAGTTGGTTTCTCATTTGCTTGTCGATGAATTTGATGATGCGGCTGGGAAGAGTTGGCATCTCACCATGTCGTCGCGCGTTTCGTTCCCTCTAAATAGTATGAATCGATGTTTGAAAGACGTATCGAGCCAGAAAACTTTGAATACGAGAAAGACTCTTTTCATTTATGTAATTGACAATTGCCTGCCAATCCGTGGAGTATCGATTGTTGAGAAGTTTCCTTGCTAGATTGGACCAGATTTCGGAGAAAAATCTGTACGAGAAAGATAAATGATTTCTCGTCTCCATGAGATCCGAACACAGAACACAAGTCGAGCTAGCTCCGGCATTCCATACACTCATGCGGTCCCCCGTCGATAAACAATTATGCATCGCTAGCCAAATGCAAAAGGAGTATTTTGGTGTCGCGTAAATGAACCAAACCACCTTATACCAATTTATATCAGATTTCAAACTTTGAGGTAGATTCAAAGAAAAAAAATTAAGGAGGTATTATTCAATGATGGATTTTAATAAAATTTAATTCTGCTATAAATCTAAGCAGAATCTACTGTAAAAAACTCAATCAAAACCGTATTTTTTTATATTCCAACTTTTTAGTTACTTTAATGGCTAAAGATCGAATGCACCGATTCAACAATTTCATAAGAGAGTCAGAGATGCCCCATTAAAGTAGTCATTTGTTTAATCATAACATTCCTTTATGGCATTATATATTGATATTAGAGATATTTAAATCATAACATTCATTTGTTTAGTCATAACATTCATTTTGGATTAGCCGGCGAGGAACTTGAGCGGGTACACAGGCAACACCGCAATTCCGCAGCGGCCTTTGGGATCAGCGATCCCTCGCTCGATCCTAATGTAGCCTCCCTCTCCCCATTTTGCACCATATGAGTTCTTGACTATCCAGAACTTTCTCCCGTTCGGGTCCGATCCATATCCGACCACAAGCATCGAGTGGTTCAATTTCGTTTCACAACTTACCGTTGTAAGCACACTTTGCAAAATGGATATATATATATATAGGGAAAATGGTCGATTTATTCCTCAACTAATTGCAATTGACATTTTTATTCCCCAATTATAGAGGTTACATTTTTATTCCTCAATTTATCGTTGACTTTACAAATTAAAGATTAAAAATTGTCAACGTTTAACTCTAAACAGAAAACGTTAAGTATAATTAAAATCTAATTTTTGAGGTTTCGTTTAATATTTTTCCCTCGGTTGTTCTTCCACACATAGAGAAACTCGAATTCCTTGCCCAGAAATCCTTGGCCAGACGATGAAGGATATCATGACGAACAGAAATCATTGGATTCTCTTGATTTGTTCCATCTAAATGGCTTCTTGCTCCTCGATTTCATCGTATGGAAGTAAAAATCTAGAGATTCTGTTATGATTTTCCCGAAAAAATTGAGGCTTGCTTCATTGCATTTTTTGTTCCTCTTTCTCTCGTTTGTTTCTGTTATGATCAAAGAAAAATACAGAAACCGGAACCAACCATGGATTTTCTCGAGAAAATCAAGTGTTGTTGACTTCACTTTCTCGCTTGTTTTCCAGGTCTAGAAATTGGAACCAACTATGGAAGATACGGATCCAATCTTGGAGGTAATCTTCTCATTCTGTTATGATTCCCGAGAAAATCGATTCTTGTTCGATTTTTTTTCACTTTCTCGTTATTATTCCAGGTGCAGTATTCGGAATCAACTATGGTCGTTACGGATCCAATCTTCCTCCACCAGAAGCCATACCATCGCTAGTCAAATATCTCTCAATCAAACATGTCAAAACTTTCGACATGGATCCAAGAATCACCAAATCTTTTGCCAACACTGGAATCACTCTCACCCTCTGTATCCCCAACTGATACAACGACAAGATCCCAACTCTTGCCTCAAATCTCACCTAAGCTGAATCAATCATTAGAAATTTCATCTTACTTTACCACAAGAACACAATCATCACATCAATCTCCGTCGGAAACGAAGTCTCTTTACTCCCTCAATTATCCGGCCACCTCGTCTCGGCTATGGTCAACGTTCATCGAGCAATCAAAAGGTACCGATTACACATGAAGATCAAAGTATCAACCACTCATTCACTCACGATTTTCGCTCGACGATTCCCTCCTTCGACTGCGATTTTCCATAAATCGTTCGTTGAATCGGTTTTGAAACCACTAATTAGGTTTCTCCCACGAACGAATCCTTGGCCAGACGATGAAGGACATCGGTGAGCTTTGAGTTTGATTACAGTGGAATCGAGTTAAAGAAATCGATTTCCGTTTTTGGATCTAAGGTTTTTCTTCTCTCTGGAATTGGGGAAAATTAAGTTCTGAATCGTCCTCGAAAAATAGACTTAACGTTTTCTGTTTAGAGTTAAACGTTGACAATTTTTAATTCTTAATTTGTAAAGTCAACGACAAATTAAGGAATAAAAGTGTAACCCCTATAACTGATTGCAATTAGTTGAGGAATAAATCGACCATTTTCCCTATATATATATATATAGATATATATATAACTAAAAAGTTGGAATATAAAAAAATACGATTTTGATTGAGTTTTTTGTTTGATTACCTTGGAATAGAATTGGAAATCTGGATGGTTAGTATTAATTCCAACTGTTACGGGTTGGCTAGCAACCGCTTTGAGAAGAGATGCCTCGTTGTTTTGAGGTACGGAGCCGTAAGCATCGATAGTTACCCTTAAACCTTTCGCCTTTGAAGGCTCGCATTTTTCTTGGATACCCTTGTATGGTTAGTTTGTATCCGTGGTGATTCCACCATTTTTCTTGATAAACTCGAATGCGATCTGCCTGCCACCTCCCTTACAACCTCCATTCTCTACATTGCAATCAATAAGCTCCTGAGGAGACAACGACACCAAACTCTTCTTCCTGATATAGTTTATACCTTCAACAGCTCCCGCAGTAGCGAATGCCCAACAACTCCCTGTAAATGGTTTAGCAATAATTAGATCATCAAAGATTTCAATTTACTTTGACTCATCATCAAAGATCAATAATATATAATAATTGCAAGTGTTTTTATTAGTCCTCTTGTAAAAACACACTGAATATAATTATCGAAATGGCCTAGTAGTTTTCAATAATATCATAAAAAGGACACCATTTTAAAGCAAACTGAAAACAGAGGAATATAGAGAGAAGTTGAACATTATCAAAAGGGATTATATTAGGTTTCTTTTTTTAGGGTTTTCGGTAAATCAAATAAAAACTCATTGGACCGCTTGGAAAAAAGAGAATAACAGCAATAAAACTTTTCTTAAGACTTACCACACGTTAGTCCTTGATCTTTGACGTTGGTGACAGCACCTTTCTGTCTCCAATCCAAGGAATCCGGTGCTTGAGTCATGTTCTCGTAAATGAACGGTTTGGAGTCGAGTATTTTCTAGTGACCCCTCATATCAAGACATGTGTGAGATTTGACGAACTCAAGGTTCGTCAAGTTTGCAAACCTGTTGAGTTTAAGTTTGTAGGGCTTTCTCTCCTTGTTGGTCTTGAGGACATACTTTGCATTGTTTCTGAAAATGTGGAATCTATTCTCCGTTTGGTTGAGGTTCATGGGTACAAAATAGTGGCTCATCCACCTCTTGTACAGCTTTGATAAACTCTCATCACTCTCTAGCTCTTTTTCATTGTACTCGAACCCGCTAAGTAACGCTTTGGAGAATGAGAAGAGAAAATAGAAGAAATATTAAGAGATGCTTAGTCATTTTTTTCTTTCTTTAATTGATTTTAGTGCAAAGTACGTAAGAAAATGGAGATTTAAATAGGCAGGCAAGGATATACACATATATATATATAATGTGTATATATATATATATTAATTGCTTTGTGAAGAGCTTAGACAACTATTACGATATAGTATATCACAAAATTAGAATAGTAGGTGGATCAATTTAATCTTAATTGCATTGAATGTGTGCATGTGATCATCAACATAAAATTTGACCATTATATAGTTAATGCTTAACATTAAATACATTTGTCTCAATGAAATTATTAGGCTATCATCTTTTACCAAGTCCGTAAAGGTATGCGAGCACTATTGTTCATGTATTACCAAGCTTTTTTCCATTACCGAATCAGACCATATGTCTAGTTGTAACGTCTAGCCTACCCCAATTGTTATAGACTCCCTAGACCAAGATATATCTTTCTTATCCAACATGGAAATGTAGGATTATATGTACAAACTTATCATAATATTTCAATTTCGAACTTCTTGATTTCATGATGTAAGAACTATTTTAAAAATCTTATATAATGAAGAATAATATAATTTTGAGAAGTATAATTTAATCTGTTTGTAAATATAGAGTTTAAAAAGATATACTTTGTTACTAGTTTCATTACTGTATCATTTTCATTGTTTTTGTTGTAGTTTCTATGATTTTTTTGTCAACGGTTGTAAATTTATATGATTTTAATCTGTTTTTTCTAATTTATATGAGAATCATAAATTCTGTCTTTTTTACACAGTTACTCTTTTTAAGAAAAAGACAAATCACAGGGGGGATGAATATTAGAAAGCAAAGGAAGGGCAACTATTAGACAGGTTGATATTCTGACCATTAACAAATAACAACACATGAGTAAATAAATATACAACTACTCAATTTGTTTTTAATTAATTAGCTCGTAAGGCTTTAATAGAAAGTAGTAATGTTTGAGAGGAGGTATGCATTGGTAATTTGGTATGGTAGGTAAAGGTTATTTGAAACTTGGAAGTTTATAAACAATTCTCAATTTTATTATATTGTTATATATATATATATATATATATATCGAAATTATTTCCCCCATATATACTACTACATTTTAAAAAGTAACCATCTTTTAGAATGCGGTAAAAATGTGCTTTAGCACATTTTGAAGCAAATCAAAGCCTATAAAAAATATAATAATCTAGTAAGAACAAATGGGGAAGTCCACATGAAAACACAGTAACCATCAAATTGTTATCGTAAGAAGATTTTTCTTATGTAACAGTTTCCATTTTATTTATCACATCTTTAGCTCAAATTGTTTGCCTTTTTGTGTATTATGTCGGAAGATCAAATTTCTCACCAAAAAAAATCAATTTTTATTTTATTTTTCAGTGCAATCAGAAACATAAAATCATATGCTACTAAGTACTACATTGTTTGAGTGTTGCTAATTCTTGGCAATAATTCCAGTTAATGTAAACTGCTCAATTCTAAGATGGTTTTCGATGGAATAAAATCGGTAAGATAATTAAGCAAATTTCCTAAGAGAGAGCTCTACATGGATCGTGTAGTTTACGTTTACATTGTTCAGTTCATATGATATATTTGGCTCAAAATCTCAAAACAAAATTGTATATAGGAACTTATAAATTTAAGATTTCCCACTTAATTCGAAAGTCGTTGATTCTCTAACATGTAGAGAATTTGTAATTCGTCTTCCGAGGCATCACATATACATTTAGAAACATGCAAAATAACAAAATTATATTTCCTTCTCATTTTAAATTTCACTGCTAAAAATATCATAGTATATATTACTTCTAGAGTTTATCTTACCCATATTTTAATATTCAGTCATTTTTTCGGCTACAAATTAAAACACTACCGTTTCTCTTATATATATTACTCTCATATACGCATACAACAACCGAATTAGAATAACATTAGTACAAAATATTAGGTTATGAACCCTAATCAGTGAATTAAAACTTATGATTCAAAAGAAAATAAGTAGAAGTTGAAAGTTGGAGAGGAGAAAACAAAAGAGCCGCTACATACAAACTAAGAGGTTTATCGACAAATCTCAACGAAACTCAATACTCGATCAGAGACTCAATTTTTCTGGCCATATGTCCAAACTTCTTCAAAATAAGTAGTTTAGTTGTTTTTTGATAAAATAATTATTTTTGATAAAATAATTAAAAAAAAAGGCAAGAAAGGAAGATCATCGGTAAGAGAGTGCTATCAATGAAGGGATCAATAAAGATCGTGGAAGTCGAAACGAAGAAAGACGTTTGATTTTTCTTCGACAAAGCGTGAGTTTGAGAATTGAAAGTTTGAAACTAACGTATACAAGGTGGTTTTTTTGTAGTTGTTTTTTTATGCAATAACTCAAGTGCCATATGTCACTCTTATAATTGAAGACGTGACGCATAGATAGAGAATGTTAGTCATTTTTTATATATTAGATTACTAGAGATGTTTTTTTCGCTAGATATAGCTTTTTCTTATTTATCTTTAAAATTTTATTATTGTATTTGTACATATGTGTAAGTGTGTCTATATATGTATCCCAGTGGAGGAAAATATATATGTATGCCAATAGTAGGCCATGTGATGTAAGCAAAAATGTTGAATGTCTCAATGGTTGAATATATGGAAGAAAAAAATATTGACTTTGTCGTTAGATAGGTCCGGTCCATAGCACAAGCAAGTGAAACTACCGATTATGGGTTCAAAATTTAGGGCGATTTTTTTAAGTTTTCATTCTCACTACTTGATGCCATTTTTACACATATGAGAAATAAATTTGTTAGAACTCTGCTATTACATTATTAAAAACTCTGTACATCTACAATAAGTATGCTGTCACACATTGATAACATTAGAATATATATACGGGATCAATATAACAGGCGCCAAATTCAAAAAAAAAAAATTCACATCGAAATTATCACTATCGCTACCAGACCACCGCCTCTTTCAGTTGGAAAGACGGAATATGGAAACCTGCAAAATATTAGGGTTTTGATTTTAGAACAATTTTGATTTTACTAGGTTTAATAGAAGTCGAAAACCTATAAAGAGACTCGACGTGCGTGGTATATAGAGATGGCCAAGCTACGAGAGGAAGATGAATAGAGATCTGGAGAAGAATTAATTCGGCGTCGGAAAACGGATGAAATAAAATCTGAAAATACAGACATAACATGCCTGAAAAAAACGAGAAGAAGAAGTAAGAATTTTTTTTATTACCGGCGACAAACGAGAAGAAGAAGGACGAAAATCACCTGCGTTAGAAATCGCCTCTGACTGTTTTAGGTTTAGAAAAAAAACTATTTCTTTTTATAAAAAGTCAATTTTTACTAAGTAAGAGGAATTACACATTAAAAGTCCTGAGGGCCTTTGAGAGGCACCATTTTCTCCCAAAACAAACCCTAGCGTCGTCGAGATCTGATTTTTCGTTCTGCCTTTCCGGTGTGCGGTGCCTCTCACCGCCGCCGGAAAAGAGATCACCTTCTCGTTAGCTTCATTTCTATCTTCTCTACGGTGATTTTTATCTTCGGATTTGTTTCGGCTTGATGGGTTTTGATTTTAGAACAATATATCTACGGGATCAATATAACACACGCCAAATTCAAAATTTCTTTTTCACATCAAAATTATCACTATCGCTACCAGACCACCGCCTCTTTCAGTTGGAAAGATAGAATATGGAAACCTGCAAAATATTAGGGTTTTGATTTTAGAACAATATTGATTTTACTAGGTTTAATAGAAGTCGAAAACCTATAGAGAGACTCGACATGCATGGTATATAGAGATGGCCAAGCTGCGAGAAGAAGATGAATTGAGATCTGGAGAATAATTAATTTGACGTCGGAAAAGGGATGAAATAAGATCTGAAAATACAGACATAACATGCTGATACACAGAGTTTTAACCCTAAAATATCACTGCAAGTGCACAGCAAACGAAGTAGTATTTAGGGATCGAATCCACGAGAACCAAGTATCACACTACGAACTATTATGAATGAAACTAAGCTAAGATGACAATATGGTGGTTGTTATGATGTGAACGAAATAGCAAATTAAAAACGATGAAAAATCAATTAAAACAGGCGTTAGGCTAAGGGCAATTCGCAGGAATTCAGAGATCATGAACCAGACAATTATTCAGGGAACAATAAGCGTAGTCTTAAACTCAAACATGAATGTTTAACCAATCCACTGTCGTGGTATCAATTACTTTGTCTAGCAACCTAAGAATCTAAACTTTCGTTTGATCTTAGAATTCTAAACAAGCATTAACGAGCATGTTTGATATGTTCACGAATTGCCTTAACATCAGCTTTCGTTGGTTAAAGACAATTCGCTCACCTATGTTCTATCAAGCAATCTATAGCATTTTTGATGAATAGATTAAACCCTAAATCAGAGATTAAGTGATCAATTTAATATAAGCAATGAGAACAACGATAGGTGAAGACAAGATGATAAATTCCTTTGAAACCCTAAACCTAACTATGAAACTACTCATACATGGAAGCAGAGAAACAAGAAGGAGATGAAAAAAAACTCATGATCAAATAAATAGAAATCCAAAAGGATTCAGAAATGTTCTCAAAGATGTAGAGTCAGAGATTCGTCTCCCCAAAGCTTACAAACTCCAAAAGCCAAAAGTCTGAATAGAAAAGAAAGTGTTTGTAAAAAATTGTGTAAAAAATAAAAGTGTAGCCTCCAAAAGTGGCTTAAAATAAGTATATATAGGTCTAGGATCGGATTTGGTGGAGTTTGGATGATTCTGAGGCTAAAAAGGAAAGTCAGAATTTGCCTTTTTCTTCTGGGAAGCAGATGGATCGATCTTGGAAAATTTTTGCGCGCCAAATGTGTCTGGATGGATCGATCCAGATTTGGATGGATCAATCTGGCTTGGTCTGGAAAATTTATGCGCGCCAGATGTGTCTGGATGGACGATCCAGATTTGGATGGATCGATCTGGCTTGGTCTGGAAAATTCCTGCACGCCAGATGTGTTTGAATGGATCGATCCAGATTTGGATGGATCGATCTTTCTCCTTCTGGTCTCATCTCCTGCACATACTTCTTCTGCTCGCCAGATTGACATATCTTCGTTAAAAATGACATAACTTTCTAACCGTTGATCGGAATGACTTAAAACCACCTCCAAATGAAAGCTAACTCAAGTAGCTATTTTGTATCCAAATTTTATCGCAATACAATTAAGGAAAGCCTTTCAAATAATACCAGATTTCTATAGCTTCATCATGATCCTACATCTTCATAAGTCCAATTGCATCCGAAATTCCGTGTTTCCTCCAAAACGACTTAAAACCTGTAAAGACTAGATAAAATAAATAAAAGACTCTAAAAACACACTTTGACTCGATAAAATAAAGGATATCATGATTGAAAACCGGTGAAAACCATGATATATCACATGCCTGAAAAAAAACGAGAAGAAGAAGAAGTAAGAAAACATTTTATTACCGGTGACAAACGAGAAGAAGAAGGACGAAAATCACCTGCATTAGTTAGACCAATAAGTCGATCCATGGAAACTCAAGCAATCAACACCCACTGAATCAAAAACAAAAGAGACGCTACATACAGACTAAGAGGTTTATCGACAAATCTTAACGAAACTCAATACTCGATCAGAGAATCAATTTTTCCGGCCATATGTTCAAATTCCAGAATAAGTAGTTTAGTTGTTTTTTGATACAATAAAATAAAAGTGAGAAAAGAAGATTATGGGTAAGAGAGTGCTATCAATGAAGGGATCAATAAAGCTTGTGGAAGCCGAAACGAAGAAAGACGCTTGATTTTCCTTCGACAAAGCGTGATTTTTAAAATTGAAAATTTTAAAACTAACGTATGCAAGGTGGTTTTTTGTAGTTGTTTTTTTTGCAATAACTCAAGTGACACATGTCACTCTTACAATTGATAACGTGATGCATAGATGGAGAGTGTTAGCCATCTTTTATATATTAGATTACTAGAGATGTTTATTTTTATAGAGATGATTTTTTCTTATTTATTTTTAAAATTTTATTATTATATAGTTAATGCTTAACATTAAATTACAAAAAACTGGATTCGTCAAAGTTTCATAATCTATACTATATAAAAGTTCATGCTATTAGCTTATAAGACTGTCCACATAAGATTTAAAACAACCAATAGTAACATTCCACGTCAGTATCTAAATTAATCGACAGTTAGATTCTAAAGTAGTTTTGGTAATAGGAAATAATTTAGGAAACAAGAAAATTATGGCATGGTTTTCTATTAATTATAACAAAATAAATTAACTTAATTAGAAAAAAAATTCTTAATTCTAAAGATTTAATAATTAAATTAAATATATATTAAAAATAATATAAATAATTTACTATTGTACAGTAAAGTTTTTAGATTGTTTATTTTAGTTTCTATTTTTCAGTTTTGGAATATATGAGATTTATATCATCGAGCTTTTAGTTTTACAATTTTTAACTTTCTTAATTCCTTAAACTTACTAAATTAAAATATGTAAATATTGTTAACTTTAGAGTATAATATGACATACATGTTACTCCCCAATATGTCAACTTACGTATATATGTGTTCATAGAGATCGAAATCTTGAAAGTGGTGATGCTAGAGCGCATATTTCAGTGGTGGAAGATGAATGGATAAAAAGCATTTTTTAGCGCTAAAGTATTATTTGATGACAGCTTTACTGGTGGTTGTGGTTGTAGTTTATATCGACGAGACGCTCATGCTACAATGTAAGTTATTATTATTTGGTTTTTTGTGTTAGTTAATTTAAGTATAATATATATAATCATATTTAAAAGTTTGTATAAGTGTTTACAACACAAAATTATAATTTACCAGATGTGTCATTGTTAATTTAGATTGTGTTAATATAATAATATAAAATTTTCTGTTGTTAATTAATTAGATAAAAAAAAAAAATTCTAGAGCAAGAATTGAAAATAAATTTGGTATTTCAAATATGTGTCATTTAATTTAGATTGTGACACATGTCAATATAATAATATAAAATTTTATTTTGTTAATTAATAAGATCATAAAAAAGATTAAAAAAAACTGAAGATATAACTGAAAATAAATTTGGTATTTTAAATATGGAAATTTAGCATTTAAATTAGTAAATGTAGATTGTGATACATGTCGCAATAATAATGTAAAATTTTCTTACGTTAATTGATTATATCATGAAAAGGAAAAAGGTAAAATCTTAAACCAAAATTGAAAAAAAAATTAGTAAAAAATTTTAAAATATAAAATTTAGCATGTAAATTAGTAATGTAAACAAAAAGTATACGAAAATAGTAAAATATAAATCTATATGTCTTTAAATTTATTTTTAAAGATAAATTATTTATATTTCAATGTTTCTACGTAAAAAAAAGGTTAATATATGTTCAAAATAATTTTTCATAGAATATATATATTTTCATTGGAGTAACATATTCTTGTTATATAATGACATAAAAATATAATGAATTTATGATTTGTGACAATCTAAAGCAATGATTGAAAATAAATTTGGTATTTCAAATATGTGTCATTGTTAATTTAGATTGTGACACATATCAAAATAAATATATATTGTATGTGGTGTAACTCAAGCACACCAAAAGAGTAATTCATTATTTTTTTTGGTGTTCTTGAATTTTGATCTACATACTAAATTTTGATCAACTCATTAAAATATTTGAAACATTTTTATTGATAAAAATATAATTGGTTACCAATTTTTTTTTTGTCAACATTGGGCCAAATATATGTGTGTATGTACTATTGGATGCAAGTGGGTCTTACTTAGAATAAGATGCTTATATATTCAAGTTGAATGTACTCCGCAACTATTTCTAAGATGCAATATGTAGAAGAAAAAAAATATAGAGATGAAACTTAATAAAGCCATTCACAAGGATATATCAACATTGAATGAAAAGTGAAAATTTAATTGATTTGAGATCTATTTAGATCATAAAAATAAAATATGAATTTGTTTATAAATATAAGCGATATATACTATTAATGAATGAAATTGTATAAATGAAAAATAAAAATTTTATGTTTTTAATACTAAGTTAAAGATACTGCAAAAGATAAATGATGAGTTTTCTTTTAGTCAACATTGGGCCACAACAGGCCAACCCATTAACTTAATCCCTACATTAGCAAGGGAGGGGACTCGATCCCGGATGTGAAGGTGTCTGCTCTAAATGGATTTACAAATGCCACTAGACTACAGTTACTTCACAAAATGATGAGTTATATATATATATATATATATATATATGTGTGAGAGAGAGAATGTCAAATTCAAATATTTACTTATTAAAAAAGAAAAATTGCATATCCAATTATTTGACTATATATATTACAAAAAAGAATTAAAATTATTAAATTTATATATTAAAAATCCAATAACTTAATAAACATTAAAAATATCCACAAATATATTAACTATTGATAATCATTTTATTTTCTAGATTTACACTAGTAGAAATTTTCGAATTATATATTTGAAAATTTTAATTATAAAAATTATTATAAATATTTTTCATAGGATATATATTATTATCATCACCAATATAAAAAAAATATATTTTAATAAATATTATTATCGCTAATTTTAAATAAAATTGTATACAAAAAAATATATGAAAGGAACATGTCCTCTCCGGCGTCATCACTCAAAAACTTGCCATGTGTCCACTTAAACAAAAGATGTACTTCAATAATGTAAGAGTCGTAACTGTAGGTCAAATCAATCATCAACGCCTTATGGCCCGCTTCACCTCCTTCACGAAAGCCACGACAGCTCTGCCCGATCTGGGACACATGGAAACGCCGTTTAATTAGCTCAATCACAGTATGAGCTCTGCATCGAATTCAATATATATTTATCACAAGAAAAACTCGTAGGGTATGTAAATTTGTAACTTTCCCTCTGTTTTTTTACCCCTTCGCCTCACATATATATGATTGTTACTTCGGCTAAGACATCCATGTCTATGATTTAAAAATTTATCGAGTTATTCTAATCAAGCTTCTAAACTATTATCAAATGTTGATCTTGCTTACAGTTTAACAACCCAAAATGTTTTATCGATTATTTTACTCCATCTTCAGATTCCTTTACTTTATTTTACAAGTATTTGAAGATTACAGAATTATCAAAGAGATAGATACTTTTTTTTTCAAAAAAAACAGCAATTATTCTCTTGGCTTTAGAGGATTCAAATGAGCTGGAAATGTGGGTTGGGAGAGTTGTAAAATCTTCAGAAGGACATGGTGAAGATCACAGAGCAACTTAACTGCTTCATCGAGCTAAAAATCTTCATCCCAAGGTGAGATTAGAGTTGTTTTGATTATGTATTTTCCCTCAATTTATGAATTGATTTATGCCTCAAATTGTTATAAACACACTTTTTTGCGTTTGCGTTAAGCATTTACAATTTGGCTTATGGTGCGTAAGGTTGCGGATTCATTAGAAAGACATATAGGCTAAATGTAATCCTCATAAGCCAAATTGGAAACGCTCAACTCACCTGCGTTTACAAGGAGTGCTTGCGTAAATGCAAAAAAAAAAAAAAAAAAGCTTGCTCCCTTCTCCATGGATATGGTTTAGGTAAATATATCTCTCTCCATCATTTGCTTTCGAATGTTTTGTGACTGTAGAAATTATTTGACCATTGGCCATCACTACTAAACCATCCACTGACCTGAAAGAGCAGAAGCCTCATGTAGAAAAAAATATCTAGATTTTGGTTTCTGAAAAATGAGACAAGGATGTTTGGTTTGAGGACTTGAGTCGGTCGTTTCTATCAAACAAATACTCTCATCTAATTATCTTAATTCTTATCCGTATAATTTGAAATATCTTACGGTTTTGAATAAAAGATAATTTACTCTTTTGAGTAAAGCATCAAAGTCTGTTCTCTCTTGGTACTATGTAGGATTCATTGATTTCGATTTGATATTTTCATTTACTATTCTCCTCAAATTGTGCCAAGGGAGTTGAGTATTATGACCGGGATCCCTAATTTTGTGGCAAAAGTGAATGGATTGATGTTTTATTATGTAACATTTAACCATAATATTGGCTGGAGCTTTGTGTTATGCTCAATGGAGAACAAGGTCTGTTGTTGAATTAGTCAATAATCCAATTTGCGTTATTCTGTTCTCTTATTTTTTAACAAATAGTTATACAAGGATCGGAGTGTTATTCTTCTTGATTGTATATTTGACATTGTCATCGTCTCCTCATACGTTCTAACTCGATGTAACATGTTTTATACTGTTTTAGGAATCTGCCTAAGATAGCAAGTTTGTGTTACTACCACAGAAAACCTACACTCATTTTCTGATCATTCCGGTACTGTTATTAGCTTTGTATGAATCTGTGTTTGAGGCACGTAGTCTTGAAGTTTCAGTATTAAGTCAAATCTTCACAGATAAGTTTCAGTTTTTGGTTTTTCCTCTGTTTTCTTGCAAGTGTATGTGAAGTCTGCGGATACAGGATAAAGAATGTTACAGTAAGCTCGATGGATGAGTGAAGCCAAGAAAGGGACGTAACATTGGATAGAGCAGAAGACGGTAATTTTGCTGCATCTTCATGGTTTTTCTGGTCAATATTGTGCTTCATTGATTTTATAAAAGAAAAGGTCATGTTCTCTATATACTTTAATCTTGCAATGTTTTTGGTTGTTTTCTTATATGTAGGAGATATCTGTCATGAAATCTTAATTACAATCAAACTAAATATGAACAAAAGCTCAATTTCGTTTTATAAATGTTTTTGGTTAAATTCGTTGTATAAGTGTTACTTCCGATTAACATCTGTGAACTACCTTTAGTTATTTCTCTTATTTAACTTGGTTTTCTAAGACGTTGGAAAGTCAACACTCAAGCTCCACAAAGCCTTAGATCATGCTCATGAAAAAATCCATTATATGACTCACCGAAGCTGATCAAGGATAAATGGAAGTGTAGGATTACTCTTGAGATTTGACATTTTTTTGGTGCAACATCGACAAAAATGATTATCCGTTATAATCTTTCAAGTTTTTTTAGAGTCATCAGCTTTTTCTAAACTATTTTTTCTGCGTTCTTTCAAAATTAGGTATACAAGAACAAATCTCTTCTCCTCAACGCAAAGTTTATACATCAGACATATCAGAAAGAAGCATATATGAGAAAGAAAATTCACGCATATGCGGGATATTGGCCTAGTGTATATAAATTAAAATAGCTTTTCTCGTGTCTTTGTTCTTTGAAATTACTCTTTCTATTATTTGACTTTGGAATAAAAGGAAAGGTGGGTCGTTTTGGACTCTCTACGACACGAACACGTGCCTGTTCTTCTCAATCTCTCCGAATTATGTCCGTTACTTTTTCTCTATCACGCAACCTAACTTCACCGTATCCACCTGTCGAATCGCTATATGTCACTAATTTGAACTCAACATGCAAATGGTTATCGTAACGACGGTAAAGTACAAATTATAAGGATATATGTCTTAGTCAAACTAACGTATTTTATTGAAATATATTCATAAGCTGGAAATATATTTGTATATATAATAATCCCAGCTTGTTAAACAGAAAAGATGTCTCAAGAAATTCTTGTTATTTACGTTAATACATGTGCTGAAAATGACAAAATGTCATTGATTACTAATGTACTAGATATTTACAATTTATGAATAAATATTTTTTTTACCTTTAACATATGTTTGGAATAAAACTCGTCCTTAGGAGTTAGGACGAATTACATAATGTCATGTGTTATAATTAAAACTCTGACGATAATATTGTGTGATCTTTGCAGTTATTAAAGTAATTCTCTACGTGGCCATTCATTTTTCTATCTCATGTAATTTCAAATGTGAATTTTTTTTTCCAAAGTATTATCTATTATTGTTTCATTCGTGATAAACTATATCTCTAACTGAACGAATTCCCGACAAAAATAGTATCCTCGAACAACCCACACAACCTCCTCCACCTCACATTTTTCCATAGGAATCCTGAAATTTCCATAAAGGCCTCACATACTCATCCCTACCATGTCCCAGACAGAGCATCGTACGAAAATGTTCTCAATCGTCTAAATTTGCAAGTTCTACCAAGGTCGACACATAAATTTCATTTCAAATGTGATATTCTTTTGCTATGGAATATTAAAATCAACGATTTTTTTTGGCCTAAACTCTAAGTTCACTGGAGTTTGAGAGGATTCTAATTGGGTTCTTTCTTTTTAGATTTCATATTATGGGTTTAAATCTGAAGTCTCATAATCAATTGTGTTTACAACTTTTTTGCACCAAATATATCATTTTGCTTTTTTCTTCAAATGCATCTTTATAACCTATAAACATATTATTTAGCCTAAAGAAAACATAAAAATTCGGAAGTAAAACAAATTTAAAACCGAATTTATCATATTTTAAAAACAGTGAATTGTGGAATGCTCATCAACAGACACTAAAACAAAATTGTAGCCTCCACTGTCTCCAAAGTGCAATGGATCATGGATCATGTTTTTTCTACAATAACTTAGTACCACGTATTCTTTCGCCCATTTTCTATGTTACGACAATATTATAGCAAGTCTATATTCTATACCATAATTAACAAAATAATTTATAATTTTTAAATTAATAAAATAGTCTAAAACTAAACTCTAAACTAATCTTAAACATGGTGCAACTTCGAAAGACATCATTAACGTCCTAACCAACCAAATGTGTTTATGGATCTGGCTCAGTTAACGGTTGTTATTTTGACGATTTCAAACTTCAGTTTTCTTTCTGTTTTTGTTTCATCCAAATGTTTAGCAATTAACAAAAAAAAATGGCTAACGCCTCACAGAAAGAGCAATCCACATCTTCGTTACTTTCCACATTGATGCATATCTAACCTTATCCGTCTGGAAGGTCTAGAGAAACACATCCTTTGCTGAGGGTGGTGCAAAGTTTTCTACCAAAGATAGAGGATCCATGTCGATAACACCAAACTGGACATTTCAATTGCTTCTTTGCTTCGTCAAAGCATTCAGAAACTTGATGACAGAATTAGCTGCTGTAATTCTCAAACGATGGAAATTAGAGTTTGCGCATTGAGGAATGTCATGTGGAAACATAATGTAAAGGTTGTGGAGAGAATTTTCCAAGACCACGAATTCGAAGCCCATGTCAGCAGCAAAACCATCATTAATGCAAAATACTACGTGTATCCAACGTAGTGTCTCAACTACTCTTTCCATCTCAACAATCATATGAGGAAGATGAGCACGAGACTCGAAATAATCTTTTTGAAAACGAGTTTTCAAAGTTCCAATCTCCCCCATTAAAACATCTAGTTCATACCACTTGCGCTCGGTATGCTCAATACGCTGACAAACTACTCTATTTGTAACACAACTCCTCGCATTCCACCACTTATATTTCGAGCAGAAAGCTGGAAAATGAGATGCATTTTCGCACGCGTAGCAAGAACGAATACCACATGATATGCATGTCAAATCATATAAATTGATGGAAGAATCCATTTCCAATAGTCAGTTCCCGAGCTATAATTGGTCTATTCTTGAACAATGGAGGAAGAAGAAGAATCTTCTTTCCGTTCACGAGAAGGGTCTTTTAGATTTCAACACCGAAACTCGAATCTCAGCCTTGACCTTACTAGAAATCTTGACTCAGAGAAAAAGTAATCGGCGACATTATTTTTAAAAATAATACTTAAATGCTCTTTTCAATACAAAGCAACACATGACCCATGAAAAATTTGAAACGGCCGGTATGAAATACAAAAATCATAAAATCCCAAAGAGATTTGTTTAACTAAGAAGATAAGAACATAAATCATATAAACAAAAATACTGTAATTAGTGAAATCCGAAAACCAACTTTCAGTTTCATTGATAAAATATTTCAAACAGAAAAAAATTAATGCTAAATTCTAAATCTAAAAATTAAATTATAAATGTAAAGAAACTAAACACTAAACCCGATAATATATTTTTAAATTTTTTAAAAAAATTAATATTTCCTAAAAACTATTTTCTTAATTGCCCCAGAAAATGTCAATTAGTATATGATTGGTAAATGTAGATGATTAATTTAAGTTGCTTAAGGAGTAAAGAGTAAAACCTCAACTTCTATATATACACTATTTACAAAAACTTCCGTAATCTAGCAACAACCGATTAAACAAAATCAACAGTCTCACAGTCACTACCAAAGTTTTCATCGCTAATACAGTTATTATTGTTATTAATAATATTAATATTACTATTAATAGTATTAATATTATTATTATTATTGTCACCGTGCCACGACCACACGATGTCCTTCAATGCCGGCCTGACTTGTTCTTCGTACAACCTATTATACTCCAAAGTATCTCCCGCCGATTTGCAAAACTCGACGACGGCGACCGCCGGCGCAACCTCGAAAACCTCCGCCGTCACCGAGATCTGTCCTTTTCTCCCTTCCGTTTTCCCCTGCATCTTCACTTTGAAATCCTTCGTCCTCTTCACCTTCATGTTAATCTCCTTCCCAATCGCTTCGATCTTCGCCATTATCTCCGACGCAGACCACCGTGACGTAAACATCGATCTCACTTTCCTCTTGCTCTCGAATAAACTCGACAAATCAAATCCCGATGACATCGACGAGATAAATTCGAACGCGTTGAAGAATTTCGGCGATACCGGTGTTTCATCTTCTCCGTCGTCGTCGATGTCTCTTCTCTGATTCTCGTCGTTGTTGCTCGGAGAATTGATCGGTTCGTCGATTTTGAAAGCGATTGGAGGTTTGAAGTTTTTCCGAAACCATGGAGTCCGCTTAATCGCTGGGATCGAGATCCGTCTATCAGGATCGACGACGAGAAGTTTCGAAATCAACCTCCTCGATTCCGGCGAAAACCACGGCGGAAAATCGAAATCCGCTCTGAAAATCTTCCTATACATGTTCATCAGATTCTCATCCTGAAACGGAAGAAATCCAGCGAGAAGCACGTACAAAATCACGCCGCAAGACCAAATATCGGCCTTAGCACCGTCGTATCCTTTCTTACGAAGAACCTCCGGCGCAACATAAGCCGGCGTACCGCACTGCGTGTGAAGCAATCCGTCTTGTAGAAGCTGCTCCGGCAACGCCGATAGTCCGAAATCGGAAACCTTAAGATCTCCGTTCTCGTCTACGAGCAGATTCTCAGGTTTCAGATCTCGATGAGAAACGCCTCTGCTGTGACAAAAATCAACGGCTGAGATCAATTGCTGGAAATATCTACGAGCTGCGTCTTCCTTAAGCTTCCCTTTAGCGACTTTAGCGAAAAGCTCGCCGCCTCTAACAAACTCCATAACGAAGAAGATCTTCGTCTTCGTAGCCATAACTTCTTTCAACTCGACGATGTTGGGATGACGGACGAGTCTCATGATCGAAATCTCGCGTTTGATCTGATCCATCATACCATGTTTCTTCATCACTTGATCTTTGTTGATAACCTTGATCGCAACGCTCTCGCCGCCGATTATCTCTTTGCCGTAATAGACTTTAGCGAAGGTCCCTTTGCCTAGTAGCCTTCCCATCTCGTATTTCCCGAACAAAACTCGCCGTTCCTCCTCCATCTCCGGTGACAAAAAAAAAACAAACTCCGAGAAGAAAATGGTAAGTGATCGAGAGAGAAGGATTTAAGAGAAGGAAGAGTTGTTGATCCATGAGTTTGAGTTGGGATTGGTGTAGCATATACTATCGTTACACAAGTAGTATGATTCCATATTCAGCAAAATACAATAAGAGAGAGAGAGAGAGAGTTTTGTTATGAATGATATGATGTTTCGAAGGTGGTGGTTTATAAGGAAACCATACACTCAATACAGTTTTGAGATGGCCCCTTGTAAAATATATTCCGTGGGGTAAATTAAAAGATACCCATACGAAAGAGACTCCTAATTTAATCAATGCTGCGGTTTAGATCGAATAATAACTAAAATATATTTAAATTGTTTTCATTTTATACTAAATATTATATTAATACGAATTTATGTTACTCTTTTTCGGTTACACCTTTCTGCATTGAATTTTATATTAAATTTATACTTAATAAAAATGATTAAAATTTGTTGATGTTTGAGTTTTGTCTTTTCATAAATAGATGTTAATTAATAATAAAATTGTAACTTCCCTGATTTATATAGTGATTTGTTTAAGGGATAATGTTATCTTCCTCATTTTTCACCCTATAGTAGATGGGGCCTGCTTACATGGGTGGGCAAACGATGCACTCGTCTAGAGCCTACCTTAATTTTGATTTAACTATTAATTTTTAAAAAACAAATCATTTTCAGAAACAGTTTGTACAACTTGTTTTGGATCTATCTACATTTTTTCTGTCATCTAGATTAATAATATTGATAAAGGAAGGACATTACACAGAAAACCAAAACCGGAAAAAGATAAACCCACTCATAAATAAATCGATACAGAGACAACTGTCCAGAACCAAGAACCCAAAATAGGAAAACACAGTCCAAACGATTGACAAAGCCTAAACAAAGAAACCAAAAACCGAAGATACAACCAATCACTACACTGGAGATAATTATACGATCACTAATTCACAACTTCAGAAACACATGATAAAGATGCTCGAACTGAAGAAAAGCAGCCATTCTATCTAATTTAAATTTGATAAAAAAAAAAAAAAGATCTATCTACATAATGAAAGTTGAACAAACTTTTCCCTCCAAAATGTTTTTAATTAATTAAAAAATATCTTTTACCAACAAATTAAATATATTATTATAAAACCTTCCCATATCATATTTACCAAAATAATATTATATTATATGTAAATATTTATATAGAAATACATACATATATATATATATAAACATATAGTTAGAGAATCAAAATAAAATGATAAATGTAATTACTTATTACTAAGTATGTATTATCAAAATAAAAGCGAAGAGAGAGATATTTAGACAAATATTTCCCTGCTAAAAACTTTGGCAAATATTTCTTTGCCACTCTAATATAAAAGTAATAATTTTCAAAAGATGATGCATTTGGCAAATCATCTCTCTATATATCAATCGAGTTTCAAGACATAATAATCTATAATTCTCTTTGTAACAATAGTCCAAAGATTTTGGTGAAAGAGATTAATATTGTTGACTGAAATTTCGAATAAAAACAAATAATGATGACGAAATGGTAGCTCTTGTTTGTAGCTATAGTTGGAGAAGATATTTCTCGGACGAATAATTAAATTTTGTCATTGGCTTCTACAATTATTATATTTTGTTTGTTAAATCTTCTACCATTAGTTTTAAGACACAATTAATGACTATATTATATGCATCTATATAATAAAGTTTTTATGTCGACGCAAAGGACACGATATGAAAGTCAATCTCGTCATGTTGTCTTGGATCTTTGTTTTTGAGGCTAAAAATTTGATCTGTAATGATGTTGATTGGTTTATTAAAGCTTTAAGAGCGATTAGTGTATATACACGTGACGTAGGCAACCCTACAATTTTGCTCGAACCAGCTGGTTTATTTCACTAATGTTCGTTTTGTTGAAAGTAATATTTGTATTAAACAAAGACAACTTGAAAGAATGAAAGAGCGACTTCTTTCAAATTTTCTTTTAACCGGAACTTCATTCCACAATCAAACTTGAGAAACCTGTAAGAGATTATAGTGCTTTGTTATGAACGGAGAAACCAAAGCAGAGCATGAGACTGGGGTTTGAAACCTGTGTGATCAAACCAAAACGTTCAAGCTCTTATCTTAGTCCGGCTTTTTGTGAACCATTGTTTTCTTGTGTATTTGATGACAAATATTTTCTTAACAAGATCTAAAAGCTTCACCGAATTGAATTGCGACTTATGCTTATCAACTTCATGAAATTGCGAAAGAACCACATGATGAGATCAAGAAGCAAAATTAATGAAGTTTTGCAGAAGACACAAAAAGTTCATCAAACCTAACTACCGATTTGTATAGACTACTGAGCATCCAAACCTTGGTATGAGCCTTTACTGCCTTGTGTTTTCCTTTACAGAAATGAATTTCGTTTATTGCCGCCTTGTTGCAATGATATATCTCAAACATACTTATTGTTTTTTTTTTTAACCAGGGGTGATCTGGGTTTTTACCACCCGACTAATCCTCCAGGATGAGTGTAGCCGTCGAGTTGCCCACTCACCGGGTTTTCTAATAGGCCTAAAACATGGCACCATTTCGACTGACCAACTGGAGGTTGAAAGTGTTTACTCATTTTCCTAAATTTTTTTGCCACTAGGCCACCACTTGGTTAAAACGTATTCATTGTTGTGAGAATAATTACCTATACATGGTAGAATCAGCACTTTATATGTTTATAATTATAAAAACCACCCAACCAACACAATCAAAAGTAGAGTTGTACATCAAAATTCAGGAAAACCATATATGAAACTCGTGTCATAAAATCTAACACTAACGGGAAGATCATCCATATTTTGATGGAAATACGAAAACAGACCATTTTGAAGGGAGGTATACAATTATTTGGGCCACAATTAGGCCACTGAAAGAGGCCCATTTATCAAGTTTAGACAAGCCCTGTAAAATACTCAAAACGCTTCACCATATATCAAAGACGCGATATTTGACGATTCAGAGCAGAGCTTAGTGGTGAGAGAGAGAGAGAGAGAGAGAGAGGGAGAGAGTTGAATCGAGAGGGATAACAATGGATCCAGAGCTAGTCGACGAGTTCGTTAGGGGTTACTTGAAGAAGAAAGGCTTCAATAGCTCTTCTAAAGCTTTTGAGGAAGATCTTCACCACAACAATGGTAGCAGTTTCAGCTCCATCGACTATCGTAACGATCCCGAGCTCACCAAGCTCATTCGCTCCTTTTCCCAGTAATTTCTCTTCCTCCCTCTCTTATTTGGTTTCTGTTTTAATGCGAATAGCGTTTGGATTTTGGGGGATTTTTTTTTTTTTTGTTTTTTTTGTGGATTTTGAAACCGAAGCAAAATAATGCCCAATTGAAACGCTTCTGAGCATCGACAAATATTATGGTACACTTGTTCTGTGAATCTGTTGTGAACCTTTCTATCAATTTATCTGTTTAATTTAGTTTATGAAAACATCCCAGTGAGTTCTCTGATTCTTTATTATTGGGGAAGAAACTAGGGTTAGGCATTTTGTTTCTTCATGCCGTATATATGGATTTAAATGAGCTGCATTTGTTCCCATTTGCAATTTCTTCTTAAGGGTTTTTGAATTGCTCATGTAGAGCCAATGGTTATTATATGTGGTTATTTTGCTTTCCAGATCAAAAGATGATCCAACTCAGTACCGTGAGTGTTATAGCAAACTAAGGTCATGGGCATATAACTCATTGGATCTATATAAGGTCGGCATTTTTTCGTTCTTTTCCTGTTTTGATTAGCCTCGTTTTGTACGAACCTTAATCAAACTGACGAGCTGCTTCGAATTTGTAGCATGAATTGCTCCGAGTGATGTATCCCGTGTTTATTCATTGTTACATGGATCTGGTTGGAAAAGGGCACACTCAAGAGGGTACTTCTCGAAATACAATTAGACAGTCTGAATACTTTTTAGCTTAGTTAGAAGATTTCTGGAAACAGTGACTTATGCTACTTATAACATGGGCAATATTTTACACTTGTTTCCAGCTAGGGCCTTCTTTAACAGCTTCCGCAAAGATCATGAAATGATACACTTACGGGATCTTCAGAAGCTGGAAGGCGTTCTTTCTCCATCTCATCTAGAGGTTTAAGCTAACCTTATATGGTCGTATTATGTTAATAACGGATTTATTTATTTATCAACTGTCTTATGACCTTGGTTCTTATCAGGAGATGGAGTTTGCTCGTTCTCTTAGACAAAGCAAGGTCAACATAAAAATTTGTCAGGTAAACCTAAGCGAAAATTACTACTAGCTGTAACAGGCAAATGCTGCGAGGTTTCTGGTCTGATTAACCGAATTCCATGACTGCAGACCTCTAATATGCTTACTGAATGTTGCAGTATTCATATGATCTGTTGCTTCAGTATCTACATAGGACAGAATCTACTTTAATGCTTGGTATTATTAACGAGCACATCAATTTCCTAGGTAAATGTGTTTCTTTCTCATATATATGCAATAGCATGTAGCAGACTTTTTAGTAGAATATTAATTATTAAATCCACCGGTTGCAGTCTATTCGGGACAGCCTAATCCTGCATCTGATGACATAGAGGCTGTCACCATTGTTGGGAGTTTTCAGGACAAAGCTAATCACATCAATCAAAAAGAAATACAGTGGGGAGTACGTATTTTTCCTAAAGCTTCTTTTACTTTTTTTGTTTCTGGAGGAATACCTGATGCCTCATCCCAGGGAATATATTATATTTTCAAAGTCATTAGCTACATATGCATGTTTCTTTCATAGTTGCTTGAAGACTCGCTAGAAGATCGCCTTGAAAAGACGGGTCTACTGTCTGATTCTGAGAAGGGACAAGGAGAAAGTAAAGACGGGGACTTGGATGATAGTAAGGTGATACGTAGCTTCAACTTAGATCAGTTATTTCTGAATTGAAAATCCCATATTTACTCGTCAATTGATGCCGTGTTCAGAAAAGATCCACCGAAATTGGAAAGCAAGGCTCTTCCATAAAAAAGTTAAAGAAGGACAAAGCGGGAAATGCAACAGCAAAAGTTGCACGGCAGGAGACCAGCACGGTGTCACCGGCGCCACGTGTAAAACCGGAACTTGCCTTGCCAGTAATGTACTTTCGAATACCTTACCCATATTTTGTGTTAGGATGTGATGAATAAGGAATGAACAGGTGATATGTATGGGTGATCCATGATTGATTAAAGGAGAAATAAATTTAGTAGCTGTCAAAGATTTAACCACCTCTAACTTTTTTTTTTCATTTCCATTTTCTATGTCAGGTCTACAGACGTAGAGCAATCCATCCTTGAAGACCTGAGAAACCGTGTGCAGTTGAGCAGTGTCGCAATGCCATCTGTCAGCTTTTATACATTTGTTAATACTCATAACGGGTAATGTCCACCTCTCCTCCTAATTTTTTTACTGCTTATTTGCAATTTGTTGCTCACTCTTTTATCGTCCCTCAGGTTAAACTGTGCATCTATATCTCATGATGGATCTCTGGTTGCTAGTGGGTTCTCAGATTCATCAATAAAGGTATGTTATTCTTGGATGGTTGGGATATGTTTCCATTTCTTGTTTTCTTCTAAATAATGCCTAAGTCAGAATTATGGTGTTCAGGTCTGGGACATGGCGAAGATAGGACAAGCTGGCAGTTGTATGTTTTTTGTATGAAATATAATTTATATAATGACATTCATTGTGAGAAACATATCATTGACATCCACAATTCAGAATGATATTTATGTCATACATTTCCCTTGTTGGTTTTTTTGATTTTTCATGATTCTTGTTTGTGCTCCCATGAGAAGTTATAGACACTAAGCTGTCTGGTTTCAGATGCTTTGCAGGGTGAAAATGATACAAATGATCAAATTGTAGGACCAAATGGCAGAAGAAGTTATACATTATTACTGGGTCACTCAGGGCCAGTTTACTCGGCCACTTTCAGTCCTCCTGGAGATTTTCTTTTATCTTCTTCAGCAGATACAACAAGTATGTATCTGTCCATCACTCCACATATCCATATACTCGCTCACTAGTTCGGACTTTTCTTAGTTACCAACCATGTATTCGTAAGTGCAGTACGACTGTGGAGCACAAAACTAAATGCCAATCTCGTGTGCTACAAGGGTCATAATTACCCTGTATGGGATGTCCAGGTATAACTGTTCAATTTTTACTCGTTTCTCTTACATAAGTGGAATTTATGGTGGGCGGACTTGAATATATATTTGTTTCATGGTGCAGTTCAGCCCTTTCGGGCATTACTTTGCAAGCTGTTCTCATGATCGTACTGCACGGATTTGGTCAATGGACCGAATACAACCTCTGCGGATAATGGCAGGGCATCTATCCGATGTTGATGTGAGCGTCTCCCTCATCTTCATTGTTTGGGTTTTAATTTACAAAGCTTAAATAAAAGGGATCATTTGAGTTCTTATTTTGGTATGCAATTGAAGTCATTTATCTACCGTGTCACGGTTTACAATGGTTTAGCTAACATTTGCATTGTTTATTAACTTAGATTAGTAGCCACTTTTACTTTAATCTGACCCTGGCAGTCATAATTTATAAATCATCTAGTTTATAGTTGTTCCAGATATTGTTATCTAATCCACTTGAAGTCATAAGCTTCCTATGGATTACGTAACTATTTGAATTGACATTAATACAGATGAGTAACTTCAATTGCCATTTGGATACCTACTGATGGGCCTTTCGATGTACTTGTCAAATGCATTTGGTTTCAGTGTGTACAGTGGCATCCCAATTGTAACTACATTGCAACCGGTTCTAGTGATAAGACGGTTAGACTCTGGGATGTCCAAACAGGGGAATGTGTCCGGATATTCATTGGGCACAGGAGTATGGTTTTATCATTGGCGATGTCACCAGATGGGAGATATATGGCTTCCGGCGATGAAGATGGCACCATAATGATGTGGGACCTCTCAACAGCTCGCTGCATCACACCTCTCATGGGCCATAATTCATGTGTCTGGACTCTTTCTTACAGGTGAGAGATCGAGACGAGAAGCAAATTAATTTTCTTTGATCATTCAAATTTTGTTTCAATTAGTAAAAGCCCAAAATAACGTTATATATGATCCTTGTCACCGAGTATTGGTTTTGGTTGATGGTTTATAATGTCGGGGTTCCTTCCTGGACAACATTATTTAAAGCTAGTTCAGAGTTATGAACTAGAGTGGTCTGGTGTGGTTTATTTCTATTGATTCCACAGTGACTTACTACCGCACTGGTAGAGTTTTCTATATCCATGCACCCTCGTTATGGGTTGTGGAGAGTTTTATAGGCCTAATATGTGCTGGGTCATTAATTGAATGGCTGGCTTTGGTGGGTCAAGTCCACTTGCTTGGAATAGTGAAGCTGCATACTCCACTTCCGATAATTCAAGAACTACAACAATCTACTACTAACCTGTTTTTCTGTCTCAGTGGCGAGGGCTCTCTTCTGGCTTCTGGATCTGCGGACTGCACCGTGAAACTGTGGGACGTCACCTCAAGTACTAAATTGACAAAGGCCGAGGAAAAGTGAGTTTGCTCCTTCCAAAGCTGTGCATTGTTCTCTTTGAATAGTAGTTTGTTTTGTTAAAAACGATTTATTTATTTGATGTTTATCAGAAATGGGAACTCGAACAGATTGCGCTCACTCAGAACTTTCCCCACCAAGTCCACACCAGTTCACGCTCTCCGAGTAAGTTATGCTCTCTTTACTGAAATCAGTTCCACCATTTTCGGAACACTGATATATTTTTTTCATCTAGATTCTCTGCTAATTTAACATCTTGTGCTTGTGTGCCAAAGAATGTGTGAATTGATCCATCATATAGAACCTTTCCTTTAACGCGCCTAGCATTGCAAAGCTCGTTGATCAAGCATACGCTAAAACTCGTTTGTATTTGTTTTACATGGGTGCAGTTTTCTCGGAGAAATCTGTTGTTTGCTGCAGGAGCGCTCTCTAAACCCGCAAGCTGATCAAACCTGCTTTTACATTCTTACAAGCTGTTGTAGATCAGAAGAAATCAGGTGTAGAATAGTCCTCTTGAAACTATCAAATATCTCCAAAGGTTACTTGTTTGTGGCTTTGGTTTCGACGTTTCTAAATTACAAAGATGTTGAGATTCTCTCAGGAAACTACTCCTTTCTATTTATGCAACCAATAAATGAATCACTTGGAGCATATTGCTTTGTAGGATTGCCCAAATTACACTTTTGACTGCCATTACATTGATTTCTCTTAAAAAATTACCTAAATATCATTTTCTGTTCTCTATATAAGAGGCAAATTTTCCTATCTTTCTGGACAAAACTGATATTTTCAGATTTTCTAAAAAAGTTAATAGCATAAAAACTAAACAAACTACCATTCAAATTATTTGAAAAATTAAAACCATCATCATAATCATCATCATCATTTCAGATTTTCTAAAAAAAGGTTAATAGCATAAAAACTAAACAAACTACCATTCAAATTATTTGAAAAATTAAAACCATCATCATCATCTAACCCCTGAAGTAGTTGTGGGAATAGTTCTGAGGCATTTGGTCACCAAAATGTGGCTGGCCCCTAGAGTCCAAGTCGGATCCTTGGACGGTTACATTGTCGGCATCTACCCAAGTTGTGTCATGAATACTCGAGCGTTTCCTCGCCTTACTCCCTGGCACTTGCCTTAGGTAATACTTTTGTGCATGGCTTGCCACTTGCGTAGGAGTCCTTGTCTGCACAAAGTCCCTCGATATGCTCTTCCAATCTCCTCTCCCATACTTATTTAATCCCTCGATAAACAATCTGAAAATATCATCAATCAATTAAGATCAAAAGCCCCTCACTCCAATTTATTCATCATTAAAATCGGCATTATGTTAAAAGCGTCACATTAATTTATTTACCAATCATCTTATATTTAGCAAAAACGTGATGGATAAATGCAATACTTTATATACGTTTCCCTAACCAACAAAACCCTAATTCATCATCCTTAGCAAAGATTTAAACTATTAGTTTTAATACTTTCCCCCTAACCAACAGAAACCCTAAATCATCAACCCAAACAAAATTTATATTGTTAATTTTTACTTTCCACCAATCAACAAAAACCCTAATTCATCAGTTTTTTTGACTAACCCGTGTTCTTCATGTGTCCAAGGGATTCCTCTTTTTCTATCGTTCTCTCTGTTTTTGGACTGAGATGAAATCTGACTCGCTTCCGTAGGGGACAAGTGATCAACGTAATTAGGTACAACAGCCCCACCCGATTCGATCAGTGCAACGTCATGGACCAAAGCATCGTAGTACTTGATCACTTCTGCCACCGGTTTCTGTAGAAACTCGGCCAGATTCTCCCATCTATTCGGCGAATCCTCTGAGAATTGCAACAAAGCTGTCTCAAAGAGCTTGTCATCGTCCCTTGTCCACTGCATCACTGCCGTTATACCCAAGAAAAAAAATCAAATCAAATTCTAAATTGCAAAGATTAGGTCAGTGTAGTCGCAATATGATAGAAGCAACAAAACAAATCGTTGAGAATTATCTATCTCCCATAGGAAAAAGGAATCTACTAAGGTTTTCGTAATTTTTAAAGGAATATTCTGAACATTATTAAAATTAAAATAAATAAATAATACTAAAACTCCAAAACGCATTCTAATAAATAATTCAGCCATTCTAATAATTTAATTTACGTTTAAATTAATTTACGTTAAAATAATTCAACCATTCTAAAAATCTCCTATAGGTTTTGAAATTGATCAAAACGTGTATCACGACCGCCAATTTTTACACTTGAAAACGTATCACTGATTAAAAGATTACGTTTGGAACTCAACAAGTTCGAATTGCATTCAGTTCAAATTCGAAACGTATCTAAATAAAAAAAACCGGTTAAATTTTGATGAGAACCGGTAGCCGATTTTGTTCAATCTTCTAGATACCGAAAGAGTTCTTCGATCAAAAAACACAATAGTCAACTAAGTGTGTGGTAGACTAATGGCAAGTATCTTTCGAAAAAGAAAATATGCGCCCAAATTCGAACTCTACTTGGTACGGCATGTTGTGCGATCGGCTCATCAACGCATATTTATGTGTTCACCCGGGTTTGGGAAGATTAAGGCGTAAATTCGAATTTTGGAAACTTTAGCCCATTAAAAAAGAAAAAAAAAAGTCATACAGAATATGCGTAGAATTCTTGACTACTATGTGAAAATCCGAAAAAAAAAATCTAAACTTGTCAGGAATCTCACATCGAAAATTGTGATGGGACCTAAGTAGTATATAAGAGATATGAGTCAATCTATTCATTGCCAATTTATTTTGATTGGAAATCCATAATCTCACATGGTATCAGAGCTCAGTTTGTTGATCCAAATAGGGTGGTCCAAAAAAAATTTATATTACCGGTCCTAGAGTGCGATTCGGTTCGAGATGGGACGGAAGAGTCATTATTTCGAAAGGACGTGTTAGGAATCCTACATCGGAAATTGAGATGAGACATAAGTACAGTATATAAGAGATATGAGTCAATCCATTTATTGCCGATTTTGAATTTAAAATCCATAATTTCACATTTAAAAAAGATTATGAATAGTTATGGGTCACCATCTGACTAAAGTAAGATCCAATCTTCAGTCTTTTTTGACCATGATTGATGTAAAATATATCATATAGTATTACGTGGAATATTAGTATACTCATTAGGCAACCATAATACACTTTGCCAACTCACATTACTTGCCAATCCAAAGTTCTATGATAATTTAATTGCTGATACAAGCAACTAGGGTAAATGAAAAACCCCCACCGAGTGTACAGTGAATTTGCCAAAATAACAATAAATTTTCAACCATATATGGTAAATGAAAAACGATGTGACATGTTGTTTTTAAATAGTGTCACTTTTTTTTTTTTTAATTTTGATCATAATTTCCATTTAATTATTACGGAAAACATGATTTTTTAATAATATGATTTTTTCTTTAATATGTTATTTTGTTAAATAGAATATCGATGTCTTGTTTACCACATGATGTCATAACTAAACTAAACTTTAAATTTGAAATTCTAAATTTTAACTACTATTTAATAAAATAATTAGTATAAATTGCCATAGAAAAAATAACATCTTATGGAAAAATAATACCAACGTAAGATTTAAATAAAATATAAAATCATCCAAAATTTATTTATGTCATACTATTGTCATTTACTTCACTTCTTTAAAGAAAATCCATTTCACCTAAAACTTTACATTATATTATAAGTAAAAAAAACGTAAATTTTTTTGAAAAATAAAATAAAAAAAATAGCAACTATAAATTGAAAACTCTAAATCAGATTTTCCATTTCTGTGTCGGCCATTTGTAACGTTGGACCCACCAACTAGATCGCGATTCCTATACAAAATTTAACCATTATATCTTTCGATTTCCTTACAAGCTGAAGTAGATTCAATTAAGCTGTTTTTTTGCTAGACAACTTTTTCTGCTAAATAAACTTAGGAAATGTTAAGTAGTATCTTAAATTAATAGGAATTAACCCACTCGTGGTGGTTTAATAGTTGAAAATTACTATGTTAGTTGAGGGACCATAGTTCAAATCTTTTCACAACGATTTCTATTATTATAGTTGACCACCGTAAACGTTTAAAAGGTTAAGAAAATCCAGATTTTATTGATTTCAGAAATTAATATGGGTAAAATCTAGTATTATCCCAGTTAAAAGAAAAAAAAAGTTTGGTAGGAATTATCATATACCCAGTAGAAGATTTTTTGTTGTTGAAATTTTCCAATAGAAGATGTTGAGAAAGAAAAACCTTTACTTGATGCTCAAGTGGGTTTGATCTTGCCGACGTGGTTCCAAAAGAAAAATTCCAATTGGTGGAAGAAAGCGACTTTTGTCATGCAACCTAGTAGTGTCTTTACTGATTTGTGGAAGAAGGCACGTATCTCCTTCCAAAAGCCATCTTATTCTTGATTTTTGTCTGAAAAATGATTCTTCCGCTGAGACCAAAAATAACCAGGAGTTTCTTAGTGCAACTTCTTTCTCAAACAGCCTTTGAGATGGTATTAACAACAAGTCAACAACTGTCCCTGGATAGCTTCAAGTTGTTCGAAAGCCTCTCTAGTCTTTGCTTGAATGTTACTGAAATTTCGCCGATTTAGAGCTTTACAACAAAGCTTTGCTGCTCTTAGACTTTGATACCCAATCGAAGATATTGACAAAGAAAAACCTTTACACGCTCAAGTGGGTTTGATCTTGCCGACGTGGCTTCCAAAAGAGAAGTTTCAATTGGTGGAAGAAAGCGACTTTTGTCATGTAATTTAGTAGTGTCTCATGATGAAATTAAGTGGGAAACCAAAAATTATATTGACAAATCCACAAAACTCTTTAGATAACAAAGTAGAAGAGCGTGGAAGTTTCACATCTTTCTTTTTCCTTTAACATTACATCAAAAGAAAAGGTTGATCTCTCATAAAGACAAACTATTCTTTAAGTCATACTATATATGGTCTACAATTTCTCACTAAGATACAAACTAAAATGGATTTTAAATATGTATAATAATAAAACGGACCCAGCTACAATTCTCGTTAACCAAATAAAGAGTTTTTCAATCGATTATCCCCCTTGTTAGTCTAATGATTTCCTAATGTAATTATTATCAAATAAAGAGTTCCCATTTCTTAACACTGATAGGAATTGTTCTTGCTCATAATGTAATGTGTTCTTGCTCTTATCCCCCCATGTTAGTCTAATGAGTTTTCGAACCATTTCTAAATTATTGCATGATGGATGGAGTGATAAGAGCAAGAACACATTACACTAAGGAAGAATATAATCGATTGTCATCATTCTATCATAGGGTATCACGGCCTCTCGATTTTTTTCTAACAACCAAACTCACTTTTCCTAAATGTTAAGCCATTAAGCTTCCTAATACAAATGTATTCTTAATCTCATCCTTTTATCATCGAATATGTAAATATGCTAAGAAAGTATTTAATTATAGCGGTTTACAAGTTCGTCTATGGGTGTAGATTTCCCTAAATGATTTTTTACTAGACCCACTAATTTTTTTTGTTTGTTTCTAACATATACAAATCAACAATGAAGAATGGAAAAAAAAAGTTAATTAACATATGTTCTAAGTTCTAACCAAGTACGTTTGTCAAGGTCAAGGATCTATTCTTACGGGTAACATGTACACTTTGCTTGGCTATTACGAAATTCGAATACCGGTTAGTAGGACTGGGAAAATTATTCGTTAGATTCATTCTGATTCGGTATTCGCTCCGATTCGATCCGAAAAATTCGGATATCTGTTATGAATCAAAACGGAGCAAATAGTAAAATCTAGTATCCGTCTAAAGCGAAGCAAATCACAAATACTAATTTTAAAAATCCGAATATTCACTCCGATCCGTATATTACTTATATATACATATAATATGATAGGTTTATAACGTATATTTGCATTTTTAGACTTTTTAAATATATTTGGCGAAATATTTATAGTAAGAATAAGTAGATACTAGCTTTTTAATTGAAAATAGATTTTTTTTTTCTTAAATAAAAAATACATGTTTCATTTTTCATCATTTTAGTCTTCCACTTTTCATTTTTATTTAATTATATCGAATAAAATTAGGTAATTTAATATATTTATTCACTAGTTAGTTTAAATATTATATTAAAACAATTTTATTTTATTTTAAATATGGTGTTTTGATTATTTTTTTTGGTTTAAAATGGATATCCGCGAATATTCGGATATCCGCAAATATCCGAAAAAAATTCAGATATCTGCAATTTTGGATATCCGAAATTTTCCGGAGCAAAGCAAATCGGAAAACTAGATATCCGAGAAAAACAAATCGGATCACAAATACTGTATTTTTCGGATATCCACTCCGTGTGCAGCCCTACCGGTTATATACTCGGTAATTAGTTTGAGTTTCGGACTCACTAAAAAACAAGAGAAATAAAAGATGAATGAGAGGCCCACAGGAGAAACAAAAAGAGACAGAAATGGCCACTTACCTCGTGGAGTTACAAAAAGTAGACATAAACAGACCTGAAATAATTTGGATGGTCCATTCCAGTAGGCTTCTCTTTTTAACATCCTTTTCATTTTCTTGTCATTTTCCTCTCATGTCCTTTCATCAGATGTACAAGTCTCGTAACTATTTTGAGAACTGCTTCGTTTTCAATTGTCATTTCATCAACTCCTTTCTCTCTAAAGAAAGAAAAGGTTCCCACTTCCCATATATAAATAGCGAATACTGGACATACTCAATCATCAAGTATTGAGGGTTAATTATCAATATACCATCTTCAACAAAACACAAAGCATATATTCATCAATCACATGAATACATGACCATCTTATATCCGGTGATTAAACCTCGATATAAAAAAATAAACTTATTGATCATCATGACCGTTTCAAACTATTTGATAGCCATGTTAATTTTTTTGTTAAGTGTATATGGATGTGCTCAAAGATTTATTCTTTTTGAAAATTAGGGTCCCTGATTTATATAAATATTTTATTTTTTAAATTCAGTTTTTTTAAAAACAAAATCGAAGTTCTATTCAAATGCTCCACTTGCACATGCTAAAAGACGGCAATCTTGATGATGGACAAGGGCTAAGTAACTATGATAGGGTTGTTCTAACATCTCATGGATGTATGGATTGGATTATGGAATGAGGAAGCAGCCAAAAAAAGGAAAGGGTCCTATAAATATATATATATATATATAGATGGTGGAGTTCCAATCAGGTAGCTTTAAAGTGTTTTGTGAGAATGGTGTGACAGCAAACCAAACCTACCTATCGCTCTCATCTTCATAGTACTTTGGTCCACTTATTACAAAAACCTAAGAAAATGTTCTACTGTAGGGTATTGTTTTCTTTGTCTATTCCTTTCTAATACCATCTACTTCTGCTCCCATTCATAGATATAATAAACCTCTTTCATACCTATTAATAAAAGAAAGAGAGAGACAGAGAGAGAGAGAGAAAGAGAAGAAATCATCACCTGGAAAATATTCTTGTTCCCTTTTTAGCCTTCATGGACGCTTCGAGGGATAAGCAACTACCTTCAGATCCTTCTTGCGTAGTTTCCCCATACCAAGATTCTCTAAACCAGAGCCAAGAACAGAGTTTCACAGACGATCATGAGTCTTGTCAAGAACAGCTCAATCAAGAACTCAATCTCATCGACTGCATAGACACGAGTATCGTTGTTAGTCAGAGTCATAACGGATCTACAGAACAAAAGCTTTTCTCATGCAACTACTGTCAAAGAACTTTCTATAGCTCACAAGCTCTTGGTGGTCACCAAAACGCACATAAGAGAGAGAGGACGTTGGCAAAGAGAGGACAACGAATGGTAGCGTCAGCCTCATCAGCTTTTGGACATCCTTACGGTTTCTCTCCACTTCCTTTCCATGGACAGTACAACAACAGGTCTTTGGGGATCCAAGCGCACTCGATGAGCCACAAGCTAAGCTCTTATAACGGGTTTGGTGGTCACTATGGTCAGATCAACTGGTCAAGACTTCCATTTGATCAACAACCAGCAATAGGTAAACTCTCTTCAATAGAGAATTTTCATCAACATCAGATGATGATGATGGCTCCTTCAGTAACTTCACCATCCACAAACATCGGTAGATCATCGAGCAACATAGGAAGGATTCTAGTAGGGTCACCGATTCTTGAACAATGGCGAGGAGACGAAAAACTGTTCAGCAATAATCAGGAAGAGCAGCAGAAACTTGACTTGTCCCTCAAGCTCTAAGATTATTTTTCTTGATTCTTGCATTTAGTGTCTTTTACTGTTTTTCATGTGATTGTTATATCCTCTCATGACCAAATATTATCCAGGAGTTAGTTCTCTTTATGTGTATATTTTTGTCTAGTATAAAGATTTCTGATATGTACATATCTTTTTCACATTTCTACTTAATCTGAGATTTGTAGACTATACATAAATGGATTTCAGGTAGACAACCAACAACCGTATAAAGTAGAATTAGAAGGGAAAATTGTATATAGATTAAAGGAAAAAAGAGAAGATATTGAGATCTGTGGGAAGATTTGGTTTCATAGTCACAAGAAAAAGGAAACAATATTATAATGTCAAAGTTGGGTTACCTAAAAGTTAGAACAATCATTCTATTTATTTAAAAGTTGCTAACAAGACACTCAAACAGAACAAAACAGATAAAAAAAAAAAAAAAGACAGTTGCTGTGTAGGATGATTGTGACACTTAAAGCAAAGAGTACTAGAAGAAAATTGAAACAAAATAAGAAATATATATCACAAGGCCTAACTAGCAGTAAACAGAAAAAGCATGAAACATAAAGCATCCAATGCTAAATTGGTGTACACTAGACAAGGAATTATTCCATATGTTAGATAACATTAAAAGCAAAAAAATTGACACAGATGTTGTTTTCATCACCAAAGACTTCACGTGTTTTTTCTACAAATGGTCGAAGATATGCTTGTTAGTATCCACACAGGAAAAAAAATGTGAGAATCAACTAAAATCACACCGTTCCATGAATAAATCCAAGAAAAACACATTTAGACAATCACACATGTTGACCAAAAAAAAAAAAATTACAATCACACATGCAAAATTTGTAATGTAACCAACCCGATGACGAGCCCTTCGAGTCATCTTCATCTTCTATAGTTTGGCCCCAAAAACTTTCCTACAAACAACCAAAGAGTAGTGGTTTAGTGGTAAAAGATTTGGACATGGCTTTACCATTCGGATTCGATTTCATCTGGAATTTTTTCACTATTGTTTTATCAGTCGAAATAGTCTCACCCTTTTAAGTCCACTAAAAATCCGGTGAACAAACTACTCGACAACTACACTTATTCAGTAGATTATTCGGATTTCGAACTAGATTATCCTATTGTTATATGTATAAGAAAAAGCCTTTCAACAAACTCAGTCACATTTTCGGCAGCTAAACTTTCGGAGAAACCAATAAGTTTTGCAACCGTTACCGACTCACCAGAAAAAGTCATAATAAAACCTAAGCGGCAAAGGAGGTTCGCCAGAAGCGGCAAGAGATAGGGATTCTAAAGAGTGATATTGTAAAATGACACTCTACACTTGGCCACAAGGCTCACCGGTATAAAAAATTAAAGCAAAAATCGATTTTCTTCCAAAATTTGAAGGCTCAGTGAGTGCCATTGCATTCTTAAATCAATAATTCCAAGTTTATCGGAGTGAAGTAATTTTAAGAATCACGACTATGCAGATGAAATTGTAGATAATGAATGTAGAGATTGTTGGAAAAAAAAAATTGTAGATTTTTTTTCATTAAAATAAAATTTATAAGATATTCTTAGAAATGTCATTCATCAAATATTTTAGTTAAATGTCATTATAAAATATGAAGACATATAATCTACTCCCTCTGTTTCATATTAAGTGTCGTTTTAGACTAAAATTTTGTTTTATTTTAAGTGTCGTTTTGTATTTTCAATACAGATTTATGACAAAATTTTCAGTTTTATCCCTATATTTTTAGTGTATTAATTACTAACATCAAACAATATAATGTATTAAATAGGGGTAAAATAAAAAATTTAATTATTTTCTTAATTTGTGTAAAACAACCTTAAACGACACTTATAATGAAACGGATGGAGTAATAGTTTGTGATAGCATCGTTAATATATTAACATTTAATGAGTTCAAACCCACATATTGATACATTAACGACCGCATATAGGACTATCTTAATCTACAAGATGTTCAATTGGTGAAAATATTATTTGTGTACTCATCACAAACAACATTTCAGTTTGGTTGACATTACACAGAAGTTGGTCTCTACCGTGTTTGGTCATTTACTGGTCTGGCATGCATTATTGAGTTAAATCACGTCCTATCTGCAAAGTAAAGATGCCACCGAAACTAAGATATTTTATGTGGAAAGTGAAATCAAATATGCCTTAGCGGTGTTGAACATATTATAATGCAAACATATGAGAGTTGTAGGAGATTCTATTTAGAAGAAGAGATAATTAATCATTCGTTATTTACTTGTCCATGTGTTGTTTAGGAAATAAGTGCTTTGCTTTGCCTTAGAGGAACCACATTTTCTATATGTATTTGTTGGAAATTTTGGAAAAAGCACAAATGAGTTTCAATTTCATCAGGCCCGCCGCCCACCCAACAGCACAAGGAAGATGCAAAATAGAAGTCATCGGCCCATAACGTCGTCGCTTTGACCTCTTTTTCTTTCATATGATATTATGGCCGGTTTTTCAAAGGTTAACCTCTATTTATTTTCCGCTTATTAATTTTTGTTGACCATATACAAACAACTCTTCATTTATGAGTCTCTGACTATTAATGCCAATCATAACCAACAACGACAAATTCTTTAAATTATGATAAACATGGTAATTGACAAAATAATTAGTAGAATATAATACTAGCAACTTATGTTATCGTCATAAGTTTTAAAAAAAAAACTTATGTTATCGTCATGAGAAGTTGTATATAATTATGTACACAACTTGTTGGTCTTCAAAGTCGTTCCACAAATGGGCATGTCTAATTACTTGTCTGAAGTTATTAAATACGCATTGTTTGTTGACCTTTTAAAAGCCACCATTTTAGAATTAATATATCGAGTATTAAACAAACGAATCTCTGATTTAATAACGTTAAATTACCTTTCTAATATGATTTAACTCATCTTTAGAATTCAGTGGGAAAAAATAACTTATCTTTAGAAAATGACCAAGTACCAAATTAATAGGTCTTCTGAGTCTAATGTTGATTCCACTAGCTTTATCCCTATTTCTTTTGTTTTTCTAATCCCTATTTTATTTTGTTTAGTAGTATCTGATATATTTTTCCATCAAACCTGTATTAAACAATCTACAAAATATGGCTAAAACGTTTGTGAAGAGTCCATTAATGTATCTTGTGTTAACCCCAATGCCGAGTCCATTAATGATAATATTATAAGCTTTTCCGTATAAATTTCATATATTTTGTAATGAAAGTATTTACTAAGAATTATGGATTTTCAATTCAAAATTAATTAATAATAGGTGAATTAATATAAACCTTATATTAGTTTAAAAATATTCTGACTTTCAATATGAGATGTTCTAATATTCTATAGTAGTATTGATGAGCAACAATTGTAAGCTAAAATTACAAAAAAAACAAAAAAATCTGTACCTTACAATATCATAGTATTTGATTTAACAAAAAAAAAGAAAATATAATATTTGGTAATATTTGTGGATCCGTGAATTATTCTTTGTTATTGGGGTCTTAAAATCTTGAAACAAGACTAAACTTTCCAAACAAAAAAATATCAATCAAGCCACCACATTGCACATTGGCCCCAAACAATTCGAATATGACAACTGGTTTTAATCCCTATAATGTTACTCCTTTTATTTTTCTATTTGCTTAGTTTATTTGTTAAAGTAGTTACTGCGTAGAAAAAAATATGTTTACTCAATTAAGCAAAAACCAGTGTAGAATTTTAAAGTGGCGTAATTATGTTGTCAACTTCACGCCCCAACAGCTAGTCATCGGTTGCTTAGTACGTACACAAAGACACGACTCCTGAGACATGGCTCGTGGCTTTGTCCATTTCTATTTATTTTATATTACCAAATACCCTCCTTTTCCTCATTTTATTACACAATCTGCCAACCACATCCACGAGCGATCCATTGCGTCCGTTGAGCCGGTTTATTTAACGTACAATGCCAGTTCAACCCATCGCTATCGCAACGAGGTTTCGGACCGAGATCGGATTAATCTTTGTTGAATAGGAATATCAATTAAGGTATCAGTAAGTCAATTTGAGTGAAGAGTTCGGAGAATTTCATTAAAGTAAAGGCCAAAACTCAATAATATAAATAACGAGTCAGATCGTCGAGATGATGAGCTGATGAAAGAAAACAAGAATTATATTTATCAGAGAATTCGAAGTCTTTATTGGTTAGTCCTTTGAATACAATATTTTGGATCCTTCTCTTAATGAGGATACTCCTTATATACATTATGAGTCGGTCGGTCGAATTCTAATCCTTTTGTAAACTTTCCTTTTTCTTCGAAATCTTCCTTTTTCGGGATTTTTTTTTTCTTCGGGGTTTTCCTTTTTTTTCGGAGTTCGGCGTAGGATCGACCTCACAGATTTCGAGGGTCTTGTGACCTTCATGGGCCGAGCTCTCATGTGGGCCGAGCTCGAACAGTTCATGGCTTTATGATTTTTATGGGCTGAGCTCGTACAGATCGAGCTCACATATTTACTGGGCCAAATTCGAATATTTTTGCGGGTCGATTTTGATCCAGATCGGGTCTTAATGGAGGAGGATACGTAGTCCATCTCCAATAATCTCTTAAGATGATTGTAGCCGTTGAGTAACCATTCATTTGATTTTTCTAATGAATCTAAAGTATGACACTATTTCGACTAATTAAATAGGAATAAAAATATTTTTAGTAGAAATCAAATTCAGGAGGAAAAACTTGTCCTCAAATTCTTTCAAAACTAATGATTGTAGATGTTTTCTTCACGATAATTAAAATTCTTATAACTATGATGAAATACATTACTAATTCAGTTGGAATATATTCAAAGTGATTATATAAGATTACTTCATATTCGTCTAGTAATTTCTTTTTTTTAGTGAACAAATATAGAATTAAACCAAGATTTTATTTATTGTTATTGATGACCGAAATAAAAAAGAGACTAATTAATCAGAACCAAACCGACTAGTATATTGCTTAGTATAAGAAAAACAGAAAATTTAAAGAAAACTTCGACTATCACAATAAATTAGCAAACAACATTTCCAATTCATCACCATAAATCTTCTTTATGTAAAATTCCCATAAATCTTGCTAAAATCTCATATACTTAGTATAATAAATATTTTCTTGCCCCCACTTTTTATATATTATATAACTTTTTTTTTTACGACACGTGATTTATAATTTTCAGAATATTACAACTAATTGAAGTATTAATGTGCTCTCAAGTAGTCCTCGTTGGCGTCGTTGACGCGAAAACTCAAATTAATAGTTTTGGGGCAAAACGTAAAAAAAGTAAAGTGTATAGGGGAAAAACGTAACAAAGGTAAATCTATAGGGGGCTAAACAACAATCTGTACCCTAAACAAAAGGAGCGAAGGATGACAAAAAGCAGAGCTTTTAAGAAAGAAGCAAACATCAGAAGCTTCTCTCTCAGATTGACAGAAGAAGCAGAGGAGAGAATAAAGATTCTTCAATTCTCAATTTGTTATTTTTCTTAAAAACCTTCGAATCTTGAAGCTCTCTCCTTCGTCGGTTAAAGAAGAAGATGTTGTGTAGAATGGTGGTGGTGACCGGCCGGAAAAAGAAACCCGGTTCTGTTCCGGTTTATCTGAATGTATACGATCTCACACCCATCAATGGCTACGCTTACTGGTTGGGACTTGGGATCTACCACTCTGGTGTTGAAGGTGTCGTCCTCTTTCCCTCTCTCTCTCCCTATTTCCCAATTTTCTCTGAGAAAAAAGAAAAATTGTAACTTTTTTTCCTCTGAAAATTTTGGTGGGTTTTTGGTAAAAGCTTACAACTTTCGAATAGGGGATTGAAATTACTCATCTTTGATTCCGCTTTAGCCTGCTTCATTGAAGTAAGAGACTTTTTAGTTTGATGTTTGTTGGCTTGTTTGTTTGTGGAAATTGAAATAGACCGGTTTCATTTTCATTAGATTCCAAAACTGGAAACTTTTTGACCCAATTTTGGATCAACCCTTCTGATTCCGGGTTTTATATGACTTTTATAGGATATGTCTGTCCAAAATGAGGGATAGTTATTATTGAGATCTAGTTTTAGTTTTTTTGTTTGCTTCCAAGAAAAAGGGAAAACAAAATTGTTGGATTGATATTGTGTTGTTTGGTTAGTTCATGGGGTTGAGTATGGTTTTGGAGCTCACGAGCATTCAACCACGGGGGTTTTTGAGGTGGAACCGAAGCAATGTCCAGGTTTCACATTCAGGAAGTCTATTTTGATCGGAAGAACGGATTTAGATCCCGAAAAAGTCCGTGGCTTTATGGAGAAACTTGCGGAAGAGTATAGTGGAAACACTTACCACCTGATCACAAGGAACTGCAATCACTTCTGCAATGATGTTTGTGTTCAACTGACCCGAAGATCTATCCCCAGTTGGGTTAACCGTCTTGCTCGCTTCGGTAAGAAGCTACAATAACCTAAGATTGGCTTTTGCTCTGTTTTAGTAAAAGCTCATAACTTTAGCTTTGTATTTGCCTTTAGGTTTGTTCTGCAACTGTGTTCTGCCTGCGGAACTTAACGAGACAAAGGTGAGCCAGGTGAGATCAAAGGAGGAGAAGATTCCGGAAGTAGAAAAGAAGAAACTACGGAGCAGATCAAGTAGATTTCCGCCTAGCCCTTCGCTTTCTTCATCAGATTCTATAAACCGAAGCAGAAGAGGGGAGAGGAGAAGAGAATGCCTTCCTCCATCACCAATTGTGAGTGTTTAGCTTCTAGTCCTAGTAAAGTTATACCCCTCCTTTTTTGTTTCGCAATTCGATTTGGTAGTAATGGTCCCAAGAAGTTGTGTTTACGTGACAAGTTGTGGTTAAAACTATATAAGATTGAGCAAACATTTTCTTGATGGTAATAGTATAAGATCTACACATTGCTTATTTTGAGCTATGAAATTATAAAGTGAAGTCAAGTCAAGTCCACTGGGTAAGGACCGGGATAAGTTCAAGTGGGACTTTCTTAGGACATACAAGTCCATACGATTCTTCAAGATCAACATCTTCTACCACCATTCCTTCCAGAAGCTTCCAATCGAAACGGTAAAGAAGATTGATAAGAGTCAAGTGTACCAAAGCCATACCCATTCCTATACCAGGGCACATCCTCCTTCCGCTACCAAACGGCAATAGCTCAAAGTTTAAACCTTTATAGTCAATCTCGTTATCCATAAACCTCTCGGGAATGAAAGCTTCAGGATCTTTCCAAACGTTTGGATTCCTATGAACAGCCCATATGTTGACATGGATCCATGTTTTCTTTGGAATGTTGTAACCTCCGATCTCTACATCTTTTGAAGCCTCTCTTGGGATTAGAAGTGGCACAAGCGGTGTTACCCTAAACGTTTCTTTAATCACCATTTTCAGATACTCGAGTCGTTCTATGTCTTCTTCTGTGATAGCTTCTTTGTTTTTGATCACTTCTCTCACCTCGGCTTGCGCTTTCTTCAGAACTCTTGGATTTTTGATCAAATGAGTCATCACCCATGTCACAGTGTGTCCAGAGGTGTCTATTCCAGCAATAAGAACGTTCTGTAATAATCAAAAACACATTACTTGCAAGAAGAATGAAGTATGGATTGAGAGGTTATCATTACTTACCAGAAGAATTCCCTTAGTGTGGTTTCTAGTAAATTGAAACTCTCCAAGTCCAATTTCTCCCCTTTCCATCTTGAGAAGCAAGTCAATGATATCATCCTTAACACTCTCATCCTCTAGATGATGCTTTATAGCTTGATCGAAAAACGAATCCATTTCTTTAAAAACCTTTTCACATTTACTATGTAATCCCGTGATCCTATCGATGATTCGGCCGATAACCGGGAAGTAATCCGCTGCTGCAAAACTCCCCAACACCTCCATGATTCCTTGAATGACTTCCTCATAAGTATTCTCAAGTTTGCTCCCTTTAAGACTTATCCCAAAACCAACTCTACAAATCACATCCGCTGACAATTTCACCAACTTCTGGTTCAAGTTAACCGTGTTCTTCAATGAAGCAGATTGTTTCATGAAATCGACAAAGGAAGCAACTTCTTCTTCTCTTATACGTCGAAACGATTGTACCCTTTTCGCGGTGTATAGTTCAACAACCGTCAACTTCCGTACTTCCCTCCAATATTTGCTATAGGGACCGAAGGCGAGATCTTTTAAATTGTATGAAACTCTTGCAGCGTAAGTCATATAAGGTCGCGAACAACATTCAACGTCGAACGTTTTTAAGACATCCTTCACTGTCTCTGGAGTTGACGCCACAATGGTAGATACATTTCCAAACTTTAGGGACATTAGAGATCCATATTTTTCAGATAATTTGAACATGGAACGATGAGGTTTCGATCCCAATTGGTGCAAGTTGCCAATTATAGGAAGTCTTGGTGGTCCAGGAGGTAAATTCCTCTTCGTCTTTCTCGTGTTCTTTGCAATGAGTATAGATGCAAAGAAGACGATTGCAACAATAATATACCACAAGCTCATTTTGTCTTCCTACCAAAATAAAATAAAAAGAGAGTATTGTATAAAGTTAATTAATATCTAATTGATTCAAAGTAATAGAAAGAACAACTCTAAAACCTATGAAGATTCATCACTATGCCGTAAGCCAAGACACTAAGACTTTCCTAAATCGAATAACTAAAGAAGAGATTTCCGTAAAATTACCTTAAACTTTGTGGCCGAAGAGTTTTCTCCGAGAGAGAGAGAGAGAGAGAGAGAGAGAGAGAGTATTATTGTATTTGTTTTTGGGATTGTGATAGCTGATAAGAGACGTGTGATATGTGGCTGCGTCGAATGCTTCCAAAAACGTGGCTGCGTGGAATAATTTCAAGATAAGTTTATTTTGTAATATGAAGCCAAATATCTTTTGAAATAGATCGAATGTCCCCACACAAATCGGGTTAGATTTTTCTTTTTTAGATGATAAGGTTGTAACTTGTAACATTACTTTTGTCCCAAGAAGTTGTGTTTACACAATAAGATGGGGCGAAAACTATAGAATGAAGTTGAACAAACATTTTCTTGATGGTAATGGTATTATAAGATCGATCAACACATTACATATTTTGAACATTTGAAATTATAAATTAAAGTGAAGTCAAGTCCACTGGGTAAGGACTGGGATAAGTTGAAGTGGAACTTTCTTAGGACATACAAGTCCATATGATTCTTCGAGATCAACATCTTCTACATTCATTCCTTCCGGAAGCTTCCAATCGAAACGGTAAAGAAGATTGATAAGAGCCAAATGTACCAAAGCCATACCCATACCTAAACCAGGGCACATTCTCCTTCCGCTACCAAACGGCAATAGCTCAAAGTTTAAACCTTTATAGTCAATCTCGTTATCCATAAACCTTTCCGGGATGAAAGCTTCTGGATCTTTCCAAACGCTTGGATTCATATGAACAGCCCAAATGTTGACATGGATCCATGTGTTCTTTGGAATGTTGTAACCTCCGATCTTTACATCTTTTGAAGCCTCTCTTGGAACTAGAAGTGGCACAAGCGGTGTTACCCTAAACGTTTCTTTAATCACCATTTTCAGATACTCGAGCCGTTCTATGTCTTCTTCTGTGATATTGTCTTTGTTTTTTATCACTTCTCTCACCTCGGCTTGCGCTTTCTTCAGAACTCTTGGATTTGTTATCAAACGTGTCATCACCCATGTCACAGTTTGGGCAGAAGTGTCTATTCCAGCAGTAAGAACATTCTGTAATGAAAATTAAAAAAAAAAAAACAAGAAGTTAGAGAATGGAGTTTGAAACGACAAGTTTTTCGTTACTTACCAGAAGGATTCCTTTGGTGTGGTTTCGTGTAAGTTGATACTCTCCAAGTCCAGTTTCTCCCCTTTCCATCTTGAGAAGCAAGGCAATGATATCATCCTTAATACTCTCATCTTCTAGGTGATGCTTTATAGCTTGATCGAAAAACGAATCTATTGCCTTAAAAACCTTTTCGCATTTGCTATGTAACCCCGTGATCCTATCGATGAATCTGCCAATAACCGGGAAGTGATCCGCTGCTCCGAAACTCCCTAACACCTCCATAGCTTCTACAATGACTTCGTCATAAGTGTTCTCAAGTTTACTCCCTTTAAGACTTATCCCAAATCCAACTCTACAAATCACACTTCCGGATAGTTTCATTAACTTGTTGTTGAAGTTAACCGGCTTCTCCAACGAAGCAGATTGCTTGATGAAATCGACAAAGGAAGCAACTTCTTCTTCTCTTATATGTCGAAACGATTGTACACTTTTCGCCGTGTAGAGCTCGACAACCGTCATCTTTCGTACTTCCCTCCAATATTTGCTATAGGGTGAAAAGACGAGATCGTTTAAATTGTAAGTAATTCTTGCAGGATAAGTCATATAAGGTCTTGAACAACAGTCCACGTCGAATGTTTTCAAAACATCCTTCACCGTCTCTGGTGTCGATGCCACAACAGTATATACACTTCCCAACTTCAGGGACATTAGAGAACCGTATTTCTTGGATAATATGAACATCGAACGATGAGGTTGCGATCCCAATTGGTGCAAGTTGCCAATTATAGGAAGTCTTGGTGGTCCAGGAGGTAGATTCTTCTTCTTCGTCTTTCTTGTGTTCTTTGCAATGAGAATAGATGCAAAGAAGAGAATTGCAACAATGATATACCACAAACTCATTTTGTCTCCCTAGCAAAAGAAGAAGAAGAAAGTTTATATAAATTTAATTAATTTCTAATTTTAATAGATACTTTTTAGAATAGTACACTTATTTTGAATCGTTGACTAATTTCATGTTTGTCCACTAATAATAGACTTATACTTTATTTGTTAACTTATTAACTATTTTTGAACTATCCACTTATATTACTACTTATCACTAGGTTTAAAATTAATTTGGTTGACTTATTTTGAAATAACTTGGGTTGGTTACCTTCTTAACAGAGTTAACTCATTTAATTATCCACTTATAATTTGTACTTGTCTAGGTAAAATTAAATTGTTTTCGGATAGTAAATTTATTAAGACTGTCGACGTATTATACTTAATTTTGTTCGATTTATTTACCAACAATTAGTAGACTTTTTTTCATTGACTTAGTAATACACGACTTATTTAGATTGTTGACTTGTATTTATTACTAACTGGAGATTAATATTGTTCTTTTTTGACTTATTTGGATCTTTTACTACTATACCACTACCATTTGGTCTTATTTTTAGGTTTGAACTTTGAATTATCATTAAAATAAAATATAAATAATTTGTTGATTCCTGTTGACATGTCACAACTAGTTGTTAGAATAGAACCGTGTTTTGGTTTAGTTCTTTTGGTATATGAGCTGATTGGAGATAACCGGTGTGATTATTAAATCTGGTTAACTAAGGGCGTATCGGCTTATGATATATATATGAAGAAGAGGAGAGTTTGTCTTGGAAACATAATCGATTAGAAGAAAATAAAAACGTGAGAGAGACGTTTTGTTCGACAAGACCTAGGGTTTTAGGTCTGAGAGAAGAGAGATCTAGAGAGAGTCCTTAATGCGTTGTTGAGTTCTCTTGAACTAGATCTTGGTGTATTCTTTTTATTTTAGTGGATTATTTGTTTGTGCCGTCAAGCCCCAGACGTAGCGACCTCACACCGAGGCGTGAACTGGGTAAACAATCTCTGTGTGCAAATTTGTATCTCTATTTTTGCATGTTCAATCGATTATTAGATTTCTGAGGTTCGTGAAGTAATCAATCGACTGTTTAAGGATATATTCAAATGTTGAAACATAACACAATATTTATTGAAATTTTAAAAGATTTAGTGTCAATTTGGAGTCACACATAATTTATAGAGTATTCAATCAATTGATTCAAAAAAAAAACAAAAACAAATCTAAAACTAAGAAGAGTCATCACTCTGCCGTAGCCAAGAGTAGACAAGAAGACTTTCCTAAATCGAATAACTATAGAAACCATTTACTAGTAAATGAAGATACTTATAAGAGAAAATGATGAGAAACATCTAATGAGAGTGAGAGAAATTCGTAAACTTACCTAAAACTTTGTGTGGCGGAAGAGTTTACACTGAGAGGGAGATAGAGAGAGAGAGAGAGAAGGAGCGAATTATTGGATTTGTAAGAACTGCGAAGAGACGCACGACACGATATGTGGCTGTTTGGAATGCTTCCAAGTGCCAAGTATGTGGCTGAGTGAAAGGCTTACAAGATAGGTTTGTTTTGTAATGAAGCCAAATGGAGTATTGAAATGTCCACACAAATCTTGCTAGATTTTTTAGGATAAGGTTGTAACTTGTAAATAACATTACTTTTGTATTTCTGTTTTCTAATAGGCAAGTGCTAATAAGCTTCGAAATAGTTAAATCAGATACATCGAACCTCCACAGAACTTTACGATATTAATATTAGCATGGGTTTAGTCCAAAACCTGGAGGTATATATTCACACACGAAACCTCTACATTTTAAATTGATTTTCTCTCTTTCACACGCGCGTGTCAGGAAATGATAACATCGACCAAACTAACTCACAGTCATTGAAAACACACAAAAATAAATCACGTAGATATGAACTATGCAAATAACCGTTCTTACTAATGTGCAACTGGCGATTCGTTTATCGATCAGCTGATACTTACGACAATTAAAGTAGATTGCAGTAATCAAATATCCCAGATCCATCCAACCTGCTCGGATCGTTGCTTAACCCGGTAGATATACTAGTCAGAGCCGTGCTTACCTTATAAAAAATAAGGCATTTGCCTCGGGCCCCATAATTTTTTATAATACCCCATTTTTTTTAAATCATGTATAGGCTTATTGGTTCGAATCAATTTTTAGAAAATTTAAAGAAAACAATTTCTACCGTTTATTTCTTTTCTTTTTATTTTTCTAATTATTTTTTTTCCATTCATTCTTAAGTCTCATCTTTTGTAATTTCTTCCAAATCTTTTGTATCTAATTTTTGTTGTTGCAATTATTCTTCTAGTTTGTTATTTATCTTTTAAAAATTTGAATTGCAATTTTAGATCTTGCTCATTTAGTTTATAAATTTTCAAATTTTCTAATTAAAATTTGTAAATATTTTTCAAAAAGCAAAAAAAACTAAAAAGCATAGTTTATCTGTTTTATTCACATAAAATGCTAAAAAGGTCTATTCATACAAGTTTGGTTGACAAATTTGTATAAAAAATGTTTTGAAACTTATCTTTTACCATTTTATGATTTTAATATCTTATATTATATCATAATAGTATTAAATAGTTATTGAAGATTAGTTGACAAAAAAAAAATTTATTGAAGATTATATAAACAAAGGCCCCGATTTTTTGTATTGCCTTAGGCCTCTTTGATCGTAGGTACGGCACTGATACTAGTTTGTGCAGATTTTTTTCTAAAAAAACACCATTATTTTCATAAAAAATGCATCTGGTTTCTGATTCTGATTCTCTTTCAGTAAAAAAACTTTTCTCTCACTTTTTCTTTAAAAACCCTTATGTTTCTCTTCCCTATTACCGGAAAATCGTTGAAACAATAGTTGAATATGCCGTGGATCTTTTATTCTACGTTAGTGTAATTTTACTTGTTTTTTTTTGGTTTTCGAACAAATCTTGTAATCCAAAATATTGATTTGAACGTCAAAAAATCTTCAAAAACAACAAATGTTCTAAAGTTATCACTACCTAGTCTCCATGCGTCACCTAAATGACCGTCTGCGATGCATTTTAGAACGATGCTTATATACACTTCCATTTATATATGTAGTGTAACTCATCATGATCATCATCATTAGTATTCTTGATGAAGCTTTCATAACGTTAATCATATATTTTTGTAGTATCCTTTTTCTATCTTCGTTAACATTAACTTCCCGTTGGTGTAAGATTTTCTTTGCTTTAGAAATAACTATTCAGAATACACACTTGATCCAAGGCACCTTGAAAAGCATCCCATGAGGAATAAATACCATAAATAAATAAGAACACACCAACAACAAAAAACACACACACACACACACAAACAAAGAGAAATTGGATGTTAGTGAACAGGAGTTTCACCATATAAGGCCATGTTTGGTCGTCTTTCAAACCAACAAATTCACATGAGATTCTACATTGCTCAACACCATCATTCTCTTCTCCATTATTGCCTTTGACCACTTTCCTCCTTATTTTTATTTTATTTCTCTACGTGTATATATATATACGTAGAAAAAAAAATATATATATATATATATATCTATCTCACTCACAAGATTCATAGGGGTAAAAGTCGTGGTAAACTAGTTGTCAACAACTTTGATAGATCTTTTGAGTGTCGGACTTTTTGTTTATATACCTATCAATAAATAAAACTAGTTACTAATCAATAGAAGTTTTAAATTTGTTGTCAATCATTCCTGGATAAAAAGAACTGTGGAGATGAAAATACTGCGTGATATTGCGTGATATGTTACAATTTTTTAATTTATTGTCAATCATTCCTAGTTTAAACAAGTTTTCAACCATTAATATTGCGTGATATGTTACAATTCTCTTCTATTAGGAATATTTTCTATCTTTGATATATCTAGTCTAGAAAATCAGACAAAGCTATATATAAAAGAATTAGGTTTTTCCGCTCCACTAAATTAATTTTAAGTTGGAATTTAATATGGTAACAGAACAAAAAAAAACTTTCTTTAAATTTTTTTAAAACTAATTAAACTTGTTTCATTTAGTAACTTAATTTCTTTTAACCTATATTACTTTATTCTAAAAAATATTTAAATTACAAAGATTTCATATTCTGTACGTTTACAAAGATTTCATATTCCGTTTAAATTATCCAGATTTCAGTACCAATTTTCTGTTATGTTCAAAGATTTGTTTCAACACGTATGTTTAGACTAGGATCATCGATAATCAATTAAACATGTTCACACTAATACAATTGTTGATACTCTCTCTTGTTCTTATAAAATGTTTCATTTTTGTCTTGACAAATTGGACATCATGGATTTGCATGCTCCAGTTTAAAAGGGAGAAATGTATTGGATGATATATCTCGTAATATTCTAATCGATCGATGTGTATATAAGAAAGATTTTCATATATTTTATCTATTTTAGAAATCATACGTGAACCCTGAAAACCATAAACTCGTATAATTAGTTTTTCTTTACATCTTGAATAAAGTACATAGAAAAAAACACTTCACTCACTTGTTTGTTTGCCAATTAATTTATATTTTCATCTTAAATATAATTTTTCAGATTACAAAATTTCATACCGCTTATCGAGTTACACTGAATCCTAGATCCAACTATCTAAGTTCCAATACCGGCTCTTCTGTTTTGCCCAAAGATTTGTTTCAACACGTATGTTTAGCAGGATCATATAATACTAACATGCATGTCCAAACTCAATAATCTCTCTTCTATATATCAAATATCTTAAGTAAATTAATGCACCACCATCAATTATATAACGTCTTCTTGAAAGTCTCCTTAACACCTAGTCACTTACTCTATTTTGGCTCATGTTCTGCTTTTCCTTTAAAGTTAATTAAAAAACATTTCCCTTTGTACAGTTTTATGTTTTCAGTATTAACCAGAAACAAAAAAAAAGGTTAATGCACAACTAACACAATATAATTAATTAAAGATGTTTTAAAAAAAAAAACTAAAGATGTTCTAGGAATGAGCTCAAGAACAAAAAGTCAAAACCCGTACGTATATGTGCAATACTTTTGGTGAACAAAATACACTTTTCATGCACTAATACGATATAAATACGAAAAGAAATGTTATATAACAAGAATGGACAAATTACATTTTCATGTGAATCTGAATCTCTACTTTTTACCCATTTTATTCTTTATTTGGTGAGTGTAGTGAAAATTTTATTGGGACAATAGAAAAGGACCTTCCTCAAAGGAAAAAAGGGTCACAGAAGTTCAAAGAAGTAATGATGATAAACTCACAAGCATGCCCATTATTTTAAATCTCACCTTTGCTGCTTCAAAATGCTTTAAGAAAACAGAATAATGAGAATAATACTACACTTTTATAATTCCCTCTTCTTTATTTATTTATTTATTTACTTTTTTAAAAAGTTTGTGGGGGAAACAAAATCAATTTCCAAACAGGTACGTAGAATAATCATTATAAGTTCTATTCGATAAAGACATCGATCCAAAAAATAATGTCACGTCGAGATTCTAATCAATATCAATAATATTATTTGACAAATTTAGTCTCATATAACTGGTTTTTTTTTTAAATTTTATTTGATGTTAATGGATCTCAGAGAGTATACATTGTCACGTAGTCAATTTCCAGTTGTTACCAAGTAAACTGTAATCGCATGCATGCAACGGAACTCTGAGTAAAATAGTTTGGAACATCTTAAAAATAAATAAAAACAAACTCTTAGAATTGATTTTGGCTTCAAATTGTAGCGTTTATGTAAAGATTATATATTATAGTTAAATTATTACGAAGATATAGCATTATCAAAAAAAAACAAAATTATTATCCAGATAATTTTTAATGTAAAATCATTGGTGTGCTGCAATTTAGATGCATTGCATGCGTACTGCTTATATCGCAACGAGCTTCACTTTATTATATATTTATATTTCCATATACTTATTTAGTTATTTTTGTTTTGTTTTGGCTTGTTGCTAACAACTGATAACGCGTACATGCATGCAAGAAGAATCGATCGATCGGAGAGCAGCAATCGTATTATAGTGGCTGAGTCTTTGATTTCGTGAGAATAATCTTTTAGTGATGCATTTGAAAACAGGTCGCTAAAGCCTCTCAGATTGATTCACTTTCAATCATTCACTCATCTAACAACAGAGCAAATAAAAAAATGAACCAAATGTTAGAATCTTTGAATCGATTCCAACAACTTATATATCTTGTATTATTCATGCATGGGGTCATGTCTAAATCCGAATATAATCGATAACTAGTGATGAGTATAATAAGGATCCATCATGCCAAAATTTAATGCCGCGCCTGAAAAATCAGATTCTACAACGATAAATCAATAAAATCCTATCACAACGTAACTCAAAGGAGAATCATCTTTCATTTTCAAACCCTAAATCGAAGAGTTTAGATCAGGCTCGAGTCATATTTGGGTTCTGGTTTCTATTTTGGGTTTGAGTCGGATATGTTTTTGGGTTTAAATGGAATAGTATCCCTTTTGATTAGTTTTTAATCCAAAATCATAGGTTTCTTCACAGTCAGACGGAAACCATCAAATCGTTTAACGAAAATATAGTTAGCAGATTTTCATATGTTCAACGAAAATATAGTTTGCAGCATATTTTCGTATACTAATCTTTTGTGCATCTAAACAAGTTTTTTTTTAAAAATTTAATATGTTTTTTTATTTAAATATAAGTGCTGGAAACACACAAATCCCTCTAATTTAAAAGTTATGGTCGTCCTAGACCACAGCTAGGGACACTTTTTTCCTACTTAACAGCAATCCCAATTTAAAAAGAAGAAGAAAAAAATGAGAGAAATTTTCAGGAAAAAAAATTTCTCCAATTTCCTCTGGCCCAACAACAAAAGGGAATCTTTTTTTTTTTTAATCAAACATTTTTTTTGTTTTGAGAAGCAAAGTCTATGTGGGTTCACAAATAAGAAGAAACATATTTCTTCTCAATTCTGCTGGGTCCACCATAAGTTTTTTTTTTATCAAACAATTTTTCTTTCGAGCATTTTTTAAAATACTACAAAAATATTTTTTTTTCTAAATATATTATCACTGAGAATGTTATTCCAAAAATACCATTAAAAATTTTGGTTTTCCAAAAATATTACAAACACTAAAAATAATTTTTAAAAATTTATAATTTAAATTTTCAAGTTTGAATTTAGTATTTTGGGTTTAGAATTTAGTTTTTAGGATTTAGAATTTAGTTTTTATGATTTAGTTTTGAGGATTTAAAGTTATAGTTTTAATTTTATGGTATTTTTAAAAAAATAAAAATTTTAGTGATATTTTTGAAAAATAAAAGAAATTGTGATATTTTAAAAAAAAACTAATAATAATATATTTAAAAAAAAAGAGATTGTAGTATTTTTAAAAATTGCTCTTCTTCTTTCACCGAAGAAAACTTCCAACCAAAAAACACTAGACAAAAAAATTACTCTAAATTTCTTTTGTTTACTGTGGGCCCAGAAGAAGAAAAAAATATTTTCTTCTTGAACCGGTCAGAGAAGAAGGAGGAAAAAATTATTCTCATTTTCTCTCCGATGTGGACCACATAAATTTTTTTGGTTAATTCTCAAAATAAGTTTTTGTTTTTATTATATAATTGCTAGCTTTTTTCCTAAAAATACCATTAAAAACTTTTTGTTTTCCAAAATTAAACTTCAAAATCTAAAAACTAAATCTTAAACATAAAATACACACAAACCCCAAAAATTTTAAATTATAAATTCTTAAAATTCAATTTTAATATTTGTGATATTTTTGGAAAACAAATTTTTTTAATGCTATTTCAAAGAAAAAAAGTTAATAATGATATTTTTGAAAAAAAAAATTAAATTAGTGGTATTTAAAAAAAAAAATTCAATTTTGTTTCTTCTATTGATAAACCAGTCAGACCCATAGATTTTAAAAGGGAAAGAAAAGTAAGGCCCACCGTTGAAAAATGAGAACATGCATGAAACACAAAAAAAAACCAAAAAGTTAACTCAAAAAATTTCAAACCCTTCCAAACTCTCATCTCTGTTCTCTCCTTTAGTTATCTTTCTTCCTAATGTTGTATCTTTTCACTACATCAAATCCCCCACTTATTCACACACGAACACAAAACATATAACTACAAAGAATGAAGAAACTGATAAAAAAATGGAGAAAAAATAACAAAGAAATTGACAACATTTTTTTATATCATAAAAATACTATACATTATACATAGCATATGATCGATTGCTCTTGTAGAAACTAGAATGAGTGTTTCAAAGAGGCCAATTCAGATCAAAATGTCTTGAAATTAGCCTTTTACTCACTACTACTCTCTTTCACTTAAACGAAAGTGTACGACGCCGTTTTGTTGAAGGAAAATAAATTAATTTAAAAAAGAATACGCTAAAACGACGGGGCCGTTTCTCACAGCGACTGAGTAGGTAAAACAGAGCAAAGCTCAATGGAGCCGTAGTGAAGCAGCTCTTCGATCATTTGCTCGATATGATCTTCCTCCAATGGCCTGAAATTTTGTTGCAGATTCGCGTTTCCATCTTCTTCCCATTTGACCTCCGTCGTCTCCGTTGCTCCTCCCCTGTTAAACTGGTTTTCGTCGGCCGTCACATTGATGTCGCCGTCAGTGTCCGCCGGTTTCTGAAACGGCCGTAGACCGGTGGTTGTCTGCGTTTGATTTTGGGCCTGCGTCTGTTTGGTTAGCTGAAGAGAAGCCATGTAGCATTTGTGGAGCTTAGCTGTGAGAGTGGCGGAGAGGAGCTTGGAAGAGGAAGAAGGTATGGCGTTAGGGTTGTAAGGGAAATTGGTACGAGCTCTCGGCCCGCACATTAGCCTCGCCGCTTCGTCGTAGGCTCTTGCCGCATCTTCCGCCGTCTCAAACGTCCCTAGCCAGATTCTCGTTTTCCTGAAAATAAAGAAAGCGAACTTCTTGGTTAATAAAAAAAAACGAACGAGGGTAATTTGGTAATTTGAGAGGGGAAGGGAGGGAAGGAGAGTTTACAAGAGAGGGTGACGAATTTCGGAGACCCAAGAGCCCCAATGCCTTTGTCTCACGCCTCGGAACCTTTGTTGTGGTCGTGCCATTAGTGTAGAGTTGGGAGGATCAAATAGGGTTTCAGGTGAGTTTACTGTGTCTATCAAGTGTTTTGTGGAAATGTCTGAAAGAAAAAAGTGAATAAAGAGAATGATGGAGAGTGAAGGAGCGTTTGGGGAGAGTGAAGGGTGGCTATAAGTACTGTTGGCTTCATGAGAGAGAGAGAGGTTTTCGTGTTTTTGTTTGGCAATTAACTGGCAATCAATTTGGTTCTAAATGGGACCCATACCATTACTAATACGAACCAGAAAATCTCAGGGATTTTGTTTTATCAGGGACATACATCATATAGAGAGAGAGAGACACTTATCTTATTTTATGTATTCTTAAATTTACTTCATTTGTTGTATTCGTAGTTGCCGCGACATGGGCAAATGGATTATCTAATTAATACTCTCACATATTGTATAATTAATAGTGAATATTAAAAGCTTAGAAACTACATGCCAAAACTAAACTGTGGGAAACAAATATTTTTAACTATTTTTTTGAAAGTATTTCGTAATTTCTTCTACAAAATTAAAATTAGAAAAATTTGTCTAACAAACATGTTTATCAAAACGTTATATGTTGGATAGTTTCTGTTAAGAGTACAATATTTTTTTCTAATAAGAATTTTTTTATAAATTTAATAATCTGTTTTCGTATATAGTACTAATTACGATAAACAAAAAAAAAGTTAATAGTATATCTATCCTAGGCTATGGGCGTATTTTTTATCTAAAATTAAATAGCTATATATTTATTAACTGTCAAACTCATAGTATACACATTTACATATATTTATGTATGTATCAATTTCCTATAGTTTCCAATGGTGAACAAGTTGGATCCAATGAGATTTTGGCTGCGGTGAAACTTCAAACCCACTGTACACATTTTCACATGGGTTTGATCATCACAACATGTCTCTATATCATAGATACCGCCAAATTTCTCTAGATTTTTCCCCAACTAATTAATAATAGCACATAATAATTGGAAAAACAAATTTGATAACTAGAAAGACTCTTTCATCGCCATTCTTCACCCATGTGAGTCTTCGATAATGACTCAATCAAACACCCAAACCATCTTCGACTATTATCTATTTTATTCCTTTTTTTCTTTTTAGGTTATTATTGAAACAAACATTAATGTACTCTGATCATACCCATGATTTCTGAATAAACAGTTTACCTGCGACCTATTCAATAAATAAATAAAGAATATTTTCATTTAAAACATAGGTTTACTTATAGATCAAAATATCCGTGGGAAACGAATAATAATATTCATTATATACGATATATATTTTTTTTTAATATATGATACTTTTATAGGAATGGCACATTCTAACCACTTCGTCTGTGAATATTCGGGAGAACGGCTTATTCATACACCAATTATTGGCCACGGTTACAAGACAAACATGAACTGCATACCTGTGCGAATTCATACATCAACTCATACAATTTGGCTAAAACATACACTGGCAAGTCAACAGTGCTGAGTCAGCTGCCACGTCACAGCTGCCACGTTAGCTGCTACGTCATCAAAATATTTTTAGTCATAAAAAAATTAAAATTACACTTAATTTAAAAATATTTTTAATCATAAAAACATAAAAATTACAATTAATTTATTTTATATGTAGTTATTTTTCTTGATTTAAATAGAAATTTATTTTGCACCAGAAAAAAAATGTCAGGGTTGAAAGAGAACGAGAATGCTAAAAGTGAAAAATGTACATGTCGTGAATCATCAGCCACGTCATCAAACTATTTCTAGTCATAAAAAAATTAAAATTACACTTAATTTAAAAATATTTTTAATCATAAAAACATAAAAATTACAATTAATTTATTTTATATGTAGTTATTTTTCTTGATTTAAATAGAAATTTTACTTTTCCAAAAGTATTCTATGTGCATCGATTTCTTGAGACTAGATATACGTGCACCAGAAAATATTCGTTAAAGTCACTCGAAATATCGGATATATGCATTTCGAGGATTTTTCGTCTCTCAAATCTTATGAGATTCGAGAAAGGGTTGAAAGAGAATGTAAATTTGACATTTTTGTAAAAGATAATAGATTTTTGAAATTTTCACAGTTCCTAGGTATTTTTATAATTTCTCAATGGCAAACTAGTGATACGACACACGACATGTACATTTTTCACTTTTAGCATTCTCGTTCTCTTTCAACTCTGACATTTTCTTTCGGGTGCAAAGTAAATTTCTATTTAAATCAAGAAAAATAACTACATATAGAATAAATTAATTGTAATTTTTATGTTTTTATGATTAAAAATATTTTTAAATTATGTGTAATTTTAATTCTTTTATGACTAAAATATTTTGATGACGTGGCAGCTGACATGGCTGATGATTCAGCTGCCACGTCAGCTGGCTATGCCACGTCAGCTGGCTATGCCACGTCAGCTGGCTATTGATGACTCAGTGATGTGGCAGCTGACTCAACACTGTTGACTTGTCAATGTATGTTTTAGCCAAATTGTATGAGTTGATGTATAAATTCGCACAGATGCAATTCATGTCCGTCCTGTAACCGTGGCCAATAATTGATGTATGAATAAGCCGTTCTCCTGTGAATACTCGTATGTATGGATATTTTTTTCCTTTCAAATTTCTCTTTTGTTCTATGAAGTTTGTAAGAACAATTTAACTGGTTCATCAAATAAAAAATAAAGTTATATTCAGTCGCACGTATATTAAAACTTATTTTCCAATTCAGACAATATATCCTTTTAGGGTCAATAGTAATTGGAATAAAAGGTGATAGAAGAATATGTTGGGGAAAAGAGTGTGCAGTTAGAATGGATCCATCAAAATGACAAGTGCCAATATTATTGGGTCAGTTTAGTAACAAATTGATGGAAGAATCTTAGACCGCAATTATGACAACAAGAAAAACCACTAGAAGGTCATTAACTTTTTTATTAATAATTAATCATTTTTAACCCTAATAATTCATAAGCTTATGCTTTTTCGTTGGTAAATATTTGCATCCATGTCCATAAGAAAATAGAAACAGAGTGTAAATTTTCTCTCTCGATGGCGTTAATATCAGTAAATTACACTCTTGTATTTTATATAACAAAGATAATAAAATTGTATTGGTCGCTCAAATAATGAGGCAAAAGTGGAAAAATAAATAATGATGCAAAGCATGTGGGAAAGCTCTAAGACTGGTTTTTTTAAGTTGCATTGCTGATTTTGTCTCTTTGTTACTGCTTTGGCACGTGTGAGTAGTGTGACTATCCTTCTAAGTTCCAACCTCCATACTTCCGAAAGATTATTCACTATATATCTACAATGCATGGCTTGAACAAAAAATGATTATAATCATAAATAAGGTTCATTCAAACAGATTCTACGTAACAAAACTATAAATTGAAACGGATGTAAATCGATTTTTATGTAAGCTGCCGGATCACATTAGTTTATATGACTCGGCTAAACGTTGATTTTACTATATGATAATGTTGATCGTTAGAATTGAGTTCGATTGTGAATTGATTTGAATGACTTATAATTGTTGGGTGTGATCATAGCTGTCATTATCAGTTAATAATCATTGATTTTGATCATACACTAAATCTCGATTGATATAGTTGTTCGGAATCCAATTCGCCCCGAACCGCTTCATCGATGTAAAAGCGAAAACTATTGGTAAGACAGAGAGTAACACGAGAAGTGGCACATAGGATTTCTTTACAAGAATATATTACTTGAAATTTTTTTAGATGCACTTACAAGTTTCACCTAAAACAACCTATCTAACCTCGCTTGTTCAAAGATTTATACATGATCTAAAACCTCTCAAGAGAAACTCTTATCCCCTTTGTGTTTGTATTCTTACAAGAACCCCCAAACTCCTTTGCTATAAATTTTCTCTATATCACCATGGGGGTTGACATCTACAAACGCCTATGACTCTCTATTTATACACAATAGAGACGTCACTTTGATGGCTAACCCTAGCTGTGCTCCCCAAGTAGAGATAATACCAAATCTCCGCAAATATGCATTATTTTTTTATTCTTAGGTAGAGTATAAGGAAACTCCTCAAAGCTGCAAGATCCTCTCCAAGATGCTTCTCCAGCTTAGCTACCGCCTCTTGGCTCGTCCTTGTCAGCAACAAAGGCCTGGTACGGTCCATCTCTTCAAGTCCACTTCATGTGCTGCTTGAACACGCTTGCTTGTACCACTTCATGTGCTACTGCTCGATTGATACAGGGGATACTTCAACTCCAAACTGTTTTCTCCATGTTCCTTCATGTTCCAGCTGCTCTCTTCACGTATCAACTCATATTGAATTCTAAAGCTCATTCAACATACACTTTCCATCGATTCATATATCATAGCGGCAGTCTTGCTACTTGGAATTGCGTCATGTTCATACGAACTTTATTGATATAATTTTAAGAGATAATTACTCAAACAATTTTGAAAAATTCCTTAATTACTAAAACAACTATTTGAGAAGAGAGAAATGTTCAAAAGTGGGTAAAAGATCTTTAAACCTCTCTTTTTATTTGTAATAACGAAAATGTCATTGGCATTAAAAAATATATATATACGATAGCCGTTTGTGATAAAAATATATATACTAAAACAACTATTTGAGAAGAGAGAAGAGAGAAATTTTTTTTTATTATTATTATTTTACATATATATATTAAAATAATAATAATAAAAAAAAATTTAGTAAAAACTTAAAATCTATTTTCTTTTATTTTTATGATAAAAATACGTCTGCGATCGGCGTTTACAAATGGCGTTTGCAATCAACATTTACGATAGCCGTTTGTGATATTCGTTTGCGATCGGCATTTGCGTTTGGCATTGCGATTGGCGTTTGAATTTGAAATCATGGTAGATTTGTTGGACTGTTTTAGATGTTATGGTAGAGTTATTTGCAGTATGCAAAAAATACGTTATTATTAGTGGTAAACTTATTTTCTAAATGATAGTAGACTTGTATATCAACCGACGTTTGCGACCGGCGATTGTGTTAGAAAATTCGTTGTATGTAACATACAAGTCTACAATGATATGTAAACATATAAGTCTACCATCATTGTATGTAAACATACAAGTTCACCATCATTGTATGTAAGAATACAAGTCTACCATCATTATATGTAAACATACAAGTCGACCATCATTGTATGTAAGCATACAAGTCCACCATCATTGTATGTAAGAATACAAGTCTACCATCATTATATGTAAACATACAAGTCGAACATCATTGTATGTAAGCATACAAGTCTACCATTGTAAATCTACCGCCATAGTAACCAATAAATCTACCAACTGAATGTTGTTTTAGTAAAGTCAAAAGATTGAATAACTCTACCACCTCAATAATAAATCTACTACTCATTATAAATCTGTCATCACTAAAAATAAATCTACAATCCAAAATCCGTATAAGTCTACCTCCTATGACAATAAATGTACCACACAACTTTAATCTACCGTCAAATAAAATAAATCTACCATTCGATTATAAATCTACGAGTTGAATCTACCATTCAACTACTAAGTCTATCACTCAGAAACATCTCTAACACAATTGACATTAACTCTACCACTCATATTATAAATCTACCACTCGAAAACATCTCTACCACCAAATAAAAATAAGTCTACGAAAAAAATCTACCATTATAAAATTAAGTCTACCATTCCGGTTATAAGTATACAATCATGAAACAAATTTACCGTCACTAGAATGGTAGAATTTTCCATTTTGGTAGACTTATTTTCTCTAATTCTGCCAATGTGTCAAAATATAGTAATTGCAGTTTTGTAAATACGTTTTTTGTTAATAAAGAAAAAAATGGTAAAATAGGTACAAAAGATTGTTTTAGTAATTATGAAAGATTGACATTGGTTTAGTAAAAAAAAAATTTTTAAGATTGTTTGAGTAAACTTCTATAATTTTAATACATGAGATTTACATCCGCGAAATTTTTATTTGGCGAAATTTATAAATATTAATTAAAAATTAGATCATTCGCTAATATGTATGAATTGTTCGTTTTTATAGAATAGAGGGTCATCATATCTTTGTTGAATCGTATATTAACTTATAATTGGGTTTCGTCGACTTGGAGAAAAAGAGATGCACAATTAATTAGTTTTTTGGACTACATACGAAGTTATGGGAAAATCAGACAAGTATTATGAATAAATAAAGTGGGGCCTAGGACGTAAACGCGTGACGTGGGACCCACTACGACATATATAAACATGGGTGATGAAATGGGTTTGATTGTGATTCATGTCTTTTTCTTCACTCAGCTGTAAACTATATAGTATATAGTTATATACCATAATCAATCTATATTTAATAAGTGAATTAATATTAGTATAAAATAATCACACGCATATAATACTTTCCTAAGAAATACATTTTGATTATCTGTTCACTGAAATCAGAGAATCTTATTCGACCATATCGGTTTGTGCATTTAATTTCAATGACGTTCATGTGAAAGAAATAAGATATATTAGCATAAAAAATAAAATAACAAGCTTTAACGAAATAAAAATAAAAATAACAAGAGTTAGTTTTAGATAGGTGTAAATAGAAGTATTTGATTGAATAAACGTTAGCTTAACGGTTTCATGATCAAGGATTATAAATATAGATAATTTTGAGTTAGAATTAACGATAAAATGTAATTACTACTTATTTTAATTGTAGAAATTTGACAAAAGGTTAATTATAAAATAATTTATTTATTTTTAGATAATTGTGAAATAATAAGGTGACGTCCATATCAAAGACCGCCATTCTCTCGTCCCATTCCACACTCAGTCACATGCAAATATGGAGGGTCCATTGAATCTTCAACAAAAGGTCATAATAAAACTAATATTCTATAGAACAAATGTAATTTTAATCATAAAAAAATATAGCCATATATATATATATATATGCCTATTTTATAATAATGGATGAGATTATTCAACATGGACTTTGGAGGTTTCAGAGACATTGTTCCTCAGATTGCATACACACAAGCAGTATCTTTTGGTGGTATCTATGCATTTTTATGTTCTTGGTACAAGAGAATCTAATCTATGTTGACAAATTTTCCATAGTATAATTTCGAAAACTGAAAAAACAAAATATTTACATATAATTTAATAGTATATCAAGTTTGTTTGCCTTTTTGTATTATGTCGGAAGATTAAATTTCTCACCACAAAAAAAAATTCAGTGCAATCATAAACATAAAATCATATAGTAACTTTGAAAGTACTAATTCTAGACTCTTATCGTTTCAGTTATATGGTTTAAATGTTGCTAATTGTTGGCTGATTCCAGTAAATGTAAATTGCTGATCAATTTTAAGATTGTTTTTTTCAATTTTAAGACCCTTTTTTAATTAGATGAAATAAGATTGGTTATTATATTAAAGATTAAGAATTATAAATTACGAAACCAATGTAAGATAAACAAATTTGCTTTTCAAAAAAAAAAAAAAAAAAGATAAACAAATTTGCTAATAGAGAACTCTACATTGTTTGCGCTTAAATTGTTCAATGCATGCATATACTATATTTGGTTCAAAATGTCAAAAAAATGTGTGGAAAAATTATAGTTATAACTTATAAGATATTCGTATAGAAAAACCCCAAAGTTTATTTTTTACATACCACATAAATAGAAAGTCTTTGATTCATCATATGTAGAATATTATATGTTGTTTTGCGAGACATCACATATAGCATTACGAACCATGCAACATAAAAAATTATATTTTGTAATCCAAAATTATTATTTCGCATAAACAAATATCTCATTTAACTTTAACTACTAAAAATATCATAGAAATATATTTTATTCAATAGATTAATTTGTTAATTTATCTTTCCAATATTTTAATGCTCAAACCATTTATCGATTGCTAATTAAATTTATCGATTACTAATTAAAACATTTCTGTTTTCCATAACTCTTACTTGCACGTAATGGATCATAATACAACGATAAGTCGATTACACTAATATAATTATATGATTATAAATTTTAATCAATGAATTAATGCCGATTGATATCGGTTTTCAACATGCGTATCACTTGGACCATCAAAAAAGAGAGAGTTGAGAAGGTTCCGAGTTCACGCCGGTTCTCAGCATACGTATCATCTAGACCATCTAAAGAAGGAGAGTTGAAAATTGTTAAATTAACATGTTCAGATATCCAGTCCAAAAAGATTGTGGAGCTAAGCCGAAAAAAAATTTGTTAAAAAGAAAAAATAAAAGAAGTAGAAGTAAAAGTTGTAGAAGAAAATAATGAAAATTTCGGACGCGGTTTTGGAGCAAAGTGAGGAGGGCAAGTGAAATGTTACATTTGACTTGAAAAGGAAAGAGAAATTCGGAGTGACTTTGTGTCATTCCCATTCACCGCACTCCATGGGATCTTTGTTCCCTCCTTATCCCTTCAACTTCTTTTGTTCCTACATACATAAATACAAAATGCTTCTAGTGTATATATGTTAGCCACCAAAACTTCTTTTTATAACTACCAAAAAAAAAACTTCATTCGATGATATAAAAAGTATCTCGTGATTTTTCATAATATTTTGATAGTTATTTTGAAATTTAAGTTTTCAAATTTCGGAAAAAAATCCTCCAAAAACAGTCACTGATTAGTTGGCGCTTAGAAATTTTTGAACATTGATTACAGCCATATTAGTTATAATGTTTGTGAGGCGTGGAATCTTAAGGTTTTGAAAGAAATGTTAACTATTTTCCTCAGCCCAACTCTCGGCTCGTTCCAATGTGCCTTTTTTTCATTTATAGAATTTTCTTTGCCTAACAACAACAACAATTATATATACTACTAGGTGATTATCCGTGTATACGCGCGAGTTTTTTTTTATAATTATTATAATGTTTTGAATGTCATATATTATTAATTTGATAGTTTCTTGGGTATTATATTGTGTAATAAACAATGTTTCTACGTCATTGAATTTTTTTTTGAACACTGAGTTTACATTGGGAAAAAACTATATTCAAGTCTTATTTTCAAAAATGGTTATAAAATTCTGAAATGAACAGATTATTAAAAGTTTGATTTTTTAATGCAAAGATTGATTATATATTAAAAAAAGAACAATCATAGAACATGAACTAATTTTGTTCTTGTTGAAAGGTTTGTCGAAGTGTTCAATAGTTTGGGCATTGAACCACACTCTTCGCATTGAAAGTTGGACTAATCTAGAAAACAAAGAAAAAATGTGAGATTAGATGATTTTTTAAGAACACCATAAGAAAGTAAACGTAAAGAGTTTAATACCAACACCCGCTGGAGAATATCTCAAGCTTTAAACCGGAAAGCTCTTTTTCGATCGACTCATTGTAAAATCCCTAATATATCAGAAAAGATTGGGTTGCTTACATATACAAATACATTAATACGCCTATAAAAACATCCAAGAGTGTTCATTGGTGAACAAAGCTTAAGAAATTGCTTGTATGCACTTCCAAGCTAATCTTTCCCTAGCAAATAGTAATAAAGAGCACATAAAGCATTTCCTGCTGAAACACAAATGAGACAGCTATTTTGAGATTTTGGGCTAATAGATGCATCAAACACACATAAGTAATCAATAGAAATTAGAAAAGAGCTGGCATTTGTGATGAATTAGTAACTAAACCCTAATCTTTTATTTAGTAAAACACAAGTCACGTCACCAATATAATTGTGATATGTGGCAAGTTTACCAATTAAAGGAAAATAGTAAAAGAAAAAAAAACAAACGTATCATGGTTTTTGTATTAAAATCAGTTTTAACTTCCACTAGGCACTTGCTACGATCATATTTTTTTGATTAAATCAGTCTTAACTCCCATGAGCCACGATCACAATAACTTTTCCACCTCCAATTTTTCGAATTACAAATTGCTCATTTTCTCAATCGAGGGAGGATTTTAACAGAAGAGTCTTGGTGAATGTGACCGCCACCGATATACTTAGCGGCAAAAACTTTGCCGACGAATTACGCTGCCAGGTAAGGATGAAAGGCGCAAATTACCATCGAGATCTATTGAAGATCACCGGTCTCTCAGAAGCAGTGAATTGATGGTATTTGCATCGTAGGTCTCATGTTCGGCCAATCTATCTTTAGATTTTTTCCTCTATATCTCTCTCTCACTATCTCACATGATCTCTCATATGCAGAAAACTGGTTTTCCAACTCGCACAATCTTTGTCGCAAGTCTCAGAAGATGATTTCCAGAGTTGCAAGTATTCTCATTATCTTTGAAAACATGTTTATGAATGATTTTTTCAATATCCATTATGGGAATTATCCTCTTTAATCACGAGTTCTTATTGATAATTCAATGACTGATGGGTAGTTGATTTTGATTTATACAACAGAGTAGTCCATTCTCATGTCAAGGATTATTAGTTACAAAGAAGAGAAACTTGACAGTGGGCACGTTTTCATTAATACAAGGTATTGCTCTCTAAACATCCTTCCTTGAGATCAGTTTTTAAATATATGTTTATGGTATAAAAGCAGAAAATGATACGTTTGCAGGTTTCTATATATTAATCGCATATGCATATTCACACAAATACTATCATGAGATAGTGGAACGATATCTACATAAAGACATGTTCTCTTTTCATGAGGTATACTTTTTTTTGTTTTCTCTAAAGCGCTACTTCATGTATTTGTAGAAAAGTATATGCTAATATGATGTGATATATGATGTTTAACGCAATCAAAACTTGATTTATTAAGTTATTTTGATCAATATATATATTCTAACCATTCAATTTCAAAGTAAATAATCGGTCTATTTACCCTCCACTTGGATTATATGTGCAGATTATTCTCTAAATAAGCTCTTTTTCTTGCAAACAAGGATTGTTTTAATCCAATAAATACAAGTAAAGTTTCAGCAATGCTTCATTATCTTGGTTGAGTTTGATTTCTTTTCATTCAAAAGTTCTTCTCTAACTTGAAGTTAATATGTAATTGCTTTTTATTTATCAAATTTAGTTTTTTTTTTACATGTAACTGTAAAAAATGATTATATTCTCTGAATACATATATGTGTGTTTTTTTGTTAAATTAATGAAATTCTCAAGTTCGCAAAACAAAATTACATTGTCTTCCTCTAAAATGCATTGTATTTTTTTGGTTAGTCTTTCACAAAATTGAAAGTGAATCTGATAATATATTTATTTGGAAGACAAATACATGTGTTAAAAACAAAATCCTTTATAATGTTAAAAAATCTTACTATCTAAAATATTGTGATAAAATTATAATACGTATTATATGTTATATTATGTTAATCAATTTATTTTTTTGGTACGTTGTACGGGTGGGAATACTAGTAGATGCTATTTCCATAACCTCACATAACAACCCGAGAAGTCATAATTATATGAAGCGTGAACCGGATTAGTTTTCAGAGATTAATATGAATCGATCTTTACAACAAAAGAGCAACATTGAACAAACAAGGATAGCCACAGTCGGGAATGGAACCGGTCACATATTTCCAAAATCCAATGTAACCATTACTTTTCCAACAATGAAGAAGAGAAGCTATCGAATCAAAACATCAAATCCAATCGTTCAATATCCACAAAGGGAAACAGTAAAATACCTCGATAAAACTGGTGGCGACGTTGAAGCTTAGCCATCGTCTCGAGACAAATGGAACTCGAAACCGAGGCGAACATATTTCCCTCGTCGCGATAATCGCCATCAACGCCACCACCTTCGTCGGCGAGATCACTATCAACGAAATGGAATCTGTTAACCTTAATGCCAACACCCATAACCAAAATCCAATGAGAACAACCCAAGTCTGAAAACACCTTTTTTCTTTTTCCGAGTTGAATGACCACAAAATTCGAACCCAATTACATACAATTCAAGTAAAGTAAGTACCCTTAAAACAGAAAAAGCCAAGGGGGAACATGTGAATTTTGGTTATTAAACTAATCTGAAATAAAATAGAAAATCGATTATCAGGGAGGAGTGACAAAACCAAAAACAAAAGCGTGAAGGTGAATGGCCGGAAACATGTCAATAGTTTTTTCATTGGTTGTCAACTGTAAATGAATAACTTTGAAAGTTGGAGAGCAGATTTTACTCTGCTTTATCGATCGAAACCTGAAGTTTTCTTGTAAAATGGAGTTTCGAATGAAGATTAAATCCGAGCTGATGAGTCAGTCTGATTAATTGCCTCAATAACATCTTGACAAGCTGCAAGTTAAGTTGGTGATCAGATTGATCTGAAAACTTAGCAAAATAAATTCAGAGCCAAAGCAAAGACTCAAGACAAAATATCAGCAATTGAGAGAAACATAAGTTGAATAAATGTAACCAAGCCACAGTTTCACCATTAAAAAATAAAATGTAAATCGCACATATATATGATAAAAATAGGAGATTAGACTATCAATTTAAGAAGAGAAATCTGAAACAGAAGAATTGTATATATATAGATTTCGAAAGAGCGATTGTGAGAGATCACTCATGGTTTGCATAGCAGAATCATCATGTTTCTACCATATCAACTTTGATGTTTCCCAGTTGGACCCTCCCATGTTCTGACTTCAATTTCTTCATACGGTCCTGAAATTGGAAATCTTATGAGGAAAAAGGGAAAGCAAAAGAGATTCACTGCAAGTAGCATGCTTTAATTTAGAAACAATCTCAACCAATGTAACCATAATATACCAACTCAGTGAAAAAATGTCAACATCAGAAAGTTTCATTTCATGTAAACGGAGTCAAAACTTACCTGCTGTTCCGGAATCAACTCCTGCAGCTGCGATTTCAGGTCCTGCATCAACACCATTTAAACAAAATGCACAAAAACTTTCTGAGGACAAAAAAAAACAGTCATTCTCTCAAGCAAACCTCCACTATGAATAAACCAAATTTCCATTTCAGGTTACTAAGCCTTTGGATCTAGTTTGAGACATAAATAAAATCTCGAAACTATAACAAAAAAGATAATTACCAGTTCCGTAGAGCGCTGCATTTGAAGCCATCTGACCGAATGGCTGAGCGAAGATTGTGTTGCCCCTAGTTATATTGATCCAATCACCAATCGATTAGCATCAAACACAGCAACCAAACGAAACAAAACACCAAATTGCAAGTAAATTTTAATGTGTGATAAAGAAAAACACTCACAACGCGAGACCTCAGCCTAGTAAAGGCCGATACGTTGCGGAAAAACACCATTCTCCACAACTCAAGACCTGTGACAGTATCCACCAAAACCAAAATATCATTGTCAAAACAAAGTCGTATTAGTTAGACCAATAAGTCGATCCATGGAAACTCAAGCAATTAACACCCACCGAATCAAAAACAAAAGAGACGCTGCATACAAACTAAGAGGTTTATCGACAAATCTCAATGAAACTCAATACTCGATCAGAAAAAAAAAATTCCCGGCCATATGTCCAAATTCCAGAATAAGTAGTTTAGTTGGTTTTTGATAAAATAAAATAAAAAAGCGAGAAAGGAAGATCATGGGTAAGAGAGTGCTATCAATGAAGGGATCAATAAAGCTTGTGAAAGCCGAAACGAAGAAAGACGCTTGATTTTCCTTTGACAAAGCATGAGTTTGAAAATCGAAAGTTTGAAACTAACGTATAAAGGTGGTTTTTTTGTAGTTGTTTTTTTATGCAATAACTCAAGTGTCACGTGTCACTTTTACAATTGTGGCACATAGATGAAGAATGTTAGCCATCTTTTATATATTAGGTTAGATTACTATAGATGTTTTTTCACTGAAGATGTTTTTTTTCTTATTTATCTTTAAAATTTTATTATTGTATTTGTACGTATATGTAAGCGTGTCTATATATGTAAATAGTAGGCCATGTGATGTAAGCAAAAATGTTGAATGTCTCAATGGTTGAATATATTGAAGAAAGAAATATTGACTTTGTTGTTAGACAGGTCCGACTCATAGCACAAACAAGTAAAGCAACCGATTAGAATCCCAAAATTTAAGGAGCTTTTTTGTAGTTTTCATTCTCATTACTTGATGCGACTTTTGCACACATGAAAAATAAATTTGTTAGAACTCTACTATTACATGATTAAAAACTCTGTACATCCACAATAAATTTGCCGTCACATATTGATAACATTAGAATATATCTACGAGATCAATATAACACGCGCCAAATTCAAAATTTCTTTTTCACATCGAAATTATCACTATCGGCACCAGACCACCGCCTCTTTCAATTGGAAAGATGGAATATGGAAACCTCCAAAATATTGGGGTTTTAATTTTAGAAAAATATTGATTTTACTAGGTTTAATAGAACTCGAAAACTTATAGAGAGACTCGACGTGCGTGGTATAGAGAGATGGCCAAGTTGCGAGAAGAAGATGAATAGAGATCTGGAGAAGAATTATTTCGGCATCGAAAAACGGACGAAATAAGATCTGAAAATACAGACATAACATGCCTGAAAAAAACGAAAAGAAAAAGTAAGAAAACTTTTTATTACCGGCGACAAAAATGGGCGGCAAACGAGAAGAAGAAGGACGAAAATCACCTGCGTTGGAAATCGCCTCTGACTGTTTCAGGTTTAGAAAATAATTTTTTTATATATATAAAATAGTCGATTTTTACTAAGGGTTTGACTGGTTTAAACGCAGCGGGTGTGGATACGATTGCGGGAGTTTGCGGAAACAGGCGGTAACAGTTTCTAGCATTATTGGACAATTTACACGACTGATAAAGCGGCTGGAAGTTGATGCATTTGTTGGACGTTTATCACTGGTTTACAGCGGGTGCGATAGCGAGTTTACATAAAATTACCAAAATACACATACTATATAATTTATATAAAATCAAAAATGTTATTATAAAAAATTAAAATTATATATTTTAAATATATCATAGAATAATTAAATAATTTTTTTTAAAGAATTTTGTAATATTTTTGGATACACAATAAAAAAATTTATAATCACAAGTTTATTTTAGTTTAGTTACAAACAATATCAAATATATATATTTTATATGATAATATTTGATATAAGAAAATAAATTTTTAAAAAAAAATATATATATATATATATAAATATATTTGTAAATTTTAGTTTAGTATTTAAGAAAAAATAGTTTTAAAAAATATTTTTTTAACCACCCGCAACCGCAAACACTCGTAGGAAGGAGTTTTTGATTTAGAGCGGTTCCAAGCGGTATAGAGTGGTATGGAGCGATTTTCGTGATTGTTGTCAAACGCTACCAACCGCAATCGTCCGCAAATGTAGCATTTGCTGATGGTAGCGGAAGAACCAATCAAACCCTAAGGGCCTGACTGGTTTAAACGCAGCGGTTGCGAGTGCGGTTGCGGGAGTTTGCGGGAGTTTGCGGAAGCGGGCGGTAGCAATTTCTAGCGTTATTGGACAATTTATACGACTGGTAAAGCGGTTGGAAACATGTGCGTTTGCGGGACGTTTATGACTGGTTTACAGCGGGTGCGATAGAGGATTTACATAAAACTACCAAAATACAAATAATATATAATTTATATAAAAATCAAAAATATATTATTATAAAAAATAAAATTATATATTTTAAATAAATCATAAAATAATTAAATAATTTTTTTCAAAGATGTTTGGAACATTTTTTATATATACAATAACTTTTTTATAATTATTAAAATTAAAATTGAAATCAAAAATAGATTATTATAAAAAATTAAACTTATATATTTTAAATAAATCATAAAATAATTAAATTGTATTTTTACAATAATTTTTTTTATAATTACAAATTTAGTTTATTTTAATTAAAATATATCAAGTGTATATAATTTTATATGATAATATTCTATATAAAAAGTAAATTTTTTAAAATAACTTTTTTTTGTAAATTTTAGTTTATTATTTAAGATAATATTTTTTTTTAAACTATTTTTTCAACCATCCGCAACCGCAAATGCTCGTGGGAAGGAGCATTTGATTTAGAGCGGTTCCAAGCAATATAAAGCGGTACAGAGCGGGATGAAGTGGTTTCTGTAATTGTTGTCAAATGCTACCAACCGCAACCGTCCGCAAACGTAGCATTTGCGGGTGGTAGCGGGTGAACTAGTTCACCTATAAAACACTTGTTAAGTATTATAGAATAGAATATATTATTGAGCTGTCTCATACATGGCATCCTAACATACATATATATAGTGGTAACATTAATATAAGGGAAAATAGTTGTCAGCTACACGAAGTATAGGGTAATATGTATAAAACCACCCGAAGTATAGAAATGTGCTGTAAACTACACCAAGTTATATGCGGATTGTACCGACATACACGAAGTATGTAAAGTCATGCTGCAAACATCAATTTGGGTTTTTGAAGCTAAAAACGGGATTTTGGGGTTAATTTGTAATTAAATTTTCTTAAACCCGATTTAATCAAATATCCGACCCGGTTCAGTTTTTCATTTTAACCGGGCCAGATTTTAAATTCGGTCCAAAATTCTTGACCCATATATACCCGACCCGGGTTTGTCAAAATAAAAAAAAACTGAGAATCATTCTTCTTCTTCCTCGCGATTTATAGTTCTTAGGGTTCTTGGGATAAAATTTGGGGGTTTTCAATTCTGAGAGTTTCGGGTTCGATTGAGAGAGATAGAGAGAGAATATCGGGAGAGAGTAGCGGAGCACAATACAATTTGAAGAAACAAGGTATGTTGCGAAATACCTAGGTTTCGTTGAATGTGGTGATTTTGACATTTTAATGAGTTTGGTTGAATTCGACTCCTTCTCTTATTAGCGTTTTGCAAATTTTCATTTCTAGATGGAATTGAGTTCGGTATCATCATGTAACAGCGGGAACAAGTCTATGGGAGCTCGGAAGGAGAGGTTTTCGGCTGGCCAAAGATGAAGAGATATCGTCTACGCATGACTATAACTATAATAATGGGATTGCTTGTATGTTCCATTGGAGTCGTTGTTCTCGGTTAATAATTAGTATGTCAAAACTGTATTGTCTTTTAATTAGTACTTCGGTTTAATGTATTGTGATCATCTTCTAAGGAAGGCTACTTTTTATGTGTTATATGGTATGGATAAGGTTTGGTGATGTAGTTTAGAGAGTAGTAGAAAAATGGCGTGAATTAAGTGAATACAAAGAAACAAAGATCAAAAGATCATACAGTTGATTAAAAATCAAAAGATCATAAGTTAAAAAAAAAACAACAAGTTAGCCGAGTAGTCTACATAGTTTAGTAGCTTTTAATAATTTTCAAACCAAAAACAAACTTAGCCGAGTAATTTTAGCAAAAGAAAACAAATACACCGATGCTAAGCATCGTACTCTAGTTGGCTTGGCGTAGGTACAGTTGATGAAATGTCTTCCACTTGAGTTTCCATGTGAGCTTGCACTTGACCTTGAGCTCGAGCTTTCTCGTTGAGCCGCCTTCTCTTTGCCCTATCTTTTTGAGACTACGAAAATTAAATCACGGCACCATTTAGAAGATAAAAAGAAGGCACAAAGACTCAAAATATCAAAAGAAAGCAAGAAAGTTACCTCGCAGGGACATTTTCTTATGTTGTGTCCTTCGTGCCCACATAGTCCACAATGAGGTACTCGTCCTTTGCGACTTACCTTTGTCTTACCCTTAGTTGGAGATTCATGGACACCTTTGATCCTTGCTTTGCCTGGAGGTCTTCCTGGAGGACGCTTATAAGGTGGTGCTTCAATGAGATTTCCACCATAAACTTTCCAGAACTTGATACCATTCACAGGCCTCAAACCATGGCAGTATAAGTTTTGCCATTTTGATGTTAGATAATAATCAGATATGAAGTCCTCAACTTCTAAGCCATGCTCTCGGATTGCACATACTGCGTGTTGGCAAGGAATTCCAGTCAAATCCCACTTCCGACAAACACAAGCACGCCTGGTCAAGCTTAGAGAATAGCTGATCCCAAATTCAAGGATCTCAAACTCATCATCGGTGCTAATGATAGAGGTACAATACTGAGCATCCTTACACGACTTAGCAACCTCTTTTCTGGCTTTAAGCGTGTATTTACCAGTCTCCTTTCTAGAATTTTTGTACCTGTTGGCAATCATTTGCATTGCATCCCTTCTGATCAACTCTAACATCTCCACAAATGGCTTCTTCCTCGCAATCTTCAAAGTCCTATTGAAAGACTCTGTTAAGTTGTTATGTGTGTCAGCACAACAAGGAGCAGTCCTAAAGAAAGCTCTGCACCATGTTCGAGGATCCCTCTTCAACAATTCTTCACAGGCGCTTGCATCAAAATCTCTGAAGGCTTGGAGATTTCTTATGTCTTCTAAAATGAGATCAGCAATGACAGGACTCCTAATCAGCTTGCACTTTCCAGTTGGATTGCAAGTATGCTTATTTACATACATTTTTACCATCCACTTTTGAATCGGTTTTTCTATTGAACAATAGATACGCCATTCACATCCTCTTCCATTACATTTAGCCCCAAGTTTTTCCTTGTCCCAGCGATCAAAGACTACATTGCGCCTTTCTTTCAGAATGTACTTTATCACGTTCTCCTTGAATTCATCCCCAGTGGAGAATATATGCCTCAAGCTAAAAATACCATCTAGCAACCCATCTCTAGCCATCTTACGAGCATTTTCTTCTTCATCATCAAACTCTGTATCAGGATACGTTTCTTCTTCATCCAGAATCTCATCATCATAATTAACATTGCTAAACACCACCATGTTCTCTTGAGCAATCTCATCATCCTCATTTGCATCTTCATTGTCATCCTCATTTCCCCCTTCATTGTCATCCTCATTGCAATCATCATCACTACAACCACTGAGACCGTCTTCTCCATTACCAACAACGTTGTTTACCTCATCCAATTCTAGATTTTCTATGATAATTACGATTTCTCCACCCCAACGCCCTGCAAGACTCATCTTTCTCCTATTCTCATCGACATCTTTCCACAAAGGCTTCCTATCTTTAAAGTCTTCAAATGGAAGAATGTACCACATATTTCCGATACGATTCACACTGATATTACCAACCATCTCCAAGACGACGTCTTCAAAGATGGTGCTTGAAAGAACAGTGAAATTATCAACCTTCCCATCTACATAATTTAGCTTACCTCCTTCAGTTTTAAAACTCCCTGAATAATGGCACTTCACCTTCACATCTATATCGCCACTGTCAATGAGTCAAAAGACAGTCAATAGCACAACCACAACAACTAATTAACCAAATTCCGGCCATAACTTACTTATAATCAATAGACAATAGAACAAAACAAAAAAGAGAGACTCCATACCTCATTCCTCTTCTTGATGACTGAATCTAACGATGAACAACAAAGAAACCCTATCAATCGTGACCTCAAACTCTCACAATCTAAATATCTCCCGATATTCTCTCTCTATCTCTCTCAATCGAACCCGAAACTCTCAGAATTGAAAACCCCCAAATTTTATCCCAAGAACCCTAAGAACTATAAATCGCGAGGAAGAAGAAGAACGATTCTCAGTTTTTTTTTGTTTTGACAAACCCGGGTCGGGTATACATGGGTCAAGAATTTTGGGCCGAATTTAAAATCTGGCCCGGTTAAAATGAAAAACTGAATCGGGTCGGATATTTGATTAAATCGGAAAATTTAATTACAAATTAACCCCAAAATCCCGTTTTTAGCTTCAAAAACCCAAATTGATGTTCGCAGCATGACTTTACATACTTCGTGTATGTCGGTACAATCCGCATATAACTTGGTATAGTTTACAGCACATTTCTATACTTCTGGTGGTTTTCTACATATTACCCTATACTTCGTGTAGCTGACAACTATTTTCCCTTAATATAATGCTAACATCCACATAATGTAAACTTTCCTAAACACATAATGGAAATATACTAATAATATCGATGTAGAGAATTCTTCCATTTAGGCTTCATGGGTTTCACGGGCTTTACTTCATAGACGGGTTTCGATGCCCCCACAATACTTGGTCCGCAAGTTACACGTCTTGCTCCCCCAAGTTATCTCTAATATTGATAAATTGATGAGAGTAAGAACACAAAAGTGTTTAGAAAAAATTATTATTAGACTCTCATAAGAATAAAGTTAAAAGGTGCATAAACTTATATAGGGATTGAATAACCTAATTTCCTAAACTAATATGGAAATAATATATTAAATATAAAGGTAATTTTCTATTCTCGGATATTCTTCTAGATCTTTCTTGATTATTCATAACTTCCATAATCTTGAAATGGTTGATCTCCTGGATCTCCCAATACCCCCCGACAAGCTTATACGCGGACCAAGTATTGTGGGGGCATCGAAGGCCGTCTATGAAGTAAAGCCCGTGAAACCCATGAAGCCTAAATGGAAGAATTCTCTACATCGATATTATTAGTATATTTCCATTATGTGTTTAAGAAAGTTTACATTACGTGGATGTTAGCATTATATTAATGTTACCACTATATATATGTATGTTAGGATGCCATGTATGAGACAACTCAATAATATATTCTATTCTATAATACTTAACAACGTGAGGTATTCCCTTAGTGTGTAGTAAAAAAATCTCGGGAAACTAGGAATCACAAGTGTTCTAACTTCTAAGGTATTCTCATATAAATAAATACAAATTTGTATGTTTTTTCAAAAAAAAAAAAATCAAAGAATAATTATTACTGAAATTTCTTTGTTTAGTGGGTTTGAGTCAAATGTTGTTTTGTTAAAACCGTCCGATTTACTTGAATCCTTTGTATATATATAAATAGGTAAAGAAAAGAAAAGATGGAAGGTGGTTGGTTTCCCATTAAAGACATTAAGGATCCTTCCATTGATGTCATCGCCAAGTTCGCCATAGCTGAACACAACAAACAGAACAATTCGGAACTCAAGTTACAGAATGTTGTTTCCGGCGAAAGGCAGTCGGTACGTGGCATTATTTTCAAGTTAATTTTTGATGTCAGTGACGGAAACGATGGAGATAGCAAGACCTACGAGGCAGAGGTATACAATTGGCTTGATTCCATGGTTCTTAACTATTTTAAACTCGTCAATTAATCAATGTTAGCTCTCACAGTTCTCTTAATCGATTGTACCAAATATATTACTTTGTTATTTTAGTGGACCAACGACTCGGGCCTTTTTTCAACTATAATTTGCAATATTATACAAAAGGTGATCAATTAGTAAATCTAAAACCAATTTTTTCCAAACCTAGCGGAACAAAAATATCTAAATTCTAAAATGAATTTTAGTAAGGATGGTAATATATTTACTATCTCCGGAAATCTGAAACAATAGTTTTTTCAAAAAAATATATATGTCTAACTAAAACTTGAAATTTTACTAAATCGATCCATCCTCTATATACATTATTTTGAATTCATTTTTAAGCGATTACTTATGTGTCAACACCAAAAAAATGTGACATGGTTAACTAAAAAAATGACATGACACATCTCCTATTTAAATTGTTAATTATGATTATATGCAAGATTTTCGGATTAATATTTATTTTTAAAAATATTCTCTAAAACTATTATTCTCACAATGATAATAAAATGATAAAAATTATAAATTGACAAATATTTACATTCCTAATTCTTTAGTATTTCATATATGAGAGACGGTTTTGATCAACTTCTCCCAAAAAAACCGATTACTCAATTTTTTATTTAATCTAAATGTTTTTCTTATATGTGTTCAGGACTTCAGATGACAATATTTCAAGTTCATTATACTGGATCCATATCCACTTCTTTCTTAGATATAATTATTTGAGTTAAAAAATATATATTTTGCAATTTGTATATGTTACAAATATTCTTTTATAAATGATATTTTTGTTCTTCTCTCATTAACCTTCTGGTAATATTGTGTTTCCTTTTTGTCAGTAGTAGCTTGAAAGATTTGAATATTTGGTTTCCGAGCATTGTGTCCACAGCTTAGCAGTCTTGTTAGATCACATTTCCAATGTCAATACCTTTTTTTTTCTTTTTCTAATCATCTTCTGGTACTATTAGCAGTCTTGTTCTTGCTCATATCAGCAACCTCCTCAATCCTCTCCTCTTTGCTCAATCTCTTAGGTATTTCGACTTGCACTCTCACCAACTGATCCCCTCTCATATTACTCTTGTTTAAAACCAGCAGTACTCCCTTTTTCGCCATCACCAGCGTCGTACTCGATTGTGTTCCTGCTGGTATTTTCAGTGACGGATCTAGAAATCATTTTTACCCAGTGCAAAACTAAAAACTATTAAGTAACACAACATAAATTAATGCATCAAGAGGGGCATCATGAAAAATTCTTAAACAATTACACTAATTTTGAAAAAGTTATGGTGGGCATGCAAGTGCCCCTCCCAAAACCTCACTACATCCGCCCCTGGGTACTTTCATTGTCGTCCCTAGAATCGCATCGATATAGGAGATATCTTGCAAGCGTAGCGTATATTGGTATCATCCCGTTTCAAGACCAGGTACGGTATAACAACAAACAGATCACCCGGTGACCCGCCTCGCTTCCCATCATTGCTTTCTCCTCTCACTCTTAACCAGCTACCGGAATCAACCCCGGCCGATATTTTGAGACTTATCCATATCATCATCCAGAGCAAGTACCACTCCAGTGCCGTTACAGGAAGAGCAAGTCATGACTTGTTGGTTCACGTCGAGAGGAGCTCTTGCTGATGAAACCACTTGAGCTAGTCCGCCACACGTGGTGCATTTGGCTTTCAGAGTCTTTAAAGAATAAAACTCGAATTCTTCGTTTTGAAACCATGCCCCAATGTCTCCCATTCCAGCCTCACCATACTTATCGTAAAGAGATTTCATCTCATCTGATAAGACTTCATATGCATTACTTATTTCTATGATTCTCTCTTCTACATCAGGATTCCTGTAAGCAGGGAATAAAATTATTAACTTAGAAGTATCAGTCGTGAAGAAAAACAAGCGGTTTTTGACATTTCTCAAGTTTGGTTAACAGAGATAAAGGTTCTTATATACTAGTTAAGCCTCTCGTTCTCAAGATATACAACACCAATCTTGATAAGATGAAGTTTTTGACTTGTTCACATCCGGATGGTAATTCAAAGCTAGTTTCCGATATGCTGAAACAAAGAGCATGGAAGAGAACGAATCAATGTCATACCAAAGTCAAAACAAAAAACACGACAAAACACAAGGAATCCAAATCCCAGGTTTGATTCATGGATGAAAACCATTTATATACACATTTACAAAAAACGAAAAAATACCGCTTTTAATCTCAGATAGGGTGGCATTTTTCGAAACTCCGAGGACCGAATAGTAAACCTAGAATCGCACACAATCACCCATAAGCCATCAAGATCATAACAGTAGTCAGATATACACATTCTAGAAAATAGGAACACCAACTGCATCAGCTCTAACAATGAAGCGAGATCCTCTGCAATTCTGGATATTTCCGGACAAGAAAGGCAAGGATCCATGTGAGAACATACTCGACTTTGAAGCTCCCAAACAATTTATTTGGATCATGGAACTGTAAGGTTGTGAAAAGGAAAACCTTTATCAATGCTCTTTCAAGGCAGTCTAGAAATCACATAATCCTAACTTAATTAGTAAATTCTACGCAGCCTAATCGTAAGAACTAAAATCAGAACCCTCCAAGTAAATCAAGAACTAAATGCAATCCAGAGACTTAGTTAAAACAGAAAATCATACTTTTGTTGGCGACTTGATTCGACTCTGCTCGGATAATAAGATCTCACTGCAAATTGAGGACGAATACTCCATTGAGCAACCCAACTACTTCCAAATTGTATTAGAGCCATATTAGCTGAATACACACTACCTGCAACACAATTAAGTAGCTTTAGGCCTCAAAATCATGAATCAAAATGCTAACCCAATCCTAAGAAGCAAATGCAAAAAACGATGAGTTTGGGGATTAACACATACTAAACAAAAGCAGAATCAGAAAATAAACAGTGCCCATCACAGAAGATACGAATTCTTCATCCACTAAACCAAAAAGGCAAAATCATTTCCGCAATTTTGCCATTTCCGGGGGAAAACAAAAAATCAGAGATTTATGTACCGTAATCAATGGTGATAGAGAGCGGAAGCTTAGATAACAAGTCAGGAAACCAAAACAATAGGGAATCGAAAACCCTAGCAAAATGGTAAAAGAATAATAAATTGTCGAACACGAAAAGCCTATAGAGTGTGTTCGACTAAAAATCCCCAAAAATGATAGAGTGGGACAGGATTCGACCACGAATAAGAGTCGTCATTTTCCCCGTGAAATTAAATCGATGAAGGTACTTCACATTGGTAATTAGGTTTCGGTTTCGGTTTTAATTTGGTTGGGGATATAGAGTTTAGATTTTTTTTTTTTAATTTTTAAATTAGATTAAATGAAAACCGTTTTTGGTATGATTTAACTAGGGCTGGACACAGATATTTGTTATCTGTTCTCGATTCGTACCCATCTCAAAAAAAAATATCCGTAATTTTCGGGACGGGTAAAGGATACCATAATTTTTTTACCCTCGAGTAAAGGTCGGATATCGAGTATCATTTTTTTTTTCAATTACCCGTCTCCGTATTATCACCTAACCCCTAGAAATCCGTTTTAAAGTATTAATATTATTATTTACTATAAAATTACATATATTATTATATAAAATCTTATTTTAGACATTAGCACAAAAAATAACATTTCAAAGAATGTTTTAAAAGTTAAATTGTTGAAATATGATATCTTTAGTTGAATATTTTGGGAAAAAGTAATTTGTAACTATTTAAATGGTTTAAAAATTAAAACATTGACGAAAGTGTAAATATTTGAATTTAGATCCGGGTAATAAGTCGGGTCGGGTAACTTGCGGGTGATCCATTTACAGTCCCACAATATAAATATTTTATCGATCACCCTAGCAATTGCAATATGTACAAATATAAATATTTTATTTTTACATTGTGATAGGGATTAAAGTGGTCCAGTGGTATAGAATGCACATCTTCAAAATAAGGTAAATGGTATGGAAATCTCTATCTCTCTCTCTCTCTCTCCAATCTCTATCACTTCTCAAGACTGCAAATTGAATCATTCTTGATCTGATCTTTAGTCACTTAGAGATTGTCTACAAGAAAAGACTTGATGTGTTTATACATCTGTTTTGGATTCTCTTCATTAATCGCATGTCCTGTCTTCTCTAGTAACACTAGCTTCGCAATGTTCTCGCCGATATGTCTGCAAATGTCAAAAAACTTAGTAAAATCTTTTGTAGCAAGCAACCACGATGATGATGACTCGTGTGAGAAAAAGAGAGAACCTTTTCAATCTATGTTCTAATTCTACTTGAAATATTTGATCCTCCTCTCCCCAAATCATCAATGTTGGCTACATCAAGTCATTAATCAAAAAGATATCACAAAGAAAAATGAGAGAATCTCTTGTTTCTTAGCTTCACTCTTTATGGACTATGCGCTTAATTAGCTTCAAATATAATTAATGACAGTTTTAGACAATGATTTTGGGTGAATAGAAGAACCTGTGATATCTTGGGAAGGTTGGTGAATATTCTCCTGCCTTTATGGAGAGTTTCAACCAAATCTTTCCTCTCTTGAATATGCTCACTACACATCACCTATTAATTTATAAATTCAAACAAAAACCCATGAATCTTTATTGCACAGATGATGACACTAATTTAGTCAATCAAACATGAAACCATCACTAAGATGATAAAAAATTTCCTCTAAAATTGTAGAGAATCACGGTGATGAATGGTATACCACTTATTCATGTTTTTTTAAAAACGTAATTAATTCCGCTAGTTTTTACCATTCATGAAATTTATAAGTGGAATCAGCGAACTTTACATTAATGTAGTCCTTGGCAAAGCAAGAAGGGATTCCATTTGGTGGTTTGTAGAAGGCTAACCGGAGAACCCGCCGTAGCATCGCCGGAGATTGAGGAAACAGAATCGCCGCCGTCTCTTCCGTGCTTAAACAACCCTTCCTCCATATCTTTATCCTCAAGAGACACTCCAGCGCATATTAGCACAACCCGTTCTATCCTCTCCTTAAACTGCGCCGCCATAGCTGATCCCTGCGACGGCCATGGTTCGAACGCCGTGAGCCTCCATCACCGCCATCACGCAACACGCTTGGAAAGACTCGGATCTCTCGGACCGAGTCGTGCACGAGTCGCTGAAGAAGAGGAGATCCGGTACGTAGACGTTGAACCGGAGAACAAACCGGTCGATGAGCCGATCCCATTGCCACATGGCATTACTCATTAGCGCCGATCCCGTGGAGAAGCACGAGCGTGGGCTTGGTGTTGACATGGTCCGTGGGATCCAGCAGTGCATCACGGTTCCGTCTCCGAGATCGGAGGTTGATGATCGGTGACCGGAGTAGGAGAAACTGTACTCGTAGCATTTGTTCCGACAAGTCACGAAGCTGAAACAACTCACCATTTTTAAGTAGAGTTGCAGAGAAAACTTGATGAAAAATAAATTTTATACAATAATTGGAATCGAGTCAGTGCTGACGTGGCTTCTTCTCATTGGCAATGTAAATTTTTTTTGGAGAATTACTAAATTTCTTAGTTTAAAAATGTTTTTTTTCAAATACAGTATTTAACGCATTTTAAATGGGTTCGCAAATATTTTTTTTTTTTTCAAGACGTAGGAAATTATGATGTATATAAAATATGTAATAATGTGTATATATGAGAAAAAAAATAGCCCTAAAAAAGTGATGTATATAAATACTGTATGTGTCTAGATGAGAAATTAAAATTACTCTCATTGGCTCATTGGTCTAGGCCACGTCTCTGAAACATTATAGCTTTTTGTTAATTAAAAATCACAAAGGGCGATTAACTTATTGGAAAGCAGAAGAAAAGTCGACTAATCCATTTTGCTAACCTGTCGTAATTAGTTAATAGTTTTTTTTTTATAACTAGGAGGTGATTTGGATTTTTACCACCCGACTAATCTTTCAGGATGAGTGTAGCCATCTCACCGGAGTTTTTTAATTGACCTAAAATATAACACCATTTCGACTGGCCAAATGAATGTGAAAATGTTTCTAGGTGGAATCGAACTCAGGTTAGAAGAGCTTACTCCTTCCCCTAAATTCTTTTACTACTAGACCACCAGGTTTGTAATTAATTTATAGTCTTAATGTTTCTAATGTTTCTATTAGTTAATAAACAAAAATCATTGAAAAGTACATTTTTTTAAGTAAAATTGAAAATTTGAAAGGGAAAGGAGCGTATCCGGCCGCATATGCTTTTGAAAAGTTATTTTTTTTTCAAAGTAAAATTGTGTTTTTTCAACTTATCAAAATGTTTTAGCACACAAAACCTTAGACTTTAGGTTAGTTGGAAAGCAAAAACTTTCGTTAAAATCTTACAATAATATTTTTCTTGTTAAAGAAACTTTGGCTGATACCACTTTTGGGTGATCGTTTCTCAAAACTATCAACTACTTTAAAATCTTTACAAAAATATCATTAAAATTAGATGATTTATCTTAAAAGTAAGTTTGCAAAACACCCTATGTTTAAAACATAATTAAAAGATGGCCACTTTACTATTCAAAATTTGTTAACTCTCATTTCTTACTATTACACTAATACATTTGTTGTCTTACTACTCCCTCTATTTCAAATTAAGGAGATCTTGGCGTTAAATCTTTTAATGCTGTAACTATTTTCACGGCCTCTACAGTTTATTTTAAGCCAAACATACTTATATCATTTTTTTTTTGTTTTAAAATATTCACATCCTTTCTTTTATTTTTTACTCTTGCTTTTCAAGTTTTTTAACAATAAAAAGGTTTTTTTCCTTTTAAAATCATATAAATCCTCATGTTTATAAATTACACAGAATTTATAAACCTAAATTTAAAATCGAAAGATTGTGAATTTTTTCATATATTCACACTAAGCAACTGAAAGGCAAAAAGAAAAAGAAAAAAAAATGATCTAGCTAATTATTGGTTATATATCTTGGGTTAAGACCTAATCTTCTTGAGGCTTTTAAAATCCAGAATTCTTGGGATTGTGGATATGAGCGCATCATATCCATTGCCAATAGTCACAACTTGATAAAGAGCTTTCTTAGCTCGTCATCTATACTCCAATGCTCCTACGATAAAGAAAACAGTGCCAATTCATAAGTTGCTTAAACCCTAAAAAGCTATATATGAATTTAAATCAAAAAGGAAATCGAGACACAAACCTGAGCAAGGCCTTTACCAAAGCCTCAGGTGCACCAGACAGAGATGCAGCATACCTTTATATCTTCTCTTCTTTTCTGTACAAAAACAATCCAAATTGGGTTCCTCATTGAGTTCAAGAGCCAGTCCTCAATCCATGAGCAACATAAATTTAACTTAAGTAGTATATTTAGCTACAGATTAAAGTAATAAGATAAATCCAGATGATCAAAATCACACGGAGAAATCAACCATCGTGAGTTTCGCTCTTCGTCTCCGTCGTCACCAGTTTTTTTTTTTTTTTTTTGTCACAAGAGTTACAATAAAGTGAAGGTAGTTTAGTAAATTATTGAGATTGTCCCTTCTTGTTATCACAATTGTCATATTTTTATCAAAACTAACATTTGATTTCTACTAAAATAAAGTTTTTTAATTAAAAAGTTGTAAGAACAAATTCATTTGGAAAAAGCTCGAAAAAAGTGTAATGGCATAACCTGCCCATGAGGTAATATGCATAATGTTCTTGGATTTTGTTTATTTTGAGTATTAGTATTTAGTAACTTAACAAAGTTCTCTCTAGAGTAATAGAGAAAAGCTCTCGGATCCTCATTAATTAAATGGTGAGTGATATTTATAAAAGAATAATTTTACCAATACTCGAAGGATATGGTGTTACGTCTATTCACCTATCAATCTCTTGTGAAAAAGGTGAAGTATTCTTTATCTAAAAAAGAATATTGATTAGCGTTCGGTTACCTTATACGCACTGCACAAGACAATTTATGAGTTTTGCAGTATTCCTTATCTAAAAAGAAGCAAAACTTGCAAAAATCTGCATTGCTTGGTTCAATAAATTTTTACTCTCTCGTACCCTCTTATCTCTAGAATAATGCTAAGCCTTTGTGGAATTATTAAGACTTTCTAAGCTTATCAAAGTATAATAAGATTAGTTTTATTTCTTGAAGAGTAAACAAGATATCAAATCACCAGTTTACTATAAAGATTATCGATTCTATCATTTCTTACAACAACACTTAAAATTTGGTGCTAAACCAACACACCCTCCATCCGAGTACCCCTTGTATTTACACTCCACCTTGCATACATCATCTAAATAAACTGGCGTACATGGTTTAATGCAATGATCATATCCAGATGCATTGACCACTGCATAAATTGCATAAATACAACTAAGTTAAAGAAAAATAAATATATACGCACATATATACATATAAATTGGTTTTAATAAAAATTACTCTAAAAATGATCAAAGATAGATGAACAATAATAACATACCCGATGAGGCCAAAGCGTTGGAGTTGGACAACGACGTTGCTAGTACCACTACAAGAACATAAATCACAAAAGCTTTTGTCATATTCATTATTTTCTTTCTTATTGTTAATTTTGCTGTGAAAAATAAGAAGTCTGAAATGCTTTATTTATATGACTCTTAGTGTTAATGGTTTTGAAGTAAAGGGGATAAGAAAAACGGAGAATCCTACACTTGTAAAGAGAGAAGATTCTCATTAAATAGAAAAAAATATTACAATAAATATTAGATTAAATGCAAGATTTAACTATAGAAAATTAATGTTAGAAAAGTTGTATTGACAATTATATATAGTTAATTTTTAGTCAAAATTAGCATATATATATATATATATATATATATATATATATATATATGTGTGTGTGTAAATTTGCATGTATGGTATGATTCTAAATTTGACCCCAACAAAGCGATTTATTGTTTCAAAAAAATGTTTGTGGGTATGGGTGAATTTTGGGATAAAAGTTTATAAGTATTTTTGAATATTTTTAAAAACTCTGAATGCATGTCTAGCTCTTAAACTCAATCATTTGCATGAAATTATAATAAATTTAATCTTTGCTATCAAAAGAATGTTTTTGAGTGTGGGTAAATTTTGGGATGAAATTTTAAAAGTATGTTTTGAACATATTTTAAAAATTTGTATGCGTGTCTAGCTCTTATACTCAATCATATGCATGGAATTATGATACATTTGACCCTAACAAAGCGATTTATTGCTTCAAAAAAATATTTTTGGGTGTGGGTGAATTTTGGGACGAAAATTTAAAAGTATCTTTTGAACATTTTTTAAAAAATCATGATGCATGTCTAGCTCTTATACTCAGTCATATGCATAGAATTATGACACATTTAACCCCAACAAAGCGATTTATTGCTTCAGAAAAATGTTTGTGGGTGTGGGTGAATTTGGGACGAAATTTTAAAAGTATTTTTTGCACATTTTTAAAAAATCCGGATGCACGTCTAGCTATTATACTCAATCATATGCATGGAATTATAACACATTTAACCCAAACAAACGATTTATTGCTATCAAACAAATATTTTTGGGGTTGGTGAATTTTGGGACGAAATTTTTAAATTATTTTTTGAACATTTTTAAAAAATTCGGATGCATGTCTAGCTCTTATACTCAATCATATGCATGAAATTGTGACACATTTGACTCCAACAAAGTGATTTATTGCTTCAAAAAAATGTTTGTGGGTGTGGATGAATTTTGGGACAAAATTTTATAAGTATTTTTGAACATTTTAAAAAACTTAGCTCTTGTACTCAATCATGCATGGAATTATAACACATTTAACCCAAACAAAGAGTATTGCTATCAAAAAATATTTTTGGGTGTGGGTGAATTTTGGGACGAAATTTTAAAAATATTTTTTGAACATTTTTAAAAAATCCGGATGCATGTCTATCTCTTATATTCAATCATATGCATAGAATTATAATACATTTCACCCCAACAAAGCTATTTTTTGTCGAACCGAAATAACCAATAACCGAATATAATTTTATTTCTTGCCGATCGGTTCAATGAGCAAAACTTAACCCAAACTAAACTACCTAAACATCGGTTCGGTTCGATTTATAATCCAGGACTGTTCATGAATATAGTTTCACTGTTCTACATGTTTTTTACATAGCTTCTTGTAGGTGTTTTCGAATATCTTTATTATTCATTCCATCTAGAAGCAAAAGTGTCAATTATCATTTTCTATATTTATTTCTTCGACTAATAGAAAAACCAAACTCTTGGTTAAGTATTCATAAGATCATCAAGAGACATAACTGATCAAGAAAAAAAAATCTCAAATATGAAGTTCGATTAAAAAAATCATAGCCGAACTTCGAATCGAAAATAGAAAATGCAGAGCACACAAATAGTTTTACGAGTTCACTGAATTTCAAAATCAATGTGAGATCTTACTAGTCTAAAATATTAAATTTCAGAACACACATCTCTCGTCGCTAACTAGCTGGAATGTGGTGTTTACACCGGTGAATTGCAATCATCCCGCAATGGCAATCGCAAAGAGTGTGACGCAAGAAAGAAGATACCAATCTTATCTCGCTCAAGGGGAACCACCTTGGCTTAGAGACACCTTGGCTGAGGAAAGAAGATCACCATAATCGTTGCAAGATCGTTTCTGGCAACATTGGAATAGTTTTACTGTACTATATTAAGATTTGTATTAATAATGCATTGGTTTGTGTTGATTGGTGTTTGTTCCTCTTTCATTAATAAAATTTCTTTCACGTGGAAACAAACAAAAAATTACTAGTAAAATTTCGTATAAAAGTTGTATTAATTGGCAATGTCAAGCTGGGTCCCACATAATTATCCCACAACTCCACACGTACTAATTTTTTAATACAACTATTTAGCAATTTAAATTAAAATATCTGAAAGAAAGTATAATAAAAACAAATAAACAAAAAAGTATAACAACGATTCGTATATTAATAATAAAAAATCACACCTTTTTTCTTCATCCTCTTTTATCTCTCTCTCTCTCTCTCTCTCTCAAAGTTAGTATCTTTCAGTACCTTTCGCTTTGTTTCTAGCTTCGTCTTCTTCTTCTTCACTGTAAAAAAGCTCGTGATTCAGAGATGGCGACGATGGCAGATGATTGGACGAAGTCAGCGATGAGAGACGGAGAAGTTGTGGCGGAGCTTTTGGTGAGGCTTAAAGAAGCGAAGGTGATGACGCCTGTTCGGACTGTGACGGCGCTCCGGTGGGGAATCCGGCAGCCGCGTTCTCGTTCTTCTAGAAAAGAAGGTGAAAACTCGAGATGTAGTCCAAGTACACCTCTCTCTTGGAGCGGCGGTTGCGGTGGCTCTTCTTCTTCTCCTCCATCTGCCTATGTCGACGGTTACGAAGCCACAAGTCGCCGAATCAGTGGCTCCTTTTCCGTCGGATCTAGATCTAAGGTTTGTGCCTCCTCATCTCTCTCGTTTGTTTTCCCGATGAGCTGATCTCTTGATTTCGGCTACAAGCTTTAGGCCTAATCTGATTTTTCCATACCAAAGATTATTTCGCTTTTGTAATCTGATTTCTTCTTTCAATGTTTCCTTTTTTTTTCCCATCTGAGAGGGTATTCTGGTCATTTCCCAAGGCAATAAAAATTAGTACTCGACACGGAGCGGATATCTGGAAAAAATGCAGTATTTGTTATCCGCTTTATTTTTGTTGGATATCTAATTTTCTGATTTGTTTTGCTTCGGAAAATCACGTCCGAAATTGCGGATATCCGAATTTTTCCGGATATTTGCGGATTTAAAAAAAAAAAAAATCAAAATACTATATTTTTTTGTTTTAGTATAATATTTAAACTAATTAATGAATAAATAAATTAAATTATACTCTATATAATTAAAAAAAAATTAAAAGTGAAATATTAAAATGACGAAAAATAAAACATATGTTTTTATTTAAAAAAAAAAAGTATAAAATATATTTTAAATCTATCATATTATATATTATATGTATATATTAGTAATATACCGATCAGATATACGGGTTTTTATAATTGGTATTTGTGATTTGCTCTGTTTTAGATGGATACTAGATTTTACTATTTGATCCACTTTGATTCATAACGGATATCCGAATTTTTTGGATCGGATCAAAGCAAATATCAAATCGGAGCGAATCTAAAAATAATTTGTCCGGCCTTAATAAAAATCACTATCTGGATTGGATCTGTAAGATTTACTATTTTTGATGTGGGCCAACGTCTTCTTTGATTATGGGTTTATTTTCTCTACCCTAGTGGCTGGACCCATAGTTTTTTCTTTGGCTTTCTTTGACTGTGTCTTGAGAAGCAGAAGATTGATTTTTAATGAATCCTTTTTATAGGTATAGATCTCTTTTTTTTTTGTATTGGTGGTTTGATATTAGTTAGATTTGCTTACATTCTAAGAAAGATATAAAATTTTAACTAAATCTAGATTAATGCCAATGAGAGAGAGAGTATGTGGATTAGTTTGTGTTTGAAACAAAGTTAGGTTATCAACCTCAAAGACGCGTTTTTTTAGTGTGTTATGGTCACATCACATGGGACCAACCCTTCTCAAAACATTGAATTTTTGTGGGGACTTCAAACTTCTGTTTCTTGTGACTCTTATTGATCGTTTCTTGTTCTTGTTCGCGGATTCTTGTAACCGCAGACTTGGGTTTTGATGTCAAGAGATTGCAGAGGGAAAAGGTGCTTACTTCTTGAATTATTTACCACTCCTCTCTCTCTCTCTCTCTCTCTCTCTGTGCTTAGGATTTTTCTCGAGTGATTTGATTGCAAAGCATTTTTTCGGTTCTTGACTCTTTCAGCTTTGAAAATGTTATTTTTTGTTTGCTAAGCAAGCTTCTTTGCGTGGTTTGAAGAAATTAACTGGAGGATATGTGGTTAACGGAATTGTTCACTTTGATTGCGGTTTTTATAAACAGGACATTGCATCGCTCAGATCACAATTCAGCGAGCAAGGCATCGAGAACAAGAACTCGAAGAGAATGAAGGTGAACACACAGATTTCAACTTGGCTCTTTTTCTCTACCCCTCTTGTGTTTGACTTGGTGATTATTACTAATGGTTGATTCTTTTTATTTTCAGATGGATCCCACGAACCATAGTCGGAATTTGGCAGAGAACGAGAACTGCAAGGCGGATGGCAATTTCCTGCTACCTGATTTGAATATAATCCCCTGTGAGGAAAACGTTGACCACTATTCGTCTTTGGGTGTGGAAACAACACTATATGGGATAAGGATTGTAAGGTGAAAGGAACTCACTTGACCATTGGAAGAAGTGGTTTTGAGAAACTGGTTCGATCAGAGGGAGCTGATCTGATCATCTTTGGCTCGGCTTTTGAAAAGGGTCGCGCACGCAGGAGCTCGAAAAGACGGAAGATCTTCTTGAGTATAAATTCCTCTTAAGGAAGTTTCCATTGTGAGGTGGTTTCTATAAAGATCATAAGCAATGTGTAAGATAGAGAAAACAAAGAGAGGAGATATAATTTTCTTTTATTGTTTCTTTGTAGCAGGAACATAAAAAGAGTCATTTGTATTAGCACAAGGGGTAAAGGGTGTTCTTTGATGACTCTTTCAGTTATAAAATTTAGGATAATCAATCTAACACAATATTTTAAGGCTACACTCCCTACGTCTGGACATTCGGGTATTCGGGTTGGTTTCGGTTCGGTTTGATTTTTCGGTTTTCAGGTATTTCGGATATAGAGATTTAGGAACCGTTCGGGTATTTTAGATTTTCGGGTCGGTTTCGATTCAGTTTTTCCGGTTTTCGGGTCGATTCGGATAGGCTTACTAAGAACAGGCTAATAACCTAAAATAGTGGGATAATTTTCGGGTTTCGGTTTTTTCGTGTAATTCGGATAATTTTCGGGTATTTTTCAAGTAATTTCGGATAACTTTCGAGTAATTACCCGAATATCTTCGAAATTACCCGAACTAACCGAAAAAATAACAAAAACAAATTGTAAAATTTACCCGCACTAACTGAACATACCAGACCTATAACTGAAATATCTTTAGGTTATTTTATGTTTCGGGTATTTCGGATACTCGTTCGGTTCTCGGTTCAGTTCGAGTATCCGCATTTTGAAAATATAGAAACCGTTCGAATATTTTAGGTTTTCAGATTAATTTTGGTTCGCGTATTTTTAACCCTATTTCGATTCGGTTTTTCGGTTCCGGTTAAAACGCTCATGCCTAACACTCCCCCACTAATTTTAAAATAAAACCATGTTTTAGCACTTCATTTATGAAACATTCTTAAAAAAGGCATTCAAAAACGTCTTCTACAACTTGATTTAGCCTTGAAAACTGAAATATAACAACCCCAAAAATATGTCCAAAATTGGCTCAACAAAATTTTTATTTCGACCCACAAAAGAAAAGCCTATGGGCCCTAGGGCCGAAACGGCCGATTATTTTTTTCTATTCAACAGATATGGCATCTATCATATAAAATTTTAAGAAAAAAACATTTATTTTGTAAGAATTTACGTCATTTCCTTTAATAACTAAATATATGTTCATAATAAATATTTAGAGGTTCCATAAATCATTCACAAAGGAACTTTTTTTTTTTTTTTTTTTTTTTGAAAAATCACGAAGGAACTTGTATTTTAATAGATAAAGAGTTTAGTTAGTAACCGAATTTCTTGGAGGTTAACCACCTCATTAGTTACTAATTGGACAAACGGATTGAACATACGGTTGAAACGTATGGTTCAATTAGACGGTTCACACATACGATTAGAAATTAAAATGAAATGGTTATGAACCGTCTAGAAAAAACATATGGTTTACGACCGTTTGTTTATCAAACGGATGGTTTTTTTCATGTATTTTTTATTGTTGTTTTTATGAATTTTTTAAAATATATCATTTATCTATTATTTATTATGTTTTTTAATTATTATTCAACTATTTGTCACCAATTGTAACAATGGTTCAACCGTTTGTTTCAACCAAACTATTTTATTTTCCACTGTCTTTAACCATCTTTCTAATTGCCAAAAGAAAAAACTCACAATCGCTGTGTTAAAGCGATTATTACCTACCAGACCAAAAAAGGATATGTTAAATGAAGCATATATATCAATGCGTTTTGCTCTTTAAGAGTGATAAAAGCAACAAAGCCCATTTACATGTAAGAGAAGAGATGTACCATCAAAGACCCATAATCAGTAACACATTTGGAACTGGACGGTCTGGACCATTTACGGTTCCAAGCTATATCTACGACCCATAATCAAATGTTGCTACCTAATCGCAATATAACGCACCCTTATTTTACGATCAAAGTATTATTACAACGCAAGTTACGTAACTTAGGATAACCTAAACTGGATTCATAATCTTGATTAGCTACAAGTACTATTACAACGTAACTTGGGATAGTCCAATTTTTCATAATCTTAATTAGCTACATTATTGCACCCCACACGTACATTTCATTTATAATGTTTTGCAATTACATCTATCCAATTTAGAATCTTGAATACGTATGGCATGCTTTACATAATTTTAACCGAATCAAAAGTATGCTTATTAGCTATCAACTTTTGGTTTATATAATCCAAATCTCAATTTCAATATCATTCATTTAGCAAAAAAAAAAAAATTCAATATCATTCTCTAAGAGCCCAGTTATATCCTTGGTACTACCATGTCATAAACTCAAATAACTCATTTTTTAAAGTTCGTTTTAGGCCTCCAATAACTATAAGCCTAGTCCGAGTGAGTTTAACTTTTTGAGCTAAATTAGTCTTATGATCCAAGGCTAGACTAATTTTGGAATCTACATCTGCAGGATAAAACCTAGAATGATCAAAGTCCTTGTGGATATCAAAATTATGCTTTCATATCCTAAATGAGAACAGAAGAACCAGCTGGAATCTTTCAGAGATAGATTATTGCTTATCGCCTTTCCGATTTTAGGTGGTGAAGATGGCCAAAGATACTCAAATGTGTCGAATTCATAACCAAAAGTAAGCAGGCAATGTGGGTGTGGTATGGTATGGCCAAAGGCAGAAGCATTGAGAATGAAAGAAGAGAATAGTGGAGAAGTGGTCCATTAAAGAATTGAATATTAATGAAAAAAATACTTGTTTCTCTTTGCTTTTCTCTATTTTTGGTGGTCCATTTTTCATGGAGAACAGTCTAATTTGGGGGGTTTTAATTTGAGGAGCATACATTATGTCTTATTCCTCTTGACTTCTATACATGTTTCTACTAGTTAGAAAAATCTAAGATCAATAGTTTTTGTTCCTCTTTACTTCTATACATTTTGATTGATTACTTACTGTGTAACCATTATTTTTAGTTTAATTTAATGTTGAATTTTTTTTAATTTGCTCGAACTAAAAAAAAATATTAACAGAGCCGGCCAAGAAGATTAGTAGACCCCAAACTGGACCTCTGTTTTTCCATTTTAATTATACAAAATAATACAATGATAAAGTAGAAGTGTAGAACCATAGATATGTTGCATTTAACTTTTTGGAAAGAACCTAAATATCTAAAAAGTGGAATCAACATATCAATAATGTTGGGATTTCAAATCAAAACTGTTTATGTCTGAATTCATGTTTGACATATTTGGTGCGGATATAACCAATGGAACAAAAAAGCCTAAATGTAAAATTAATATATATTTGTGTAAGAGTGAATATTTAACAGCTATATATTTTGACGTTTAAAAAAAAAAAAACTACTATATATTTTGATTTGCAAAGACCTACAAAAAAAGTACTATTTGTATGAAGTAAATGTATAGATTTTAATAGATCGATGCATGTTGTCATGAGTCTCATGACGTACACTATAATTTGGCAATGAATAAAGACCAACAAGAGTAATGAGACTTGACTTTGACAAAGGGTATATGACTGTCTATGTGTACGGTCGTTTAAACCCATCAAATTAAATTAATGTTTCTGATCAGTATAGATTTATCTACATGATTTAATGATAATCTTTGTCAATTAGCTACACTTTGTTTCCATCTCTACCCCACAATTCTAACTAAGCCGTTTGACAAAATCCTATAGGTTCCTCCACTGTCGGCAACTTAATTGAGATCTCTATACATTTTATTTTCTTACATTTTAACACACATTATACGGATTGAGGACTTGTAAAACTTAGGCGTCACCCGTTTTTATATATGGATTATGTATTCAAATGAAGCATTCTTATGTTGTTCGTCTTTAAAATCGGTTTTTGCATCTAAATGGTGTCTATAGATACATCATTCGGAAAGCATACACATTGGCTGTTCGATACAATAAAGGATCTTTAACAACAACAAAAATATATATACAACAAGATTTGAGTGATGACACTGAGGTTAGCATGAATCAAATCTAAAGTTAAATTGATCTTCTAATCTAATATGTTTATTCCTCATGAGAATCCTAAGATCACAGAAGCATCGGATAGTCTTGAACACAAAATATCTTTCACAACCATAAAGCCATTCTTTATATATATATATATATAATTGAACTGGAACATGTCCAATAAAATCTCGAGTAGCCAGATTCCACAAAACAAATTAATAAATTATACAATTTGTCTCTATTATTTAGTATCATCTTCATCTCTAGCATTTACTGTTGCAGTAAAATAGTGTGTTATAGAAAGCATAGATATTATCGAATAATTATTCTCATACACATTTTTCAAAAATTATTAACCAATATAGACACTTTCTGAGATTGGCACACTTTCTACCAAAGAAAGCACATGAATTACCCATATTGTCCCTATCCCATCCATTGAATCATGGTTATCTTAACCCACGTGACAGTTGTGTGCATGTAAAGATGCGTTTTTACTCTCATCTTAAGTCGTCGATGATAAAATTGCTTTAATATGATCGTAGGGTCCTGATTTCATAGTTGACCTATCCCTCTGATTGGTTATTTCGTTCCCATCGTACGACTGAGATTTATTGAAGAAAAAGTAGATATATGAAATCGACGGTGAAGATTCAAGATAGGGTTTTAACATTTTTTAAAACCCATATCAGAGTTCAGTGAAGTTGAGAGGAGAGTTAGGGTTTTTAGACGGTGGATTTTGGTCTCTGTAACCCTATATGGAGATTCATTGCTTGGTAGTTTCCGGCGAATGGCGTTGTTCAGTCTCTGGCGACTGGGATTTCATCATCGACAAAGATCGAATGTCTCGAATGATCCTCCTGAAAGAAGGTTTTGTCAAGTCGGAGCTGAAAGAAGCAGTGCTCAAAGAGTTCGGTATTAGTGGGGAGAGCTGGAACGCCACCTTCAGCTACTGGTTGGCGACGCCTATGCTATTGGGTCTCAAAACACCCCATGTCTTGCTTACTAGCGGCGGAGCTATAAGCTATTTCATCCGTAATTTATCGCAGACTCCCTCGATGAACCTGTTTGTTACTTTTGATGTCGAAGGAAAAAAATGTCCCGCTGCTGCTGTCGAGGATGTTCCAACCTGTAAAACACCTGCCTTCGATAATAAACGGCGTTCAATATCTGATAACACAGACAATGAAGGCATTACTTTGGGTGAGGATACTGAAGCGTACAAGACACCAAACGTATCTCATGAACGCCGGTCATTGTTTGAGGTTTCAAGTGGGATAGAAGATTTCTAGAGAGATGATCTATTTGGAGGCACACCAAAGACAACAAAATTTACTGGTAACCGGAGAGAGGACCTCTTTGGAGATCAGACAACTAAAAGCAAATCTCAAAGTACCGTTGATGGTTCTATATCCCAGCCTGATAGTGTAGATGATGAGTTATTAATTGCTCACATTGTAGCTGTAGAAGCTAAGATGAGTAGTGTTGAAAAACAAAAAAATTCTGATGTGCTTTCTGATTTTGAAAGTGAAAGTTCGGATATTGATGATGTTGGTGACGTTGAGGTGAGGCCGAGAGGTTATGACAGGGAATTTTGGCGTCCATTAATTGATGATGTCTACGGTGGTTCTAATGCTTTTGAGTTATTGTGTAATACCAAACCCAAGCCTCGCGAGTATATGTACAACACAAATTATATGTTTGATCACCGCATTGTTGGAAACGGCAGTTCTAGTGATACCAAACCACATCCCACTGATTTCAAGATGAAGATGGATCACAGGGCTAATACAGGTGGTATTCGATTCATGGACAGGAACAACGTGGACGGTCGGATGCTGGAAGACGTAGATGATGAAGAATTTGATATTTCGCTATTGTTTGATGATGTTGAGTATGAGCGCGCTGATATCCCTGATTTGGATAGGGACGATGAAGATGATGGAGTCTATGTTGGGAAGTTATATCGAAACAAGGAGGATTGCCAAATTGGATTGGCCATATATGCAATCAAAGAACAATTTTATTTTAAGCAAACTAGAACAAAAAAAAATTACTTTGTCTTGAACTGTGCAGACGTCAGGTGTGACTAGAGGGTGATGGCAAAGGAAATGGTGGATACCAGTTATTACAAGATTAAAAAAAGCATGCCTCACACATACCTGCGACAGTGATACAAGGAATGGGTATAAGAAGAAGGCAACAAATCGTGTTCTAGCTGCTGTTTACAAAGCTAAGTTAAATGATCCACGACCAATGGATCTGCAGCAGATGGTCTTAGAGGTTTTAAGGGTGTCAACATCTTATATGAAATGTTGGAGGGTGAATCAGAAAGAAATTATTGGTATTAGGGGTACGGAGGATGAACAATATCAAAAGTTGCCTAAGTATCTTCGATTATTGAAAGCAACCAATCCGGGAACAGTAACAGATTTGGAGACCGAGTTGGATGAGGAAGGAGGAGAAAGATTCATGTATCTATTCCTAGCTTTTGGTGCATCCATTCAGGGATTTAGGAAGCTTAGGCCATTGCTTGTTATCGATGGCACTCATCCAAGCGGTATGTATAAAGGTGTGTTATTAACAGTAAGCGGGCAGGATGCTAACTTCCAAGTTTTCCCTTTGGCATTTGCTGTTGTCGACAGTGAAAACGATGATTCATGGACTTGCTTTATGCAGAAACTGGAGAGGATCATTGCTGATAGTCCTACCCTCACTATAATTTCAGACCGGCATAACCTATTTACACTGCTAAAAGCAGGGTGTTTCCTCAATCGCACCATAGATGTTGTTTAGCTCATTTGCAGAGAAATGTTAACAGTAAGTTCAAGAGCCAATGACTGGTCAAACTCGTTGGACAGGCTGCGTGTACTTTTTGAGTAGGCTCTTTTCAAAAATTATACAAGGATATCAAATCACAATCTAGTGAATGTGCTAAGTTTCTGGATAAAGTTGGTATTGCACATTGGAGTAGGGCTTATTTCAAAGGCCAGCGTTACAACTTAATGACAAGTAATATAGCAGAGACACTTAACAAGCTTTGCAAGGTGGAAGGTCATGTCCAATCGTTGATTTTTTGATGTTCATAAAGAGTATGATGACTCGTTGGTTCAATGCCCGTAGGAAGAAGAGTCTTAACCATCGAAAAGATGTGCCCCCGGAGGTGGATAAACAGTTGCAAAAAATAATAAAACTCGGTAAAGGCAGAAAGATTAACAGTGTCTGTGATTGGAGTGTTGAAGTTGTTGGTTATTTAGGTAGAGGTAAATATCACGTACAACTCCAGGATAAGAAGTGCTCCTACAGGGCTTATGATCGCACCAAATTGCCATGTTTCCACGCGTTACTAGCTGCAGACAACAAGGGGTTAGCTTATTCTACATGTGTGTACGATTGCCATAACACTAAGACATTGCAAGGCACATATTTGGGTATGGTCAATCCAGAAGTTGATCCTCTCAACGAGGAGCCATGCGAGGAAGATGAAGAGAGGTTATTGTTGCCGCCTAGGACCAAGAGACCCACTGGAAGGCCACCAAAGAATAGGATTCCTTCCACCGGCAAATTTCCAGTAAGTACTCATGGTCAATACTTGATGGTCAATACTTACTCTCGACCAACTTTATATGCTAACCGTTTTAAATGTGATTTTTCCCTGTAACTATAGAAGGAAAAGTCCGGGAAGGTGAGTAACAATAAGTGTGGACGGTTTCACATTTCTGGGCACAATCGTACAACATGCACAAATCCTCTCCCATAAAGATTATTGTAATCGGTGTGTTGAAATCTTTTTGTCATCATTTTTTGGAAGAACATCTATACCATCTTTTACACTTTCTCTGATGGTAAATCGGCTAATATAATATGTAAATCAGATTAAGGTAATCAACACTAGATGGTTACAAATGTTCTATTTTTTCGCTAAGCAGATTGACTTTTATTTCAATTATGTTGTTTATTGTTAGCATCTTCACTTTCTCTAACGACTTCATGTGTTATAAAATATACCACACCCTAAACTTGGTCAGGACCACGTGGCTTATCGAGCGGATGATACATTTCTAACCACTCATTGTCCATTTTAAAACACGCGATCTTCATCTAAATCCTGTATTTGTACTCAGATTTTAAGATTATAACGATAGCCATTGTTCTTGTACAAACGATCTATTTACGATCACCTAAATCCCACATAGTTTATCCCACGGACAAAACATGATTTTGTTAACTGACCATAAACTTTTCTCATGTGGCCAATCATTCGTGATCAATATACCAATACTGAACATTCATAAACACATTTTTGTGTGCCATAAACAGTACACTCACACAACAACGTCACCTAAACTATAAATATTTCGAAGAAAATTTCTTCACGCGGTAATCATTTCCCGCCGCTCTCACAAACACGTGACCTAACCACAAAATTATCTACACTCCAAAGATTTTTCACCCTGTCATTTTTCCCGACATAATTTCGGGAGCAGCTAAACCTACTAGAACATGGTCAGATTGTTCTGGCTAATATTCACCATATCATCCAATGCGAAATGTCAATCCTGACCATGCCTAGATTATGATACCAGCACAGTAACAATGCCTCACGATACGTGGCACACTATCCTTGACACGTTTTTTCCTGGGCACACTTTTGTGGTCTATATATCCGTAATAAATCAACAATAAATAATGACCACACAAAGAAGACGTAGGTTCGATAGGGTTTAAAATCGAGGCGTAGATACAGCTAACCTTATGACAGCTAAGACAAATAACCACAATTATTACTTTACAGTACAAAGATCGGACGGTCCTCCGTTTACAATTATTACTTTATAGTACAAAGATCGGACGGTCCTCATGTCTCGACCCAAAAACAAATGAACCCCGCATGCTTCCTTGACACTGTAGATATGATGCAGCATATGTGGCACTGTTTAAATGGACACTTTATTAGTATCGTCGTTCCATCCATCGGTTATTATCCACATGAAAGGTTTTCAAATAAATTTGTGTTTTAGGATTCCGGCGCCCTTATGTCAATTCAAAATTTAAAATTTCAGTTACCGCTATTTTAATCCTTTTCAAAATTTAAAATTTCAGTTACCACTTCTCCGTCTAAAATTTAAAAAACAAAATCATATATTTCTTCTTCAACTCTGTAAAACGATGCCACCTAGGAGGATCCCACCAAATGTTCACAAAAAACTACCACCAAATGTCCTATCAAAAATTGCTGGTTTTGCTGCAGAGAATGGTATTGAGGAATTGAAGCCCTACATCAGAGCTGGTCGAGAGCTGAAGAATGTGGCTCTGTCGGATGATGCTCTGTCCCAACTATGTGTCGATTACATAGATGATTTCGCATGGTGGGCTGACAAGGTTTCATGGTACTACAGCTTGTTTCGTAAGCTTGTTAGGGCAAAAAACACCTATGCCATGTACATTGAAAGTATTAGGCTCGCCTCCAACGTGGGGGAGATTGATGCAGCGCTGTATATTTTGGATGATGTTAAAGCTCTTCATCCTCATGCAAGATTAATGTTCATCATGCTAAGTTTCTGTGTAGGCAGAGAATGTTTGGAGGATGAACTTGAGTTGAAACGTCAGTTCAAGTGCAGGGACATTGAGTGTATGGGTGAAGAGCTGATGTACCACATCCAAGCTGTTAGTCCGAGGAAGGATGATACTTAAAGTACCACGTGGAATCCGGAGGATGATCCAGAATGTTGGGAGGAGCATGCGTGGCTAGGGGAGACTAACGGGGAACGCTGCAACCATTATGTTTTATAGTACTTGTCTAGGGACATATGCAGAATGTCCTAAGAACTCAATGTATCCATGACTACTACTCTACCCTATGTTATCATGCTCAAATAGTATTGTCTCAATGTATCTTCTTCGTTGTCAACTAATCTATGTCATCACCTTATGAATTTCTAATAACTCGATGTATCCAAGACTACTACTCTACCCTATGTTATCATGCTCAAATTAATATTGTCTCAATGTATCTCTTTGTATGTTCAAGCCTTCGTGGTCACCTTATGAATTCAGTTTAAAATAATTTCTCCTACTTATGAATTTACAGCTATTCTACTAGTCTTTAATTTTCCGAATTGATATAACTCGTGTTCATACAGTGTACATGTGGTCAATGTAATTTAGCTACTACTACAGGCTCATTCAAGTTGTATTGTATTTCACAATATCTTGAAAATGGACAAAATAAGGAACCACGTCTGCGGATACTAAACATATAATCCCTTGTACTATCATATGGTAAGTAAATACAGTTCTGCACCTGCTTATCAACGAGATGGACAGTTTGTTATGGACGTACAATATTGTCGAAACAAAAAGACATTCCAATAAAATGAACTATTTTATGGACATAACCATATGGTCAATCATTTCTGTCCTACAACTTAACCAATGTCTTAAAAATTATCATACTATACTACCTAAACCATAAATCCTTATCCACTTTCTCCACCATATACACAAACTCCATAACATTATAGGCAAAATTTCAATATCATTTTAATTTATTTTTCATACCACTGTCTTAAAGATAATCACACTATACTACCTAAACCATAAACCCTTATCCACTTTCTCCACCATATACACAAACTCCATAACAATAAAATAAACTATTTTATGGACATAACCATATGGTTAATCATTTTAATTTATTTATCATTCCAATAAAATAAACTATTTTATGGACATAAACATATACACAAACATCATTTTAATTTATTTATCATTCCAATAAAATGAACTATTTTATGGACATAGCCATATGGTCAATCAATTCTGTCCGACAGCTTAACCAATATCTTAAAGATAATCACACTATATTACCTAAACCAAAAATCCTCATTCACTTTCTCCACCATATACACAAACTCCATAACATTATAGGCAAAATTTCAATATCATTTTAATTTATTTTTCATACCACTGTAATCATTTAAAAAAACCAATAATTTAAAAAACTAACCCATATTTTAAAACCTATACACTAAATTTAAAGACTAACATATAAAATAATTTTTCCTAACACTATAATCATAACAAATATTACAACCATTAACCAATACTAAACTACAAACCCTAAACTCTAAACTCTAAACCCTCAACCATAAATCATAAACCCTAAACTAAACGATCATAGATTTTATTATAACACGTTCTGCCCTCTAACACGTTCTGACCTCTAACATATAGTCTTCCTCGATATTAAATCTAAAGACTAACCATAAACCTTACCCCTATACACTAAAACCTAACCTATTAAAAATATCAACCAAACCTTAAACCATAAACACAAAATCATAAACCCTAAACTAAATAATCAAAGGTTTTTCTTATAACACGATCTGACCTCTAACATATAGTCTTCCTCAACACTGCTTTTGTTACAAACTGAGGTTCGGCCTATCTGAAACGGAATGAAATCTTCAATGTTAGCAACTATCTCGCCTTCTCTTGTGTGACCACTGTCAAAACATACTGCGAACCCCGGCCATGTGGCCAGGTAACCATGGACATTCCAATACATTTCACTAAATGTATTTACACCTTAACCAGTTAATAAAATGGCGTTTCAAATATGTCTACTTCTACTATGCGGTTGTTCCTTTACATGTCAAATAAATCATCTGTTTTCATCCGACGCATAACTTCTACATAGCACATGAAACAACATTAAGGAACCCCAACATTAAATCTCAAAGTTACCTAATTATCATGCATCACAATATTCAGAATTATCCAAAGTACATAACACATAACAAATCATTAAATATTCATAATTATCCAACTACAGAAAATAATTACAACACATTAAATATATGGAAATATGTTTGTGACCATCTAAATTAAGGAAGATACAGAGGAGCAACCAAATCAGCGTAAATGTCTATGGCATACTGTTTTCTAAAATGATCCACCATTTCATCAGTGATTCTTGTCATCGCATCATCTACACCGCCATTTGCATGTATCAAGGAACTTAACATCAACAGAACCACAGTCACCGCTTCTACTATTCTCATATAGGCCATCCACACGTTTTGCTACAAAAGGACTCAAATCATATGATTGCGAGGCTTCTGGTTTGCAGAATCAATCTGTAATATATGGAAGCATCTTCAAGACAGGTTCCATGTAGGTGTTGGGCCAAACCAAAAGGAAAGCCTAGCCAAACAAGCAAAAGTCTCTGGTTTATCGACGAGCCGAAACGGCGAAGATAGCAACGAGCCATAATGGTGAAGACGACGACGAGCTGTGACGGCGAAGCTACGGAACGGCTCGGCAGCAAGGAGAAGCGGTGACGAGCCAAATCCTTGGCTCGGCAGAAAGGAGAAGCGGTGACGAGCCAAATCCTTGGTTCGGCAGCAAGGAGAAGAGGTGACGAGCCAAATCCTTGGCTTGGCAGCAAGGAGAAGCGGCGACGAGCCAAATCCTTGGCTCGGCAGCAAGGAGAAGCGGCGACGAGCCAAATCCTTGGCTCGGCAGCAAGGAGAAGCGGCGACGAGCCAACATGCTGGCGAACCAACAAACGGTGACGAGCCAAAATGTAAGCAAACCAACAAATGGTGACGAGCCAACATGCTGGCGAACCAACAAACGGTGACGAGCCAACATGCTGGCAAACCAACAAACGGTGATGAGCGAACATGTTGGCGAACCAACAAACGGTGATGGGCCAACGTGCTGGCGAACCAACAAACGGTGACGAGCTAACATGTTGGCAAACCAACAAACGGTGACGAGCCAACAAGCTGGCGAACCAACAAATGGTGACGAGCCAACATGTTAGCGAACCAGCAAACGGTGATGAGCCTAAGTATGGTTGACGAGCCAAATATTTTGGTGGCGAACCAATATTTTGGCAACAAGCCAAACTGCTGACAACACTCCGAGCCAATGAGCTTAGTTTGGTAACGCACCAAGCCATGAAGCTTGGGTCGGCAACATACCGAATCACAAACGGGCTCGTCGTAACCAAGCCGAAGCTTATCATCAAAGATAAAGCTAAGCTCGGACAGAAAGTTGGGCCGAACTGAGCAAATGAATATATGGGCCGAGACGATGAGCCCATGAATTTAAGCCTATAATGAAGATGTGACTATATCAAAACCCTTAGCTGAGGACGAGGCAACGAGCCACAAGAGTTTGGAGGCCAAGCCCAGCTGTAAAGCCCAAAATGTCGTAGCCAACCAGAGAAGGATAAGGAAGTTTTCCTTTACCGTTTAGGAAAAGGTCTAGCCGACTTATTCTTGTATAAATAGACATGTACCCCTTTGAAAAAGGGATCGACAATCTGACCTAGCAAAACACTTGTTACTTTCTCTGCAAACAGCTTTCTAAAACAGCTTGAATAAAATCACCATCTTTCGATCTATGTTCTTGGTTTCTTTTCATATAAGTTTTTCGAATCCCTAAATTTTCCTTACAAAATTTAGTTGTGCTAATTTCGACTTCCACACTATCCCCAACTAAAGTTCTTTTTGTTCCTCGCTTCCCCAGCTAAAGTTCTTTTTGTTCCTCGCTCCATGAAAAGGTCTATGCCTTGAATGTGATTTATCAACCATGGCGGCGCAAACATAGCACGGTCACGCTCCAGAACATGTTTGTGCTTACTCCCAAGGTATGATATTAACACCTCCATGTGCTGCACAATACCATAAAAGTATTTTAGACATGTTATTTTCATAAGCAACCTAAAAGATCTCCGTAATTACCAAATGAAATGTTAAACTTTGTACCAAATTTGTTATCCAATCTTGACTTCTTCCAAGAACTAAAAAGAAATTGTTGTCAACCAAATACTGGCACGGGGTAAGGTGTTGCCTGACATTAAGAGTATCGGTTAGCCATGTCAAGCTAATAATAACCATCATATAATAAAACTATTAAAATACTTACATTGTTGGTTTGGCTTTCATTATTCTCTAAAAAACATACCAATCTCTTTTTGAAACTATTGGGAGCAAGTCCAGTAGTGATCGTCTAGGCCTCTTCGCTAAAAAAGACACCAGCTCCATGTGTAGCTCTGAAAATGTCTATGTTTTAACCTTCTTTCTTGGTGATGAGTCGCTTACGTACACATGCTCTTGTACGTTACTTGTCCCACCATCCACTGATTCATCAAGAGCCTCCGATTGGACCAAATCCTAGTGATTTTTCAATGTTATCATACGATATAAATCAACTTATATTAAGTCTGCGAAAAAAAAAAATTAACAAACCTCTGTTCTGTAAACAACGATAGTATTCTCTTGACCACGAAAATTTTGCAAATTATCAACATCCACCTGTTCTTGGTCATTCTCTACTGCCTGGGAAACTGTCTCATCCACAGTTTCATGTCCATAAGATACCGTTGCCTTGTTTTCCTGAACAAAAGTAGCCACCTAAATTATAAATATATCACTTTCACATATACAAATACATGTACTAAAACAGTCACCTACAAAAAATTATTTTTCAAATAAAAATATATCAAACCTCTACGCCCTCTCCTTTCAAAACCCCCCCTTCTCCATCCCGCGTTGTCTGTGTGGTAAAATTATATATGTTAGTGACTAGTTTTATTTAGCAAAATTTAACACACAAACACGAAACAAATATTTTAAACCTCAATTTCAACCATGTTGTCCTCCCCATCGTCAGTTTCCTATATCCAACAAAAAATAAATTCAATACAAACATTAAATAAACCAGAGACTTAACAACAATTGTAATAAAGTGCCCCAAATAAATTGTAAAAGAACTTAGGTCGGGCCTCCTGAATACTACATTAGAAACACTTGTATGGAAATTTAAGACAAGTGTAACAAAGTTCATCATGCAAATAACAAAACATACCTGTCCAGCATTACCATCATCCACGTCCGCCTGTCCACTAGAGATCCCTGATTAATAATGATAACCATGGTCAACATTGTAATCATAAACAAACTAAACAATTTACAGAATAATACAGGAAATGCTTCATCCTAATTAAGATTCTTCAAACCATTTCCAAACCAAGAGGTGTCCTAGAATAAAAACCTAAGTAGGTCCAAAGATTAAACTTAATATAATCTTGCCTTTGTGTTACAAATTTAAAAACCAAACAAATATTACCTCCTTACTCATACTATTGATATCACCAACAATCTGCTGAGCAGGGCCGTAACTTTCCCAATTAGATTGTAAGCCATTTGGAACAGCATCACCTTCATCAACATCAAGTTTATCACTAACATCTCCGGGAGTCGCTGTTTTACACTCTTTTTTTCTTCTTCATTGATTTACCCTTTCTAAATTTCCTCCACCCTGATCTTGATATTGGTCCACCTCTCTTTACCTTCAGAGCTTTTAATTCCTTCTCATTCCTCAAAACTCTATCAGACAGTATTTTGTTATCCTCTTTATAAGTGGCAACAATCATTTTCACCTTTGAGTCCATCCACTTCTTTAATTCTAATACATTGCTAGGAGACTCCCCTGTCAGAAACTTTCGTATTGTTTGCTGCTTCCAACTGGATGATCTTTCTTTCTTTATTTTCTTAGACTTTCTCTCAATCTCCAGGCCTCTTTTTTTTTTGCACCAGAATACTCTCCTTTCTCCATTCCCTTCATCGCTGTCCCTAGTTCCTCTTTAGTTGTTCCGGAAGACTCTGGTTTACGAGAGAAAATGTGTTTTTTGTGCACCACAGTAGGTGGTTTAGTCTTACACACATACAATTCTTCGGAATCATCCCCGCCATGCCACTCGGTTTTCCTAAAGACATGACCACTTTTGATTAACTCCTCCAGATAAACAAGCTTCTTATCTTTCACCTCGTCGTCTCAATCTCCACAAATATCTTCACCAACTTTATTTGCAGGCAACTTTGGTGCCACAATAAGCTGCATACAAACAATATCACGCGTTATGTAAAATATATGCAGAACTAAAGTAAAACATGTGAAACATATCAAAATTACAATAGCATTCTGTAATTGTCTTACATTGGGATTGCTCTCAATTTCTAAAACATCGACGCGCGTCATTGTGGTCATTTTGGCCAAACCAACAAATTTCTCAGTGAACATAGTAGGTTCCATTGAAGAATTAGGCAACTTAGTCAACAACAAAGGAACCAAACGATATGCAACCATCTGAAGAACTAAAAGGAAACCATTCAACTTCACAGTCTGTTGTTTCATTCTCTTCTGGAACGCATCCACTGGATCTTTGCATTTTTTTGTGATTGTTGGGGTCAAAACCCACCCAGCTGTGATCAATGGGAAAATGGCTAAGTATGAAAATACGAAGAATCGGACAAGGCCGAAATTATGCCTAAGTCATTTCTGTGCGAGTCCACTTAAGCACAAGAGAGGCTATTCTGGCCAAAGCAGCTCCATTTTCGTCAAGGCTTAGTCTTCACTTGGGCAAGCTTTGTCTCCACTTAGGCAAGCCTTGTCTCCACTTAGGTAAGCCTTGTCTTCACTTAGGCAAGCCTTGTCTTCACTTAGGCAAGCCTTGGGGCGTGGAGACTTCGGCAAAAGATGGAGACTTCGGCAAGCATGGCAACATCGGCAAGCTTGGTCGTCACATCGGCAAGCTTGATCGTCACTTCGGCAAGATTGGTCGTCACTTCGGCAAGGCTTAGTCTTCACTTAGGCAAGCTTTGTCTCCACTTAGGCAAGCCTTGTCTTCACTTAAGCAAGCCTTGGGGAATGGTCACATCGGCAAGCCCTGGCTTCGGCAACATCCCACATCGGCAAGCCGTGGCATCGGCAAGCCTTGGCTTTGGAAATAGCCCACTTCGGCAAGCCCTGGCTTCGGCAAGCCCTAGCTTCGGCAACAGCTCACATCGGCAAGTCTTGGCTTCGGCAATAGCCCACATCGGCAAGCCTTGGCATCGGCAAGTCTTGGCTTCGGCAAGCCTTGGCTTCGGCAAACCTTGGCTTCGGCAATGACCCACGGCTTCGGCAACAACCCGCAGCTTCGGCAACAATCCACGACATCGGCAACAACCCGCGGCTTTGGCAATGATCCACAACATCGGCAACGCCACATCGGCGAAGTTCATGTCGGCACACACGATAGCTCACTTCGGCACAAAGGGGACATCGGCGAAGTTCACGTCGGCCAAACAGGACACTTCGGCACACGCGACGGCACACGCGATAGCTCACTTCGGCACAAGGGAGACATCGGCGAGGTTCACGTCGGCACACGCGATAGCTCACTTTGGCACAAGGGAGTCTTCGGCACAGCTCCTGCTCCACTTCGGCGCATCCCACATCGGCAAGGGCCTTCACTTTGGCAAGGGTCCACTTCGGCAAAACTTCACTTCGGCACAGCCTTCACTTCGGCAAATGCCTCCACTTCGGCCAACAAGCATTTCGGCCAGCAAGCACTTCGGCCAAGCTGTCCACTTCGGCCACGCAGTCAATTTCGGCCAAGCTGTCCGCTTCGGCCAAGCTGTCCACTTCGGCCAAGCTGTCCACTTCGGCCAAGCTGTCCATTTCGGCCAAGATGTCCACTTCGGCCAAGCTGTCCACTTCGGCCAAGCTGTCCACTTCGGCCAAGCTGTCCACTTCGGCCAAGCTGTCCACTTCGGCCAAGCTGTCCACTTCGGCCAAGCTGTCCACTTCGGCCAAGCTGTCCACTTGGCCAAGCTGTCCACTTCGGCCAAGCTGTCCACTTCGGCCAAGCAGTCCACTTCGGCCAAGCAGTCCACTTCGGCCAAGCTGTCCACTTCGGCCAAGCAGTCCACTTCGGCCAAGCACTCCACTTCGGCCAAACTGCCTTGCCAAAGTAAAAACCATACGAAACTGTCTGGCCGAAGTCAAAACTATACGAAACTGTCTGGCCGAAGTCAAAACCATACGAAACTGTCTGGCCGAAGTCAATTCCATACGAAACTGTCTGGCCGAAGTCAAAACCATACGAAACTGTCTGGCCGAAGTCAATTCCATACGAAACTGTCTGGCCGAAGTCAATTCCATACGAAACTTTCTGGCCGAAGTCAAAACCATACGAAACTGTCTGGCCGAAGTGAAAATCATACGAAACTGTCTGGCCGAAGTCATTTCTATACGAAACTGTCTGGCCGAAGTCAATTTTACACGAAGCCAGAAGACGATGCGGCCGAAGTCATTTCTATACGAAACTGTCTTGCCGAAGTCAAATCTATACGAAGTTGCGTGGCCGAAGTCAAGTCTATACGAAGCCAGAAGACGACGTGGCCGAAGTCATTTCTATACGAAACTGTCTTGCCGAAGTCAAATCTATACGAAGTTGCCTGGCTGAAGTCATTTCTATACGAAGCTGTCTGGCCGAAGTCAAAGCTGCCGAAGACAATCCTGGCCGAAGCCAATTTCATACGAAACTGCCTGGCCAAAGTCAAGTCTATACGAAGCCAGAAGATGACGCGGCCGAAGTCATTTCTATACTAAGACAACAAGCCCATCTTCGGCCTACAACGATGCAAAGGCCCACGAAGTCAAGCCGACTTACTAAAACGAAAATCCCAAATGATTAGGAAGTTTTCCTTATCTCTTTAGGATTGACCTGGCCGACTAAAACTAGTATATATATATCCATGTAAATCTCTTGAAAAAGGGATCCGCAATTTTACTTAGCAAAAAACCCTAGACTCTTTTGCTCTCAAACTCTTATACGAAAGTTTTTCGACACAGCTTAATAAAAACCATCTTTGGATCTCTTCGTTCGTGGTTCATCCGCAGAAATTTCATCCCTCTTAACAAACCTCCGACAAATTCTAATTGTGTTGATTTCGACTCCCACAGTGATCTTCATCCCAGGTGTCATTGAAGCCAACGTCTTAATAAAAGACTCTCTACCCCATGGAAATTTTAGAAACAAGTCAATGTCTTCCAACATACAGACATACATCAGTGTAGGTTTGTGAGTTTGGAGAGATGCTATCAATACTCCATCCATTATGAAGAGAAGGGCTAACATCAGCCGTCTCCATCCAGGCATGTCGAGAGTATTTTCTAGCATTCCAGATATATCAGCCAAAGTTGCGGAATCATCCAATCCAATAAGCTTCTGTCAGTAAAAACCATCACCTGTATCAATTTTCACTTTCCTTTCGGGGTCATAGCCTTCTGGGAACTCGTCACAGCAGAGTCCAGTTATGGCCCCAAATTCCACTAAAAAAAAATCTAAGCGGCTGACCACCAAAGACTGTCCACATCTCATACTTCTTCTTCGTCAATACTTGCCTGCATATGAGGCCATGGATAAGCTTGCATGACGGTGGGCATAGACTAATAGGAAAGTTGAAAAGCCCTCCAAAAGCTGAGCTTCTAATAATCTTAAACTCTTCAGAACCTTCGAGCTGTCCCGGACAAAGGATAGAATGTCAGGTCTCGAGTAGATATTAAGCCTTGCGTCTGGATATCTATCGGTAGCAAACAATCTGGGAGGAAGCTTACAGTCGAAACCGTCAGATTCCTCACTTCCTGAAAAACCTACAACAAACAGTAAGAAAATATAAACAAAATACGCTACAAACTAAAGGAATTACATTTCATTTCCATTATTGTTAAAAATATCAAACTTAAACACCGAGAAGTAAGATATTACGATTTGGGAACCACATACCTTCCATTTTCGTAGGGAATCGAGATATCCGTAAGGTTCGCCTTGCGACGGAACTGTAAATCGTATTCTCGAAAAAAACAGTACCTTGAAAGTTTACAGCAATCGACAATCGGAGAATCCAACACTCGTACTGATGCAATCCCTCGAATCTAATAACCAAGCCTAACGACAAACTAAACTGTAGGGTTTATTAAAGAATCAATACAACGAAAAAATGCAAACGGCATGACGGAATTCGACGACGGAAAAACACTGGCGGTTTAGAAGAAAACCTAGGGTTTCTTATTCGGTCTGAAAGAAGAAAGAGTGAGACAACGAAAAAGCGAAAAGTAAGAAGTAAAAACTTCTTTCATCGGGCACGGTAAAATATGTTAACCCTGGTTAACGACAGAGTTTGGTTGGGTTACTTTCTCAATCCTCGGTTAGATAATAGAAGGGTATTTCTGTCTTTCAATAGAAAAAAGTGTCCAAGTATTGAAAAATGCTTGTAGTGGATAATAGTTAACAAAAATGTCTATAACATATATCAACCCAAATATTATTTCTCGTTTTTTGCTTTTAAATTATTCTCGTAACTAAAATATTATTGTACTTGTGAAATTAGTAACCGAATATTTCTCCCAAGTTTTATTTTATTTTTCGTTATGCCTTGTGAGAAATTTTGTGGATGTGTTCAGCTTTAAAAAAGGAAAGAGAAGATCAAAAGATTGTGAAAATGACCCACTTCCATTAAAAGGGTAAACGACTTATATAAGCTTCTCTCTCGGTTACGATGATCCAAATGCAAAGCAGTTTATCGTTTAGTCACAGACCTTATTATTTCCTTCATTACATCTCTTGCTGTAAATTTGAACTGCTTGATGCGTTATGGATAAATCCTAACAACATTATCAAAAAAAACAAAAAACATATCCATTTATTCGATAATCTCATTTTTTGTGACATAAATCGACGATCATGATTGATTTAAAACTTAAAATTTAACAATAGGAATAAATTTTGCATCTGAATGGTTAACATATATTTTGCATTTGAATTTCTTTATGCATTATGGTAGATCTCTATTCCATTTAAATCCAAACGAACTACTAAAACATTTATAACATAACCAATCAATTTTGTTCATTTAAACTAAAAGTTTATTAAAAAGAGAAAAGTTCTGAATGTAATATTACGGATTTGCTTTTGGTCAGAAACGATAGATATTAAATTTGAAATCTTTCATGGAAATGTTTTTTTGTCAGACCCAAAAATTGATTTTACCTTAAAGAAATAAAATAAAATGGTTTAATTATTAAAAAAATTGTGGGAAGTAGGCAGGGGACCATTTGGCGATAGGTAAACAGTTGGCTATTTAAACACCTTCTCACCAGCAACTGGACCCCACGCGCTATGTGGTCCCTACAATTATATATATATATATATATGTTTTTTTGTCGATCATATATTTTTGTTTTCTTAATAAAAATAATTTCCTTAATTTTAATATTTTTAAAAAACGTTTCTAAATATTTTTTGGTTGCTCTCTACTTTCATTAAGCCGGCGGCTGTCAGCCTATAAGTCTGAAAAATCTAGGACTGGTCCCCACGTTTTAATTTATTATGTAATTGTTTTTTTTTCTAATTTTTTTTTTGTCGTATCTATAATTTTTTAATTTTTTTTTGGGGTTGCATCAATCCAAATGTACGGTTGGGATTCTCTTATCCCAAACGCATGCTATTGCTTTGTAGGGGTGGGGGGACCATAAGTGGTCCAGAGAAGGTCGTGTTGACGCGTGTCCAATGTCTTTTTGTCCCGCGAGTAGCGACGTGATTTATGGTCCCCTCCCTTCTCTGCAATTTTTCCTTCTTCTTTATCCACCGGCTATTTCCGGTTCGTTGCTTTATGATAGAAGAGAAAGCAATTGTGATATATATCCTCCACATATTTATATGGTTAAAAAGGTTTGTTGTGGAACCATTAAGCAACATGCAATTTTAGTTTATGCGAATCATTTGATATCACTTGTAATTTAGTTTAGATGAATTATATAGTATCGACTTTAGAAATGTTTCGCTCCGCTCCTACACAATCCATTATATAATAAGTAGCAAGTAGTTTTATCTATCGAGTTATCCGAGATTTTCTAAGATGGAACAAGATATTTTTAGAACCAATCAAAATGTTAAGGGTTAAGGTATATAATTGTGCTAAGTGGTCTGCCTAAACAAGAGCATATGTAGCACTAAAAAACTCGTATAAACTAAATTACACATGACGCTACGTAATTCGTTGAACTTTATAAACAATATTTAACTCAAACAATTAACTAATAAAATCTATTTAAACAATGGATATTAACAAATTCATTAGTTATAAACATATAATCAATATTGTTCTAAAGCCGCGTATAAATCCTAGACATCACTTGACCGTAATGATTATCTTATGGAGATGAAATTATACGATTTTGCTATTAAATATATTTAAACGATCCTAAACAGTTTTAAGCGAATTTAAACGATTCTAGATGGTTTTAAAAAATTATTATTAGTTATCATTTAAATGATTTTTTATTCGATTCCTAGTTTCTGACCATGTTTATCAAAATGGTCATATATTATTTGGTTTATATTGAATTTGATTTTATTCATATCTTTATGTTGTGATCTAACATGATTAATAATTATTGGAATTCATATTTAATTTAGTTTGAAATTTGAGTTTATCTATAAAATTTTGAATGGTTTGAACATTGTTATTATAATAATGTGTATTATTTTATCATTTTTTAAAACTCTAAACCGTTTAAGTTTTCATTAGAGATATGTACCATCCATTTATCACTTAACGCTTACTTAAACACCTGTTAAAATAAATTATTGATATTTCAATAGTTTTAGCATTTGTTAAAAAATTCGTGTAATTTTTAGTGTATTCGTTCAGGTACTTAGTTTTATGTAATTTTTTTCTAAATTTGTGTTCCTTCAACATTTTATCCCTTGAAAGGAAACTTCAATTTTTTTATTCCACTATGTTTTGATAGAAAATTAACTTTAGTTTCTTTAAGATATTAATCTAAAAAATTTAAAATTTGTCAAAGTGTGTAGAAAGATATGGAAAGTAGTTGTAATTGATTTGAGTTATCTTCTTTTGTTTTGTTTGTATTTTTTCACGTTAAATTTCTGCTTCGCTCATATTTTGAATGAATGATTAGTCCAAAACAAAAGTTTTGCAATTACAAATTAAAAAGTTACATTTCCGCGACACTTGTCAAAATTTGCCCAACAAGCAATTGATTTTTCTTTATCTATATGGCTTTTTTTTGTTTTAGTTTAGTTTAGGTTGTGACTTCGTCACGCTCCTTGGAGTGACGTGTAAAGCACGCTCCAACCTTTACGGGGGTTGCAACGTATGGCGTCGCTTTTTAGTTTTGTAATTTGCTCGTTAAAATAAATATGATTTGTTAGTTTTTCTGTCATTATCCATTTGTATCCTAAAGAACTCAATAAAACCCAAGTATGAGTCACTTGTAGAATATTCAGTGGATAATGGAGAACTTTTCAATATTTAAATCCTTCAGATTAAAATAAAAATAAATCAATAGAGAGACGAAAATATCAAGGCTGGAGAAATTAAGCAAATCCAACGATGTACTCTCTTTCGAACAAAGAGAAAATTAAGACACCGATGTCAAAAGAATCATATGATATGATCATGATCAGCATAAAAACACGTTAGTTGGGATCGAGAAAATACTTGTCGTCGGCACCAAATTTTTAAGATTTTGCGATTATAAAATTTAGTTTAGAAAGATGTGACAGAAAATAGTAAAAGTTTGTGTTATTCAATCATAATTAAACTGATCAAATTTAGCATTAACGTATCATATACAAAATGAAAATGAATATCAAGCTTTTTTACATATCAAAGTCCCATCATACATTCAAAGATATCAAAATAAGCTATCGTATTCATGTAAACAAGTTTTTTTTTAGGTTAAAAATATATGTATTCATTTTTTATGTTCTCCCCTAACAGATAATAAACATTTAAAACTCACAAATTGGAAAAAGACTTACAACAAGTAGAGAAAAAAATAACAAGATACATAGCAAATAACATAGAGAGAATCTACGTTTGAGAAAAGTATATGATTTAGCAAAAAAAAAAGAAAAGTATATGATTTAGCAAAACCAATTAACTTAGCGGAAGATAAAAAAAACCATTGGATATAGTAAAACAAAGTAGAGAGATAGAATTATTCTGTTTGGTTTGATGGAACCTGGATATGTGAGGAGGGTTTATCAAAACCAACTAGCTTGCTGCGAATAATATGTTAAATCTCAGAGATAATTTGAGTAGTCGATTTTGAGATAACAAATAAATTAATATATAGAGAATTTTTTTGTTACGAAATTTATATTTAAACAATTGATTATACAACATTGATCTTTTTAATCTGATAACTTTTACCATTGTATTTAGGATTTAAACACAATGTATTGTAATATACGATTTGAATATGAGAAACAACAAAACTATGGTTGAGTATGCAAGTGAATCGAGAAGTTCTTACATAAACTTTATTTTTGTAAATTTTTGCTACATGGACAATATTTTATTAGGGTCCTGCATGTTTCAATTCAGAGTTTCACACGTGTGGTTAGGGACAACCTCGGCTTTTTTGGTTGAGTAAGATGAAATGTGGCTCGATCGACCTTTATAACTATTTGAATAAAATAAATTGATTTATGGAATGATTGAACCATTAGTGGATAGTGGACACATTTTAAGAAGCTGTTGCTTGAAATTATGTTATCAAGCGGAAAAGAATATTTTGATAACATAAACGTATATCGATTAAGGAGTATTTCTATATTTTCGAAAATACTCCTAACACATCTTTAAAATTTTAAAAATATTTTTTGTGGCGAAGTTTCATCGATGATCTTAAAAATTCACATTCCACCCAAATTTTTTTTTTAATATATTTATTATGCGTATACCGGTTGATTTATTGTACGACAAAACAATAATTATGTATATACAATTATTATTTGTTATGATTATTTTCGATATGTCGTCGAAACTTAGTAATAAAATATATCGTTTTTATATTTATAATTACAAAATTGGTACCAAAAATATTAAAAAAAAATAGTATACTTAATTTTTTAATGTCGTTTTCTCTTACCACTAATTCTTAAGAGTTTTAAATATTTATAACCGTTTTTACCATTTTTTTTTAACCATTAAAAATACGTACAGTTTTAGATTATCAATCAAACCATATATATAGAAAAAATCGCATAAAAAACTTCTAAGGTGGCAACGACTGACACTTTAAACCTCCAAAGTTTTCAGCTAACACTTTAAACCTCCAACATGGCAATGTTTACACTTTAAACCACCAACATGGCACTTTTGTACGCGCCGCCGAAATTTGAAACGGAAAAGTAGACGCCGTTAACGGAAGCGTAACCCCGTTTAAAATCAGTTAACTCCGTTTTATGGTTAATTAAAAACGTGTCTCATTTATTTTAAATAAAAACACGAGATTTGGAGAAAAAAATCAAAACCCCCAAATCGATTTTTGAAATTAGGGTTCTTGTGTTAGAGGTGAAAAACTGGGAATTTATCGATTCCTGGGACGATTACTGGGGCAAAGCAGTGTATACTGCTCGGTTGGTAGGAACGAATCGGTAAGTGCTCTTCGTCTTTCATTCTTCCTCCATTTCATCGATAGTTGTCTTTTTCCATATTGTCGAATTTAGGGATAATTGACATAAATTCGAAATAATCGGAATAGTTGAAATGCTTGAGTTTGAAAGATGAAATGTATATGATTTAATTGCATATGGCTTAGAGTGCAAGTTCTTCAAACGTTGAATCCAACAACGATAATGTTGTTCTTTGTAATTGTAACCGGACAACTAAGATTGTGAGGGCTTGGACTAAAGAAAACCCTAGGCGGAGGTTTTATGGTTGTCCAGGCCGTAAGCTTGCGCAAGGATATCAGAATTGCAATTTCTTCCGTTGGTATGATTTAGAGAAACCAAACGGATGGCAATTTCTAGCTTTGTTGGAGGCAAGAGATGTAATGCGTGAACAAAAAGAGGAGATTATGAAGTTAAAGGATGCAGTAAGAGCATTGAGCCGGGAAATTGAAAGTGTAGAAGACCCAAGTGCACTAGAGGTAGAGTTGAAGCAAACCCGAGAACAATGTGAAAGACTCAAAAGAGACGTCTTGATTCTAACAGAGAGAAGCAGGATTTTTCGTAATGTCCTCATATCAACAAGCATTGAATTTACAGTGACACTTGGATTCATAATTGGTATGTGGAAGGAGTAGAAGGTAGCTTTGGGGATGAAGATGATGTGGTTTTAACAGTGGTTTGTGTTATTTTCAGTTTACAACTTGATGTTATGTTTCTGATTTTAGAAGACAATATGGTATGATTTGAAATGACTTTTATGGTATTTGTTGTGTTAGTACTTATTTGTGTTATGGTAATGAATGAAAGAGATTGGACATCCAAAATAATCATAAGTAGTTGATAACATCAAAAAACAGTTTTAGTACCTAAGAAAGAAACATTCAACATAGTACTTCATAGTACCTAATCCCCTTAATACAGTACAAATATCTGAATCATAAGTACTTAACAATATCCAAAACATCCAAAATCAGTTTTGGTGCTTAATAAAGAAACATTCAAACTAAGATACTTAAAAACACACACAATTAAGGTTGTTTAGTCTCTGATGAAGTGTCGGATGGAGGCTGTGATCCCCTTGAAATGGTGGTGAAAACATCAAATGCTCGAGCCGTAAAGGGACTCATAAGAGTTGCTGAAACTGTTGGAATACTACTGGCCTTTGATATCTTCAAGGGTGGTCCTCTCTTACGCTACTTCACTTGTGTCTTTGTAGACACTGATGGTTGAGGAGCACTTGATGCAGCAGGATGAGAAGCACTAGATTCAGCCGGTTGGACAGGCTGAGTGTTGCTTACACCCGTAGTGGTCTGCCTCTTTTTTCTTGGTTTCGTAGGACGTTTTGGAATCACCTGGAGCAAAATTAATAGTCACAATCAGTGGATGTAAAATCTAAGTATAGAAATCTAAAAAAGCAAGTTAACTTACGTCTTGTGGATATTTTCGAGGTCTACCACATTTGTTTTTTGGTCCCTCGACAACAACTGCCTCATTCTTACAACTACGTATAATATGTCCAGCTTGACCACACTGGCTGCAATATTGTGTTCTTCCATGTCTGCTTGATTTGTCTGCTTTTTGTAGATCCTCAAAAAGCTCTTTCCTTATGCCACGTGTTTTAGGTATTCCTCGTGGCTTCCTAAACTCTGGAATACCCTGAAAAAGCAGTAAGATAGTGAGATTGTCTATATTAAACTGAAAAACAATAAAGTGATTAAATTAAATCATGAAGATTACCTTCTGCTTGTCAGAAATGATAGTGAGACCTTCTCCTAAACCCAAGTTTAGATATGCTTTTAGTTTCTGAAGAAACCAACCCCAAGTGTCTTTGTTCTCACCTCTAACAACTGACCATGCTATTGGATACATCCTATTGTCTGCATCTCGACCTACTGCTGCAAGCACATCACCATTGAGTTCCCACTTTAAGAAGCATCCATCTAATCCAATCACTGGTCTACAATTGTTCTTCCAAGATCGATGAAATTCTTCAAAACAGATGTAGAAGCAATCAAACATTTGACCACCATTGACATCCCTAGTTAATAGCTCAGTGGTGATACCCGGATGTGATCTTCTAAGTTCAGCCTCATACTTTCACAACTTCCCAAACTGAATTGCTTGAGCTTGAAGGATACTATCCAAAGCAATCTTTCTTCCTCTATAGCACTTTGAAATAGGTACTACAATGTTATACCTTGCTTTTATTGTGTCTTTTATCTCTGCTGCTGGTAAACTAACATTCCTTCTTAACTTTTCCCTAAACAGCCCTGCAATGACACCTTGCTTCAACATTGACACTCGACTAGTTTTGCCATGATTGTGATGCATGTGACAAACTTTGACCATCCACTTGTTCAATGGTTTCTCCACTGAACAAAATACTCTCCACTTGCACTCTGCCTTGCAACAAATAGCAGCTATTCTTGATTTCTCTGACTTAGCCATTTTGACATCAAATTGCGTATTCAGTGAGTATCAGAGTAGCTGGTCCTTGAACTCTAACCCACTATTAAACTTCTGAAAAAACCAAATATATGGCTCCTTGTCCAAATCTCCATGAAACTTGGCTTTTCCTTTGCCCTTGAATCATTTTTTTATCAGTCCAATCATCCCATGCTTCATCTCACTCAAGTGGTGTGTCTGGATATTATGCATCCCCTCTCATATATCCCTGGTAGTTTTCATCACTTTCTTCTACTTCTCTTGCTTGTTGTTCATTCTCTTCACCATCTTCAACGAACGCTTTCTTACATTGTTCACCTTCCTTAAACAAGGAACTAAATCTCTCATCAGTAGCACCATCTCCTTCATCTATCACAACATCATCTCCATCGTCATTTATATCCTCATGTACCTCCTGTTGCCATTCTCATTTTGTTCCTCAGCTGGAATTTCATCCTCAGATTGCTCAGGTTCGTCATCTTCTCTTGGCCTCTCATCATCATCATCATCATTATCGTCTTTTTCATCATCGGCTTCATCATCAGACTCACCAGTAGGCTCATCATCAATCACATCATCAGCCGCGAAATCGTAACCTCCAATAGTCTCTTCTTCAACATGATTCTGATCTTCACGATGACTACTTGCTAGGTAATGAACCACTCCAAGAACTATTTCTGAGCATTGATGTTCTATAAATACCTCAACCTGACCAGCAGCTAGACCAATCGAACATAGCTCATACATATCTTCCGGCATGTTATCAAACATATAATTTACCTTCTTCATTTCTGCCAAAACATCCTTGAACCAAATCAAAGCAATTGGTGAAAGTACATTTTCATCACTGACGAAGACTTCAAAAATATCCCATTTAACTTCACACAGTTCCCACTTCACAGTCTTACAACCCAATTCACGCAGATACTTGTAATCTTCGTTTTCTTTATGCATAAATCCACCGTAAAATGGAGTTAACTGATTTTAAACGGGATTACGATTCCGTTAACGGCGTCTACTATTCCATTTAAAATTTTGGCAGCGCGTACAAAAATACCATGTTGGTGGTTTAAAGTGTAAACATTGCCATGGTGAAAGTTTAAAGTGCTAGCTGAAAACTTTGGAAGTTTAAAGTGTCAGTCGTTACTACTTTGAAAGTTTTTTATGCGTTTTTTTCAATATATATATATATGTATATAAATAAGTTGGTGGTTTCATAGAGCGTGAGACACACGCGCTTCTTCATCTAGATACGTTGCGTCTGAAAACAAAACACGTAGCAACTCTTTTTTAAAAAGGAAATACATTTATTAATTCTCAACGATATAATAAAACAAAAAAAAAACACAGTCGAGGGAGGCAACGACCTTACTTCGCCGTCCGATCTCAATAAATCCAGTCGCCACTAACTATGGACGACTCAGATTAGTCCATGACGACCTACTTTCTTTTATTATTTCTTTCTTTTTTGTTGTCGTGACCTAATCTTTTATTTGTTCATTAGTCACTAATTATTTATATTTATTTTTTAGTCTTACATGTGGACCACCGTGATTGGAAAGGAAGAAACCTTTTTTTTTGTTGGCAAAAAACATTTTTGTCAACCACAACTACAATTTATTTTTCAAACGCAATGTATCTACTGATAATTAAACCTTTTTTTTTGCTTAAGCGGTAGAATGGTGATCTAAAGCGGTGGTAATGATATTTTAGCGGTAAAGAAAGCTGTAAACGAGTTATAGAATAATCAAAAATTATAAAATATAACGGTAAAAATAACTATTATAAAAAAATTAAATATAACATTTTTGGTAACATTTTTATTATTATTTTTGTAATTGATATCTATAAAATGGTATATTTTATACCGCAATCGATCAATACCTAAATCTTTTCCGAAATATAGCGCCAAATTTTATCTGTTCTATATTTTTTTGACTTGTTAAATAATACTCGTAATAGTTTCTTACATACTTTTCTTCACTTAATTAGTTAATTAGCAGTTTTGAAAAAATATTAATTGTTGTCTTATTTATGAAGAAAACAAAATTTTCCCTATAATTCCAATGAATTTGAATATATATATATATATATATATATATATATATAACTGTCCGTAATTGCTAAGTATAAATTCAATAATTTGATAATTACCCTGAAAAAAAAAAGAAGAGAGAATAAATATCGGAATAAATGGTCTTCTCTCGATCTCTCAGCTCTGTGTAGTCTGCACACACCCACATATATATACTCAGATATACATACACTGATACACACCACAACCATTTTTCTCCCTCACTTTTTCGATTAAATAAATTAAAAATAAAAAAGTTTCTGTAGATTGATAATTGAAACATGAAACAATCGTCATAGAAGCAGAGATTCACCTTCACCCTTTTCTTTATCTTTCCCTCTCAGAAACAGGAAATTTCGAAACCAAAAAAATAAAATAAAAAAAAATCATCAAAACGATGGCGTTTCACCACAATCATCTCTCTCAAGACCTCTCCTTCAATCATTTCACCGACCAACACCAACCTCCTCCGCCGCAGCAACCGCCGCCGCCTCCTCCACAGCAACAGCAACATTTCCAGGAAGCGCAGCCTCCTAACTGGCTCAACACGGCACTTCTTCGCTCCGATAACAATTTTCTCAACCTCCACACAGCAACCGCCAACACTACCGCCGCGAGCAGCTCCGATTCTCCTTCATCCGCCGCTGCCGCCGCCGCTAATCAGTGGCTTTCCCGCTCCTCCTCTTTCCTCCAACGAACCGGCAGCAACAACAACGCCTCCGGTGCCGCCGTTGTCGGAGACGTCATCGACGACGTCACGGGAGGAGCGGAGCCGATGATTGGCGGGGAGATGAAAAGCGTCGAGAACAAAAACGACGGCGTAGGAGGAGCAGCGGCGGCGGAGGGAGTGGTGAGCTGGCAGAATGCGAGGCACAAGGCGGAGATCCTCTCGCATCCGCTCTACGAGCAGCTTTTGTCGGCGCACGTCGCTTGTCTAAGGATCGCTACTCCGGTCGATCAGCTTCCGAGGATCGACGCTCAGCTTGCGCAGTCGCAGCACGTCGTCGCTAAATACTCCGCTTTAGGCGCCGGCCAAGGACTCGTCGGCGACGACAAAGAGCTTGACCAGTTCATGGTAACCATCAATTTCTCTCTATTCTATCAAAATTTGATTAAATTCTTATTCCATTTTTTAAAAACATCTCATTTATCTCTTTTGTTATTATAGTTTATGATTTCAAGGTTTATTTTGCACCGACTCAATTTACGATTTGGGATTTAGGCTTCTTGAGTAGAAAATCTTGGTTTGGTTTTTGGGGATTATACAATGGTGAGCTTAAAATTTTTACATTATCTAAACTGGTGGGACCAGAGGAAGAGAGCTTATGATATAATAATGGTGATTGTTAAAGAAATGAAACTTTGAAACAAGAATCGTAGTTTACAGAGACAGTGATATAGAATCTATAGTAGACCAGAAGATATACATTTATGGGAGGTTCCAAGACAATAAATTTTGGCATGTCTATTATGTACCATTTCAAAAAAAATTATTCTTTTGTCATGTTACATTATTGTGTTTTTTGATCTGTTCAATTCATGTTTTGTGTTATATGACACAGACGCATTATGTGCTGCTTCTGTGCTCATTCAAAGAGCAATTGCAACAGCACGTTCGTGTTCATGCCATGGAAGCTGTGATGGCCTGTTGGGAGATTGAGCAGTCACTTCAAAGCTTAACAGGTGAGAATTTTTGGTTTTGGAGTCTGTTCATTAGATGAGGTGTTGTAGCAAAACAAATATGCTCTAGGAATGTAGTGTATACATTTGATGAAGACAAGCTCCTTTTTTTTTTCATTACAAAATATTATTAGGGCATTGAACGATGTGTTTGTGTTGGTGAGATAGGAGTGTCTCCCGGTGAAGGAATGGGAGCAACAATGTCGGATGATGAAGATGAACAAGTAGAGAGCGACGCTAATTTGTTCGATGGGAGCTTAGATGTGTTGGGGTTTGGTCCTCTTATTCCTACTGAGAGCGAGAGATCCTTGATGGAACGAGTTAGACAAGAACTCAAACATGAACTCAAACAGGTAATAATAATGCTCATTATTTGTCTCCCATCATCCCCTTTACTCAGATTCTACGATTATAATCTGTTTATAAAGATTTGCTCGCAACATCATTTCCCCTGAATTTTTTATTAAGCAAGAAGACCCAATACTTAGCACTTTTGAAGTTTATATATCTTCTGAATACAAGTAGTAGTAAATGGATTGATGAAGTATTTGCAACGCCAAGAAATCTCAAGATTTCGGCTTTTACATGAATGATCTAACAATGTAGAAGCTTTGTTTTGTGAAAAAGGGTTACAAGGAGAAAATAGTAGACATAAGAGAGGAGATACTGAGGAAGAGAAGAGCTGGGAAATTACCAGGAGACACCACCTCTGTTCTCAAAGCATGGTGGCAATCTCATTCGAAATGGCCTTACCCTACTGTGAGCTCTCTCACTCACTCATCCCAAATCTCTTTCTAACTTCTTATATTCGCCGACACTCCCCAAGTAATAACAGTGAGCATATCAAAATATATTTGATGATTTGCAGGAGGAAGATAAGGCGAGGCTGGTGCAAGAGACAGGTTTGCAGCTGAAGCAGATAAACAATTGGTTCATCAATCAGAGAAAGAGGAACTGGCACAGCAATCCATCTTCTTCCACTGTCTTGAAGAACAAACGCAAAAGGTATACATACTACTTATATTTGACTCAAAGACATAACCAAAACCTCATCGATTTTCGACTCAAGCCTGAAACTTTGTTTGGATGAAAGCAATGCAGGTGACAATAGCGGAAGAGAGCGTTTCACGTAAAAAGAACAAATACGTGGAGTGAATTGGGAGGTGGATTTGATGGGGATTCGAAGCAGGGTTTTTAGGGGTTAAAGTTGAGAAAATGAAGAAGAAAGTTGGCTATACAGAGAGGGGGACAGTAATAGAAAAGTAACTTTTTGTGCAATTACATAGTACGTAGTAGTTTGGTTATGTGATGCCATATATTTTATTAGTAAGTACACAAACCAAAAAAAAAAAAGATGAAAAAAGGAGGAGATTCAGGCTTTTGTTTAATGTTTTGTTTTTTTTAAATGGGATTGTTTGTCTGCATGAGTTTTATTATGAACCATCAGATAAATCATCATCATCCTAATATCTTGTGAATAAGATAGCGAGAGGAGAGCATTGGGATGCACAATTTTATTCAAAAAAACAAAAAAAAAATTTCCCTTACATACTAAATAGTGTAGCTGAAAAAGTGCTGTTGGAATTGTACATTACACACTCTATGGTTTACGTGCAGTACGGTACAAAATTGTTTCTGGTCATGGTTTGTTTTTGGCCAACCACCCAAAACATCACACCACCCAAAACATGGCGGATCAAGTGCATTGTTTTAATTTTTTTTTTTTCATTAGATTTTTGTTTTCGATGGGACCTAAATAGTATATAAGAGGTATGAGTCAATTCACTCATTGTCAATTGGTTTTGAATTGTAAACCCATGGAACTTGGCATGGTATTAGAGCCAGATTTGTTGACCCAAGTAGAATGGTCCAAGAAGGGTTTATTGCCGGTTCTATAGTGGGATTCGGTTCGAGATGAGACGGAAGAACCATCATCTCGAGAGGGCGTGTTAGGAATCTCACATCGGAAGTTATGATGGGACCTAAGTAGTATATAAGAGATATGAGCCAATCCACTCATTGCCAATTGGTTTTGAGTTGGAAATCCATAATCTTACAGTTTTGTTTGTTCCGTTTCATTTGATCAGTCCGATCGGTACTAATCACATTTATTCCATCCACTCTGTTTATTCCGCATCTTCTTCCGCTCTCATCATTCGAACTCAATATCGCTACTAACAACATTTATTCCATCCACTTTGTTTATTTTGCACCTTCTTCTGCTCTCATCATTCGAAGTCAGTATCAGCACTCGTGTTTATTTGCTCGATAAGTAAACGCATGTACATCTTAGATGAAGACAAAAATACAAAACATACCCATCTTAGATGATAATGTAGTTTGTTGCCTTCTTTTGTAATTGTAGTTATAAAACGCGAAACTTTTATAGTCCATTGTTTATCTCATCATCTTTTTGTCTCGTTTGTAACGTTTGTAATTGATACATGCGTGTATTGCCTCAAGTAATGTATGAGCTAGGAGAAGTGTATTAGAATGCGGCATTGTGAGTGGTTCGTTACATGAAAGGTTGTTCTAGCCAGGGCATATTATTAAAAGCTAAAGACGATTTCAAAATCAAGGCCTATACTAATATTTTGATTGGGGTACATGCCTACAAACTCGGCGTTGTTTGAACGCATATGTGATTCTTTTTGGAGATTCACAAATGTTATGAAAAACAAAATAGAAAGAATCGTTTTCAAGATTTTCGACGGAAATCGAATATCGAGCTATGGTGGTTGCAACTTATGAGTTTTAGTGGATGGAAGTGTTGCTTGCATATCTTGGAGCTCCACAAAATGGTATGCTAAAAGTATTTTAAAAAAGTAAAACAGCTATTTAAATTGCGACTAATCCAATTTTTATAAGACCATCTCCAATGTATTTCTTTATTTTTGACTCTAAAATAGATAAATTCTATAATAGAAGTGAGTTTCACTCCAATGTATTCCTCTATTTTTGACTCTAAAAAGGAATATTCTAAAGTATATTCTCCTTTTATTTTATTACAAAACACTTTTTATTTGTAAAATTTACAAATCGACCCCATTTATTTTATTTTTGTAAAAACTTCGCTAAATTATAATTTTTAAAAAATTAAACATTTATTATTCAAATAAAATCACATTACATAAGATAAAAATAATAAAACATGGTAAATTTTGATTTAACCATCAACATTAGTGTATTTTATACTATATTTTAAACTTCATAAATATTCATTAAATTATAAATAACTTAATATATCAACTTTATTTATACTTAATGAATATTCATGTTTACTTATACTTAACAAATATTATTTAACTTATCATAATATTTACTAAATCTCATCATTTTTTTTTCAATCATAAATAAATAAATAAAAGTTCAAAGGACTATTTTGTAAATAAAAAAGTTTGACTCTAAAATAGAGGTGGAAATAGCTTTCCTCTATATATAGAGGAAGAAATAGCATTTTCCTATTTTATAAGTGAAAAGAGAGGTGGGTTGGAGAAGATTTTCTCCTAAAATAGAGTTTGGAGGTGAAAATAGGGGTGGATTGGAGATGCCTTAAGCGAACTACTCCCTCCGTTTTATTATATAAGATGTTTTAGAGTTATTTTTTTGTTCCATTTTATTTAATTTTTTCAAGTTTCTATGCAAAATTTAATGTATTGTGACTATTTATATTCTACAGTATTTTTTTTATTGGTTGATTTATTTTTAATTAGATATTAAATGATGTTTTTAATATAAAAAGACAAAATAAAAATTAATATTTATATATTTCTTAAACTCCGTGCTTTAATGGAAGTATATACTAAAAAGTCTACAATACTAATAAACTCTTTAGTCTATAGCCATATACCCAATAACGTCTTTAGAAATCTAAAACTTCCAAGTGGCGATTGAACATCTTGTGTATGTTTGTATTAACAGAAATGACACGATCAATAGAAATAATACAAAAAAAAAAGTATCAAACTTTTATGACAATCGGAGCTACAAACCTCTCCGGTGAAGGATTTTCGCCGCCTTCATCAAAATTAAGACTGTAATTTCTCAGATCGTATGTGAAATCCACATCTCTCTTCATCTTCTTCTTGCTATTGCTAAAACTTCTTATGAAGTTTTTCCACTTTGGCCCCGCGATTTTCTCTGAAATCTCCTTTAGCCCCTTTAGTTTCTTACTCCCCCAATTCTCACCTCTTTCTTCCTGCAAATTACCGCTCCAGCCACCGTCTGCTCCTCCTCCTCTTCGCCACCGGGTTACACTGAAATTACGGAAATACCCGCACCCACAAAACGCCGTCGTTTCTTCGTAATCATCTGAGAGAAGATTTTCTCGATCCGTCGCCATGATAAAACAGAGAGTGTTTGGTTAGTAAAATGGTTAAAGAAGAGACTCGAAACAAAATAATTTATACAGATGTATATAATGGTGAATGAGATTAAGCCACGTGGCGTGTCGACCGTTGAGTGATACACTGATGCGGGTCTCTGATTGGACTGTTATTTCGTATAAGTGTGACAGTGATGTGAGAGGAGCAAAATGGTATCGCTGGCTAATCATGAAAGACAGCTGTGAAGGCGGGAGCGAAACGGTTGCTTTCTTTTTTGTTTCTTCTTTTGTCTTTAAGGATAATTATGAAAATGATTTATTGATAAGTTTGCGCATTATAAATTATAAATTATAAATAAACTGAATTGCGTTATCTGAAAAGTGAAAGTGTTTGGCGAATATTGCGAATATTTTGTAAACAGTGTAAATTTTGTATTGAAGCTAGATAGTATATTCGATTATGTGGAGCTGTTAACAAAAATATCGGAAATTTTTCAGAACTGATATACATATGGTTTTGCAAAGAAATATGTGTTATAATATTTATAACATATAATAATTTATGATTAATATAACTGGTTTTAAAAATTAATATTTAAATTTTTTTAATAAATAATGTGAAACTGAAATTATGATGTAAATTTTTCTTTTTTTTGGTCAAGATAAGTTGTAGAAAATATATGATTGAATATGAAGACCGTGAAAAGAATGTTCACCCAAAAATAAAATTCTTTTTTTTTATATATATATATATATCACGTATATAAAAAATGTTTACCAAAAAAAATTTCTAAAAAAGAATGAACTACTAAAACAGTTATAAATTTCTTGAATTTTATCATCTAATAATTAACTACATCTTATTATATTGGTTTACGAGTTGTATTTGAAGGAAAAAAAAAAAAATTACCTATGAATGCTAAAATCATAATCTTTGAGTCGACCAAACAAAAAAAAAACCATAATCTTTGCAACGTGGGGTTTTTTCTTTTTTTAAAACTATTTGACCCATAAAGTTAAAAACAAAAAATATTTTAGCAATTCCAATATGTCCCTCTGAATTTTGTTAAAAAATATTCCTTCCATTTCAAAATATAAAATATTTTGACTAAAAGTGCGAAGATTAAGAAATTACATTTTTTCTAAAAAGTATTATTTATTATATAAAAATAAAAACAATTCAACCAATTATGAAAAAAATTGCAGAATACTACTAGTCACACAATATCCTATACAATTAAAAATTATATATAAATGTAAAAATATTTTATATTTTGAAACAAGAAAAATATTTTAAATTATTTTATATTATGAAATGGACGGAGTAATATATATAGAGCAGCTAATAAGTATGATAATAACTAATTAGAGTGAAGTAAGATAACAAAAAAAGTGATAAGACAAAATTTAAAAGGTTGGCAGGCTGGCAAATGATAATTAGCCGTTGGGTTTAAAGGCAAAAGTTGTGTGGAGATTTGTTAAATAAAACCAAACAAAGTCACAATTTTAAAAAGGCTGTCCATGTTGTCTAATCTTAGATATAAAGGCGAGCCACTCACTAATCACCCCCCATTAATCATTATGTTCTTGTCCTAACTAACGTCATAACAAAGATTGCATTATGGACATTTTTTTTTTGTTTAATAAATACTCAAGCTAATCTTGAGTAAGTGAATCTAGTAATCTTACATGTAGCAAAAAAAAACCTCGTACAAAACTTGACTAAACCCTCTTAGTTAGAGAAAAAATAGTGGTATTGCAAAAGGAAATTTGTTTGAAAACCCAAGTTCATAATCATAGTTATCATTGTTTGTTTACATGTTTATACTAATAATTACACTGTCTGTGAGTTCGTATATCTCCCAATCTAGCTCGCCTCTTCACTTATCCAATTACTTTCAAACATTGTTTATGAGTACTTCATACTAAGAATTGTTTTTCTACATGTTCATATCGATGTTTACATGAAACAAAATAAAGTCTACTCCTCAAGGAAAAATACCGATGTTTCGCAGCTTAACTCTGAGTTCTAACCATGCAAAGTTAAATTCCGAATTGTCCATGTTTTGGGATACCACAAATAAGATAGATCTACCAAAAGAGATTGCGGATTAGAACTTCTTCTTGTGGATGACAAGGTTCATTCGGATACCTCAAATAACATTATAAATACTTATTCTACTATATAATACGTTTTTTCTTAAACGTGCATTTAACTTTTCTTATTTTATCAGGGAAATATGATACAATCATCCATCAATTCATATTTATCCTCAAAATTCCAGAAGCAACTACAAGAAATAGAATGTTTCCTAATATTGAACTTTGAGATTTTAAATAATGTTGGGATTTATAGAGCTAGTTTTTACCTTCACACAAGATCAACTTCATGTTCATGACATTCGGAGGACATTATAATCACTAAGGTAAACCAACAGAACCAACGCAAATATCGGTTGGACCAGTCCTGACAAAAATCCATACCATGAAATTTAAGAATGCATTTAACGGATTAATTTAAGAAATTATAGACAAACAAAGCATTATCAAATCTATTAAGGATGACCATTTTAACCCTTTTAACAAGTTAAGAAAGTACATAATAAGCGAATTGTGCTACACAAGTTATTTGAGTCCAAAACCTATCTCACCTTCTTAAATAGCACTTTCGAATCCTGTTTCGCATCAAATAGTCACGTTCGCACTCCAACACACGTTTATTTTTTTATCTACTGTTTAATTTTCATTCATGATCTTATCATATTCTTACACGTTTACAAAAAAACATATATTTACACATAATTTCTTTTAAATTTACATTGTTTTAAGCTATTCATGATACAATAAATTAAATCAATTTAAAATATCTTTCAATTATAGAGAATATTCATTTTTTTTTTTTGAATGTTTCCTAATGACGAAGATTTTATATTATTAAATGATACATATATACATATACACACACATATATATGTATAATATATATACATATATATATATATAATGAATTTATAGTTTTCTGTTATGCATAACTTATTCTTAAGATCTGACACAGTCGAATATCTTACCTAATTAAGTATATAGAAACAAATTCTTGTTTTGAAAAGAGAATATTTAAAATGGTTATTTATAGCTAAATAAAATTATTACTAAACAAAAATATAATTAAACATTTGCCACTTACAACAATATTTTGATTATTTCCCAATTGAGATCATTCAATCAAAGGAGAGTAAAGGACCCCATATATTTAACTCAAAAGGGTCTTATATAATTTAGTTGGTCTTTGTTCAATGTTGATTTTTTTTTTCAAGAAAATTCTTTTGAAAAAAAAATTGTGTACTTTCTTGGAAATGGGTTGACATTTACTCGTTTTGTGGAGTTTCATGAAAGTTTCTCTTATGTCTAAAAAAAAAGTCTTCAAACATTTCGAGGACTATATAAGTAAGAAAACTATAAATCCTCGTGAATCATTCACAAATCGGAAGAAAACCCTAAAAACCATCAAATCCCTAAAATCCTAGAGAGAGAGAGATGTACAAGGTTGCAAGAGCTTCAGAGTATTTAGCGATCACCGGTGCTGGGATCGACGACATCAAGCTCGCGAAGAAATCATGGGTGTTTCCATGGCAATCGTGCACCGTCTTCGACGTTTCTCCGGTCAACTACACTTTCAAAGTCCAAGCCATGAGTGCAGAGAAACTCCCTTTTGTTCTCCCCGCCGTTTTCACCATCGGACCTCGCGTCGAAGACTCTGAAGCTCTTATTCTCTACGCTAGGCTTATTTCGCCTCACGACAAACAATCGAATCACGTCAATGAGCTTGTTGAAGGTGTTATCGAAGGAGAGACTCGTGTCCTCGCTGCTTCAATGACCATGGAAGAGATCTTCAAAGGTAACACCTTTGTCTCCCAAAATCAGGGTTTAGATACGAACCTTTTAGGCATTTTCAGAACGATTCGGCTAAAGGGTCTTTGCTAAAATGTCAGATTGATTGGTTTTTTGAGTGTTAGGAACACTTTCAATTGGTAATAATATTCATAACTCTTAAGAAATGATCATATTTGGAGCTCTCTGTTCACAAGAAACACATTTTGTGAAAGGTTTGGTTGAAAGAGTTTTTCTTTATTATTTATTATTGGATTTGAAGGGACAAAGGAGTTTAAGAAGGAGGTGTTTGATAAGGTTCAACTAGAGCTAGACCAATTCGGTCTCATAATCTACAACGCCAATGTGAAGCAGCTCGTTGATGTCCCTGGACATGAGTACTTCTCTTACTTGGGTCAGAAAACACAAATGGAAGCAGCAAATCAGGCGAGGATCGATGTTTCTGAGGCCAAGATGAAGGGAGAGATCGGTGCTAAGGAAAGGAACGGGCTTACGGTCCAGAACGCAGCGAAAATTGACGCGGAGTCAAAGATCATATTGATGCAGAGGCAAGGACAAGGGACAAAGGAGGAGATCAAAGTGAAGACTGAGATTAAAGTGTTTGAGAATCAAAAAGAGGCTGATGTTGCTAAGGCCAATGCCGAGCTTGCGATGAAGAAAGCTGCTTGGACTAAAGATGCTCAGGTTGCTGAGGTTGAAGCAACCAAGGCAGTGGCTTTGAGAGAAGCTGAGCTTCAGACTCAGGTCGAGAAAATGAATGCATTGACTCGGACCGAGAAACTCAAAGCCGAGTTCCTTAGCAAAGCGAGCGTTGAGTATGAAACAAAGGTATGTCTGTAATGCTTCTCTTATGTCATGAACACAACAAATCAAGATGTTTTCAACACCTGACATTGTTGCTGTCTACAATTCAAGGTGCAAGAAGCGAATTGGGAATTATACAACAAGCAGAAGCAAGCAGAGGCGGTTCTATACGAGAAGCAAAAGGAAGCCGAGGCACAGAGAGCTGCAGCGGACGCAGCGTTCTACTCAAAGCAGAAAGAAGCAGAGGGACTTGTTGCTTTAGCCAGTGCTCAAGGGACTTATCTAAGAACCCTCTTAGACGCTCTTCAGAATGACTACTCTGCCCTTAGGGACTTCCTCATGATTAACAATGGCTCGTATCTGGAGATCGCTAAGATTAATGCAATTGCGGTTAAAGATTTGCAGCCCAAGATTAGCGTTTGGAACCACGGTGGAGAACAGGGGATTGGTGCTGGTGGTAGTGCTAGTGGGAATGCTATGAAGGATATAGCTGGACTATACAAGATGTTGCCTCCGGTTCTCGATACGGTTTACGAACAGACTGGGATGCAGCCACCGGCTTGGATCGGTACTCTTAAAAATTAATGCTTAGGCCTCAACAATTGAGCCGTTGAGATTTGGATTGTGGCGTGGTTTGGTCGTTTACTTGTGACTGAAGATACATTCATATTCTCTTTATTTAAGTTTTAATAAGATCGGGGTTTTTTTTTTGTTCTTTTTCCCATGACTGTAAATTTTTATTTTTTAATCCCGTTGAAAAAACTTGGCTTTTTGTCAAATGTTTGAAATGTGTTCTATTATTAAAAAATAATAATTTTAATTAATATATATATTGAGAAAAAGAGATAAATATAAGAGTGTATTAGACACTTTTTGTTTGAAATGAGGTAAACTATGTGACAAATCCGCAATCAACTAAAAGAAAAAGATCCGTGACGTAACCCTTTTTTTTGGGGTGAAATTTAAGATTTTGAGTAAGTTGTAAATTATTTTCAGTTTAATCAATCCGGTATTATTATGATTAATTTGTAAGATAAATTTACGAATGATGGATTTGTAGTTAGGTTACACACTTGGTGTTATATGAAAATATAATCCATCTTTCTTGTTTTGTATTTATGTGTACATGTATGGTGTCTGGCAAATGTATGTCTGTATCAACTTGTTGTACATATTACCATTTGGGATGTTCGAGGTCTTTGTTCTAAGTTATAATTTTTTTTACTAAAATGCCAGACAAAAGGCTTGTTTGAAGAGCTATAGTATAATATATTTTACAAACCTAGCCATAAACAAGAAGAGACTAGAGAACAGAAAACAAACGAAACGACAACGTATTCTAAAGAGAAATGGGAAACTAATAGATAGATAGATATCTTTGACAAGTAAAAGTCAAATCAAACCGTTTCTTTCTCTATGATCCCCAGTTTGGGATGTTCGCCGTGGCTTCGTTCACCATCTTCACTAATGTAACCTGCCAAAACATCAATGAACAAAACTGAGCTGTGGTGTTTCTAGTCATACCTAGGGATGATAAGGTATATCGAAATCCTGTGGGCTAGACTGGACCCACGGATCGGCCCAGCCCAATCCTAATAAGCCGGCTCTGCGGGCAGCCCTGTTTTGCATTTGAGAAAACAATGGGCTGAGCCTGGGATCAGCCCGTTAGGGTCGAACGGGCTGGGCCAAACCTGCCGACCTTGTATTTTTACGGGTGAACCGTGGGCCGCCTGTCCATAGCCCACCGCTCAAATTTTAAATAGAAGGCTGGGCCGGGGACGGGGTGAAACGGGACGGCCTGGCCTAACAACAACTCTAGTCAATAGGTAATGTGTTTTCAGAAAATGAAGGCAGGACATGTAAACATACCACACTCTGTGCAACACCAGGTGGAGGCATCGTAAGGTTCCTTGGTGGTGGTGAGCTATCATACGATCTTTTGTCAAATCTCCATTCCCCAATTTTCCCATAGGTTAAGCGACCCTGAAATCATCACAATCATTATCTTATTAGTTTCAAATTTACCTTGAAGAAGAGGAAGTTGCATAAAAACTCTATATGAGCGTAGGAATGGAAGACATAATTGCTATAATCATATGCCAATCTCAATAATCAAGTCCTCGAGTTTGTATTTATTATATTTGTCTCTTGTTCTTAAATCATCATCAGAATTTTTGAAATCTTACCTTCATATCAAAGTCACATCCATAAGTGTAGTGTATGATGTACTTGTCCCCAACCTCTCTATCCCATGGAGGCTAATTCATTTCCAAAAACACAACCAAATTAAAGTCCATCATCTCTTTAGTTAGTGCATCGAAAAAATCTTATCCAATGTAACAAACAACAATACATAGACTTTATGAGCTTCAGGCCACAACTATTCCACTCTCCTGAAACTCATGTTAATAATTGAAATTAACAAAGTTCAGGGAACTCAAGGAAAATTTTTCACCCTTGGCCACATCGACGCACTCTAGATTTAACAATTTCTTGGAATACTGCAATTAATTATTCATTTGTATTGTACTAGTTCATGCAAATTATAATTGCATATCCTTTTGCCTCCATTCATAACCGTCACATGCATAAAACAATATACAAATTTATGAAAAGCAAAACAAATAGTGTATAGGATTACCTGAATCATGAAGTCTTTGTGTAGTATATTGCTGACACCATGCAATGCAGATGAGACAGCATAAGCATACCTATACTTCCACAAAAGGTAGTGTCAAGTCTGCTCAATCGACAATCTAAACAACACATTCAATATCAAAAAACCTGTTTTATCAAAAGAATCTTTACATTTCAAGAACCCATCCAAAAGCCTTGTCTGCTTCAGGATCCTTCTTCATAGCCAAAGAAACATTCATCCAAGTCGGAGCAATCTTCTCCAAAGCTTCCTAGAAAAACCATAACATCTAAATCTTTAGCGAGACGCCCTTTCAAACCCAATCCCCAAATTGTTCTTTCTATGCAACAAACAAGTTCAGAAGAAGAAAAAAAAACAAACCTTTCCTACAATGACAGGTGAGTTTCCTATCGGGTCGATGTTGGTTACGGGTCCTCTCTCTTCTGGATAGTACTTCCTCAACACCTTCTCGTACTTTTTCGGTTCGATGTAAAAGAAAGGGAATGCAGCTCCAAGCCCATCTTTAGCTAGATTCGGTATAGGTTTGACAATGAGGTGATCAGGCTCAGACATGAGAATATAACTGCATACAACCAAAATATCCAACATTTTTCAGTACAAGAATGTTCCCTTTAAGTTAATTAAACCAAAAAAGTGTACAAATCAAAGCATCTTCTTACTCTTCTTTAATGTCTGTTTGTTGAAGCCATTGTACAAACGCCCATGGCCTGTTTAGTACTACATAACCCTGTGATTCATTACCAAAATCTCACACAAATCAATGTTGGAATTTGAAATAAAAAACAAATTTTTAATTGAGGAAACTCGAAGGACTAACCTGATCCATCCCAGAGGGTAAAGGTTGAGCAACAAAAGTAGGAATCTCGTCCATATACTTATCGGGTTTACCGGAATGCAAGATCCGGGTAAACCCGCCCATTTCGGAGCCGGGTCCAGCGGAAGCCCTAACCTTTTTGAACCAGTAGTACATGACTCTGCATTGCCACGTGTTGTAGACGGAGTCAGACGCCGTCACGGCCGTGTGGAAGAGCCTTCTCTTCCTCTCGCTCCCGCGGATTCTGGATCCGCCGCGAGGCAATTCGATGACTGGGTCAACGGAGATTTCGGAAGAAGATCGGCCGGGTAAATCTTGCTTGAGAGGAGCATTAGCGGAGATGATGATGTTGTATGTGATTAGAGAAACGGAGAGGGTTATCAGAAGTGGGTAGAACAGAGTTCCACTGCAACCCATCGAGAGAGATGGAGAAGAAAGCAGAGTTCTTCAAAGTCGTCGTCTTCTAGTAGTTGGTGATGAATGAAGAAAATAAAAAATGGCTGACCTTTACCAGTTTTTAATAAACTCTCTTTTTTTCTTCATCTGTAATTCTTGCTATGTTTACTAGAAGCGAACATTTCGGTTTTTATTCGGTTTAGTTTAATTCCGGTTAAATTATTTATAAATGTAAACTCTTAAACAAAAGGTAGAATTCGAAGGAGACAACGAGATAATCAACGGACTCATTAGCAGCAACACAAGACACCGAAGACTAAAACACTATCTCGACACAGTTCAAGATTGGGTCCGTATGTTTGAAGATGTGTCCTTCAAGTTTCCAAAACGTAAAGCAAATGCTTCTGCGGATATGTTGGCAAAGACAGCGAAAACGAATAGCCTCCAATGGTCAACATTTTATAGTTGTCTTCGATTTTTAATTTTTGTTCGGTTCGATTGAGTTAACAATTTTGTTCGAGTTATGTTTGGTTTAGGTCTTCTATTTTCCATCTGAAGTCACTCCTAGTTTTTTTTTTTCTTTCTTTTTTTTGTAATCAAAATGTTATAAACCTGAGTTTTAAAGACTAATAGATATTGAAGATTTTATGGATTTTTTTATGAATAGCTATTTAAAAGAACAAATGAATGACATGTAACTTTCATTACCAAAACATGAAACACTAAATGCAAGAGCTCCACTTCAGAGACTTGACGGATCCCTTGAGTTCATTAAAAATTATGTGGCCCTCCTCAGACCCTAAAAGCCTAACACATCAATAAGGGACTTTTGACTTTCCCATCATTTTCCCTCCACTAAGTAATTTTTGTGTGAAAATTTGACCAATTCAATACGGTTTATTCCGTTTTTATTAGCAGCTGGAGTTCAGTTACTTTTTCCAACCAGAGATTATGAGTCTATATATGCACTTATGTTTATAATTGAGTGCCAAAAATCTGAAAATATTGGGGGGAATTAAATAAATGGAGATGTTTTGGTCAACACCACCAATACCATTGAACGACTGCCATCTCTGCAATCAAAAGCTCATAATAAATTAACCACAGAATCAAAAAGAAAAAACAACTATCATTCTTCAAAAAGTGTGCTTCCACTCTTTTGTTTTTTGCTCCAACAATCTCTCACTCTCTCTGCATAAAGCATCATCACATCTTTAAGATTTATAACATCAAACCAAATGTATTATTTATTATCTTACTATCTTTAGTGACTAATTGATTATTACCTTCTGACGTTTTGACTCTGGGGGCGACGGTGGTTCAGGTCTCCGACTTGAATCCCCCCTCTCTGCACCTTCCTCCTGCACCTCAAATTTATCCACAATCAACACTCATTTCCACATTTGAAAATTCCTACCATTTATCATTTATCAGATTACTTAAACCCTTAAGCACGTGATTTGATCAGTTTTACCACATTTACTCCTGCCCCATCTATATATACACGGCCAAAAGCTCAAAAATAACCCTCCAACACGAATTCCCCAACTCAATGACATGTTGCATAGACTTCCAAGGAAAGAGATAAACATGTAACATGTTAAAAGGTGAAACAATGGAGATAACAAGTACCTCTCTTGAAGAGGCTTGTCTACTGCTATTGCTGCCTCTGCCTGCAGCTTCATCTGAGCTTGAGGTGGGCACGTTTTGAGATATAAAGGGCATGATCTGCTGAAGAACACTTGATATGAAATTCCCTTCATCTGTCCCAGTTGCCGGCTCTGCTTGTGCATTTGCAACTGCTTCGTTTCTTTCTGTGGATGCTGTGGCAGAGGGATTTGCTGCAACCTGAGGCTCAGAGCTCCCGACTTGGACATGTTCCCGACGAGACAAGGGCCTCAAAAACTGATGGATTCTGTTCCTCAATTCAGACAAACCTCGACCGCCAGGAGCAGAACTGCTATCACCTACATGTTCAAAGTCAAAGAAGCAAAGGTTTACGACATATCCTGTCTTTAGGTAACACAGCATCTACATGGTCTAAGAAGATCAAAGCCAACACAGCAAAGGGAAACATCAAATCAAACATAATATGGGATAACCCAGTAATGATAAGAGGCAATCAAGATAAAGTTTCCTCTTATCAACATATCAATATATAAATCAGCAGAATAGTGTGCGGAAGTCATGTTAAAACTACCTTCTCTTCCGGGAGTACCGGCACTCTGTGGCTGCCTCGAGGAATCAGCAACGGGCTGATGTACACCATCCAATCCAGTAGAGCTACGTTCACCAGAAGATACCTGCTGATATCTAGCAACAACGGGTATAACTAAGGCCACAGGATTTCGCAGAGGTTCAGATGGCCCTCTCATTGAGGGGACAGGATCAGTATTGCTGCTGGGTGCAGAAGGGATTGACTGCCCAGGGGTTTGTTGTGTAGTACTTTCTTCTCTCTGGTTGGCCCCACTGGAGGGCATCCAAGATCCTAATATAACATATCACCAAGATGAAGCTAGATTTAAGATTAAAAAAGGAACTTAATCTGAAGATTTTCAATATAGCAGGAACAAACGGTTATATTATAAATTAAGTGTATGGATAGCACCTGTGCGTATTCTTATCTCGATATTTCTTGGGGCAGAGGCAAGCGATTGTCCAGCAAAAGGGCTAGAATGTGCTGTTCCTGCTGGTAAGCCTCCGATACTCGTCCCCAGCCGAGAGGAGTGGGACTACAAGAATTAGATCAGTAGACACAAAGGTAAGGGTGACAAGGACAAGTGGACACACTGGTAAAGAAGAGAGAGAAAAACAGAGAGACAGACCGGCAAGGGATTTCGACCCGTAGGGGATATGAACACTGCAGGCCCAGCATTAACAACAGCATCATCCTGAAATTTAACATAACAAGGGTACATCATACTCTGAACAAAATTATATGCAAACTAATGCATCATAAGAAAAAATTGTAAGACTCAGATCCATAATATGTAGCAAAGGTTACACACGGGTGTTTGTCCCAAACGGAGCATCATGGTGGCACGGCCAAGCTCCAGAAGTGAAATGCCTAAATTCTCCAAGAGAGATCCTGATTGAAGCATGTTTGACTGGCACAACCTTCGGGTTGACGGATCAGTCACATTTACATGATCCTCAAGCTGCCTTGAGAGATTCTGCAGAAGGGAGATACCAAATACGAAACTGTTATTCTTGTTTCCCTGGCTTTAAGTAACCAATGCCAGTTCAAGTCAGTCTGTTAAAAAAAAGATAGCAAAAACACTGCATGTCATTAATGTTGAACTACCCTAACTAAGTTTAATATTTCTCACATTGCAACATTCGCGAGAAGGAAACAGTTGTGCCCAGGGCACTAGAAGTAGGAAAAAAATAAGTTTACAGGCTTGGAGGTTTCTGTTAAAAGTTCATCTGAGTCCCATAAAGTGATGCAGTAATTTTCGCTAACATTGGTTAAGACTGGTCAAAATAAGCGAAGACATAAGTGGCATTCTGAAAAGACCGCATGAGACGAAAGAGAAAAGTAAAGAGCATACAGATAAACAATCTGCTACTTCACCAATCAACAATTGCCTTGTGGACTGCAGCACTTCAGCCAAATGAGATGGTCTTGGGATCCGACTCTCTCCAGTAGTAGAACCAGAATCTTGCACATTGCCCATTAAATTTTCGGAATCTTGCAAATTATTAGCATTGCTACCTGCAAAAATAACAGTACCACTGTCGGACTCTGGAGATTTGTTCTCAACACAGAACCAAACATTAAGAAGTTGGTCTAACCATTAGCAGCAAATTCTTGTCTCAGATAATTCAGATATTCAGATAAGGTTGTCAACGAATCTGGAATCGCCTGCAGTGGCAAAAGTACAGCGTTCTCATGAACAAAAACATGATGCACCTTACTCGTAAAAATAGTATAGCATGAGAAATCATGGAAACAAGGGAGCACATACTGCTGGTTGTGAAGAAGTCAAGGGAGTAGACGCCTGGTCTACAGCATTTGATGGGACAGATCGCCCTCCGGACGAATCTCTTGCAGTGCCAGGAACAGAACTCCGAGATAGCCTCTCATGAAGAGGACCCTGGCAAATACAAGGACGTCGCTCACATCCAAAACCAATTTATAGAAACCCGTGGGAAGTTATAGGCAATTACCATAGCATCAATCCCTTCAATACCACCTTCTGTATTAGAGATCCCAAGTGAGCCCAGAACAGCTGAAACAATCTGCAAAACACGGAACATGGCTCATGGCTCATGAAACAGATCACACCTAATCCAACACACAAAAATAGAAACAGATCAAACAGATAAAAGAGGGGCCACCTGACCCAGATCTGAATAGACTCCGTCTCCTTGCTCAGCAATGTTGAAGGATCCAACTAAAACTCGTGATCGTTGACTGCCCTGGCTGTCACCAGCACTCAAAGCAGGATCAGCCGCTAAAAAACAAGTTCTCTACTTAGCATGTCGAAATAGAGTTTCACAAAAACCCTTGGCAAATACTAAACAAATATCATGAGAATAGAAATTTTAAAAATGTTTAGGAGCAATTTTTGGGACCACAAAATTGCAGGGAATTTGAATTAAACCTGCATTACTAGTTGAACTCTCTGATAATGGTGGAATGGGTTGTCTGACAACCAAATGCAGAGTGTGGCCATCTTCAACATCTAACATGAACCCATTAAAGAATTTTATCCGCAAAAAGGGAAAGAAATTACAGGCTATCATAAGACACTGAAATTGTATTGACAAACAAGAATTCAAAACCAGGGGTTTGACAAACTACATCAGCAAACTGAAAGGGAAAGCTCAGAGAAAGAACTAAAGAAATATGCTGGAAAGAGCAGAAGGATACGATAGGCTGATAGGAGTTGATCATCCTTCAAAACTTTTCCACGACATATCAAGCGCTGTTGTTCTGTAACAACGCCAGTAACGGAAGCAATTTGCTCCTTCAATGCGGGAACAGGGACCTGAAATGAAACGAGAAAAACAGAAGGCAAATATAAGAAAGGCTATAAAGGCCACATGTGAGAACTAAAATAAGGTATTAGTTCCATGATTATAATCAGAGCATTGATCTTATAGATTATAAACTTCGTTATGCAACACATGGATGCGAAAACGAAACATCAAAGAAACGTCTATTACGAAGTTTATCTTACGCATTTATCAACACGTAAGGTGTACGTTTGAGAATCCAATGTCTTTATCTTAATCTCAACCATAGCACTGGCGCATTGAGATGCCTCGATCCCATGGACCATAATTTCATCTTTGCCATTGTGTCCCATCCTTTGAAAAGCCTTTGAACACCTGGGAAGAAAAAAAAGGTATCCACTTACATTTAGCTATGTGAGCTACAACGAATCCTAAACAAAGCAGATAACTATTCCAAGCATGCAAAAAACGACCTTTGATCAAACTGGTGTTAAAAATGACTCGTCAAACTCACTATTTCTAATCTGTTGTTTTCATATACTCGGAAATGCATCCAATTCCTAGAAAGAGACCTTAAAGACCGAAATTGTTGGCTAAACCTCCGAAAAGCCGTCAGCTGGACAGTGGATATCAAATTCAAGAGGAAAAACCAATTCTTTAAGTACTCAAACTTGAAAAGATATGATCATCAATAAACACGCTGCGCAAACTCAACTTTGAAGAACTATTAAATAAATAGCGAAAACCAATACATCTAATCGCTACTTCGTGCGAAATTCGATCAAGTACCAGTAAAGTTCTGAGCTTTACGGTGACCAAAAACACAAGAGTCGATCTAAAACCCTAGAAAACGAACAGAAATTCGAAGGCTTTAAGAAGACAAGCACGAGGAAATTATCAACGGAGAAGGAATCGAAACCTAGAAAATTGATTCGGAGTAGAAGAGAATCGAAGTCAGCTGATGTAGACGGAAAGGAGGTTTCGGGTAGATTATTGTAACCCTAGAGAGTCCCTTCGAGGCTCGAAAGAGACGATTTCCGTGGCGAGGAGAGTGAGCCCTGAATAATTATACGTTTTTTTTTCCTCAAAATTTGCCTTTCTTCTGCTTTGTATCACGTGAGTAAATTTTAAAAGTAATTTGCAGATTTTTTTTTTTTTTTTGGCAACTAAAGTAATTTGTTGAATTATGGCTTAAAAGAAAAAATTTGATAGTTGGCCAAAAAAGAAAAGAAAATTTGATTTTTTTGCAGAAAAATGAGAGCTAAAAAAAATCAAATATTCTTGATTTTGGTACATTGGTAAAGAGGATATTCACTTATATAGAGATTTTGACTAATTTTTAATGACAAAATTGGATAAGAACAATATATGACAAAATTTAGAAATTTAAAATATTTATCCTAAGGCATAATATTTTAGCCTTTAGTTTTAATATTAAACCAAAAAAAAAAAAAAAAAATTGTTGTGCTCTTTACCGAATAAAACTCAAACACACATTTTTTGGTGTATCATTTGCGTTTGCAATTCACAAACTATTCTGATTACAAATATCCAGAATCTGCTCTAACATTTGAAGGGTCCAAGCCCACAATATTTTTTGCTGGCCACTTTTTATCAAATTTAAAAAATAAAAATAAAATGCACTTTCTAGGTCTGAACATGCCAATATGACTGTCACTCTAGTATCTAATTACTCATACCACTAGAAGAAAAAAAAAATTGAACGAAATTAACTCCATAGTTAAAGTCCTAAATTTTTTGTTTGGGCTCATGGCTTTACGAGTCCCATTCGTCAATGTAGTCTACAAATGAGTCAACCCGGCCAGGACGACCCGGATCAGATTATGTTTGGGTTAGTAAAGTATGGGCCTAAATTCTGTAAAGTGGGTTTTTTGGGTTGGTTCGAACGAAGTTGTGTGGCCCACGAGAGGATACTAAGGTATTCTTCCTTTTTTAATAAGTTGGAAAAAAATGTATAGGCCTAGGATATATACGACATATCCCTAAATCAAACTGAGATTAATTTAAGAAAAAAAAAAGTACTATATGATTAGTTTACAAATTATAAATAGGAGCAATGTTGATATTATTAGGGGAATGCGAATTTCGAGGAATTAACTAATGGGGAAATGATTAGACTCCCGAGAGCGGAGGCTTTGGGTTTCACTAATCAAATAATTAGGCGCACCTAATTGGCTTTTTCGCTTAGCTGGAGTCTACTGTCCACTCTCTACTATATTATAAAAATATCTATTCGAATAATATAAGATTTTATAATATGGTTTAATGAATCGAATACACATTTTCTTCGTAATATTAGATGCTTGATCATGTGGCGTACAAACACTTTCTAAGCATGAGGGAATTTTTGAATTCAAGCGATGATAATCACATGACCCATGTTATAATTCGACTCCATTTTCGGAATTATTTGATCACCTGAGAGAGAAAAAAATATACTATATAACAATTTTTTTTTTCCGTGGTGAGGCTGATGAGAAGTGGACACAGTGTGTCTTGATGGATTTCATACGTGTCAAATTGTGTTCTAATAGTTAGGCCATTGCTTAAAAGATTTGCTTGTCCCTTAAGTACTTACCCAACATGACATAACATTGTGTTTGTGCTTTGTGACTACTGTCATTATAAATTTTGTAGAATCGTCGGAATCAACCGTTACAGCGGGTGCAGCGAACCACATTTGTAAAAAAACAAAAAATGCGTATGTTATAGTTTAATTTTATAACAATTTTCTCGACGCTATGAAATAAATGTGGATACTTCTAGCTACCTTTCATTTTTACATAAATAATCATTCGAATGCAATGGATTGATTTTTTTTTTTTTTTTGCTAAACCTTTTTCAAATTAAGTTGCAATGGATTGATGGATGGCATTTTACCGCAAAGACAAAAAAATTGAAATTTTGTTTTTCTAAATAGAGATAGGACGAGCTAAACGAATTAATCATTAATTTTGGAGTATAATTTCGTATGTCTCCCACTTATCTCTTTCTACTTTCGCACCATTTCTATTCGAAACTTTTAAATGTACACCATTTTTGTTTTATACCATCATTTTTTTTAAGTACTACAATTTTTACATTATTTTTTATTTTTTATCGCTTGACTAATTTATTAGATGGGAGATGGTAATATTTTATTCATACAAATTTACATTCTATAGATGAATTTTATAATTTATATATTTTCTTTTCTTATTTTTTTTTTAATTTGATTTTTCTTCAAAATATTAGAGGGTGTTATTGAATCAATGATTTAAAGTCAATTCCATCAGTTTTAAAATTTTCAAAATTTTATTTTTTGATGGAGTCTATGTGTGTGAATTCTAAAATCTCTGCAGTATACCTTGGATTTTATTTCTAATCATTTGTTCATTAAACTCCATATACAAGTCATTTCAAATCCATTAAAAAACAAAGATTTCCAGAATCTTTTAATGTTGAATAACACTGGATTTTAATGATGGATTTAAAATCCTTTATTGAATAACACCATATTTTAAAGTAGAATTTAAAATCATTGATTGAATAACAGATGAAATTGTTTAGATTTAAACTCTATTAAAATTCATCATTAACTAACACCCGTACATCTACAATTATTCAATAACCGCTGTTTTTGTCGTCTTTTGACTTTGATCATATGACCTTTCTTCTTTACTACTAAAGAAGATATTTATTGTGCTTTGTAAAATAAAAGATATTTGTTGAGCTGCTTTTTCTCCGATCGCGAATACCAAAATTTATTACTTGAAAACAAATCTTACATAAAATAATCATATTATGAAAGTCTTAAAGCCTATGACTTGACTCGGAGGCCTTCAAGAGTGCTTTAAGACCACAGTTGGAAAGTCAGTAAGCAATGTATGCTCAACCTCTCGGTAATTAATTCTTCGTTTCTGTTGTTAAAACGGGAGAAATACTCTTAGTGTATACGAATTAAATATTGGTAGGTTAATAATGCACTTAAAATCAATTATATATCACTATGACTGAAACTCCATGATTCATATATGAAAAAGAGGGTTGTATTCTTATTGGATTACAAATATGTAGCACTATATATGTATATATTCAAGGTGATATACAAGTTCAATAAATAGGCCTCAAATCTGGAAAATGATGTTTTCATATTCGTGTAACTTGCACATTTGAATTTATTAATAGCAATAGGTGGCAGTAACCAACTAGCCATCTAATTTGACTAACCTATAGATGTTTCCTATATAAATTAGCCTCAATTAGATCTGCTCACCTTCCAACTTAACTAACATGGCAATAATAATCGTATCTTTTGTGTATTAACTTTAATTTTCCCCATTTTCCAACCAATTCTATGTTTCAGCCCATCAAGATATTCTACTCAAATAATATGTTTCCAATTTCTTCAACAAATTCCACCAAAAAAAATTCCACGAATTCCATCTATTTTCCATTATAAAATTTAAAATATCCTTCTCTACAATACCTTTAAAGAATACATTTTTTTGTTCATAAATTTCTCATAGTAAATCATTGTCATTCGCTTCTATGTCTTTCGCTTAATTATTAATGGATTTGTGGTAATCTAAAATGACTTTGCATTTTTTAAAAGCAAATGACTAAACCGAGAACAAAACTTGTACAAAAGTGATAATATGTCTAAATCTTTCTAAATTAAAATAGCCAACAAAAAAGATGGCAGTTAAAAGCTAAGGGATTTTTTCCCCATAGATTTTGGCAAGAAGACTGCGACCCAAATCTGACAGGCTGATACATATAATATAATGGTCTCAAAGTCACGCTCCCTCACAGCTGGGAACATCATTATTCATATCACCACCATGTGCTCTCTCTCTCCAGACCACTACTTCAAAATTTTACATTAATATTCTCTAAATACATTATTATCAAGAAAATGATGAATATTTAATTACAAGCAATAGGTTATCTTTTAGAGGTATTTAATAGCGATGTGAGAAGGAGGCCCTTTACAACAGTATATTTTCATAAGAAATTGCATATAACAATGAAATGTAAGCAGAGAATTTAGCATCAATAACCAAAAAAAAAATTATAATTGACAATCTAACAAAAAATCCTAAATCTAATGGCTATAATGGTTATTATATAAATTAACCCATCTAAATATAAAGGGACCATTTGTAAAACGATTGTTAGAAGTTTATTTCGTATATAGAAAAACATTTTTTTATTATGGCTGTGATATTTTAGCAAGTTGCTAACTTGGTATTTTATTTGTTGATGTTTCTATGGAATTGTGGTGTAACCAATTTGTGATCACATAGCTCCAAACGAACCCAAATCGAATGATATTATAGTCACTATTTAATAAATATGTATGTGGTTATTCTCGTAGTTTTTTTGTTTGTCGATAACATACAATTTACTATGTTTGAATCGAAGTAGCAATATAACAATAGTACTAATACAAACCAATACATTACATATTGTGATCATATTGTCATAGTTTTTATATACGTTTATGTCTATGTTTACGGTTGACAACAAAATATTTATATACGTTTTAACAACAAATTATATATGTAAATACGTAGATAGTTCGGCTTATCTAACAAAAAGGAAGTCCACGAACCACGGCACTATGTTGAAGACCGATTCTTTAGTTTGAATCGTGTTTCAATTCTAACAAGCCGGTTTCTCTTTAAATTATTAACAAATGGCCTACGTTCGTACTGGGTTTGAATAATTTTTAATGGGTTTAACAGAGCCACGAATTGTCAATTTATTCGCATCGTTTTAGATTCTGGATACGACTTTTTTTTTTGTTTGGTTGGACAAAGATGCCTAGTTGTTATTATTATATTTGGAGACACCATTTTCAAAGTATGCATCTACATTTTACCAAAGGAAATAAATAAAACGACAACAACAAAGAACCTTTTTGTTATATAGAACGAGAAATGAGAATTAGCATTTTCTAAAAAAATTATGTTCAAAATATGGACGGACTTAGAAAACTAAAACGTATATGCCCCCAAATGATCCTAATATTGATAATTTTATAGTATAATTTAGCACAGGCATTATCTATTTTGATTCTTCTTCCAATTTGCTACGTTGGAGTTTTAGTTTCTTTATGTTAAACTTGATTTTATGCTCGAAGTTTGTTGATAATTTTTAACTCTAAAATGACTCTTAGATTTCATATTTTTTTCGAAGATAAACATTTGCTTTTTTTAAGTCCAACGACAAACTCGGAATGATATTGATGCATCCTCTTATCAGCAATTCAATAAGAGCACTTGGTAACGACCTTCAATAACCACACATGAATGTAATTTTGATGCAAGCTTTCTTCAATCTACTCATCAAACAAATGCGGGTTGGATCGTCCGTGATTACAATGAGATACCTTCTTTTTGAAGTTCGGTAAATCTAGGATTAACAAAATCGCCATTGGAAGAGGAAGCTAAAGCTCTACTCATCGCAATACAACAAGTATGGTCAATAAGATTCAGTTCCATATCCTTTGAAGGAGACAACAAAGTACTCATCGATATTTTACATGGAAACACTATCAACTTCAATGTCGGAACTCTATGCCATGACATCTCACATTGGAGTACGAAATTCACTAGATGTCTCTTCCAACACTAAAAAATCCAACAATGTTCCCGCATATATACTTACTAAAAAAGGACTCGAAAACTCTGTTTTTTATTCTTTAAAATTGTACTCGTTTTCATGGTTGTGTGAAACTTTGCATTCTGATTATGTATCATCATTTTAATATATATAAAATATGATTTGTCCAAAAAAAAAAACATTTGCTTTTTTGTTGTTGTCCTTAATTAGTTTTAGATATCATGCGATGGGTCTATATAGAAATCCACTGTTTGTGGAAAGAAACAGTGGGTGGATTTTGGAAGCAAGTACTGAGGCATACATTCTAAATTGTTATGGGAGTTGATGATTTTACACGGTTTTACGACAAATGTTGGATCTTGTTTAATTTGGTCGTATACAAAAGCTACATTTTCACGATAATAGTATCAAAGTGAAAAACCAAATCACTATAGCTTTAATTATATATATATTTTACAAAAACCGAATATAGTTTTTTAACTTTTTACCAAAGATAGATGGTGAAACTATCTCCTTCAAGAAAAGGTGTCCCAGTGGGGACTAGGAGGGTCGTGAAAACGAAAATTTGACCCTTGCGAAAAGAGGACAATGGGCAATTCCGTAATTATTCACATTTATGTCGGGGTAGTTTCGTAAATTACATGCTGACGGTTTCTCGAATCAGATTACGTGGCAGTCTTTGAAATGCCCACAAAAGCACTCTGATGAGATCTCTATCTCTCAGCCGTTGGATCAGAATCCGATTCTTTTTCGAGACGGCAAAACCTGCAAGTTGATAAACAAAAGGAAAAAATAAATCCTTAACCATGGTTAAGTCAATTAACCCCAATACCAAATTTCCTTAAATCACGAAAAAGGTCACGAACTTTCCAGATAATTACAGAAATGCCATTCATCGTCTCTACCTATAAATTCCCCTTCTGAGACTCGCTAGGTTTGCCGAACCAACTACCCTCCGGGGACTCCTAAAGAGAAAACAAAGCCTCTTCTAATCTTCGGTTTTTGTCTTCTTCTCGAAACCTCCTTTTGATTTCTCTTTCTTTTATTTTTGAAATGGTGATTACATCTTCTAGAACCAGATCGAGCGGACCGGTGCTTCGCTCGGTGTCGCCGTCCGGCCGTTTCTGCGGTGTATATTCAAACGGTGGTGCGTCGTCATCAGGTTTCGCTTCTTCCACAAGCTCAAGTTTCTCGTCTCCGTCTTCAACCTTTTTCAGCCATCACCATGAGCAGCACCACAGATCTGCATCTCCGACGCGCGTTAATCTATTCTCGTCGGCGCCGTTGAAGCAATCGTTTCGTTATTCGATCGATAACAGATCTATATCGCCGAATCGATCTATCGCTGTTTCGAAGCCTAGCAGCCATAAGATTCCAGATTCAAGGAGGAGATGTATGTGTTCTCCGACGACGCATCCTGGTTCGTTTCGATGCAGTCTACACAAGAACGTAGCGAATCCACACGGTCAAGGCGCAGTGACGTATCCGACCAACAGTTTGAATATGCGTCGATCTGCGATGACGAATTCGCTGGTGAGAATTGGTGGCGTCGAAGGTGAATGGGTGAGAAGAGCTTTGACTACGTTGATTAGACCATCGTCACACCAGCTCAAGAGGCGATCTGCGTATCAGCCTCGTCCTAGCAGACTCTCGTCCATGTCAAAAGCAGAAGATCATCTCTGATCTGGTTTCATATTTCAGGTTTGTTCTTGTTTATTGAAATCGGCCACAGGAAAATCGTTTCTGGTAGAGCTTTGGTTGCAAGGGGATCAGATCTACCGGCGAAGAAATATACTCAGATCTGCCGTAATCAAGGAGTTACCGAGTCAAAATCGGCTGAGTCATACCGGAACGAGTTATGTAACGGAGACGGAAACGACACCGTCATAAGTTTTGTTTAGTTGGGTGAAGAAGAGATGATGCATTGTACATAGTACTCATTTGCTATTGTAGCGCACAAAATATTCCCCAAACTCGAGAAAAATATCTAAGAATCAGTAAAAAATCGAAACAGTAGTGAAATTGGGTAATTAAAATCTGGAAAAAGGAATTTGGGACTTTGGTAAATATTTTGGATCCAGTCTTCCCAAATACCGTTGAGTTTTGCATCATTGCCTTCACCGTTATTCGTTCCGTCATCGTTCTCTCCACTCCCGTTGACTCCGTTCTGTTTGCCGTTAACCGTTAACCGTTAACCGTCGTCGTGTTCTACCGTTACGTGTTCCGTTATAATCGCCAGGTATGTGTTGTTCGTCGTGTGAGGTATGTGCATCTTTTTTCCATTTCTTATTTATTTGATTAAGTCCGTTATTTTTTTTTTTTTGTGAACGTTTGATCTGTTTTTTTTTTTTTAAAGTTATTTTTCAGGTTTCGTACGATGGGGAGAAGAACGATACTTAAGGCTATACCACTATAACCGTTACATTCAACTTTGATTTTGTGGACTTGGAAAAAATGAAATCGGACTCTTGAGAAAATCAACATTTTGACCTTGAAACGTTATGAGAGAGAAGGAGAAGTTTTGATAAAGAGTCAAAGGAATAAGGACAATTCACATGAGACATGACGAAATAAATATCGAATTTTTGGAACGAATTTGTGAATCAGAGTGTGATTTTGGAGATGGAGAATATGAAAGATTCAAAGGAATTTAGGAGATCTCAGGTTTTTACCTAAACAGCTAAAGAGGGAGAGAAGATGGTAAAAGATGAAATTTGCTGAAACGATTGAGGGTAATATTGGGAAAGCAAAAGATTATTTGGAGTATTTGAGAAAAAGACAGCTGGGCGATGAATGGAGAACAGCACAACATGAAATTAAATTTTAAAGAAACAAGAAATCAAGAAAAAAAAGAATATTACGTTGTGGGGATTCAACTAATTAAAAAAGGTTAAGTGGGACAGAAATCAGAGAATTGGCAGAGACACGTCTTCCTTATCTGGAGGGAGTAAAGTTCGAATATTTTAAGCACCAGTCGATTTATAGATTCTTTGATTAGTTGATAAATATTGGTTAAGCTTTGATTTGTTGGCCCAATTTTATATAATCATAATATCTCTAAGTACTAGGTTCTAACCTTTTCTCCACGGTAGATCATAGATTCGGTTATTGTGTAAACGCAGTATTTTAGACAAAACTATCGAATATCATGTCAACAAAAAGAAAGAAAGACAAAAACTATCACCATTAATTATTTTAATTTAATGGGGATAATACTTTGGTAGAAATATAATTAATCAAGAGTTTTAGTTTAGGATTATAATGATGAAATCATTATCAACATGAGAGTTGTTTGCAAGATAAGATTTTCGTAAGGTCCAACCGACCTCCTAACAAAGCAACAATAAGAGGATGAGCATGTAGGGCTGGACCATATGTTATATGACCTATATGTGCCAAATATATAATTTAATAGTTATACTTAAGCTGCACCATTATTTTATTCACAAAGTATACGTCATTTGTGGGTCTCCCTTTTGCTTTGGCTTTCTATCTTGAGTTGCGACTTTGCTAAAATCTTCTCTTCCAAGTTAAATGTTTAGAGAGGATCAAAAGGAAAGGAATATCTTTTCTTCATCATAAAGCTTCCAAAATAATTAATTATTTTTACTGTTATTCTAATACATGATCATTGAAGACTGATTGGTCATGATTTGTCCTTCCTTAGATGGGATCTACTTTTCTGAGTATCCGAGTCTAAATTCTTGTTCTTCAAAGAGTTTCAGGTGCTTCTTCGAGGTTGTGGTTTGTCTATGAGAGAATATGCGAAACCATGTTTAAAAGAATACTGCAAAGAATGTTTGTCTTGGACTAGGTCGAGGTTTTTGTATCGATCTTATGTAGGTGTTACACAGAGATGATTTCACGATATCCCAGTTTGATGTTCTTGGGAATCTGGTTTGTTGGTTTTAACTTGAAACCACAACTGAAACCAAAATTCGTAGTCATCTTCACTAGCCATTATCTATGAGACGGATGAACGGTTAGAGCATCCTCATAACACCCATATGTGAAAAATATTGTTCCAGAAATTTTTGTCGCTCAAATCAATTCAAAACCTAATTTATTTTCTTTTATTCCGAAAACTGTTGATACTTTGGCTGATTCTATTTCAAAAGGATCTTTTATTAAAATGGACTTTTCAGATTAAAAAAACTACTACATGATGTATAATGGAGGCTATCAATTTCTCATCTACTCGATAACAGCTCATCACAAACTAACCAACAACTATTTGTCTATTAACTTCTCCGATCGTTAAAGGCGCTAATATAATGTACTACTTAATAATAGTGTTATGTAATAATGTGGCTTATATACATAAGTAAATTACGAAACGAATTTTCTTCGGGGATATTTAATTATTTCAGCACCTAACGGCCTAAGACTCTTATCTGGGGATGTTTGATCTGATGGCTGGCTCGTCCAACCATGTTACCATGATGATGTGAAGAGAAGTTTGGTCCAGCTTTCTATTGATCATCATTTAGTTTTTATTGTAAAATGGATAAACCTAACAACAAGAAGCAAACGATTAGGATATATAGGCTATACTAATTTGTGTTAGCATGGTTTTATGTCACTATCCGAACTTAAATTCGTATAATATATAGAGATCATCAATTTAAAAAAATTAAACAAACAAATCCAAAATACGTACTAAGGTCTTTAACCTAATTATTTATGTTGATGTTGCGGCCATGTCGCCATCAAATTTTCTGTCAACTTATTACTATTCGAATTTGAATTTGATATAATGGGTGTCTTTTTTTGGTCCCCGATATAATGGGTGTCTAAACCATAGAAGAAAATAAAAGATAAAAAGCAACGAGTACCAGATGATCGGATAATGTCTTTGATTGTAATGTCAGGCAATGACTATTTACATACATTCATGTACTTTATCATTTATCCAAACAAAAAAAAAAAAGCAAAGCAAAAAAACAAATTTATTAGGTTTTAGTGACGAGAAAATAGGCGTTGGGATGCGAAAGAAGTCCTGCATACGAGTCTATGACCCACAGGCCACAATAGTTTTATGACACCACCACATGTGATGATAGTGATGAGGCCACAAAGAGATAAGGTTTTTTGTTTTTGTGTTGTTTGGGTAATGGCCAAATTTCATCACCAAATGTCAAATCCTTTGAAGTTTACGATTTTTCTTTTTTTGGAGGCATTACTTTAAGGTTTTATCCTTAGGAAGTTAGAACTATTTCGCATGTATGACCCAATATGTTGTTAATTAACTTTAGCTATATACTCTTTCCGTTTTATAATATAAGATATTTTAGAAATTTTTTTGGTTTCAAAATATACGATATTCTCGTATTTTTTTGTAATTTTATTGAATATTGTGTGATCAATAGTATTCTGCAGTTTTTTTCATGATTGATTGAATTGTTTTTGTTTATATATTAAACTATATTTTTTTGAAAAAAAAATAATTTTTTAATATAGCCAAAATATTTTATATTATAAAACAGAGGAAATATATATATATTTTTCTTCTTTATATAATAACTCTAGAATTTTTTGAATTTGTTAAAAAGTACACGAAAAAACAATTATTTCAATACTCAAATTTATCAGCTCGCTTCTATTTTGCACTCTCGACTTTGTAAGATAATATGAAAGCCCTTGTATGGATCCATATAAATAGAGTATCTAGGATCCTAACATAGATTTTTATCAAAAAAAGAAAACAGAGATTTTTCTAGCATACTTAACCTATATAATATCGTTAATTCTTTAAAAAAAAAAACCTAAACGACATTACATTTATTGTTTTTTTGGCACATTACATCCATTTAAGGTTTTTGTATATATATACAGTATTTTAGTTTTTATGGAACTTTTTCTTAAAAAAAAAATTCATAAATAAATGTGAAAAGCCCATTGGATATGCAACACCCCATCGGATATGGGGTAGTGAAAAGCCCATCAAAACAAGAGGTATCAGGAGTCGGGACAACAAAATTGTTGAAATCGGGCTTTTTCAAATTAACACGTATAAAACCACAAGGAAACCTAACCTTAACCTTATTCATAATCATAATCAGCTTTACAGAAATCAACAAAGCATTAAGTCCCAATTTGTTGTTGTTAGTGATGGATATCGCATTGATATCGTTGATATTGTTGATCATCTTAATCTCTTTGTCAATTCTGACTTGCATAGTAGGTAGCGTATGGGACTGCATCTGGCGTCGTCGGGTTGGTGTTGAATCTCACTCGTGTGGACAAGAGCTTCAATATGACAACGAGCTCGATCTTTCTCATCATCCAAAAGCAACTCCATGATCGATGGATATTCACTTTTGTTAATTATTAGGGTTTTTTTTCTTTCTTTCTCATTAGGTTTTGATTTCTTCATGTTGCTTAATTTGTTTCATTATTTATCTTTTTTCTTTTGAGTTTATCTACTTATTGAGAGATTATCGACTTCGTTCGAAATAATTTGATCAAACATGATCTGGTTTTTGTTGCTTTTCCACACAATAACAATTGTTTTCTTGAGATTTGAACTTTCAAGGAATGTATCTGTTAACTCGGCATGGTGTAGTATTAGTTTTAGCATGTTGTTGTGTTTGTTCACACAGTTTTGTTACCAGTTACGTACGACTTAGGTTTAAATTCCATAACCGAACCATCAAACAATTTTAAATCCAAATTAGAGTAATCAATGTTTAACTAAGATCTACCTATTTAAACATCCCCATATCCCTAGAACCGTATAAAAAGTAGGAAGTGTTACATCTTATTTGGTAATAAAAAAACGAAGACCTAAGTAAACACGAGATATACATCAATTTCGAGTCTAAGCAAAGTATTGAGATTATTCATATATAATCTTCACATATTCTCGCTCACCGAACAAAGTAAATGCGTATTCAAAAGGCTTATTTTTTTTTTTTTGCAAAGCTTAACCACAATACTAACAAATAAAATAACTTAACTACAGTTTAATATCTCAATTAAGTAAGTAAAACAACATCGACAGTTTTACTAACAAATAAAATTCCTTTTCGAGAGATCTTTTTGTTTTTGTTTTTGTTTAAAAAGGGAAAATCGAAAGAGTATATAGAAAGGAAAAATAAAATAAAAAAACAATAATTTGGGAGTCCCTTTTTCCAGATACATCGCCAAATCACGCGACCCTCCCGCTCATGTGTATAGCAAAAACTTGACCTCTCTCTCTCTGATCTCTTTCCCTACGATCGCTTAATCCGCAGAAACATGCATTCATGTTTTGATCAAAATCAAGTGTAATTTGTGTACAATATCTGCGAATTCTGATCGACGAGTCTCTTCAAAATCGATCGTTTCATCGAGTTTTTTTATTCGTGTTTGAGAGCGGAAAATGGTGGGAAACGACTGGGTGAACAGTTACCTTGAGGCGATCCTCGCCGCCGAACCAGGGATCGGCGATTCCAAATTCGGAGACTCCAAATCTTCGTTGCTGCTAAGAGAGCGTGGGCATTTCAGTCCGACTCGTTATTTCGTCGAGGAGGTAATCACAGGCTTCGATGAGACCGATCTACACCGCTCATGGATTCAGGTATATACACACACTCTCGCTTTTGATTAAACGTTGAAAATCTTACTTTTGTTGTTTGAGAATGAGAAAGTTCGATTGATTGTTTTTGTTATGCCTAGGCTGCTGCAACGAGAAGTCCGCAGGAGCGGAATACGAGGTTGGAGAATTTGTGCTGGAGGATTTGGAATTTGGCTCGCCAGAAGAAGCAGGTTTCGATATCTTTTGTTTTTTTTCCAAGATTGTGTATATATTCATACTACTGTTGATCGTAAAATGTATATAGATCATGAGATTTTGTTTCAATCTTGATTTCATCTTTACACGTAGTTACTGATATTTAGCTTTATTTGTTTCTCTGCATTGTGTTGAACAGTAATTTTGAGTATTATTGGTTTCTCAATCTCTTAGTCGAATCATTATTGGTTTTATATGTTTTCCCTCTTTTTGTCTCTTTTGTCGTTATATGTGATCTATGGTAGTCACCATTTTTCAGCACACTTTTGATCATTTAGGTTGAAGGAAAGTATGCTAAGCGTACTGCTAAACGTCATCTTGAGCGAGAGAGAGCACGGATGGAGGCAACTGCGGATATGTCAGAAGACCTATCAGAAGGAGAGAAAGCAGACGTGCCTGGTGAAATTCAAACTCCTACTGATAACACCAAAGGAAGAATGTCCAGGATCAGTTCTGTTGATGTGTTTGAGAATTGGTTTGCTCAACACAAAGAAAAGAAGCTATACATTGTCTTAATAAGGTTCATTCCTGAGTCCTGACAAACATTTGAAGCAAATGGTGCTTTGTAGTTGGAGTAAGGTACATAGTTTGCTAAATAATTTTAGAAATCTTCTTGCAGTCTTCATGGTTTGATACGTGGTGAAAACATGGAGCTTGGTCGGGATTCTGATACTGGTGGCCAGGTTGGCTTTTTGCACTTTCTATTTTGTTATGTTCAAATTGTAGTTATTCGTTTCACACAGCATTCAACAATCTTGGCAACAGGTGAAGTATGTTGTGGAACTTGCAAGGGCTTTGGGATCAATGCCGGGAGTCTACAGGGTTGATTTGTTGACCAGACAGGTATCAGCACCAGATGTTGACTGGAGCTATGCTGAACCGTCTGAGATGCTTAATCCTCTGAACACAGAAAGCGCAGATCAGGAGCATGGCGAGAGTAGCGGAGCTTATATAATTCGTATACCATTTGGTCCGAAAGATAAATATGTAGAAAAAGAGCTTCTCTGGCCTCATATCCCTGAATTTGTTGACAGGGCACTTAGCCATGTCATGCAGATGTCCAAAGCTCTGAGTGAGCAAATCGGTGGTGGAAAACCGGTGTGGCCTGTTGCTATTCACGGGCACTATGCAGATGCTGGCGATTCCACTGCACTTCTCTCAGGGGCTTTAAATGTACCAATGGTTTTTACTGGTCATTCTCTTGGTCGTGATAAGCTGGAGCAACTCCTGAAACAAGGGCGGCCGAAAGAAGAAATAAATTCTAACTACAAAATAATGAGGCGAATTGAGGCAGAGGAGCTATGCCTTGATGCCTCTGAAATTATTATTACTAGCACAAGGCAAGAGATAGAAGAGCAATGGCGCCTTTATGATGGTTTTGATCCAGTTTTGGAGCGAAAACTCAGAGCTAGAATGAAAAGGGGTGTGAGCTGTCATGGCAGATTTATGCCTCGCATGGTTGTAAGTATCATCTCCATCTTTCTGTCTCTAAGTTGCTCTCTGTGGCGTGAAATGTGAAGTTTATGTTGCTAGATAAGTCTCTGTGATGATGGGTAGTTTTTCTGTGTGAATCTAGGTAATTCCTCCAGGTATGGAATTTCATCACATTGTACCACATGATGTGGATAATGATGGGGAAGGAGCTAGAGACGGTGAAAATCCACAATCTCCTGATCCACCAATTTGGTCTGAGGTTATTAAATCCTTCTAACAATTCTGCATTCTGCCTTTCATCATGAGTTTACATACTAAATTTCAGTTCTGCAAGTTGTTTCATTGTTACCTTTATATTTACCGTAAACTCTTCGCTTGGCAGATTATGCGTTTCTTTTCTAACCCACGTAAGCCCATGATACTCGCACTTGCTCGGCCAGACCCTAAGAAAAACTTGGTAACATTAGTCAAAGCCTTTGGAGAATGTCGTCCATTAAGGGAACTTGCTAACCTTGTAGGTCCCCTTCTTGTTATTCTCAATTGAAGCGCATTTCATGATCCCCTGTTAATTTTCATGGCTGATATTTCACTTTTTCATACTTTCTTTTATTTCTTTTCAATTGCAGACATTGATAATGGGAAACCGAGATGATATTGATGAGTTGTCTAGCACCAATGCCTCGGTGCTGCTTTCAATTCTGAAACTGATAGACAAATATGATCTTTATGGTCAAGTGGCAATGCCTAAGCATCACAAACAATTTGATGTGCCAGAGATTTACCGCTTAGGAGCCAAAACAAAAGTAAGGTTCTAGACTCATTTCAAATACAACTCTGACTGTTACTTTCCTCTTCATAGCTCATTTATGTCCCAATTTTCCCTCGTTGATTCTGTTGACTCTTTTTAACTGATATGGGTTCTGAAATTCATGACTTTGACTTTCCCACATATTCCATTCAGCGAACAAACGTTTTCTCCAAACTTTTGTAATGTACAGGATGTTAGATTGTATTTATTCAGCTGTGACTGCAAAGCAGGTTTGATCATCCATCTTATCTCAAACCATTTTTTCAGGGAGTTTTTATCAATCCAGCTGTGATTGAACCATTTGGACTGACTCTAATTGAGGTAACAGTCTTTCTTTTTCTCTTCAGTGCTCTGTTCTTTTTCATGTTTTCTTATAACCAAGCGATGTGTCTAACAGGCAGCAGCTCATGGGTTGCCCACCGTTGCAACAAAAAATGGCGGCCCGGTCGATATCCTCCGGGTTTGTATCTCTCCCCATATATAGAAAAAGTGTGCATTTGTTATTTGATATTTCCGTTAAATAATCATTAATTGATGATATGGGCTTAACTTGTTTGACAGGTACTTGACAATGGTCTTTTAGTTGACCCTCATGATCAGCAAGCTATAGCTGATGCTCTCCTGAAACTGGTTTCAGACAAACATCTTTGGGCAAGATGCAGACAGAACGGCCTCAAAAACATACACCTGTTTTCTTGGCCAGAGCACTGCAAAACCTACTTGTCTCGCATAGCCGCGTGCAAGCAAAGACATCCTCAGTGGCAGAGAATTGATTTTGAAAACTCCGACTCTGATTCACCTAGTGATTCCCTCAGAGACATTCAGGATATCTCTCTGAACCTAAAACTTTCCTTAGACGGAGAGAAAGGCGAAGGAAAGAGTACCAATTTAGATACCGAAGACAGTTCTGCTGAACGAAAAGCCAAGCTAGAGAAAGCTGTTTCAACATTAGCACAAAAGAGCACATCGACAGAGAAGGCCGATGGCAGTAGCAAGATCCCGACATTGAAAAGACGGAAGTATATCTTTGTTATCTCTGTGGACTGTGACCAAGCCTCGGATCTTCTTGAAGTAGTTAAAACCGTGATTGATGTGGCGGGAAGAAGCAGGTCTTCGATAGGATTCATTCTCTCAACCTCAATGAATGTATCTGAGACTCACTCAACAATTCTTTCAGGAGGCTTAAGCCCGCAAGATTTTGATGTCGTGATCTGCAACAGTGGAAGTGATCTCTACTTCACATCCTCTGCATCTGACGACAAGACCAAACTACCTTATGCGCTAGACTCAGATTACCATTCGCACATAGAATACAGGTGGGGAGGAGAGAGCCTGAGAAAGACTTTGGTCCGTTGGATCAGTTCTGTACACGAGAAGAAGAAGCGGGAACATGGTGGAGAGATTCTAACGGAAGATGAATCTTCCTCAACTAACTATTGCCTAACTTTCAAAGTCAAAGAGCCGGATTTGGTAAAACAAAGTTCGATAGAATTCTACAATTAGTGTTCGCTCCCACTCGAATTTTTCCTAACGTGGTGGCGCTTTCTTATAATCGTCTTGGCAGGTTCCTCCGATGAAGGAGCTGAGGAAGTTGATGAGAATTCAAGCTTTGCGTTGCAATGCAGTTTACTGCAAAGGAGGAGCTAAGCTCAATGTAATCCCTGTCCTTGCTTCACGATCCCAGGCCCTCAGGTATCTTCTACTTCTACTAGGGCCTTGGATAAAACATATCATTTCATTACAAAACATGTCAATTAGATCTAGAACCGACCTCTCGGGTTTCTTCTTCAGGTATTTGCTGGTGAGGTGGGGAGTGGATTTATCAAAGATGGTGGTTTTCGTGGGAGATAGCGGAGACACGGACTACGAAGGGTTGCTTGCAGGAGTGCACAAAACAGTTATAGTCAAAGGTGTAGCGAGTGAAGCAGCCGCGCGAGTGCTCCATGGCAACAGAAGCTACCCACTAGAGGACGTGACTCCAGTTAACAGTCCCAATATCACCGAAGCCGAACAATGTGGCCGCGACTGCATCAAGGCTGCCCTTGACAAGCTCGGCGTCAATCTCGTCAAAACCTGAGGATGAGGTTGAATGAAAGCTACTTATTCTTTTTTTTTTTTTTCTCTTTTTCTTTTAACAATAAGATAAATAATACTAGTATATTTTTTCTTGTTTTGTTTTAAACAACTTGAAGGCATCATTGGAAAAAAGAAGAGCCACTAAATTCTGTGACTTCAACAATATATAGCAGTTTCTATATTTAAATATTTATTTGCACAAGTTAATCCGTTTCTAAATGTTAAAATATTTTCCGTACATGTCAATAGAAAACTGACCTTTTGTTTTTGTTTTCCACTCTTTTTGTATTAAATAAAGCAAACAATATATAGCGCGTGTGTTTGGGTCTGAGATATATTCTTTGTAGTGTGCATGTCCAAGAGGTGTAAAGTTTATGGACATTTTTCATATATATATTTTTAAACAGATAAATAACTGGAAATATAACAAAACTAGTTCAATAAACTTACAATGATTAGAAGAAATAATATAAACGAAGAAGCGAAATTAAATGATGCTTCTTTTCGGTAAGTTTTATTCGGCAAATTTGTTTTTTTTTTAATATGATTTTCGTTTTTGGCTATTATTTCGTAGATAAAAAATTTCAAAATTTTCGTTGTAATAAAATCGGTGGTGCGATCACATGTAATTTAATAGTTGACCCAAAAAATCATCTAAAAAAACTTCAACTAATAGCCAAATTATCTAAAAACACTTCAACTAATCTTTCTAATCAAAGATAACACATTTGCCGTTTAAAACAATTTATAGAAGATAGATTTGGTCGGGTGGGAAATGCTGAGAAAGGCGGTGACGAGGGAAAATAGAGAAACAACATGTGATTTCAATTAATTAAATATTGGTTTCAAAATAAAAATGTTTTGACGAAAAATGTGGAAATTAAACATTTTTTTTTTAAAACATCATTTAATATTTAATTAAAAATATCAAATAAATTAAAAAATTTGCATAAAAATGTGATAACAACTTATATTTTGAAACAAACAATAAATTTTATATATTGAAAAGAATAGAGTATATATACAACCTCATAAATTAGACAACTAATTGTTTAAAACTATTAATAGAAGTAAAAATTAATAAAAGAAATACCTACTTCAATATGTTATATTAAGTTGAAAATTAAATATATCATTCTTAAATATTTACTATTTTTTAATAATACTTCTAATAGTGTTTTATATAAAATTTATTATAATATATAAATCTAATAACTGAATCAAGAATACAAAGTAATTTAAACTGGATTTTATTTCGGATCGTAGTCAAAGTATTCTCACTATAGAGATCGGTACTAGGTTACAAAGATAACTGTAATGCTATGGAAAATTTTCAAGAATTTCTTATAAATAATTAAAAGTTTTCATTGATTTCCTTTTAAAAAAAAATAATGGATTTTTATGGACATTATTCCTCTAAAAATTTAAATTTCTACATGATCATTAATGAGGCTTAAAAGGTATAAAATCGGTAGAAAATGTATAATTACTTATTTTCTGTTTTAATCTTTATCCGGTGTATGTTGAAAAAAAAAGGAAAGAAAATTCAGCACAAATTAGATGAACCATGGTGTCTTATTCTAATTATATTCGCTTTTTTTCAAAAACTCCATTAACCACAAAACAAACTTGCGAAACTTCCCCTTCTCTCCGCGCCTTTTCATTTCGTCAGAGCAGAGAGAGACTCTCACTCTTCTCTCTCTCTCAATTTTCCCGGGAAAGCATTTTCTCGGCAAAATCAAACGGAGTTTTATTTCTCTTCTCCGCTGAAGAAAACGAAGATGGATAAGTTTCAGTACAGATTCACGAGATTCGGTTTCATGTCGATTTGTATCGGATCGATCGCACTTGTTTGTGTGATCTCTCGTTGTTCAACTTCTTTCTTCGACTATGCTCTCCAGAAATTCGAATTCTCGTTTCCAGAAAATGAGCTTCGGAGAAGCGTTTACACTGCCGGAGAAGAAAACAGAGTTGTTGATTCTCGTGATATCGTCTCTCAACAGATCCTCTCCATCAGATCGAGTAATTCCAGTGTAAGCGACGTTTCTTCGTCTCTCTCTCACTCTCTCTCAATCTGTAACCAAATCGAAGATCGCTTTCTCTCTCTCTCTCGATTTAGTTTGATTCAAAATCGATTTTCAAAATTTCTCACAATAAGCTCTAATCATCGTTGATTTTTTATTCAAATTTGAAACTGAGAATTTCTCGTCATCATCATCATCGTCATGAGCTCATTCTTATGATTTTGAAATTGAGATTTGGTTCCAAAATCTGAATGTCTATGAATCAGTTGCAGGGGAAACCGGAAAAGCTAAGCCGGAGAAAAATGGTGGAACAAGGATTGGCGAAAGCAAGAGCTTCGATTCGCGAAGCAGCTTCTAATCGTAACACTACAGTGTTCAACATGGACCTTCCAAACCCAGAAATCTACCGTAATCCTTCAGCTTTACATCGGTAAGTTACATTCATGGATTTTTAAATTACAAAATTTAGATTCAAGACAAAAAAACAAAAATCTCCAGATTCCAAAAGTTTGAGTTTAACTCTTTTTTTCTGAAAAGCAGTCATTGCACACGGCTAATTCTCTGGGTTTTGCGTTGATTTTTTGACCTTTTTGTTAAGAAATCTTATAATTGACGCTAGTCGATGATTTTGAGAGAATTAAACTCAATTTCATTTAAAAAAAAAAAATCGAAATGTCATAGATACACCACTAGTTTTGTATCATGTTCTCTGAAAAGCATCTATTACTTATTATTATTCATCATGAACACTGCTTTTTTGTTTTTATACACTACCAAATCAAGATGATGATTTTGGGAGAGAACTCTTTCTCAAGCAATCGATTCATTGAGATTATAGGATATGCTAATCAACCAGTCTATAATAAACCTAGGCGGTGCAATTAAGCCAAGTCTGCTACGAATTAAGGTCTGTTATGTGTCATTTTCACGAATTACTGTCATTTCTTACACATTGGCTTTTATCAAATTACGGCTCATGCTATAGCCTAGAGTTACACTTTTTAATTTTTGTCATAATCCGCTTATTAATTTGAATGGTCCATAATCACTTTTAGTCAACTATAGTTTTTTACTTAAAATGTGCCTAAAAGTGTAAGGTAGCTGCAGTAGTAGATGATACAAACAGAGATCATTATTAAACAATTGATTTACACTGTTTACTGTTATGTAATCAGTAACTTTTTGTTGTTTTTATTGCAGGAGTTACTTGGAAATGGAGAAGAGGTTTAAGGTGTATGTATACGAAGAAGGCGAGCCACCCTTGGTTCACGATGGACCGTGCAAGAGCGTATACGCGGTTGAAGGCAGATTCATAATGGAGATGGAGAAAAGGAAGACCAACAAGTTTCGTACATACGATCCAGACCAAGCTCATGTCTACTTCTTGCCCTTTAGTGTTACTTGGCTAGTCAGATACTTATACCAAGGCAGTTTCGACGCAAAGCCTTTGAGAACGTTTGCTTCTGATTACATCAGATTAATATCCACTAATCATCCTTTCTGGAATCGAACCAGTGGAGCTGATCACTTCATGCTTGCATGTCACGATTGGGTAAATTAACATTTTCATTTGTCTATTTTCCTATGCTTAATCAAGAATTTGGTAATATCTAAACGAATTTGTGGGTGCAGGGACCTCTTACTTCACGAGCCAATGGAGATCTCTTTAACAAATCGATTCGAGTGTTGTGCAATGCTAATTCATCAGAAGGGTTTAACACTAAAAAAGACGTGACTTTACCTGAGATCAAACTCTACGGCGGTGAAGTGGATCCCAAACTCAGGTTCTCTAAAACCCTAATCTCTTCCCCGCGGCAGTACCTCGCCTTCTTTGCAGGTGGCGTCCACGGTCCGGTCCGCCCGATCCTACTAAACCACTGGAAACAACGTGACCCGGACATGCCCGTATACGAATACCTACCTAAAAACTTAAACTACTACGATTTCATGAGAAGCTCAAAGTTCTGTTTCTGTCCCAGTGGCTACGAGGTAGCTAGCCCTAGAGTCATCGAAGCCATCTACTCCGAATGCATCCCCGTCATTCTCTCTGTTAACTTCGTGTTGCCCTTCAGTGATGTTCTTCGTTGGGAGACTTTCTCCGTACAGGTAGATGTTTCAGAGATTCCGAGGTTGAAGGAGATTCTTACGTCGATCACTGATGAGAAATACGAATGGCTTAAACGTAACCTGCGATACGTGAGGAGACATTTCGAGCTCAACGATCCACCTAAGAGGTTCGATGCGTTTCACTTGACACTTCACTCCATTTGGCTACGTAGGCTTAACTTGAGGCTTACGTAAGGAGGACTCGTAGGTCATATAAAAAGAAACATTCTGTTAGATATTTCTAACTCAGACCTCAGAAGAAGTATAGTACCTTAAAATCTAGATTGAATGGAGAACATATATTTGGTGTTATTACTAAATGAATGATGAATTATTGCAACCTTCTAATCAATATAGAGCAAAGAACATTCAAAGAACTAAACCTTTATACGAAATCACTAGCACCATCAATCATTTGGTTGGGACGAAGTTGTGAGAAAGGCGTTCGATCTGTGACCGTAGGATCTCACCGAGCGAGAAACCGTGGGATTGCGGTTGCGGTGCAGCTGGGGCTGGCGGTACTTGGGATCCAACTGTGTCTGCTGTGTCTTCATTCTTGACCTCGAGGTGGATCGGTCTCATCTCTTTCTTCACTGATTCCACAAACTCCATGTCGATTTTGTTGCCGGAAATATCTCTGACGTAGAAAGCGTTGAGCGATTTCTGGCCTTGCGTCTCCACGTCTGCGCGGACAACGGTCAAGCCGTTTTCCCGGAGCACACGAGTTATGTCAGAGAGTAACCCTACCCTGTTCTCTGCGCATAACTCCAACTTCACCCCCTGCATTAGCCACACACCCAAATTGTTTACCATTCTTAACTAGAACTCAACAATTTGGTGAATCTTCCTCTAATTTCTTCTGTCTGAGACATCCAAAGTTAGTAACTGTGGATTGATCTCTTCTGAATACTAGATATAATAATGTTACAAAGGTGTGTTTACCTCGCAAACCCGACGTTCTATCGCAGCTTCCAAGCATTTAATTACGCGTACTTTCTCGCCTTCCGTGTTCAATGCCCGTCCATCTATGTGTCTTATAAAGTATTCCTGCAAGTTTCAAACCAAGACATAAATATCGAACCCTAAAACTCTAACAGTTAATTTCCCTGAAGCTATATCCTTGGCCTACCTGAAAAGCATCAGCTCCATCGGACCGGAGAGCCGCGTGGAAGATAACGTATTGCATATCAACCAACGTGCAGATTGTATCAAACATGAGCCTTCTTCGATCCTTAGACGTCACTGTCACGATAGAGTATCCTCTCTCTTCGCAATTCCCAATCGAAACTACAGTTGTCTTCCTCTCTTTTTGATCACAGTACTCCAACTTGGAAGACAGCAATGACAATGATGAAGGCCCACAAAACGGTTCATCAAAGTCTCTTACAGATAGCATTAGCTGATGCAACCGTCTCTCCACGTTGGTATTCATACACCCCTTGCCTTGTCCTGCAAGAAACCCATCCGTCTCGTTCTCCTTGTGACCCACATGTGTAGAGTTGGAGCCGGGATCCGTAGTGGCACGGATCACAGTACTGAGGTGGTCCTCAATGGAAGCCAAGCGGCTCGGGTCATCGATGGGAGTGTGAGTATTGTCGTCAGAGACATAGGCAATGCAAGCCAAACGAGCGTTGTGGCTCCAAGCATGAGCTTCCAAGACATTGCAATGTAAGTCGGCGAAAGCAGCAAATATCTCTGAGAAGAGGCCTGGTCGGTCTGTCCCTGTCATCTCTATCGCTGTGTGCTCGCCGTGATCAATCAATGGAGGTTCCATGGAATTGTTGTTTGGGTTGTTATGCGCTTCGCTGGCCTTTACAGAATCGGATTCTCGTCTACTCGTACCAATGGCCTACATTATGTATTACATCTTTCTAGTCGTGAGTACATTCAAAAAAAAAAAAAATATATGGTCTAGTCAAGGATCCAAGTTTAGGACAAACATGTTTGATGTGGTTGATGACGCTTTTATCAGTAAGTTTATTGCCATGCTCGTCTTTAACATGGAAAACTGCATACAAGTAAGTTTCCAAAGTGAAACTCTTAAATCAATGTTAAATTATATGGAGGGGTGTAGAATAAGAGGAAATGAAAAAACGTGGATACGTACGTACCATCCATGAACCATCCACCATCGGAAGAGATGTAACCCTTGGTGATGATAAGATTCATGTCTGTCAAAATTTGCACCACTTCTAGAAGAAGTCCTTGTTTGTTCTCGCTATTCACCTTCATTATTGACCGTTTCACATTAGAGGTCACCCAAATCAGATATGCACAATGGAAACAAAAAACACAACAACGATTGGTCTGCCTCCAAGAACAACATTGGATCCATTTTCTTTTCCTAAAATATTAAAAGCTCAAGCAATCTTGTGTATGTACCTTCACAACGGTGCAATCTTGGATGCTGTCATTGTCAATGTAGACCCTGCATCTGTAAATTACATACGCAAGAAAAGAAGATGAAAAATGTATACAAACGCATTGTTATATACATTGTTGTTCAAAGGATTTAAAACAGAGGAAGCGAGAAAAAAGCTTACGGTGGACCATATATGCGTTCACCAAGATTGTCAAAATCAGGATCAAAGTAAGGCCAGCAAACTTTCTGCATTGTCTCTATCGCACGATCTGTGATTCCTGTATGAAGCGAGAGAAGAGATCAAAGATGAAGGAGAGAAAACGATTCCCACAGATTTGAGATTTTTTGTGTGTATATACGAAACCGTTTATGCACAAAAAGTGAGAAGGAAAGAAGATGGATAGGTAAGTTTGGACTTTTTTACAGAGGAGGCAATGGATGAAGAAGAGATTTCCACCTTCTAATACAGGGGATTTAACAAGATAGTCATTTACTAAGTTTAGCTAGAGGAATTAGAGTGTTATAACGTGTGGACGAAGTTAGTTATAGAGAAGATAAAACTTTTAAAAAAAAAGCTTTATAGATATTCGATTATATATAGTTAGATACATGCTGGCATAATGACAAAATCATTCTAGAATTGATTCAAATATAGGTGTAGAGTAGCCAGTATAGGTCAAGAACTTGTCAAAGTCAAATAGAAGAAATGGTAAAGAGACTCAGTGAAAATAAGGTGTTCCATGTTTTCTTGCTTGTCCCTCTCTTCTTATTTGTTAACCTCCACATGTTTCCCTAAGTTTTTGGAGCACTTAAAGCTGCAAATTCTCTGCTTGAAATAATATTAAATCATTTTCTATAAGTTTAGTAGAATTGAGAGCATTAACTCCATGTGAATAATTTAGAAACCACATACACAACAAGTGTGATCTCTTTATCCATATCATTCGGCTTTGAAAAGATCTTCAAATCTCACAAAAAAATGCAAATTTGCTCCACAAGATTTAGTAAATACCACAAAATTGCCTTACTAATTTAGTATTGGTAAGAAAACGTGTAATCAGCACTTACACTACATATATATACAAATTAGTCACCTAAACCATATTAACCTGCAAGGCATCCACCAAGAAATCAAGAGACCTATCAAATTAGCTAATGACTTTTGAGATGGAAACAATCTTCACATATGGATCCAAAAATGCAATAACATCATGCTTATGATAAATTTCCTCCAAGAATTTATACTATACTTAAAGCCATTGCATCCTTGACACATGGCTCAGATCACATAATTGAAGCATAATATTAGAAATTTCAAGTGGAAGGGAGAGGCAGAAAGAAACAAGTATATCCTTACTTGAAAAATAACGAAAGTGTTGGTCTGAGGCAAACAAAGGCCATAGCGATGTTTACGAACACTGCTTGTATGCTTACAAGTATAAGAACAATCCTGCAAGAGGGGAAAAAAATAAAACTTACGAGCAAAACAGTGAATATATGTTTTGAAAAGCAAACAGGATAAGAGAAACCACTAAATGGGATTGAAGAAAGAGATTAGCGGAGATAAATCTTCAACTTTGTCACAATATGAGCTTGAGCCTAATCAATTGCACTTATTTATGTATGTACTCACAAAATCTCTAATGAAAATTTTCCAGAAACGCAAATGGTGTAAAAATATAGGCAATCAAAAACCCATGTAAGCAGATTTGAAGTCCTGTGAGAATCATAACATAGCCATAAACCTTGAGTTTATAGTAAAGCAACTTGAGGTAGAGATTAGAAACCTCATTTCTTGTACCAACGCCTAAAAATCTCTTTTTCCCACTTAATTTCAACTGAAACTGAAACAAAAGGCAAAGCAATACTCGACTCAAATCGAAACAATAGAGAGTAAAGCAACGAAAACTCAAAAGAAAAATCACCTAAATTTCTGGGCAACTTCTACCAGTATCTGCTTCGCCCATTGAGCTCGCACTAAACTCTGCCAAAACCAAACGTTCCATGAGCCACCAGAAATTCCTTATTCGATCAATCAAAAGAATCAACTTCGTAATTGCCGATTATTTTCTTCAACGGAGGATTTACCGGAGAAGCTTTGTTTCCGGTGACGAAGTGAATTCTGAATAATGAGGCCACCGATAAATTACCTCCTCTCCACTTTGTGTTGGGCTTCAATAGGTTTTAAGTCTCACAATGCTCGGCCCATTAGTGGTAAGTTTAGTGAAGCCCATTAGGGATAAATGTGAACAAATATATAATTTTTTTATGTATAATCGGGTGCCGAATTCCAAACTAATTTCCGAGATTTGTAGAAATCCATGGTTCTTGCCATTAAAAGTAAATAACTTGGTTAGGTATTTTTTAACCTTACGAATTCTTTTAGTTTGATTCATCCTTGACTGTTTCGATTTTTTATCGCACAAGTTTTTTTATTTTTTTCTTATAATTAATAAGTTTTGGGCTGAATCCCGTATATCCCTTGAACCGGAGATAAAATCAATTTTTTATCGCACAAATATTCTCTTATAAGAGTTTCATTTGTTTATTTTTAGTTAATCATTTGAGCAAGAAGCTCTAAACAAAAGATCCTCTCTTGAAAATAATAATTTCCTGGCAATAAATCTAACCATTTTAATCAAAAAATGATAAAGAGATAATTGAGCTTTTTTTTTGTTTTAAATTCTTTTTCGTCGAATTGAATTGTAAAATACGACCAACGTTTATTCGTTTTTTTTTTTTTTGGCAGAACGTTTGCTCGTTTATATAGAAGTAAGACGCAAAACGTATTTGACGCGTTGAGTTCCATACGTATGCATCATTGGAGATGCAATAATATACACAAGGTATCACGATAAATTTCCTTCTGCATCATTCATCTTTGGAGATACAATAATACCTTTTCCAAATTCTCCAATGTTAACAGACAAAATTTATTACAAATAAAACTCAATTTCAGATATATGAAAAAGTATTGATACAAGTATCGAAAAAATAAAGATAAAAGTGAAACAAGTAACAGATGTCGAAGTATTTGTAGTCGATTTACAATGTTCATACATGTTTAAAATCTGACAAACTTGAATTTGAAGAACACAACAAAAACATTTCTTTCTAACTTTAGATTCTCTTTTTAATAATTATTTTAGATCTTTGGTGGTTAAACACGTTGCGTAACATATTGAATGATTACTTCTCGAGGCAATATTTAAATGTAGAAAAAGATAAGGATAAGAAATAAAATGTGATTAAAGCATCGTAAAAGAGTATGTAACAAGAACCAAGGATCACGTTTTGGTAACCAAATGGGCAATTGAAAGACCGCAAAACAAATAAAGCTTCTCACCATACAAACAATGTGAAGCCCATACCACGAACGTTTCTTCTTCTTTTTTTGGGTCAGAAAAAGGAAATGTTGTCAACAAAATCTAGCTATATAAACAAACGAAAATGTTTTCACTTACTGTTCATAGTTTAACTTATGCAACGATTACATTTTGTGATGGTTAAAAAAGTCATTTAACATATAATGTTGGCTTTGTATTTCATTCTACTCGTCTGCGTCCCCTTAGCCATCGTCATGACTTTTACGGCTCCCCGACTAGCCATTACTGTTGCCTTTACTCAACCGGCCTACTTAGTAATACAAAATTTCAATAATACCCTTACATCTCACCGAGTAATTACTTCTCGATCACTAGATCACGATGAGTCGCTCCTTCGTCAAGCTTCTAAAGTCGACCTAAATCCACCGCCTAAATTACCTAAAAAACTCGCTTTCATGTTCTTGACAACAACATCTCTCCCACTTGCACCGATTTGGGAGCTTTTCTTCAACCAAACTTCTGATCACAAGCTTCTCTACAATGTGTACGTTCACGTGGACCCAACTGAAAAACACGAACCGGGTTTCTTCGGCATGTTTCATAACCGGATCATACCTTCCTCAAAACCGGCTTACCGACACACCCCAACACTCATCTCAGCCGCGCGTCGTTTACTCGCTCACGCGCTTCTCGATGACCCGTCAAATTACATGTTTACTCTTCTCTCCCCTTCTTGCATTCCGCTTCACTCCTTCAACTTCACCTACAACACACTCGTCTCTTCCACAAAGAGCTTCATCGAGGTTCTCAAAGACGAGCCAGGGTGGTACGACAGGTGGGCGGCGCGTGGACGCTACGCGATGCTCCCCGAGGTGCGACCCGAGGAGTTTCGAATAGGCTCACAGTTCTGGACATTGACACGAGCCCATGCGCGAATGGTTGTGAGTGACGTGGAGATATGGTCCAAGTTCAACAAACCTTGCGTAAGAAAGGACACGTGTTACCCCGAGGAGCATTACTTCCCTACACTCCTCCACATGCGAGACCCGCAAGGGTGCGTATCCGCTACGCTCACTCACGTCGATTGGAGCGTCACCAACAACGGTCATCCTCGGACATATAAACCGTCGGAGGTTGGGGTTGGGCTTATACGAAAGCTGAGAAGTGCTCGGCCTAGGTATGGGGACGGTGGTCGAAGGAGGAACGACCCTTTTTTGTTTGCCCGGAAATTTTCTCCGGCGGGGATCAGTCCGCTGATGAACATAGCTCGAAACGTCATCTTTAACGATTCGGCTCTCGTGCAAATTAGAGAATATGTTATGTAATAATGGTTTGATTGTTTCATTTTGTTTGCAAAATCGTTATTTAAGTGATAGATGGCAAAATCATTATTTAAGCGAGATTTTAGGGACTTGATTTGGTTAAATTTTTTTTTATTTTAAGATTGTTCTTATGTGTAAACAATGTATGCATGGATGTACAATTTTATATTAGAAAAGATTCCAATAAGGGTTTTGCTATATGTACTACGGAGACTAAATATCACAAGATTCGATATAATTAGCAAAAGGAAATGGTAAAATTAGTAAAAGAATGATTGAAAGAGAGAAGAAATCACAAGAAACGCGGCTGACCCTAACTTCCTCAACAAGGAATCTCGGCAATAACAACAAAACAAAGGAGCCGTAAGAAATAACCTTCATCAACACCAAAACTCGTCGTCTGATTCGGACCCCAAACGAATCAGACCATAGCGAGAGACACTCTTTGAATATACCAAACTTCATCCTTTGATTCGAATCCCAATTAATTAAAGAAAAAACCCTAAAATTCATTTGTATCTCTTCCTAGTCAATCTTGAAACCCTGATCCATCAAATGGGATGAAAATATATATCGCGTTAGCTAGGGTTTCTAGATTTTGTTAAGATAATGGGAAGCTTTCATCGCCGGACATTTTCTTACGATAGACTTCCTACCGAACCCATTAGGCTCTCCGTTCTCAAACTAGATGGCTCTTCCTTCGGTAAATGCATCATCATATTATTGTTTTTCGGTTTGAGCACTACTTACCAATACTTGTTCGTTAGCTTTGATTTAATTTTATTTACTACGTGAAGATGTTTACGTAATGAGCTCGTCGACCGTTGGGGATCTCAAGCTTGCCATAGAGACTGCTTTCAGCCACGTCCCCAAGAAGGGACCCTCCAAGATCTCATGGTACATTTTTCGAACTTCTGTTACATTTTTCTCCCCCATTATATATGGTTAATGCAATTTTCAAACAAGTGTGTTTGTTTAATGGTGAAGGTCACACGTGTGGGGGCATTTCTGCTTGTGTTTTGGGGGTCAGAAGTTAGTCACCGATACAGATTGCATCGGTACCTATGGGCTGAAGGACGGTGATGAGGTTCTTATAGCTAATTTTCATCTCATTTTCATGATAAATGGTAAAAGGTTTAGGCAGGAGTGAGGAGATTCGAACATAACAAAACCTTGTTACGAAAATGTTTCAGGTAAGGTTCAAGAACCATGTATCGGGCAATGCGGTATTGAGCAAGGGATATTCTAGGAAATCCAAACAAAAGAACTCGTAAGTCTTCTTATTCTTTCCATTTCTCGTTTGTTTTCATTGTAATCCGCTCTTGATTTATCCGGATTGTGACAATCCACAGCTTTGTTAACCCTGATTAACAATTGTTGTACTAACAATGACAGAGAGAGGGTGGTAGGGCCAAAGGATGAAGATGATGAGGAAGTGTGGAGAATTGAGGATCAGATTGATCATCATGACTCTTGGGATGATCTCGAGAAAGGAAGCTTCGTGAGGTATTCAGATGATGACTTAGAAGCCTCTCCAGGGGAAAGCAGGTCTTGTCTATCCACTGTCCGAGGTTGCTGTTTCGTTTTGGGTTTAAAGGAGCTTTTTGGGTTTGGCAATGACAGAGGCTATTACTCTTTGAGAGATACTTGGAGAGACGATTGATTTTCTCTTTTCCATTTTTGTTTTTCTATTTTGTAAGATTTTGGTCGCAGGACACACTTCATTTTGTAATCACAACAAAATGATCCAAGGATCAGGTTATATTACAAAGGATAGTACATGTTCAGGGAAGCTTATAGAGTAAAGAGTACAATGATCAGAAGTATAGATACAGATAGTGCCTTAAAACAAAAAAGTGGAAAAAACAGAGCTTTTTGCAGAAGACAAACACAAAAAAACAACTCCGAAGAGCTGTAATGGCGACTAAGAAGTTACACCGCCATTGCCAAAAGCTCTGCATGGGAAGGACAAAGGCACCATCATAAACCTAAACCAGAGAACAAGGACTCCCACAAGAACTTGACTGAACATGAAGACATAGAGAGACAAACAACTCCAAAAAGACGGTCTAGACTAAACCCTAACTAGATTACCAGAACTCACTGACAGGATTCCCAGGAACACAACAGTTGTAGAAACAGGCTCCCTTGTTTAGAAGGAACCTGCCAAAAAGTTGAAAAAAACAGCTGCTGTGTCCTGGGAAAGAAACTAAGTTCTAGGTGAATCTATGGGTTTAGCGACCAAAACCTACAAAAAGACTCGACTGATACTAAGGTTTTGCAGAAAAAAAAGTGGTAATCTTTCTTGGGATCTAGTAAAGTATATCGCACCTCCATAGATGTTCTAGCAGGGTATCCACAGTGCTGCTGCTGATTCTCCCACAACGTTGGATGTTTAATCCCAAGAGCGTGCGGCCGAGTTTTTGTATGCACGCCTTGCTTTTGTCTGTAATCGCTGAGCAACCGCCAACAGAAAGCACCTGAAGATTCAGATGATTGGGAGAAGATGCCAAAGCCTTGATCCCGTGATCTGAGACCAAAGTATTTGAGATGTCAAGGTCATTGACTGAGTAGCAGTTCTTTGCCACTGCGACGAGGCTTGCATCAGTGATGTTCTTGCAACCGTCAAGGTTAAGAGACTCCAATGTGTGTCCATGGCACGTGGAAACTGCAGAGACTGTGTTGTCTGAAACATTGATACATCCGCTCAGATTCACCTTCACTAGACCAACATTGTTGCTCTGCAGCAACTCGAGCACACCTGCATCCGTCACTCCATTCAGTCCACAGAGTTCAACATCCTGAAGCTGATGACAGAACTTCCCCAAGAACGCGAGACTTGCATCCCCAAACCCAGGGCAGCAACGGATTGACAGAGAACGTAAGGAGCTGCAACTGGTTGATGGCAGAGGTGATTCTGGGTTGAAGTCCCGGATGCCCAGACAGTTTGCCAAAGAGAAAGCCTTCAGCTTTGAGCCACAGTTCATGAGAATACCCAAAAAACCAAACTGGTTGATCCTGTGGCATTCCTCAAGTTTCAAACTTTCCAGCGACAATGCAGATTTAGCCAAAGCGACGAGTCCTTTGCCAGAAACAAGCAAGCATTTGTTCAGATAGACGTGCTTCAGATCAGGACAACCGTTTCCAACAGCTTCGAGCCCAATATCTGTCATGCCCCGGCACGACATTACTGAGAGGGACTTAAGTTTCTTCAGCCCTTTTGCATTTCCCATGACCCAGAAGCCTTTCTCGTTCACACCTTGAAGGCCATGAAGTGCAAGATCCGTAATTGCTGCTCCATAGTGGCCAAGAACGGAAAGAGATAGACCGGTTATGTTCAGCATCTGGAGTTTCACTTTTGTCAAGTAAGAACCAGCTTGGGCCAAGAGGAAAGCAACTCCTTGATCTCCAATGCGTGGGCAGCTCCTGATAGATATAGATCTCAGATTGGTACAGCGTCGTGCAATAGCCCTTAAACCCTCGTTCCCAACACCAGAACACGAGTCGATTGTCAGCTCACTCAGATTCAGGCAGTTCTCAGCGATAGTAACCAAAGCGTTGTCAGTTATTCCAGGGCACCGTGAAAGGTCAATTTTTTCAATCATCGGGCATGACCTTGCGATCTCAGACAGACCCATATCACCAACTGCAGGCAAGTTCCACAGAGACAGAACCCTAAGAGATGGACAACCATGAGCAATCGATCCAAGGCCAGCGTCTGTCACTTTGCTGTCAAAACCACTCCCACGGATTTGAAGCTTCCCCAACCCACCACGTGTTGATGTCCCAACTGAGATCGCTGCCAGCCTCAAATCTGTCGCTTTCTTACCTTCCAAACTTCTTGACAAAAACCCTTCACCCTCCACATCTTGATTTGACTCATTCACTTCATTCCTAGTGATACTACTCAAAAGGTTAAGCCAGTGCTTGGAGACACAAGCGCATGCGCTCCTTTCTTGACCAGAGGGCAAGCGTCTGAGGATCTCAAATAGACACTCATCTGGCAATACTTCGATTGTAGTTTGCTTTTGCTCAAAACCGCTGAAAACTGACGGTGCAGCGATCCGCAATCTCTTGCGTGCTGGGAAATACACGCCAGGACAGCTCCCTGGCGACAGATGCATCGATTCCCTAGGGAAAAAATCTTCATCGCCTATACTCGAACAAGTAAAAAATCGATTATAATAAATCGAAATCTCAACAAGAGTTACAGTCACAGTCAAGAATCTTTCTCACTAAGCAGAGGCATCCCAATGTACAGAGCACAGCCACGAAATGGAACCAGGGAGAGATACTAAGCAGATCAAACCCTACAACCTAACCAGAAGTTCGAAACTAACCACATAGATTCCCAAATCAAAAATAAGCGAAAAGATCCACGGTGCTACGGGAAAAAATAGAAAGTAAATCGGAAATTCTAAATCAACCCGAGTAAGATCGAATATCGATGATGATCAAACCACTACACGAACCTAAAATTTGGCTAAGAAAGTAAAGAAATTTCAGGAACATACCACTGAATCTGAAGATCCCAGACATAATTCGAACACCGTTTGAAGAAAACCCAGGAAATGAGGGAAGAAGACGAAGACGAAGACGAACAGAGCAGAGACGGTGTTGAATAGAGATCGAAGACTGAGATTCATGAAACACGAAGAACCCTAGAAGATAGGGCAAAAAGGAGAAGAAGAAGAAGAAGAAGATTTACAGAAGAAAGATAAAAATTTTGAGAGATAACAGAAGCAAAAAATTGTGAAACGTCTTTAATGGTGGAAAAAGATGATGAGGTCTACGGTACGCGTGCACGTAGGGAATAAAAACCATGTTCAATGTATACACGCGAGAAAGTCGGATTTCTTCTCCACCTTCTTTGTTCCAAGTCCCCACCGAACCAAATTGTAATCATAATAATTTAATTTTTCTGACATAAGAAACCTTATTATATACATTTTTAAAAGCAGAAAGAAATAAACTAATAATTTATTTCATAAAGTTTTTAAATACACTGAAGGTGAGAGAGAGATCTAAAGGTTTTTGACAAATAAAGGTTGAATACATTGAAGGAAGGGAAAAAAATATGTCGAATACATGCATTGTTGACAAAAACATTGAGAGGAACGAGTTAGTTGAAATTTTATATATTATTTTATTTTAGTTGGAAGGATTTTTTTAAAAACATGACTGTAACAACATTAGTTATAGTTTATTCTGAAAATAATTATCAAATGTTGGATATCTCGTAACATGTTTTTTTAATAATGTATATGAGGATAACATAGTCCAAATCCATGTTAATACTTTTTTGAGAAGTCTCTAAAAGCTCTAGGCTTATTTGTGAATCATTAGAAGAACATATAGGGATCGTAATTTTTGGATTTTCTAAAGTTCACACCATTAAAAGAAAAAATTTAAACATTTAAATATATTTTTCGCTTTAAATTCTCTAAAATTATTATCCATAATGAATGAGAATATATATATATATATATCGTCGAAACTAAAAAACATATATTTTAATATTATATATTTCAATTGAACAAATTAATCATCAATATTAGCTTTAAAATAAAATTATAATATTAGTTAAAATATAATAAATTTCATGTATAATAACTCTGGAATTTATTAGTTATCAATATTAATTTTACCATATAAATAAATAGTATAGTAAAACTAAAAAAGATATATCATATTTAATGAGATTAAAATGGTGTTACATCTCCATCATTCGAAACATTTATATTTTTTCATATAAATTAAACAAATAATATTTATATAAGTAATATATATATATATATAAAATTATAAAGTGAAAAATATAACCGTGAAATGTCTGAATGAAATAGTGATTGCTGACTAACTATTGCAAAGATTGACAACATCATGTCAAGGAATGCTGAGTTCATTGTAACAAAATCGAAGTAAAGCCGTCCCTCAACACTCCTAGTTTGTTCTTGTACGACCACAATTCTTATAAGGACAATTACCGTGATTGGGATCCGGTTTGGCCGAGGTTTATCACACCATCTACAAAAATGGATGTAGACACTACAATTAACTTCACTAAAGCCACCAAAACGCTCTCAAACAACTAGTTGTGCGCAAGATTTTTAAGTAGAGAATGTCGAAAAATATCCAATATCTCTTTGGATCATAATCATCCCCTACAAGATAGTGAAGCAAAAATCGTGCATTTTTTCATTTTTTTTTTTAAATGGGTTTGATTTTTTGAAAAAACGGAGAATTTGGGTTTGATTTTCCGAAAAAATGGAATATGGGTTTTGATTTCTCGGAACGATTTTATATTTTCTTGGCATTGACATGTTGATTTCCAATTCTGTTGTAGTTTTTGGCGATGCTTAAACATACAGTTGGATTTCAATTACCATATTATGACAAATAGATTTGAATTACCATTTTATTGTAATGTTTAAATAAATGAGATTTTGAAGAAAAAAAAAACTAATTTCTAATATTTATACATGATCAGTTAGATGAATAAAAAATGGAAATTAAAATTGAATGGCCAGTGTGGACGCTTTATTCATCATCTGCATATCTCTTTCTTTTTCATGAAGATAACCACACTCCAAAATGATCAAAAGTCTTATGCAATAATGACTTCCACAATGGTACCAATCCTGTTGTTTCCCATAGTCAAGGAAGAAAGAGCAGCGCGCATTTACTTTTCGTTATGAATACATGGTTTGAGATCTTTGAGACGACATAATAAACTAATTTCTTGAAAATACCAATTGAAAGTGTTTTATTAAATAGGTTTGCCAAATTTTTATGTGAACAATTGACCCATCTTCACAATTTTTGGAATTTATGTGAGAAGACGAATTTGCAAACGAAAACATTATCGTGATGATGAAAATCTTTTCTTAAAATGCAGATGTTTAAAATTTTGACGAGAAGAAAATAATTGTGCAAACGATATTGTTTTGGTTGAGCATCCTATATTGAAAAGTAGTGAACAATCAATACGACAACATCGCTAAATGATGAAGATCTTTTTTATGTTTTTCTGAGATGGTGAAACAGAGAATAAAAAAAGAAGACGACGAGTGTGTAAATGATACTATTGCCTTCTTGTATTAATATTATAGAACCGTTGTACATGAAATTTATGATATTTAAAATTTTATATTAATATTATAATTTTATTTTAAAGCAGATATTGATGATTAATTTGTTTAAAGATATATCTACATGAAGTTCATATTTAAATGAAAATTTTAAACTAATAGTATGATGTATTTTAAGCTAATATTGATAAGTAAATGAAAATTTTAAATTTAAAGAATACATTATTTATATTAAAATATTTTCATTATTAATTAAATTATTTTAATCGAGTTTATCTTATTTATAAAAAAAATTCTAAATAATATTCATTTTATGCTTAACATCCACTCTAACAACTTATTATATCTCTCCTTTGCATTTTGTTCATTTTCTTTTCATTTATATTGTTCAATTATGATTCACAAATATATTAGAATTTCAAGGGAATAATTTCTTATAAAAAAATTTCATTCATTTGAAATTTTATTAGTGAAATTTATTAAAAAAATATTACAAAAATCGGTGGAAAAAGAAAATATTCTCAAAGACAAAAGCCAAAAAAAGAAACCAACAACCAAAGAACGGAACCACAAACTTGAGAACTTAGTCAAAAGAAAAATAAACAAAGGGGTAAAACCCCATAACCAAACAAATCTGGAAAAAGTCAATCAGTTCCTTCACGGAGGTTTATGTTGGAGACACACATGTAGACCAAAAAAATTACATAATCGAATTTTTATACATAACATTTCTAACCACAAGAGTGAATCAGATGAATCATTTTGGGATCTTTTTTTTACTGTTTCGGCGAGGCAGAACCACATAAAAGAAAAGCAGAACAACATCATCTTGGGATCTTTATTCATATTGTTTAAAAGCTTTAAAAATATGCTAGAATTTCAAAGGCATAATCTTTATAAAATTAAGTCTAATAGTGTAGTGGTTTAGCTCTCTTTTATTTAGATTCATCTCAAGTTCTAGTTCTAGTCTTGCAGGTTTTTGTGAAATTGTAACAGTTAGTTAGTTAGTTGAGTTGTTTGTTATGTTGTTGATATATTGAGATATGTATATTATATTATCAGTTGCATCATCATTTACGAGTTATATAAAAAAAAAACAAGCAAATGTTGGTGAGGTTTTTATCAAAGGTGTGTGATGATCTACTAATTAGTACAAAAAGTTGGTTTTTTTATATCTTAAATTCAATTTTTTTGGATATGGATGGTTTACGGTGTGTCATGGTATTATCAATAGCCTAATCCTGACCCATGAAAATATAAATTCCAGATCCGAATTTTGAGGTTATTAAAAAAAAAAAATAGAAAGCAAACAATATTATTGTTTGGATGCAATGAAGGTGATAATTATAGGTCGAAAAAATTGGTTGAATACATTGAAGGAAAGGAAAAAGGTCGAGTACATGCATTGTTGACAAACCATTTTTTTGGTTTGAATAAAATTGTTGACAAGGAATTGGGAGGTTGAGTTCTTTGAATTTTTATAGAGTTTGAGATTGAAGTGAAAATAACATATCGTCACGATATGAATTATTGTTTGTTTCAAAAAATAAAATAAAATGGTAGATATGTCAATGTCAATGTCTATTATATTTTTTTTTATCGACCACACATTTAAATTAAAAGACGATTTTTTGATTGGATGTCTAATTCGAAGAAAATAAATTTATCAAAAAACATTAAAAATCTGGTTCTATAAGCGCGGACTAAAGATATTTTATTTCTACTTAATAAATCTCTAAGAAAAGTAAGAAGTATTATTCTGAAATGAATGTGTAACGTCCATATACTTTGTTCGTTTAAAAATTTTGGTTTGATAATTTGGAGGAATGACTTCGCTACATTCCCAAATTTGCAGTCCAAACTATTTTTTCTTAAATTTTTGAGCTCATCATAACACCCCGAAATAAAAAAAATTCATCACTAACTCATCCAAATTATCTAATTCTAATTAATTCCACATTATTAATGAAATTATGTTTAATTAGCCAAAATCACGTTTTATAATTTGTGATTGCCCAAATCAGATTTTGCACCCAACCTGACCCGGTTAAAAGGTACATAATTAAAAAAAAAAAATTAAAAATATCGTGACTCACTCAATCAAAATCGTGACTTACCGTCTTCGTTTAGGGTTCATCTGCTATGTGCTCCTGGACGACGTTTTGGCTTGGTGGGTCGGGTTGGAGGGAATGATCTCGGGTCGGCTTTGGGTCGGGTTGGTAGATCTGGTGAGCTTCTGGACGACGTGTTGGGTCGGGTCGGAGTGTTGTTGAAAATGGAAGCGAAGGAGCAGGTTGGAACGGGTTGTTTTCAAGAGTGGGAGAGTAGAGAAGGAGCTGCTATTGTATTTTTAACCTGTAGATGATGATGTTTGAGATGGCGAATTGATCTGTCAAGGGTGGTCTCAGTTTGTGTTCATGTTCAAACAAAATAGGAACTTATGTTGTGTTTCAAAAGCTTGTGATTTAGGAACTTGTCTTATGTGTAATGGTCATGAACTCGTTTCTCTCTTTATCAAGTGTGTAATGGTTCTAAAATGTGTTAGTTATATATATGCCATGCTTAGACAATTGCAGGTTTTGTTTTTTAGATACTGTTTTGTGTTCTTGTTTGACATTTCTGAATTTTGTTCATGTGGAATTCCGACAATAAGACATCGGCAGTATGCAAACAATAAGAAGTCAACAATTTAACCAAATTTATCCTATCCAAACCTGATCACGAAGAAACACCACTTGCTCTAAATAAAAAAAAATGTGCAACTTAATTATCCAGCAAAGATTCACAAATCAAATAAACAAAATTAACTAAAGAATTCATCCATGCACAATTTGATTATGGACTAAATCAAAGAGGCATAAAGTTTTCTCACGATGAAAAATTCTTCGGGAGCACAAAGTAGAAGCTCGTCGGGAACAACACTCCGACACGTCGTCCAGAAGCTCACCGGATCCACCAACCCGACCCACGAAGCCGACCCGAGATCAATCCTCCGTCGTCCCCAACACGAAGCAATCTTCTGGTTTAGTCTCTATGAACCCTAAACGAAGATGTTGAGTCACGATTTTTAATTATTTTTCCAAGTCTATTTTGAAACACTATTTCAATTACAAGATATATGAAACTCTATTTTTCATTGTGTCTTTTAATTGAGTCAGGAATTAAAATCGGATCCGGACAATCGCAAATTATCAAACGCGATTTTGGCTAATTAAATATAATTAATAAAATTTCATTATTATTAATAATGTGGAATTAATTAGAATTGGATAGTTGGAGTGGGTTAAGGATGGAGTTTTTTTTGTTTGGGGTATAGTGATTAGTTCAAAAGTTTAGGGAGAAATAGTTTGGACCGCAAACTTGGGAAGAAGGAGTGTAGCGAAGTCATCCCGAATTTGGATCATAGAGAATATGTATTTCTAGATTTTGCATTAGAAGAGTAACGAAGACAATTTATGGTCTTAAAAGAGCAAATGATGTTAAAAACATAATCTAAAAATACTTATTCTCTACAGAAAACTGAACATGAAAAGACACGACATTCAAAAATTAGTCTTCCAATAATACAATCTTCGATTTTGATCTACAATAAATGAAGATTTGTTTCATCGACATATCGCACACTTTTTTAAACCACGTCTTCAACTTGTTCTAGGGAATATCGACCCCATTGATTCACTTGTTGTGGCATATGAACGTTTTAAGTTTTCGAAATATGATCACGTACAGAGATCTTATCCGTGAGTTTTTACCGATCAATATTATTAATAACTATACGAATAGGTTTAATGTTTACAAGTTATCATTTTTTAAGCTAGGAAAACCAATAATGAAAAAGCTGAAAATGACGTTAGAGGACATGAGAAAAGTCATTTTGAATTTTGATAGTAGTCGGATGTCTACAGTTTGACAAAGAATTTACTTTCTCGGCTGATCAATAATTGATTTTGGTCGAGTTTTCCTAAAAAGTGGGTAAGGTTTAGCATTACATAACCCCCAAAAAGCCATATTCAGATTTTTATTTTCATCAAAAAATTTCAATCTACAAATTATGAAACACAAAATACCAAATCCACAAAAAGATGAAAGAAATACCCATTTTGCAAATTCTATCTAAATATTTATCACCGACCTGCTTAGAAAAGAGCGGAACCACTTGGCCATAATAATACAATTCTGATTAATAATAAAAATCATGTTATCAAATGATTTTTATATAACAAGAAAAAAAAAAAAAAATCTAAATCGGTATTTCCTTGGAACGTAAAATATTTTAGTTCCTTGAGAGAATTTTTCTTCTTTTGATTACACACATAAAAGAGAAAAAGAGGAAATTAAAAGTTTTCAAGAGTTGCAAATCAATCATACAAGCCCTCTTGCTCCCACACATCCACCAGAAAATCCACCATTTCCTACCACAATAATCATATCAATCATAAATCAACAAAACCCAAAAATCACATTTATAGAATCTTGAAATTTGCAGATAAATTGCTTACAGGGAGAGGTATTGGACGAGAAAACCGCTTGTTCATACCCAACAAGCTCTCATATGTTGCATTCCAGCTGCAGAAAACGAAATATTAACTCAGGGAAGTTCCAAGAATTGTTCGAATTGACGGAGGAATCTGATAGCTAAAAGCTAAGAATGATCCATGATCTTTGTTGACTTTAAATCATCATAAACTTTCTGACTTCAAATCTGTAAGAACTTCATCTTTTATAACCTAAGAAGACCCTAAAGGACTAAAGAGAAGAATCAATCACACAACACCATTCTTGTAACAGCCTTTCGAATGCCAAGCTCTTGCCAATATTCGGATGACTTGCTGATGCATCTTTATTGATGGAAGAAAAGGCTACATGAATGGTGTCACGCAAAAGAAAGCAAACTTTCACCAACCTTATTGTAGGTTCTCGAAGTTTAGGCTTTGTTTGAGAAGTTCCGTTTGCAAGCCACTGTTGCCTAGTTTGGTTCCAGAGGATCAATCCTGGACAGGAAGAACAAACAGACACAAACTTTCTTTAGGGAAAATGACAGAACTGAAGAACAGAGCAAAGAATCATGAAGTAATAAAATAAAAGCAATCCGAAAGTCAAAAGAAACAATATTTGAAGATGCAGGCCAAAACATACCAATACACAAGAGAAGTGGAGGAAATAATATTTAACTTTGCTGCATAGAGAATACCATTTTGTGTGAAAGCTTATTAGGCACAGGTGAGGTTTAATTAGTGGTAGGTTTGATAAAGGAAATTCATCAACAGCCAATCATGAGACGATAGTTTTCATGTTAAAACAACAAATACATAGTAACTTCAAGAGAAGTGTGCCTCCAAATGTACTTCTCCATAGTCAGTCAAGAACTAGGGATCTTCTACTGATTGAGAAAAAATAAATATATCCAATAATATAAGTCAAAAACCCACCTACAAATATTAAAAGTTGGTTGACCATCAGAACGAGTAAGCTAATACCATAAGTAGATAGTTTCAAAGTTGAATAGATCAAACCATAATAAAGCTTGGAATGGTCTTTCGCTTATTAGGAAAACAAGTCAAGCGAATAAAATAAGAGAAAGGATCACTGGAAACAACAATGTGTGGAAATTTCAACTCACCGTGGTTTACGAATTCTGTGGGGTTGCTTGTACTTGCAGAAGTAGCAGTGTTGTTAGTGAAGCTGATAGAAGACATGCTTCTCTGTGACTGAAGTGTGCTGTTATCCATCTCGCAGGTGCTTGTGCTCCAGAAGTCGTCTGATACGCTTGGTTTCTTCACTAAACGACCTTGAATCCTTAACCCTTTAGACGGCTCATCCACTGCAACTATAAGCGGCGGTTTATTGCAGCATCCAAAACAACCTCTGTACTGTTGCAAAACCACAAAACAAAAAATGCCAGTGAGAAGACTTTGATTAGGACTGCAGAAAATGGTGTGGAAATCTGTTCTTGAAATTAAGAGAAACACAAGAACTAAGAAATTTGATTAGGAAGAACTTTGCAGCCACAACCATTGATCCCACAGAGAGAGAGAAAAGGACGGTTTTTTATCGAACAAACAACTATGACGGGAAAAGAGACACAGAAAAGTTCTTTGTTAGAAAACAGAACAGAAGAATATAAGTAGAGAAAGTATACATGTGATTCAAGTCACATATTTATCCTCTGAAGTTTAGTGTCTTTAATGATCTTATCCAGGGGTATTGACATTAAGAGCAATTTAGCAATCCGACGCTCACAAAACTAAAGAACGCAAACGATTTCAATCATGTGATAGTAGCAAACCTAACCTACAAAATTAAGGGAAAAAACATAGCCACAAATTCTCAAAAAGATGATGGGTCAAATTTTAGATTTAAAGTTTAAATTTTACTCCAAATTTCATAAGTTTCTCAGTCATATAGGTAAACACAACAGAGACAAGGAGAGACACTCATTCAATATCAAAATTGAGAATTTCAATTCCAAAAAAATTGGGGAGAGAGATCCTCACTTACCCCATGCAACCAAATAACTGGTAGATCCAAGAGGGAATATATTCACGGATATGCATCTACAGCAACCAAATTAACGATCTTCTAATCAAAACCCTGATCCCAGGTAGGAGAAGTCTCACAATCCTGCAATTTCAATATCCAAAATCAAAATAAAAAATCCCCTCATCAATCAATCAATCACTGAATCGAAAAAAAACCCCACTCTTTCTGATGAGAAAAACACGGAAATAACCTCAAAAATGGCATATTCGGGGCAGATTGGGATTAGGATTTTGTTCCGCCACCTTCCCACCGCAGCTAAAATCTCAAGCTTTCTTCTTCTTCTTCTTCTTCTTCTTCTTCTTCTTTATTCCTCCTTTGTTATGCGTGTGTGGTGGTTCTGCAACTCCCCAAAAAGAAGGAATAGAAAATTTCCGTTTTTTTTTTTTGACAAATTAAATTGTCCGTTATTCTTATTAGTTGTATACTTTAATAATAAATACTTAAAAGTTTAAAGTTACGGACAATATTAAAATAAAATAAAAAGAATTACTTTTTACCATTCAGATCACCAGGGTTGTTGGAATCTGAATTTTTAAATAAATTTTTTTTTCCCTTTATCATCTAAAGAGGTAATTATTCTGCGGGACAATATTATTATTAAAAATAATATTGTAGAAAATAAAATGTGTAGTGGTTAAAAAATATACGAATTTTAGATTTTGTTTTTTATGTTGGAATGCCTATAAAATCAAATTTCCGACTCTTATTGTTTTTCATCATTTTGGTTTTTTTTAATAACATATTTTTGGACTATTATTAATTTACTAATTATGATATCTGATGTGAAATTTTTGACATAATAATTTTTTTTATCATAGATTGAATAATATATGTTCATTTTAAAAAATTCGAAGCATAACATACTAAAAAAAATCTAAATTTTTTATTATTATTATTATATGAATGATATGATAATTCAATATATTACAAAAATAAAAATAAAATATATATATAAACAATAAATGCTTATAAATTATGTAATGAAAAAAATAAAAAATGTTAAAAAAATGTGGAGTTGCACGTAGGACTCAAATGTTTTTTTTTAAATATATTAAAGATTAGAGATAATTTTATCAAAATTAAAAAAAAAAGCCATTGGTTGTTGAAAATATGATTCAAAATGAAAAGCATTATTATTTTAATTTATCCCCAAAAGTTTTTCCTTTTTATATTTTTCTTTAATAAATATAGAAAAGAAAGTTATTCGTGCATGTGGCAGCCATTATGATTAGCTCCACTTTTTTTTTCTGTCAACGCACATTTTGTTTTCTTTTGTTATTGTCACGACTTTATAAATACAGATAAATTTTTTTTTTTGGGTGTGATAATGCAATACAGAGAATTTCTAAGCTAAGTAATCCTCTCGAGTAAAAGAGAGGACGTTCTCTGGTTCCTTTTTCGTTGATCTTTTTTGTTTGAAATATCCTTATTGGTTGGTTAGTGGAGAGTATAACAAATTGAGAATATATATATGTATATATATACAAATAACTAAAAAGAACAATAAACATTAATGAGTGAATATATGGTATATGGATATTTTGTGTCGGCAGTGTAAATGGATAGGTTGAGTTGTGTCGCCATCTCAATTATTGATAATGTGAAAAGTGAGTTTTCGTTAGGTGTTATCCATATGTTTAATAAAAAACAAGGTTGATGAACGGTCTAGAAGTATACTAGAACTAGTCGATCTACTAGCTTCAAATCAAAGCCAATTTGGACATAATCACTATTATCGAGATGCTCGAAATTGTTATGTATGTAGATTGAATATTTCTTTTCGGGATATATGGGTTTGATTTGTAACATTTGCTTCGGCAAGAAGGTTGTTAGATATTTGAAACCATGACCGGATTAAAAGAGTCCAAGAACCCGAATAAGAAATATGCATACCAAAATCCGATCTATTAAGTGATTTTTAAGTTCCAGATCGAAATATACCTACTAATTTTTTTCAGAGAATTAATCAAATATTATTGTATACGAATTATGAATCCAAATTTTCAAACAAAAAATATTTTTTTCATGGTTTATAAAAAGGTTCAAAAATTACTTGGAATGCGGCAAAGAACAAACAAAAAACAGTTTGATCTTCGAAACTTAGTGAAAATGTATTTCCGAAAAATGTAATTTTTGGTTTGAAACGAGGAAGTGATTTTGTTGTTTTAGTAGGGTTTTTAATTTCTTAATTTGTTGCTATATAGGTTTAACTTGTGATTATTTTAAATGATAAACTACAATGCTGTTGTAACCTAGTTTTGCCGGCATATATGTATAACAAAAGAGAATGCCGAGTTGATTAATCAAGAAGTCCTTGATAATTATGAGTATGAATATCATAACTATAAGCCGAAATAACACACTCCAAGAATATGCAATGAAAGTGTTACATCACCTAAGTGGTGAGGATTGGAGGGAGATAATTAGATTTTTCGCCTAGAACCTTTGCGTTAGTATCAGGAAAGAACTCAGTCCCAGCAAGATTTGTTACTTCCCCATTGCTACTAATGCTAATCGGATAACTAAGCAAATGCCCCGGTAGATCGTGATCTCGAGGGTACTCTTGTGCTGAGTATAGTCCCCAGAGCTCATCTGCCTTTGCATTCACCATTCTTATACACTCTTCGCTTTCGGGCCATTGGAACGCATTGGTTATAATCCGTAGGTGCTCAAGCCATAGTGATATCCTAAAGCTAAAAACTTGGCCCGTCGGCCTCATTTGATTGGTAGATAGCAAATGGTTAGGTTGGTATGCTCCCATCGCGATCTCCGAGTCTCGACCTCCATCCATAGACCTTTGGTTAATATTTGCTGATCCTATTATTATATACTCATCATCAACTGCATAGAGATAGGAACCATGTTAAGAGAACTTTATGATTTGTTTTGAATAGGATTTTGCAATGAACCTCATGGAATTGACCCGAAACAGTCCGTTTTTTAGCCCGACATGACCCAGTCCGTTACGAGTCCGACCTGTTTTAATGTCTGGTTCTAGATACGGGTTCGTCTGTCCTGTGATGGGCGTAGACATAAACGGACCGGGTCCATGGGCTTTTAGGCCCACTATTAAAAAACCAAGTTCTCAAATAATTTGTCTTGTCATGCAAGGTAGGTTTTGACTTACCAATCATCATTTTAGAGTGGACATAGATCATGAAACGACGAGATTCTTGAGCTCTTGCGTAATCAGAATTAGCCTCTGGTTTCGTCGGAGGCAAATATTCTCCCGCCTTGTTGACTTCCCGATTTCCGAGGCAGAAAAACGTTAGATAGTCTCTAGGGTTTGCATCTAACCCTTTCTTCCGAAGAGCAATGATGATATCTGTATACATCATCTCCATTGTTCTCCTTTGCCAGTCTAGTATTGCTTGAACCGATGCAGATCCAGGTTTTCCTTCAGGCCACAATGGAATCACGATATACACCGAAAACCGCTCGCCTGCCTCGATTTTGCTCAGGATCTTGAGAGAAATCTCTTTGGGAATCAGGTGTAAAGCGTTGATCTCATTCAAATTAATGTCTCTAGAGCTCCATCCAAAGGAGCTTCCTAGAAAATATTGGTTCTCAATGTAGATGAAATGCTTGGCTCTCCTTATGGCATTAACGTAAGCGTCTTGTATGCTTTTTTCGATCACGTTATCTTTTCCGGTTATAAGTCCTATGCTCGAAGCTTCACGTGGATCCTCTGGGAACCCTTCAACTGCACCATCATCTATCGACCGGAAAACTTGCACCGTCCAGCCTTCTGTGTTGTCCGATTGTACAATTGGTAGTGGTGGAACCGTGATCTCTGCAAGTCGTGCCATCGATATAAGGTACCTTCTACCACTACCTGTAAACACACAAAATTAGTTTTTAATGATGAGATGTTTTTTCAAAATGTAAATCCAAACAAAGTTTAACCTATTAACAATTCAAAGAAAATTTGTTTAAAACTTTAAATGATGTGGTTTTATTTGGAGAATACCACCATCTTAGAACAGGTAAACGCAAAAACAAACTGTTAGAAGTCTAGTTATTTGTATCAATACCTTGTTTCATCCATCTCTGCTCAAAATTGTACAAAACATCCCATGCCGCAGGACCATCCAGCTTGCAGTGAATATCGTGCCACGGCTCACGTGGACCGCCCTTTTTAATCGATGCGCCATCAAAGTTGGGCTGGTGAAAGTCATTAGAATGAACATTGTTCAAAGTACCGAACAAAGGATGCTCCTCGGTGTCGTACCTCCCATCACAAAGATCAATCCCTCCAAGAAAACTCATTATCCTTCTCTTGGTTTTCGACCCGTCCACTTCACCGTCCACCACAACGGTTTTCTGATGGTGAGAAAACATTGCAGCGATCTCAAAACCTTGAACAATGCTCCCACCGTTATCCGGATTACGCGGACAGAGAACGCAACGCACTTTCGTGTTCTTGAAGTAATCGTAAGTTTCTTGATCATGAGTCATCATCAAACCGTCTCTCTTAAACGCTTCGTTAGACGTTCTATCGTCCCACACAAGCATCAGCACGGTCACGTTTTCTTCCGCTTTCTTCTTTAGCAAATCCCCTAGCTTTAGGTTACCTCCGGGTCTCGACCGTTTAGGATCCCTGATCAATGTTATGTTGGTTGTGACTGACCAACCCGTGATGTATATCAAATGCTTTGCGTTCCATATCGAATCGAAAATATCTTCCCAACAACGATGATGTTTGTAAAGCACTTGTCCTCCTGCGAGAGGAATATCCGGAAAATCGCCAAGAACATGAGCATCTTGGTAAAGTGTAACATTGCAACCTTCTCTTTGGTTGAAAAATGCGTTAGGAATTCCATTGAAAGAAGGTAATATGATTCCTTTGTTCCAATTCACGTCATGTGTCACGTGATTGAACTTCACACGGACATGGATTTTCGAACCTCCTTGGATCGGGCTCTTGTTCTCGTCTAAGACATCAAGCCACCGGTCTACAGGTTGTCCGGAGATGACTTCGGTGACAGGTAAATAAGCTCGGCCGATTAAACTCGCACCGACCGGTTCATCTTCTTTGACCGTGAATACTATTTTGGAGATGGAATGTGCGGTGTAGACAAGGAAAGATTGGAGCCATTTAGGATGACGTCTCATCATGGTTCGAGCCACCCTTGACCTGTCTAGGTCAATGGTTGCGTAGAGATGTCCTCCTCCTAACAAATCTGTGCATGAGGACGTTAGTCTCTTGAGTTGGGATTGACTCTTCTTCCCCGTCGGCTCCTTGTTTCCCTATTAATCAAATGAGTTTTATTTTACAAGTTAAATAACCTTCGTCTAATTTGTTTTTTTCCATTACAAATCTTGATCGATCGCATTTTTTTAATAATATTACTAAAGAAAATGTACTAATAGAGCATGTTAAAAGTTATTTAGCTAGCCATGTCATTTGAGACAAGGTAAAAAATATATAATTACCTCTTTTAGTCCAGTTATACATGTTCATCAGTTTTAAATATATAGTTAGCCTAGTTATTTAGCTACTAGCAAAATTTCAAAATATATAGTTGAATCAATTTCAAAATAAATATATATATAATTTTATTAAAATTCTGACTCTATATATATATATATATCGATTAACTCAAGAGTTACCTTGCCGCATATGTTGAATCTTGGACGTTGATGCAACTTATCGATCCTATAAATCTTCACTTCAAGAGTTCCATGAAGCAGCAACTGCTCCGCCATTTTTTTAACCTACAAAGTGAAAGGATTCTACTTTCAGACCCGCTAAATTATAGGTTTGAATTTAATAGAAAAATCTTTATATAAAAAAAAACTATATGGTTGAATTATTTTCGTGACTGGATGACTATGTATTTACTAATAAATAACAAACCACAAGGGGTCGAGAAATCTCCCTTTTGAGGATCTTTTCGAAAAGTTTCCAAACGGCTTAGCAATTAGAGTATGTAAACATAAAGTTGGAATTTAAGGAGAAAATCGAATTTGAAAATGAAACGTTTGGATTAGGGTTGTTGATTACTTGGGGAGACTGCATGAGACAATATACATCTTCTTAAAGTAACCTTTTCTTGTAGGCCAAACCGAAGACAAGGGAAGTCCAAAACGGAATATTCTTGTTTTGGACATAAATATGACGACTCAGGTCTACACTTTTCTTGATGTATTATGTAAACAATTTATTCCATTTCGTTCCATTATTATACTAACTTTTAGCCTATTGAAGAGACCATTAAACAAGAAATTGGAATTTTTTGTTTGATTCAGTTATATGAGCTGGACTTGACAATAATTACTTCGTAAAATGCAACAATCATTGTGATATCCAAAACACAGATTTCTTCCGCTAGAAACATCACTTTTCTCGAACCTTTGCATCAATATTTTTATTTTTTGGTTCAAAAATAAATGAATTTTTTTCGAACTTTGCATCGATAATTTGTTTTTTTTCTCAAAATTAAACACAACACAATTCGTACATATGAACAACTGAAACTCAAATATAAAATTTGAAAATAAATTAAAAAATATATAAGAGTTTGTGATAGATTTATAAAAATTTATAATATAATTTATCATAATAATCTTAATTAATATATAAAAAAAAAAATAGTAAGATTTTTGGAAGTTATCCAAATATGTCGTTATATCAGTTCTCTACTCTCCATATAAAAAAAAAAATTCGCCGAATGTATCTTCAGCTCCAAAATTTCTTTCACTAGAAGTATACAAACTTTTTCCGAACCTTTGCATCGATAAAATAATTTCATGTCCGTATAACCAATTTTGGATCCGAACCTTTGCATGATAAAAAATTTTCATGTCCAGATAACCAATTTTTTCCTACTTCCAAAATCTTAGCTTTCCAATAGTGATGACTGATGACTTATGTTCTGATGAGTAGACATGGAATCTTATCCTTATGACGTGATGAGAGGTATTTCTCACTGGGCCTTGTTTTCTATAAAGCCCAAATCAAAATATGATCCTCCGATCCCAAGTGGTCACCTTCCATTAGGCCTATACCAAATTTTTTAACTCTCCGGTTCTTCTAAAGAACAAATAATGCTTCGTCGACGTTTTCCTCATATACATCATCGTAAATATCGATAATTTCATCTTTCGAAATATAATTCATATTCACGAGTGAAGAAGCAAAACACACTGCTGATCAAGTTTATTAGAAATTAAAATTATAATAGATGAAAGAATTATATTAATAAATAAATATATTACAGGATTGTCTTCAAGAACAAATGGGAGAACCATGAGGAAACGAAAAATAGTCTCATCAAGGCGTACATATTTTTATGAAACAAGATTGTTTCTCTGCATTTTCTTTCTATATATTCTTGAAAATAGAGTATATTAGTCTATTCACATTAAAAACTGTTCGTTTATTAATGAGTTCTTAAAAAATGTTATATATCTAATTGAACATTTTAAAACGTGAAAAATTACTTTATTTATTTATTTTAATTTTAAGTTATAGGGGTAAATTGAAAAATATATAATTTTTTTGCATATTAAATACGAAAATATAGTATATTCATATGAAACTAGGTTTTTCTTCTAATATTGAGAAACAGAGAGATTACATCTAGTGCAAATTTCTAGAGGCTGTGTCTGTGTTTATATTCTTGTGTTTGTCACATCCTTAAATATTTTTAATTCATTTATTTGTTTGATATCACACAATTGGTACATTTGGCATAGGTTGGTGAATTCATTTATTTAAGCTTAAGGTATAAATAGTTCTTGTCTCCTTTAGGTTTATTACATTTAATGCACATCTACTAGTCCAAATATCCGTGGACTTTATCGCGCGACTCACCGACAGTTCTTTAGTTTTTTCGTTAATTAATTATTATCTACTTTTTTTGAGGGAAAAAAAAAAATTATTTACAAAGATAACGACAAATGTTCTTTTTACTGATGACAAACAAATCTAGATTAATTTACAAAGATAACGACAAATGTTCTTTTTACTGATGACAAACAAATCTAGATTAATTTACAAACACACATATATATATATATATATATATATATATATATGATTATCATTTTTCAGGATATTTGTTAAAATTTGATTAATAGCAGTTATTCTAGGAAGAGGTGTGATTTCTATAATCTTAAAAATCAGTGTGAATTCTCTATTTTATTAATTTAGGTTTATAAATAGAAAGACATCTATGAATAATTAACTGTACACATGAGACATCATTGTCAAAGACTCGAGAGTCGATGTCAGAAAAAGTATACGAATTGATCTGATGTGCATTTGGTTTACAAACTTCCACTATACTTTCTAATTGGCTCAGTAATTAATCAATGCCCTTTTCTATATTTTGCTTAAACCGTAAAACGCGCTCTATTTAAAAAACAAAATTTCTTCTTATTCACGTAAATAAGAAAAGAGACGAACTTTATAAAAAAAAAGAAAAGAGACGAATTGATATATTGTGACTTTTCGTAAGCTATAAGAAACTGATCACTTGGTACCACCATTCATGGTATGGAGTATGGACATCAAACCGAAAAACATTAATTACATCTGTTGTAGAAAACAAGCATTTATTTTTTTAAAAATTCTTAAAATACCACTAAAATAAGTTTTTTTTCAAAAATATAACTAAATTTTTGTTTTCCAAACATATCACAAACACTAAAAATAATTTTTAAAAATTTATAATTTACATGTTTGAGTTTGGATTTAGTATTTTGGATTAGTTAAGGATTTAGTTTTTATGATTTAGAGTTTAGTTTTTAGAGTTTAGGGTTTAGTTTTGAAAGTTTAAAGTTTAGTTTTAGTTTTGTGGTATTTTTAAAACCAAAAACTTTAAATCGTATTTTTGAAAAACAAAACTAGTAATGATATATTTAGAACAAAATTTTACTTTTTGTGGTGGTATTTTGAGAATTATCCTTTATGGGCTGTAAATCTTGTTATATATATATATATATATATATATATATATATATATATATATATGGGCATTATTAAAACCTGACGTTTCCTATATTTATTCTTCTATCTCATACTTATATTATTTAATTAATAAAAATTCCGTACATAAATAACAGTGTTAAAAAAACGTTAGTCGTTCAGCAAAAAATATCCAACACATTGGCGTTTACAACGCTAATCAAAACCTAAACGATTTTAAACACTTAAACGTTTATAAAATAAAATATATATATATATATATATATATATATATATATTATCATAATATTAATTAAATAGCATTACTTATAAACAAAGTAATTAGTTAATTACATTTTTGAATGTTGTAAGAATATATACTAATGCGCTTTAGGTCCATTAAAAAATTCGGTGAATGCACTATTCGACGGCTACATTTATCTTGAGGAATTAGTCCGATGGTAAAAACCCGGATCACTCCTGGTTATCAAAAAAAAAAAAAAAAGATTATATATATACTAATGATTTTATGTTGTAAAAAGTTTTTTTGGGTTTTGTTTTGTAACATCATAAATTTTCTTCGACTAATTTCTAGTTGTTTCATCATCTTAAATCCATTATTATAATTGGAGATATCATTTTTGAAAATTAGGTGGATAAATTTTAATTTTGAATAACGTTTTTAATATTGAGATCGTGAATCAACGGTGTTTTGAATGGACAAATCACAAAACGTTTAGACTATCTACAAGACTTGCATATTATCTACACCGCTTTAAACTGTTTACACGCTGTCAGAACGCCAAATATTTATTTCTATCTAAATTCGCCGTCTCACATGTAATCATCATAGTGTAGGTCCGTCTAATGTCTAAATGCCGCATAAGTCTAATGAACGTTTTTGAACACTACTTGTGTTTTTTTGTTTTTTGTTTTTGCTTAGAAAGAACATTACTTGTTTATAAGAGTTTGGAAATCATGTACAAATACTCTAGAATGATATGCAAGACATCAGACCTTCGAAGAGAGTAGATTGTAAATAAACAATATTACATAAATAATAGATGTAAGTAACAATATTATAAGTGTAACATATATAACCCATGACACGGGAGGGAGAGGGAGAGAGAACATTAAATACCATAAAATTAGGAGAGAGGACGTGCAAAAGGCAGAGAGTTAAGTGAGTAGTTGAAGGTAGAGAGAACAGAGAAGAGGAATCTCTCTCTCTCTCTCTCTCTCTCTCTCTCTCTCTCTCTCTCTCCCCCCTTTTCTGAGTTCTTGTCAGAAAAACACAGAGAAATTAAGAACCCTAGCAAAATGGTACATTCAAAGAAGTTCCGAGGTGTCCGCCAGCGTCAGTGGGGTTCTTGGGTCTCTGAGATTCGTCATCCTCTCCTGTCAGTTTACTCTCTCTCTCTCTCTCAAACACACACACACACACATATTCACACATACAGTATATATATAAATATATATGTATGGTTTTTACGCAGGAGGTATCCAAAAACATGAGTGCCGCGTGAAGGCTTTTTTTTGTTGTTGTGATGGCGTCTTTGTATTTGTAATTTTGCGTATAAATATATGCATCGTAATACAGTTGAGATGTACGGGTTTTCTATGTTCATACATATATGCGTATATATAAAATAATAATTCCTAGTATTTTATTTCTTATAAACATTGATTGCCCTATTATCCTCTTTGGCTGAATGTGTTTATATATTAGTAAGTTAGTAATTATAAAGCATATTAGGTGTACCATTTTTATCAATAACTGAAACAACCTTGCTATCAAAGAATTTAATTGGCAAGGAAATTACACTATTATAAACCTTCCTAAAAAGAAAAAGAAGACTACTATAAAATAATATTTTTATATCAGTAACGTTATATAACTCATGTGCTGTGTGTGTGTGTAGTTTTTTTTTTTTAATACTTAAATTATGTAATTAATGTGTGTTTATGTGAGAGAGATCAGGAAGAGAAGAGTGTGGCTAGGAACATTCAACACGGCGGAAGCAGCGGCTAGAGCCTACGACCAAGCCGCGGTTCTAATGAACGGCCAAAACGCAAAGACCAACTTTCCCGTCATCAAATCCAACGGCTCAGATTCTCCGGACGTTAACTCTCCGCTAAGATCGCCTAAATCGTTATCGGAACTCCTAAACGCAAAGCTAAGGAAGAATTGTAAAGACCAGACACCGTTTCTGACGTGTCTCCGCCTCGACAACGACAGCTCACACATCGGCGTCTGGCAGAAACGCGCCGGGTCGAAAACGAGTCAGAACTGGGTCAAGCTCGTCGAACTCGGTAACAGCGTCAACGTACGTGCCGGTGATATTGGGATTAACAAGATGAAGAAACGAAACGACGACGTTGAGGAAGAAGATCACATGGCGATGCAGATGATCGAGGAGTTGCTAAACTGGACCTGTCCTGCTTCTGCGTCCATTGAAGGTCTAAAGGAAAATCATTGAAAAAGATGATAATTAAAAAGAGGGAGTATAGTAATTAAGGGTATAATTAATTTACCGTGCTTTTAAATAATACTTTCCGAATACATGATATATAGCCTATAGATCGAAATAAGTACATATATATATATATATATTGTGGTTTGACTTTTTATTTTATTTTAAAGACTTGATATTTCTTTTGTTGAATTTGGAGAAATGATATAATTACACGGAGGAGACTAGACATGATAAGAGGACAAAGAGGTACAAGTGATAGGATGATAATTAATTAGTTAATTAAAGAATAGTGAACACTAAATGTGAAAGAGACTTGTCACTCTTTTTAAACCCACCTGCGAATTAGATTCTTGTGATTCGAATGTTAGTCCTACGAAGAAAAAGCTTTTACTATATTAACATGGTTACATGTGCTTGACCATATTATATAGGGGATATACAGACCTCGGTCTAGAAATTTTTAGTTTTTAGTAAAAAGAAAAAATGTTAGTATCATGATAAATATATTGTTTTGTTTTATGTTTTTTTTTCCTCATATTTATGTGTTATTTATTGATTTTTCTTAATTGATTTATGATATTCCTTGAAAAAAAGGCCCGATCTCAAGTTAAATATTTTTGGTCCAAAGACTCTCGACCGCGGGTAGTGGTCGTGGAAACCTTAGCCAAGTTATTCACGAGCTGCTAAGGTAATTGCTCAACCCATCCTTGGTTTTTCTCGATCCAATAGACTCTTCTCGACCCAAAATTGGATTTTCTCGATTCCTTTTGGATTTTTTTTGGCACTCTGTTAGCTATTTAATCTCCTAAAGCTTTTGTTTTTCCTTGATTTAACTTTGTTTTAGTTCCATTCCCGCATTTTCGTCAAATATATCTTAAAAAAGCAAAAAAAAAACGAAAGTTTATCTCTATGAATATTGTTAATTATGACATTATTATCGTATACACTTATTAATAAATTCGATCTGCATCCTTATCTTCAGATTTTTTTTTTAAATTTAAATTGTTCATAAAAATAAAACAAATTATATATTGGTGAAGCACTTCCGTTACGTGGGCGTCTCTGTCTTTAGGTAAAACTCTGAAAAAACGTTTTTTCAGGATCTCACAAAAAATTCACAAACTTCCTCGCTCTTCTACCACCACCGCCGTCTCCGCCGCAGAACCACCGTCCGGAGAAAGAGTTAAAAAACTATCACGAATATGGGGAAAGGCGGATCACTGAGCGAAGGCGTGGTTAAGAACATCATCCTCTCTTACACATACGTTGCAATATGGATCTTCCTAAGCTTCACCGTAATCGTCTACAACAAATACATCCTCGACAAGAAGATGTACGATTGGCCTTTTCCGATCTCACTCACAATGATCCACATGTCCTTTTGCTCAACCCTAGCTTTTCTCCTCATCAAAGTCTTCAAATTCGTCGAGCCTGTCTCAATGTCACGCGACACTTATCTCAGATCGGTCGTTCCAATCGGCGCGTTGTACTCACTCTCCCTATGGCTCTCTAACTCCGCTTACATTTACCTCTCTGTCTCCTTCATTCAGATGCTCAAAGCTTTGATGCCAGTTGCGGTTTACTCTATCGGTGTTCTGTTCAAGAAAGAAGGTTTTAAATCGGACACTATGATTAACATGCTTTCGATCTCTTTCGGTGTCGCGATCGCTGCTTACGGAGAAGCTAGATTCGATGTTTGGGGTGTGGTTCTACAGCTCGGTGCTGTTGCTTTCGAGGCGACAAGATTGGTAATGATTCAGATATTGCTTACTTCGAAAGGAATCACGTTGAATCCAATCACTTCTCTGTATTACGTTGCTCCTTGCTGCTTAGGTTTCTTGTTTATCCCTTGGATTGTTGTGGAGTTTCCGGTTTTGAGAGATACTTCGACGTTCCATTTCGATTTCGTCGTTTTCGGGACGAACTCGTTCTGTGCGTTTGCTCTGAATCTTGCTGTTTTCCTTTTGGTTGGGAAAACCTCTGCTTTGACCATGAATGTTGCTGGTGTGGTTAAAGATTGGCTCTTGATCGCCTTTTCTTGGTCTGTTATTAAGGATACTGTGACTCCTGTTAATCTTTTCGGTTACGGTATCGCGTTTTTGGGCGTTGCGTATTACAATCACGCCAAGTTACAAGCTTTGAAGGCTAAAGAGGCTCAGAAGACTGCTCAGCAGATTGATGAAGAGAGCGGTAGGCTTTTGGAAGAAAGGGAAGGAAATGAAGGTGGGAGGAAGAACGAGCCGGAAGATTAAAAAAGGTGAAGAATTGGATTGGTGAAATTTATGATTTTTTTTTTGCTTAACTTACATTTTGTTGGAAACTTGGAATAAGACCTTGAAGGTGTTATAGTAGTTGGAAGGAATTTTGTTTGGTTATGATGATGAGTCCTAAGAATGGCAATGGTCTAGTGTTCTTACAATTTGCCTTGGTGAAAACTGAGTTAGGTTTTGATATATCGATACCCGAATGAGAGTATCCTCTTCCTAGGTAGTGAAGTATCACGAGGGACCTTTTTCCTTATTATATCTTGTGTTTTTTTGGTTATTTATGATTATGACTTGTGTTATTTACCAACCTTTGTCAATGGAGTTTGAGATATTATTTACTAGTTGTTACTTTCTGGTTTGGATTGTAGATTGCGTGTTTCCATACTTCAGAGTGATAGTTTTTCGCTTTGAAGTTGATTACTTATTTACAGTGTTCAAGAAAGCGCTAGGCGCTAAGCGGACAGCGATCCTCAGCCTAGCATCTAGAACGCTTAGTCGGGGCCTAGATAATTTTGTAGGCGGATTAGGCGTTTTATAATAAAACTATATATATATATATATATAATCTAATTATATATATTATAAAATATAACATAATGAAATAATCTTAAGAAACGTGATCCATGAAGGTTAAAATAAACGTAAATGTAGATTAAAGAATAAAAAAATTGAGTTTTTAGAAATGAATAAACTCTCATGATGATTCTACTCGCATTTCTCTTCACCTTATTCCCTCTAAACATGCTCATCATCTGACTAAAATATCAAAACAGTGCTGTTTTGAATTTAAAAAAAAAAAAACAGGTGGATTTAACCCGTCCAACCCTCCTAGTGGCCGCCTAAACCGCCAAATGGCCCCTTCCGCTTAGATACCACCGATTAATGTAAAATCCAAACTGTCTAGGGGCGCCTAACGCCTAGGCGGCCGCCTATGCCGCTTTCTTGAACACTGCTTATTTATATCAATTTTTTACCTGATGTAATTGTTGCATCAACTATAAATAATTGATGCTAATATTAGTGTCAATTTTAAGTGATTGTAAAAGTTGTCTAATGACACTAAAATAACGTAATTTTCAAAATACTAAAACCATTTGATTAATACTTTTTATTGTTATATATGTTTTCCAAATTATTATAACAAATCACGTAATTTAGTTATTCTGCGGCTCCGAAGCGACTTTGCATGCTTTCTTGTTACGGATGCACCAGATCGTAACTGTATATACAATAATGATCAGGATTATCAGGATGATACCCATGTATATGTCCAATGCCACGGATCCATCTGTCCTCATCCTCACTGCATAAAAAGAAACACAAATATCAAATAAATTAAAAAACGTTATTTTCATGTTTGAAAATTACTAATGTGTGTTTTCATGTTTTCATGTTTCATAATCCACACGATCTTCGTCCTTACCCGGATAGCACAGCGAGACACGATCTTCGTCCTTACCGGATAACCTTGTTACTTTGTTTCTATTAGTTATAGCTTGTGCGCTATATTAAACATTTTGGTTATTATTTCTAGAAATATATGTACTCAAATTTTTCCACCACGTCTTATAATATCTAATGTTTGTCAATTTTTGCTCTTTTTTTTTTAATGTTTTGCTTACTTTTCTCTTAGTTTTTGCTTATCTTTGTCAAAATTGTTTTAATTTGAATCGATAACAGCAATGATTGAAATTTCAAGTGTTGTTCAACTCCATGAAATTTACCTTTTTTATCCATTATGATAATGCTATAAATTATTACGAGTTAAAAAACTTAGCACAGTAACGACAACAGCTAACAGTGTAAAACCCAAACGTGATCAGATTATGGAATAAAATAATAAAATTAATAATAAAATGATATAATAATGCGGATGCAACATGGACCATAAGTACAAAATATAGGAAAATTGCATTTTTAACCTTCAAAGTACAAGTTATTAACATTTTAAATCTCGATGAAATTACACTCATCACTTTAAATCATCAAACTAAAAAAACTTTCATTTAAAACCATCAATTAGCTACCGAGTTTGTTTTGTCAAAAAAATTAACAGAACAGTTAGTTCCGTTAATTGAATAGTTATTTTTTTCTATTAAAAATAGTGATGTGGATTTATTTATATTTTTTAATGTAAAAAATTAATTAATTTAGTTATTTATTACAGTAATACTTAACAAAATAAAATAAAAACAAAACAATTTTTTCTCACTCTTCGTTTTCTCCATCGCCACCACCTAATTCACCGTCTTAACTTCGCTGGCCTTGAATCATTGGTGGGTCATATAAGCGCTTTATCAGTGCAAGGTTTTGTTTGAGGCAATATCGTTGCCATCATATCAGGCTTCAATTTCTCCGTCTATAACAATGCTCGCCGTGCCCATTCCGGAAACCCCACTCGACTATTGATTCAAGAGTCGTTTTCTTCCTTGAATCGAAACCCCCAAATTGCTTCACGCATGAAGGATCTTCGATACAAGATTACAAGATTGTTGCTTGTGAACTCAGTGGATCTATTCATAGCGGATTTCAGATTTTCCATAATCACTAAACTCTTAACACCACTATTTTGTAATATAAAAATAATTGAACAGTCAACGGAGCTAACTGTTCCGTTAATTTTTTGATGGTACAAACTCGAAAGCTAATTTGATGTCTTTAAGTAAAATTTTCTTTAGTTTGATGGTTTAAATGAGAGTATAATTCTATCGAAATTTAAAGTGTTAGTAACTTGTAAGGTTAAAATGCGATTTTCCCACAAAATATAATTGATCCTAGGTATTTTTACTTTGAATTCTGAGATATGCCATTTCTCAACTGTCACTTTGCAAAAATGTCACTGTTTAAAAATATTTACAAGCGTGTCACTCCATTTTTTCCATATTCCCATATTACTTTTTGACTCATTTTAACCTAACTTTTTGTATTGATTTTTCAGATCTTGTCTCCCAACTCGAGAATTCCTCAAAATCGCTGCCTCCGATCTCAAATCTCTCCGTCTCCGATCTCAGATCTCTCTGATTCCGATTTCGCCGTCTCCGAACTCCGTCGTGATCTCCTCTGAAAAGATTCGAGAAAAACATGTTGTTGATCTGGTGGTGCGTTTGACGAAGAACAGAATCTGAGATTGGATCTGGTGAATTTGGGAAGAAGAAAAGATGTTTAACCCGATTAATGACCCGATTTGTTGAAGATCCGACCTGTGTTAGGTCAAGAATGGTAAAAAGTCAAATTCCGGGTAATATCGAGGGAAGGTAGAAAAAGAAGGAGGAGGAAGAAAAAACGCAATCGTGGAAGAAGAAGAATCGGAAACGCTTTTGAATAGCTTATAAAACATTTTAAATACCTTATAAAACCTTTTAAATATGGTTTAGTTTTGAAGGTATAACACTTGGAGTGTTTACAGGAGGAATCTTTTAAATACCTTATAAAACTTTTTAAATACCTTATAAAACCTTTTAAACCAAAAACTATTTCACCCCAACAAAGTCCATCTCATTTCTCTTTTTTGTTTTTCTAAAATCAAAGAGAAACAAACTCAAAAAAAAAAAAAATTGACATAAAACTCAAACAATTTCCAATGATTTAGTTACGGTATATATATATTTTTTGATAATACGTTATTGGTATTTATTATATCTACATAGCCCATAAAATAGACATTATTCATATTAAAACAATAGGTATTGATAAATATTTGGGTTGCTTTCATAACTCAGTCGGCTAGAGCACCCGTTTAGTAAAGGGAGAGGTTTTGAGTTCAACTCTTTATGAAAACATCGTTCCTCATTTTGTGTTTATAGTTGTAAAAAAAAAAGATAAAATGTTGTTAAAAAAGAGTGTATTTGGGCTGGCCCAAAGTAATTTTGGCGTATGAACCATTAAAAAGTTAAAAAAAACAAAATCTGCTATATGAAATGAGAATTGCTCTCTTCAGGAATTGCCACATCAGCACCTAAAAAGATGCCACATGTCCAAAAAACTAGTCAAATTACGGTGAGCCGTGGTTCAACCAAAAAACCCTCGACCTTCCTCACCGCCTCTTGTCACGGACCTCACGGACGCCTTATCTTCTTCGTCTTTGGTTTCTAGCCCCATCAGATCAGATCATTGCTACCGTTAGTCAGGCTCCGGTAAAAAATGACCGTAATTTTGTTTTTCGAAAAAGGACGAGACCAAAGTGAGAAATGGGCTCTGAAGATTTTGGATTAGTCTATGAGGAGTGACGGAGAGAGCAATTAACCAGTTTCCTGTTTATCATATATATGGTTTGTAATAGCCTCACCCATCATGAGAACAAAGTCTTAGCATTTTTTGCCTTGCAGGAAAGAAATCTTATCCAAGTAAAGGAAGGACACGAGACTAACTCCATATAAAGTTTTCTTCTTTAAAGCTACTTTTTCTCACAGATTATCCAAAGCCAAGCAGATGACACTGTAAACAATTTGGTTTTTTGGTGGATCCTAAATCACCATATATAGATTTGTAATGGATGCATCAACTTAGGCTCTCAGCCCATGTTATATTTATTTTCCAATAATTTCAAGTTTGGTGTATGAACACATTTACCAGGTTTCATTTGCTTTTCTCTAGTGCTTAATTTCTACGAATTTTTCAACGCTCAAACTCAAAACTTGGACTAACTAAACTTCATGCTAATGCTTATAACTTATTACGTAATCTAGATCAGTACCAGAAGGACAAGGGTTGCAAGATAAGTGCTTTTATTGTTTCTTCTAGCTATCTCATAGAAACAACATACTTCCTTTTAAAATTCCTCAAGGAAAATATATGGAAAAGGGGGGGGATGGTATTGTTGCATTTCTAATTACTACAATCAACTCTGTTACCGCTATTGCTTTCACAAGTAAAAGAAAATGTGAAACATGCAGTTGCAGATGATTTCAATCTGACATGTGTGACTCTTTTGGTTTAGTTCATATTTGATGCTCGGGATCTCAGCAAATTCGTTGACATAAAAGAAAGGTGGTTCAATTCAAGGGTCTTTAAGTAAGTTTGAAAAATGTTTGTAGGGTTGAATCAATGGCCTTCTGGTAAGCAAACCTATTGTTTGGAGTCTGTTTCCAATTAAGAAGATTTCTTGAATGTTTTTGCACGCATTTGCCCATGTCTATATGACTATACCTCAATTTTGTTTTATGGATAGAAAAAACTGTATATGTAAACACAACCGTGTAGCTATGTAAAGATCAATCTTATTTGTTTGCAATATTGGTTACCAGCTTTATCTGCACAAGACTGAGATGCTCCAGTATCGAGCACCCAATCGAGAGAATCAAGCTTACCATTGAGACGTATTACGCGGGTTATAATTAAGTTATAATTAAAATCCCGCGTATTACGCGGGTCCTAATCTAGTATATATATAAAAAAGGATATATGAATCTTGAAATTAATCGTTTATAGATTCAAATTAGTGATGTATATATATATTAACAAATGGTTTTTTGTAATATACAAAAAGGATAAAAACACAGGAAAATGGTGGATTACACAACTGATGCCAAATACATCTCATAACGTAGATATCGGCTATTGGCCAAAAGAGCTATTTAATCTTTTTGATAATGGTGCAAATATGGTTGGAGTTGGAGGTGTGGTTAAAGTTCCGCATTTTGGTTCAAGTCCTCGAATGGGCAATGGAAAATTTCTAAATATATTCCCAAAAAAGTCAGCGATATTTACAAATATTGAAGTCTTAAATTCTAACTATGAGCAACGTAAAATGAATTCTTTTTCTATAGAGAAGTTGCTAGATAGTACCAAATGTTATGGGCTAAGAATTGGTAAGAAATTTATATTTCAGCATAATCTACTCGGTTTCTATTTTAACTATGATGGTCCGGGAGGAAACTCTTGTAGCATTTGATATTTGTGTATGATCTTTAAACTTGGCATTTAATAAAAGCATTATAATCTAATAAAATGCAAACCTTAATATATATAGTTCTCAAAGGAACACTTGTATATGGTTGATATACTATTTCACTGGTATCAACCTTTGTAAAAAGTTAGCGGAAATGGTGTATAATTGTCCCCAAAAATTGAAAATAATGAGTAGATTTTTTCTAACACCAATATTTTTTTTTTTTGAGAATAGTGAGATTCAAGAAAAAATAAATTAATATCAAGTCTACGTTCATGTAATCAGTTTTAGTTTTGTATGAATTAAATTGCATTTTACCATTTAAATCTCAAATTTAATAAAACTTTTAAAAATGTTAAAAACACACGTTTCTTTCTTCTCTTCTTCTCCTATGTTTTTGTTTTTGTTAAAGGTTGATCATTGATGCATAATTTAAATAGAAGCAGCGTTTAGCATTTTTACGGAATCCCTCGATCTACAGAACTTCCTTCAACACACCAGGTTGATCCATTTTCCTCGATGATCTCACCGCAGAATCCTTCTATAGAAACATCATTGTGTTTAAACAATGTCATTGGTCAGATAAGAACTTCCTCCACTACACCAGGTTGCTAAGTTGCCTCATTAGATCCCCTACAAATGCTGACTTACTCATCATCTGTTGAAGCAAGGAGCATCATAAACCGGAACATAGTTGAACCGGAGGAATTTCCAAAGCGCATCGAACCTATCAAATGATAAAGGAAAATTCAAAATCAACAGTTTTTCATGAAGAAAAAGAAATCATATAAAAAGGAAAGAAGAACAAACTTGAAGAAAAAGGAAAATCTCCATGTTTTTCCAATGCTATTTAATCTAAAAATCGAATTCTAATTTGAACCTAAATGCAAAGCTATCTAAAAACCTAAATTTATTGGAATAAAATAATGAAAGATTTGTGTTATATTTTAGGAAATTAATAATTAGTAAACTAACCAAAATTAGCCTATGAAGCCTAAACATGTCCATTAAATTTAGGTTAAATGATTAGATTTTTAATTATAGTTTTTTTTTAGTTATGGAACCCAATTTTCCTATATTTTATTAGTTATTGAAAAAGTGATAAATGTTGGAGGTTCGTACTGGTGAACTTAAGGGCTATTCAAATTTGTACTTCGCTTTACAAATAAACTTTAATAACATGTACATTTTCTAGAAACTAAGCTTTTATATCTTTCGTATATATATATATATATATATATATATATATATTATAAGCATAAGTTTTTTGATAATACAACATTTCAATTATGATTTGTTGATGGTTTAGATTTTAATCAAAGTTTGTGAAAATCTGATTGGGATGGTGATGTGGCCCCCATTATTCGGATATACGCGCAAAGTCTAAAGAAAACATGTGAAACGTTGACTTCTGAAAGGTCTACCATTGTATGCTTGGCTAGTTCCTCTGGAGAATCTTTCTCTCTAGATTTGCTCTGGTTTGTTTCTTTTATAAGTCTCTAATGCTTCAGTGACATTGAACCGAGCATATGAGCGGATGGATCAGAGTCAAGGTGATTCCCTTGTAGACTCCATCAAAGCAAAGTTAGAATCTTTGTCTTCTCTTTCAACCAAATGTTGTATATACAAGGTACCCAATAAGCTAAGGGGCCTCAATCCTGATGCATATTCGCCTCGGCTTGTGTCCTTTGGCCCGTTTCATCGCGGGAAAGAAGAGCTTCAAGCCATGGAAGATCATAAATACAGGTACGTGCAGAGCTTTTTACCTAGAACAAGCTTTAGTTTAGAGCACCTTGTTAGAGTTGCAAGGAAGTGGGAAGAGAATGCTCGCAATTGTTACGCAGAAGATGTGAAACTAAATAGCGATGAATTTGTGGAAATGTTAGTTGTAGATGGAAGCTTCTTAGTTGAACTTATTTTGAGATCTCGTTATCCTCAACTTATTAGGCGAGAAAGATCGCATATTTAGGAAGCCAAGGATGATCACTGATGTGTGTCGTGACATGATTTTGATAGAGAATCAATTACCCTTTTTCGTCGTGAAGGGTTTTTTTCAGCTCTTGTCTTTTCACTACCAACAAGGAACACATTCAGTCATGGAGATAGTTCACTGCCATTTCAGTTGTTTCTTGAGCAACATTGATGATATGAAGTTTAATTCAGAGCCAGAGCATTTTGTTGATCTTTTGAGGTCTTGTTACTTGCCACTGGTTCCAATCATATCGGAAGAAACCACATTGAAAGTTGACAATGCACCGGGAGCAACTGAGCTTCACAATGCTGGTGTTATGTTCAAGCCAGCAGAGACCAGTCGTTGAAAAACTTGACATTAAATTTGCTGATGGAGTACTGAAGATTCCTACCATTTTCATCGATGATCTCACCGAATCCCTCTACAGAAACATCATCGTGTTTGAACAATGTCATTGCTCAGATAAGAACTTCCTCCACTACACCAGGTTGCTCAGTTGCCTCATTAGATCCCCTACAGATGCTGACTTACTCATCCGCAGTGGGATCTTCCTGAACAGTCTCGGGAACGCAGAAGATGTTTCAAAGTTGTTCAATAACATCTGTAAAGAGGTTATCTTTGGTAGAAGATTCTACTTTCTGACACTCTCTGAGAACCTACAAGCTTACTGCAACACACCATGGAACAGGTGGAAGGTGATTCTGAGACGGGACTATTTCCACAATCCTTGGTCAGTTGCTTCTGTTTTTGCTGCTTTACTTCTTCTCCTTCTCACTTTCATACAAGCTATATGCTCTATCTTGTCGCTGTGATTTATTTACCACATGTAATTACATCTTCTGGGAAATCATTTGGTAGCCAAAAACTCAAATAAATCTGAACATTTGTCTTTTGATTGTAGTATCATAACACAACAGTCAGATCCAGACATGACTTTGCACTAAATCTTGCAATGGCTTGAACTACTTGCTTTATTAACATGACTATAACATTATAGAACGTTTCTTTAAGGTAATGTACTATCGCAGTGTGTCAAAATTATGTTTGGTTTTTACAATTTCCATGAGATGGCACTTCCTGAAAGCACCAGGAAGTGACACTAACAATAGTTACAGGCAAAATAGAGAGACGACTTACATTACATATAAACTATTCCATTACTGGAGAGACCAAAAATGATGTCTGAAATCTTAAACTGTCAAATTCGTTTAGAAAGACACTAATTCAATGTCAGCTTTGCCATTTTCTTAAACGTTCAGGAGCTATTAGCACGAAATGTACCTTTTCTTGGTTGTATTTGTTCCTTATAGCAATGAGGGTGCTTTCACTGGTGTTGAGCTGCAAATCTTCCATTGCAAGTACTGTGTTTTTTAGAGCGGAAACCTCATATCTGGTATAGCGCTGCAGAGTTGGGTTCTGTTTAGCATTCACATCAGAAAAATTATTTTCCTTGTATATAACAAAGTAAAAACATTCACAATCAAGAAATGTGAGCTCACCCATGGATGGTTAGATCGGTCTAGCGTCCACCTTGCTAAAAAAACAGCTGAAGCGGCAATTAGGGACGGAAGGAACCTTAGGAAAGTATATTCCACGAGAGTCAGTTCTGCGAAATAGTTTGCTAAGAACTCCATCTCAATGTGGGGAACCTGAGTACCAAATAAAATCAGTTTTTTAGGATGTTTTTGGATTGCAACTCTCTGGAATACTGAGAAATACTTGGGAATGGATCGATGTAAATCCACCTTGTCAGACGCTTTCTACTGTATAGTAATAGTTAAGAGAGAGTGTAGTAGTGATGCATTGTAATGCCTTTAGTATTTACCTGAGAAACGTTTTGGTGGTGGGAACTGGAAACCGGAAGTGCAGAAAGTTTAAAACTTGAATCTCCATGCTTAGTACCTGAAAACATGTTTGTTTTTTGTTATTCTTTTATAAAAAATCAGTCCTCTTAAATGACTCTGATATAGAGTTTCCATGTTCATTACTTCTAGAGTCTTGTGTATGTATTGTCTGTAATGAAGCAAAACTCCTCTAACCGCGGTGCACAAATCTCTTCGTATTTTCTTCAGTGGCTCAACAATAAGGGTACAAGGAAGAATGCCTTTGTTAATTGAGAAATACTAATCTATAATTCAGTAAAGATTCCAGAATACAACTTGAAATGTTTATTCCTAAGGTGTTCCTCTGCATTCACATATGCTATATTTTTACTCAATCGAAGTGGGAACTCACGAGGCTATTAGCATGCAAGTGACACCAAGCAGCTGGAGCCTCTGCTTTTTGATGTAATTATGGGACATGAACCGATCAATTAGATTCACTGTAAGGTAAAGTGTATCTGAAGCCAGCTTGTACTCTTCAGAAACCTGAAAGAAATAGCATTAATAGGCTCTAACAAATGCTTCGAAGTAATAATACACTTTCAAGTAAAGCTATGCATATGAAACATGATGAAGCAACTTTTCTTTTAATACCTCCACAAGCCAATCAACCGAATCCCACGCATGTTTGGATGGATATCTCGCTGCACTTGCACCATATAGCAAGTTGAAGGTCTTTGTTCAAGCTGGACAAAAAATAGTGGTAAGAGTATTATTACCTTTCCAGAAGATGACGTATCGAGATTCTGAGTTATTAGTATTAAACAAGACCAAATATTTGGAGTATGTAATGCAAACCACTGCAACATGAATGCTGTCATATATAATTGCAGCATAACAGCTACAAAACCTCGGATCTTGGACATTGTAATCAATATCTACAACCTGAAGACAATCTGTGACATCGGATCCGTCTTCTTCTGCACAATCCAGTGAACCTTGAGAAAAGTTGAGAAATTTACACTTTTGGTATATGCTTCATTTAACAAGATTCTCTCAAATGTTTGTAATATATATGAGATGGTTTCTTACTTTGATCAGTAACTTCTCCATCTTTGGATTTTGGAGCAGAGGTGTCTAAGGATTCAACCATCCTTATCTTTGACAAATCTTCCGCTAGTTTTGATTTTTCGGCATCCCCATCAACCAATATTTCCATGGCTTTAGTCTCTTTTCGACCTCGCTTGCTAGCCTGTCATGTTATATTATTCAGTAAGAAGGAATTCTAGAGGAAAACAAATGCGATAAGAAACCGCATACCTTAGCATTGCCTCCATCCAAACAATCTGTACAAATAGTCTCTGCCAAAGTAGTGTTAGTCACATCCTTTAGTATATGCTTATAAGAAGTAGCAGTAAGGTTACAAACTTTGACATCATCTGATGCCATTTGTTTATTATTCGCTCTAGGAACACGCTTTGATTCCTGTTTAAAAGCGGGTTTTGATGGAGACATCGACACTCCTAAGGCCTTAGCTCGTGATCTAGTAACTCTCACATTATTGTGTTGTCGAATTTTCGTAGTAGAGATTGTTTCTTTGTTTGCTTTAGGATGCCTTGAAGAAGGTCTACGCATAATTTTAAAAATTGGAAAACTCCAAACAGGTTTGCCAAAGCCTGCAGAGTAAACAGAATAAAAAGTCTTCAAATTTACCACATTAAGGGGATGCATCAGTGGCATAAATGAAGAGCGAAATTCAAGAATCAGTTTCAGGAAAACTTCAATGCTCTCTTTGTGGAATTAGCTCTCAACTTGATAAAAAAAGGGAAAAAAGAAAATATGAGAAATTGGGTGAAAGAGTTAGAACAAGCAAATCTAGTTTGTTACATTGAATGTTCAAATTCTTCATCTTTGGACCCAATCATATGTAAACCAAACAATTGATCATTTTTCTTACCAAGGAAAAAACACCATTGTCTCAAACTACTGAGTAAATTTCCCAAAAAACAAAATCTAGTAAAACATGCAAAAACCTCAAAACTATGAAAGAAAGAAAAATCATGGATTCAGTCGAAGAAGACCATCCAATAGAGATGTGATTATACCTTAAGCTCACGAAAATCGAAGTGCGAGCTTGAGACGACTTCCAATGGCGAACGGTGAGTGTGTTGTTGAAATAGAAGGAGCGGGATTTTGTGGTCTTGTTCGAACTTCCGATATTAAAAAAAAAATATATATATTGGTTGATTTTTCGGCATCCCCATCAACCAATATTTCCATGGCTTTAGTCTCTTTTCGACCTTTGATCTTGCGTAAGCTCCTTGTATGATTCGACCACCGCCTCCACGTTTTAGCCTTTTTCCACCTTCTTTACAGCACACGAATGAATCTCTTGTGTTCACCATGAATCACAACCTATTGCAAGGAAAGATGATAACAAAGTCTATATAGTATCACTCAATTGGTGATATTTTTCTTTAAATGAGTGTAAAAGTAGTACTCAATCAAAACTTTGTTACAATAAATGTTGCTCGAAGTTGAAATGGAAAAAGGAAATAGGAGCTGCTATGTTTGACTTAAAAACAGAGCATGGTAAGTCTGGTTTCCAAAGACAGCTTCTATTTGTTAATAAAGTTATTGGAAAGGTGAAAAGGTGCCTACAATATATTGGAAATAATTAAGAGTTATCAAAGGTTTAATAGCAAAAATCGAAGAAGCTTACGACTTACGAGTTTAACGCAACACAGAGCCGAGCGAGGAAGAACAAGAAACGACGGCTATTGACTCCGGCGATTGAGATCAGATCGGTCTCTCTATTTTTTTCCTGGGTTCGTTTTTTCTATTTCGCGTTTGACTTTTTACATCGTCGTTTTGTGTCCCGTTAGTTTTTTTTAACAGTGTTAGAGCACCTCTCGATTGAGATACTTGAAAGTTGAAAGAGTATCTCATCAAATATAATATTAATATTTTTAATAGTTTAATTTGTAAAATTAAATTTGAAGTTATTTTATAAGTGTAAATCAACCATATGAAAACATTTGTCATGGGAGTCTCTCAAAAATAAATGAGAAACTCTTATAATTCTCTCTCTTTCCTTTTTTTTTTCTTTTTCTTTTCATGTTAGAAACCCATTGAAAGACCTCCAATGTAGGGTTTTTAGGTGAAATAGAAATACTCTGGTTTTTTTTCTTGCAAGTTTTCCATTTAACGTAAGCAACGTACAGTGTATAAGACAAGTATATGAAATACCAATTCAAATATTTAAATTAAAAAATATATATATTATCCAAAATTTTTAAAATATCTAACTATCCAAAAATATTCATTTGTTTTTTTACAAGATCATTAGGTTTTTTTTAATATAATTATTACATACTGTTTGATGTAAATTAAAAACATAAACATAAACTTCAGGGCTCCAGCTCAACTTCTGCAACGTGGATTTGGGATTCTCCCCTCCACATTTCTGGCCAGAATAAAAAGTAAAAAAGAACAATAATAAAAATAAAAATAAAAACAGCTAAGAAAAACAGTCTATGATCTATGGGGACAATAATAAAAATAAAAATAAAAACAGCTAAGAAAAACAGTCTATGATCTATGGGGACCTCGGGGAGGTCAGGTCCGACGAATTTTCCCATTATCGCTACCTGCAAAAGTGAGATAATACACGTGTAACTTTTTTCTTTATTTGTGTTTGTTTTATAGGAATGAAAATTGAAAAGAACCATTGTGTAAACAAAAATATTAGATTTCCAATATTCAAAAATTTAATTTGGTGTTTCTTTGCTTTACCAAACGATACCTTTTTACTACCCTTTAATCAAAGGTATGTATTTCACTTTTTTGATATGTATCGGTAGTATTTTGAGTTACTAAAATCTAAATATCCACACAAAAAAAGTGATAAGTACGTTAAAATTTTCTATATGATATATTATTAATAACTAGATAAAGGACCCGCATATATGCGGGTTTGTAATTTAATATTTTATAACCCGTAAAAAAGTTAATCAATTAAAAGTATAAATCAAAATTAAATCACATGTAAAAATAAAAAAAATAAAATTGAGAACGCTGATGCAAAACCACTAATTCAGAAGTATAACATTTATTTATTTATTTGATTATTTTATTATTTGATTTTCAATTAAATTTTATCACATACTTTCAAATTATTAGTTTTTCTATTCTATTTGAATTAATATTACCTTTTAATCCATTTTTAATCTTGATGAATTTATTCATATGTTTTACTTGAATTATTTTGATTCCTTTAATATTTTATAAACTGCACAAAAATGGAAAACAAAATCTTATCATCCGTAAAAATAAATATAATAAGATTGAAAACGTCGATGTGAAATCACTCATAGAAAAGCCTACAAATTATTTATTGATTTTGATTCTCCTGCTTTTTTTATATTAACTGAATTTTCAATTAATTTTTTTACATATTTCTAAATTATTAGTTTTTTCTATTCCTATTTAACTTATGTTTACTTTTTATTATGTAACTACTCATATGTCTTTTTTTTTAACTCTTGACAAATCGATTTACGTATTTTTATTTGAATTAGACTTACTCACATTTTTTAATCATATTTGAATTTTTTTTTTCACTTATGAATCAAGTATTATCTTTCTTCTAATGAAAAACGAATTATATGTGTTTCATCACTTGGTTTCTTACTTTTTATAATTTTCACAACATGGGAAACTTTCAAAATAATTTTCTTCTCATACATCAATTTTACAATATTTAGGATGTCTACGTAGTGGTAAGTCTTTAAAAAAACTACAATACAATGTGCATTTTTTAAGTCTGATTTCAAAATATAATGATATTAGATTTTTTTTAAATGGAAAAATTTATTTTAACATGTGGCTAAAATTAATTGGAAACAAAAATTTAGAAGAGGTTATTGAAATTTTAAATTGCTTGGTGGGAATATCGAGATAGTACAAAATTGTTTAAATAAATGTGAAATATTATAATCCTTAAAGATTTGGGTATGTAAACATAATTCTATTCAAAAGATTTTTACACGTGTATTTAATATTCTAAAGAGAAAATATGTTTGATTTTTTGTCATATCTATTTCTATTTAAAATCAAAATATATGTAAACGTGTATATATGTAACTTATTTATTTTTTTATGAGTTACTAAAATAAGCTAATTGAAAAATATTGAGATATGTTGTTTTTATCGAATAATAGAGTAATCGATGGTTTTTTATAATAAAAATGCTGAAATAAAATTTGTGGAAGAAATTATTGAAGTTTGAAATTTTTTGGTGAGAAGATTGAGAGAACACAAAAACTTGTTATATAAATGCAAAATATTATAATTTTTGAAGATTTGAGTATATAAACCTAAATCTATTTGAACTCAAAAAAATTTTACACGTGTATTAATTAATATTCTAATGAGACAATTTTGAAATCTAATTCATCTTAATAAACGTAAAGAAAAAGAGGAAAAAAGAATGTTTGTACGAAAAAAACAAAATCGAGACATATAATAAAGTCAATATTTAAAGGAATAGACCATGTTTATCAACTAATTATTTTAATGAATTATTTATTAGAAACTAATTTTTTTTTATATATATATGTTGATTTTTATAATTTACTTGATAAATACAAATATATAAGTTTAAAAAGAAATAAGATTTGTATGACACATGTCAAAATCTAATTGGAAAAAATTACATGTGTCAAAATCTGATCTTATTTATTAGAAACTATTTTTTTTTTTGATATATGTTGATTTTTATAATTTATTTGATAAATACAAATATATAAGTTTAAAAAGAAATAAGATTTGCATGACACATGTCAAAATCTAATTGGAAAAAATTACATGTGTCAAAATCTGATCGATCAGCTGACACGTGTCACGATCGTGTTCGTAATTAATTACGAAGTTTGATGCATGAAGCTTTATATAATAAAATATATGTGAAAGCATTTTCTGAATTTGGAAATAAAGTTATTTTGGTTTAGTGGGTAGAAGAACTTCGATGAGTTAAATCGAAGCTTCTAAAAATTGACGGGCAGGCCCAACCAAAGTAAGGCCATGCCCACTCTCCTTCTATAAAACTTCCGATGTGAAGAAGAGTTTTTTTTTTTTTTTTTGTCACAATGGATTTTCCACTTCAAAATCACAGATAATCAATAAAAAAGCACAAAAAGTCCTATAAGAAATTAAAGAACATTGTAAATAGATTTAGTTAGAACCATAAGATAATTTATCTACCTTATATTAATAACAATACCCATCAGTTTTCACCGTGAAAGTCTATATTTTTTGGGGGGTTTTTGGATCAACCACCATATCTGGACTAAAAGAAAACCAAAAACGAAAGAGTAAAGGGACATACCTGACTCCGAGAAATTGGAGTAACCCAATCAAAATTAAATCTGCACGCAGGCAGTGAGTTTAAAGTGACCAAGTAAACCACTAAACCATTCAAAACATATCACAATATCACGATTTCGAGAGCCAGAGTATACCTTCACTATATCAATGGGTGAGGAGCTTGTGAGTGAAACTGAAAGTAATCGAAGCAAAGAGATAAGAGAGAGATCTCTGGGTATGTACCACGTATTGCCTCTGCATTGGCTATATAATATGATGAGTTTTAAAAGTTGGAGGAGAAGGCGACTGAAAGAAGTTTAAGTTTCTTCTCAAATCCTATTTATAGTCTCTACCGTACCGGCCATTTTGTTTTTTTTCTCCTTTTTGAGGACATATTTGCTAAAATAAAATCTAGTTAACGATTATGAAGTGTTAATAAAAATCATTATCTTTTGGCATTTAGAAAATTCAGAGCTAGAGAAAGAAAAAAAAATATTGATGTAAAAATATTACACAAAAAGTATAAAATAAATCACCTTTTCCCAATAAAAAAATATCTTATGCATCTAATTCAGTCTTCAATTAGTTGAACTTTATACAATTCAAAAATATTTATGCATAATTCAAAAATAAATAGTTGTTTTATTATTTTAAATAACTTACATAGTATTTAAAATATGTCAGTTTGAAGATAGTTGTCGGTAAAAATATGTTTTTCGGATTTAGATTTTCGTAAGAAAATACATAAATTAAAAAAATTATTGGATTAGGTTTTTTGTTTGTTTAATGTTAAAAACCATGTATCGTGAATAATATAATCAACTAACTAAAATTAGTCTATGTGGCTTAATCTAAGCCACTAGAATTAGGGTAAATGGTTAGATTTTAAATTATAATTTTTTATTGTGTTATTGAGTCCAATTTCCCAATGTAATGGTACTATCGTGCTTGGTAACACGTATGATGCATCAAAATCGTAAGACTGCTTGAAGCCTTGAATAATATAACTTTATATATTTTTAATTGCTTCTTGCTAATTTCCGAAACAGTAAAACTCTAATATATATGATGCATCAAAACGTAATATGTAATGTAATCATCATGAAAAAAAAACGTAATATGTAATTTTTTCTTTTTCTTTTAACTTTAAATATTTATTAAAAAAACCCAACAAAAGGGATCATCAGCCATGGATCTTACAGAGAATATTGTGACAAAATTAAGCAAAGAACTTGGACTGAGAAATTGGAAAGAGAAACTAAAATTTGAGCAAATTAAGCAGAGATAAGTAAAAAACTAACGAATCGAGAATGACAAGAATGGATTCAGAGACGAAGATTGAGTAAACAAGAGTCGCTCCAAGCAACAACACGGGCGGTTAAGAGAACTTATCCTTTGCGGCTTCGATTCCGTAACACGTTCTACATAATTGGAGTAACCGCCTCCGAGATGGTTACTCCGAAGCCAGAGAAGGCCTCAGAGACGAACGGGCGGGAAGCTTTCTCTTGCAACTGACACACTAAAATACAAATTTTTAATGCATTGTAAAGTTTCAAAAAAAGACAGAACATAAACGTAACACACATGCACGTTCTCATTCACAATATAAATAAAGCATAATAGTATAACTTATAATAGAAAATAATATATGAGCTCGTAAAATCAAAATCTTTCCAATCTTGAGTAAGAGATCCAAAAGCCAAAAAAAAAACTGCATAGATTATTTAGTAGTATGTGATTTTGGTGCCATTCGCCGAGAGTTTGATTAGGAAAAGCTGAAGATTCGTGGTTTGGTCCTCTCTCCACACGGAGATACGTGAGTAGAAGATCCTTCACACGAGTTCTACACGTAGGAGGTGTTATTGAATCACTGATTTGAAGTCAATTCTATCAGTTTTAAAATCTTCAAAATTTTAATTTTGGATGGAGTCTATGTGTGTGGATTCTAAAATCTCTGCAGTATATCTTGGATTTTGTTTCTAATCATTTGTTCATTAAACTCCATCTACAAGTCATTTCAAATCCATTAAAAAACAAAGATTTTCAGAATCTTTTATTGTTGAATAACACTGGATTTTAATGATGGATTTAAAATCGTTTATTGAATAACACCAGATTTTAAAATCTTTAAGACATGATTTACAAATACCACATCCAATAACACCAGATTTTAAAGTATGATTTAGAATCATTGATTGAATAACAGTGGATTCTGCTTAGATTTAAATTCTATTAAAATCCATCATTGAATAACACCCCCTTAGATCTGTTTGTTGGGCTTTGCTCTACTTTTTGAGGCCCAATGAAGAAGATACGAGCTGGCCCAGTTTTAGTTGTGTTTTTTAATATACCATCACTTAGTTTTTTTTCCGAAAATACCACTAAAAATTTTGTTTTTCCAAAAATACCACAAACAATAAAAATAAGTTTTAAGGGTCTATAATTTAATTTTTTTGGTTTGAATTTAGTATTTTGGATTTAGGGTTTAGTTTTTAGGGGTTAGGGTTTAAGGTTTAATTTTGAGGGTTTAAAGTTTAGTTTTAATTTTGTGGTATTTTTGGAAAAATAAAACTTTTAGTGGTATTTTTGAAAAAAAAAACTAAGTGATGGTATACTTGGAACAAAAACTTATTTTTGTGGTATTTTTGAGAATTGCCCGTAGTATTTTCATGCAAGCTTACAATTTTTTTTTATCTTTTTTTCTCTATTATTTATTAATCATTCACATAATCAAAAGTTTTAAGAAAAGTTTTATCAAGAAAAATTAATAGGGTAAAAGTATTATATTTAAAAAGATAAAAAAAAAATTAATCTTAACTAATGAATCACTTATCAAATATTGACAACTGTAGTTTAGTTTCAGTTTCATATGCTGAATTTTTTTTTCAAATTTAAAATTTATCAAAATTTTTTTCATTTAATATCCATTTACGTTATAAAGTTATCGTCGTTCATAATTTTTGTATATAACTTTTTCGTAAAAATTTCAGTCAAATATCTATATTTCCTTTATCATATTACCTATTTTGTAAAAAAAATTTAAAAAATCAAATGTATATCTAATACTATTGCCTTTCTCTCCTTGCATTGTAATATCTATACTATATATAAATAACATAGTATTTTCAGTTTTGAAGAAACAAAACAAATAAAATGTCAACGGAATTTAGGATGGTTCTTGTTATGAATCTTTTATTCCTTTTGTTCTCAGCAACCGTTGTTCGTTCCCATCAAAATACGGTGCCTATCAGATCATTCAAGGTCAATTTTAAAATAAAAACTTGAGACACACGTCTCCTTAAATATATTTATTTTGATTTAGTTAATTAAAAATCCAACCTCATCTTTTTTATAACCTCATGGTCTCAGTTCAACATCGTCTTGGTTAATTTGTTATTAATGTCTCGTGTCTTTTTTTTTTTTTTGTCATTGGCAGATAAGTGTAAATGCAACATACAATTGCATAGATATCTATAAGCAACCAGGACTTGATCATCCCTTGCTCAAAACCCACAAAATCCAGGTGCATGGTTTTAGATATTCGTCTCCTACATATTTGCTTTTCCAAAATCTGAATTTTAATCAAATAAATATTGGGTATCAATTTATTCTTTGAAAAAGATGAAACCATCATTTGCAAGACCTGAATTGAAAAATCAAACTGGCGACAACAAAACCTATAAAAGGGTAATAGGATGTCCAGATGGAACTGTTCCTATATTGAAAAATACAAAAGAATTCATCGTAAACTCACAACTTTTCGCCGAGAAGTATTTTCATCCGCTATCAGCCGATAGCCCTGGGACCCATGTAAGCACTCATCTCAATTCTCCTAAATTCCATTAGATATGATGAGTATAAAAATCACTAATATAACCACTTTTGGTAGACTGCTGGAGTAAGGTCACGTAATGGTCCATTTCATGGTGTAGAAGCTTGGTTTAATGGATATAACCTAAACATCGGAAAAGATCAAGCCTCATATAGTCAAATTTATACAGGTAGTGGATCGAATAACCAGGTCAATTTTATTTCAGCGGGATTTATGGTAAGTTTCACATTTTATTGGGTTTTTCGCCAGTCCGTTCATTAATTTAATCCTCTGTGTAGTTTTAAAGTATTAAAAGTTTTTTTACAGATAAATCCAGGATTTTTTCCTGATGGACGTGTTTGGTCATATGGATTTTGGAAGGTGTGCATCTGAACGATTTTATATTTTTGGTTTCCATAAATTGTGTATGGAATATATATATGATGAAATCATTAAATTAAATAACATGTACATATATTAAATATGATTTTGATAGGGTAAAAATGGAAAAGGATGTTACAATACGGCGTGTTCAGGATTTGTTCAAGTATCGAAAGAGATTTCGATAGTCGAACCGATTGATAACCTTAAGCCAGGAGAACCAGCCTGGTGGCGTTGCTCCATCCATCAGGTATCTTCTAAATTATATATATATATATATATAATATATTTATTTATATTTATATATATTTATATTTATATAAAAGGATATGTGAATTTTGAAATTAATCGTTTATAGATTCAAATTAGTGATGTATATATATATATATATATATATATATATATATTAACAAATGATTTTTTTGTAATATACAAAAAGGATAAAAACACAGGAAACTGGTGGATTACACAACTGATGCCAAATGCATCTCATAATGTAGATATCGGCTATTGGCCAAAAGAGCTATTTAATCTTTTTGATAATGGTGCAAATATGGTTGGAGTTGGAGGTGTGGTTCAGGCTCCGCGTTTTGGTTCAAGCCCTCCAATGGGTAATGGTAAATTTCCAGATATATTCCCAAAAAAGTCAGCGATATTTACAAATATTGAAGTCTTAAATTCTAACTATGAGCAACGTAAAATGAATTCTTTTCCTATAGAGAAGTTGCTAGATAGTACCAAATGTTATGGGCTAAGAATTGGTAAAAAATTTATATTTCAGCATAATCCACTCGGTTTCTATTTTAACTATGGTGGTCCGGGAGGAAACTCTTGTGGCATTTGATATTTGTGTATGATCTTTAAACTTGGCATTTAATAAAAGCATTATAATCTAATAAAATGCAAACCTTAATATATATAGTTCTCAAAGAACACTTGTATATATGGTTGATATACTATTTCACTGGTATCAACCTTTGTAAAAAGTTAGCGGAAATGGTGTATAATTGTCCCCAAAAATTGAAAATAATGAGTAGATTTTTCCTAACACCATTTTTTTTTTTTTGAGAATAGTGAGATTCAAGAAAAAAGAAACTAATATCAAGTCTACGTTCATGTAATCAGTTTTAGTTTTGTATGAATTAAATTGCATTTTACCATTTAAATCTCAAATTTAATAAAACTTTTAAAAATGTTAAAAACACACGTTTCTTTCTTCTCTTCTTCTCCTATGTTTTTGTTTTTGTTAAAGGTTGATCATTGATGCATAATTTAAATAGAAGCAGCGTTTAGCATTTTTACGGAATCCCTCGATCTACAGAACTTCCTTCACCACACCAGGTTGATCCATTTTCCTCGATGATCTCACCGCGGAATCCCTCTATAGAAACATCATTGTGTTTAAACAATGTCATTGCTCAGATAAGAACTTCCTCCACTACACCAGGTTGCTAAGTTGCCTCATTAGATCCCCTACAAATGCTGACTTACTCAAGTAAGTCATAAACCGGAACATAGTTGAACCGGAGCAATTTCCAAAAAGCATCGAACCTATCAAATGATAAAGGAAAATTCAACATCAAAAGTTTTTACTTGACATTAAATTTGCTGACGGAGTACTGAAGATTCCTACAATTTTCATCGATGATCTCACCGAATCCCTCTACAGAAACATCATCGTGTTTGAACAATGTCATTGCTCAGAGAAGAACTTCCTCCACTACACCAGGTTGCTAAGTTGCCTCATTAGATCCCCTACAGATGCTGACTTACTCATCCGCAGTGGGATCTTCATGAACAGTCTCGGAACTCAGAAGATGTTTTAAAGTTGTTCAATAACATGATGTTAATGTATTAAGACTATAACCTATTAATTTAAATAGTTAAAATACTTTGCACTTCAGGTAATTGGATTAGCACTATTTGTTTACTGCTAACTTTTTTTTTATCAACAATTCAACTTTGCTTTGTCTCTTAATGTATAAAGATAAACAAACAAAAAAATTGGTAGATCACACAACTGATGCCTAATGAAGATGTCGGCTATTGGCCAAAGAATTATTTAACCTTTTAGATAATTCTTGTAGGTGTGGTTCAGGCTTCTTGTTGGGTTCAAGTTTTAGAAGCCTTGCGAAATCATCAATTTTTGCAAATAGTCTTGAATTCCAATTATGAGAAACGTAGAATCAAATCTTTTCATACAAGAAATTGTTAGATAGTACCAAATGTTATGGGCTAAAAATTGGTTAGAGATTTCCACTGATTCGTACTCGACTTGATTATTATTTCAATTATGATGCTCTTGCGCCCCTATAATATTTGTTAGACTTGACACTTAATAAATTTACTCTAAATTAATGAACTGCAAACTGTTATACAGTTATTTTTATTGTTCTCAAGGTTAACGTCTTTTTAACTTGATATCCTAAATGGTTGGTTATATAAATGTTCTATTTGACTGCAAGCAAATTAGACGAATAACACTTGTGCTATTCTTTGTTTCTATTTTTACTCACGAACCTTTATTATTCTAGGAGTCCACCTGACTGAATATGATATTACTAGGAGCAAACTCGACCCAAGTGAACGCATATTCTGGTAAAATTTCAAAGTTCTTTGAATTTTCATACATTTTCTTGTATCCTTTGCAAATAGAGAATCTTATGTAGCAACTATCACCACTTCTTGAGTTTTAATACATTTTCTTACGTTTTTCGTTTCACATTAGATGATGTTTTAGTCAGAAAAAATATTTCATTTTAAGTGATGATTTTAATTTTCAATGCAAAATTATTGTATTTTTATTCGTTGTGACATTTGCATTCTGCGGATTGATTTATTTTTTGGTTTGATTGTTTTTTAGAAAAATAATAAATGATGTTTTAGTTTAGAAAAAAATGACTTAATGTCTTAATTTATGTATTTGTTTAGACTATTAGGCCCATTTTGTTTTACAACAAATACAATAAATCAATAATTCTAATTGTAAATAATTGTAATACAGCTCAAGAACGTGAACTAGAAGGTAGAAGCAAAGGTAAAAATCCCAAATGATCCAGTTGACTTTCTTAGCCATGATTTTATTTTTTGTCTAACTATTTCTTCGTAGATATATTGAATCAATCTTGAATATTACAGAATTTTCAGATTGGATAGTATTTTATTTTTGTTTGAATGTGCTAAAAAACATAAGCTGTTCGAACATTATGATTTTTATCTTTGATTTAATTAAAATTGTTTTAAATATTTTTTTGATATGATTTTATGTTTGGTTTTTCATGATATATATATATATATATATATATATATATATACACGTTTCCAATGCGTACCCATTTTTTTTTTTTTTTAAACTCGCTTCCACGCTTCCGCGTACCCGTTTCCAATTTCATGCAGCTTAGTTAGAAACACATTTAAATTAACATTTTTTATAAAAAAAAACACAAACATTGTTAAAAAAGCCCTACAAATATTGTTATTATTAAAAGGGCCTATATATTTTGTTATATGTATATATAAAACATAAATAAATGGCCTAACAAAAGTTTAATTAAAAATATCCCCTAAATCTAAGGCCCTAATCGGTGGTTTTACTAGTTTGTACTGTGGGCCGGACCTGTAATTAATCCATTGAACCAAATACACATTTTATCGTACCATACTTTCAGATTTATCACCATTCGATGTAATTAACTATGTTCAAATCAATCACATAGATTCAGCAAAAGAACGATCCAATTCGAAAATGGTTTGACATACACCAAATCGACTACTTGAATTAAGCATGCACGAGCCAAATTTCATGATTTCCACACTCTCAAACCGCAACATCTATATAATTTCATATATGTATTTAAAACAAAAATGGTCGAGTCAGATGTTGAAAAGGACGAGTCAGCACTTCTTATGGCTCAGTATACAGAAGAAGAACAAAGATCACCATAACAAGATACGGTCAACGCATTAAGTACAATTCTTAGTTTTAATTTGCAAACCTAATTAATAGTAGATAATTACGTAGTAAGTAATACCCTTTTTGTCTCTGGTCAAAGTACTACCATTCCCCTATTTAATATTCATTTACGTTATAAATTAAGTTTAAAAATATACGTTTGAACCTTAATGATCTTGTACTTCTCGCCAATTTCGTTAATAATATGACCCCCATAATTTTCGTATATAACATTTCCTAAATAATTTCAGTCAAATATTTTTATATCCTTAATCAAAATATCTATTAACTAAAAAAAACTAAGTGTATTGCTAATTCTATTGCTTTTTGGCTCCTTGGCATCGTAATATGTATATAATAAATAACAGAGCATTTCCAGTCTTGAGGAAACAAAACAAATAAAATGTCTACAAGAATTAGGATGGCTCTTGTTATCAATCTTATACCTCTTTTGTTCTCAGCAGCCATTGTCCGTTCTGACCAAAGTACGGTACCTCTAAGATCCATCAAGGTCAGCTCTAAATCAAAACAAAAACTTCAGACACATTGCATTATTACTTACTTAATAATTGAACATCATCTTTTTGTTAATCGGATATATCATGGACTGAGTTCAACATGTCTTGCTTATTCTTGTTATAAGAGTCTCGTGTCTTCTTTTTTGTGTGTGTGTCATTGGCAGATAAGTGAAAATGTAACATATGATTGCGTAGATATGTATAAGCAACCAGGACTTGATCATCCCTTGCTCAAAACCCACAAAATCCAGGTGCATGATTTTAGATATTCGTCTTCTACATTTCTGCTTTTACAAAATCTGATTTTGAATAAAATAAATATTGACTATACAATTAATTTATTCTTTGAAAAAGATGAAACCATCATTTGCAAGACCTGAATTGATGAATCAAACTGGCAACAACAAAATCTATAAAAAGATAATAGGATGTCCAGATGGAACTGTTCCTATATTGAGAAATACAAAAGAATTCATCGCAAATTCGCAACTTTTCGCCGAGCAGTATTTTCATCCGCTATCCGCCGATAGCCCTGGAACCCATGTAACCACTCATCTCAATTCTCCTAAATTTCGCTAGACATAATAATTTTTTTATATGTATAATTCAAATATTAATATAATGTGTATATAAGTCACTAATATAACCAGTTTTTGGTAGACTGCTGGAGTACGGTCACGTAATGGTCCATTTCGTGGTGTACAAGTTTGGTTTAATGGATATAGCCTAAACATCGAAAAAGATCAAGCCTCGTATAGTCAAATTTATATAGGCAGTGGATCGAATAACGAGGTCAATTTTATTTCAGTGGGATTTATGGTAAGTTTTACAATTTATTGATTTTTTTTTATTAATCCGTTCATACCCTTAATTTAATACAATGTGTAGTTTTAATCTATTGAAAGTCTTTTTTGACAGATAAATCCAGATTTTTTTCCCGACAGACGTGTTTGATCATATGGATTTTGGAAAGTATGCATGTGAACAATTGTATTTTTGTTTCCATAAACTGTGTATGGAATATATATGATGAAATCCTTAAACTAAATTTTGATAGGGTAAAGATGGAAAAAGATGTTACAACACGGCATGTTCAGGATTTGTTCAAGTATCGAATGAGGTTCCGATAGTCAAACCGATTGATGACCTTAAGTCAGGAGAACCAATCTGGTGGCGTATCTCCGTCCACCAGGTATCTTCTAAATTATTTATATATATCATTCTCACTTTGTAATGAAGGATTTATGAATCTTGAAATTAATCATTTATAGACTCAAATTAGTGATATATATATATTATTAACAAATAATTTATTTCTTTTGTAATATACAAAAAGGATAAAAACACAGGAAACTGGTGGATTACACAACTAATACCAGATATACCTAAAAACGTAGATATCAGTTATTGGCCAAAAGAGCTATTTAATTTTTTAGATGATGGTGCAAATATGGTTGGAGTTGGAGGTGTGGTTCAGGCTTCGCGTTCTGGTTTAAGTCCTCAGATGGGTAATGGTAAATTTCCAAAAATACTTCCCAAAAAATCAGCGATTTTTACAAATATTGAAATCTTGAATTCTAATTATGAGCAACGGAAAATGAATTCTTTTCCTATAGAGAAGTTGCTAGATAGTACCAAATGTTATGGACTAAGAATTGGTAAGAAATTTCTATTTCAACATATAATCGACTTGGTTTCTATTTTAACTATGGTGGTCTGGGAGAAAACTCTTGTGGAGATTAACATGTGTCTGTACTCTGTATGATCTTTAATTAAACTTGGTATTTAATAAAAGCATTCTAAATTTTCATTAGAATGCAAAACGAACCCTAAATACAAAAATCGGTTTTTTTTTTGTTGATATAAAAATTAAACAGAGAAGAATATAGTTTTAGAATTTAAAATCTCTCGTCCATTTCATCATCTCTCTTCTTGGAAAACAGTGAATAGATCAAAGGCTTATATATTCTTTTTTTTATAATCCAGTCTCTAAGTTTGTCTTTCCATCTTCTTCTACAGATTATAGGTAAATCAGTTTATCCTTCTACATGTAATTGGTTTTATCAGATATGTATCTTCTTTTACAGAACTTTGATTCTGATCTGACCTGATTTTTCAATTAAATTTTGATAATTGAAAATGATTAAAGATTCTATAAGAAAACAACTATAGGGTTACTTTCAGATAGTCTACTATGCCATCGGACCAAAAATGATAAACCGATTTTTTCCCATAAATTTAAAGGCCACAAATGTGCTTGTCCTTATTGTTTTAAAGGCCGCCCTCAAGGAAATTCTTGTGGAATTTAACATTGGCCAATATAATCTTTAAACTTAGGCATATATAATAAAGAGAAATCCATTCTAAATTAATAAAATACAGTTAAATTCTTCTCTTATTTTTCTATGTTTTCAAAAGTTAACATCTTTTAAATTTTGATTTTATTGTAAATGGTTAATATTCTATCTGACTGCTAGCAACCTTCGTCAACACAACTAGAGGAAATAATCTAGAATTATCCTTAAAAAATGAAAATAATGAGTATATTGTACTTTAACATGAAAATATTGTTAGTATAGTCATTTGTTTTACTAATAGTCAAATACCAAGTGTAGACTCATGTAATAGAATTTAGTTTCGTATGACTTTTTTGTGCTGTATGACTTAAATTGCATTTTACAATTTAACCCTTAATTTTTGTTTTTTAAACTCTAGTTTTTTTTTTTGTTAAACGACATACAAAAACAGAGGAAATAGTCTAGAATTATCCTAAATATGAAAATAATGAGTATATTGTACTTTAACATCAAAATATTGTTAGAATAGTCATTTATTTTACTAATAGTCTAATACCAAGTGTAGACTCATGTAATATATTTTAGTTTTGTCTGCCTTAAATTGCATTTTACAAGTTAACCCTTATTTTTTTGTTTTTTAAACTCTAGTTTTTTGTTGTTGTTAAACGATGTTTCTTCTCTTTTTTCCACTATGGTTTGGCTACTTATTATGAATCAAATTAGTGATCGAGGTTAATGTATTAAGACTAACCTATTTAGTCCGAACACTTTGCACTTTCAAGTAATTGGATTAACACTATTTGTTTACTGCTAATTTTGTTTTTAACAAATCAACTTTGCTTTGTCTCTTAATGAACACCAAAAGGATAAACAAACAAGAAATTGGTGAATCACACAACTTATGTCTAACAAAAATGTCGGCTATTGGCCAAAAGAATTATTTAACCTTTTAGATAATAGTATAAGTATGGCTAGAGTTGAAGGTATGGTTCATGCTTCTCGTTCGGATTCAAGTCCCCAATGGATAATAGTAAATTTCCAGTTAGTCTCGGAAGTCTTAAAAAATCAGCAATTTTTGCAAATATTGAAGTCTTGAATTCTAATTATGAGTAACAGAGAATCAGTTTTCTCCTATAAAGAAATTGTGAGCTAGTACTAAATGTTATGAGTTAAAAATTGGTAAGAGATTTACGCTGCTTCGTACTCGACTCGGTTACTATTTCCAATTATGATGGTCTCGGAAGAAACTCTCGTGGAATTTAACATTTGCTCGTATAATTGTTTTTTTTTTTTTTTTTTTGGTTTTTGATAAAAGTTCTTCAATTTAAATTGCATCGAGAAGTGAAATAATATTACAGATGTTTGAAAGCCCATGCCCATTTTTTTGGAAGCCCAATATTTATATTAAACACATATTTAAGAACAAAACCCATTAGTGATTAGCCCAATATTAAGATTAGTGCCATAGAAGTCCAAGATCCCAGTTTCCATTAGCTTCTTCTTTTTGTGAATCGAACCCAAGGAAGGCTTCGAATCTTCTCCGACGTTGGCTATCACACTAGGCTAAGATGATGACTATCTGTTGCGATTTCACTCTGATTTCGAATGCGATTCCTCACAATCTCTCTCTCTCTAATCACTCGTGTGTTTGCACAAAAAAAATTAAAAACATGCAGAAGAGAAAGACACAAGAGATTGTTGACCCTGTATTCGCCTTCAATGTGAAGAACTATTCACATGGGCTAGACTTAGTCCAACAAATCCACTAGCACGAAACTCTCAATCAGATCTCTCGTAAAATCAGAGAAGATCGATCAAGGAAAAAGACGACTCTAGCTCAACAATGCCGTTAGCCTCTGTTCTTATCCAAAACCACCCTTTTATATTGTTAAGGGTTTGTTACAGATAACCGGATTTAACCAACTCGAATCAGACCAGATTCTAATTGATTAAACAGAACTGAGTAGAGAATAGAGTAAACCTCCTAATCCCACCAGAGTCTTCCAAACTGTTGACTTCTTCTTCCTCTGTTGACTTGAATGTTAGCCACTCTCAACATACTCCACATTAGACTAACCATTCAATCTATCAACACACTCCAACCTTCATAACATTTCAGTGCCCTTATCTGTGGATTCACCTTCTAGACCTACACCATCTAGCATACCTCAAGCTTGTTCAACTTTAAGTAAGCTTAATACAGTATCAAACTTACTTACCGGAACCACTTTAGTCAAAATATCAGCTGGATTCCTGCTTGTGTGGATCTTTACAACCTCCACATCACATTCTGCAATGATATCCCTCATAAAATTGTACTTCACAGCAAAATGCTTTGTTCGTTCATGGAATACACTATTCTTGGAGAGGCAAATCGCACTCTGTGAGTCACACCACACCTTTACAGCCTTCTGCTTAAAACCAAAATCTTCAAACAGGCATTTCAACCAGATTGCTTCCTTTACAACTTCAGTCAAATAGATGTACTTAGCTTCAGTTATTGACAAAGCCGACAAAGCCATCACTTGTTGAAGCCCTGACTTCCAACTTACTACATTTCCACCAACTGTAAACACATAACCTGATATTGACCTTCTTCTATCAAGGTCTGCTGCAAAATCAGAGTCACAAAATCCGTGCACCTCAAAGTCCTTTTCCTTTGTATACACCAACTGACGATCAAATGTTCCTTTTATATATCTAAGCAGCCACTTGACTGCTTCCCAATGAATATGTCCTGGTTTGCTCATGAACCGACTGACCAGACCAATACCATACGCCAAATCAGGCCTAGACCACACCATGTCATACATGATGCTCCCAACAGCTGATGAGTAAGGTACTGCATCTGTGTCAACATAATCTTCATCATCTTTCACTGATGATAACTTGAAGTGTGCACCAATAGGAGTTAATGCCTTCTTAGCATCACTCATTCTGAAATTCTCAACAATTTTCTTCAAATAAGCTGACTAAGATAACCGCAAAATACCTTTACTTCTGTCTCTAGTGATATTCATTCCAAGTATTCTCCTTGCAGCTCCTAGATCCTTCATTTCAAAAATAGTCCATTTCGATCTTTTGGTCTCTTTACCAACACCCAAGTCATATTCTTCATCAAAGAGTCCATCTCTTCATCTGTAGCACCATTCCACATTTTCCAATTTTTATCAGTCATAGCTTCAGTAAAATCCTTTGGCTCTTCTACATTTATCAATTCTGACATAGCAAGAGCAAACATGATTTCTTTATAATCATTAAATCTCTTAGGTGGAATTATTTCTCTTCTTGGTCTATCCCTTGCTATTTGATAGCTAGGTTGACTACTGGGATTAGATGCTTTTGCAGCTGGTTGTTCTTCTTCGCTAATTTCCACAACTTCTTCTTCAATAACTCCACCTGGTTTAGAACCTTCTGCAGGTTTAGCTATTGTCTTGACCTTCAGCTCAGTGTAAGCTTTTACAACAATATCACTCTTCGTCTCAGTGATCTCAGAAGTTGTACCATTCTGCTCTTGAATGACATCCTTGTATATCAGCTCTTCATGAAACTTTACATTCCTACTGATCACACACTTCTTTTCCTCCAACGGCCACACTTTGTAACCTTTGATCTCTGGAAGATAACAAATGAAAATCCCTTTAACAGCCCTTGGTTTTAGCTTCCCTTAATCATGATGAACATATACAACTGAACCAAATTTCCTCAAATGCTTATATCCAGGCTTCTTATTCAACCAAACTTCCTCTGGCACATTGAAACCAATCGTAGCTGATGGTGTTCTGTTTATCAGATACACTGAAGTTGATGTTGCTTATGCCCAAAATGATTCCTCTAGACCAGACTCATTTAACAGGCATCTGACCTTCTCCATTATAGTCATATTCAAACGTTCAGCAACACCATTCTGCTGAGTGGTGTAAGTATGTGTTCTGTGTCTGGAGATACCATGTTTTCTGCAAAACTCATTAAACACATTGTTGAAAAACTTCAAACCATTGTCAGTACGTAAACATTTCACCTTCCTATCAACATGATTCTCTACCAGGTTCTTCCATTCACAGAATTTGGTAAAAGTCTCATCTTTTGATTTGAGACAATATATCCATATCTTTCTGGAATGATCATCAATTATGGAAAGAAAATACTGATTACCTGACATTGATGGTTGCACATGAGAAGATCCCCATAAGTCAGTGTGCACATAATCCAGCAAATGGTCTGTCTCATGTTTCCCAGCTTCAAAACTGACCTTCTTAGCCTTTCCCATGATACAGTGTTCACATAACTCATCTTTTCCAATCTTATTCTTCTTTAGCACACCATTTCTTACAAGCACTTGTAGATTCTTGTAACTTATGTGGCCTAATCTGCTGTGCCACAATGATGTCTGAGACTTAGCATTTTCTGCATGACACATTTCACCTGTCACAGTTTCACCATCTAGAATATACAAACCATTCTTGACTGTCCCCCTGAATACCACTTGATTGTTCTTATGAAATGCTATCTTCCCATTTCCCCCTGAGTGGGTGAATCCCAGCTTATCCAGTGTGGGAGTAGATATCAAATTCCTCCTTAGATTTGGCACATACCTCACATGCATTATCTTCACAATTCCTCCATAAGTATTCAACTTGATAGATCCAATACCAGAGGTTTCTACTGTGTGAAAATCACCAAGTATTATCCTACTTGTTACCTTTTCTTCAAAGTTGATAAACCAATCTTTTCTTGAAGTCATGTGATGAGTACAACCTGAATCAATTACCCACGTATCACCTGGACCTTCTAAAGATGCATTCAGTGCACTACCTGGATTTACACTACCAATCGCTATTGCAGCCTCACCATCATCATCAGATTCCATTCGTTTTTTTCTCAGGAAACAGTCTTTCTTGACATGTCCCTCTTTTTGCAGTACCAGCAAGTTACCTTCTTCTCTTTAGACTTAAACCTACTTTGTTTTCTTCCTCTGAAATCATGAAACTCTCTTTTACCTGATCTACCTCGATCATTTGAGTACAACTCTGTTGCAGGTCCTTTATCACTCTTGCTAATCTCTGACAGCTCTCTTTCTCTAGACCTGGCAGCCGACATGACTTCCTCTAGACCCAAAGATGTTTTCCAATATTTCAGGGTGTGCTTGAGCTGATCAAAACTTGATGGCAGTGAATTTAAGAACACAATTGCCTGAATTTCATCAGTAACATTCACATTGAGGGTACTCATTTCAGCAACAATCCTCAGAAATTCATCAACATTAGCTCCTACAGATTTGGAAGCTTCACACTTGAAAGTGTAAAATTGTGATTGAATGAAGATTCGATATGGCAAATACTTTGAGACATATAAACAATCAAGAGCTGCCCACATAGACGCTGCAATTTCACAGTGCTTGATCTTTCTCAAGACTCGATCTCCAATATTCAGGATTATCATATTTCTTGCTCGATCATTCTTCTCAAGTTTCACAGGATCAAGAAGTGCCTCAGATTGTGGATCTTTACTCGATTCAGCTGCTTCCTCAGGCTTCACTTCTTCAACTGATTTAGTAGGATCAACTGGCTTGATATCAATACCTTTCTTCTTCAGATCTTTTGAAATCGGAACCAACATACTGAAATCATCACTCAATACCACATTCTTCAATCCCAATACATCGAAGTGAGCCATCATTCGTATCTTCCAAAGAGAGAAGTTACATGTCCCGTCGAATCGCTCCACCTCGACGCGAGTAGTCATCTCCATCGTTTCCATCGGAATCTCCTTGAGCACGAGGCTCTGATACCAATTGTTGCGATTTCACTCCGATTACGATCACTGTTATCCGACTCCTCACAATCTCTCTCTCTCTATTATCACTCGTGTATTTGCACAAAGAAAATCAAAAACATGCAAAAGAGAAATACACAAGAGATTGTTGACCCTGTATTCGCCTTCGATGTGAAGAACTACTCACGGGGGCTAGACTTAGTCAAACAAATCCACTAGCACGAAACTCTCAATCAGATTCTCATAAAATCAGAGAAGAAAGATCAAGGAAAAAGACGACTCCAGCTCAACAATGCCATTAGCCTATGTTCTTATCCAAAACCACCATTTTATATTGTTAAGGGTTTGTTACAGAAAACCGGACGTAACCAACTCAAATCAGACCAGATTCTAATTAATTAAACCGGATTGAATAGGGAATATAGTAAACCTTCTAATCCCACCAGAGTCTTCCAAACTCAGAGTCTTCCAAATTGTTGACTTCTTCTTCTGTTGACTTGAATGTTAGCCACTCTCAACACTATCTAATTCAGACTATGATTTCTACTGATTTGCAGGCTGCGATATAGACGGAAAATGACGACTATCTAATTCAGACTTTTCTTCCACGTGGGCTACTAAGGGCTTTAACAATTTAGTTAAGCTTTGGTTTCTTTAATTATGTATTGGGATGTTCTTTTGAAATTGGACCTTAGGGATACTGTTTATTTTTCATGCAATCAATTGAAAATCTTTTATAAAAAAAAAGAAAAAAATATTATTATAATTTTATTTTATTCATAAAACCTGCGACACGATACTGTGATTGTTGTTCATTTGGTAACCGCAACGTCTGGTCGCAGCGTACGATCGCAACAGTTTCAGTCGTAACACTGAAAAACTCAACGATCAAAAATTTCAGACGTTAACGCTGCGGCCAGTTGCAACATTTGGTCGCAGGAATCTACGTCATTTTGGCCGCATGACGCAGCCGCAGCTTCCTGCATCAAGCAAACGAACAGTATATAAATGGTCTACGCGACCGCGTTTTAGAATATGGGTATTAAAACATGAGAACACAAATAAAAAATATAAAGCTGAAACAAATAACAATTATCTCAAATCATTTTGAGTTAATAGAATAATTATTTTGGTATCTAAAATCTAATATAAAAAAATTACAAAAAAAAATATATATAAAAAAATATAGACAAAACCAAATATTAAATAATTTACCAATCAAATTTTTTTAATTCATTGTACAAAGTAAAGTTTCAAAAAGACAGAACATAAACATAACACACATGCACGTTCTTATTCACAATATAAACATTCACAATATAAACAGAGCATAAAAGTAGAATTTAAAATAGAACATAAAATATGAACTCGTAAAAATCAAAATCTTTCCAAATTGTGAGTAAGAGATCCAAAAGCAAACAAAAAACAATAAAAAACAATAGAGGTTAATATAGTAGCTAAACTGAGAATTAGGACCCTAAGCTATATACTATTGTGCCAATTTGGGTTAAACAGTTAGTTGAGGAAGAAAACCTTTGATTGTAATATGTTTGGTTAATGTTAAAAATTGAAGTTGAGACACGTGTGCAGCGATATCATTCCACGTGCCCTAAACGCGTTTCTGATTGTCGATGTGTTGCACAGTAAAATCTAAGGAAAGAAGTTAGAATAACTTGTTTTTGTAATATGTTTTTTTTTTCTCCTTTGGATTAGGCATAAGAATTTTGAGTTTTTAAGAAACGTATAGAGGAACCTAGAGACGAGGAATTAAATAAAATTTTCTTTTATTAATGATAATCGTTAAAGTTGCGGTAAAAACGTTAAGATTTTAAAAAACTGATGAAAGAAGTTAGTAAAGATATTAAATTAATAACACATCAGTTTTTACTAAATTCTTTCATCAGTTTAATATCTTGATAATATTATAGAATGAAGAAAGAATCGATTACCTCGAAAGGGTCAGAGAGAGACAAAGAGAATGTTCTGATGATGATGATAAATGACTGAATGTACGACGACGAGAGAGACAACGAGAATAAATTTATGATGAGTTTTAAAAAAAGTTTAAAGTTCTTCTTCTCAATCCTATTTGTAGGGTGTGACTGGTAGATGAAATGAAGAAAAAAAATTCATGCATTTTTTGAATCAATCCTAAGAATGTCAAATTACATGTATTTTTTGAATTTCCATAGCCACTTGTAGTTTATTTCCATTATTACTAGCTAGTATTATGTAGCTCGGGTATATTTTTGATTTTACTAAAAAAGTTTACATAAATTAACTAATGATGGATTATAATAACTCAAAAACAAAACTTTTTCTTTAGCTCAACTTGATAATGTGGCCACAGTTCTCAAGATGTTTAGGCATTTTAATGATGCTCATAACCTTCTAACAAACATTTATTTTGCATCGATTGTTTGACATTTAAACTAATAATTAAAGGCATAATAAAATATTTCTTATGTGTATATCTATTTAATACTTTTCGTTTTATTCACATGAAACTCAATGTTAGAAGAAAAAAACATGACAATTATGATATTAGAATATATATATATATATATATATATATATATAATATTCATCGATTGGTGAATATTATTTTCTCAAAAGAACAGATTGTTTAGTAAAAAATAAAAATTATGTGCGAACAAAAAGAAAATTTTGTGCAAATTTTGTAAATTAAGTTTTAACTTATTTACAAATTCATTAAATGATGTTAAATAAGTGGATATTTACATCAATTAATATTATTGATGATGTTAAATCACATATTTAGTGGTAGATTCATAAATATATTCTTTCTGTTTGTTTATAAGTGATGTTTAAAGTTATTGTATACTAATTAAAAAATATTTAATTTTTATTGTTTTTCGAAATAAAACATCAATTATTATCTACCTAAAAACAGTTCAACCAATAGAAAAACAATATGCAAAATTCAAAAAGTAAAATATAATAAAAAAATTAATTAATTTTGCATTGAAAAGTGAGAACATTACTTAATTTAAAACAAAACAAATTCTCCTAAAACATCACTTAATATTGATAAAAAAAAAAAAAAGTTGATCCAAAAAAAAAAAACCATCACTTAATTACAAGAGTATTTTAATAGGGTGGTGATTCGAAGACTCTCAGATAACCTTTTTGAACTAGTTTGATTCCCGTAGACTCTGATTCAAAATTCTTCTCTGTCAGCTTAAATTTGCAGAACAAAAGGGACTTTCCTGTACATCAACTAAAATTAGGTGGTTACTTGAGTATGAGATAATCCTAGATCACTATATATTTTTGGTTTATATTTGCATTTAGTAAGATCTATATCATGATATCTAATATAAAATCTTCCTAATCCCAAATTTAGATCTTGGAATATACATTTTAGCTTCTCGATTTAGGATTATTTAGATCTTGAATTATTAGACTTGGCGTTGATATTAATGTTGTTGAATATTTTAATTTATAGCAATATCTTTCTTGATTATATATCATTCATAACACAACACTTTATTTTGTTCTTTGATTTCTCGACTTCTTCAACAATTTTGATAACAACTTTTTTAGAAAATTTAGCTTTTCTTTTGTTAATTACTAACACTGCTTTCCATTTGTTTTTATATATTTTACACATAAATAAATTATTGCTTTTATAATATTTTTCAATCAGACAATTTTTTTGTTTTTGGGCTCTCCCAAATACACTCTTCAACAATTTTGATAACAACTTTTTTAGAAAATTTAGCTTTTCTTTTGTTAATTACTAACACTGCTTTCCATTTGTTTTTATATATTTTACACATAAATAAATTATTGCTTTTATAATATTTTTCAATCAGACAATTTTTTTGTTTTTGGGCTCTCCCAAATACAATCGGTATGAATATAGTTCTTCTTTTCGACAACAAAAAAGAATTTAGTTCTTCTTACTTTTCAAAATTCACTCTTATAGACTTGTAGACTCACAGTCTCGTTACATATTTAAATTACCCTCAAAAGTTTAATCGCATCTCCTTGTTTCATATATAAATATAAGATATGAAAATAAATAATACATAACTATAATAGATAGCCTGTATATATTAATGAAAATAAATCCACAATAACATAAACAAAGCTAAAAATAAATATTCGAAAAAGTGAAAAAGTGTGATTTTTTTTATAAGAGAAAACAAATATCAATTCAACTACTCAATTTCTTTTGTCTCTTTTGAAGATCACCAATTGCTTCTTCACGTTCATGGCGTTTTCTTTCAGACTTGTCTAAACACCAACCAAAAAAAAAATCCATGTATTAGGGTTTTTGTTTTTGATTTAATGTTAAAAACGATGTATTTTGAATAATATAATGGCACTACCATGCTTGGTATTTGGTAACACGTATGATGCATCAAAATCGGAAGACTGGTTGAATAATATAACTTTAAATATTTTTAATTGCTTCTTGCTAATTTCCGTCTTGGTGCGGTTCTTTTTCCGGCGTAGTCCCGTTAAACTTTCCCGTGTTTGCGAGCAACGACATGAAATGTAACAAAGTCTTTCCGTTAAAAATAGTAGCAGGATAACGATCTAAAAATATAATTAAAAATAGTAGTAATATAATATTATATTTTTATTTTTATAATATAGTATTAGTACTATTATTTTATTATTTATTGAGAACGTCATTGAGATAATTTTAGCGGGGATGCTCTAAAATGTGGTGGAAAATTTTAGATAATTATATTTCTAGAAATAATAACCAAAATTTTTGATTATTATTTTTAGAAATATACGTATTTAAATCACTGGATTTATAATGTTATGTCCAATAATTGTATACATCTATAAATTAAACGCATGCATCGCACGATTTCATAACTAATAAATATAATTCCAGAACAAACATATATTATTATAATTTTATTTTAACTCATGGGAAAGATGTACATGAGAAATAAAGACAAGATCATTAGGGGTTTTTTTTTTAATTATCACGTACTATCTGATGTGAATTAAAAACATAAACTATTTTTTTCTGCTCAGGGCTCCAGCTCAACTTCTGCAACGTCGTGTATATTTACATTTGCTGCCCCGCATTTTTAGCGTATAAACCAGAATAAAAAACAAAAGAGGACAACAATAACTATAAAAAGAAATACTGACAAGAAAAGAAGTATGGAGCTCGGGGAGCTGAGGTCCAACGATTTTTCCCATTATCGTTACTTGCAAAAGTGAGATAAATACAGTTAAAATAAAAGATTTTTTTGAAAAATATTCTATTTGTATCAAGAAATTTGAAAAATAAACTATGTTTTATTTTTAAAAACACATTATTTAGTAAAAAGTAACAATTATATGCAAACAAAAAGAAAAATTTAAGCAAACAAAACAAAAAAATTGGACAAACTTTGTAAAACAAACCTTGTAAAATAAGTTTTATACTTATTTACGAATTCATTACAAGTTTTTCCTGCGCAAATGATATATAGATTATGAGACATAAAAATTAACTAAATAATAATAGCAATTAAAGTTATATATTATTAAATTTAAATCAGCGGAGGAAAAATGTTTATTACAAACTACAAATGAACTCAATTTGATATAGACAAGAAAGAATCAGTAACCAAATTAAATTTCATTATAACTAAATTGGTTCTTTTCAGATGCATGTATAAAATACCAAATTAAGGATATACCATGAAAAGAAAACTGATATAATCCGCCTTCTAGATGGCTATGCCTTTGCCACAGTTTTCACAAATTTTCATCAAAGTTTTGTCAATTGCTCCGAAATCATCACCAACTAGATACATAATTACCATTATTTGATCAACAACTAGAATACATTAAAACAAAAAAGTAATTAAACAAATTACGTCGATGTTCAAACAATGGCGAAATCTTGATTGTTTTGTTTCTTCCCCTTTACCTCGAGAAACACCAATAGAATATAACGACTAGAATTATTATCAGGAGCAGGATGAAAAATCCTGGGAAAAAATATATGGGACTAATAAGATTATGTTCATGTGCATAATCATGAAATGATTGGCTACTTGAACTATTTTCTTCAGGGTTAAGGGCTGCAGCTCAACTTCTGAAGCATCATGGATCTGTGCACTTGTTACCCCCATTTCTGGCGTATGAATCAGTAAAAAAAGTAAAACACTAGAACGATAAAAATAAATGTAAAAACCGATGAAAAAAGAGCTTCGGGTCCATATGGAGCTCGGGGAGCTGAGGTCCAACGATGTGCATCTTTGCCACATTATCTTACTTGTACAATTTGAAAAATGTGATCTCTTATTTCATTTTTAAAAATTTATATAAATTTATACAAAAAATTATTTTAATGAAGGAATGTGAAACTTTTTTATAAAAATATATTCAGTAGTGTTATGAAAAAACTAGATCTAGAATTTTCAATTTGAAGACAAAATATACAGTTTATGCTACATCAAAAGTAAAATAATAAACTTTTAATATTAAAACATTATGTATTAAGATTATGTCAATTCTTACAAACCTGCGTTGATTTAAATCTATTTAATCAAATTGTAAAGTTATAATTTTTTTTTTGAAAAACAGAAAAGTATAAATTCCAATGAATTATTAAATTATATAAAAAATAATATAAGAGAAATGAGAACATGATAAGTAAAAAAGAAAATAATCAAAAGAAAACAAAAAAATTCTACTTGAATTCGAGTAAAGGGTAACCTCAGCTGTAGAAGATGATCAAAAGGAAAGAGATATCACCTTGAAGAATTAACTTGAAGGTTAACTTGAAGGTCTTTTTGGGTTTTCATCAGTTTGGCATGATTAATTTTTTGTAGATTGCTCAGGGTTTGTTTTGCATTATCCATTTCATTTTAAACTTTGCATTATAGGCCTACATGCATGTAGAATTTTATACCAACATTACAACTTACAAGCCTTATAGCGATTCCTTTTACTATTATTGAAACTGGCTTTTTGTTCTCTTGCACTTAACCAATTCTAGGCCAGTGTTATTTACCACTTTAATTCACAAAATCCTTTTGACAAGTTACTAACTTTTTAATAACATGATTTTATACGAATTTCATAAATCATTGATTGAATAACAAGAGATTTAAGTTAGTTTGAGTAAAATTTATGTTCAATAACATTAGATATGATATTACTAGGAGCAAACTCGACCCAAGTGAAAGCATATTCTGGTAAAATTTCAAAGCTCTTTGAGTTTTCATACTGTTCTGGTAGCCACGATCTAAACTTATTAATTATTCAGTGATATTGCTTAAAATAGTACAGTAATTATGTATCTGAAAAAAATATACACTGAGATTTAGAGGATTCCAAGCGAAGGAAACAAATTGTTCGTTTTTCTACAATATGTTTTTTTAATTAAATGTTATCATTGAAAATGATAAAAGATTCTATAAAAAAACAATTATAGGGTTTGACCTAGAGACATATATAGGTTACTAGTCTACGTACAATGCCCTTGGAACAAAAAAACTGATTTTTCCCATAAATTTAAAAGCGGCAAACATGTGCTTGTTCTGATTGTTCTAAAGGCCGGCCTCAATTGTAAAATTTATATATTAAACCGCATACTATACGAAAGAAAATATTTAGTAAAAATAAATTAATTTAATATAAAAATAAATTAATAACAAAACTAAATTAATTTATATATATATATACATATAAACACAGATATATATATCTTAATTTTTAAATTAAAATATTGATCAAAGTCGAATCTGGAAATTCCAAATATCCTTTTTTATATCGGATGTGAATATTTTGCTCAACTATTATCTGGTTATCACGTGGCAACAAATTAATACCCTTACATTGACTACAATTTTTTTGTCAACGCATTAATTACAGTTTCCTAGTTTTAATTTGCAAACTTTTTTTTTTTTGTTTTTGAAAATTTTAATTTTTTAATTTTAATTTGCAAACTTGATAAATAATTACGTAGTAACTACTAACTAGTAAGTAATCCCCTTTTCTGTTTCTGGTCAAAGTACTACCATTCCCGATTTAATATTCATTTACGTTATAAAGTTTCAAAATATACGATTGAACCCTAATGATCTTGTACTTCTTGCCTTTCGTATATAACCTTACCGTAATAAATTCAGTCAAAAAAAAATTTGGTAGAAATTCAGTCAAAAGTTTATGTTTCCTTTATCAGAATATATATTTCCTTGGTAAAAACAACAACAAATGCAGTGTTAATTATATTGCTATTCTCTGCCTGACATCGTAATATGTATACAAAACAGAGAGTATTTTCAGTTTTGAGGACAAAAAATAAATAAAATGTCAATAGAAATTAGGATGGCTCTCGTTATGAATATTTTACCTATTTTGTTATTAGCAGCCCTAGTTCGTTCCGTTCAAAGTATGCCTCTCAGATCTTTCACGGTCAGCTTCGAAACAAAATCTTGAGACACAAGTCTCCTTAACTCTATTATTTTGATTTACTTAATTAATAATTCAACATCATCTTTTTTATAATCTCATGGTCTGAGTTCAACACATCGTCTTGGTTAATTTTGTTATTAAAGTCTCATGTCTTTTTTGGTCTTTTTGTTATTGTCAGATAAGTGAAAATGTAACATACGATTGCATAAATATTTATAAGCAACCAGGACTTGATCATCCCTTGCTCAAAAATCACACAATCCAGGTGCATGGTTTCAGAAATTCGTCTCCTAAATACATTTTACTTTTTATAAAATATGATTTTTAAATTTGACTATAACAATTGTTTTTTCACAGATGAAACCATCAGTTTCAAGACTTGAAATAAAGAATCAAACTGGCAACAACAAAACATATAGGAATAAAATAGAATGTCCAGATGGAACTGTTCCTGTATTGAGAAATACAAGAGAATTCCATCCGATAAAAGCCCTGAAACACATGTAAGCATTCACTTTTCCCTTATTAATATCTAAGATATGATAATTTTTATATGTATATTTCAAGTTTTAATGTATATATATGTGTGTCGTTATAATCGACTTTTGGTAGATTGCTGGAGTAAGGTCACATAATGGTCCATTTCGTGGTGCAGAAGCTTGGTTTGATGCATTTAACCTAAACATTAGAAAATATCAAGCCTCATATAGTCAAATATATATAGGTAGTGAATTGAATAAGCAGGTAATTTTATCTGGGGTTTACGGTAAGTTATACATTTTATTGGTTTTTTCCCTTAATCCATTGGTTTTTTCCCTTAATCCATTTTATCCTCTGGATAGTCTTAAAGTATTGCAAGTATTTCTGACAGATTAATCCAGGCTTTTTCCCCGATGGACGTGTTTGGACATATGAATTTTGGAAGGTATGTGTGTGTGCATGCGAATAATTTTATTTTTTTTGGGTGAAATCCTTGATCAAATAACATGTAAGGTATCTTATTATATAAAGGAGAATGCACTCAAAATTATAATTTATTAGATCGTGACATGTGTCATTTTAATTGAAATGATGACATGTGTTAATATACTAACGTATAAAGTTAATTTTAATTTAAATAATATTTTATTTTTATCTAAAAGTTAAAAGAAAAATACATCATCGCAAAAAAAAAAATGTCCTAACGTAACAGAAAAAAGTCAATGTCCTTCTGTAAAAAAAATTATCATTAAAAAAATGGAAAATTTGTAAACAAAATGTCACTAAAAAAGTAAAAGGAAAATTTGTAAAAAATGTCATTAAAAAAAAGTAAAAGAGAAAATTTGTAAAAAATATCATTAAAAAGAAGAAAAAATTTGTTTAATGTCAATACGTTTATTAAAAAAAAAATGTCATAACTAATCAAGAAAGAAAGGAAAAAAAATACATCATCGGAAAAATTTGTAGAAAAAAATGTCATTAAATAAAGGTAAATGGGAAAATTTGTAAAAAATGTTTTTAAAAAAAAGTAAAAGGGAAAATTTGTAAAAAAAAAATATCATTTAAAAAGGAAAATTTGTTTCATGTCAATACGTTTAAAAATAAAAAAATAAAAAATGTCATAACTAATCGAGAAAGAAAAGAAAAAAAAATATATCATTCAAGCAAATCATGAATTCGAGAGTTCTACAAATCGATCAAAGCTATTTTACTTTAAATTTTGCCCAACGTGAGTGTGACACGTAGGCAAAATCGTAACTCACCAGATCGTGACATGTGTTAATTTTAATTGAAATTATGACACGTGTCAATATATTAATATAAAAATATAATACATCATCGCCCAAAAAAAAAATGTCCTAACGTAACCAAAAAAAGGTCAATGTCCTTCCGTAAAAAAAATTATCATTTAAAAAAGGGAAAATTTGTAAACAAAATGTCACTAAAAAGGTAAAAAGAAATTTTTTAAAAAATGTCATTAAAAAAAGGTAAAAGAGAAAATTTGTAAAAAATATCATTAAAAAAGAGAAAAAAATTGTTTCATGTCAATACGTTTAAAAACAAAAAAAAAGAAAAATGTCATACTAATCGAAAAAGAAAGTAAAAAAATACATCATTGCAAAAATTTGTAAAAAAAAAAGTCATTAAATAAAGGTAAATGGGAAAATTTGTAAAAAATGTTATTAAAAAAAGGTAAAAGGAAAAATTTGTAAAAAAAAATATATCATTAAAAAAGAAAAATTGTTTCATGTCAATACGTTTAAAAACAAAAAAAAAGGAAAAATGTCATAACTAATCGAGAAAGAAAAAAAAAAATACATCATTCAAGCAATCATGAATTCGAGAGTTCCACAAATTGATCAAAGTTATTTTACTTTAAATTTTTTCCAACGTGAGTGTGACACGTAGGCAAAATCGTAACTCACCATATCGTGACATGTGTTAATTTTAATTGAGATTGTGACACGTGTCAATATATTAATATAAAAATATAAATTTTCTTTCTCTACATTATTTATTTCTTAAATCAAAGTGTAGTGTAACTAAAAAGAAATAATAGTCTAAAAAAAAATAAGATATGTTATTAAAAAAAGTTAAAAGGAAATAGTAAATCAAAAAGACTAAAAAAAGGAAAATAAGACAAATTATTTATAATTGTAGTGTAACTAAAATGAAATAATAGTCAAAAAAGAAAATAAGACATATTATTAAAAAATTAAAAGGGAATACTAAATTAAAAAACTAAAAAAAGAAAATAAGACAAATTATTTCCAATTTCTAAAAGTATTAGTGCGGCATATAAAAAATTGATATTCATGAGATTACGACATGTTTTGTTAATATTTTTAAATTTATTTACTAATATATTACGTTAATTTTCTTACTATTTGTTTAATACTAATGACATATATAGACATAAATTTGATAGAATGCATTATGCATATATTATTTTGATATGAAAATTTTGGGTATTATTGATTGACAAGGAATGCATGGAGTAAAAATATGGTTTTAATATTATGGATGAAATACATGAGTTGTATTGCGAGATGAAATACGTGGAGTTGAAATTCAGTTTGAAACAAAGTTACTAATCAACATCTAAAATAATTGTGCGAGTAACAATCAAAATCTAAATATCTACATCAACAAAATTTAACATATATTTCTTACATTTTCATAAATTTTATCTTTATTAAATTTAATCGATTAGCGACACATTTTACTTTATTTTTATCATTTATAAATAAGTTATAATTAAAACCCCGTATTACGCGGGTCCTAATCTAGTTAAATATAATTTGATAGGGTAAAGATGGAATAGGATGTTACAATACAACATGTTCAGGTTTGTTCAAGTAGCTCAGAAGACTCCCATAGTCTAACTTGTTGACCTTCAGCCAGGGCAACCTGTTTGGTTGCAATGCCGCATCCATCAGGTATTTCCTAAATTTATATACTTCTTTCGTTCTTCTTTATGAGATGTTTAAAAAAAAAAGTTAAATCTCATTTTATATGATTTTTTCCAAGTTTTAGTGCAAGTTTTGTCATATGTCATTCCCATTTAGTAGTGAAGGATTTATGAATCTTGAAATTAAACATTATGAATCAAATTTGTGATCGATGTTAATGAATCAAATTATTTTGAAACTGCTAATTTTTTTATTAGCAAATAAACTTTCCTTTGTCTTTTAAGTACACCAAAAGGATAAACAAATAGGGAACTGGTGGATTACAGATTTCGACCTTTACGAAAATATCGATTATTGGCCAAAAGAATTATTTAATCTTTTAGATAATGGTGCAAATATGGCTGGAGTTGGAGGTGTGGTTCAGGCTTCTCGTTCGGGTTCAAGTCCTCTAATGGGTAAGGGTAAATTTCCAGTTGGAGGTCTCGAAAGCATTGCAGGCATTCCAAAATCAGCACTTTTTAAAAATATTGAAGTTTTGAATTCTAACCATGAGAAACGTAGAATCAATTCTTTTTCTATAGAGAAACTGCTAGATAGTACCAAATGTTCTGGGTTAAAAATTGGTAAGAGAGTCCCATTGCTTACTGGTGATTTCGGTTACTTTTTTAATTATGGTGGTCCAGGAGAAAACTCTTGTGGAATTTGACATTTGCCGATATAATTGTTAGACTTGGCAATTAATAAATTTGTGCTAAGTAAAAATGCAAACTATTATACAGGTTTTTTTGTTCTCAAGGTTAACGTCTTTTTTAACTTGATTTTGTAATTGGTTAATCTTCGATTTGACTGCTAGCTACCTTGTTAAAAATAATGGAAATAGTGTCGAATTATTCGGAAAAAATGAAAATAGTGAATAATTAACAAAGTATTTTTAGTGTGAAGTGTTTTATCTATTGCTTTTCTCTCCCTGACATCGAATATATATATAAATAACACAGTATTCTTAGTCTTGAGCAAACAAAACAAATAAAATGTCAACATGAATTAGGATGGCTATTGTTATGAATCTTTTACCTATTTTGTTCTTAACACATTTAGTTCGTTCCGATCAAAGTACGGTGCCTTATGTAACCCATGTAAGCACTCATCTCAATTCCCCTAACATGTTAGATCTAATTATGTTTTTTCTAATGTATATTTGAATATCAAGTTATTAATATAACCGGTTCTTGGTAGATTGTTGGAATAAGGTCACGTAATAGTCTATTTCATAGTGTATAAACTTGGTTTAATGGATATAACCTAAACATCGGAAAATATCAAATCTCATAAAGTCAAATATATATAGGCAGTGGACTAAATAACCAGTCAATTTTATTTCAACGGGTTTGATGATAGATTTTACATTTTATGGGTAATAGCCTTTTTTATATCTCATTGCCCTCCATTTGAACCGTAAAATGCTTAAACAATAAACATTAAGGTGTAAATGGTGGTAATTGGTGAATGAGAGGAATATGTTGAGTAAGAAAAATAATGATGAGTGTAATAAAAAAGGAGTATAATTTGTTTTTTTTTTTCAACTTGTTCTTCTCCTCTTCTAAGGAGTAACAATTTCTAAAAGAATTAGACATTTTTCCATTTATTTTGTGGATCTAAGAATTAGGATGAATGCATATTCATCCTAAATGGTTAATATTTTGAGGAATCCAAAAAGTGTCAATTTAACTCATTTTTTTCTTTCTCTAAAGTCTCAACCATTTGCAGCTAGTTGAATATTGACTAAAAATTGAATGTAAACCATTTGAAAAACTTGCTTGTGAAATCTAGTTGAATATTCGAAAAAATGACTTGATGAATTAATTGTGCTTGTTGAAAAAAAAAAAAAATTAACAAGGGCCACAAATTCTGTTTTTAGCTCTAGGCCTCATTAGAATGCAAAACGAACCCTAAGTACAAAAATCGTTTATTTTTTTATTTTTTGTTGATAGAAAAATTAAATGGAGAAGAATATAATTTTAGAATTTAAAATCTCTCGTCTATTTCATCATCTCTCTTCTTACACTATAGAATTTTAAATATAGATCAAAGGCTTATATTTGTTTTTTTTTTAATCCAGTTTCTAAGTTTGTCTTTCCATCTTCTTCTACAGACTATCCTTCAACATGTAATTGTTTTTTTTTTTAATAGAAAAACATGTAATTGGTTTGTCATATATGTATCTTCTTTTACAAAACTTTGATTCTGGTCCAACCTGATTTTTTAATTAAATTTTGATCATTGAAAATGATAAAAGATTCTATAATAAAACAACTATAGGTTTTGACGTAGAGACGTAGGTTAATTTCAAATAGTCTACTATGCTATCGGACCAAAATGATAAATCGATTTTTCCCCATAAATTTAAAAGCCACAAACATGTGCTATATACAAACGAAAGTAACCTATGTCTCTACGTCAAAACCTATAGTTGTTTTACTATGGAATCTTTTATCATTTTCAATGATCAAAATTTAATTAAAAAATCAGGTTAGATCAGAATCAGGTTACGTAGAGACATACGTCCTCATTGTTTTAAAGGCCGCCCTCAATATATAAAATTTAAATATTAAACATACTATACAAACGAAAATATTTAGTAAAAATAAATAATTAATATAAACAAAAAATCAATAACCAAACTAAATTAATTTATATATATAAACAGATACATATAAAATAAAATCTTTATAAACTAATAACATCGGAACTCTAATATTTTATTAATTAATATAAATATTATTTTCTCTATTTCTAAAAGAATGATGTTTTGGAATTTTCACACATATTAAAAAAAAAAGTTAATGCTTGATTATAGATGCATTATTTTTATACTAAACAATTTTCTATAACTCTAAATCAATAATAATTCAATAAAATTAATTATTTTCAATTAATATATTTTGAAGTCTACAATTCATCATCATTACCTAATAAAAAATGTAAAAAATCTATCTTTCTAAAAAAAAAATGTAGAATATCATTCTTTTAGAAACGGAATGAGTACTATATAAAAATATTATTTAGTTGATAAACTAACTTTGAAAACAAAAAAAAATTATTAATTTATTGAAGTACTAATTTATTAAATATTAATTTATCGAAATTTTACTGTATTTTAATCTTTAAATCAAAACATTCAAAATCGTATCTGAACACTCCAAATATCCGATAATATTTTGCTCAACTATTATCTGGTTATCGGCTTATTACACGTAGCAACAAATATCTCTACCTTTACCTACAAATTTTTTGGTCAACGCATTAATTACAATTTCAAGTTTTAATTTAGAAAGTGTATCACTTCGTGCTCGTTTAATACACGAAGTGAGAAAATTTGAAAGTTTAACACTCTTTAATTAACGGATGTTAGTTAATCCAATAAACGGAAACGAGAAATGGTGTTCAGTTTCAAAACACGTAACTAAAAAAAATTTGAAACTTTTTTAAAAAAATACACCAACTAAATAATAATTGTCAAAAAAATACACATATTTTTTTGCTTCTCGAATAATATATGAACTATTAATTTTTTTCTTATTAATACTCATACTAATAAACCGTGAAAATTTGACACATGTATTTTAACGGATGTCAACCCGATAAACAGAAACACGATACGGTGGTAAGTTATAAATACGTGATTAATAAAAAAATTTAGAAAACTCGATAGTGTCATCAACTTCTATTCTAAATAACTAAGGGAGATCATGTTCTTTTCAAATTCGTTATGTCAGCGACATGCAACCATCGACATCTGTTTTTTTTTGTCGTCAAGAACCGATACAAAATTTAGTATGAGTATTAAAACGGAAAATTTTTAATGTCATATAAACTAGGCACACAAATGATTAAACTCTGCAATCCCGTTGATTCAAAACCAATTTACATTGAACTATAAACTCTTCCTTTTTTATGTTCACAAATGGTGTTAAACTTTTTCTCTCTACGAGGCATGTGATAGGAAGAGCTTGACAAAACAACAAAAACACTTTTTGCATTTCAATTTATCAGGTTAATATTTGTTAAAATACGGATGTCAAACTTTCACGGTTTGTTAGTATGAGTATTAATAAGAAAAAATTTAATAGTTTATGTATTATTAAGGGAACAAAAAAGTATGTGTATTTTTCTACCAGTTATTATTTAGTTGGTGTATTATTAAGGATTTTTTTTTTAAATTTTAATAATCACGTGTTTTTAAACTTAATTAACACCGTTTCTCGTTTTTGTTTATCGGGTTAACGTTCGTTAGTCCGAAGGTATGAAACCATCAAATTTCCTACTTCATATATTAAACGCTAATTTAGTTCATGTATTTTTTTTAAAATCCAAAAAGTCAATATATTTTTTAGACATAGATTATTGAATTGGTGTATTTTAAGGGGGTTCCCTTTTAATTTGCAAACTTAGTAGAAAATTACGTAGTAATTAAGTAATCCCCTTTTCTGTTTCTGGTCAAAGCACTATCATTCCCCCATTTAATATTCATTTACGTTATAAAGTTTCAAAAATATACGATGAGCCCTAATGATCTTGTACTTCTCGCCTTTCGTATATAACCTTACCGTAAAGTCAGTCGAAAAATTATGTTTTCTTTATCATAATACTATTTCCTTAGTAAAAAAAATAAACAAATGTAGCTAAATTGTATTTATTTTTCTCTCCCTGACATCGTAATATGTATATAATAACAGTATTTTCAGTCTTAAAGAAACAAAACGAATAAAATGTCAACAGGAATTAGGATGGCTCTTGTTATGAATCTTTTACCTATTTTTTTCTCAGCATCCCTAGTTCGTTCCGTTCAAAGTACGGTGCCTCTCATATCCTTCAAGGTCAGCTTCGAAACAAAACTTTACACACACGTCTCCTTAACTCTGTTATTCTGATTTTCTTAACTAATAATTCAACATCATCTTTTTTATAATCTCATGCTCTGAGTTCTGCATCAAGTTGGTTAATTTTGTTATAAAAGTCTCATGTCTTTTTTGTCTTTTTGTCACAGATAAGTGAAAATGTAACATACGATTGCATAGATATCTATAAGCAACCAGGACTTGATCATCCCTTGCTCAAAACCCACAAAATCCAGGTGCATGGTATTAGAAATTTGTCTCCTACATTTCTGCTTTTACAAAATAAATATTGACTATACAATTTATTCTTTGAAAGATGAAACCATCATTTTCAAGACCAGAATTGAAGAATCAAACTGGCAACAACAAAACTTATAAGAAAAAAATAGGATGTCCAAATGGAACCGTTCCTATATTGAAAAATGCAAAAGAATTCATCACAAACTCACAACATTTCGCTGAGAAGTATTTCCATCCGCTATCAGTCGATAGCCCTGGAACCCATGTAAGCACTCACCTCAATTCTCCTAAATTCTGTTAGATATAATAATGTTTTTATATGTATAATTCAAGTACTAGTATATATATATATATATATATATATATATGTGTGTGTGTGTCATTAACATAACCGACTCTTGGTAGATTGCTGGAGTACGATCACGTAATGGTCCATTCCATGGTGTAGAAGCTTGGTTTAATGGATATAACCTAAAAATCGAAAAAAAATCAAGCCTCATATAGTCAAATATATATAGGCAGTGGATTGAATAACCAGATCAATTTTATCTCAGCTGGTTTTATGGTAAGTTCTACATTTTATTAATTTTTTCCTTAATCCATTTTATCCTCTGGATAGTCTTAAAGTATTGAAAATCTTTTTGACAGACAAATCCAGACTTCTTTCCCGACGGACGTGTTTGGTCATATGGATTTTGGAAGGTGTGCATGTGAACAATTTTATTTTTGATTTCCGTGAATTGTGAATATAATATTGTGTAATCATTAATCAAATACTAACATGTAAGATATTAATATGATTTTGACAGGGTAAAGATGGAAAAGGATGTTACAATACAGCATGTTCTGGGTTTGTTCAAGTATCGCAGAAGTTTCCAATAGTCGAACCGATTGATCTTAAGCCAGGGGAACCTGCCTGGTGGCGTTGCTCCATCCATCAGGTATTTTTCTAATATATATATATATTTCTCATATGTCATTCCCACGTGGTCGATGTATTTGACTATAACCACTCTAGACCCGTACACTTTTCCCCTTCAATAAGAATATATAGTTTTTATATTAACAAATTTTTTTTTTTTTTTTAATATACACAAAGGATAAAAATACAGAAAACTGGTGGATTACACAACTTGTCAGATGAACCTAACGTAGATATTGGTTATTGGCCAAAAGAATTATTTAATCTCTTAAATAATGGTACAAATATGGTTGGAGTTGGAGGTGTGGTTCAGACTTCGCATTCTGGTTCAAGTCCTTCGATGGGTAATGGTAGATTTCCGGATATACGACGCCCCAAAAACTCAGCAATTTTTACAAATGTTGAAGTCTTGAATTTTAACTATGAACAACGTAAAATCAATTCTTTTCCTATACAGAAGTTGCTAGATAATACCAAATGTTATGGGTTAAGAATTGGTAAGAGATTTTCTTTTCAGCGTAATCGACTCGGTTTCTATTTCAATTATGGTGGTCCAGGAGGGAACTCTTGTGGGGTTTGACATTTGTAACTTGACATTTAATAAAAGTATTCTAAACTAATAAAATGCAAACCGTTTGTATATATATATCGGTTCTCAAGGTTATATCTTGCAAATGATTAATGTTTTATTTGTCTGCTAGCAATCTTTGTTAAAATTAGAGGAAATAGTGTAGAATTATTCCAAAAAAATGAAAATAAGGAGCAGATTGTACCCAACATCAAAAATATTTTGAGAATAATGAGATTTTTCTATAATAATATCAAGTCTACATTCATGTAATATAGTTTAGTTTTGTAGGAATTAAATTGCATTTTATCATTTAACTCTCAATTTAAATTTTTAAAAAATAAAAAATATTAAAAACACACGTTTCTTTCTTCTCTTCAAGTCTTCTCTTCATTTTCTTCTTATCCTCTTCCTTTTGCATTTCTTCTTCAGTTTAATCTCTGCCTCTTTCTTCTTCTCCTTCTTCTCTTGCGATTTGAAATCTGCCTCCTCTCTCATCCTTATGTAGTGATTCGACGAGAGAGAAAAGGATGGGATTCCCGAAATGCGAGCTCCACATATATATCAAGCTCATGTTTTATTTACATCTTCTCCTTGCTTACTTGTTGGTAAGGTAAAACTTTCTTGTCCCCATGGTCTTTTGAGAATGTGTAGGATTGTCCCTTTGAGTATATATATTCCTACGAATCTCTCAGAACATGTTATAGGCTATCAAATGTGTGAATAGTGCACACAATTAAGCTTCCAACGAGCAATCATTTGAAAACCTCATGAGAAACTCATGAATAGGACACTTGGCTTCTTCTTATTGGTTCAATTTTTTAAGTGATAAATCAAATATCCAATAGAATAGAATATTAACTAAATAGTTTATATGTTGTTATTTTTTATATTTTATTTTTTATAAATCTTAAAATAAAATTATCTACCTATTAACTTCTGTTGGAGATAAAATAATTTCTTTTAAATTAAGTGAATCGTCTGATGCCACGTATCTCATGGCTCGGTGATGACCCTTAACATCTTTGGTGGAGTTTATCTCTCGATGAGAGCCTTAGAAGAGTTTGGGCCTGAATCTATAATGGCCCAAAGAGATAGGTAAGCCATCTGGACCCGACATATACCCCGGATACCGTACCCCACCACCCGGAGTAATTTGGGTCTGAAACTGAGTGGCTAGATGAGCTAGTACTCCGTATCAATACCCAGAGACGGAGCACGGAGCCCGAGTTCTCGTATCAAGAACTCGGGCTAGGTATGAAATATCTTTTATAGGGCGCTAAGTTCAAATTCTTTCAAATATTTATGCTTGAATTCTCAGTCAAAGGGTAAAAACACTTTCACCTTACGCGTGTTAGGGTAAAAACAGGTGGTCCATACTTGGAAAATGATTAAAGCATAAAGGAGCTGATTCCAAGGGAGCACCTCGGCGTCCGATCCCCCGTGTCAGACGATGTCAACAGTACGGAGGATCAGGCGCAACATAGCAGAGCCGTATGGTCGGCCAAATGGTGCAAGAAGACAATGAAAGTAGGTGAAAATCACTCGAGTGTGTCGTACCGGACCAAGCCCGAAAATTCAGACCCTACCCAACTAAGGACGCGTAGCCTGGTATCCAAACCCGGGCAGGTAAAAGTCTATAAATATTAATATATTCCCTTCATAAAACGGATCTGATTTTTTTAGCTAAAAACTGATACATTGAGTCAATTTCTCTCGAGACTGAAGCCTATTCCCTTGAGTTTTAGTCTCATTCTGGTTGTTTATGGCCATTGTCTCTGGATCTTTTCCCGGATTTCTCTTTTTTCGGTCGTTCCTTGATTGGAACTCTCCAAATACTCTACTTTCCTCTTCTGTCATACCTCTAAATTCTTTCTCACAAACGTTCAGATTCTCCGCAGACCATCTCTTGTTCGGCCCGGAGTCACCCATTTTTACTCTTTTCGTTTTCTGACTTCTTCTCTCTTGCTCTCCACGTCTCCATGTGGTCTCTTCTTTTCTCTCTCTTTTGCTCTTTTCTGACTTGAGGGTTGGAGAGCCGTCGGAAACACCCCAATCGTGTTTTCCGAGGCCTTCACGTGTTTGATGATTGCGCAGGAGCAGATCCCAGTGATTGTTTAAGAGGATTAAAAATATCCGAAACAAGTCAATTATGCATAAGTTTAAATTACATAGTAATATTATTTTTACTTGATATTAATTAAATTTAATATAATAATATAAAATTAATAATATTTTAGTTAATATAATTATATTAATATATTAGAAAACTATATATGGCAAAAATTTGTAACTAAATATTGAGATGAAAAAATGAGATTATATTTTGCAATTAAATATATATTGTAATTAAATATTGAGATTTAAAGCATTTAAATTATATTTTGACATTTTATAAAAATTATGTTTATTATTATTTTATGTGTAATTGTGTTATATATAAAAAATATAACTCTTTGGCTATATTTATAATGTATTATACTATTAATATTGTTATTAAAATTATTAAAATTAATGATTTTATTGCATAGATGATAAAAATAAATATAATTAAGTATTGTAATCAAATATATTTAAAATGTAATTTGATATGTTTTAAAAAATATTAATGAAATAGTTTTTAAAATATTAATAAAATATTTTTAAAATATAATATTTATATTAATATTATATTAGTGAGATATCCATTGAATCTCTCACCAATCGAAGTGGAGAATTAAACAAGTTTTTCAAATTAAAATATATTAAAAATTATAATATTATATTGGTGAGAGATCCTTTAGACTATTTACAATGGGGTGTTGTAATTGTTTTTACAACAGTTAATATTTTTTTTTTTTGCTGCAGTGGGTGTTGTAATTAAAAGAGAGTGTGATGTGGCAAGTTTTGTGTTGAATAATTTCAACACTATGAATGTTGATATGTGGAGTATAATTGGTGACACGTGGAACGTATTGATTGGTCGCTCAAATTTTTGATATTTTGTTTTCATCTCGATTATTTAACATCAATTATTTCATAATAATTATATATATATATATATATTATACCAAAATTCATCATTTTTCATACTCTAGAGTATATATATATATATATATATATATATATATATATATATATATATTTATACCAAAATTCATCATTTTTCATACTCTAGAGATTTGTTTTATTTGATTTGGACACAGAAAAAAATCATTTTTTTTACTATATTTTCTATTAGTTTCCAGTAAATTATTGTTTTTAGCTTTAAACATCGGTTTAGTGAAATGGATCCCAACAATAACCCTTTTAACACCCAAAATTCTTCTAATTACCCTTTCAACTACTCAAATCCCAACAATTATCAATTTCAAAATCAATCTTCTAACCAACCCCAAAATATATCAAACTATGGTTATCCACCAAATTTCTTCATGCCGTCAGTTGTTCCAACGAAAACAAAAATTATTTAACTCTTAATTAGTTTAATTTAATTTCAATCGATAATTGTTATTAATAATATGTAATAAAAAAACCAAAACATAAAAGAAACTAAAAATATAAAATAAAAATGGTGGGGTAAGGTTTTGCAATTTTATTAAACAAAACCATTGTAGAGGATAAAATTTGAGTGGGTGTTGAATTATGATGTGGAAGAAAGAGAAGATAATGTGAAAGAGCGAGAAGATGATATGGAATTTTGAAAGGTAAAAATAGGTGTTGTAAAATTTTAACCAATGTACATAGTTTTAGAGATGTTCTTATGACACGTAGCAACCAAACATCTCCACATTGACTACAACTCTTTTTTTTTTGTCAACACATCCCTTACAATTTGGGTGAATTTGGTGAATAATCAAAAAAAAAAATTATAACTCAATAACTAACCAAAAGTGCATTATGTGGTAATATCATAGCCATTAGATCTTAAGGAATTGGTTAGTTATTGAGTTATAACTTTTTTGTTAGTTATTAGACATAATATCTTATACTGTTTTTTATACAGTTTCTTATACTGTTTTTTTTTTTTTTTTGGTAAACTACTTTTTTGGTCAGAACAATTTCTTAAAAGATTACAAACTTACTTAATATAGTAAATCGACACATAAGTAAGTAATAAGTAATACCTTTTGTTTTGTTTCTGGTCAAAGTACTATCATTACCCATTTAATATCCATTTACGTTATAAAGTTATCGTCGTTTATAATTTTTGTATATAACTTTTTCGTAATAATTTTAGTCAGATATCTCTATTTCCTTTACCATAATACCTATTTCCTAAAAAATATTAAAAAAATCAAATGTATATCTAATACTATTACTTTTTTCTCCTTGACATTGTACTATGTATATAAATAACAGAGTGTTTTCAGTTTTGAAAAAACAAAACAAATAAAATGTCAACAGGAATTAGGATGGCTCTTGTTATGAATCTTTTACCTCTTTTGTTCTTAGCAGTCCTAGTTCGTTCCGATCAAAGTACGGTGTCTTTCAGATCCTCCAAGGTTAGTTTAAAAATAAAAATTTAAGACACACGTCTCCTTAAATATATTTATTTTGATTTAGTTAATTGATAATTCAACATCATCTTTTTTAATAATCTTATGGTCTCAATTCAACATCGTTTTGGTTAATTTTGTTATAAATGTCTCATGTCTTCTTCTTCTTTTTTTGTCATTGGCAGATAAGTGAAAATGTAACATACGATTGCATAGATATCTATAAGCAACCAGGACTTAATCATCCCTTGCTCAAAACCCACAAAATCCAGGTGCATGGTATTAGAAATTCGTCTCCTACATTTCTTCTTTTACAAAACCTGATTTTGAGTCAAATATAAATATTGACTATACAATTTATTCTTTGAAAAAGATGAAACCGTCATCTTCAAGGCATGAATTGAAGAATCAAACTGGCAGTAACAAAACCTATAAAAAAAAAATAGGATGTCCAGACGGAACTGTTCCTATTTTGAGAAATACAAAAGAATTCATCGTAAACTCACAGCTTTTCGCTGAGAAGTATTTTCATACGCTATCAGGCGATAGCCCTGGAACTCATGTAAGCGCTCATTTCAATTATCATGAATTCCTTTAGATCTAATCATGTTTTTATATGTATAATTGCAAGTCTTAATATAAGTCATTAGTATAACCGGCTTTTGGTAGATTGCTGGAGTAAGATCGCGTAATGGTCCATTTCGTGGTGTAGAAGCTTCGTTTAATGGATTTAGCCTAAACATCGGAAAAGATCAAGCCTCGTATAGTCAAATCTATATAGGCAGTGGATTGAATAACCAAGTCAATTTTATCTCAGCGGGTTTTATGGTAAGATTTTCAATTTATTGGTTATTTTTCCTACATCCATTTTGTATAATTTTGATAGTCTTTTTAACAGATAAATCCAAGTGTTTTTCCTGATGGACGTGTTTGGTCATATGGATTTTGGAAGGTGTGTATGTACATGCGAACAATTTCATTTTTTGTTTTTGTTTTCGTGAATACAATATGGTGAAATTCTTAATCAAATAACATGTAAGATATTAAATATGATGATTTGATAGGGTAAATATGGAAAAGGATGTTACAATACGGCATGTTCAGGATTTGTTCAAGTATCACAGATGATTCCTATAGTCAAACCGATTGACCTTAAGCCAGGGGAACCTACCGGGTGGCGTTGCTCCATCCATCAGGTATCTTTCTAATATATATTCTATTTAGTAGTGAAAAATTTATGAATCTTGAAATTAATCATTTATAGATTCAAATTAGTGATCGATGCATTTGACTATAACCACTCTAGACCCGAACTCATTTCCCTTCAATTAGCATATATAATATTTTTATTAACGAATGATTTATTTTTTCTAATATACACAAAGGATAAAAATACAGGAAACTGGTGGATTACACAACTAATATCAAATAAACATAACGTAGATATTGGTTATTGGCCAAAAGAACTATTTAATCTTTTAGATAATGGTGCAAAAATGGTTGGAGTTGGAGGTGTAGCTCAAGCTTCGCGTTCTGGTTCAAGCCCTCCGATGGGTAATGGTAGATTTCCAGATATACAACGTCCTAAAAATTCAACGATTTTTACAAATATTGACTTACGTCCCTCAGCGATTTTTTCAAATATTGAAGTCTTGAATTCAAATTATGAGCAATTTAAAATCAGTTCCTTTTCTACATATAAATTGTTAGATAGTACCAAATGTTATGGGTTAAGAATTGGTAAGAGACTTCCCTTTCACCGTAATCCACTCGGTTTTCATTTTACTTATGGTGGTCCGGGAGGAAACTCTTGTGGAGTTTGACATTTGTCAGTATAATCTATAAACTTAACATTTAATAAAAGTATTATAAACTAATAAAATGCAAACCGTTAATATATATGTATTTTGGTTTTTAAGGTTACACTTGTAAATGGTTAATGTTTTATTTGACGGCTAGCAAACTTTACTAAAACTAGAGAAAATAGCATAGGATTATTCCAAAAAAATGAAAATAATGAGTAGATTGTACCCAACATCAAAAATATTTTGAGAATAGTGAAATTTTTTATTTATAACTAATATCAAGCCTACATTCATGTAATATATTTTAGTTTTGTAGGAATTAAATTGCATTTAATTATTTAATCCTCAATATTTCTTCTCTTCAAGTCTTCTCTTCCTTTGTTTCTTCTCCTCTTCCCTTTTACGTTTCTTCTTCTTCTTTCCATTTCAATCTTTGCCATTTTCTTCTCCTTCTCCTTCTCCTCTTGCGATTTAAAATCTGCCTACTCTCTCATCCCTATGTAGTGATTCGACGAGAGAGAAAAGGATGGAATTCCAGAAATGCGTGCTCCATATATATATCATGCTCATATTTTACTTACCTCTTCTTCTTGCTTACTTGTTGGTTAGGTAAAACTTTCTTGTCCCCGTGGTCTTTTGAAAACGTGTAGGATTGTCCCTTTGAGTATATATATTCCTACCAATTTCCTAGAACATGTCATAGGCTATCAAATGTGTTATTAGTGTATGCAATTAAGCTTCCATAGAACATAGAGCAAATAGTTGACGGAGTTACCTTGAAGTCCAAGACACCAATTACTGTATCTCTATAGGTCTGAAATCAGATCATATGGACGTTTAATAGGCTTTTCAGTTATCATGTACAAAATTTGCCAAGTCCATGGCCAATTACTAGGGAACTAATGTTATCCATTATGGTCTCCGGTCCAAAGACTTCGAACATATATTTTAAAAGCAAAAAAATTTGCTTAGAAAAACACAATGTTTATGGTTTTGGTTTATCAGCCTTAGAGCTTCAAGTCAATTTTGCAAGTTGTCTTAATCGTTTTAAAGGTATGGGCCAAACAACTTTGTTGGAGGACAATAATGGGGTCCACGTAGTCTCTTTATCAGATCAACGGCTGAGATTTCTCCACGATCCAATAGCATTTGCCTTTGATTTTCATAATTTCCCTCATGGCTCATATTCTTCCACGATTCATAATTTACAACCGTCGATTCTCTACAGATTGATGGCTGCACTTTACTCGTCTCTTTCCTTTGGAATTTTCCTCTCCATAGTCTCGTTTTTTTCACTCTCTTCGAAGTGAGAAATCTCTAGAGAAGTAAGGAAAATGCAGGAACAAGCGACCAGTTCTTTAGCTGCGAGCTCTCCTCTGCAATCAAGCAGTGAGAGATCATCAAGCTCTCCTCCGCCTTTAGAGATCAAAGAAGGTCTCTTTTCTCTCTCAAATTTTCGATCTTTAGTCTCTGTTTCCTCAAAATCTCATCTGGGTTTTCTTAATCTAATCCACTAGATCGAGAAAGATCATCTCTTGCGAATGTGTCTCTTACAACTTTTTTCTTTTGATGCAGGAATGGAAAGCGACGATGAGATACGGAGAGTGCCGGAATTCGGAGGAGAGGCCACCGGAGTAGTTACCTCCGGCCGTAATTCGACGTCGGCGACTGGTCAAGAGCAGAGTCAGGCGACGGTTGGAGAAAGACAGAGGAAGCGAGGAAGAAACTCAGCTGATAAAGAGAACAAGCGGCTAAAGAGGTTGGTTTGTATCTTTTATGACCGATTTACCCTCCCGAGGTTAGCAGTAGATTTGGTGGTGTGACAGGGCTTGTTTGGTCTTTTTTTAGGTTATTGAGGAACAGAGTTTCAGCTCAGCAAGCAAGAGAGAGGAAAAAAGCTTACTTGACTGATTTGGAGAAGAAAGTTAAAGACTTAGAGAACACAAACTCTCAACTTGAAGAAAGACTTTCAACTTTGCAGAACGAAAACCAAATGCTTAGACAAGTATGTATCGTTAATCTAATGGTTGCTTCATTAATATTCTCAAGTTTTTAGATTGAGATCCTGAATGTGTCTGACAAGTTTAAGTTTTTTTTTTTTGTTTCTGCAGATTCTTAAGAACACAACGGCTAATAAGAGGGGAGGAGGAGGTGGTGGTGGTTGTAATCCTGAGTCTTGACCCAAGTGTTTGATCTTCCTCTTATGTTTTGTTTTTTTGTTCTTTTTTTTGTTTTTGTGGATAATATTTACAGAGTAAAATGTGTTAATAGTTTTGGGTCAAAAAATCACCAATGTTGACTCTCTAGTATGCCAAAGCTGTATTGTTAAGAAGGGTTTTTACTTGATGTTTATGTCTGATTTTTATTCAGTTAGTACAGTATCAAAAAGTCAAAAACCTTCAAATAATTGCAAACAAACGTGAAAATGTTGGAGGTTAAGGCCCCATACAATCTTCAATGTTTGGTCACAATCTCAGATAGTGAAGAGAGTAAGATAACAGTATTAATATACAAGCGACAAACATTTGTTAAGGTTTATAAAAATCGGAGATAAAATATGCAACCAGATAAATAAAATGTAAGAATATATAATAAGCGCTATAAACTTGTAGGTTGACATAAAGAAAGAAGAATGAAAAACATCCAAAAGGCAAAAGAATAGAAGAAAATATATGTGAATGTTTCAGTGAGAAGGGAAGAATTTGTTGAGGCAGCAAGGTAAACCATAAAACTCATCGTTTCGGACGTCGAGATTGTATAGTCGAAACTTTTCCCACCATTTCAGCCCGCAATCTTTCTTGGCTTCATCGTTCTCACGAGACAATGTGCAATCAAGTACTATAGCTATCACTGCCGCAACCGTTGTGTGTGACATGAATATCACTCTTATCACATCTCCTAACTATTTTGTATTCACATAATCAAAGAAAAACCCAATTTGATAAGTACATTATGAAAAGAGTGTGTTGAAAATGTGTCTCAAAGTATATAAGAAGATGTACTAACCCAATTCGAGCGATGATCAGACCGCCAACCTCCATTGTAGTATTCTCTAAAGTATTGAGGGATTGAAATAGCCATGAAAAAGGAAAATCCCAAAATGAATTTGGTGTTGAAGCTGTTGAGGTTGCAAAATTGTAGAAAGCTAATCCCCGCAGAAGCTACATTGCATTAAATTTGATTTTATTTTCAGTGAAAATGACTAAGCATATATATTGTATGAAAATGTCATTTAAAAACTTGATAGAAAGTACAAGTGTGATGTGATGAAGAGACTTACACACAAAACACAAGACAATGCAGTAAACAGATGCCATGATTGGTAATGGTATTGACGCGAAAAAAGCTCCAAACTTTCCTGCATTTTGATCAAAATACATAAGATACTAAACCGCAAAAAATATATAGCAAATTCATTTTATACATAGGAAGTATAGATTATATCAAAAAGAATACCAAAAATGGAGAAAAAAAGCATGAAGGCAGCTGATATTTGTATCACTCTTCGACTCCCAATCTTAGTCATTGCCAAAAGTCCAACATTTTCTCTGAACATTAACGTTAACCATATCATAAGCCTTAAATTGTATCTACTAGAATTTTATATTAGAAATTATCGCTAAATCCTCAAGAAAAAAAATCTAGTTTAGAGATGAATTTCGTTACGTTGATGTTGTAATCCCTGAGATACCTCCAAGCATGCCGTTGAGTAACACTCCAACTCCCTACAAGATATTAATTCAAATATTTATAAGATAATGAAAAAGGTAACTAATAAACAGTTAAAACAAAATGTGACTAATTAAATTTTTGTGAGACTAACCAGCCAGCCAGTACCACGGCTAACAACTGATGGTGGGATCGGCGTCGCGCTTCCATATCTTGCGGATGCGTAGAACAAACCCGTCGACTACAATAGTAACACTTAATACTCTTCATATATAATCATAGTAAATTATTAAGTTTAATTTCCCATGATTTTTAATCTTTCGGTACCTTTTCTTTTGTCATGATTTCAAAATATAAATTTCATGTAAAAAAACCAAAAGTTTAACCTCAAAGAGAGTGACGAACGATGCAGCCATCATCGCGAAAGAATCAGTGATGTCGAATGTTGGGCTTCCCCATTGGAAAGGATATGGTATGTATATCCTATTGTTCACACAGAGAAAATACAAAACAAATTTTGAATATCGAAATAGTGAAATCGCCACACAAAAAAAAATCAAATAGAAGAACTGACCATGGAGTGTTGGTGATGAGACCAGTACGATCTGTACGGCAACTAGTTTGAGTAGTTTGAGGCTTATGGTCATAAACACCACTCGATGTTAGTAGCTGAGCAAGCAACCATACCAATGGAATGCATATCATCATCCCATACCGGTCGCATCTTAATCCGTCCCAAATCATCCCTTGCTTCCGCTTCAGACAACGCGGTAAGTACTACATAGGAAAAAATAAACGTTTATAAAAAAAACTTTAGGTCTCGGTTGTTTGTTTGTATTTGTTTTTTGTGCTTACATATTAATATATTATAGTAGAACGTTTTTTTTTTTTTTTTTTGTCGACTGTAGAACGTTTATTTATCCAAATAAAACCATAACTTTGTTATTTAAACAAAATTTATTATTAATTGTAAATGCAAAAGTCAAACACAAAGAGAACATTCAATTCTTTACAAAGATAGAATTTTTTTTTTTTAAATGAGAAAGTAAATTTATTATTTTAAGAAAACTGATAGGTAAAATGATATATATTTTTTATAATCATGTGTATTGATTTTTTTTTTTTTTAAACAATGGTTAGAGCTTTACCTGAGTGATAAAAACAAGTAGGATCAACCCAGGAAGTCCCACTTCAACGCATCTCGCCAACTGAAAAAAAAAACGAAAGATTTTCACAGCATAAAGAGTATTTAATAATCAACAAAAACACAAAAACATTTACATTGTAAATGGGCAAAATGAGTATATACACACATACCAAAGGGAAGCCGATATGGTAGAGTCCAAGCCCGGTAAACGTTGCCAAAGGAGCAATGGAGAGTGGACTTAGAAATCTAATGATCACAAACCAAAAAATATATATTCATGTTCAATTTGTAGTGTCACAATCCGGTAAATCAAAAATAATTTACCTGACAATATTTCTCCATACGCCTAGAAAACAGACAAGAACTTGGAAACAACCGGTGATAATCAGAGCCCCTTGTATGCTTCTCATTGTTCTCACAAACCTCTGATAAATTATGTGATGAAAGAATTTTTTATTAGTAAAATTTTAGTTTGTAAAATTTATGATGAGATTAATGTGTTAAGACACTTACTTCAAAAGGATCAGTGTAGTAAGTGAAGCGGGTAGAGGAAATGATGGAAGTTATAGGTATGATATAGGTATAAGAAGCAGCAGCTATCACAGGCAATCGAGTTCCAAAGAAAGACTGGAACAATGTTGTTAATCCAGACACAAATAGCAATGTTTGTATAACTTTAGCCTTCTCTGCCTGAAAAATGCCAACAATATTATAAGAACATTTCTGTTATGATGTAAAATGTCATCGATGAAAACGAAATATATATATATAATTGAACAATTCAAAATATTTTAGTGTTTTTTAATCATGTTTTTTTAAATTTCTATTTAAAGTTCCTCTTCTTAGTTTTTGGTATATTTATAAGAATTCACTTAAAGTACAAAAATCATGTGCGCTATTATATAGATTATTTTTGAAATTATGATATCATTTGATTTGAAAATTCTTTTATCAAATAAATTGTCTTTTTGATTAAACAGTCTTTATGATCTTATAGTTATCCATATATTATCTCTTCATAAAACATGATCTTCAAAATCTTATAGCTATCCCATATATTATGTCCGTTCTTTAAAATACCTTTTTTCGAAAGTTCTTCAAAATACCTCTAAAAACAATAAAAGTAAAGTTTTGATCCGTATATGAACGTGCTTATATATGTTAACTAACAACTCCACACACACAAAAAAAAATATATATATATATATATATAGAATATGAAATGGTTAAAATGTTTTTTCCAAAAAGTTAAAATCTAGAAGAGCATATTTGTATGATACTTATGAGTAGAATTTTTAAAAGTTTGCTAAACTTCATATCGTAAGAAAGCAATGAGATTATTTGAAAAACACCCCATAAAAAATCAAGTTAGATCAATACTTACATCACCACCTCCCATGAGTGGAACTAAGAGACTTGGAATAAGAACTGTGATGCCAAGACTCAACAAATAATGCTGGAAACCCAACAACACCGCTTCAACTGCAACACACAAAATCATTCATTTACACACACAACACTATACAACCAAAATTAAATCAAAAACCAAAAATTGATTTTGTTTTATTAAAAAAAAATAACATACGCCAAGGAGGAGGACTGTTGACACAATACTGAATTCCGGGGAGTTGTTCTTTCACCGGGTGGGGCTGTAACTCCACCGTCCTATTTCCTCCTCCATTGTTGTTAGTGTTTCCGCCACCGCCGTTACTGTTGCCATTGCCATTGCCGCCGCCATTTGCCATGGACGTGGTTACTTTTTTGTCTTCTTTATTCAAAGTAAACTAATCAATAGAACATGTTTATCAATCTTTTTTATTTCATCCTCCTAAGAGGCTAAAATGATCACACACAACGTGGAAAAGAAAAGAAAATCGTTAAAAATAAAAAATAAAAAATAAAAAATAAAAAAATAGAGAAAACTTACTTTTAAAAAGGAATACACACGAGGAAGATCGAAGAAGCTTTGTTTGGGAGGATCTAGTCGAGGGGTTGAGAGAATTTTGAAGAGAGAGAAGAAGTCAAAAGGTTTGGGTTAAAACCCCTAACCTTTCCCAACTATTATTTTTAAATAAACAAATAAAATAAATTTTATAATTTGAATGATTAAATGAGTACATTTATACAATTAATGTGGTAATCAAAGTCTTAATAATGTCAGTTTTGATATATGAAATTTGAAATACAAATCTTTTGATATTCTATTGACCATAGATCCAGAGATTTTGAAATACCTATCCGATTTGAAAATATAATGATTTAGTATTATTATAAATTTTGAAATCAAAATGAATGTTTGACTAATCAGAATTCGAGATATTTTTCCCTGATTTTTGGCGTTGTAGTAATAAAATAACAATGGCATATGATCTCTTGAAAGCCCATATCCAACGGTCAGATTTTTTGTGTGACCAGCACTCAAACTCGACATTCCAAAAGACAATCAACTTAAGGATTCGACAGAATGGCAGGAAACAGAATCAAACCCTAAATTGATAAATAATCCAATTTTGACTAAAAGCCAAAACTGATACCAAGTGAAAATTGATGAAAAGTTGAAAATATTTAAAACCCAAATTCTGAAACAGCAGAGCCTCATAATAAAACTGAAGAAATTAATGTGAAGTAGGTTTCAAGTCTCTCTCAAATAGTAACAACAGTTTCAGCTAAATTCTCAAAACATACATATATAAATATATATGCATTTTCTCTCCTCTCAAAAACATCAAGATCAAGAAGCCAACAGCAATAATGAAGACCTCCATGAGCATGATCATCATCTTCTTCGTGACCTTCTTTGCAGTCTCTGTTGCCTCCATGGCCGGGACAACAAACCCCGAGGAAGCTTGCATAAGAAGAAACATTGTCCGGTCGCAACCACCAAGCTCTTCAGCCGAACCCAAGCCATCAAAGTTTGACATTCTTGTAGACCAGTTTTGCAGAGACACGAGCCGCGCCGTCATGTTCTATGTGAGGTTGAACAAAAAGTTTCCGTCTCACTACGTCAAAACGTTGTGCAATGTATTCGAAAACGACGAAAAGAAGCTGAAGGAGTACATTGTGAAGAGATGGATGGGAAGTTCGAAGCTCACGTCTGGTTTAACTTGTGTTTCTCATTGAAAAATTTGTTATGGTTATAAAGAATTAAAATCATATAGGGATCAAATTTTCTCATAAACAATTTTATTGTTTTCTTTTTTTGTTTTGCTTTATTATGAATTGATATTACAATAGGAATCAAGACTTACTCACCTAAGATCAAATATTGATTAAATAAATTATCAAAGAAATCAAACGTTTTGATTTTTCAAATTGTTGAAAATAAAAGTTTTTAATACTGTTGGGCAATCTCAAAAATTAGATTATTAATTTTAAATATATGCATCTATGACTTTTTTTTAATCGTTTCTAACAGCATTGTATTCTCTTAAACTGCTAAAAAACTTTATCATCTCAATGTTTAAAATTTATTCACCAATCCATAAAGAAAATATTAATGAGATTGCCTAACAAAAGATGTAATTTGGTTTTGGCTTTTTCTTTAGGTAAAAGGAAATATAGGTAAAAGAAATAATAAATATTTATTAAAAAAACTATAAGAAGATATCAAAAATAATATATAAAACTTGGAAAATTCGATATAGTGTAGAAATAAGTAAATAAAAACATTAATTTGCACCAAAACCGTGTATAAATTTGTAGAAAGATCTACCGCGTCCTATTTCTCACAGATTTCGATTTTTCTTTTTCGCTATTAAACTTTTTTCCCAAATTTTCCAATTCCATATATAAAGAGAGACGTCAAAAGAAAAGAAAGGGAAGGCTGAGAAGGCACAAAAACAAACATATGGGTTTTGACAAAACATTGCTGCTTTTCTATTTTTTCTTCTTCGTTTATTTCCAACACAACTTTCTTTACGTAGACTCACGATCCTTACGTCTAGCCACCGTCGATACGAGCCATGTTTCATCCGTATCGAAGCTACAAGATATTGCCTACGGCGGAAAGACGCCGGAATTAGCAGTCTTTATAAGAAAAGGTGGTGGCGGTAAGGGAGGAGGAGGACGCGGTGGCGGTGGCGGTGGTGGCAAGGCAGTAGGACGCGGCGGTCTAAGGCAATCTCGCGGCGGGTTAGGTGGATATCCGTTTCTTTCGGCCACGGCACACCACCACCATAATCGTTCAAGCGGTAGCCGGAATCTTGGATGGACCGGACGTGGTTTTGGTTGGTTAGGTTTATCGGTCTCGGCCGGATTAATTTTGGTTTCTTAGGATTAAAGTATTTCTTTGTTTGGATTATAATTTTTTTTGTCAAAATTTTTATAAAAGTTTCTTGGATTGAATATTTTAATTGATTTTAAAAGATCAAATAGTTTTGCCATTGATTTAAATTTTGTTGTCAATATTTTTTTTTTTTTTTTTTTTTACAACTGCTTGATTACAAATTTAATCAAATTTACAAGCACATGACATTGTGAAAATATGTTTTTGAGCAACACATAGAGATAATCGAACGATTATGACTTTTGAAAAATAGGTATTAGTAACGGCTGAAACGGAAAACAAAATTAATGAATAGAACTTTCTCGAGAAATTCATAAGAATAACTCAATTCTCTGTCGAGTAAAAAGAGAGAATTTTTGTAAAATGTGATTTTTGAAATATCCCTTTTTAAAAATATCACTCTTCTAAATTTTTTTTAAAAATGTTACTAAAACTATATCATTTACCCAAAATAACATTTAAGTTTGTTTTAATTATTTTATGTTTAGTATTTAGTTTTTAGGGTTTAGAGTTTATTAGGGGTCAAAACCCTATACTCTAAACCATAATTCCTATAAAATCATAATTTCAATAAATAAAGGTAATTTATTTAAAAGAAATTTTGAGAAATGCCGTTTTGAAATGCCACTTTTCAAAAATACCACTTTAAAAAAAAAAAAATGCCACTAATATTATATCATTTACTCAAAATATCATTGATGTTTGTATTAATTATGTTATGTTAGGGTTTAGTTTTTAGGATTTAGGATTTGTTAGAGTCAAAACCATTTTTAAATTTTAGAGTTTTAGGGTTTAGAATTTGAAAAATCATTAATTTGTGGCATTTTTTAAAATGGACAACTTGACATTTTTGCAAAATGATATTTCAAAAGTTGTATTTTTGAAATTCTCCATTTATTTAATTTACATTTAATTAATTTACAGTTAAGAAGTGACATTTTTGAAATTATTTATTAATTTCTATTCATTATTTACGTTTTCACAAAGTTATGAGGTCAATTCGAGAAAGATATATACTGAAAAAATCCCAGAGTTATGAAGATTCTACACGAAATTTAATGGCCAAAGCTAAGTTCGTGACCCATTAAGATAGTAAAATTTGTTGGCCACTTGTAATTTTGTTTTCGAATTTATATAAATAGTATATTTATTTAATGATTTTATAACTCATAAAAAAAAATTGAAAAAAAATCAGATCGTCAATATTTAGTTTTTTTTATTCTTATTTGAATTAGGTTTACATTTAGATACTTATATATCTATTTCTTCAAACTTTGACTAATTAATCTTCATATTTTTATTTAAAATGAATTATAAGTATTTTCATACTTAGTTTCTTATTTTGTATAATTTTTCAAATACGGACTGACGTGTGATGGAGTTTTTAATTAGCTGCTGTTATATTAACACCATTATTGTGAAACAGTTAAGAATCATGGTTGCAGAATTACGCGGTTTACTGTTAGTTATGTCTAAAACCTGTATTGACCTGACCACCCCCGTTTCCCGTAACGGCGAGCAAACAAATTTTGTGTTAGATGCTCCAACCAATGAAATTCCGCCACCTCAGCAATACAAGTCCTTCCCTTTCTCTCTTCTCTCCCACCTATTCTCTGCCCTTTTTTTTGAATTTCCTCCGATTTCTTCCCTCTCTCTCTAGTATTTTCCAACATATTCCTCTAATTATAGAGAGAGAGGCAAGGTTACCGTCGCCGGAAGCTTGAGCTCTCCAGGTATGTCGAAGTCGATTCAATGTATGCTAAAGAAGCTAATTTTCCCACAACTTGCAGAGATTCTTCTGTTTTTAGGTTTTGTCTATTCTGTTTTCAGTATTGTCCGAAATATGTAGGAGTTTCAATGGTCCTATTATTGCTTTCACCTGCTCAATTTCTTCTGCTTTGTGTGCTTTATTGACAATCTTGCTCTGAATTTTGTCCCTGAAAAAAAGCGATCGTGACTGTGAATGTGTGTGTGAATTGGTGCAGCAATGGAAAGTGAAGGAGGTCCCTTTCAGGGAATACTCCGAGATATCGAAGGTAGACGCAAATGCTACAAACAAGATTGGATTCTTGGCATAAAAACTGGTATAAGGTAAGGTTAGATTGACACAAATGAATATTTTCTGTTGAAATGTAAATTTGATGCTTAAACATTGAATCAAAAAGTCACTTTTTTTCTTTCTTGATTTCGATGTTTCACTAGAATTTTGGCTCCGACTTGCTATATTTTCTTTGCATCTTCTCTTCCTGTAGTTGCCTTTGGTGAGCAATTAAGTAAACATACAGGTATTATTAATATTTCTTCCCATGTTGCTATTTATGAATCCGGCGTGAGAATTACCTCTGATGATTTCTATTCAACTCTGTGTTAAAAGGCGGAGCTCTAAGCGCGGTGGAAACACTAGCTTCTACTTCGATTTGCGGAATCATCCACGCGATTTTTGGTGGACAGCCTTTGTTGATACTTGGGGTTGCAGAGCCAACCATCATAATGTATACTTATCTTTACAGTTTCTGCATTAGTAGGCCTGATATTGGTCAGGAGCTTTACCTCGCTTGGGTGGCATGGTAATAAATAATCTTCTTACTTAATTAGGAATCAAATTTATCTGTTTTCTGAGAGTTTTTTTGCTAATTTCTACAGGGTTTGTGTATGGACTTCAGTTTTGCTTATCCTTCTTTCGATATTTAACGCGTGCACAATCATCACGAGATTTACTAGAATCGCTGGGGAACTCTTTGGCATGTTGATTGCTGTTCTCTTTTTACAAGAAGCTATCAAGGTACAACCAATTCTTTGTCCTGGTTAGCCATATATGTTACAATTAACATGCTCAGTTATACATATGCAGGGATTGATTAGTGAGTTTCGCGCACCCGAGAGTGAAAATCATGAATCAGGAGAGTCTCATTTCCTCTGGCTGTATGCAAATGGGTTGCTTGCGGTGATTTTCTCGCTAGGCCTTGTAATCACGGCGCTGAAGAGCAGGAGAGCGAAATCTTGGAAATACGGGTTTGGTATGTCATTGTCTATTTACATTAGTTCCTTAATGTGTTACGTGAGATATTCACTTTAAATCACTAAACAACAGGGTGGCTTCGGAGTTTCATTGGAGATTACGGTGTTCCCTTAATGGTCTTGTTCTGGACGGCATTGTCTTACACAATTCCTAGCACAGTCCCTCCAAGTTTCCCTCGAAGACTGTTCTGTCCTCTTCCATGGGAGCCAGCTTCATTGTACCATTGGACTGTAATCAAAGTAAGATCTAAGATGCAAAACATGCTACTATGATCAATCCAAATGCTAAACAAAATATGTACTTATAGAATTTACGCAAAACTTTATATACAGGACATGGGGAAGGTGCCAGTAATGTATATCTTTGCTGCGTTTATACCTGGTGTGATGATAGCAGGACTTTACTTCTTCGACCACAGTGTAGCTTCACAAATGGCACAGCAGAAAGAGTTTAATCTAAAGAACCCTTCTGCTTACCACTATGACATCTTCTTGCTTGGAATTATGGTGCGTTTTTTGACGTTTTTAAAACTGATTTCGAAGATATTTTTTCGCGGTATAGCGAAAAGTTTGAGATCTTGTTGTTATGGTGAATTATAGACTTTGATATGTGGACTACTTGGGCTTCCTCCTTCAAATGGTGTTATTCCTCAGGCTCCAATGCACACCAAGAGTCTTGCGGTTCTCAATCGTCAGGTAAGGTCAAGAATATCTGAGAAGAAGAAGAGTTGAAATAGAGATGATAGTTGCTTATAACTTCAAAGCCTGGCTTTTTTTGCAGCTGATACGCAAGAAAATGGTGAAGAGTGCAAAGGAGTGTATGAAGATAAAAGCCAGCAAATCTGAAATTTATGGGAGAATCCAAACAGTGTTTATAGAGATGGAGACATGCTCACCTCAGGTTACTAATGGTCTCTCCTATTTCTATGGAATGACCCACTGAAATAAAAAAGAATCAAAAAATTTATGTAGGATAATTCAGTGGTCACGGATTTGAAAGATTTGAAACAAGTTGTCATGAGACCGGACGAAGGAGGAGATACGAAAGGAAAATTCGATCCCGATGTGCATATAGAGGCTCACTTGCCGGTTAGAGTAAACGAGCAAAGAGTGAGCAATCTTTTGCAATCAGTCCTTGTTGGTTTAACACTTCTTGCTGTGCCAGTCATCAAAATGATCCCAAGTTCCATTCTTTGGGGTTACTTTGCTTATATGGCGATAGATAGTCTCCCGGGAAACCAATTCTGGGAGAGATTGTTGCTTCTATTCATTCCTCCAAGCCGACGTTTCAAGTTAGTTAAAAGCATTTTTTACTTTTCTTGTCTTTAGTTGATTTTCACAGAGAGAGAGCTTCTTTCTCAATCACTGGTTTCATATAATGCAGAGTCCTGGAAGGAGTACACGCTTCGTTTGTGGAGTTGGTACCATACAGAGTGATTGTGACATTCACACTTTTCCAATTGGTTTATTTTCTCTTGTGTTATGGCATGACATGGATTCCTATGGCCGGAATATTTTTCCCGGCGCTCTTCTTTCTACTCATAAGTATAAGAGAACACTTGCTCCCCAAAATATTTGATCCCCAATACCTTCAAGTGTTGGATGCTTCTGACTATGAAGAAATAGTAGCAGCACCTATACAACACTCAAGTTTCGCGTACAGGGTAAAACTCTTTTTCTCTGGTGTCTTAATGAGTCTCAAATGTAGTCAGGGGATTTCTGTTAACAAGTGTGTTATACCTTTAAACCATTTCGTGAGCAGAAACTGGGATCTTCTCGTCATTCAGAAGGTGAAGATGAATTCCACGACGCAGAGATATTGGACGAGATGACTACTAGTAGAGGCGAAATCAGGATCCGAACCATAAGTTTTAAGGAGGTAATCAAAATCTTTCATATCTATTCCTCACAATGTTCCAGGATTATTGGTTAAATTCAATACAAGAAAGAAAGAAAAAAAGTGCATAAGAAAGAAAATCTTGTTTCAGGTGCACCCGGAGCCTGAAGAGAAGCATGTAACCTTTGAATCGTATTGAAAACAACATCGTTCGCAGTTGTTGCTGTATAGCATATGTATACATCGACTAATGTTATATAACTGTCTTATAGTGGAACTATGTTTTCTGCAATTAACCTTATAGTTTGTTCTTCAAACCTGGGAGATTGCATTCAAATTATCTACCACTTGTTGCATGGATGGTCGTTTCTTCGGATCTTCATCAAGGCATTGTTTTATAAGCTCGCACATACGAATCCCGTTATGGAGAGGATAGCTATTCTCTAAATCTAGATCGATCATCTCTGCAATGTTTTCCTTGTCATTTCGTATTGCTTGCTTTGCTAGGATTATGCGGCGATTTTCAAGACCAGTTAAGATCTCGAGTAGAATAACACCAAAGCTGTAAACATCGCCGGCCGTGTGGAACTTCCCTGGATATGGTAATTGCAAACTGTTAAAGTTAGTGTCTTTAACGTCAATGGTTATTGTAAGTTTAGAAAGGAGGAGGAGGAAGCAGAGGATTGCTGCCTGAGGAAAAGTATTCAGGAGGTGCGTAGTGAAATCTAGCTGGTTCATCTTCGTGCGAGGGGACATGCGACCGGTTATCGAGAGAAGCTAGCGATCCGAGGACAAAATAGGAAACTCTTGCGTTGAAATCCTACATATCCCATACATGCCATTTGTAAGGTAAGGAGGAAGTATTTAAGAAAAGGCGAGGTGAATCCATACCGAATCGAGCAGGATTTTAGAAGCTGTGAGATATCCACGGTAGAGGCCGGTGTTCTTTCTAGAGTGCAAGAAGGCCAGACATTGAGCCGCGCCTAAGGATATCTAAAGCCGAATCTCCCACGACAATGATTTTGGACGACTCTCTGTCATATTATACAAACCAATAAGGCCAAAAGGATATGGATATGTGAGAAAAATCCCAATGGCATTTTGAACGATAATATATAACGGTCAATCTACTCACTGTCAATTGGTTTTGAATTAAAAGCCCGTGAAATTTAATAGAATAAAGCGTCTTAACTTCCTTACCTCTATAGATGTGACGCTCTAAGCTTCCGTTTGGAAAGTATTCAGAAACGATAAACAATGTATCACGATCTGAACCATACCCAATGAGCTTGACCACGCTTGGATGAGAGTTGAGACGTAGAAACTCAAGATCAACCTATAAAATCTCAGCTCTAATTTTTTTAGATGATGAGTTTATATATGAATCTGTCTTTGTAAGTAAATCATAATGACTTACAAGCCACTGTTGCAAAGCTTGTTCACCGGGTAAGTAACAAATCTTAACGGCGACGGCTATGCCAAGCCCTTCCTTGGCCGGAGATAACGTATTGGGATTGATGCATCCCCTAAATACTCCGCCGTAGCTCTCATCTATTACCATCTCCTTTCCGAAATCATTGGTCGCTTTCTTCAGCTCCGCCACGGTGAAGACTTTCACACCTATATACACACACATGACACATTATTACATGATAAAAACACAGAGCTTTTCCCTTGTATATAATTAATTATAAATACCTGAAATTGTAGCAAGTTGGTGGGTCGATGGCGAGAGACAATTTCCCATTCCGATTCTGAGTTTTGAGGGAGAAGACGATTTGCCTTTTCATCTACTTTAGTTAGATCGAGTAAGGACGACTAAGCTAGTCTCGATTTGGTAAGTCAACGCAAAAGGCGTTGAAAGTCAACAGGAGCTCCACTTTCTTTTTTTTCTTTTTTATCTACGGAGAGGAGTTTTACGACGTCGTTTAGTCAGACGTCTCTCGATGCTTCTTCTTCCTTCCCGGTTAAAAACTTTACAAAAAAGCGAGGCTCCATCGCAATCGCATTTCAGAGAAGCTATGGCGACTTTTCTCCAGAGTTTAGTAGATCCGAGGAAGAATTTCTTGGCTCGTTTGCACATGAAGTCGGTCTCTAATCGCCTCCGCAAATACGGTACTCTCTCTCAAGGAACCCTAGTTTTTTTCTGTTGGTTTTGTCTCTGATTTTGGATTACGAATGTTTAGGTCTCAGGTACGACGATCTATACGATCCTTTGTACGATTTGGATATTAAGGAGGCGCTTAATCGGTTACCGAGAGAGATCGTTGATGCTCGTAATCAGCGGTTAAAGCGTGCTATGGATCTCTCCATGAAACACGAGTATCTCCCAGATAATCTTCAGGTATGTCTACAAACTAAGCGAGACAGAGCTTTAGGAGATAGCTATGGAGGAGTATGGAAATGCGTCGTTTACTGTTGCAATGTATTCTTTGACTATGCCAAATTTTTTTAAACATTGCAGAGAGGAATTAGATTATATGGTTGCTTTCAATGATTGTTCATCTGTAATGAATCAGTGGTTGCAGAGATATGGTAAAATTGGTGTCTTACAAGCAGCGATTTCAATTGCTTTGCAGAGGCGATTTTCTAATTTCATTGTGTCCTCTCTATGTTCCATGTCTACTTAAGTCTTAAGCTATGAATGGTTGGTTTCTAAATTAAGGTCTAAGGCATAGATTTTTACATCATTGAGATCTACTCTATCAGTGTTAAACATTGAGGAATTTTATAATTTTCCTATGTAGTAGTCGATTTTGTGGGTTCAATAGATCTTGCAAGATTGGACATAAGACTTGTATTCAGATCAAGAACATTCCTTTATATAGTCTTTTATAGCATAATCGTAACCTGATAAGGTTGTGTAAGATGTTGTATATCTCGTTGGTCTTTTACGTACTTAACCACAGGCTTCAACATATGACATTCCTCATGACTGAGCTTGCCAAATCTAGTACAGCTTCTTCCGCCTTTTTCCATGAAAGACATGTCTCTGATGATATGGTGCTTTTAACTGTGACATTAAAGCTTGCTTATATAAACCTTTCTTTTTCTGTCGTCTCTGTAATTTCACAGGCAATGCAGACACCATTCAGGAGCTACCTCCAAGAAATGCTGGCTCTTGTAAGTCCCAATGCAATTTCTTGTAAGAACAAAAACAGGACTAATCCAACTTTGTTTTGCCTGCAAACCACACAATGTTGCTTTGACTTACACATATATTCATGTTCATATCTTCTGCTACTAGATTATAAGGATCAAAAGTGAATATGTTTTCTCCATCCACTTCTTGCTTATATAACTCTAATGAACTTGTATCATGAACTTTCGGTTTTCTTTATCTTGTAGTGTTAGAGGAACCCTAAAGCAAAGTTCTTACATGGGGGGCTTTGTGTGCAGGTGAAGCGGGAGAGAGCCGAGCGAGAGGCTTTGGGAGCTCTACCTCTCTACCAAAGAACCATTCCTTAAGCATGTTAGTCTCTCTTGTGCTATAAATAAAGCCCACTTAACCAATCAGATCCTAATCCTCGCCGTTTTTTACTCTTTAGGCTTCAATCTGCCACACAAGTTGCATTGTATGGTTATGTACGGTTCATGTAAACACTCTACTCATGTACAAGATTGTATGATATTGATGTGTAATGTAAGCTTTGATTGAGCTATGGATTGCAAGAGGGAGAGACTCCAGGTACAACAACAAAAAGGAGGTAATTATGTTTAGACAGTTCCTCAAAGATGCTACTTTAAACATTTTTTACATGAATCATAAACAGTGATGTTTTGCACGGGTCTCGTGAATAAGTCTGAGGTAGATAAGAATAAGATAAGGTATTAAATTTAATAGAGTGGTCACTGGTCGGTAGAAAACGATATGGATTTGTATTTGAAGACATTTCCATGTGAGTCACATTAGCACAGGAGGGAGGGGCCTAAATCATTAATGAATTAATTACTTAACAAACAAAAAGACAATGTTGAATTGAAATTAAATGTGAGTAACTTCCTCATAGTCTTTTCTCTCACTTGCCATCTATTATTGTTGATTGCTATTAGATAGTAGTTTTTTTTTTTTTTTTTGTGAAGACTCGAGAGGCATTAAAAATGATTCTGGATACTTGTTGATATAATTGCAGTAGCACGATCAAAACTCAAATCTCTAGTCGACAAGTGATTCTATCATTTGTTCTTTTTTTTTTTACATTCAATAATCACGGCAAAGTCCCGACTAATTTTCCGAAACGCTAAGTGAAAAAAAACCGACGAGGATTTCTATCATTTGTCTTTGCGAACATTTTAGGCGGTTTTTGGGATCTTGGTGTTTATACGTTCGAATTTAGACCGGCCAACTAAGATTACGCATGATTCAAAAATTGTTAACTTTGGCTTTGAACTACACAATTTTGGAATTCATTTACCCAATATAACAACAAAAACTAAATTGCCAATAGCGAAGCTTAAATATTTTGTCTTTACTATAATTAACATAATAATATTAAAAGGCTATTTATAGTTCTTGTGTAGTATTATTATTTAGGCAGAGATCGAGTCATGACAGGCCAATGGGCCCGTAAAAGAGTAAAGGAAGTGTACGACGAGGAGGAGACAAAGGCATGATCCTGCCTTTTGCTATCTCTCGTCTCCCTCTTCTTTTTTCACATGGGTCCTATTCGTTCGTTACCCACGGGCCCCCACCCACGTTTCCGACGGTTTCTCTTTTTTTTTTGTTTCTTTGCTCCTCTCCATCTTATGCTTCTATTATTATTCAGATTCAACATTTTAAATAGTGATCTTAGTTTATTCGAACTTGAGGCTGTCTGACCACTCATCTAAAAGCGTCGCCATTCGGGAATCCAGAGGCTAAAGGTGATTTTGTTCGGACATTTCTAGCGTCGTGCCCAAACTCTTCTATCCATTCTGAGAAATCGTAAAATTATGATACATAGCTGAAGAAACTACGTGATGCTAATTAATCCTCTATAAATTAATAATCGCTATAAATTAATAAATTATTTCGGTTTTAAATTTGGTCAATATAAAAATTGGCGAATTCGATAAAATAATAAAATAATAATTTTTTTTGAAACTTCTATATAAAATATTATCTTAATAATAACATAAATTAATAATTATAAATCTTATTCGCATATATATATATATAACTTAGTAATGTATTTTTGATGTCAAAAAAAAAAAAAAAACTTAGTAATGTATGATTCTGTTGTATATATTTTTTTTTAAATTGAAATTTTGTTGGAACTAATCTCTAATTTTTTTATTGCATCAAAAATTCATGGTGTTGTCATCTTGATCTTCATTCAGTTGAAAAGTTCTAGACGTGGTAATTGTTTTCTTATGATTAAATACTTACAAAAGTATTGTTATCTCGTTTTCAACTTCGTCATCAATACCAAGAATTGTAGCCGCATTTTTTTCATTTTCATATGGATAGTCAAGTAGGTTATTAACATCCATCTTATTATGATAACCGAGATTATTAACATAATCTGGAATAAGATAGAATATGTAAACAATATATTAGAACTTTTAAATAAATAATTTTTAAAAAAAATTGTATAAACTTTTAGGTAAAACTTTTATTTAAAAAAGGAAAATTTTCAAAAAATCATGGACTAGAAAAATCACTCTATAAACTAATAAATATTAATTTATTGATTAATTAATAACTCTATAAATTAATAAATTTTCGGAGTTCCAATATTATTAATTTAGGGAATAATGCAAAAAAAACCTCCAAGTTACAAAAAAATGCAAGATCAACCTCAAAGTAAAATAAATGCAAAAAAACTCTCTATCATATTAAAAACCAGCAACGTGAACCTCGGAGTAAACATTGTTTATTTTTTTGACGGAATTAAAAGTACAATCATTTTATCTAAATAAAAATGACATGACAAGAAAATGTAATGTCCTTTGAGGCTGGATAACACTGTTTTACCGAGCTCGCTCTATAAGGCAAGAGAACGCAAGAAACTTGCTGTTCTTCGTGGACGTGGCTATGGCCGTGGAAAATGATTTCCACCATGTTTTTTTTCTATCTTTCCCATAATAATATTTTGGCTTTTTTCCTTCGTAGTACTCTCTTATTTTGGATTTTTATGTGCCAAAAACTAGGCAAAAGTTATTTTCCTTTAAATTGCAATGTAATGATTTCAACGTTTGGGATACATTGTTTTCTCAATTATAAGTTGTTACATTTGAACTGCAAATAGTATGAGATCGTGTTGGTGTGTGTTTCTTTCTAGAGTGTAATACCGTAAAAGATGATGATTTTTAATGATCTTACTTGTCGTTTGGTCTTCATTTTAATATATACCCATATGAAATTTATGATGTGTTGAGTTTGATAATGCAGTGAATATTTGCCGTTTTCACAGAGCAAAACGACATTACATTTTTTTGTCATGTCGTTTTTATTTAGATAAAACGACTGTGCTTTTAATTCCGTCAAAAAAATAAACAATGTTTACTCCGAGGTTCACGTTGCTGGTTTTTAACATGATAGAGAGTTTTTTTGCATTTATTTTACTTTGAGGTTGATCTTGCATTTTTTTGGAACTTGGAGGTTTTTTTTGCATTATTCCCATTAATTTATAAAGGTTTTACTGCAGTTTAATTAAAATAAATTACATGTGATGTTAAGTAATTTGTCTAAATATAAGTGATATTTTGATCTCGAACAAACTGGATATACAACATAAATGAATTTATATTTTCATTAAAGCTCGGATATTATAATTATGCATATTTTGTTAGCTATTTCATATTTGAAACGATATTGGATGTAGAAAGTTCCAAAAAATCTGAATAAAATTGTACTTTGAAAAAGTCCGGCCACTAAAATGATGTTCAAAATTAAGATTAGAGAAACATGTAACAAAAGTAATTAGTATGCTGTGATTGATTTTGGATAACTATACATTCATTTAGAAAATGGAAATAATTGGGACGCAAACTAGTTCCCCTTTCTTGGGCTGATAAAGATGAGAAGAAGACGAAATTCTGAAATTCTGAAATCCTTTTTCTGGCCGACTTTGGAAACCGCATTCTTAGCCAGTGAACGGCGCCCTACATAGCTTACACATTTCTCATTCCTATAATTAAAAATACAACCAAGAAACAAAAACAAAAAACGCATGAAGAGACAAAACAAAGAAAGATAAAAGACTTAACAAAGTTAAAAAAAAAAAAAGGGATTTTTAAATCTTTTTGAACATTTTTTTTGTTGGTGTAACACATGCCACGCCACTATAAACGATTCTCCTCGTAGTATCTCTCTATCAAAACGACACAAATTGGCCTTCCGTAGTTATCATAATTAATCAGATATGTCACGTAGATTCAGATGTATGATTAACTAAAAAAATATCTCAATTATTTTCACAATTTTAGACTTAACTGTTTACAACATGTGTTTATGCATGTGGATAAGGGATCATCGTTGCATAATTACATTTAGTGTATTTTTTTTTTTTGGGTTGTGGTCTTCGGTCTTCCCCAGTCACCGCCTCACCGAGATAAACAGGCCTAAGAATAATAGCATTAAACTATTTTTGTTAATTAACTCTAAATTTCGAAAGTACCCCTAGTGGTCTATAAGGTTCCAAATCTGTGGAAAAGGAGTGAGGTCACGACCCCACGTGGGATACAGAAACTACATCAGTGGCACAGAGTCGTAATATGTAGCAACCTCCAAGGGCACTTTAATAGTTCCACCTCCTTATAAGCAATTGTCCCAATTCTCTTTGTTAATTACAAAACAATTCTCTCTTTATCTCTTGGCTTCCGTTACAATGGGAGGTGTCACCGTCACCGTTACCGTCGTGTCTCTCTTCCTTCTTCTCATCGCCACCGCCAATTCCGCCGTCGTCTCCTTCCGTGACGGTAAACTTTATTTTACACACTGCCTATACATACACAATTATCCCAACACCTGGTCCTTACTCCATATATATCCATTAATTGCATAATTCATTTTTCTTTCCCCAATTCCGATTTACTACTATAAAGAAAGCTATATTATATTTTCTCTACTTTGGGTTATCCACTACTGTTATTATTTACCTTCTGAACCGTTTGGTACAGTAAATTATGGGGATCTCCTTAGTCAGGCTTCTTTTAGTTTCTTTTTCACAAAAAAAGTTTATGAAAAGAAAGTAGGAAATAAATAACCCATTTCATTCAGAACTGAACTTGTAAAAGAAAAAGAAGAAAAAAACAAATATATATATATATATATATAAGCAAGTAATTTATTTGTATGAATGGTAATGATGAATATTACTACTCGTACCTGCCTCTGCTGGCAATAATAGTGTACTGAAACGAATAAAAAATGAAGAAAAATCACTTTGTTACGTTTTAGATTTTTTTAGAGGATGATGTGGAATTTTACAATTTTAACCTCGTTTTTGACACAAGTAAAACACACCGCAATAGAAGTTTTTGGACATTTCCAATCAATGAAGTTTGAGTGGGTCCATCCACGAAAGCTAGTTCATGTTATACACAGGCCCAGTTAGGCTGTCTCTCGGACACACCTCACGTGCCTATTTCTTTTCTTTTTTCTTTTAAAAAAAGGTTTTAACTCAGAAGGGCAATTTGGTAATTTCAAGCAGGTATGTTACCAAACGGGGACTTCGAGCTAGGACCAAAACCATCGGACATGAAAGGAACAGAAGTGTTGAACAAACTGGCAATCCCAAACTGGGAAATCTCAGGTTTCGTCGAGTACATAAGCTCAGGACAAAAACAAGGAGACATGCTTCTCGTTGTCCCGGCCGGTAAATTCGCGGTCAGGCTCGGTAACGAAGCATCGATCAAACAAAGACTCAAAGTGGTGAAAGGAATGTATTACTCGCTCACATTCAGCGCGGCTAGGACTTGCGCTCAAGACGAGCGGCTCAACATCTCGGTTTCGCCTGACTCGGGAGTGATTCCGGTGCAGACGGTGTACAGTAGCAGTGGGTGGGATCTTTACGCTTGGGCGTTTCAAGCGGAGAGTGAGATCGCAGAAGTGGTGATTCATAATCCAGGGGAAGAGGAAGATCCAGCTTGTGGACCACTCATTGATGGTGTTGCCATGAGATCTCTTTACCCTCCCCGACCTACCAACAGTAAGTGTATATTATATTTACTATTTAGTTACCCTGTTTTTCTTATACTTTTTGAACATGTCATGTTATGAAATTATCGAGGGATGGGGTTAAAACCTAACCGAAACTGAATCGGACCGAATTTGTTTCATAATGAAGCCAAAAACCTAATCCGAATTTAATGCAATAAACCGAATAAAATGGATTTTATTTCGTATATTCCAAAAATAAATAGTTGTACTAAAAATATATGCACAATACTTTAAAATATACATATAGTCAAATGTAACTTTAATTTCCAAAGAAAGATGAGTTTCTTATGGGTTTTGTTCGGTTTGATTAAGATTCGGTTTCGATTTTTAATCAAATATATCCAATATAGGCTTTTAAAAAATTGAAGTTTACAAGCATATTTGAATTGGGTTTTTTTCGTTTCTGGTTCTGATTCGATTTGGTTTCAAATTTTAAGTTTATGGAAAAAAATAAACCATTTTAACCATGTTAATGTTTAGTTCGATTTTTGGTTTGGTATATCAATTTTGTTTTTAGATTAGATTAATTTATCTTAGATCAAAGACTCCTAGTTTTAATAGTTATAAAAGCAGAAAAGATCGATGGAATAGTGATGATTTTTCTCGGTTTGATTTGGCAGAGAACATTTTGAAAAACGGAGGATTTGAAGAAGGTCCACTAGTACTACCCGGCGCGACCACAGGAGTTTTGATCCCACCTTTCATAGAAGACGACCACTCTCCTTTACCCGGTTGGATGGTCGAGTCTCTCAAAGCCGTCAAGTACGTAGACATGGAACACTTCTCAGTCCCACAGGGTCGACGAGCCATTGAGCTCGTGGCAGGCAAAGAGAGCGCCATCGCTCAAGTGGCTCGGACCGTCATTGGGAGGACTTACGTGCTTTCTTTTGCGGTTGGAGACGCCAACAACGCTTGCAAAGGATCAATGGTGGTTGAGGCTTTTGCAGGAAAAGATACGCTTAAGGTCCCTTACGAGTCGCGTGGCACCGGAGGGTTTAAACGGGCTTCGATCCGATTTGTGGCGACTTCGACCCGAACCAGGGTTATGTTTTACAGCACTTTCTATGCCATGAGAAGTGATGATTTCTCGTCTTTGTGTGGACCTGTGATCGACGACGTCAAGCTTTTAAGCGTTCGTAAGCCATAGATGAATGAATATTATTACAAGAAATGAAGTGTGCGCTTTTTTTTTCTTTCATAATTGTCTTTGGTGTGTTTTTTTTTTTTTTTTTATTTTATTCAAAAGAGAGGGTGAGAAAAAACAGAGGTTTATTTACGAGGTAGGGTTTTTATAGGCAGATGATGGGACTTGCTTATATGTATTTTTCTTGTATGAGAAGGCAAAAGAAACGTTGCCAATTTCTTTATGTATGCAGGCCTTATAATTTTTATGGAGAGCTCGTTACAAACTTAAAAGAACAAAGAAGTATGTAAACCGAATATACTCTAAATTAATATATGTAAGATTACAATTTCGTTTTCTTTTCTTTGCCATTAGGGATTCTCAAACTAAACTAAATGAATAACCTTACGAATTATCAAGTAACCATTCTGATCATCAAGAGAAAATCAAGTTGGGATGATGGTGCTCTGAATAAGAAGAAATGTGGTATGGAAATTAGAAAACTTGGGATTTTGTCAAATTATCGAGTGAAACTACAATCTTGCCGAAGCCAGCAATCAAAACTACAAAGCGTAACTTCGTACCAAAAATCAATGTGGGATATTCTAACACTGCCTTTCTAGATCTCGGACCACGAGTTAGTACTTGGATCTCCGAGACTAGTGTCGTTTAGACTTTTTCCCGAGAAACAAACAAAAGAAACAGCAGAATAAGAAATTTAGCATGCAAGTTTGTTAAAAACAACAATAGGGGTCACATTAATTGGGTTAGGATTACAATAGTAAGTTGGTAGAACTCAAATGTTTAGAATTTTAATGAATATTAACCTAAAACACATAGGGAGAAGACTTGATAGGACTCATCTCATCATTCCTTGACGAAATGCACTCTAACAGCCGCAACGACACCTCCTGAGAGTTCAAGTTCACAAACCACAGAGTCTCCGATTTTCAGATTGTACCTTCGACATAGACCCGCCCAGCCATTGAAACAAGGGTGACCGTTATAGATCTTAGTGAAGCCATCCAGTCTCTCTTCGGGAAGAATGTAACTCATGGCGGAATTAGTGGGACCAAACTTCAAGCCATACTTATGAATCACCCCTCGGGTCACATACTGCTCGCACAAACATGGGACATAGGGAAAAAAGACAAGTCTTACTTTGAAGGCAACAAACATAAACTGAAAAAATTAATGACTAGAATCAAAACTGTGTCGAAAAACGTTGCTATGTATTACCAGAACGTCGTTCTTTTTTGTCAGCGTCTTCACAAAGTAAGGGTTTTCGGGATTCAGGAGATATCGCTCGGGGTTCTTGACATCAGCACAACCCTGTCTCGTTCGACTATCTGTTCCTCCACTTGCTGAAAATTCTGCCAAAGAAGAGAATCAAACCTTGGTGTAGAGAGTAAAGAATAGTTTTGAGTTTGATAAACATGACGATGATTCCTTCGAAAATGAATGGTCTTACTAGAGGCAGAGGCAGTGGTTGTCTCCTGGTAAAAATTCTTAGACGTAGGATGAAGCGGCTCGGTTTCGGGTTCAGCTTCAAGAGGTGCCGAGATGATCTCTTCCCCATAATTCTTAAAGATCCGGACTTGAAGAAACATGGTGTCTTCGTGTGAGAAGAACAAGACATCATTTGGACCTAAAAGGTTATCATCAACAAACTCATCCCAATCTTCTTTGATCATAAACAGACCTTTCTTTTCTCGCTGGAGCCAGAGTTGCCATGAATTGCCCCAACAAACACTACAGACCACCCTGTGCTCAAAAGCCCCCTGCGTGCTTCTCACAAACTCTTCCGGAATAATCCTCTTCATAAACCCAGAAATTACAACAGTTAACAGCCAACAAAACAATACTGACATTACAAGATGAAACATGAGACTAAACGCTATAGCATTCAAAGGAAAACAAAAGCAGCAAAAACACTGAGCTAAAAAGCTTGGTTTGTGGGCCAAGCAATGCATAGATAAGGAGTAGAAACATGAGCTAAACAATGAAATCTAAAGGTACCATAACAGGTCAAGAAAGTTCACAAAATAAAGGCAAAAGCAGAACAAAGAAGCAGGAAGCATTATGCCATTATCCCTACCATCCTCGTAGATTATCTTGAAAGATAACACAGATCTGAGTTTATCACATGACGTCTTACTGTTCTAGCAACAAACAGAGTAAATATTGAGTTTTACCATGGATTTAGATTTCCAATCTTCTCCCTGAGACGGAGACTTGCTGAAATTAGGCTTGCTCACATTTCCTTGTATCTTATCAGTAGCCAACATTTTTCTCGGTTCTGAGATTAGGGTTTTGTTAGTGACTTGCATGTCACAAATCAAATCAGAGACACAGTAAATTGGAAGGAAACAAAATTCAACACCTTTCTTTTCGTAGGTGTTGGTTACTTCGCCTCGCCGATAAACCCTTAAATGTTACAAAAACAGAGAACGCAAAAAGGGTTAGTAAATCACTAATGAGAGAGAGAGAGAGAGAGAGAGAGAGAGAGAGAGAGAGAGAGAAGACTGAGGAAACACACAAAAATTGGTCTTCATATGCAAAGTGTACGGTCAATCTGCAAATCCCTAGGTTGGACTTGGGGATTATACACTCGTTTGTTTTTTCCCACAATAATTGAGAAATGCGTAAAAAGCAAGCAAATGAGTAAAAAAGTATCGTCGTCGAAGACGAAAGGGTATCGCCGGAGCGTGAAAAGCACGCACCGTCACAGTAGAAGAAGCTTCCTTTCGCTGCGGCGACTCTTCTCTAGCGAGAGAGTGATAGAGAGAGAAACAGCAAATACGGTCCCTCTTACTCGTACGGAAAGTGGTTCAAACATTATCACTCGGCCCAACAAGGCCCATTTAAGGCCCATATTAGTTTTAGAATCGTGTAGTGGTGAATTGAGAAAGCTATCACAAGAAGTCGAGAGGACAGAATAAACAAAACATGGCTCATCGGTCTCAACCTCTGTTATCAGCAAACAAGATTTAGTGATTTAAAAAATTGCATAGTTATCCTAAATCACAGAGTAGATGCATGGTAATGCTCTCCATTGAACAACATGGTCATCACATGCCATGCCATGCCATGTCGCAAAATGTAGAGGAGCCACGACTGCTACACTTAATTGGTAGCGTCAAGATGGAGAGGAGCCGAATAGATACCGAAGCAGAGGAGCCACGACTGCTACACTTAAACTGTTTCCAAGCATTGCGTATCTGCACAAAGATGAGTCCATGAGTTTTACAGTGTAGTTAAATGTGTCCTCGCTTTAAGCAACATCGTTTTGTTATTATAAGCACGGTTTCATATGCTTGTGCTTCTTTTACAAATTCACAATTTATGTTTGGTTTCAATCCATTTCCACACTTTGCGGTTGTTTTCTATGTAGGAAGCAAAATGGTGCCTCTGTTATGCTTAGATGCACATAGTTCTATATAGACAGTAGCGTATTTCTGTTTCAAATAGCGTTTATGGCATGAAAACAATTAACAGCGTACCTCTGTCGAAGGCTTATGTGCTTGGGGAACTCAAAATCTTCAGGGAATGAGTGAAAGTTAGCTACCTAATCAAATAGAAGCTGAACATCATCTTTCACTGAAATAAAGCTGATCCCTCTTTTCGGTGAGGAATTGGTAGTAAAAATAAAGGACTGTTGCTTAACCTCTCTAGGGGTGAAGTATCTAAGCCGCTGCTCCTTCAAACAAGATTCCTTCCCCTTGATTTTTGGCTGCATGATCACAGATCACGATAAGGAATTCTTTGCAGTTGCAAATAGAGGAGAATGATATTGTATACTCATGGAAGAACATACCTGGACAGTTGCCAAGAGGGAACCAGTGCCCTTCACGTATCGATAATAACTCTTTGTGAAACAACAACATCTCTTTGAATCGGGGTAAACAATGTCTAGTAACAGCTCAGGAATAAAACTAGCTGGATGATCGATATGAGCAGAACAAGTGCACATAAACGGTATTTATGAGAAAGAAAGAAGATGGAATCATAAAAGGATACCCATTGCGTTTCCCCATCTCTCTATCAAACTTACTGGTACTAGATATTGATGTACAGAGTTTGGGACAGAATCGTCTTCTTGCCCATAACAATTTTTAGACCCATTCTCAGAGTCATCAATAGTACTTGGCTCGCCATCTACTTGTGCTGTTGACTCAAGAAACTTCTCTACTGGTTCACAAAACTGAAGTAAATTGTCGGATTCCTCTTCTGCTTGACATTTTCCAAACTCCACCTGATCATCACGCCCATATAACGGGCCTGGAGACCAGAGCAGTTTGTTATTATTGTGTTGGGACTGAAATGACAGAGGCTTTCTTTTGGCCTACAAAGTAACCAGATAAATGAAATGATATCCAAAGTTTGTGAGATGTGAATAAGGAGAAAAAGTGCACAGTGCATGAGAAAGTTCATACAGCTGAATAATCCAAGCATATACATTCTCGGGTACATGATATAACAACTATGATAGAGTAGAAGGAGTCATGCAAAAAAAAGGGACACAGATATGCATCAAGTGCATTACATAATGAAAAGGTAAAGAGAAAGTACCAGACAAAAATAACGTGGTCTTGAATACGGCACACCAAATTGCAACGGACTCAAAATAAATTCTTGTGTGACAAAATCTAATTTTGTTAATGTATCAATCATTTCCATGTGGGTATCCGAAGTCTGCACCAATAAACACCACAAATAAGTAAAAAAGAAGAAGATGATCTAGAACAAGTACAAATGATTGTTGATAATGTGATTATAGTTTTAGCTAGGAAGCAGAGGCAAACACATACCTCAAATCCAACAACATTCTCTACAAATAACATTTGTGGAGGCTTAGATGTATGCGGTATAAGCTCGAGAATCTTGAGAAACGAATATGCCCGAGCATCACCAGAGTGTTTCTGAAGGCCTAACCAAAAACTGTTAGTATTTCAACACATCCGCTACAAAAAACAAAAAAAAGCGAGTCATCTAATAGTAAGGAAAACGGTGAATCACCTTGTCGAGTATAAGGTTGACAAGGAGGAGAAAGAAGCCAAGCATCTGCATCATACTTATCTAGGTCAGCAGCAGTAAGGCTCTGAATATTCCCCTATAAACAAACAGAACAATCAAAATTGAGCCGTAAACGGAATTGAGGACCATAACTGGAAAATGTATAAGTGAAAGACAATGGCACAATTTCAATAATCAAACAGCTTATTCAGCAAACTAGAACAAGTCATGGCGGCCTAAGTTCACACACTTCCCTCTATAATTTGCAAATGTAACAGTGCTTGTGATTGACTAATCATATAATAAGCAAAAGAAAAACAAAGAACAAAACGGGAACCCCAATTTTCAGAGTTTCAAGGGTTCTAAGTTGTATAGCATAGTTTCTCTTTAGTTCTTCTACATAGAGATTGAAATTGACAGGAAGTAAAAACGAAGAAGAAACCTGATGGGGACGATGTCCGAAATTATGCTGATAAACATCATTGGCAACATCGTTAATCTCAAACGCTTCTACTACTTCTACGACGACTCCGGACGCCATTAAAGAGTATCTCTAAGAGCAAAACGAAAAACAGAAATTAGGGTTTTAGAATCAAAGAAGAAGAAGATAAAAAACAAATTAGAGGTAAAGGAGATTGTCACCATTCCACCGATTCCACTGTAGAACTCGAGAACTCGCCATGGCTTCTCATCGATTATGTGCAAGCTTTCCGCCATGGCTGCTGCTTGCTTTTTCTGCCTAAACCAGGTAATTTGGGAGTTGTACCTTAAAACTTTTATTGTTCGGTTTACTAGTAGAACCATACCAAGCCTTGTTCGGTTTACTAATAGAACCATGGTTTGTCGTCCTTTTCTTGTCTTGTTTGTCCTTTTCCTTTTATCAAAAATCACACACAGTCAAAATGTTGTTTCAAACGAGTATAAAATTTGCCAGAAAACCAATTCTTGCAAAACAATCTTCAACCTACAAAAATATACAAAACAAACTCTTTAACTAATTAAAATACTGCTATATAGCCCTCCTATTTATTTATTTATTTATTTTTTAAAATATATTAATATTAAATCATTCCGACCCAAACAGGGATCGATTCCATATTACAAATTGAAAATATGTACAAAATCAAATCAAAAGACAAGAACCGATGAAACAAAACGATAAAATCGTTGGCAAACTAAGTTAGGGGTCTCAGGTATTTAATATTGTGTATCGTCAAAATATCATTTAAAACTCAAAAAATAACCCACCGTACCAATAAAGGATTGAACCCAAAACACAAAAAATCAACATCTTGTATTACCACTAGACCACCACCCATTAATTTTTTTTAAAATAATTTATCGAAATAAAATATGTGTTCGATCTTTGATCGTCTAAGCTGTCCTGGTTAATCCTATGATTTGGTTTCTTAACATACAATTTAATTCTACTAACTATCTTTGCGATCATAGATAATTGTATCATCCTAAAAAAAAAAACGTCGGAAAATCATAAACATATAAAAATTTGGAGAAGGGGGAGATAACTGATGCATGGAAGCATTTCCCAAAGAGAATCGAATAGATTCTCCCTTTTCTTTTTGTGTTCGTCAGTTTTTCTTTACCACTCCCCGAGACAATATGGTGGGTTTATTAATTATCATGATTCTTATATATTATTCTTCCCATTTTTCCTTTTTCTCTATTATGATTCTTTTTATTTCTGCTTTAAATCACCCATTATTTTTCTTCAATTTCGAGTTAGCTTTTACGGCGACTTATGGATAAGGCATTAGGCTTCAAACAACCTATATTTTAGTTCGTATACAATTGTACAACAAAAATTAATTTGTAGCTAATCCACGTTACGAAACACTAATTAATGAAAATACAAAAGACTTGTTTGGGGTGCATAACAAAATAATCTATTAGAGTTAGTTAAGATAAATAACTCAGGCAAATATTTTTCATCTTCTTATATCCATACTTAATTATTAATTATTTAAATTTTATAAAATTTTCAGAATGTATATATATATATATATATATATATGATAAACTATTAATCATTTGTGGCATTCCACTGTTCCACATATATCTTACTGTGCTTTTTTCGTCTTATTATCTTATAGCTGACTCTACTTTAGAGAGACATGCATACTTTTAAATAATAAGATACTTTTCTATTTTATTCGAAGATTGGAGAAATTTGAATTTTATCATACACACAGGGGAAAGGGTGAAATGACGGTAAAAAAGCGAGAATTTATAATTTGTATATGTAATATAGTAAGAAAACAAAATAAATTAAAGGTAGAAAAGTAAATGAAACTGTCTTGTAGTAGACAAATCAAAATGACAAAAAGATGGTCAAAATTCGAAACTCGAAGACTTTTTCCTTCCACCATTTTAAATTGGTGAAAAAAATGATTCTTTTTATTTTGTATCCAAAATTTGTGATGTTTTTTCTTAGGTTTGTTTGATGGATATCAGTAATTCAGTATATCACGAATAATCTGATGGATATACATGAATATTTAATTTCAATATAATATTTGAAAGTAACATCAAAACTTAAAAGACTTATTAAGAACTTATTCCTTTGATGTTTAATTTTCCGCGGTTAAGGGAACATATACGTTCCTTGAAACTGTTGCCATGCAACTTTTGCTTTAACAGTGTCAGACAGATTTTTCTTCTTGCTGCATCCTTTTTACTCCTGACGCGCACGAGAGCATATTATAAACCCATGTACCTCCCATCAACAGATATATATGTGTTTATATCTACATAAATATAAGGGTTTGTTTGCTAGATATATAATCAACAAAATTAACAAATTTGGTAAAAAAAACGTCATGGGAAGACCATTAAAAGTTGAGTTTCATTATTTTGGGAGTATGGACAAACACGAAAAAAATACGACGTGATTTGCAAAGACATTCATATGTGTTTTGAGTTTTCGGGAATAGCAAAATGGTCATTAAAGAAAGGTGGGACCCAAGTTTTTAGAGACGTGAAAACTCACAGACATAGGTGATCAGAGATTTCAAACTGGTATCAAAGCCAAACCCAAACGAGTGTGGTTTTCCGTGATGAGGACGTGCCACTATGCCAGTGAGAATAATTGTAGTATTCCAATTTTCAAAGATATAGTGATGTATGTGGAGACATTTAAAAATATTTATTTTACTACCCTATATATATTACCACGCTGCACTTATCATTTTATCTTTAGGTAATTTTTTACTCTAGAGTACTATTTAATACATGCGATATTCTACTTAAAAACATATACTAAAAGTTTGTATTGTGAAATTTGTTGGCTTAAGAATGGAGATTCAAATACATGATTCTTTCATATAAGGGTGCAGGTGCCCCAATGTCTCTAATATGGGATTTGGCTGGATCTACATTTTTGAATTAAGAGGCAAGGAAGAATAATTTGGTACGGGCTAAATGATGAGTGCATTTTTTAACAATATATGAGTTTTTAGTAGGTAAATCAATTTTAGACCTATATTTCGTATGTCTGCATGGTTTACATATATAGTCCCACTCCCACACAACCATTTAACACAAAGCAAGAGTCATTACTCATAAGAGATTATTTTTTAGTATCGTCTTGTAATTTTGCAAATTGCAGTAAATACTTCTATTTGCACATGGGACTAGTTTTTCACAAATAACTCACTCACACTACCGGATTTGGAAATTTGAATTTAGATTATAACACATCGCCAACACTACTACAAACTATTATACCACATGTACATGTTCTAGTCAATTTAAAAGGTATATATGTCTAAGTGGGTTATTGATTATTTATGTATATATATATGCAAATACACATCTGTCAAGTATGTGAAAAAACGGTTATTGAATTTGACAATATATATTGGCTTTTGTGAAGCAGACGCATAACCAAAACGGCTGATATTGGAAGCTTTAACCTTGTGTGTTTCTTTTGTTTGTTTAAAAACTAGTGGGGTCTAAAAATGATAGATAAATTTAAAGTCCTCGATAAATATACTGATAATTTTGTTTCTTTTGGGAAAACGTAGTTTACGAAAAAAACCAACGTTAAAGGAAATGCATTAAAGCTGAAACAAATAAGAAAGTGAAACCCAATCGAAACCCTAATTTCACTTCAAAAAATGTTCCCGGTTGTTAAAGGAAGAGCCTTTTGCTTTGCCGATATATATATGGGCAGACTCCAACATCACCTTCATATGCTCTCTAACACCAAATCTCCTCTCTTCTGTACTCACTTTCACTCTCCTTTTCGTTTCCAATTAACATCTTCAGGTAATCATAACAACTACTATAGGTTACATTGGTAAATATGTATAGATATGCCTTTAATTTTGTGTAATTATATAACTTTTCTATGGGCAGTAGAAGAAGATGAATAGGCCGGGAGACTGGAACTGCAGATCGTGCTGCCACCTCAACTTTCAGAGGAGGGATTCTTGCCAACGTTGCAGAGAGCCCAAACCGGGCGGCATCAGTACTGATTTGTTCAGCGGTTTTGGTAGCCGCCCAATCAGCAGCTCATTTGGTTTCAACACCGGGCCTGATGTGAGGCCTGGTGATTGGTATTGCAATCTTGGGAATTGCGGTACCCACAACTTTGCCAGCAGATCCAGTTGTTTCAAGTGCGGTGCTGCCAAAGATGAGTCTTTACGCTCGGCTGCCGCTGCAACCACTGGGTTTATAGACATGAATGATGATCCAAGACGCAGCCTTTTTGGTTTTGGTAGCAGTAGTGGTGGTGGTGGCAGCGGCCGTTCTTCTTGGAAATCCGGAGATTGGTTTTGCTCAAGGTACTTTTTTTTTAATATATAACAGAAATATCTCAACTAAATCTCTATAAACCCTGTAAATTTTGCATCGGTAGTATTATGGCACGCGTATGTATTTTTTCCGTAATATTCATGTGCATGGTTCATGAAATGTACATGGGCTTCTTCATCACGTAATATCACCATGAAATGTACATGGGCTTCTTCATTACGTAACATCTATAATTCATGCATGCGGGCTTACGTAAGCTAAACGACATGTTTAAATTATATTAGTATATATACATTCATATATATGTGTGTGTGTATGTAAGAACAGATCGTAGAAACTGATTGGGTTTGTATGTATATATATATAGGTCAGGCTGCAATGAACATAACTTCGCAAGCAGGTCAGAGTGTTTCAGGTGTAACGCACCAAAGGAACCTGCCACCAATCCACCCTATTAGTCCTACCTTTCTTCATCATCTTTCAAGTACATTTCATTTCAACAAAGATTCTGAATTTCTAATCACAACATCTATATTTGGATATTGTTAACAGTTAATTACAACTATATTAACATTTACAATTATATTATATCCTAAAACTTTACATGCTAGTGTGATATAGACTAACAACAGTACTTTAACATATCTTTTTGATTCAGGAAGCATTAGAGGAGAGAAAACCAGTGAAGAACCGTAGCAAAATATCGATCGACCCTTGATGTCGTGATTTGTTTTTTTTTCCGTAGATTTGACTTGTTTCATATCTTGTAGGACCTTTGTCTGTTTATGTTAGCATGTAAGCAAATCGAGAATTTTCGGAAGCCTTTTGTTCTGACGTCGGTCTCCTTGCTAGCTAGCTAGTATGTACGTTTGTTTCATGTATTCTTATTTTTTGATAAATTTGTTGCCTTCTTCTCCGCAATCTTGATTCTCATCTGAGTTTGAAGCACTTTAGTTGTTGATCCTACGAGACGCTGAGATTTTCAGTTTTTGTGGCAGCAAATCCAAATTGCATGCAAATCTTATTATGCAATTAACATATAAATTTTAGTCGAAATGGATAAGTTTTACGTTAAATCAAACAGAAACTTTAGTAAGTGTTTGAAATTGAAAGTTGCATGGACCACAGCAAAACCTTTTGTTCAATCCAATGCCAAAAAAAGGCGTGAATAATAATGAAGTTTTAAAAGCATCTATAATAGTTATGCATTCAAATTATGATGCGGCTTGAAGATGCTGACTGATGAGGTAACAACCAAATCGAAAGGAAATTCTCTGAGTTCCCTTCTTTAAAATGAGAATAGTTATCAGAGAATATTAACTATGTTGTCACCAATAATTTGAATGAAACACATTATAGCTAAATATGTCCTTGATGTTTTGATTAATTTATATCTTCTAACATAATGTCGATAAAATATTTCATTGCGACTTATATAAGTAAAGCGATGAAACATTCTCGTTTAAGAAAGGGTTAAGTTTTCTAATAATTATTGTGGTGTTTTTCTTTCTTGCGATGATTTTTTTTTTGTCATAAATCATAATAATATTTTGCAACTGGTTATTATAAATGGTCATAAAATTACCATTTTTAGTTTTGCTTTCTAAAAGTATCATAATTTTCTTTAACTTATAAAGATACCGCAAAATTTTGGAAGGATATTCTTATATATTTAGAAAAAATCGAAATAAAGTTGTTAGAAGAGTTTTACAAAATTTGGGTATCCTTTGTTAAAACATTTATGTGGTATACTTTAGAAATTGTTTTGAAATTGTTGTATTTGAATTTTTGGAAAAAACATAGATATGATATTTTTAATTTTTTTTTAATCTCACATATCAATTGTAGATGACGCATTCATTTGTGATACAAAGGGTTCTCTGCTTCTCTTACGTTTTACATTGTTGAGTGTTTTGTACAAATAATATATACATGTTCTTAGGGGCAAATGGAAAATCATTTAACAAAATATATATTGAAGAAACAAATTTAATGAGTAGATACTCTCATGTCTATTATTATTACTAAAATAAGTAAGATGCACCACACACGTTGCATTTGGCATAGGATTCCCCAGTTATTGACCTCGTTGAGGTGTACTTAAGATTATCAACAACGGGTCAAAAAAGAAGACAAACCCGTCTTTAATGTCTGCTACTATAATCCATTGCTTGGCTTTTATTTTTTTCGTTAAAGGGTTGCACTAATTAGCTTTTATTAAAGAATCTTTCGTTTTTTCCCCACTTTTTAAGTTAATTCATCATTTTATTCTTCTTTGGTTTTAGTGAAGTGAAAGTACGTCTTAGGTATTATCATGCATCATGGTGAACGTCTTCCCACTTTGAATTCCACAACCATCAATTAGATTCGATTTAGATGTATAAGATTTATTGTATCACATAATTAATGTCATGTATGGATACATTCTTAATTAAATATCAGCTAGACGGACTGTATAACCTAGTGTTTAACTAGAGTTGTTATATATTGTATTAGGATTAGTATATGAGTTTAAATCCGATAGTAGTAAAATACATGAATCGCTCTAGTTACTCTAGTATTCAAACTAACATTAGTATGTCTTATAGACACACATTTAATAATATATGACAAATTTGTATATTTGCAAGGGTCAGGATAAATGTGTGCATCTTTTTTTTTTCCCTAGCTTTAATCATAATTAATTTCATGCAAATCCATGTTAATTAAAACATATTGGGGGTGTACATATGTCATATAAACCAAATTCTTATATATAGAGTTAGTGTATCTTTTAATGATCATATGAGAGAGACCCGTCGATGACCAATCTAAGTAAAGTGCATCACTTGTTAAATAAATAAATAAATCATACTGTTAAAGTCAATTTTTATAACAAAAGCAACAGCAAAGATAACTTTTTTATCCATTTCAAAAAACACCCTTACAAAACAATAATAAATTCGTAAATTTTGATGAAATTGCAGTAACTTTTTAAAAAGTATTAAAATTTCTCTGTAACCCACATAAAAAAAGCGAGCATGTTCATCTTTCTAAGCCCTTTTGTTTTTTTTTGTTTTTTTTTTTTGCATAAATTTAGACGAAGCAAAAGTGATTGTTTACATGACCCATCTTTAATTAGAAAACTTACACACTTTGATAACCAAATTGAACCAAGTGGTAAACCGATTAAGAAGTCCTAGCCCAGAAACTATTGATTAATTTTCCAAAGCCCAAGTGTTACTGAAGGCCCAGTAGGTAAGTGAAGTTGTACTTACTCCTATCCCCAAAGTTGTAACCCTAGTCATATCGTAACCAATTTTCAGAACAGAGGATGAACAGGCTACAGTTTCAATCATTTATTCTGATTCTCAAGAGAGAACCAAAATTGCATGCAATCACTAGCCGATGTTGGATTCTGGTGCCGGTTAGAAGATATTTTATTTTTTTATGGTGTTGCTGATGGTTTTCAGGAGGGTTTGTGGTGATCTTCTGATGTTCCGATGGAGTCTATCATTCCTCTCCTTCCACAATTCGTAGATCGTAGCTTGCCAAGCAAGTCTCGAAAGGTATTGGTGATTGTTTCCGGTAGTGTTTAGTAAATCATCCATTACAACCGTCTAATCTCTAGTCGATGATAGATAACCAAACTTCTCCGCTAAAGGCCCCCAAACCGCGAATGAGCATCTGCAATCGAAGAAAATGTGGTCTCGTGATTCGGGCTGTCGATTACAGAGGAGACATTGGTGGTCAGTTTGCAGACCCCAGGACAGAAGTCGATCCCTTGTGGGACACCGGTTGAGTACAAAGAGCCAAGTCAGAGCTTGATGTTTTGGAATACTTCTCCTGATCCAAACAATTAGGTGCCAAGTCACGACAGGCTTAGGGACTCTCAAGCGGTTGTATACCAAGCTGGAGCAGAAGGTATTCCTAGGTAATCCATCAAAAATCCACTGTAACTTATCATTTCCATCAGTTAAAACCACTGTGGTTAGATGAATGAGAACTTGTCCCATTCTTGGTGACCTAGCAGGCCTCAAATGTCAACTTCCTTGTCTCCAAATCGATTCCAGAGTTGATGTAATGCTAATACCAGTTTGTATGGGTCTCTGGATTCCTAAGTACGAGATAAGTGGCCCAAAAAGAGTCCATGGATCCACCCAAAACCTGCAGTTTCTTCCATTTCCAGGTACAAACATTACCTATTGCACAACCACCTCTCTTAGTCTTAGTAACTCTTTGAATATCCAAGTATGTTTTTGCTTTTCCTTCATTTCCCAAATGCTTTCATCTTTGATGAAATTTTGATGAATCCAGGCCACCCATATTGATTCTGTTCTGAACAGCAGGAGCCAGAGAAGCTTAATTGTCCAAGTTGTGTTCCATAGTTGGAGATTCTTTAGACCAAGACCTCTCTCCTTTACCGGACTGGTGAGACAGTCCCAAGAGACCCTTGCCGTATATCTGCCCTCAAGAGTTCTTTTCCAGAGGTAAGCTCCACACATTGAATCTATTTTCTTGGTACACTCTTTTGGCAGCACAAAAACACTACACCAGAAGTTAGTGATGCCTGCTATAACCGTGTTGATGAGAACTTTCCTGCCTGCAAAGGACATATATTTAGCAGTCCATGTGCTGACCTTATTTCGAATGCTTTGCAGTAGTGGTTCGTAGCCTAGTATGGTGAGCTTTTTGGTACATAGTGGCAGTCCTAAATAGCGAATAGGAAGAGATCCTTGAGGAAAACCAGATATCGAGGCAATAGAGGTAAGTTCAACATCTTTGAATCCACAAGCAAAGAAACAAGATTTTTCCGGACTAATTGATAATCCTGAAATCTGTTTGAATTCCTCTAGGGCTGTGAGAATACCTTGGATGGATTTAGAGGATCCATCAGAGAAGATAAGCAAGTCATCAGTAAAGCAGAGATGTGTGAGCCCAGAAGCTTAGCACTTTGGGTGGTAATTGAATTTTCCTTCCTCAGCCGCATCATTTAGTTTTTGAGACAGAATATTCATAACTAGGCCTAAGAGGTAAGGAGACAAGGGATCTCCTTGCCTTAAACCTCTAGAACCTTTGAAAAACCCATGTAGTCTGCCATTAGTAGATACTGAATAAGATGTTTTGGTGTAGCATTCCTTGAGCCAGTTAATGTAGATAACAAGAAGTTGTAGAGCATGAAGACATTCTGTTAGTAAATCCCATCTGATTGAGTCGAAAGCCTTGGCAATGTCTATCTTCCAAGTTACTCTTTTAGGCCCTTTGTTTTTGTGATAACCATTGACTAATTCAGAAGCAAGCAGGCAGTTCTCTAGCAGCAGTCTTCCTCTGATGAATGTTGTCTGGTTTGGTAGGATTAGCTTAGGTAGCAAAGGCTTTAACCTGGTAACAAGCAGCTTTGAGATGAGCTTGTATAATGTGTTACAGCATGATATTGGCCGATAATCCTTTATCAGAGTAGCTCCTGGAAACTTAGGGATTATAGTCAGAATAGTTGCATTGACAGCCCTAGGCATGACATAGTTTTTTTGAAGAACAAATTGACAGCATTTAAAACTTCCTCTCTAATGCAGGGCCAAGCAGCTTTATAAAAGTCTGATGTTAGTCCGTCAGGACCTAGACTCTTGTTGGGGTTTAGCTTGAAGAGAGTGGACATTATCTCTTCACTAGAAGGAAGTCTTGTGAGGGATATGGCCTCTGAAGGGGAGCACAAAACCCTTGTTAAACTAGCTACAGCCAGATGTAGATTTGGTGGCTGCTGAGTGACATAAGGACCATGAATTCCAGAAAAATGTGCCACTGCCAAATTGCCTATGTCAAATGCATCGGTCACCACAATATCATCAAGGCCAACCAAAGTAAGAATTGTGTTATAGGCTATCCTTGCTTTTGCTATTTTCTGGAAATAAGAAGTGTTTTGATCTCCAGTTAGTAGCCAGTCTATTCGGGATCTTTGCTTGAAATACTCCTCTTCAATTCTTTTTAGCATGGATAGTTTCTCTAAGCACTGCTTCTCATGAAGGAAATGAGCTGCTGTAGGTTGTTGAAGGGAAGTAACTTGAGCATTGTGGAGTAAAGAGGTAGCCTCATTTACTCTTTCTTGGATCTCAGAAAAATTATTCTGGTTTAAGTTCTTCAATTCTCTTCTTAATCCTTTCTGTTTGAACATTATATCAGACAGACTTTGATGATCTTTGGGAATGGAAGCCCAGGCTATTGTCACAGTAGAGAGAAAATCAAGGTGAAAAGTTAAGTAATTGTAGAGCTTGAAGGGTTTTGTACCAGCTTGAGGGGCAGGGCAGTCCAGGGTGATACAACATGGAGTATGGTCGGAAATTTCTGGAGCAAGGAAGTTTGCTAGGCTTCTAGGGTAAGCATCCAATCAGAACTCATTAATAAGGGTTCTATCAAGCTTCCTGGCAATGGGATCATCGGGTTGCTTATTTGTCCAAGAGTATTTAGTACCATGGTATATGAGATCTCTTATTTTCAACTGATCAATGCAGGTTTTGAAATCAATCATTGGAGTGGTGAACATTTGCATACCTGATGGAGAATGCTCAGAGGGAGTGGAAGATCTCCTTAAAATCTCCTCCAATCAGCCATGGAGTTGTTCCCACATTAAGGTAAGGCTGGAGATTTAACAACTCAATCCAGAGATCAATTCTTTCTTCACTTGTATTAGCTGCATAAACTGCAGTATATAGAAATTCAATCGCTCCAGGGCATTCTACTCTACAGGTCAGAGTGTCTTGAGGAGTGCAATGCCACAACAGATAAGTGCGGTTTCCAAATCACTATAATACTACTAGCAGGATCTTCATGGTGGTTTGAAATAAAAGACCACTAAGGGCAGACTTTCAGTCATCACTTGGTTTAGACACGGTTATTTGATGTGTGTTTCTAGAAGGGCTCCAAATATAACTTGGTGGGTAAGTAGCCACCTTTTAAAGTCAGGATATTTTCTTCAATTGCATAAGCCTTTGACATTACAAAAAATAGTTTTACTGACATAAAACTTATGTTTGGGTCTCTCCCTGTGTAAGAAGAGGACCCACTGCAGGGGTAATGGATGATTGCTCAGTAGTGGAGGTCTTCAAAACAGGTTGACAAGACACTACACTTGTCTCTGCCAAGCAGGAGAAGGGATTTTGGTCTTTAGCCAAAGGTTTGGAAGGAGGCAAAACCAAACCATGCATAGGTTTGGGCAATGGAGGCTTATGACCTTTCTTAAGGATCTTATGGACAGGCGGTCTTGGGTAAGGTTTTGCTGCAAGAGCAACTAGGTGAGTGTTGAAACTGAGGTGGAGTTTTCATCTTTAGTGTTCTGACAAAACTCAACAATGTCTTTTCTGCCTGCAGGTGGAGAAAGACCATAATCATCCCCTTGACCAATTGTTATGTCATAAACCGTAGTATAACAAGTTGGAGCAATATCAGTATCCTTTGGAACTCTAGTAGAAGCAGTGCGAATTTCCAAAATCTTAGCAAGGGCAAGTGGAACAAGAATCAGGCCTTTAGCTTCTTTTACCAATATAGCATTTTTATCTGTAGAGGCTTTTGAACCATCTGAAATCACAGAAAAGAGCCCATTGGGAGATGTAGCACCTGAAGATGTAGGGTGCAGGCCATCTACAACTAGACCTTCAGCAATTGGACCAGCTGAAACATCTTTTTCCAAAGGACCAACTGGTATAGAGGTAGGTTCACTGGTAGCCAAAACCGTAGGGGCAGAAGGAGGAATAGCAACAGCCAAAGGGGATAAAGAGGTTGCCACATCAGTAGGTATAGGGATAGTGTGAGCAGCCAAAGGAACTGAAGAAGATTTAGCAGGAATTCCAGCTGAGACAGAAGAGGATGGCTTCACAGGAGAAACAATATTTTTCTTTGCAGACCATGCACCATTAGGGTAAAGAGTTTCAAGATGACAAATTTCCTTGCAACAAGGGCATGTTGGAGGGATCCAAGGGTAATCAACATAAAGAGGTACAATATCTCTATTTTTCCTTTCTATTTCAGCATAAGTTGGAAGAGGTTTAGTACAGTCAATCTTAACCTTTAGGTGCATGGGCAACATTAATATTAATCATTTTCCTGGTGAAATCATCACACTCAACATGGAGACCAAGGAGATCCGAAATTCTTCCAAGCCCTTCTTGAGTATATAAGTCAAAAGGGATACCTTTAACATGGGCCCAGAGAGGAATGGAGGTGAAAGAATGAGGTGCCAGAGCAAGAGATGAAGACCATTGGGACACATAGAAAAGGGAGTTTCCTATGTGCCAAATTTCTTGCTCAACTATCTTCTCTCTAATAGAAGCATTATGAATTTTTACTAACATTGACCTTGTTTCTGGACGCAGATGTATTTTAAACTTCATTCCTTTGCCCCAAATTTGAGTTAGCACAGTTTGGATATGGCCAAAAGAGGGAGATCTTCCCATGAATCTGGAATTTTAACTCGAGGTACACCTTCTGGAGAAATAAAAGGGTTAGTAAACTTCTTAAGTTTTTTATCCACAGAAGCTTGCAACTTTGAAGCCCAGCTGGAGATGTTACTTTGAGAAGATTGTAGGACTGAATGAGCAAGAGGAGTGGTATTGTCAGGTAAGCTCTGAGTTGGTTTTGAAAGGCCAGTTGCTGAGTTATTTAGATCTATAATAGGAGGAGCTTCAGGGGTCATAAGATTGGCCCTTTCAGGTAGGTTTGTAGTTTCCCCTTGACTGGATAGTTGTGATGCAAGAGCAAATGGGATGACTGTAGCATCTTGCATAGTAATTTCAACAGATGTAGGGATCTGTTGTTGACTTTCAGAATTATTACTACATTGAGCAACAATAACCTTCAAGGAGTGAGTAGCCACCTACTCAGGTTGAGCAGTAGTAGAAGATAAACCCGTTGCCTGCTTTTGAGGGAGGCCCCAGACCGCAGAAGTATTAGGAGAGTTTCCAAATTGAAAAGTTACCAAAGGAGCTGAGGAAGAGAGAGGAGGGAACTGAGCTGAGTTGAGATGGGTGGTCAGATTCGGCGGCTCAGGCGGAGGCCGGAGCGAGGTGTCTCCGACCATGATTAGGGAAGAGGTGAACAATTAGGTTTAGATTTAGAATCGCAGGAGAGAGAAGAGAGAAAAAAAAAAATTACATAAAAGATTATTTTAGCTCTAAGCCCTTTTGTTCTTAGCCCTTCTTTCTTTTGTTTTTGGTTTTGTTTTGTTGCACTCTTTCATATTCTTCCTTTTAATTTTCTGTATTTATGCAAAGCACACAATGATATAGATGGAGCACGTATTGTCAATAGTTTTGATGATAACTCATTTTTTCTGTTGTAAGAAAAAAATCGTTTTTTTTAGGGTATGGTAAATTGGTAGTATAATTCTCCCGCAAACATTGAAACCTCCTCACAATTGCTAATTAGCATTTTATGATCTGAATTACTACTCGGATTCAAGATTCATACATCTTTTATATACATGGATCTAAACATTATCAAATGTATTTGCTTTTTTAAAATGGCAAATCTATTGTCACTAGATAAGAACTGAAAAATCAAAAAAATCAAAATAAAAAATACTCTAAATTCTAATACATAAATCATAAGAAAATAAGAAAGTACACTTCGTCAAATGGTTAAAAGTTCGTCTATGTGGCTTTCCCACCAAAATTTGACTCTACCTCTCCATAAAAAATTAAGAAAAATAGTTCGGTGGACTACCCTTTAATAAAAGGTCATTAAAAAAAAAACAAAATGTTCGAAGTGATAAAATATTTGCTCATTTGAAGAATTTTTTGGATGGTTGAAACACGAAAACATATATTGCATCTTTAGCTTTATATGTTTTTGAAATTGGTTTTAATTAGACAACTATTGTACGTGTTGAGAGATTTTCCACAAATGAATTATTTAAAGTAAAAGTAAATTACAAAAAAAATCTTGAGCTATTTATCCAAAAACAAAAAAAAAAAAAAAGCTTGAGCAAGATAACACAATCAATGTTCTATTTTAGTAGTCCTCGAGACATCTACGGGTTAAAATAGGTTTGAGAATCTTAAGTAAAATGGCCTTTTTCAATTCTTATTTCTTCGGCCCATTTATGATCCAAACGCAAAACCAGCTCTTCGCTTCCCAACTCCATCTCCTCGGTTCTCATCTCAAGTTTCCCTTCTCTTCTTCCAAATCGCTTTACTTCTTTTCACTATACAAATTCTCTTGCATTACAAGTTCGATTTCTTGGAGAGATCATACCTGTGGATGAGCCAAGACCCTATTTTTTTTGGGGTGGTTTTTCGTTTTCAAGAGTTGCATGCAAACTGTTTGTAGAAATTCCTAAGAGAGAATTTGACATTTTTCACCGCAGGAAAGACAAAGTCTCAAGAACTAGATTCTGGTCCGACTCTATTACTTTATGTCTTACTATTAGCCCGTTTGCTGTTTCACTGAGCTGCTTCAAATGTTGGGTAATGGGCACAGCATAAGAAGGCATGTAAAGTCTGAAATCGGTTTCAGGGTAAATCCAAGTCGCTTCTTCCGTTTAATCCAGGTTTTGTATAATTCTTCGGTTGATTCCGACAAAGAAACATTGCCTTATGAATGGTACGAAAGGAAGCTCCCGGTTCTGACAAAACTAACCCGTGCATTGAGAGACGTCGATTTAGTCGACGGGAAGCTCGAGGACATCAATGGCGTCATCATCTATGATGATTGTATCAAACAGAAAATGCAGGCTTTCAAGTCTCTGGCTAGAATCTTCATTGGGTCTCCTTCAATTCAGCAGAAGATCAGAGAACAGCAACGCTTCAAGTTCCCAGTTTTTGGGACTGAAAGTGAAAGAGAGCCATTGGTGGTGAATTCACTGACCAAAGTTAGCAACTTTCTTAACATCTCGGCGCAACAGCGGAAGCTAGTGAGGTGCACTGTTTGTTCACAGGTCACACAGTATCGTATATGGAGAGGTACTCTTGAAGATTTACTGAATGTTCTCAAAGAAGAAGTTGATTGGTTGGTTGAACATAGGGAGACGAGACAAGGTACAAAGTTGGGTCAGCAAGTGATATTGTCTTGTCTCAAATTCTTATCTGAATCATCAGTTTCATATGAAGCCGAGAACTCGACTTCGTGGATGCGACCTGTGCCGGCTAGATACGCAAAAGCAAATGCTTCTGCGAAATGGGGAGATGTTCTTGACATGGTCAATGATCTGAGAAGGTATCTCGAACATGATGAAGGAACCAAAGTACTCTACCATCTGGAAAAGCTTGTATTGATGAAAGAAGGGCTTCTACAGATCAAAGATGTGTTTTTGGACAACACCATTGGATTCAGAGAGGTTAGACATCAAGAGCATCTTGTGCAGAAAAAGCTAACAAGGACGTTGGGCAATCCTTCGCCGTGTTTGTTCACTCTTCTCATGTATTTCCTCTACGGCCGTGTGCGTGACATCGAAGTTGATCTCTGTGGAGGGTTTTACAAGGAGAAGAGCGAGTTCTTGTGCTTGAGCATGGGGAGGATCTTGACATCAACGGATGAGAAAATGTTTGAGAGAGGGATCAAGCAGTTAGATAGGGCCTTGGGGCTCTTTGGGTTTGTGTGGGAAACAGCAGGAATGAAAGAGACTCTTAACCTGCAGGGGCATTTGTGGTGCCTTGGAGCCGAAGAAAGGTCCGTTACATATCGCGGGAAAACGTTCTTCTTGCATGACCTTAGTCTATGAAGAAGTGCGAGGAAGAGACCTTAACTGTACATTTGTTCCTTTTGGCTATAGAAATGGCTCCATGTACCTCACAATACATTGATTTGAAGAATATCTCTGAAGCTATTTTCAATAAACTTCTTGTTGTTTGTTCTTGGGTGATCTTAGTTTCTCGTTCCGTTGCATTTTCATGGAATTAGGATACTGAAGTCGTACTGTATTTTTGTTGCACACTCCTCTGAAAAACTTGAAATGAACACAGCGAGCATAGAGTCAATGTTGAAAGAAAATGGATATATAAACTTGATTGATTCAAAGAGTTTGATATAAAAATCTGCAGCATGGTTACATTGCTTCCTAGCTTTTAAAGGAAGCAAATGATTTAGCATACAACCCACACAGCTAACAACATCAAAAGTTATATAATATTACAAAGATCAACCCAGATGAAAAGTTTCCCAGACCATAGCTTAAGCAACAGCCACTCCAATGCATTTTCTTCATCGTCTTCTTCTTCTGATGTCATGTTGCTGCTTCATTTTTGGATAAGCTGTCTGAGAATTGTTTAAACGCTATTTAGCAGGCAATGGAGGTTGCTAAAGGAGTTACCAGAACAGCTGTCTTTCCTGTTATCGGCTTCGTACTTGCTACGTTCTCTAGCCTTGCCCACATTTCTTTCCTCTTTTCCGCTGCAGAACATTGCTTTGCTTCGTCCTCCTGAAAGCGGGAGTGGCAAGACATGAACAGAGCTTCGTCCATTTCACAGAACATTTTTCTCACGTTTAGGGTTAAATTTAGCACGGATTGGTTCCAATGGTTCTGAGCATTCTTTTCCAAGGCAGTGAACATGATTGGTAGGATGGCTTGCCGGTTGTGTGCAATCAAGTTCACAATTTGATCGTTGTTCCACAAGAACAGAGCTCTTTCAGAAACCTGTAACACAAGAAGCTCAATTGGTTAACTTTAAACGCTGAGATTATGCTCTTGCAAATCAAACATATATGAGAACCTCGAATGGATATCTAACTGCAACTCGAAATCAAGGTGAGGGAAATATCTTGTAAAACTATTCGGCATTTCCCAGAAGTCATTTATGTTTTATAATGCCTCTTAAGAAATGAGAATGTACCTGAAAGTGGGAACTGTTGACACAGCAAGCAATCCGCAAGAACAATGGGACCATGATCTTTTGGAATTCCATCACGCTCATTGCTTCTACAATCTCTTCGACCTCCCCGAGAAACATCACTTCCTTCTGGCTGTTCGTGATCGGCCAGAACTTCAATAAACCCTTAATCACAACACTGCCCAGTTTTGGCTCCTTATCTATGAACTGAGTAATACAGTAAGATAGCTGTTGGAAGTAGTTCCCAACAGATTTAGGCTTGTGCAGTGGAATCAACACTCTCCACAAGAAAATCTTGTGCTCCTCTTTCAAAGGCAACGCAAATCCGCTCACTATGCTCCCGAAGATCTCCAAAAGCTCTGCGATTCCGCTATGCTTCTCTGTCTCAAACACAAACCGGTAGAATATATTGCTCATAGACTTGCGGACAAACGGCCTGTGAACCATAAATTTCCCATAGACCCGATGCAGAATCGTCTTCAAACACTCCCGTTCTCTAGGGTCCTCCGAATCGAACAAGTCGAGCAACCTGACAATGAAAGCATGATCTAGATACTTCTTTGCCATTTTAGCATCAAGACACGGAGATGTGATAAACTTAAGCAGCAAATCATAGACGATTTGCAAATGCGGCCAAGCAGGGTCGAACATGGGCTCGTCATCATCGTTTTCACCACCGCCGCCGCCACTAGAACTAGACCGGTAATTCGGAGGGAAAACCCTAAACAGATTAACAGCACACATTCTACACATTGCAAGAATAGCCGGCTCCGTGAATTTAATAGACCCGGAAGCTACAAAATCCAAAAGCTCCAGCAGTGTCTGCCTTTTCACATCTTTCTCGATGGAGTTTTTACTTGGGTCTGAGAAATCAAACGTTACACAGCAGAGGCTAACTTTACTCACAAAGAGGTTCAACTTCTCCGAGTTTGGTACATCCTTGAATGGTACCAACGGCTCGATTCCAGCAACCACGCTCGCCGGGAAAACAGCAGACGACATACGCTTCCCTGAGTTAGATCGAACCGGCCCCGAGCCCCCACTGGCTCCAGATCTCTGAGCCGGGGACGGTACCGGACCCGAACTCGAACGAGTCAGCTCTCCTGAGTCAGCTTTTGAAGACTTCCGAGGAAGCTTACTCAGAAATTGCTTGAACATTCTTCCCAAATTCAAATTTCACAAGAAAAAAAAACTGTGACGAAAATGGGAATCAAAAGAGGGCGAGAAGAAGCTCAAATCCACATATCAATTGATCAAACGAAGAGCCCTAAAATTCCCCTAACGCGAACACGGATCTGACAAAAAACCAGACGAAAAAAACCTAAAAGAGGAAGACGCAATGAGATCCCCGTGGAATGTGGTTTAGATCCGAAGCAAAAGGTTGTCACTTTTATAACCCAAATACTTAGGAAACCCTAATCATTACCTGCTTTCTCCACAAATCTGAATCTCATGATTCCAGTATCCACGGACATGCCCCCAAAGAGAGAGAGAGAGAAAAAGAGGGCAAAAACAAAAAGCAAATCTGGGTAATGACAGAACAAAACAGTGATCTTCGTCGTTTCTGATATAAGAATCAGAGAAACGAGAGTAAAAAAAAAACACAGAGGTTGGATCGAGAAATCTATGATCTTAGGGGGTTGTCTTTAGACAGGATTTTTTCTTTTATCGAAAAAACAGCGGCTATGTTCCGTTTTTCCGATAAATAAATAAAATATATATAATTAAACAATTAAACAATCTTTCGCATGCAATTATAGAGTCCGTTTGATGAGACGCTGACACGTAATTCCAACCGTTAGATTCACTGAGAGGAATCCTAAGTAATTTCTCGTCAAGGCCCATTTTATTCTGGAGATTCAATGGGCCTAAGATAAAAAGGCCCATATAGGATTCTCGCCATATATATTAGTGACATGTGCCCTCCACGTCGACCACTAGTCTCTGGAAGAAAGAAACTGTTTTGTTGTATATTTTTGTTTGTTTTGTTGTCACCGAAACATCTGAAAACTTAATCCTTCTTCTCATCCCCAATCCAGAAGCCTAGGGTTTCCTTTTTCTCTTCGTATCAATCTGCTCAGGTTGATTCGCTGTGGACCTGTTTCATCTATCTCGTTATCAGGTAAATTTTCCATGGCCGCCATGTTTTAGTGTTCGCAAGATCCAAGGTTTCGATTCCAGCCATGTTTTTGTTATCCATATCTTCTCGATTTCTCGTTTTATTAAGCTAATGGATACTGTGTGGTTTAGTTGTTGCTAAGTCTTATATGGGTGTTGTGTAATTGAGATGGCGGATCGGTTTTGACAATTGAGATGTGTGTTCTTCGGGAATCGGAATATTTGTAGGATTGTATCGGAGTTTTATCGTTGCTTGCTTTTGAATATCTTAGTATAATTTTCATGTCTTCTTTCTAAACCCATATCTTACTTTTTGTTTGTCTCGCAGCTGTTAGTGAATGTTGCATACAGCTGTGGTTTATCATGTCCAGTAATATGGGAGAAGATCATATCTCTACCCATCTGGAGACTCTAAAGGCGGATCCAGATACTTTTGGAGAAACCAAATTGATTGAAATGGGATCAAATGATTCTCCTGTTCACCATATGTCAGTTTCAGACATGGAACAAGAGTCTATGCCTTTCACGAGTAGCAACCTGGAGTTGTCAAAAGTGGAAACATCTGTCTCTGCTCCTATGTCATTTAATTTTGAGCCAGAGGCAATCGCTTTGCAATCTTCTATTTTGGCTGATTCTCAGTCTTGGATGCCTCAGTGGCAACCTCTTGTTGCACATCGATATTCTTTAGAAAGGTCAGCAGCTGCTTGTAGTAGACCAAGGTCACTGCAGCTGGCAGGGAAGCGGAAAACACCACCAGACTCTACTCTCAGTGGTTCTGCATCCGAGAAATTAGATGTACAAAACAAGCGAGTAGAACCGGTGCATCACAGACCATGGCTACAACAATTTTCTGCAAGTATTGGGCCGGGTCACATGCCATCCACTACTCTTTCTCCGAAGGCGGAACATCAACCAGTGAAGAAAGTGAGGCAAATGGAACCTGCTTCCCAAAAATCTGGTAAACAAGTGATGAGCAAGAAACAAACAGGCCCATCACAAGGGTCAACGAAAACACATAATGAAGGAGACGAGTCTTTGAGATCTAAAATGAAGGAATCATTAGCAGCTGCTTTGGCTTTGGTTCAGGAGCATGAAGAATCTCCGAAAGAGAGAAAGAATTCAGAAACTGAAGAAGCAAGTGTTCCAGTAGCTGAAAGTAATGAGCCTGCCTCAGCTTGTGATATCAGCGCTCCAGTAGCTGAAGGCATCACGCCTGCATTGTCCATAAGGGATGAAAGTTCTGGGCAGAAGGACGGGAATGGAAGAATTTTGTTGCAAGAGACTTCCAATGACACAAAGATGAATTATGTTAATCAATCTGATGTACAGAAAACTCAATTTGACGAGGTTTTCCCCTGTGATGATGTTCCTTTTAGCGATAGTATTTTTTCCAGCGATGAACTTTTACAGGGTAATGGCCTCTCATGGGTTTTGGAACCTGTTTCAGATCTTGGGGAGAATGAGACTGGTGGAGAAAAATTGTTTGAGGATCCAGACCTCTTGGCATCTAAAATTGAATTAGAACTGTTTAAGCTATTTGGAGGTGTGAACAAGAAGTACAAAGAAAAGGGAAGGTCTCTCTTATTCAATTTGAAGGATAAGAACAATCCTGAGCTAAGAGAAAGTGTCATGTCCGGAAAGATCTCTCCAGAGAGATTGTGTTCTATGACGGCCGAGGAACTTGCTTCTAAGGAGCTTTCTCAGTGGCGACAAGCAAAAGCAGAAGAGATGGCTGAGATGGTTGTCCTGCGCGATGCAGACATTGATGTCAGACGTCTGGTGAGGAAAACACATAAAGGTGAGTTCCAGGTAGAAATTGATCCTGTTGACAGTGGGACAACAGATGTCTCTGCTGGGATTACCTCACGTAGTAAACCTCGAGCCAAAGCCAAATCCGTGAAATCATCTAATCCTGCCAAATCCACTGTAAAGAACAATGACTCGAATGATAAGAACACAAAATCTGACAGTGCTATGACTCTGCCCTCAACCGAGGAGATTGATCCAATGCAAGGTCTGTCGATGGATGATGAGATGAAGGATGTGGGATTTCTTCCTCCAATTGTATCGCTTGATGAGTTCATGGAGTCCCTGAACTCAGAACCTCCCTTTGGAAGTCCACAACAAGGGAATGCTGTAAAGGAGGAAGCGGCAGTATCTGTGAAAAGTGACTCAGAAGTTGGGTCACATTCAAAATCTCCTAAGCAGTCTCCAAAGGAACCCTGTGAGAGTGTTTCTCCACAAACAGAACTCGAGAAGACTAATGTAACTTCCCCAAAACCTGATGTTGGTGTCAAACTCGATGCTGATGTTTCCAAACCTGAAATACCTTTGGTTGGTGGCATTCAAGAGGACCGAATATGGGATGGTATACTGCAACTTAGTGTCTCTTCAGTTGTCTCAGTCACTGGAATTTTCAAGAGGCAAGTTTCCTAAATTACCTTAACTTTTATCTCTTGCTTTCTCCTAAATTATCTCAACTCTTATGACTTATCTCTTGTTTGCTATTTGAAAAATATGGTAAATATATCTTGGAACAGAGAGTAAAATATTGGGATTTTGGTACCAATAATTTGACTGAATCTAAGTTTAGACTTACAAAAGGGCACATGTAGGCTTAAATCACGCTGATGCTTGTTTGATTTGTTGAACAAAAGATGGAATGAGAAAAAGATCTCTCAGACATATATGGTTTAGGTATCATTGAATGGAACATTATTTCTGATTGGATTTGGTTGTGCAGTGGTGAGAAAGCAAAGACAAGCGAGTGGCCGACGATGGTGGAGGTAAAGGGTAGAGTGAGACTCAGTGCGTTTGGGAAGTTTGTACAAGAGCTTCCGTTGTCTCGAAGCCGTGTCTTAATGGTATACAAAGTTTACTACTTGCATTATCATTGTAGTAGCATTAGCATTAGATTCAGTGTTTTCCTTGTTACTACTTTACGAGCTTTAAAAGATCCGCAAATCTCAGCTCAATATTGCAAGTCGTTTCTTAATGCAGACACAAATAGGCTTCCCATTAGCTAAACATGGAACACCCAGAAAGCAATGGGATTTTTACGCTCAACCAGTTCATCGTTTGATTTACGCGTGAGACAGGACGGGACAGTAAAGAGCCCTGATTGAGCAGAGAATCAAATGTGGATTGGATTGTGAAATTTGTGTATAAATTCATGAAATTTTGGATGCCAAATCATTTTTAGACTTATTGTGAACGATTTGTTCGAATGTTACCAAGAGTCTTTCTTAGAAAGTGACAAGACCACGAACGGACATAACCCTACGTGCACTTCATGATCCAAATTAGAATCTCTCAAAACATATTCTTCATTGTTTTTAGAGGAAAAACGTTTTTTATATGCATTTTTGTTAATCAGTGTAATAGTCAAGTTGGTACATTAAATCATTAAATCGCCTATTCTGTTTTTTTGGACTGCAGGTAATGAACGTGGTTTGTAAGGATGGTATCTCTCAGAGCCAACGTGACAGCCTCTTTGAGGTATTAATTCCTAATTCTGTTTTTATTTAATTAAATAATTATATATCTAATTCCGGTTTTAAGACATTTATAGTTTGCTTTAAAGTCTTTGCCTTTTCCTTTTTTTCTTGGGTCAGGTTGCTAAGTCTTACGTTGCTGACCAAAGGGTTGGTTACGCAGAGCCAACCTCAGGCGTGGAGCTTTATCTCTGTCCCCCACGCGGCGAAACTCTAGATTTGCTGGGAAAAATCATCTCCAAGGACCATCTCGACGAGGTCAAGTGTTTAGACGGGTTGATCGGTGTTGTGGTTTGGAGGCGTGCAGTCGCGTCTCCTGGCTCACGCCATAAGCCAGGATTCAGACGTCAGCATTCTTCTTCAGGCGCTAAGAGCTCTGTGATGGCTCCAGAAAACAAAAGGTCTAGTAGTGTGAATGTTACGAATCAGCCTGTTGTTGCTGTTGCATCCATGGGGAGTCATGGTTTGGGTGGTCGCCATGCTGAAGAAGATAACGACGAAGACGTGCCACCTGGATTTGGCCCTGTAGCTGCGAAAGACGACGACGATTTACCAGAATTTAACTTTAGCGGACCGGTTGCTTCTCCCAGGCCACCGCCTCAATCCCGGTCTATGGATCAAGTAAGGGAGCTCATACTCAAGTATGGAAACTCAGCAGGTAATGGCAGTAAACGATCATGGAATGGTGATGATGACGACGACGACATACCTGAATGGCAACCGCAAGTTTCAGGCCACCAGTTTCAACCGCCAGGTCCACCACCACCTCTTGGCTTGAGAACCGAGTTGGATCCTCAATTTCATAGCAGAACCGTGGCCAGACTAGCACAACGGCCTGGTGCTGGACAACCGGGTGGATGGAGGGCTAATCAAAACGCAGCTAGGCAACAACAGTACAGTGGACGTGGGAACAGAGGATTTTGATCTTTGTTGATGCGTTTGTTCGTCTCTGTAATTATGGTTTGTTAGGTGCATTGACTCCTCTATCATCGGCTTTTTTTTTTTTTTGTAGCTTTTCAATAGAATTGTAAACCTTTGAATAATGGAGTCTTTGAGCATAAAAGTTTGAAAACATTTTGGATGATTAAAAGTAAACAATGCAATCAAAGTTTTGTACAGATTGTTTTCAGACACATCAAGAATATGCTACAAACTGTTACCATGAAGAAACTAATGAACAACAACAAGAACAAAAGGTATATCCATCATCAAGACTGTAAGAGCATTGAGAGGTTTCAAATCTCTCAATTCTTCAACCCACTAAGACCCGCTTGAGTGCGGATTTTTGATCCATTGTCAATCTTGTCGGAAACTGAACATCGAATTTGATCTTGAGATCGCCTTTGTTCCTTGGTTCTTTAGCAATAGGCATCCCTTCTCCAGGAACCACAAGCTCATACCCTGGACTGACAATGTCCGTGACACCAACGGGTAGGTTCCGCCCATCGAGCGTGTTGATGCTCACAGTTGTTCCTCCTATAGCTTCTGCAAGCGTCACTCTTCGGCTTGTGATGAGATCATTCCCATCTCTCTTGAACAAATCATGCGGTTTCTCATCGATTACAAACACCAAATCAGCTGGTAATTGATTCACTTGCTCATTTCCTTTGTCAGGAAACTTGATCTTTGTCCCTTTCTTCCATCCTGGTTTCACAACAATCGTCAGAATCTCTGTCTCTTGCGCCTGTCTCCTGCACAATTATTTTGCGGAAATGAGCAAGTGATTCTGCGAAAACGGTATAAAAGCAAAGAGAAAGTTTACCCGTTAGCATCAACAATGGATCTAGAGATCTTCATTTTCCTAGTTGATCCAGAGTACAACTCTTCAAGGCTACAAGGCAATTTGCTCTCAACCGGTGGAGGTTTCTTAGGCGCAGTCCCATCGCTGTATGTTCTGAAAATGTTATTTTCGCTTCCATTGTTTCCGCCACCAAATCCGCCAAACATTCCTCCTCCATCGGATTGAAACCTCATCGACCTTCCAGGACCACCAGCTGATCCAAAACCAAATGGACTACTTCCAAAGAACTCAGCAAATATATCTTCTGCATTTCTCGGGTTAAAACCGCCTGCTCTTCCACTGTTTCCCGTGCTCCCAGGAGGCGGTATATCGCTCAATCCTTCTTCCCCGTACTGATCATATACCGCTCGCTTCTGCGGATCACTCAGAACCTGAAAACATTTCCCACCAAAAACTCTTTGTTAATACAAAACCCAAATTAAATTCAGATCTCTAAAGCACATAAACAAATAGAGCTTTCGGGTTTTTATGGGATACATATCGATCAAACGAGCGAAAACGTGGGGTGTTTTGGTTAGCAATGCGGCAACATTGCCTCATATGGCCTCAGAAAATCTGCTTGAGGATATACATTTTGCTTATATCCCAAGAAACCCATCCACATAAACTATTAGCCAAAGGAATGGATCTAAGGGATCAAGGGAATGAAGATTAGCAGAAAAAGTGATATGAAAATTAAGGTTATGCAAGAAAGAAATGAAAAAAAAAACTTGCCTCATAAGCCTCAGAGATCTGCTTGAATTTGGCTTCAGCTTCCTTCTTGGTGTTAGGGTTTTTGTCAGGATGCCATTTCATTGCCAATCTCCTGTATGATTTCTTCAGATCATCCTCTGTTGCGTTTCTGTTCACTTTCAATATATTGTAATAATCCAAACCCATTTTTCTTTTAATTGAATTTGATCTTCCTCTAAAACAAACCCAGAATAAGCAATCAGATTTGTTTATATAATCTAATGTATGACAAAAAGAAAAGAAAAGTAGAAGCCTTTTTGAGAGACTTCTTGATGATTTGTAGACAAAGAGGAAAAACAAAAAAGATCACCGACTTGGGGGTTTTCTTTTTTTTTCTTCCTTTCAATTTGGAAAAGATGTTCTTAAATTTGCTCTAAATCATATTATGACAGATTTTGCAGCTCTAATCACACAGAAATTCACGGAATCTATTTTCCCCATTTATCTCCTAGTTTTTTTGTTTTTGTTTTCAAGCAATGACGTATTTAGATGATTCTAATATTAGTACCCAGAGAGAAACAGAGAGCCGCAAAAGTAGCTGCACATAGATTTAAGGCATTTACAGACAAAAATAATCGACATTTGTGTTTAATTTACTACTACCAATTCTGTCTTCAAACCCATTAACTACTACACAAATTATAAATGTGTTGCTTCGAATCTGAAATTAATGGGGGAAAAAAGGATATAACATTAACATTATTAACAGCTGTTTCGATTGACTAACGTAATTAACGGATATTTTCGGTTTTAACTAAAACATTAACAAAAAGGAATGTACCAACGAAACATAATATTAATTTTCACAACATTGATTTGATACGTTAAAAGTGAAGATATTTGTATTATATTGAGCAGCAAAATGGGCAAAGGAGATAAAGAGACCCAAATGAGCAGGAGGCTGATTTCATAGCTTTCTCCACCATAAAACAAATCCCAATTCTCAACAGAAAGAGAAACCCAAACTGAAATTTTAAAATCTATACATTGTACTCTCTTTTTTCCCAGAAAACAAATGGGGAAAATATAGAAAGAGACCTCCTAAGATAACCATCAACTTCATATCATCCATTGCAAGAAATAGGATTAAAAAAAAAAAACTTCACATTTAAGGACTCATCAAATCAGGAGGAGGATACAGGGGCGTTGTGGGTACCCGAGGATGATGATGATGCGCTTGCTTCGTTACTTGCATTCTTTTGTTTCGAAGCTGTCGATGTTAAAGTCTCGGTGGTTTCAGGTACATCGCCAATGTCCAAAGTGTCTGGGAGGTATTCTTGCGCTTCAGAACTGTAAATCTGTAGGACAGAACATCAAAAGATCATTATTAAGCTTAAGTTTTGTCAGAACTGCAAACTTGAAATTAACGAGGCTATTGCAGGGAGGCTGAAGATACATTACGAGAGCAGTTTTTCATAAACCCTTTTGGATTCAAACACGCAAAAAAACATACTATGATGTAATAAGTGAGTGGGATGGCTAGTGAATGAATTACCTCGAGCTGAGTTAGCATTTCGATAGTTGCGTCAAGATCACCATTGTTGGCCAAGTAAACATCATTGATAGACTCGTGTGACAGACCAGAGAATGTAACTAGAAGAAACTCAATGTCCATGTCCATCTCCAAATCCTCATCCCTCATCTGTTTGTATGCCATGTCAGGGGATGTCTTTGGCATCGACATTTGAGGGCCTGGATAACTTCCCATTCCTTGGACTCCAAAACCATGACCTACATGAGGTTGGTACTGCGCGTGTTGCGTGGCAGGCTTTCCAGACCGCAACTCTCCATCACCCGAATAGCCTTGTCTTTTGGAGAGTGGTACGTAAGCTGCTGCGTACGGATTCAATGATGATCCTCCTGGCTTCATTGCTAAGTGAGATACTGCAAAAATTCCGAAATAAGAGAGCAAATTGATTACTCGGATCATACAGTAAAAACAAAATCAATCAAGGCTTATGCTGCAAAACCAACGCTAGCAAACCACATTCCTAGCTAAACAAGATTGTCATAATGATTCCAAATCACAAGAACAATCCAAATCAACTAATAAATGGCGAGACCCAACCACGCAGGCATTAATCATTGAATTAGATAGGGAAATCAAAATCGATGCCACAAAGAGATATAATCATTACAGATATAAAATCGCTGATAATACGATCCGCTTCTCTTGTTCTCGTTGACGGCTTATGAACAGATCAAAATTAATCTACGCACCTTCAAATCAAATCGAACAGATTTCAACAGTAACCTAAGTAAGCGATTCTAAGGCTTCTCACACATGATTTCCCCTAAAAAGGAAACCTAACGGAGATGTATAACATGATCGATCAAACGCGAGATTCGCGATAACACAGATCGCAGAAATCAAGAAATATGATCGAAAGAAACTGATTCGGATGTCAAACAAAAGGAAACACGAACAGGCACCATCAACGACGATCGCCGTCTACGGAGAAGAAGGAGAGAAGCGAGAGAGAGACAATGAGCTTACCAGAAGGAAGAAACAAAGGCGTTGAAGAAGAGGATCGTTGTTGTTGGAGGAGAGACGATCGAAATTGCAGAGATCTCAAAAAAAAAACGCTAAAAAAGTGGGGAGAGGAAAGAAAAGGAAGTCAATAATGGACTTTTATCGTAAGCGAATATCAAAGAACGGCCGTTTACTTGAAGGTCGTATTCACGGTGGGGTCTGTTTGGAAACGTGATTATCTTATCCTTGACCCGGTTTTTTTTCTCCCTCATCAAAAAAATCTTTTGATATTTTCTCCGGTATGGTGACGTGGTTGTTAATAATTGGCCACGTCTTCGTTTTTATCTGTCAGAATAACAAAGAAAAACCCTTTGACCAAATTTTTTTAAAGAATCGTAAGGAAAACCCATAATTTTTGCTTCTCCTTTTTATTTAACGTTTTAGCTTTTTATTAAATTCACAATTTTCTTTTTTGTCGTTTATTAATTTTTTATTAAGTCGTTAGTAAAAAGTTTACAAGGATTTTGATATAACTAAAAAGTCACTGTATTTTCTTAAGAGTCCCTTAAATAAAATCTTTAAAAAAAATATAGATATTTGAAAGTCAATACAAATTTCACTATTAGATAAACGTAAGCCTTAATTGAGTTTAATAACCAAATAATAAAATTAACATTTTAATTCCAACATTAATTTATTACATATATATCTTCTTTCCTTTGTGTGATATTATATTTCAGTGTAAAGAATATCGCTATTTATAGTATATGATTTAACATTGTAAAAATGTAAAATAGTAAGGTTATAATAATAGGAGAATGCTAAAACATGTATAATTGTTGAACAAATCAAACAAAAAAAAGCTAACTAGGATTTAAATAATAATATACCCCTATACATCCGTATCTACTAATCAAAATATTTTAATTTGATTGAGATTGTCATACCTAAAGAAAGTTATATATGGAAACACTTCTATATAAATCCAAATTTAATAGGATAAATTATATGAAAAATATATGATAAAATTTAGTGTTTTATGAGTACAATTCTAAATATTTGGGGTAAAACATATTTCTAAGTTTGGGTGAATCACTTAAAAACTCACGTAGCTTAGACGAAATACATAACACCGCGAATTTAACTTTTGATCTCGTAGATCGATTTTAAAAGTGTTTGGGCCCGACCGTACAAATATCCGAACAACTTAATAGATAATATCACATTTGACATGGGATTCTAACAATTTAGTGTGGCCACGCTATTCATTTCCAAATGCGTTTGCAGATTAGTGGTACAAATATTTGAGTGTTTTCTACAATTGCATTCCCTTAAAAAATAAAATTAACTGAACCAAATATATTATGTTTAAAATCTTTATGGCGAATGAACTTAGTTTACATAAAATTAATTAGTGTATTATGGTATAAATTTGCTATAGAGTTGCAGTCACAAATATATGGTCTAATTTATACATATAGAAATATATGGTATAATTTTTACATATTGAATTGGTGATTATGAACCATAATTTACTAACGTCTTAAATACCCCCGTACGTATTATTTGAATAATTCTATGTTTTCTAAGAAAGTGTATGTCGCAATGTTTAATGGTACTCGTAACTCAACCAGCGGATATTCTACAAATTTACATTAGTTGTTTTGTAAGGATTGTATAATATAAAAACATGGCAGATATATACTGATAAAACATTGTTATACGAATAATTCTACAGTAAAAAAAATTCAAAAGTTAACACTACAAGAAATAGATCAGTTTCCAACAACCATTTTCATCGAAAAATGGTCGGAAATACTTATTTCCGACCAATTTCCGACCATTCGAAAGTCGTCAGAAAAGTTTCGTCGGAAAATTAATTTGGTAAAAATGTGTTCGGAATTTTCTGACCATTTTCGTGGTCGGAAATATCATCGGAAATAATCGTCGGAAAATGGTCGGAAATTTTCCGACCACTTCCTAACGGATTTCCAACAACGCATTTCTTACAACTTTCCGACCACTCTTTTTTTGACGAATTTCCGACCATTAAGCATTTAATTATTTTATAAAATTATGAATTTAATTGAATAATAATTATATGAAAAATACGAAAAATTATATTAAAATTAGATAACTTAAAATTAAAATTATTTGAAATATAAAATAAAAATGAATTTTAAAAACATAAAATAAATATTTCTTAAAATAAAACTAAAACTGAAATTACACGGAGCTAGTCTTGAGTTTCTTCGTCAACGTATGAAGGTCACAAGTCTGAAAACTTGTCGATAATCAACTTCGTCATGTCTATCAATACTTGATTTTCTTGTTCTTCTCAACCTTGTATTTTTCCAACATCTCAATCTTCATGGTTGCCATCCGCAACCATGCATCTTAATCCGAGTTAGACGGGAAAGAAGTTTAGGAAACCGTTCCAAGAAAATTTACTACAAGAAAACACAAACATTAGTAAAAAGTAAATTAAATATTTTAACAATAACCAATCATATGAACACAAACAATTCTCAAATTAGTCATAAATATTACAAAAGAAGATTAAAATATTACAAACCACATACTTTAGTCATAATTTTTAGAAATCCAAATCAATTGGCGTGATGTTGATATTTCACATATTCGTGGGAACATAAATGCTAACGAACATACAAGACCATGCTCAATCACTAGTTTATAGTTTCATACAAACCAAAATCGAAAAACTCTCTTTGGTTCAAACCAAGAGTCCAACAGTTTCTCTTTGTTCCAACAAAATTGAAAGAAATCGAAACTTGATTATGCTTTTAAAAACTTCCAGCTCAAACACGAAAACAACTCCGTTATCACACGAAATCGAAAATAATTCCTAAATACGAAGTCATATTTATATCTCGCACACACTCAAACTCTTTAAATATATTTTCTTCAAAATTGAATCAAATCCAATAGCAAACTCATATCTATACATAAAATCAAACAAATACTTTAACACATCCAAACAAGAAACTCGAATCTAACCTTGCGAAAAGTAGAGGAACGGTGGTGACAATAAATCTGAGATGGACAGTGGCAGAGGGGACGAAACTTCTCAAACGTGACCTGCAATGAAGGAGTAACGGAGAAGAAGAAAAATGATGTGAAGGAGAGAAGAAGAAAAACGTTGCAAATGATGTATATCTAAATAGGGCGAGAGGAGGAGTAGAAAAAGAAAAGGAGAATGAAGAAGGAGGCTTAGCGGAGTGGAGGAGACGAACGGCGGTCGATTTGTTGGAGGATGATAAACCGGCGCCGCTTGAGCAGGAGGAAGATGAATTAGGAGAAAGAAAGAAGAAGATTTTAGATCTAGGTTAAATTAAAGATATCGCCGGAAAATAGTCGGAAAATGGTCGGAAATTTCCGACACTTTCCTGACCATTTTCCGATGATACTTTAATTTATTTTTTGATTACTTATTAACTATGTTTTATTATATTAACTCTATTTTTATGTAATTCAATTAACTCAAGTTTTACGAAGTTATAAAATGGCATTTTTAGTACAATTGATTTCTATGTATATCATGATTTTATTCCAACCAAAACAAGTGGTCGGAAATTGGTCGGAATTTTTCTGATCATTTTCCGATCACTTACCCACCACTTTTCTAACGGTGATAGTATGGTCGAAAAATGGACGGAAATTTCCGACCACTTTCCAATCACTTTTTTTAGTTGGAAATTTCCGACCACTTTCTGATCAATTTTTATAGTCGTTGTAAAGTGGTCGGAATAAGGTCGGAAAAGTTTCTGACCATCTTTGTTGGTCGGAAATGTGGTCGGAAAGTGACATGTTTTCTTGTAGTGTAATGCGCAAATAAAATTGTTGACAGTGACGGCCGTGCACTTGATTTTGATTTTTCCTAGTTTTGTTTTTTCCCAAATATTCTACTTTTTCTTTCGCTTTGTTGCCGCTGTGATCGTATCTTTTAAGAAAAAAAAAATATATATAAGAGATATATCCAAAAAATGGTAGATAAATTATGATAGCAAAGCAATTAGAGACAGATCGGTCGAGATACCGTAGATATTGTAGATAGCACAACAATTAAAACAGGGATAGCAATGAAGCATTTGTGTCAGTAAAAAGAAGAGAATAAACAACATTAACATTGGATTTAAGTACGAACTTACGTCTACATATTGCTGGAGTTCACATGTTCCTCTCTCGGAGTGTTCATATTTTATCCCACCTATAAGATAACATATAGATATTGTATAGAAGGAGTTCAAGTTTTATTTCGTCTCTTTGTTGTTGCCTGTTGGAGTGTCCTTCTGGTGTAAATATGTAATTTGGACCCTGAAATGAGTTCACAAATAAAAAGAATTAAGAACTATAATTTATGGAAACTGATTCTCAAAATACATTATATTTACAATAATATGTTTGAAAACTTTGATTTGCTACCTTAATCTCTTCCATGCCCGCGAACCTCATTCTTCAATAGAAGGGTCGATGTGTTGTGTATCGATTGTTGATTGCAGAGAATGTCTTTCACCATTAGAGAATTTTCTAAAAATCTTTCCGTTTTACTCCCATATTTTTTTGTTTGGGTAAATGATGTTTCCAGTTCAAGGTGTTTTAAATATATATAGCATGCATTTTAATCGAAGGTAGTTTGTTTTCGTGAGAATGTGGGTAGAAGTTATATGAAATTGGAAATTCTGATTTTTTTCTTTAATTAACATTTTCTTAAGACACGTAATTCTTTTAGTAACACGTAATGAATTGGAGTATTGAACGTGCTCTTTTTGTTTGTGAAAGAAATAAAAAAATATATTTCTGTAAAAAAAAATTGTTTTTGCTGACATGTAACAATTTTATTGGTGAAGTGACTTGTGTTTTAGTATATAAAAAATACCTAAAGACATCAAACTCTGTCCTAGATGCCGGTCCATGCAAAGTTTGTACATAATCAGTTAATTACTATTATTTCAAAACAATGTTGTTTTGTTTATTTATTTTTGAAAAAATGAATAAACAGCATAATTTTACTCTCATTGATAATCTTTAGGAAAAACAAAACAAAACAACACCATTTTGTTTGGACAATTTAAAAAAACACATAGCATATACGTGAAATCATATGCTCGGTCACTTTATTGTTATATACGCGTCCGCTATCTTTCTACTGCTTACAAATGCAATATAATGTAAAAATGGTATGTAAATCACCGTACAACATCTAGACACCATAGATGCATAAGCCTAAGCCGTATTTTAAATCACTTAATTACATAATCTTATTATGTTCTTATAAAAAAGTCTCATTCCCACTAGATAAAAGAATACCCTAGAATCCTTAATTATATAAGTTCTAAAAAACGTGAGTTGGTAATCAAGTAGTGGTTAGTAACTTAGTAATAAACAGACCCCTAAGTTCCCCCCCTAAAAACTAGCATCGTCACATGTTGTGCTATCTCTATATTTTTAACTTTGCTTTTGTTTTAGTTTATTTCCTCAGACGCTAAACTAGTGGGACAATTTTCATTTCACATTTGCCAAGTCAATTCCAAACAAAATAGACTAATCTTAATTTTCAAAAATAGGTTGTTTCTAAAACTAATCGTGTAGTTATTCATCGCGACACTGTCATAAAATTGTAATGATATAGAAAATAGTACAGTTTTTAGACATTTCTGGGTCAAAGCCAATGCTGTAATGAAAATATAATTTTACATAATCTACTAATTAAATATCTAAAAATAGCCATACATATATGTTCTAACTCCACTCTCACATCTAATAATAAGAATCAGTGTTTTCACTGCTAATCTCTCTTCAACGATTTAAATCTCAATTAAAAACCAAAAAAAAAAATAAAGAAGAAGAAGAAGAAGAAGAAGAGTGAATAACAAAAGTTACAAACTAAACTCCATTAGAGTGTGATGAGGATTTATCAACCGACCCTATTATCGTTCGCCACCGTCGTCTCACTCTACATCTCCGCGGTCGCGACCGCCGCTCCTGGTAGTTCCCGGCAACTTCTATACTCGCGAGACAACCCTATAACCGTACCTCCGTACTTTATATTCGAAAACGTACGGCTCGAGAGAGCTTACGTGGCGTTACAAGCGTGGAAAGGGGCCATGATCTCTGACCCGTGGAATCTAACGGTGAATTGGTTCGGATCCCGTGTGTGCGACTACAACGGAGTAGTATGCTCCTCATCCATCGACGACCCTTCGATCAAAACTGTCTCCGGCGTCGATCTAAACCATGGCGATATCGCCGGTCACCTCCCCGAAGAGCTCGGCCTCCTCACAGACATTGCTCTGTTTCACGTCAACTCGAACCGGTTCTGTGGAACCCTCCCACTCGGGTTTTCGCAGTTGAGTCTCCTCTACGAACTCGATCTCAGCAATAACCGGTTCGCCGGTAAATTCCCGGAATTGGTAATCGGTTTACCGAGTCTAAAGTATCTCGATCTCCGGTACAACGAGTTCGAAGGGGGATTACCAGAATCTCTGTTCGACAAAGACCTAGACGCTTTATTCCTGAACAGTAACCGGTTCACTAGTAAAATCCCGGTTAACATGGGAAATTCCCCGGTATCGGTTCTAATTCTTGCGTCGAACCGGTTTGAGGGATGTATACCGACGAGTTTCGGTAAGATGGGTAAGACTCTGAACGAGATTATCCTGATGGATAACGGTTTACAGTCGTGTCTACCCAATGACATGGGGTTGCTTAAAAACGTCACCGTTTTGGATCTTAGTTACAACTGGCTGGTCGGAGAGTTATCGGAGTCGATGGGTCAGATGGAGAATCTTGAGGTGTTAAACGTAGAGCGTAACATGCTTTCCGGTGTAATACCGGAAGAGCTATGTTCGCTTAAGAATCTTAGAGATTTCAAATATGGGTCTAACTATTTCACTGGAGAACCATCCATGTGTCGTTATCTAGAGAGTTATAACAATACGATGAATTGTCTCAAGGATGAGAGAGGGCAGAGATCGATGATGGAGTGTAAGATGTTTTTGTCAAAACCTGTAGATTGCGACTCTTTCAAGTGTAATCCCGTCACTCCGTGTCTTTCTCCTCCTCGTGTTTCTCCTCCTCCGCCTCAGATATCACCATCTGCGCCGCCACCGGAGCCGTATCCCCCTTCACCACCGCCTCCAGCTAGACCATGTCCACCAATATACTCACCGCCGCCGCAGACTCCGTGTGCTCAACAGCCGGCGGTTCAGATTCCTTATAACTCTTCCTTGCCGCCGATGAACTGATCGATCTACGTGTAGAAACTAGGAAGCGCATGTGTTTTAAGAATGGGATTGTTTAGACGTTGAAAGTAGAAAGCCATATGAGATATCTCCGGCGTTTGTAGTGGGAACCGAGAAGGTTATAAGTGGAGACAGCAAGCTAGAAATCTTTGGGACACGAAGTGTAGGAGGACTTGTCTGTTTTCTAGATTGCATGTGTGTGTGTGTTTTAACTTTTACCTTTATATAATTTTTTAGTCTCTGTTTCTTGTTGTTGAGGTTGGGTTTTTTTCAGATTCATTAATAAAGAACAAGTGTAGCAACTATTTGACGGCGCAGATCAACTGCTCAATTTTAGAAAATACTCTCTTTGGTTTTTTTTTTTTTTTTTTTGTTATAGTTCACTCGAACTCGATGATACTAATTTAATTTGCTATGATTTCTATCCAAATTGTATGCTGAATATTTAAAGGATTGAAAAAGAAAGTTTATAGGTGTGTAAGGAAACAAAACAAAAAATATCAAATGGATAAGCTTGATGCTTGGGGGATTTCTTTTTGTCAATAAACTATTAAGTAAAGATTTCCTGTGGAATCAAAACTCCATTAGAGATTTCCAATCATTTAGATGCCACGTCACCGCGTCTCCGCAACAAGTTTATCAAGTTCAACACGTAAACCTACCTCAGATGTAAAATATCAATTTTCGATATATATATATATATATATATATATATATTTTTTTTATAAAAACATTTTTCATATACTGATTATAACATTTCTTCCGTTTTGCAATAATTATCATCTTAACTTTTTCATACAAATTTTAGGTATGTGAAAAATTCTATTATATTCCTTGAAAACTAAGTTACTTCTTCATATTATGTTCTGTTTTATATACTTTATTAATTTGGTTTGACGTTATTTTGAGTAATTTTGGATCAAAAATATAAATAGTTTATATCGAAAATCCAAAATTACATTTATTTTAAAATCGAAAACAATGCCAAAACATAGTTAATTTGAAGAAAAAAAATATTATTAACCAAGATAAGTTGTAGAAATGAAAATTCGACATCTAATAGTTCATCTTAAAATATATGATAAAACTTGAATTTGAATGTAGAATTCAGTTTATTCTTACAAATTACAATGCATATAATAATATTAAAAAATAACGGTACAAAATTACGAACAAAATATAAAACATAGTCGTTTTAACATTTACTTCAACGACTACGTTTTATAATTGTAACTAACAAAACCCAAATATTGAAGATGATATTAAATATGTATTTGGAACCACTTTTAAATTTTGTTTTTGAGATCGCACACTTAATACTGAAATATGTTAGCATCGCTTAATAATATTTGTGAAACATCGATGTTTAGACGAGATGTCATCGTTTCGTTTCGTTGTCCGCATGTGCTCGTCTTCGAAATTTTTGCAAATTCTGTTTCATTAATCTGCTAAAAGTTCAGTGAAATACTTGATTTGAGAAACGGACGCGGTAACTATTAGTCTGTTACGCGGTAGTAGGTAACACGATTTCGGATATCTTAAAATTTTAGGATATGCGGATTCGGATCCGTGGCAAAAATATGCGGATCCGGATCTGTGGCGTCCAGATATCCGGATATCCAGACTTCTGATATCCGGATATCCAGACTTCTGATATCCGACAAAAAATCAGATATCTGGATTCGGATTCGAAAAAAATTAAAATAACTAAATTAAAATGCTAAAAACTTTAAAAATATTATCATTTAAATTTTTGAATAATATTTTTCAAAATAAATATGATATATTAAAAAAAAATTAAAATCAATTTATATATATATATATAAATACTTAATATAAGTAAAAAATAGATGTATTTTTAATATATTTAATGCGTCCGGATTCGGATCCGGATATCCGAACCTTGAAATTTTACTATCTGGATCCGGATCCGTTTTTCACGGATACGAGATTTTACTATCTTTATCCGGATCCGGATGTTCCGAATATCTTAATTTTTGAAACAGATCCCGGATCGGATCTCGAATCCCGGATAATAATTCCATCTCTACTCAGCAGTAGTGTAATTTGGAGGTGGTTTTGACCATTTTTATTCTCTAAAGCTAAGTGTAAAGGTGCGCCGAATGTTTTCGCATATTTTTTTTCAAAAAGTTTCCGGCATTTTTTTTTTAAAATGAAAATACAAATGTTTCATTAATTGTCAAAAACATTGCGTGTTCGCAATTTAACACTAAATTTGTTTTCATCGTTAAAATATGTTTGCTTTTAATTAACATCTCAAAAAAATTCATGTTTTATTTTCTTAAAAGCTGATTTGCATTTTTAAGGTGATTCAATTTGCTAACTCATAAGATTAGAAGGCATTCGAGTTGTGGCATCGAATATGATCTTTAGACATTTGGAAACTATATGGTGACATGTGTATATATGTATTTCTCTTCTTCTTTTTTTCCCTTTGACATCTATACATATTTGACCAAAAAAAAAAAAAAAAAAAACAGGCATGTATATACATATGTTTCTCATTTTTTTGTGGCCTAACATTTGGTTAGATTTTATACTTACGGATCCTGGAAAATAATTGTCTTATATATTTTTGCTGAAAAACAGGCAAAATTCGAAGTATCTGGAAAGTCAAGCCTCATCTTCTTTCCTTTATAAACCCCACACGCGGTTTTCCTCAAGTTTCATCACCTGATAAACTCGATTTTCTTCCGTTTAACGTCGCCACGTTCGATCGAAGGTTTCTTGCTCGGAGCGCGCCGGAATTATCGTCGGAGAACTTAGCAGCGTGTCTTCTGATTGGTGGAGATCGCCGGATCGAAAGTTCGTTATCTATAATAAGATTCGAAGTGTTTGATTTCATTTATCCTCTTGTTTACGTTTCCGTGATTAGATCCTCCGTTCCTTGGATTTTTTTTCTTGGTAATGTGTCTCTCTAAATGTGTGGTTGATTGTGCTCGTACACTAGATTTGATCGATTGGGTTTCGTATAGTTTTCGAAGTCTTTTCGGATGATTTCAGAAGAAGAGGAAGTAATCCGTAGTCTAGAAGAATTTAAGCTTGGGCGTGTCGCAAATTGTGTCCTCTGTTGGATGGGGAGCAAGTAGAAATCATAGACCATCATAATCTCTCCAGCAGATTTAGTTTGTGCTTCATAGACGATGTTAAGCCGGACATTATATCTTCCATAAACAGATTACATCTGACACTTCTTTGATATTTGAACCATACCCATGACCATGATGAGGCAGTCATTGAGTTGGCAAAGGAGAAGGGGCTTCTTGGGGATTCCTGGGTATCGTTGGAGGGCTTTTAGGTGCTGTTTCAGGGGAGTAAAAGCCAGATTCAAGGTGAGTCTGAGAGCTTGGTTCTAGTATCTTCTGGCTTATCGATGAAAGGATCCATGAGAATGAGGTATATAGGTCATCGAGAAACCTTCCTTCTTGTTCATCTAGTGAAAAACCGACTCTCCTTCTATCAGCTTAGCTGCTACCCTTTGCACGGGCTTTTCCAGGGATATTTTTCTTCGCTAACCCATACTTGTGCAATCTTACTTCTACATAAGTATTTTCCTTGATCACGCAACTCTTGATAATCTGCTTATCATCTCTGATTTGGCCAAGAGCGCTGTGTTTTGTCGTCTCATCCAAGGTGGATGAAAAGAGGCTCCTCATAGTCATTCTTGAAGAAGGCGGCCTGATTGCTCACCCTTTTTGTAGTCTCAGCTATGGTCTCCATATCGAGTATCGTAAGAGCATACCACATGGTTGACCCTGATGAATTTTTTGCTCCCTCGAGCATGTGGAGGTTGTGAACTTGGTAGTAATTTTCCGGGTAATGGCATCAGCAGGTTTTAATTCCTTTGATTATGGGGTTACCATTTAGGTCACAAGAGAAAACAGGCCAGCTTTGAAGATGGGTTCTATAAACTAGGAGTACTTTCCTCAGGCTTTTGTTTCCTTTAAGAAATTTCTGATTCGTATGTTGACTGAAGAAAATCGGTGCAGAGTGGCCTGGGAGGTAGGTCTGTCCTCTTTGGACATTAACCCATCTTTTTAACCCGGTTATTCCCGTGTTTATGTCAGTCTCAAACCGTGTTTGATCGTGTTTGCCTTGCTTTTACGTTAGGTTGGGCATATCCGGTTTAAACTGGATAGATTTCCCCAGATTTCAAGGATTGAAGTGAGCACTCAATGTGCTAAGCTTTTATTTCTCTATGAAGGCTCCACTCCATCAACCAAGAGGGCTGTGTATTTAGTTGTTTAACAGATTAAATCTTCTTGTTTTGATGATTCTTCCTCTTGGAGAATGCTGATTGGAGCCATTAAACTGGATTGTCTTGGTGCTGATTGGATTGGTGTGCTGCAATGTAGATGGAAGCAACAGTTCATCGAGTTTTTTCCTGGATTTTCAGGTGACAGATGATATGTTCGAAATGAGGATTTTCTAAATCTTTTCTTACTTGCAGGTTTCATAAGCTTTTCCAGATAATTTGTAATGGGGGACGTACATTTCAACCATTTCGCCCAGCAACTGCAGAAGTCTGACCGAGAGAAGGGTGAGATGTCAAGAAGTTTGCACCCTCATTCAATCAAAGAAGAATCAGAGTCGTCAACTCTGGAAAGGGTAGCAGCAGAGTCATTGATAAACGAAGTCCTTGGTAGAGGACTAATGGAGCAAGGGTATTTTTTGCTTCCTATTTTGTATTTTCTTAGAGTTGAGCGTGTTTCTTGGATTAATTTTCCCCCATGTTCTTGCAGATGTCCGCATTACAGAAGAAGGTGTTGCATTAGAGCTCCTTGCTGTAATGAGATCTTTGGTTGCCATCACTGTCATAATGAGGCGAAGGTAGAGTTCTTTATTCCAAGTTATAGATTTCAAGAAACTGCCTTTTCTTAGCAACTCCTAAAGATACGTATGCTGACTTTTCTAATCATGTATTGGAAGCAGAACAGCATCAGCGTAGATCAGAAACAGAGGCATGATATTCCTCGCCACCAAGTTGAACAGGTAAAGTAGTCTGTATATCTTGGTCGCTCTATGCTTATTATTTTAGGTTCGATTCCCAGTTGACAAGATCTCTATCTTTCGTCTTCACAGGTTGTTTGCTTACTCTGTGGCACTGAACAAGAGGTGCGTTTTAACTCTTTATTCTTTCTCTAAACTTTGCTGCTTTTAGTAATCAGAGTGTCCCATTAATGAAGAAGAAGCTATCAAACATCTTCTTAACTTTGTTGAAATGTAACTCTCTGTTTTCTCTTGCCTTCACCAGGTTCGCCAAATTTGTATACACTGCGGAGTGTGCATGGGGAAGTACTTCTGTGAAGTTTGCAAGCTCTATGATGATGATGTAAGTTTTCCGAGGAGAATTTATTTCTAACCTCGTTTGTTGTATCCATTTTCCTTCTTTTTTAATGCTACAGACTAGGCCTTGAGATTTCCAGGCTTCTTTATTGTTCCTTGTTAACCACTATGTTGCAATCTTGTTTCCAGACGTCTAAGAAACAGTATCACTGCGATGGATGTGGAATTTGCAGGTACATTCTTGGGTTCCCCTTTAATATGAAAAACGTCTGATGATTTACTCCACACCCCTATAATTTTGTTCATAACTAAAAAAATTCTTCTTTCGTTCCAGAATTGGTGGACGTGAAAATTTCTTTCACTGCTACAAGTGTGGTAAGCCATCTTCTGCACCAGATAACCTCGGCTTTTTAGGCTGGAAACTACTATATCTGTTGATTTGTACAACCTAACGAGCTCTCTGACTCTCTCAACCAGGCTGTTGTTATTCAATCCTTCTCAAGAACAGTCACCCTTGTGTTGAAGGAGCAATGCATCACGATTGCCCCATTTGCTTTGAGGTAAAAAATTTATTGATTGTTTGGTTCTACTTATACAAGGTAAACATGAACGCCCTTGTTAACAAATCTGTTCTGGCTGTTTTTTTCCAGTACCTGTTTGAATCACGGAACGATGTGACAGTTTTGCCATGTGGACACACAATCCATCAAAAGTGCTTGGAGGAAATGAGAGAACATTACCAGTAAGTATAAACAAGTCAGGGCTTGTGTCCTGTTTTCAAAAGTTGTTATTGTAGATATCTTTTAACTGAATACTGTAAACTCCGTGCGCAGATACGCATGCCCACTTTGCTCAAAATCTGTATGCGACATGTCAAAGGTGTGGGAGAAATTTGACATGGAGATCGCGGCTACACCAATGCCAGAACCATACCAGAACAGAATGGTCAGTATGAACTTACTCAGTTACACTTGAGATGAGCGGATTATAACTAAATCTTTTGACGGAAACAAAACAGGTTCAGATTCTTTGCAACGACTGTGGGAAAAAATCGGAGGTACAGTACCATGTGGTGGCTCAGAAATGCCCAAACTGCAAATCATACAACACTCGTCAAACCAGAGGCTGAAGCTGGCTTTTGTAAACATGGCATTTCGAAGTTTATTTGCTATCAGATGCATTTAAGAGCGATTCACTTGCACCTTTATTGTCATTGGCTCCTTCACCCGGGGGTCTATCTCTCCTCTCTCTTCTTCAATATTCTCCGGCTGGGTCTCTCTTGTTCGCTGGTGTTCTGTAATTAAGTCTTTTTACTTTGCATTAGATATTAGAATATGTCTCCTTTGTCCCAACTCTGAGTTTATTGAATGGTTTCGCATTTGGGGGATCCAAACCTCATCTTCTCAGCTGTGACTAATGTATGAATAAAATCATTTGATTACACTCCCGCGCAGGAAAATTGATTTTTTAGCATTTAATTAGATCCGGTAATCAATCTGTCATTCAATTATTGTTTGGAAGTTAAAAGCTTATGTGCACTGGCCGGTTTAATCTGGTCGCATATATTATAGGTTTTGGAGACTCTAAACGAGCCAAGGCTCTTAGCTCGCACACCTCTCAAAATAATTCTACTCCCTCTCTCTCTCTCTCAGGCGATAATGGCGGAATCACCGTCGCAGAGTGGTGCGCAGCTTGTTGCTCATCATCAACCTCCTGCTCACCAAGCTGAATCGGATCTTGCGTCTCTCGTCTTCGGTTTGTTTTTTTCCCCCTTTTCCATGTTTCATTCCAAAGCGAATATCTCCACTGACCTAGAAATCAGGAACGAGCGTCAATTCCGACGTCGTAGTACCCGTCGCTCATGTTTGATGAAATCATTGTGAAAAACTTGAAATCAAATGCTCGATGATTTGGTATTTTGACGAGTTTGTGCCTACTTATTGGCTTAATCGCTTGATCTGAAGTTGGATTCGCTTTTCTTCTTGTGCTGTAAAAGCTAATCCACACCTGTTGAATCGAGATGTGTATTAGAAACCGCCATTGTGTTAGTTGCTTCTCTCGGCAAAAAAAAATCTGTAGGTGATATTATGGCTTCTCAATGGATGGTGATTATCGCTTGGGTCTGTGATTTGCCAAATTAGCTATAAACAACTAATTAAAATGAAAGATGTTCATTATCGTTGGTTTGATCAATTTGGAGTTGTTATATTTTGTTATTCAGATTCTCTATGTGGATTATCGTTGGATTGATACACTATCCTCATCCTTTTGGCATATGAAATTGCATTAGCAGACACCGTAAATCGTTTGAAGTTTTCCATTAAATGTTTCATGGACTAGATCAGTGGGTGGATTGAGATTACAAGTCAATGTTGCTATCACTTCAATGCCTTGTATTTTGTTAGGGGTAACCTTATAGCCATGTCCTGATGTGTTGCGATTGCAGAAATGTCACAGCAAGTTCAGATGGGAATGGAGAACATGCTCAAGTTGGTCAAGTAAGTTTCTTCTGTCTACTGCAACTAATGGCTACTGCTGAGTACTGATCTAGTGCCTCTCTCCCTTGGTTGACAAATCCTGCAGCGAGATCGATCAAAACGCTGTTGGAATCAAGGAAGAGATTGAGAAATCAAAGGATTTTGCTATGGAGAAGAAAAGGGTTCTCGAGGAGGAGAAAGAACAGTTTCAGAAAGCTGCTTACACTATTCTTGACATGCTAAGCAGCCGAGGCTAAATACGGTACTTTGATTCTAAACCCTCACAAGCTTCACTTTAGATTTTACATGACATGAAACTGCTAAATTCATTGTTACCTGATCAGTTCCTCATTTCCTCATGTATCAGTCAGGGGATGATGCTCTGAAGAAACTTTATCAGGTAAAGAAATAAATGTCAAAAAGGATACGCACTGGTTTGGTTTTGTAGCATTATTGCATCTATATCCACTGAAACTTTTTTATCACAAACTGTGAATTCAGAAACTACAAGTGGATGAAATTCATTAGGATGACTCTATAGTCTACACACACACACACACACTTCATGGTCGGTATATTCAAATTGAAGTGAAAAACTCATAAAAACAGATAACAAAATGAATAAGGATTTGCTCAACGAGTCAGAAATCATGTAGTAAATAATTTTAAATTACGTTTTGAGATTAAGCGTGACCAGAGAGTGAGATATTAATATTTGACCATTAAGTTATATGAATTTGTTTGGATATTAATGATAAGGAATCAATAATGTACTGTTCAAGTGGAGGCAAAAAGAAAATGTACTGTTCAAGTACAATCTAATATTAGTATTAGCAAAAAGGGAATTAAAGCCGAATTACTAAAACACAATAAAGGATGAAAAGAAAAAACAGTAATAACCCTAAAAGGGTGTGGTAGGGTAAATGGTAAAACCATCCCTCTTTTGGCGGGAGAATTCCCACAATTTCTCCATTTTTACACTCCCCTCACAAAACCCATTCATCTTCCCTTCTTCCACTTTCTCTCTCTCTCTCCGAAAATGGTAACGCTCCGTCGTAGGACAACGGTTGTGACCGGAGAACCCGAGCCGGTGGTGGAAGAAGAAAAACGACTCTGCGGCGACGACGACTTGACGATACTGGTGGACGATTCGGACTCCGACTCGGCGGTGAAACATTTACGTGGACGCTGGGAACTTGCTTCTGTTCTCAATTTCTTAAATGTATTAACCTCTTTCTCTTCTTCCTTTGTCTTAATAGCAAATGATTCGATCTCGCTTTTTCAGGCGAATCTTCGTTTTTCCTTTTTTTCCCTCTGAAACGGAACATTTGCCTTCATGTGTTCCATTTACGGATTTAGATTCATGTAGTTGATTTTGTTAGAGATTTTGCTGCTTGGTGGAAACTAAACATTTCTGACATTGGTCATGTGATTGCTCCGTGTGTTTCCTTAAAGGAGATTTTGTTATTGTTGCAGGTCTTTGGACCACTTGTCTCGGATAAATTGAAGCTAACAGCTGAGGATATTGAGATGGGTCTTGTCGAATCCAACGCTACAAATGCTCAGCTTCACATTGCTCTTTTGAAGGTTTTTGATTTTATCTGCTATTAAGATTTACTAATCTTGCTTTTCTTGTTTCTGTCAATGGATTCTAAACAAGCTTAAGTTTACAACTCTTTTGAATCTCTATGCTTTCTCTGCTTTTCATCATGCACACAAGTGTGTTTATTGCCTATAAGAAACCTTTTTTTAACTGAATTCCACAGGGGATACCACCGGTAAACAAATCGCTTGACGATGCAGATGCCTGGATCACGGTTTTGTGTAAGAAACTCGCTCCATGGTGGCCATGGGTAAGGTCACACTGAACCTTTTTTTGTATCTTATATCCTCTTTTGAAACAGATTATGGTTTTTGACTTATTGACTCCTGTAATTCCTTTATTGCAGATTGCTAAGGGTGAAATTCCTGTAACCGCTAGCAACGGGTTAGTGGTGAAATGGTTTCAGCTTTTTCTTAAGTATGGATTTTGTATTCAGGTTGAAATGGTATATTGATAACAACTTTCTTTTCTTCTGCTGTGTGGTTAGGGTGGAAATATCTGAATACAAAGGACTTGACCCTATTAATCGTCTGAAGTTTCTGAAGGCACTTTGTGAGCTTCGAGTTCAAGTAATTTCTTCTTTTCATTTAGCTATTGAAGTCTATTATCAATGCATGCCTCCTTCGTTACATATCTAAACATGATAAAACTCTAATAAGAAACTATCTAAACAAGATCACTACTAGTTGCATTTTTTACTTTTTCTTATAAGTTTATATTCTTATTTCCATTGGTGGATGGTTTAGCAAGATGATGCTCGTACGTATATTCAAGAAAATGCCAAGGAAGGAGCCTGCGATTCCCGTTTCTGCAAAAGGAAGTTAGGAGGAGATGGAAAGAAGACTTCTTACTGGTAGTTAGTTACAGGCCTATTTTTTCTTTCTAAAATTTCACATTTGGTGTGATTAACTTTCATTTTCTTTGTTCATCCTAGGTTTGATGGTAATGACATCCAGGGGTACAGATTATATAGGGAAGTCAATGAAATCTCAAAGAGCGCTAAAGCAAGGAAGAATGCATGCTCAGATATATCTTGTTTTTGCTGGGAAACTGAAGCAACCAATCTCGATGAATTTCAAAATGTTGCTGTAAGCTTTTGATTTTTGTTCGTGCTTCTACTCTTTAAGATGTGTGGAATTGTTTTTCATTCATTAAGTATTTGCTGTAATGGCAGAGGGAGTTATCATCAAGCAAAGCTTCTTCTTTGGCTGCTATCGGTGAGATGATTGAGACAGATGCTATACCCGTTGTTGAGAAATATCATAAAGTAATTTTTTCCACTGTTAGCTACATTCCCCAATTTCGTTCTTTTAGGATAATGCAAATTTGCTATATCATGTTTTTGATGGTGTTTCGATTCCTGTTGCAATAACAGAAGAAAGAAAGGGAAATCAAAAGGAAAATGAAGCAAGAGATGGTCGTTAGTGTCAATTTTTCCCGTCCTATCCGCACTACTCGTTCTTGTCGTAACCGCACGCCCGCTACTTACACCTTTGGTAAGGTCATCCTTTATTGTATTTCTTCCACTTGCTTAGATATATCATTACGCTTTAGCGAGGCTAATTAGTTTGCATATCTTATACGCAGACGAGTTTGACAGGATGATCGATGATGCCGTGGAGGAAACAATGTAAGTCTGCTTTGCTAAGCATATCTTATCTATCCATCATTACTTGGCACATATCACATAATACTTCCATTTGGGTAAATTAACTCTTATATAATCTGATGAACTAGACTGTAGCCACTGTTGATCCCCTGTCCAGATGCTCTAGCTCATTCCTTTCTGTCTCTTCCTCCATAGCATTTCTTTAACAACAATTGATGCTTAAATATGTTGAAGCATGGTTTGCAACGTCATTTAATACATTAGGAAACCCATCATTCACTTGTTTTTCATGATCAGGGAAATGGATCGAGATGATGATGAGGAAGGAAGGGAGCAACAAAGTGGTTCCATGGGATCAGAAGACAGTATTGAAGGCAACAACAAGATGAAGTCAACAGAGGACGAAGCACCTGAAAGTAGCGACAATGACGATGGAAAAGAGAATGGGAAAAGCAAGGAAGACGCTGAGCCAAAGGGAGAGTTCAGTGCCGAAAACGTGCTGAGACAAAGAAGGACGAGTGAACTCAGCCCTCTGCTAGTTTAAACGTCAATGTTGTTGAAGAAATGGTGAAAGTCGTTTTTTTTGTTTGTCTATTTTGGATGTAGGTGGAGAGAACAAGCTTTTGGTTAGAGGCTTTAGGACTTGGGAGATGGTTTTTTTTGGGGTTATATGATGATATACTCCATTCCTAACAATGTAGATCTTACTCTTAATTAGCATCGCCTATCTACGATTTCATGGATCATTTATTTCAAGTTAGGTCACTGAGTTTACTCTATTTGTCCTTCAGCGGTGATTTTTCTGGACTTTTAGAATCTTGTAATTTATCCAACGTTTAGGCTTATATTTCATAGTACACAAAACCTTGTTAAAAGTCAGGGTGGCCGAGTGGTCTAAGCCGCCAGCTCAAGTTCTGGTCCTCGTGAGAGGGCGTGGGTTCAAATCCCACTTCTGACATTATTTCTATTTTTTTCAAAATATTTCTCCAATGTGCTCGACTTCATGTCGTTTCTAGGTTTTTTCTTTCATCTCAGAATTCATAAACGTTGGCTTGATTCTCATGTTAAACGTCAATTAGTTTTTGGGAAGTTTCCAAACATTGGGCACATTTACTAACATGATAACATCCAGCCCAAGAAACAAAATGTCTCACCGTTTTCCGACAAACGGCACGCAGTCTTTTAAGTTAACGGCTACAAAACTATCCAAACAAGAGTTAGTGTGTCCCCATCATAATACATAAGCCAGAGAGAGACCTTTTTTTTAATTTGGTCGAAAATAAACTAAAGCTGGTTCAAGAAGATACAGTGGCTTTCTGAGTCTGCGATATGATTCTGAGCTTGTCGTACGAGTCAGCACAAGCGTGCGCGTAATCCGACAGTGCCCTGAAGATCTCAGGCAATCTGATCTTCAAACTGTTGAGTGATTTCTCCCTCACCTGAACACAGTGTCTCTGGTGAGCTTCTTCTTCGTCTTCAAGTCTTTTCTTCAGGGTCTCCACTGCGATTCTCCTCTCTGAGACATGATCTCTACTAGTGTTTGTTGTTCCGTCTTCCCCGCCTTCAGCTTCCTCCGTTGGTCCTCTTTTCTGCAAGTGTTTCTGATACCATTCCTCAAAACCTTGCTTCTTTCTTATAAACTCTCTTCGTGTCTCTTCGCATTTCTCCTTCAGTTTCATCTCTTCTTCCTGATGAAGCAAGATGGTTTTGATGACTGCAGCGAAAGACGAGATAGCTGATTTGGCGACCTCATCGGGAAGTTTCTCAAGACGGTCGTGCCACGAGTGGAGGAGAGCTTGGATTGGCGGATGCTGAGGCCTAGGAGGGGAAGAAACCTTCTCTCTAAGACTGCTCTCGATGGGGATAAGGTTTAGCTTCAACCAGCTGTTGAGAGAGTTAATGTACTGCTTCTGGTGGGTCACGAGTCTATCGAACTGAACATGCCATTCTTCCAAGACTGTGCAGAACTGCCGGGTCTGTTGGTGATGTTGCTTTGTTGTTTCTTTGAGAGATGTTGAGATTTCAAGGGATTTTAGCTCTCCAACAATCTTTAGTTGAGTGTCATGGTGTATGCACATGTTTGTCCACATCTTCGCCATCCTACAGATCTCACAAGTTGAGAAAATTGGTTAGAGAGGGCTAAAGCTAATGCTTCGCAGAGAATCATTTGAATGAGAGAACTTACCCTTCAACTAGGGACACAAGTCTTGGATACAACTGGTCATCCCTTAAACGGTTTACTTCTGAAACTGTTGAATCCATGGATTGCATGTCAACGATATATCTCGTGTGTAGATGACTCACGGCCGCTTTGGTTTTCTCCACGGTTTCTGCACTCACACCTCGTTTTTTATGCCTGTTGAGTAAAGATACCTTTTTCTGATACTCTATCTTCATAAGCTCACCTTGCTAGAGAAAGATACGCCACCAAAAAAGGCATTCAATTAGACATCCTTCAGTTTTTGTAGAAATGATCAGCTTAAGTTAATTTTACCTTGACTTCATCATAGAGTTTCTTCTCCCACGCTAACAATTTGTCCAACACCGTCGCATGAGTTTCATGCTCATCTGATTCTTGATCATCTTTTCCACCTTCACCATTGGATATGCCTCTTAACGATTTATTCCAAGTTATAACCCGCATAACCCTAGCAGAATGATCAACATATCCTGAAAAGGAAATTTAGGAAAGCGCATTTTTCATCAGCAAGAAAGCAACAATCGTCCAAGAAACGCTCCGATAGAGACAGATCTGGTAACATAATGGTAGGATTAAGCAAGCAAAGGGGGTGGTTAAAGTGTTAATTAGTCAAATCCAGAACTTTGTTTAATGGCTTTAAACGGAAAAGAAACAATAAAGAAAACCACCAGATCTACTAATTTAAGGTACATCTTAGATTCTCACAAAAGGTAAACCACAGACAAATGTCAAAGTAAACAGACCAAAAAGTGCATCAAAGACTCATAATTTAAGAATATTGCATGCACTAAACCCTGATCCAATCTACAAAAGAAAACTATCTCTTTTGGTTTTCTTTTTCTTGTTTCAATTAGAGAAAGAAAAAACCAAACTTTCTAACGAATCCAATCATGGACACATCATGAATCACCTAAGAAAGCAGCAACCAAAGTTAGTACATCTGAATGTCTCAAATCTGAGAAAAAAATTGGAGCAGATTCGTAGAAAAGCAAAGAAAGAGAACCACCTATGAAACTGATCTCAAAGGGCATTGGAATAAAGCTTAACCAGAGATCATTGACTAGACCACACTAAATCTATATCTTGGCAGTGAGAATTTTGGGTAAGATTCACCAAATTGCTAGAAAAAACACATAAATGCTTCAATCACAAGGATGAGCGTGGCTAAGAGACCGAATCAGAGAGGAGAAAACGACTTCAATACCTCGGTTATCTGCGAAATTGGAGTGGTAATGTAGCCTTGTAGCTTCCAGCATCTTGGAAACCTCTTGAGCGCACTCTGACGCCTTGAGGAATCGATCGTCAATCTCATCAAGAATCTTCATCAAATTCACGCTTGATGCGGTGGTCTTGACGGTCTTGGCAACCGCACGCCGAAACTCCGGTGGAGCAGTGTTCGAATGCTCAATCTTAGCTTTCCCTTTCTTCTTCTTCTTTGCCTCTGCCACTGCATCCTCTTCCTCTTCTTCTTCTTCATCTTCTTCCTCTTCTTCATCTTCTTCTTCAACTTCTTCCACTTTCTCCGGCGTTTTTGGCTCCATTTCTTCAGCAGATTTGTGACCGGAGTTCTTACGGAATATGTCAGATCTTTCCTCTACTTCTTCTTCTTCTTCTTCATTGAACTGAAAATGATTATTCCGAGTCTCATACCCATTTCCCATTTCCCTATCCCTATCGTCTAAGTTAGGTCCAGGCATATTCTCCACCATGAAAAAGTAATCCCAGGCCAAGCTATTCACCGGCGACGCACTCACAATCTCCGGCGTCTCCAGTCGCTTTCTACCATTCCCAACATTCTCCGGCGTTCGCGGCGAAGACTGTTCCTCCTCCTTACGAGCGGTGGCTCTACCACCCTCCTTCACTCCCTCCTCTTCTTCTTCTTCCTCCTCCTCTTCTTCTTCCTCAATCGCCATGGAATCAACACTCCGAAGCTTCCTACCTCTAACCGCCATAGTAGGCAAGCTAATGGCGCGTTTAATCGGAGAAGGAGAGAATTTAGGGAGAGGAGGAGGCGGAGGAGGTAGATTCTCAATAGGCGGTGGCGGAGGAGGCTGAGGAGCAGGATCCACGGTACGGTCATTCTGTTGCTGATAATGGCTTTGATCCAAGACATCTAAGGTTTGATCAGATTCGCCATGGCCATAGTCACTGAGAGCAGCGCCAGTGTTCTTCAAAGCAATGGCGTAAGCGAAATGACCGGCGGCGAAAGCTTTGCTAGCAGCCACCGCTTCCTTGATAACGTTTCGCCGCTCCTTGCATCTCGCCACCGCCTCTTCGTTATCAACCCTAGATTGGGCACACCCCATTATACCCCAGAAGAGAGATTTTTGATCTTTGTTTTGTTTTGGTTTGGTTTTTGTTTTGAGAGAAATGAAAAAGAGAGTACTGACACAAATGAGGGACAAAGATGCATAGAGAGAGAGAGAGAGTGGATATTTCCCACGCGCCGCGAGTGGAGATATCTTTACGTACTCGCTCTCTCACGATATAGTGGTGTCTTGTCTATATATTCATTTTTTTTTTAAAAGAGATGAGCTTAACGGTCACATATCTCAACGCACTACGGCGTCGTTTCTACACCTTTTCTACACGGTTACGTTTTTTTTTTGTACAAAAGTTTTTTTTTCTTTTTTGCTTTTTAGAACCATTTCTACAAGGAGCTTCAAAGAGTTTGGTCTAGAATTAGATCCCCAACTTTACAAGGAACACCAAAAAAACATGTCTTAATACTTTGTCACAATCCGATTTAAAACTTGCTGGTTATCTACACCAACGTGGATATGGTCGTCGTCCCTTTGAAGTGAATCAGATGGTTCCCTAAACAGCAATGAAGACAAGAACCTAGAAGTTGATTTGCTGCAGGTTTTTGATCGGAATTATATAATTTGGAGACGAGAGCTTGCCGTTGAAAGTTGGTTGCGGTTGGACACGGCAGCATCATGTTCTTAGTATGATATTACCTCAACTAAACTATAAAACATAAAATCTCGTGATTGGTCTGTTGGTTCTCCTTCTCATGTACAATTCTTGATCCTACAACACAAGAACATAAACTTTCTTAACACTTGCTTTATCTTATGAGAAAATTAGACATAGCTTCTCAAGGGGATTTTTTACTTACAATAGAACACAACAAGCTGAATGCTGAAACTAAGCAACTTTTGGATTGAAATCCATCTGCAACTTCGTCTTCTCCCCAATTTGTCGCTACAAAAAAAACGTTAAAAAGATTTGCGTTCAAACTAAAGGGAGTCGAAGAAAATAGATTGAATTGCTATGAAACAGATAACATCAAGACAAAAGAAAGAATGATCTTTCAGGAGAAGATATATAGAAGAGTGAACAAACATCAAACTAAGACAGACTGAATTACATTCAGTATCCTACTTTTTGGTGATAGATCTTATTAACAGTGGTGATCAATGTTTACCTCAAATATCCTTTTCCAAGTCAGTTCGCATCTGTCTCGGTGCAAGCACCAATCCATGCTCATGTCAAATTCAATGGAGTTATCCTGAGAACTATGTGATGTGGACACAGCATTTCTCTGGAAAATATATAAAGACAAGCGTGGGAAAATTGCGTAAGAAGCGGTGCCTTTTTACTTGTACGTGTTTTAGGGGGAGGAGTAGAAAACAATACCTTCCCTCGTCGCATTTGAGTTCTGGATTTAATATGGCCTGTGAACCACAATGGAGGCTTCGCTGGAGGATTCACCTTAGCATTAGCAGCAACAAGTGTCCTGTCCAGTAGAAAAATGAAAAGTTCTTTATAAAAAAATTCATATATGCAACTGAGCTTTAGTCTCCCAGAACAGATGTGTGAGCTATGAAGCTAAATGAATAAACATACAAAGTTTGTACTTTTCACTTTTGTTTCTCTTTTGCATTATCACCATTAAAGTTTACATAAATCAAATCCCTTGACAACATAGTCAACAATCATGAGTATTACTGCTCCCTACACTCATGTCTACGTTACCAGTTAATGCCAACACCAACTTATTCAATCAAATGAATGGATGTGATAGACGGCCCAGCACATAGATTTCTATAATTTTGAACCAGGAGTAATTGGAAGCTAAGAGAACAGAGGAATATCTCATGTGAAGCCTACCTTCCATTTGATAGCAACAAGCATCCCTCATCTAGCCTTCTGATTGCTCTTTTCGCAGCATCCCTTGTCTTGAATATCACCAAAGCTTCACCTGGATAACGCGGCCAACATGAGGTGCCATAGTAAGGTTCCTTATTCCAGTTGTAGATTAAAATGGGCATAATCAGAAGGGCAGAGACTTTCTCTTGTTAATTTATGTCGGCCACCGTCGCTGTAAAACCAAAGTGAATAGCATCTTAACCCTTGTGATGCTAGTATGATGGTAGACTTACCAATATGAGGAATAGTAAATGACGTCTGCTCTATCATCCTCGCTGTGCATTTCTCATTCAAAGCAGAGTAGACTAAATTCTGCAGCATATTTCATAAGTTTCTTAGATATAGGTTTACATGAAAGGTGCACCAGCAAAAAGCTGCACTGCACAGCTTGAGCGATGACGGTTACATCAGCTAAGCAATATATATAACCTTAGCTAACAAATGAAAATCCAAATTGGATAATACCTCCACTTCTTCAGATGTATAAGTAGGATCCAAGTTTCGAAGGAGAACCAGATTCCCTTGCCCTTCTGCACATCTCAAATTTTCTTCCCAAGGCTGGTTATGATTTAAACAATTTAAAAGTCAGTGCAGATGTAAAACCCAGATGGCAATTCCTGATAACAACAATGAAGGTAAAACAAACCAGTATGGTAAAGAAGGGAGAAATACTTACAAGATTTCGGAACCATTTGCTTTCTTCCTGCGATAAAGAAAAAGGAAAAACAAAAAAGAACTGTTAGAGAAACATCCATGTCGACAAGCACTTTGGTAACAAGTATTGTGACAGAATAATATGAATTTTAAGTTGCTGTACAACCCCACCATTTTTATCTAAGGAAGTTTAACAACATAGTCTGAGCGAAATTTCGTAAGCAGCCAATTCTAGACCAATGTCATTCAAATTATATGTCATGGTTCACAAACTAATATAAAACTTACAGCAACCGGCTTTTGGGTCACTTCAAAGACTCGATAATGTCTTCTGTAATTGGCATCAGTCAACATCTTCCCCTCAGTGTGTTTTGATATTTTACAATCAGAGCTGGGTTTCTTGCATAGACCTTCATTAGTTGCAGGTTTTGTCTCTTTTCCTTCCGGAAATCTTGGTATCCGCAGATCTTGCTTCTTGTCTGTGAAGCTAGACTTCTGAGAATAGACTTCCCCTCTGGTGACTTGATCTCTAGGACTTCTAACAGGTTTGATATCTTTTCTAACATCATGACTTATTTTCTGCGACATTTTTGCCCTTCCATCTGATCCTGCAACAGAACCATCTAGCTTCCGTTTCTTTCGAAGCAAGCCATCCAAACAGTAAGACTCTATACTGCATCTTTCCTCTGCAAGCCTTGATTTTTGTTTAGTCGCTTGCTTTTCAACTTCACTGTCGTGGTCTTTCTTTCCATGGCAATCATTTCTCCTAGAACAGTCAAGTCCACCATCACGCCGACCAGAATCCTTGTTATACCTCTCTTCAGGAACTGTAGATTTTTTCGTAGCCAATTGTTTGTAACATTCATTATCTTTCTTGTAACCATTATCGCTCTTCCTATGACCAGAAAAATCACTGGCATTACATTCATTCTGCCTAAATGAGCCACTAGTTGAAGGACGATTTGGTTTCAAATTATCTGCAGTCCCATGTATGTCGGTTGCCACTTTCTGCACAGCACTAGCTTTTAACTCACAACTGGTTCTGTTAAAGATAAATTTAACTGCAACAATTAGAGCGAAATGAAGATATGAGGTAATAAAGAGTCAACATAGCTATCAACCACATAACTGAATATGAAAGGGATTAACTGAAACAAAACAATATGTACCATCAACTCCAGCAATTTGATCATCTATCTTTTCTAAGATTTTGCAAGTTCCAACATCACATGTCCGGTAAAAAAGGAAGTCAGCCAACTTGATTTCTTCATCTGAGGGCTGCGGATTTCTTAAGTCCTTCGAGATGCATAGAACATAGCATTTTCCACAAATTGCTTCCTGGTATAATAATGTTATATCAATACAATAATAAGCCCTTTTAAACCAATGCCAGGAAGGTGAAGAAAACGTATCAGGAAAACAAGTAAAGAGAAATAGCAGAATCAGATGTTCAGTTGACGACTATGACTGGTTGTATTAGATTGTTGGGGTTTTAAGGGGATTCGGTAAAATATTGGCGACGTTCTGTATATTGAGTGTTAGGGTGTCAGGTTAGGAGTTATGTCCTCAGCATGAAATGAGATGCAATGATCAGCTTAGCCAGGAATGTGCATGAAAATTAAAAATAACAATGAAAAGAAAAGAAGAAAGAACAATTTCAGTTACCAATTGGTTTTCATTGGTGAGGCCAAGACCTGTTCCCGAAGCCAAAAACAGTTCGTTGGCAAGTACATGTTGAACTCCTACAAGATAGGACGAAATCTCAGAAGGTTTGAAGAACCAGAGTAGCTCGACTCTCCTCGGGTTCTGACGCTGATCATTGTGTTCCCACATTTTAATGATCTTGCCAACAAAGAACTCTGAGGAGTCTGGTTTACAGGCATTGCCAATTAAGACGCAGTCATAAAGACAGTATTCAGAACCATCGTAGGTGAAAGATTCATAGAACTGGACATCCTTCTTTTCTACACCGTGTAATCTCTTTTTACCCCACTTAAATTGTTCCATTCTATACGGAGCAGGTTTCTCCTATAAAATGCAGCAGAGAAGAAACCCCCAAATCAGCATTGCACGTCGCTTGTACAAAGATGTAAAGGGCATTGAAAAGTTTACATAAAGCATAGTTTCTTTAAGCAAAACCAAAATTAAGATCCAGTGGTGAAGAATGCAACCATACTTGATTCATCTTCAAAGAAGGAATTGAGAATCAGCCAATACATTGCTACGCTATGACAGCCAAATCATATGGACTTTCAAAGGAATTCACCGCTCAAACCATAAAGCAGACAATGACAAGTGCCTTCACGAAGAACAAGAACATATGCAGTTTCCAGAAAGTCGGAAAAAACGACGCGAAACCCGAGGCAAGAAACACAGAGTAAATCATGTTGAAGACAACGAAAGGCCCCAAAAGAGAAAAGAAAAAAAACCCAAACCTCGGTGAACCGAACAACGCGACTCCAAACAGCACAGCAAAAAGGTAAGAGAAAAGAGAAAGGGGGGGGGGGGGGGGGGGGGGGGAAACCGAGAACCTACACTTCTCCCGGCGATCGGAAGGAGAAAAACCCTAATCCCTCGTTGGTCCACCAAAACTCTTTCTTCTCCGTTCTTGTTCGCTCGATCTCTCCACTTATTCAACACAAAAAATCTCAACAGATTATAAAATCGATTTGCGATTTCCAATGAGGAACAATTGTGTGGGAATAAGCTTTTTTCCACTTCCCCCCTTTTTTCCTCTTTAGGCCTATGCATGTTGTTTTTCAAATAACTCGCTAATCTCCCTTAATTAACGCATAATTCCAAAATTAATTAAAAGTTTTACGAATAAGCCCTCAAAGATTAGGCCGCTTATCTTTACATTTCGACCATATATTTGATTGAATTGTCTATACAACCCCTGATCGTGGACTATCAAATACTCTAGTCTTTGTTGAGAACGTTTGGTGCGGTCAAACTACAATTGTAATTAGATTGATGAGTAGTTTCTATTTTTAGGCCTGATTTGATTTGATTTATATATATTAACCTTCTTTTAGAGCATTTCTAGAGATACCTCAAATTTGAGGTTTGACAGGGTATTGTCTTCCAATGATAAAACTTCAAAAATTTAACTTAAAATTAAAATTTGCATTTTACTCATTCCTATTAATCAAAATTAATAAAGATCAAAGAGCTATACATCCATTAAATAGATAATACAAATAACATTAATTGATAAACCATTATATTATAATATAAAATTAGATATAAATAATAACAAAACATACATAATAAATTATATATCCTTTTATTATCCATACACGTGGCAAAAGTCTAAAATCTTATTCTTTCATATTTTTTTCCATATAATTCCCCTTTTATTTCCCTTTTATTGTTCCCCTTTTATTTTTTCAGGGTTTATCGGCTTTAAACCGTTCTCTTTCTTCCACATCCTACGATCCCCACCTCTTTCTTTTCCATTTATAAGCTCTAATCAACTGTAATTTCACCATGAATCAAACGATTCTTCTATTGTTAATCCGAATAGAAGAATGATTTGAAGAAAGAGGTGGGGATCGTGGGATGTGGAAGAATCAAAATTAAACTCTCTTTCTCTCTCTCTCTTCGTCTCTGGAGTCGCGTTTCTTCTTGCATCTTCATTGTTCTTGAGCTGGACTTATCACTTCTCCGAGCCCAAGTGGCGAAGAATCTCTCTTCAATCTGACTCCCATACTCCTAATTTTAAATTCGTGTATCTTCTTTGACAATTTTTGTTTTTCCCCAAATCTTATGACTCTGTAATCGTGTATCTCTTAGCTTTTCATATAAATTTTATTTTCTTTCTTAGCTCCTAAAGGATTTGCATCAATCATTAGAAGATAGACAGTTTATTTTCTACACTTTTGTTCTTTATCTTCTTTGATCACCATATGCTATTGTAATTGTTTATCAAAATTTACAGTCGATTTCAATTACTTATGCTTTCTCTTTCTTTCGTTTTAATGCAGTTGGTTTGGAACAGTTAATTCTGCAAATCGCTTCACCATGCCGCTCGAGTTTACACCTGTTTCGCAGATAACTCCATCAATTGAACCATGTAAAATCAAAGTTAGGGTTATCCGTCTATGGGGATTTCCAAAAAAAGATAAACCAGGCGAATTTACCGGAATCGATATGCTCCTTGTAGATGATAAGGTAAAACTACATTCGTTAGTTTCCTTCATTCATTTCTACTTTTTTAAGTCAGTCAATGTCTTACAATATCATTTTCTAACAAGGAGGTAGGATACAAGCTTCCATCAAAGGAAATTTACTTTCAAAATTCCAGAAGCAACTAGAAGAAGGAGAGTGCTATGTCCTTATGAACTTTGAATTAGGCCCCAATCTTGGACAATTTCGAAGCTCTGCGCATCCTTACAAGATCAATTTCATTTTTTACACATGTGTCAAGCCATGTGAACAAATACCGAATTTAGAATCACGTTTCAACTTCTGCCCTTACACTGAAATAATAGCAAAGACTAATTCTCCCGATATATTCATTGGTACGTTATCTTCGCCATTTTACTTTTATCTTTCCATACAAGAATATGTTATGTCTCTCTGAAATTATCATAATTTGCAGACATTATCGGTGAGATTATTGGGATGAATGAAGTTAAGAATATCACTACCATTGATGGTCCAACAAAAATACTTAATCTTCAACTTAAAGATCTCGAGTAAGTTTTCTTTTAACTTTAGTTTATGTATAAAACCTCACACTTTTACAATTTTATGTTTATCATAACTAAATTAGGATTCATTTGCTTTTTTCTCATGAATGAAGTTGTTGATGTTGCCTTATGGGAAAAACTTGCAGAAGATATCCACTCTCAAATTGAAAGCCAAACATGTGGTTCAGTCATTTTTGTTGGAAGTTTGATGAAAACTTTGTTATTTAAAAGTATATATCATTAAGTGTATATTTTATTCATCACATAATTACATCTACAATATGGTCAAACAAAGCATCGAGCAAAGTGGTGTAGTAAAAAAAACCCTGCAAATTGTTTTGGAATAGTATATTAGTATAAACCTTTCCATCTTTTTCAAGTAAAGGCACTGTTCAAAGTTCAAAATTTTCAACAAAAATAATGATCAATTCTCCACTGCCAGAGATTATTGAGTTTCAGAAAGCGTAAGCAAATATACTAAATTGATGTTGTATTGTTCTATCTCATTGGATTATATTGTATGCTCATCTAAATATAAATATAAGTGTTTTATATTTTAGATTGTGCACTGGTGGACCAAAAACAACATTGGCTATTACTGAAATTGAGTCTTCAGACTTAGTTCAGATTTCCAAAGGTTTATTTTCAATATCTGACCGGAAAACAATTGCCCAACTCATAGAACTGGACAAGGTAAGAAGACATTTACATGTATATGGTCTACATCAATATATTTTTATATTTATTGTTCCCATGTTTATTCTTAAAATTTAGGGTATGATCTGCAATATACATGCATCAGTATCTTCCATAGAGTCGAAAACCGTTTGGTTTTACATCGGTTGCACAGTTTGCTTTAAGAAAGTGACTCCTTATTTCAACCCTGACACTGAAGAAACGGAACTCAATAAGTTTTCTTGTGAGAAATGCAAAAAACAGATAACTACGACACAACCCAGGTTCTAAAGTTTTTCATTTTCGTACAAATTAATGTTAATCTATTTTTCATAAATATTATTGCAAAGAAAAGTGTGGATTATTATTTCTGCAGGTTTAAGTTGGCAATTAAAGCAATGGACCATAGTGCTACCACATCTCTTATTTTATTTGACGATGTAGTCATTCCAATCATCAGAAAATCTTCATATGAGTTGCTTGAGCAACAAGTACATGTATCTTTAATTCACCATCTCTTCTACAAACCATGCTCCATTGTCTTATACTTGCATTTTAGTCGTTTAAATTAAATCCTATCTAATAATGCAGTTTAACCGATCGGACGTAACACCTCAAGAGCTGCTTGATTTGAATGGTCGTACTTATGTTTTTAAGGTCATGGTTACAGAATCAGCAACATACAATCGATCTTCTACAGCCAGAGTTTTAAGCCTTACAGATGATCCTGACATAACTAAAAGTTTATTTGACTGTGATTTCACTTTGGTAAGTAAATTTCATTAAAATTTGCACAATAAAAAGTTATTTCACATTTCATCACTTACAATATTTTTTTTTTTTTTTTTTAGAATGCGATTGAACCGGAAATAGTTTCATTATCTGGAACTTCAACTCAGGTTACTATACTACAGTTCTTACTTCTTCATAGCCATAATTGATTACTATGTAATAATGTTAACTTCATTATATCTTCAGAGGCAGAAAACTTAGACAACAGTGCTTCTAACGTTTCTATGCCAACTCCAACGACAAAAAGGTCATTACCTTCCTCTGAAGATGATGTTGTTCAACAATCATCAACGAAGCCTAAATTGATGTCCAAAGATCAGATGAAGAAAGAAAGAAAATGATCTTAGGGAAATATGTCCTTTTTCTTCTTCTTATGTTAGGAATCTAAACAAACTCATGTTTTCTTTTGTTGTTGATCTCTTCTATCAATTCTCAGTTTTATTATTTTTAAAACTTCAATATCGAATTAAAAAAATCGGACCACACTCGCTTAATTATAAATATTTCATGATTTTAAATTTGTCCATAATAGTTTAAAGATCTCGATTTGGTGAGGTTTATCTACTGAATTATGTAATAAGTTTACTAACACTACGAGAAAAGCGTTTATAAAAATAAAACTTCAAAAAAAGCTACATAATTCGAGTTTATAATAAAAGGATGTCAACTTTCCTAGACTAATTATTCGATTAAAAAAAAAATCATCGACAATTGCTCATTCCCCGCCCACGATCTCTGTACAACAACACTTCTCCTCCCCTCTTCGCAAGAAACTCTTTTCCCTTTTCAGTTTCAACAATTATCGATGTGTTTGGTTTAATTCAGCTTTCGCCTTATTTTTAATCATAGATTACTCAATAATAAATACATTTTAATAACCAAAAATACCCATAAATAATTTCTTTATCTGAACGCGTTTAAAAAAAAAATTGCCAAAATTCCCCAGAAAAAAAAAAGTTAGATAAGCAAAAAATATCCTTAAAAAGAACTTTTTGTTGACAGAATAATTAAGAAAAATTCTCTTAATATCACCAAATCAAGTTTTAGTTTCAAATCTACCACCAAATTATTAATGTTCCATCAATACCATTAGTTTGGAGAACAAAAAATATTTCTACCTTCAATAATTATGAACCAAAAAGAAGTTTATATAGAACTAATACTATATAATTAAATTTATTTAGCATTTATATTTATAATTTCAAGTAATTGTTAAAAAAAAAAAAATTAATTAAAATTTAGCCCGTGCAACACGGGCCTGAACACTAGTTACAAATAAAATACTAAATTACTCAATAAAATTATTTTCGCAATGCTCCCAAATATGATCAATCAATGCATTTTGAAGTGATAAATGAGTCTCTTTATTAATTAATTTTATATGTAGAAATTAAATTTATAAAATATAATGTAAAATATTTATGAGACATAAACTTGTAAGGATTAAAATGATAAAAAAAATAAATTAATAAAATTATTTTTAAGATATATGTAATTGTAGGAACTAAAATGCAAGAAAAAGATGAAACCTCAAATTTTGAGATTTTGAATAGTGAAACCTCAAATTTGAGGTTTCACACTATTCAAAACTTCAAAATTTGAGGTTTTGAAGTTACTTTTGGGAACCAAACACCTCAAAAATGAAATTTTGAGATGTCTCTTGGAGATGTCCTTAGAGCATCCCATTAAAAGTTTCTCAATGAGGTTTTTATACAAAAATTTCTCAGATGAGAAACTATGAAAAAAAGTTGAGAGACTCATACAACAAATGTCCACACATGATTAGTTTAATTTTATTTATAATCAAAATTTTAATTATTTAATTAAACTATGTTAAAAATAGTATTTTATCTATAAAATAAGATTTTCATACTTTTATCTATAAAATAAGATTTTCATAATAACATGAATATCTATTGAATTCTTAAAATTATTACATACACATAACTCTCTACAAATTTTTTTTTTTTTTAATTTTTAAAATCAATCGACTCTATTTAAATCCAATTCCCACTAACCCTTTTTTTCAAAATTCTCAAAAAACAACACAAATTATGTTTTCCTTCAATTAAGTCAAAACATCCAGTGAGTATATATGGTAACATTTTCAACTCTAATTTATTATATTTTCTTGCAAAACAACAAGAAGCAGACCATAAAAGACAACTACTTAAAGCAAAAACATATAGATGCCTTCATTCTTTGATTATACGGAAACAACGCATTACTACTATATGTATGTATACATTCATAACCAAAACATTCCAAAGATAGATTATCTCAAACAGTTTATTACATAACCCACAATATAGAAGCCAGATCTAGTAGCTGAACCACACAACATGGGTCTCCGGGAGGAAGTGGCAGACCGGAACGGTTCCTGGCTTCACCTTAAGTACTTTGAAGGCCAAGTGGTTCGGGTTCCAAGCCGAGGTGTTCTTGTGGCAGACCGCAACCGCTTTAGCCCTTGTCCCGTCCTCTCCTTGGAGCGGAACCGCGTAGACGCTTGTCATCATCGCCTTGTGGCAGTAGAACACTGCGAATGGAAACTTTTGTTTGTGACAAACCACTGAATTGTCGTCCGACAACTTCTTTACTCCAGCCGCCGCGATTTTGTACCGCTGCATCGGCAAATTCTTCTTACCCACCTGTAGTAACCAAGGTTACATCGATCAACCAGAATATTAGACATAACACACTAGGAGTGGACATATAAATCAAATGTAACTAAACCCAACCAAACTGAAATGTGTTTTCTTTAATGTACCGATACCAAAGATACCGAAACTAAAACCAATTTGATTGTAACCGAACCAAATCGAAATTTCATAAACAATATAATTATATATTAAGAAAAAATAGATATAACCATGTTGCATAAAATAATAATTAGCTACATAGTTATTTATTTATATATTTTTAATCTAAAACCGAACGGAATCCAAACCGCAAATAAGGTAAATAATACCCAAACTACATCAGATTTAATTAACCAAAGCTAACATAACCAAACCGAGTTACAAATGTTTTATATTTAGTTATAATCTCATTTGTTTTCAGTCAAACCTAAACCGTAAAAACAGAGATTAGCTTATTACCTCGGTGGAAACAGCCCGGAGGTGATCTTTGCCAAGTTTAGAAACGCTAAAATCGACCATCGACTCCAACGACGTCGCACAATACTTCTCCTCACCACCGACCTTTTTCGCTTCACACTCCTCAATCGTCTTCTTCATCATCTCCGCTTCTTCCGAACCACGTTTCACCGAGAAAGTGTTCAAGATCTCCGAAAACTTCTCCGACCCAAACGGCACCGTTTCGGTCTCCCCACGTGGCAAAAACTCGGTTTTTCCACCGTAACCGTCCTCTGCATTAAACCCGACGTTCATAGCTTTTCCGGGGACCAAGTCCTTCTCCAAGAAGAAGAGAGCCGCGTTGGGATCGTCGTGAAGCTGAGTCTCACTCGCTGCGTAGTTATACACAAAAGGGTTTGGTCCTGGTTTCACACCGACGTAGACCGGCTTTCCCTTGTGGCGCGTGTGCACCGTCACACCGCCTTTACCAACTCCTACGTCGGTTCTCTTCCCGGGTTTCCCGGTGTGGACGCCGACGCCTCCTCCGGGACCTTTTCCGCCGCTAACGCTCACGTGTGTCCCTTTACCCTTTCCGGTGTCCACGTATACACCTCCTTTTCCGACGTTCACGGCGGTTCCTCCGCCGGGTTTACCTTTTCCGGTGTTAACGCTCACGCCGCCTTTTCCTACTTGGACGTTGGTGCTTTTCTCGTCGGTGAAATCTGCAAAGACGAAATAATATGGTAAGGAGGAGACATTTATTTGCTATTAGAGTTAACGTACAGATTCATAATTATGAGAGATTGTAACCAATCAGTATGAGACACATATCTTCAGATATTTATGTACACATAAAAAACTTTATGTCTTTCGTTGTAATTTAAAGAAAGTTGTAATAATACAAGCCAAACACATTTTTCTTTGCATTTATGTACTAAATTCTTTCTTTCTTTTTGTATATTTATATATTAAATTGGCACAACCGTTTAAACTAGAGAAAAACATAATACAAACTACAGAAATTAGAAAGAAACAAGATTTCTAACATTAGGAACAGTGGTGGAAGACTAGAAGGAAACGAATATAAAGTAAAAAGAAATTAACCGGTGGTCAAAAGATTGTGGAGAGAGTTGGGCATGGGAGTGTTTGGTAAAGCAGTGTTCCAATAACGCTCCAGTGACAAATCAGCCGCGACATGGCTCACAATCGCCATGACCTGCAATAATGATATAAAAAAAACACATCAAAACAAAAGAGTAAAAGTGATAAAGTAATCATTTGTTTGTTAGTTAATAAGCACCATGAATGAAGCAAGAAGACAGATCAAAGGACGAATCGCCATTTTTCTTGGGGGAGTTCGAATAAAAATGGGTTTGATGAATTTGAGGAGAAGAAGTGGGAAGTATAAGTAGAATTTATAGTAAAAAGGTTTTAGTCGAAAGAGCTGAGGTATGAAGTTATTAGTATGGATATAGACGGCTACCACTTACCAATCTATTAGGCCCGATTAATTATCACATACTCCCTAACTACCACTTGCCTTCTACTCCTTTAATGCTCTTTGTATCCATGTGTGGACATGTGTTTTTAATTTCACCTGTTTTTCTTTTTCGTTGTGTTACGTTATATATACGACGTCGTTTTCTGTCTTTTTTTCAGAGAGGCTCTTACTTGGGCCAAGCAATGGAAAAACAAACAATCATTCACAAATGTTTTCTTTGGGTAATCAGTTTTCCTTAGGTCAAAATCTAGTTTAAGTTCGGAGTTATCATCGAACAGGCGAATTTTGTAATATATCAGATTTGTATATACTTGTATTGTATGGACTCAATTGGCGGTTTTGATGAACATAAAATCTTGGGAGTTTATAATTTATAATCTCTCAACATTCTTAACTTGTATGGACTCAATTGGCGGTTTTGAGTTTTGACGAACATTATGTTTCGAGGTGTGATTGTTTCCCCTTTTCTCTTTATTTAGAAAAGAAACTATAACGCAAATTTTTCAAATCTTCTTCTGTTTTACAAAGAAATGTTGAGCTTTCAATATATATATTTTCCATTCAAATCAGTCACTCATAAATCATATTTATCATAATATGTGTAAAGACAAAATTACAAACATAAGAATTGTGTAGGTATGTATATCTAGTGGTTTATGATAATAATAACACTTAAATTAATACTTTGTCCTGAGTGGGTTTTTTCACTTCGTTTTTTTTCCTCCTTTTTGGCATATATTTCTAAGTGGATACCTACTGGGATCAAAATCAGTGTTCAAGAAAGCGCTAGATGTTAAGCGGACGGCTATCCTCAGCCTAACGCCTAGAATGCTTAGTCGGGGCCTAGACGATTTTGTAGGCGGGTTAGGCGGTTTTATAATAAAACTATATATATATATATAATCTAATTATATATATTATAAAATATAACATAATGAAATAATCTTAAGAAACATGATCCATGAAAGCTAAAATAAACGTAAATGTAGATTAAAAAATAAAAAAAAATGAGTTTTTTAAAATGAATAAACTCTCATGATGATTCTACTTGCAGTTCTCCTCACCTTATTCCCTCTAAACATGCTTATCATCTGACTCAAATATCAAAACGGTGCTGTTTTGAATTAAAAAAAAAAAAAAATACAGGCAGATTTAACCCGCCCAGCCGCCTAGTGGCCGTCCAGCCCGCCTAGTGGCCACCCAAGCCACCAAATGACCCATTCCGCCTAATACCACCGTTTAATGTAAAATCTAAGCGGGCTAAAGGCGCCTAGCGCCTAGGCGACGCCTAGGCCGCTTTCTTGAACACTGATCAAAATACATAATATTCAACATGTAGTCATCACTTAAAATTTAAGAAAATCTGCATATATATTTGACATCAACCATTTAACTAACACCACAAGAATACTACCATTTAATTGAAACTACTATTGTTTTCCTCATGCTCTCTAACATTTGTCTTATAGTTTGCTATATTAATGGACCGACAGGCTGTTCGTATAATTTTGGTATCCTACATTCCTTCTTTTAATATATAGTATATATTAGGTGACGAGATAAAATAATATCATTATAAATAATATTGTAATTTTTCTGATATTATTTAACATATCTTATTATATAAAGGAAAATGCACTTAAAATTATAATTTATTAAATCGTGACATGTGTCATTTTAATTGAGATGATGACACGTGTTAATATACTAACATATAAAATTAATTTTAATTTAAATAATATTTCATTTTTATCTAAAAGTTAAAATAAAAATACATCATCTCAAAAAAAAAAAAATTCTAACGTAACAAAAAAAAAATCAATGTTCTTCTGTAAAACAATTGTCATTAAAAAAAGAGAAAATTTGAAAACAAAATGTCACTAAAAAGGTAAAAGAAAAATTTGTAAAAAATGTCATTAAAAAAAAGTAAAAGAGAAAATTTGTAAAAAATATCATTAAAAAGAGAAAAACTTTGTTTCATGTCCATACATTTAAAAAAAAAAAAAAAGTTGCCATAACTAATCGAGAAAGAAAGGAAAAAAAATACATCATTGGAAAATTTGTAAAAAAAAATGTCATTAAATAAAGGTAAATGGGAAAATTTGTAAAAAATGTTACTAAAAAAAGATAACAGGGAAAATTTGAAAAAAAAAAATCATTAAAAAAAGAAAATTTGTTTCCTGCCAATACGTTTAAAAACAAAAAAAGGAAAAATGTCATAACTAATCGAGAAAGAAAAAAAAAAATACATCATTCAAGTAAAACATGAATTCGAGAGTTCCACAAATCGATCAAAACTATTTTACTTTAAATTTTGCCCAACGTGAGTGTCATACGTAGGCAAAATCGTAACTCACCAAATTGTGACATGGGTTAATTTTAATTGACATTGTGACACGTGTCAATATATTAATATAAAAATATTAATTTTCTTTCTTTACATTATTTATTTCTTAAATCAAAGTGTAGTGTAACTAAAAGGAAATAATAGTCTAAAAAAAAATAAGAGATGTTATTAATATAAAAATATAATACATCATCGCCAAAAAAAAAGTCCTAACGTAACAAAAAAAAATCAATGTCCTTCTGTAAAAAATATTTTCATTAAAAAAAGGAAAATTTGTAAACAAAATGTTACTAAAAAGGTAAAAGAAAAATTTGTAAAAAATGTCACTAAAAAAAGGTAAAAGAGAAAATTTGTAAAAAATATCATTAAAAAAGAGGAAAAATTTGTTTCATGTCAATACGTTTAAAAACAAAAAAAGGAAAAATGCCATAACTAATCGAGAAAGAAAGAAAAAATATACATCATTGGAAAAATTTGTGAAAAAAAACTGTCATTAAACAAAGGTAAATGGGAAAATTTGTAAAAAAATATTATTAAAAAAGCTAACAGGGAAAATTCGTAAAAAAAAAAATCATTAAAAAAGGAAAATTTGTTTCATGTCAATACGTTTAAAAACAAAAAAGGAAAAATGTCATAACTAATCGAGAAAGAAAAGAAAAAAAATACATCATTCAAGCAAATCATGAATTCGAGAGTTCCACAAATCGATATAAGGTATTTTACTTTAAATTTTGCCCAACGTGAGTGTGACACGTAGGCAAAATCGTAACTCACCAGATTGTGACATGTGTTAATTTTAATTGACATTGTGACACGTGTCAATATATTAATATAAAAATATAAATTTTCTTTCTCTACATTATTTATTTCTTAAATCAAAATGTAGTGTAACTAAAAGGAAATAATAGTTTAAAAAAAAATAAGACATGTTATTAAAAAAAATTAAAAGGAAATAGTAAATCAAAAAGACTAAAAAAAGAAAATAAGACAAATTATTTATAATTGTAGTGTAACTAAAATGAAATAATAGTCAAAAAAATAAAATAAGACATATTATTAAAAAATTAAAAGAGAATACTAAATAAAAAAACTAAAAAAGGAAAATAAGACAAATTATTTCCAATTTCTAAAAGTATTAGTGCGGCATATAAAAAATTGATATTCATGAGATTATGACATGTTTTGTTAATACTTTTAAATTTATTTACTAATATATTTTGTTAATTTTCTTACTATTTGTTTAACACTAATGACATATATAGACATAAATTTGATAGAATGCATTATGCATATATTATTTTGATATGAAAATTTTGGATATTATTGACAAGGAATGCATGGAGTAAAAATATGGTTTTAATATTATGGATGAAATACGTGAGTTGTATTACGAGATGAAATACGTGGAGTTGAAATTCAGTTTGAAACAAAGTTACTAATCAACATCTAAAATAAGTGTGCGAATAACAATCAAAATCTAAATATTTACATCAACAAGATTTAACATATATTTTTTACATTTTCATAAATTTTATATTTATGAAATTTAATCGATTACCGACACGTTTTACTTTATTTTTTATCATTTATAAATAAGTTATAATTTAAACCCCGCGTATTACGCGGGTCCTAATCTAGTAAAATATAAATAAAGAGGACTGGAGATAAATTTTATCTATCATGAATCAATCAATCACAATTCAAAGCATTGCATTCAAATATCACATAAAAAGTACTCGGTGAAGTAGTCTCCAATATCTCCTTATGAGATGGTCTTCCGCATAAATCCATCGGAATAGATACACAACCGAACAAACGCATATCAAATTAATTTTTTTGTGTGCATATATAACTGATGACAAGACACGACGAACGTCAAAATCTATCGGAATAGATACACAACCGAACAAACGCATATCAAATTAATATTTTTGTGTGTATATATAACTGATAACAAGACACGACGAAAACTTAGGACGTCGAACATATTCCCACATGTTTATGCGAGAAGCGAACAAATAAATATCCCAAATACCACATAATTCAAGTACATGCAAGTATTCGAATCCAATGATGTACTCTCTTATACATATGATTGGGATCCCCACTTTTTCTCTAAAAACATACATGATTCTAAAAAACACTCATAAACACTCGTTTGCATCCGCATATATATATATATATATTTTTTTTTTTTTGATAATTAGGAGATATAATTTTCCAAGGTGAGTGTACCCGTCGAATAATATATTCACCGAATTTTTTAATAGGTCTAAAATATAATATCCGCATATTTTTTTTAGCGTTTTGATTTATTTTTTAACCCCTCTTCTAGTTTGAGCATCAGAGCGTCTCTAAAAAGGATTTTCCCAATGCTTTCCGATTGACTATCTTTTCTCCACCGGTCGATCTTCAACTTCCAACGAAGGCATCCTAATGCGATGACATATATAATCTATAAAATATCATAAAAATCTTTGATAAAAATCCTTACACTTATTCTTTAAGCAGGTAAAATCAATTAATTATATCAATATATACAAATCAAACTACCAACAATAATGAAGGATGGTCTGCGGTATGTTTCGACGGTTCTTCAGTGTCATGTGGCGATGAATTCTTTCACTTCGATCGAGAAAAGTTTCAAAAGCAAACCAAAAGAGACTCTGAAGATATGATAATCTTAACTTTCTTGTGGACTTTTCAGACAAAGAGAAATTTTAAACTAACAACTAACTCATTTATGGCTTACCAATACATTCGCTTTCATTGTTATTTTCGACTTTTTTTTATTTTTATTTTATCCATGGTTGGAGAATGAGTGTACACCGATGTACTTAATGTTGTTGATTTTGGTTCAAATAGTTTTACTTTTAATAGAAACTCTCATCCCAACTATGAAGTAAGAAGGCCATAATTGTTTTTCTTTTTGCGTTTACGTTTTACATGTTACAATGATTAGAATATTATAACCTTTTTTTTATCCGTCCATGAATATTTCGACAATATGTTAGCCACACATTTTTTTGTAATTTGTATCATTGTATGAAGTAAGGAACTATCAGTAGAAGGCCATAGTTTTGACCCTTTTTTGTATCCGCCCATGACTATTTCGACAATTTCTTGGCCACACTTTTTTATATAACCAAAGAAAATCATCAGTGGCCCAAAACCCTAAACCACAGAAAGATGCATAAAGTTTCGCTAAAAAAATTTCGCATGCTGACCATAAACTAATGTCAGTATGGATTTTATCTTGAGCCTCTCACGTACACAATACAATAATTTGGAACGTTCCTCAATGATGGCTCATTTTGTAAGATATACGCAATGACGATGACACAAAATTTCTTCAAAGAAAATCGCAATCACATACATAAAGGCTACTTAAAATTCCTAGTAAGCCTTTTATGTACCTCGTCCTTTATGTAAACTCGTCAATGTTTTTATGAAAGCTAAAAATAAACCGAGTAGGAGATGTGATCTGCAAATATATAGAAGAAACGATGGGCCTTACCCCAAAGGCCCGAAATCAAACGTGGACTAAGCCCAATAGCACCATTTTGATTGATCAAATTAAATTTAAATTTTATTTATATATGTATGCTTCAAATGTACCTTCCCCAAGTAAATTGCATCTAGGAATAACCCAAACCATGTAAATACTTTTGTAATGTTTTGTTATCACCAAATTGGGAACTTAGACACTCAAAGAGAAAAAGAGGCTTGATATATACATATACATACACACACACACACGCTGAGATATATTATTTTCTTTCTTATACTTGTAAAAGAAATAAATTGGAAATTGAAAAAGCATAAAGAATTGACAATTTAAGGGAAAATTGAAAAAAAAAAAAAAAAAAGAGCATATTGAGTGAGTGAGTGTTATCACATTGACACTGTCATGCTTTCACAAACCATTAGCCCCACAACTTAATAAGCTCCAATTTTAATTATCTGACTAAATTAACTTATACAATAACACTTTGATGACAGTTAAACGTTATCAATTCATGACTAAACATGCCTTCATTTTATTAACTAGCTAACAAACTGTAGATTGGCTTTCAAAACTTCGATTACATCAATCGTTGCAAACATTTATTTGGGGTTATTCAATATATGTAAGTGCATGAATGATTTATAGAAAATGGTGTTAACACGAATAGAATCGACGGAATAAACCTCTGATACTAAGTATATTATGTATTGGAATCTAACAGCAAGTCAGCACTTTATTCTTTTTTGTATCCCAATAACGAGCATGCACGATCACGATCCGTCTTCTTCGATTCACCTATAAGAGGAAAAAAAGAGAGAGAAGAGGAGTGGACCCTAAAGTGAAGAGACATCACTTTTATTTGTAATCTTAATCGCTTAAATTACACTTGCAACTATTGGGAAGGCATTAGTATCTTCTGAGACCATTTTAGTTAGGACCACCTCATTTCCACACTTACTTCCACTTTAGAATCTTTGTCTCATCTCTTCGCATGTGAGTTAAAGAGAGAGAGAGAGAGAGAGAGAGAGAGAGAGAGAGAGAGAGATATCTATATGTACGATCATGATCAGAGTTTTCACACATGCAATGACTGGACACTCCGTAGATACATTAGTTTTTAATATGAAATTAATTTTTATCAATCGTTAATTATTTGCTAGAATGATTATATGAAAATATTTTGTTCTTACGTACGGTTGTTTAATTCACATTGTCATAGAATAGGTTGAACTATTTGCTTCTATGATCGATGTATTTGAAATCATTCAAAGTCAAGGCACAGAAGGGCAACAAAAGGCGCCAAACGTATTCTTTTTATTTATTTTTCAACATAGTATTTGATTTTGTGTTCTACCTAAAAATGGACCAGTAAAAAAGATCAAGCAAAAACTCAAAAACTAGTAAAACAATAGAATTGTGTAGAATTGTGTGATCCTGGTTTAATTTATCTTTGAAACAGCAAACCTTTTATTTTTGTTAGAAACTTTGTCTATTTTTGTTTTGGTTGACTAAGAAATTATGGGGCGAAACTCGTATATCCTTTCAAATCGGACATCTAACATGTAATATAGTTCGTAATCTGAACTCTTTAGTAAAAAATCGTTAGTCAACCCGTCAATGTTTGGTGACTTTGGTCTACTTCTCTTTTTTTTTTTTTTTTCAGTGGAAATTGTATATTTTTTTCTAATATTTGATTTAAGTTTCCAACTATTTTGACTAGGGATGGACAAAATTCCCGAACCGAATTAAACCGAACCGAATAAAGTAATTTGGTTCTGGTTCGGATAATCCAAATAACCCAAACGGACCCATCACTAAACTTATTTGGTATTTGGTTCGGTTTGGTTTTTTTACCGAATACCAAATTACCCAATTAATTAACCGACATTAAAATACATATCATTATTAGAGTTTTAATTGATTTTAGATTAATGTTCATAACTTCCTTATTTTAATATTTTTGAGATTTGCAGTTTTGACTTTTCGTTTGCTCTTTTTCTTAACGTTGTCATTTTGTCTCCGACGAACAACCCTAATGCTAGTGTTTCTGGAAAGTGAAAATAAAAAACAAAATATTTGAGAATAGAAAACACGAAGACATTTATTTATTTTAAAAGAATTTAAACGTTTGAGTTTTATTTGTTTTTAAACGTTGGATTTTCTATTATGAATGTGTGTTTTTTAAACAGAAAACAACTAAAATTTGGTCAATAAAATAAACAAAAATTAATTGAATAATTGCTTTCAAAACCCAAACTAAACCGGACCAAACCGAATTAAAAGTAAATCTCAAATGGAACTTAATTTCCTAAAACCAAAAAAACCGAAACCTAAATAACTCAAATCGAACTGAACCGATTAACCGAATATCCACTTCTAATTTTGACTTTCAACTTTCACTTTCGTATTTTGTTTTGACTTTTGAGTTAATGCGCAACTCGACGACTGCTGCTTACGAAGTCAATAGGTAATAGTTTAAACTTTATATTTTATTTAAATATTAGTTCATGAATTTCTTTATTTGTTTCTAGTTCTGATTATTTTTTATTCTGTCATCTGTTTATCTCGATTGTCGGTTCCTCACATTCCAAATAAACGAGTCTCGTGTGCTTTTCCTATATGATTACTTGATCAAATTGTTTGGCTTTCATTTCCATCTTTTTAGGTTATTTTTTTGTCTTTTTCTCAAAAAACTAGAAGAGATTATTTAAGAATCCCACCTTCACCAAATGCAAGCACAGAACAACAAATACCTTAATAACAATCTGTTCGTCAAAAAAAAAAAAAAATAACGTGGACATTTGTTACTAATTTTTTTGATTAAAGGAGTAACTTGTAAACTTTGTGGTAAGATAGACCGTGTAAATGAAATCAATTTCATGAAAAATAATATTTGGATGAAGTGAAAGAAAATTATATATATAATTAGAGAGTTCTCTTTTCATCTAAGATGTCTATAAAATGTATAAAAAAAAATTATATGATAAAAGTATAACACAAAAAAATATAAGAAAAAATAATGTGAATAAAATTGGATGAATATAAAATTAGATAATTGTGTCCTCACATATAATTAATGTGTACGTATTCGTAGATGATTAGAAATAGAAAAACAAAATGTATCACGATGAAAATGTATAAATAGAACAACAATTGTTTTGCATTAGTTACACACTATTTAGGATAAAGAAAATACAAGTTTATTTGTAAAAGTAAATGGAAAATTTAAAACGTTTTTACTCGGAATAAAAAAACATTTATTTTTTAAGAGGAAAAATGTATTGAAAATTTGAGAATGTATTTGAACTTTAAATAACATGTATTATTTCAAAAAGAGTGATATATTTACATATTCACGTAAGCAATAGTTCTAAAATATAAATATCTCAAATTTTTTAAAAATATTGTATATAATAACATTTGAAATTAAAAATATCAAATGTAATATATAGGATTTTATCTATAAATATTTAAGATTAATGAAGAATATATAATAAAAACTGAAATGGAAACATGGTAGATTTAAATGAATTATTAAAAATATAATTTTCTTTGGATTAGAAAATGAGAAATTTAAATGGTTAAATGTAATAGTAAATGCGTTTGGACTTCTGAACCGTTTTAATTCAAAATAAGAATTAACGTTTGTTATGAAAAAACATATATTTAGAATTTTATATTATTTTTAAGAGTTACATTACACATTTTTAAAAAAGCAAAATTAAAGATTAGGTGTAGATTTATATTTAGAATCATAATATACTTTTTTTTTAACGTTTGGAATTTATTAATTTGCCAAATGCATTGGATCGAAAACAACAAAATTCAAAAAGAGAACAGACGAGTAAAAAGAGCATCGAATCCTAAACTGAAGGATGCATCAATGTTACTACGAGGCCTCTCGGACTAGGCGATCATGAAGCCAAGTCGGGACTCCCAATGCAAGGTATGATTGGAATCTTCCATCTCTATTGACGCTCTTTGCGATTTCACGCACAATAACATTGGAGCCAACATATTCCATTTCGAAAGAACAACTTCCAAACTGGGCTTTTAACACCTGAATCTGGACTAATAAGGATCTGTACCGTGGCCAATTAGATGGTTTTGTGATCGCTTTAATGGCTGCTTGACAATCACTATCCATGACAATGTCCTGAAGGTGTAAATCACTGAGGCTTTGCAGTGCCCAATTAATTCCGCTACAATTCTGTTGTTGGAGCCTATAAAAGCGTCTCTAGCATGATACAAAACTGATCCAGAATTATCACGGACCAGCCAAACATCACCACTATGTAATGACGCGTTCCTCCAGTTCGCATTTAGATTGCATTTCACCAGTCTGTGTATCGGAGGTTGCCATCGTTTGGCAAGAATAAGAGTCCTTCCGCGGACATTTCCACCATCCTCTGTGCTCGTATTCACTGCCCACCATCTTTTAGCTTCTTCAAAAGCATTAGCAACTATCATCAAAATGCTCTCTTATTTGCCGGCCAATAATATTGAGTTTCGATTTTTTCAGATACACCACAACAACCATGGAACAACTTGTGTTATATCTGTAGCATTCTCTCTGTTTTCCATCCAGTCAAAAATGTATTTCAGTTTATCCTCCAGCGATGTTGAAAAACCAGACTTCGGAAATGGTATATAAGTTGCATCAAAGATTTGTTGTGCTATTGGGCATCAGAACAACACATGACAAATGCTTTCGATCTCATTCTGACACAGTTTACACGCCAAATCTACATGAATGCTTCAGGTCTGCAACCTATCAGCCACTGACAAAGCTCCTGAGACTGCTCTCCACAAGAAGATTCAAATCTTCAGTAAGGTTTGTAACTTCCAAATCCTCTGTTTGAGAACATTTCGACTCTGCTCCAAACTTGTAAGCACTTGAGATGCTGCTCCTGTGTAATGTGACAAAAACCAGAAACCACTCTTTACATTATATGACCCGTGGTTTGTGTATGCCCAGATGTGTCTGTCACCGACATCACCCACTGGAGTATTCAAAATACGATTTGCATCAACAGGCGGAAAGAGTTCTTGAACCATCTCAGGTTGCCACTTCTTCTCTGGAGAAATCAGAGCTGCCACATCAAGGTTAATATCGATCATAGGCAGTTTATTTATCGGTCTCATCGGATGATCATCCATGATCCATTTTTCCAACCACACCTTCGTGTTTTGTCCATCACCTATAGATTTTATCAACCTGCGTTGAAGTAATTCTTTGCCATGAAGAATACTACGCCACGCATACGACGGACGAAAACCTTTACCACAATCTAGAAAGGTTGATGAGGAGAAATACCTTCCTTTGTATATACGAGACAACAAGGAATCATGTTCATTAAATATTTTCCATGCTTGTTTGGCTAACAAAGCTTGATTGAATTCACTTACATCTCTAAAGCCCATACCTCCATCCGCCTTTGATTTACACATATATGACCATGAAACCCAATGGATTTTGTGTTTATTCTCACAAGCATTCCACCAAAAACTTGACATCGCACTTGTAAGTTTCTGGCATTGATGTTTAGATAATATGAAGCATGACATAGCATAGACCGGGAGAGCCATTGCTATTGACTAAGGAGGACCTCTTTTCCTCCAAGGGAAAGCGTTTTGGCAAACCATCCATTAAGTCATTTTGTAAGTTTTTTTCCAATAAAAGCTAGAAGTTTCTGCTTCGATCCACTAAAGCACTCCTGTAATCCCAGGTAGGTTCTATCTCCTCCTTCTTTTTCAATTCCCAGAAGATTAGCAATCAAGCGTTTCATCATCGGGTCAATCTCCGCTCCAAATATGATCGCAGATTTCTAAAAATTAATTTCTTGACCCGAAGCAGAACAATAGAGCCGTAAACATCGCAAGAATTCAGAACAATCAGCTAATGTTGCACGGCATACAAATAGGCTATCATCGGCGAATAGCAAATGTTGAATGGTTGGACATTTCTGAGCTAAAGTACTCATCCCCGAAATATGGCCATCCTTCTCTGCTTTGTTCATAACATGAACTAAAGCTTCCGCGGACAGGATAAAAATAAACGGGGATATGGGATCCCCTTGTCGAATCCTTCTCTCTTGTGTAATATGCCCATGAGTTTGAACGTTCAGTAACACTGTGTAGGTAACAGACCGGATACACATCATGGTCCAAGAAATCCACTTTCGGTCAAAACCCATTTTCTGAACTAGCACTTCCAAAAATCCCCACTCCACAGGATCATAAGCCTTGGACATGTCGGTTTTGATAGCTAGATAAATATATAAAATAGATGATAAAATTATATATGCGAGGAAAAAAATTCAGTTTCTTCAGTCGATCAAGTTATAGTGCAATGTTTGACGGCAAAATCCGATGTCTGATGGATAGGAGTGGGTCCAAAGATGATATATTATCTCTAGGAAGCAACTATTATATGCACAACAACAAGGTAAGATAAATTTCATGACGACAACCGGGTATTTCGTCTGTGATTCTTTGACGCTCAAGTTAGAAAGAAGATCATGCAAGTGATAAAAAAAATTATAGAAAGACGAAAAGGAGTAATAGTTTTGATATGGTTGATAATCAATTCATAGTCAAATATATTATGTGTGAGCATGAGAAGATGAAAGGAAAGTAGATGACGGGAGGCGAACGAGTGTATCTTCGAAAATGATGAAAGAATGGCAGTAAAAAAAGTGTTCGAAGAGAATTTAACTTAAAGCTCGTAAAGATAAATGCACAATACTAAAGTAAAATCTTTCATATCTCATTCACTATCTGAAATGAATGAGTTTTCATAAAAATACATGACATAGATCAATGGAGCGGGTTACCAGGTTCAAATCTGATGACACCATAATTTACACCTTTTTAGGCTTAGATTTCATCTCATTCATTCCATATTTTGCATCATAAATGCATCTTTAGGCACATATTAGGCTAGTTTAGCATATTTTAGCATTTTAGAGTTTAGGATTAGGATTTTGGACATATTGCATTGTTTTCTCTTTTTTTAGGTGTTTTGGAGTCATTGGAGCTATGTGGCTGCAATGGGGAGTTAGGAGATGCAAGGGAGTTGGAAGAATGGATCAAATGGGCAAAAACATGCAGAAAAATTTCGAATCGGCTCAAATATCATCTCTTTTGAAGGCCTTTCCTTGATCGGATTAATCTGAAATTTTGTGGAGAGATAGGAAATTGAGTTAGCTTTCCAATAGAAGTGGTTGCAAGTCATTCGGAGTTGTGGTTCAAAAGTTATGGGCAATTTAGTGAGGACATGTCAGCCTGAGCGATCCAGCTGGGTCGATCAACGGGTCGATCAAAACATGGCCAGAAACCCCCTTCCTGCGTGCAATCTGATCGACCCATGGGTCGAAATCTGGGTCGAGCAGATCGATATTTTATGTTGACTTTCCGTTTTTATGTTGACTTTTCCGGTTTGTCCCGGGTTGACCCGGGAACCTTTTTCTAAGCCTATATATGTGTTTTGGGGCTAAAAATACCCTAAGTCTTATCATGCTATTTCTCTTTTAAGATTTCAAACTCTTCTCATGATTTGTTTTTGAATCTTTGGATTTGTCATTATTTAGTGAAGTTTCTTTACCTCTATCATTTCTTTTATGATTATGCATTTCATTATGTTTATCTTTGAGTTTAGCATGATGATTAGTGAGTAGTCTTTTAATGGGTTTTGGGCTTAGTAGATTAGGGAGGTTTAGTGGTTGATTAGTGATGCTTAGGCTTAGGTTCTCTTGATTTCTAAAGTTTAAGGTGTTCTTAATGCTAGATTTGACATTATCAATCAAAAATCTAGAACATGGTCATTTGTGTCCGGAAGGTGTTCAACAAAATGTCTAGGAGAACCTTAATTCTTGCTTTTCATTCTTAACCAATGAGAATTGATGCTTAAGGTGTTTAGTTGGTTATATGAACTTATGCTTAATGATTATTGATCATTTGATTGCAATTGGAAAATTAGCTTTAATTAAATGATTAGTAAATGGATTATTGTCATGGAAGTGGATTAGTCTACTTTGTGTGTCTCATACCATGGAATTGATTTAGAATTGTATTCCTAGCATCTTTACTTAGACACTGATCATCCCGAGTCAATTACTTTGCCCAAAGCCCATGTTTTTCTCATATTTGGTCAAGTTCTTGTTTGTTGACTTTACGGTTGACTTTTGTTGACTATTGCGTTTTAATTTACTTATGCTTGAATTAGCTAGTTTTGATCCTGTTTAGTGCTTGTTTACTTATTTGACTTGGTTTACCTTTCGTTTGCATTATCATTTCGCTTAGTTTCGGAATTAGGACTTTTAAAACTCGAAAACACAACCTCGAATTGCTTAGCTTATTCGAATACTTGGATTCTTAGTGTAGTTATTCTAATCTCCTTGGTTCGACCCTATGCTATGCTACAACAACTAGAGTGTGTTGATAGCTAAGTCTAGGTATAAATACAATTTGACACACATCAAAAGCCAAACTAGACCGTTTGGCCATGTATGCGTGGTAAGTGCACTTGCTTCGATGGATCACCCTCACTGAACTCATCGTAGCGGCACTGGTATTATATTCGTACTTTTGCATTAAACGATGTTCATATTTGGCTCACTTCAATTAAATGTGGGGTGGCACTATGTTCACATCGACATTTACTGATATATACGATTGAGTCAATGGCCAACGTCAAAGCCTCTTGAGAGATTTTCTAATGGGAATTGAATATAGAAAGAATTCTCTCCGTAATAATGGATCGTAGGAATGGTCGCCGTGGTCGTTTCCTATTCCCGCGAAATTCTCAACTTACTTTTCTTATAATTTGGCACATAGCAATTCGTAGTTTTTCAAAGAAAAATTATTTTTCGATAATATCTATATTGTATATCGTTTGATAAAATAATTTTTCATTTCTACAAATGTTTATATAGATTTATTTTTAAAAATTCAAATGATTATATTTATATTCAACTATCCGTATTGTTAGTATAAATCTAGTACAAATGAATGTTAGAAGGTTCTTAGTTTGTCGAGCAATGGAACCACATTTGTTTTGAGTAACTCCTAATTAAAGTTAAATGTTATATTTATTTTCATATAGTGAGTTGCGAAGAACACAAATGGTGGAATTAAGATACTCCAACGCACCACTCGTAATTATGTTGGCCAATGATTGAGCTTGAAAAATCAACCTAATTTGTATAGCCGTATATATAGAAAAAACTGAAATTTTGGTGCAAACACAAATACCAAAATTAGTATGAGTTTTTCATTAAAAGAAATCAGGTCTTAAAAAAAGAAAGAAGGAAAACCAAAAATATTGGTAAAAGTTTGGTGTGGCTTTAATTAGTTTAAATCGATCCTCGTGAGTAATTATGGAGAGATGTATCGTCACGTCAAATCTGGTGACAGATATTTCAAATCCGAGATTACTCTTTTTAATCATCGATCAATCAAAAGCTTCAGAGATCAATAACGGTTGGATGATAGGACCAGTTAATCTCACCGTCCGATCTTTCTTGTCACATATAACTAATTAAATTAAAATTAACGGAAGAAAACTGAAATGGTCCATTTGAGACCGTTAAGATAATTGAATGCGAAGGACCATTGAGAGTTTAAAGCTTTTTGGGAATCGGATGGTTCAGACAAAATTGGGACCCATCAGTGCCAAATGTACGACAGTGGCTGGTTCGTCCAGCGAGATCACTTCCCTTGTGGAGGAGGAGATTCACGGACGACTCTTATGGACCACAATTTCCTATCTCTCCCTAATACTTAGTTTTATTTAGTTTCAAATTTATTTCCCTATTCTATTTTAACTTAATAAAAGTTTAATGACAAGAATTCGGCTGACAAAATGTTATTGGTGGAGTTTGAAAGAAATTAATATTTATTTTGTAAAAAAACAAAAGAAAAACTAACAAACCCCGAGTTGAAAAGTTTTTGGTTTTGATGATTGTTAGAGTGCAAGTAGACCGAAAGAAAACAATATCAAAAGTGGGTAATAACCCTGAAACAAGGTTACATGGGTTTTATTATGTGTGAAAAGTAAACAATATCAAAAGTGGGTAATAACCCTGAAACAAGGCTACATGGGTTTGATTATGTGTGAAAAGTGATATTGAGTCATCCACATATATTATATAGAGTCAGAGTTTCTAAGTTTGGAGAGACGAAAAATGTAGTTTCACGCACCCGTTGTCAATAGTCATTACCGCTTTCTTCACAGCTCTTAAACTGAATTTATAGCAGATTCAACGTATCTAAACTTGAGATCGGAATAGCTGAAACAAACAATTCCAAACAACAAAGTGGCCAAATCTTGTTAGGACGTTATAGCTTTACAAGTGTTATAAAGAATGTGCTACAAGATGTCAAAAGAAGAAGAAGAATGTGCTACAAGATAGCGATGCGGACACATCTTGTTGGAATGTTACAGCTTTAGTTACAAGTGTTATTAAGATGTTTGCGCATCACAATCAAGAATATAGTCTCTACAATTAAAATTCAAAGACAATGTCAAATGATATATATATATATATATATATATATGTGTGCGCGCGCAAAAAACAACCGTTTAACTAATTGTTAAAACGAATGTGCTTTGTTTTATGTTTGCAGTTTAAGACTGTTAGTTTTCTGAGGATTTAATTTGCATCATTAGATCAAGTCGAGTTTTAAATTACACTTCATATTTTGTCATTTTTTGTCGTTGCAATTTTCTCTGCTCGACAATTCATAACTCGTAGTAATATTTTAAATTTTGAACTCATTACACACTTAATAAAAACCCAAAGATACTTCCACTATGAACATCCTTTCATCATTGTGATATTAATATGCATCTTTAAGAAAAAATATATTCCCGAGAGCATATATATTCTCCTTTTTTTTTCGGTGGTCGTAGCATATAGATATTTTACAAACGAAATTCTTTTGTATAGTGCATGATTTTTCTTGGACGCAATCATCTTTGATGTCGAAGAGCACCACTTTCCAACACAATTTGGTTGACAAGCCAACTATATAATTCAGAGCCAAGAAAAAGCATAAACTAAAAAAGGCAATATTAAAGAAATAAAAAGTTCAGAAACAAAAAAAAGCAGAAACATGATTCGAAAAAAGTAAGTGCTTCTTATGTTAAAATGTGGGACTAGGAACTGTAAGGATAAATCAAATCTGTTTGCCTACTTGGAGTCAGCCACTACTAATTACTTCACCAAAATTTAATTAAAATAAAAAGTGAAGTTTCGAATTAAAGATTTGATGTTGACAAAAATAAAAATTGAAAGATTTGATTTGGGATCTGAATATCTGATATTGTTTCCTAAAATTTCCCCAACAGCTTGGCAAAAGTGTAGGGCTCCAGCTTGTTACTTATGTGCCTTTTACAAAAGTAAATTTCTGTAAGATCCTTGTTCCCCTTTTTTGCTTTTCCCTTATTTTTTTTCCCAGAATTTAATCTTTATTTCACATATATATAAATATCTTCTGATGGATGAAAACTTCAGAATTTTGAATGGGTATATTTCTGAGTAAAACACAATTAGATTTGAACAAGTTACCGGCCAGTAAAAAATCCACCAATCTATTAGAGAATATATATCAGTATACATTCTCTAATCACATGACTTTTTAAGGTCAGCCACATGATTAATGGTCCAAAGACTTCGAACAAACAAAAACTGTTTGTTAAATCCTATTTTCATTAGATGTCTCAATCTTCTGTGGCCAAAAACTTATAATTCTGTGATTAAGTTTCTATAAAAATTTTGGTACTAATTCATATTTAATCATGTTTCTCCGTGTAAATATATATGTAGCTGATAAAATACCCAAAAAGGGTTAATTAGCTGAATATTACTTTTGAGAGAGATAATTGGGAAAGTAGCAGTTCCATTTTCGGAATTAGGTATAGTTAACTATCTAAAAACATAGTTAACTATTTTCATCGAAACTACATATTTAATTGATCTCAGAACATAGTTAACTACATCACATTATTTGTAACTATCTAAACACATAGTTAACTATTTTCAGAAAATAGTTACCAATTTGAAAACATAATTAACTATTTTCAGAGCATAGTTATCTAATTTTCATGACATAATTGATTACCTGAAAATATTGTTGTAATAGTTATTTATTTAAACAAACATAGTTAACTACGTTCAGAACGTAGTTACCTATTATAGTTTGCATAATAGAAAAATAACATACATAGTTAACTACTATCAGAAACATAGTTACATATTAATTTCCGAACATAGTTAACTATATCGATTTCCGAACATAGTTAACTATGTTTATGAGTCTTTGTTGTTTTTCATTAAAGGTAAAATCGGAATTTTAGGTGGACTAAATGTTAGTTACTATATTCTGTTTTATATGATGTTAGATAGTTAATTATAGGTGTAAAAACTAATATAGTGTGCAATTTCCCAAAAAAAACAACTGATAAAAGATATAGTTGATAACAAATTTGGTTTATGAATTTTTACTAAACCAATCAGTATAAATGATTCGCCTAACCTTTTGATATTTTGTGTCACCAATAATAAATTTTTTTATAGTATAAAATGTTAAAAAGTGATATTTTTCAACCATTAAAATTAGCTAAGCTAAGGGACTCGTTCACATGATTAAAATTTTAAACGAATGACATGTATTTGCAACCATTCCAAGCGTTCCCAACTTCCAAAAATTATAATTGATGTAGCTTCTGAAATCTTATATATTAATAAGAGAAAACTTATAAATGGAAAGCAAACATATCTTTTCAATTAATAGTTAGTAGTAATTAATCAAATATGCAATTTTGTTAATACAAAACCATTTTTTATTTCTTTTACTAAACTAATTAGTGTAGACGATATAAATCGATAAGCTAATTAATATAAACTATGTTTTTTGTTTGGTGATAATTTAATATAAACGATGTTGACGATAGATAAACGATATTTATCAAATTTGCAATTTTGTTAGGTTTGTTTGGATCTTTTTAACCTTCTATTATATCACTATTTACGAATTTATATAGACGAAAGATATGCAAAGTCTATTCACGGAAAATAATTAGTGATGATCTGGATGAAACAAATACTTCATGCTGAAGTTGATCTCTCTGCCCCATAAGTAGCTTTCTCAAGACTTAGTTTATGCTATGGATATAGTTCGACCGTGCGAGTTGTTAGTCAATATACATCGTAGTCCAAATAATAACTCTGAATTGCAACTGTCAGAGATAGAGAAAATATTCTGCAAAAGAGAGTTGTGATTGGGGAGCGATAAAAATGTTCAGAACTACGTTTTGGTTAGAAATTGCAAAGTACTATTTTTGTAAAATATCACAAAATCGTATTTTTAATTTAAAAAAAATGAAATTGCATTTTGATAGAAAATTGCTGAATCGCATTTTTGATGGACGGAAACTGTGTAATCATGATTTTAACGAAAAATCGTGGAATCACGTTTTTTTTTTGTGCAAAAAATTGCGGAATTATGTATTGGCGGAAATTGTGTAATGGTGATTTTGACTGAAAATCATGAGTCACTTTTTTTTTAGGTAGAAAACATGTTTTTAATTATCAAACATAAGTTTTAAATATAAAATTAATTATTAATTATAATTTATAAGTGATGATAAAGTTATAAAATTAGAAATAAAAGACTCTAATTGCAGCACAAATGCGATTTGAGTTATGTACATTTTATAGAGAATTAACCGTATTCTTACAATTACTTAATTGCATTGTTCTCAAATCGCTTTACTATTTGTTGGTATGACCATGATTAAGGTGATCGCACTACATGCATCCAAATCAGGTTGCCACTTGCCATTAGGGTTCTTATTAGAGTAGGGATTTCACTCTAATCTAAAAGAAGGATTCACAACAATTTTAAAATAAAATCCATATCTTATACATACAAGGATTATTCCAAGTTATAAGTGGTGTTTCTCCACTTTGGTATATCCCAACCTTCATAGGGTAATATATATACAGAAAAAGTAATTGGGAAAGACATAGAGATCTCTCCTCAGATGATGTTTGGTTCCTTTCAAAAGATTTGAATGAACACAAGTTATACTTAATTATTGGCTTTAGAAATATGGTCTTTGAACGTTGGCTTACGAACCTATAATATCACCCGGAGAATTTTATTCCCTTAACGATGAAATTATTTTAATTGTTTGTTTGACGTCGTACTGCATAATAATGCCTGACATGGTGATTTTCATCTTGTCATAGTAGAATATACCTTTCTGATAGAAAAATAATTTTACCTTTAAGGTTGGTTCCCCAATTGCAAACAAACCAGAAAATTAGTACCTGGTCATAGGCATAGGAGAAAACCCAAAGCAGCCACCAAAGAATCATAGGGACATAGTTATAGGTTTGATGAAGCTCTTTTTGTGGAGACTTTCAACGATTTCACAAAAAATGAGAACCGACTATATATCACATATATACATGCTTCGTTTACTTGTAACCATTTTTTACAAGTTTTCATGGAAGTGTGGAGACCATTATAATACGACCAAGATAACAACCTGATTATAAGATCCATAATCGAATCTAAACCCAACGATCTATCTGACATGAGATCTAGCTAGGGTAGATTTATATCTAGCTAAATTATTTCAATAAAAATATGACCAAATATCATGTGGAGGCCGTACATCTAGCAATAATTGGAAAAAAGGGTCAGCAGAATTATAAATGCGCAGGTCTTAATTTCCTGACGAATGTACAACCAGTGGTCCAAATTTATATGACACTTCTACTAGGGAATGAAATCATTTCGACAACGAAATTTCATTGACACACTCATTGGACACAATTTCTAACTTTTTTTGTTGTTACACAATTCAATTACTTAATGTCCTAATAAAAAAGCAACAGCTTAGTTAAACAAATACTAGTTATGTATACCAAAAAAAAAAAAAACTCACCACAATACTCTGCCAAAAAAATTGAACCAACAAAAGGAAGAAAAAGTGAAAAACTAAGGGCATACCTAACTAGGGGAAAACTAAAAAAAAAATTAAAAAAAGGAGAAATAAAAGAAAATTAGAAACAAAGGAAGAAGGTATAGAAAGATTTACAAAGTGGGTTATAAGCATGCAAAGAGAGAGGGGGTCCCTCCTCTCCTTTGGGCAGATGATCATCAATTCCCACCACAATCACTCTCACTATATTTCCTTTTCAATTCTTTCTTTTCCCCAATTTGCATTGCAGCTGGAGATAAGTCTTAATTTACATCATCCTCCCCAATTCTCCCTCTGATACCAAAACCATCGATTTCGATCGCTACCTGCGCCTTGCGAGTTATGCTTTCTCGATAGAAAACTTCATTTCTCATCAAACCCTCTAGTCTATTGTTGGCTTGATTAGTTTTCTCAAGGTGGTGTTGATGACATGCTATGTTTTTTGTCATCTTCCCATATGTCTTGAGCTATTTTCTTTGCATCTATTGATGCTCCGAAAATCCCACGTTTTGTGAATCCGACCGCGTATAGCCCACATTCCCCTCTCCATCCACCCGGAAAGTCTTGTTTTGGGAATCCATCTTTCTTACTAAACATTTTATTCTCCTGAAAAAATTTGTTTTCCAAAACCCATTTAATACTAACTTCTTAATGGATACTATTACTTATATATATTCTTAAGAAAGAAGAAAAAAATTGAAATATAATTAATGAAAGATTTAATCGTTTTGTTGAAGAAGGTGGACAAAGGTAAAATAACTATATTATCATTATTGACTACCTTTAGCCAAGAGGGTACGTTGCTTTTGTAGCCAGTTGCCAATATTATGGCGTCAAATCTCTCCGTTTTTCCGTTATCGAACTCAACTTCATGTCGTTTTAAGCTTCTAATCCCGGAACACACCTTTTTACCATTAACAAATCAAATATCACAATCAGTAAACCGGTTATTAGCATATACATATCATATTTAATTAGGATATACGGTACCTTGATGTCTCCGGTTTTGATCTTGGCTAGCGTACCGACGTCAAGAACCGGAGTTTTGCCAGAGAGATTTTTGAGCTCTAGTGGGCCTAACCGGGGCCGGTTAAGACCTAACAGGGTGGTATCCCCGAGGATGAACCGGGAAACAACCAAGAGGAAACGGTCAACGAGCCGGATGGGCAGCCATTTGAGTAACAACATGGACAGCCCAAAAGTTGAAGTACCCAACATCTCTCGTGGTAGGACGTGTACCTTCACCAGTTAAGAAAATAAAATAGAATATAATTAGCAAATATTGCAGCTATATAATTCGAATCAGAAAATCATAGTATTATATTTACTTGTTTTTTTGGGTTAAAATACTATATTAAGAAACCATGTTTTTTTGTGAGAATGTTTGCGCGTGCTTGTGACAATCCCGATAAAGTTGTTCTCGTAGTTTTTATTCACTGAAAATAGTTTTAAAATAATATCTTTGTATTAAAGAAATTAGGTAAATCTCTTTTTTCTTAATAAAAGATATCAACAAATTTTTGGAACTTGAAGTCACAAGGGCCTAAGAAACAGAATAAAATCTTAAATTAGGATAATACCATTACCAGCCTTTGTATTTTCCCTTTATTTTTAAAAAATTTGAAATAGATTTATAAGGACCAAATACGAATATTAAATTCAAAAGCAAAAGAGATAATCATATTTTCCCCTCATTTTAATTGTAGAAGCACAAAAAATAGGAAAGAAAGTTCACAGATTCTTTTTTTTTCCCTGAAATAATCAGGAAATAAACTAAAGAAAATATTTCAAATTTAATTGATAAAAATGAAAAGACATCCTTTTAAAAACTATATTTTTATTTAAAAAAATTACTTTCAAATTGAAATAATAATTTAAAATGTTTATATAAATTTTGTTTCTTGAAGAAACTATTAAAAATATATATAAATATTTCATAAATTACTTATTTTTAATAAAAAATTGTTTAAGAAATTTATTGAATAAGATGAGTAAGAAAAAGTCTAACATTTTTTCTTCAAAATAATGATGTTTAAGTTTTGAATCATGAGAGCTCATTTAATAAATGTTAAAAAAAAAAAATTTAACTAGAACCTTATTTTCTAAAACTCATTTAACTAGAACATCTCCAAGCATATTCATAGAACAGAATATCGTCTAGTACAACTTAAATCAAAAGAATCTATTATATCGATATAGGATAATCCTGGAAATTATAGAAAATTTTGATTAAGAAAAAGAAAAGCTAAACTTTGCAAACAAAGTAGGTAATATCAGAAGATCAACTTGAATGAAAACAAACTTTTGATGTGATTTTGTTTTTAGCATAGAAGAACTCTACAAAACACGAAAGAGCCAAAAATATCGAAAACGCATAAGAAAAGTTTAATTTAATCTCCACAAAATACTTTTTCTTTTTAAAAAAAATCAAGAAGAAATGATAAAAAGAAGAAGGAAAAAAAAAAAAAAACTCACAGCGTCTCTGACAACGAGAGAAGGCTGAGCACCGAAATTGCAAAGATCCAAACAAACCTCCATGCCGGAGTTTCCACATCCGACGACCAAAACCCTTTTTCCGGCGAAATCTCCGCCGGTCTTATAATGACTGGTGTGCTTAACTTCTCCTTTGGCGGCAAACTTCTCCATCCCCTCAAACCTCGGGACCACCGGCTCCGCATTCTCCCCCGTCGCAGCCACCAACCACCGGCAAATATACTCCGTCGTGCCTTCCTCTCCTACGCTCGTCACGCGCCACATCCCAAGATTCTCATCAAACTCTGCCGACTCAACCGTCTGTCCAAACTCCGGCCGTATCTCGAACCTCCGTGCGTAGTCCTCGAGGTACTCGATAAACTGCTGTTTGGTCGGGTAGGTAGGGAAATCGGCGGGAAAGGGTATAATAGGAAGTTCGCAGAATTGCTTAGGAAGATGGAGATGGAGTCGGTCGTAAGTCTTGAGCTGCCATAGTGAAGCTATACAGTTTGATCTCTCGAGTAGTACCGACGTTATTCCTTTCTCTTTTAGACAAGCCGCCGTCGCTAGTCCCGACGGTCCGGCCCCTACGATCACCGGTCCGGTGGCGACGAAGACGCGACGTGGTGATGACGTCATGTTGCCGTGGTGGTTCTTACCGGACGACGACAAGTAGTCATGTGCTAGTTTCCCTTCTATCTCTCTCCTACAACAGAAATCCATCAAGAAAGCTAAAAAACCAAGAACTTTTCTCTCTCTATCTCTCTCTCTTGCTTTTATATATAGAGAGAAGGGGGCTTGGTGTGTATTTGTAATGTATATAAGTACGTATTCTTAAGAAAATACGACAAGGGTTTGTAGTTTGGTGGTGACAGTAATTAAGAGCAAAGGACAGATAGAACAATTTGACATTGATGGCGTGGAGTTAGAAAAAAGAGAGAGAGAGAGAAAGATGGTAAAAATATATTTTGTGTTAAAATATTTATAATGGGTTTTTGAAGAGAATAATTAATATCCTCCGATCGGAATCAAAGAGGTTAGGGTTTGGATTGAATCTGCTGAAAAGGAGGGAGGGAGAGAGAGAGATCTTATCCAAATGAGAAGAATGAGTAAAGAGATTGTGAGAGATAAGCGTTGTTTTGTGTTTTGATGAGAGCGGAAATCGGAGAATGATCAGAGAACTACGGGTCTCTTAAATCGCCATTCAAACAAACTTATAGGGGAGAGAGAGAGAGAGAGAGAGAGAAATTGTTAGTTGTGATGTGACTATCTCTCATATGTGTATTTATATAATATGAGTGTGTGTCTATATATATATATATATGCCTAAAAATGCTTAAATAGGGGTTTATATATTTAATGGAGTCTCTTTTTGACTCTTAACCTCGTGGAAATCTCAAAGATTGAAGTATGTGATCTTTTGATTGTCTTATGATCAACCAATGTATGCACAAACTAGATTTTGATCCGTGCGTGAAGTTTTTACGCGGGATTATAATACTTGGAAAAAAAATCATGATTTTTTTTAATATATCGGAGAATTAGAAATAACAAAATTATGTGGTACATTTTCCATATTGATAAATATATTTTATCTAATATATTTGAGATTATAGGTTATTTCAAACTGATTTGAGTTCACCAAACAAAAAAATAGCGCGTTAGTATATACAAAATTTTTAAAATAAAAAACAAAGAAATAATAAAAATGCAAAGACTAATGATTTTTTGAAATTTCAAGCATTATTTTGTTGTTTTCAATTTATTTTGTATGAACTGTTTGAATTTCGACAATAATGACAACCTGTACATATGGTTGATAGTTTTATAAGGTCCAACAGTTTGATTGGTAGCAAGCATATCAATGATTCTTGTATCTTCTTATAACCTTTAAATACACATACATATTTATATATATTTCTATCAATAAACCTATCGTATTTTCTGTAAAAATTGTTAAAATATTATATTTGTAAAGAAGTATGTTTATAACAAATTCTCAACTTTAATTAAAGTAACATGGATACAATTAAACGATATTAAAAAAATAATTGTATGATCAATCATATTTCAAATATAGTATCTAAATGGACATTAATACAACTTTTATAAATTAAATTTAAATTGACATCGGTAAATGATTTATTGTTAAAACATTATGTTATATAACATTTTAAAATATTAAAATATTACTATTTAGTTGGATTTAAATTTGTAACACATGTATTTGTAGATTTATGTTAAAAATTAATGAAAATATAATTGGAATGTTTTGATTGGTTAATTTAATTGATGTGTCTCTTAAATTTTTCTTTGATCTGACACATAAAATTGTTTTCATTGACCAAAAAAGACAATTGCCATATTAATTCATAAAAAAATCAAGGGGAAATTTAAAAATTATCACTTCTATGTTGTCCATTTTCGAAAATATCATTATTTGTTGTCTATTTTCAAAAATATCACTTTTATAAATGTTTATAAAAACTCAAATTTATAAGACTTTATATAACATGTTATAAATTTTATAAAAAATATTTTATAAACCTAATAAATTTGTGTTTTTATAAACGATGTTATGACATTTACAAAAATAGTATTTTTAAAAATGAACAGCAAACCATTGTAATTTTGAAAAGTGGTATCATAAAAATGGTAATCTCAAAAAATTTCAAAAATCATTTATTATAGTTCTGTTAATAATTGTATATATTACCAATGACATTATGTTGTTCTATTTAAAAAAAAAACCATAATGTCATTGGTAATATATACAATATGGACTTGACTGGTTTGATTGATTAAAAACTAGCATGTGTGGTAATTTGCGGTGTCAAGCGTGATTTGCTTTGTTAAATCGTGGCATTCATTTTAATTTTGATTAAAAACTGTATATTTACTAAAACATTTTTTTTGTTTGATAATGTTTCTGATGGGACACACACCAGTATAGTAGACACACAATTTTAAAAATTTAATATTAAATATTCGAAATGATTTGAATATAATGAATTGAATTTTGGTCTAGAAATTGCGTTAGTTTACATTTAGTTTCGTTTTTTAGTTTTTTACAAGGGAGAATTTTAAAAATACCATATTTATGTTTTAAATTTTGAAATATACACTTTTTTTTTCTTTTAAAAACTAACTTTTTTTATGTGTGATAAGATTTATTTGTCCTAATTTGAATTAAAAATTATATTTTTAATAAATCAAAACTAAAATTCGAAAAAATAATATTTTTTTGTTTGAGATAAATATGTGTTATTAATTAAATTTTAAAAATTATTATTAGATAAATCTATTGAAATATTTCAAAATTTATCTTAAAAAAACTTACATGCCTTATATATATATATATATAAAAAACATTCACCATTTTGTTAAGAATATGCCAAATGAATATTCAATAAAACCTAGATTCTTTATTTTCAAACCAATCATTTTTTTTCAATTTTGATTGGTTTAATTTAACCAATAAATTTAGCATAATTTCCATTATCATAACCCAAAAATTGGGTTGGGCTTAGATCATTGGTTCAATTAAATTTAAAGATACAAAACCTTTCATAGCATCAAAATCTTAGATAAGTAAATATTTTTTATGAAAAATTGAAACTACTTTAAAATAAGATTATCATAAAAAACTATTTTATTTTTAAAAATATGTAAGATAGAAATTATTTTCAGTTTATTGAGATTATTTCGGTAAATTTATATTTGAAAAATATAGTTTTCGAAAAAATATTTAAAATGTGTATTTTTCAAATTTAAAAACATAAAAACTATTTTTCCAAATTTCCTCTTATTATAATGCGTGCTAGAAATTGGGCTTCATTTGATTCAATTATTTTAAAAAGCCATGCCAGCAACTTTTTATAATAAATAAGTAACATTTTTTTAATAATTGATAAATAAATATATTAATAAATAAGATACTATTTTTATTATTTGAATAACACATAAGCTAAATTTTTTAGAAGTTTTCTCATAATTGATTCAATTATTTTCTTTGTTACATTGTGGCTAGGGTTGAATACGTAGCGGATATCTAGAAATATGTAGTATTTTTGATCCGTTTCGTTTTTACCGGATATCAAATTTTACGATCCGCTTTGTTTCGGATATCCGGAATTACGGATATCCAGATTTTTTTCGAATATTCGCGGATATCCATTTTAAATAAAAAAAAACAAAAACCATATTTAAAAAAAAAAAAATTTGTTTAATCTAATATTTAAACTAACTAGTGAATAAATATATTAAATTACTTAATTTGATCCAATATAATTAAAAAAATGAAAAGTGGAAAATTAAAATAGTGAAAAATGAAACATGTGTTTTTTATTTAAGAAGAAAAAAGAAATAAAATATATTTTCAATTAAAAAGTTAAAGCTAGTATCTACTTTCTTATACTTTTTATTAATTAATATAAAGTTTTTAAATCTATTTTTACTATGAATATTTCTGCCTTATATATTTAAAAAGTCCAAAAATACAAATATACGTTATAAATCTATCATATAATATGTATATATAAGTAATATACGGATCAAAGCGGATATCTAGAATTTTTAAAATTAATATTTGTTATTTGCTCTACTTTATACGTACGGATACTATATTTTACTATTTACTCTGCTTTGATTCACAACGGATATCCGAATTTTTTGGATTGAATCAAAGCGAATACCGAATCGGAGCGCGAATCTAACGGATAATTTGTCCAGCCCTAATTGTGGCATTCATATATGATTTTTAACAAATTTAAGATAAAATACTCAAAATGAGTCTAATAACTGAAAATCTGGCTAGAAATTGGGTTTCCTTTGATTCAATTATGTACAAAGCGACCTTGACAAAAATAACGTGGTCTTTTTTTTTTTACATGAGTGATTCAATAATGTAGTACATAAGATAAGATAAAATTGGTCTTTTTTACATAAGATAAAATACTCAAAATGAGTCTACATGAGTGATTCAATAATGTAGAAATTGGGTTTCCTTTTTTTTTTTTAACTATTTGAATGATACATAAATTGGAAATGTCTATTTAAATAATATATGTAGGATATATAAACTATACAGTAGTAGCTCATTGTAGTTACTAAAACGTAGAGGTAAACCCATTTGAAGTGTTGGTATCGGGGAAGTGTCGTGTCTCGTTAGCCACATAGATCGTACATTTGGCAACTTTGTACTTCATATGTCTTTTTTTCCCTAATGGTACCATTTTATATACATTCTTTTTGGCCCTCCTCAATAATCATTTTATTGCTAAGCTTTTTATTGGGTGTATATGGACATTATTATAACATTGTCTTTTTAATTATATGTCAATAGAGTCTTTGCTTTATTTTTTATATAAAGATGTTATAATAATAATAATAATAATAAATTTAAGGTGGTTGATGAGTGATTAATCATAAATAACAGTATTAGAAATTTTGGCTTTAATTAGAAACATTATATATATCACGACATATGTTAGTAGAGATTGTTAATTGCTGATGTAGAACCCAAATAATACTCTCTCCATTTTATAAAAAATGTCGTTTTAACACTTTATTTTTGTTTTACAAAGAGTGTCGTTTTATATTTTCAATATATAATTTATGAAAAATTCAAATTTTAACCCTTTTTATTTTAATGTATCAATTAGAGAGAAGAATTTATTTAGTGTATTAATGAGTATAGTAGAATTTTTAATAGTTTTTTTTAATATGCGTGAAAAATCGTAGAATGATACTCTTTATGAAACGGAGAAAGTAGGTATTATGTTTATATGATAAAAATAAAAATCCATCTGATAGAATAAATGTCTTTTTTTGTCATCAATAGAATGAATGCATGTAGAGAAATAAAACATGTTACACAGAAAAATATACATCCCCTAAAGAAAAGTTTAAAATCTTGTTTCAATCAATTTTGTTTAGTATGACAAAATTCACATATAATATTTCCTTAAATACTACCATTTTCACTGCCATGTCGTGTAATTACTTTATCGATATAACTTGCTGTCTGGTATATCATCTTGCCATTATCTTGTAGATTTTTAAGTTACGTGTTTATATTACGTTTAATAATAAAAATCGATATTAAAGATAAAGTCATAAAGACCAATAAATATGGCTTATTAAACTCGGTTATTGGGATATATTATGACGAAATCGAAAGAGGAACGTGGAAATATAGAAACGCCACACCAACTTGAGGAGATTGGGGTTTCATTGCATACTCAAAGGGTGTACACCAAATTCGTTATAATGCATGTCGACTAATTGGTTAACTAAAATAATACCAAATTCGTACGAATTCTCACCACAGTTATAATTAAACCTTCTTGGCACGCCCTTTTGCTATTTAAATTGTATTCCCCTTTGGCCTTTGATTATGTGTGTATATATATATATTTGCAAAAAACTTCGTCATTTCGGATGTCACAATAAGAGATATAGAGACCTCATTGGATGTGGATATGAGTGGAGTAAAGATCCCAAGCCAGACAAAAATACACATACCTAATCCTTTTTGTTTTAATTGACCACTTCGAGTGTAAACGTAATTAATCAAATAACATCTAGTAACCTACCCTACCATGTACCTTGTACATGTGTTTATTATAACTATACTACACTACTATTTACATAATGCGTTGAGATTTGATAATATTTTTTTGTTTGTTTGCTCAGTCATATACTTAAAAAGAATATATATATAGTGAATTATTTAACCGAGAATGAACTTGTATAAATATTTAAGTTGCATAGTATTTTAATAACTATTGTTTTAAGACAATTATTATTTTTCTATCTCTATGGTTTAACATTGTTACTCTTTTCAAGAAGCATATATTTTTCATTTTTGAAACTATAAATCTGGTCATAAACTTATATTTGATTAAATTTATTTTATGATTTAAAATTGTTTATATTTTTTTTATAACAAAAATATTAGACCGAAACTCAAACAAATCTTCAAATTGTGTAAAAAGCTTGTTTCTAGCCAATCAAACGTCTATATTGACCAAAAAAAAAAAAAAAAAAATCTAACAGTGCAACTTCGTAGATAAAATAATATTCGTTATAGTTGATTTTTTTATAAAATAAGTAGTATGATACTTTTATTTGTTTAGTAAAATAGCCGATGGTTTAGTATAGTCTATATTTCACGGCCCTAGTTAGGAGTGTCAAAATGGATCAAAACACATGAGTTATCCAATCTAATCCATCCATTAATTTTAATGGGTTGAATATTTTGACTCTAATAGATTTATGGGTCTAATGGTTTGATTAGTTAAGTGAATTGAGTTAAAATAAATTGAAATAAAATGGGTTAATGGATTGAAACGGGTCGACCCATCAATATTTTTCTAAACTAAAAAACATAATTTCACAATTTAATTTTCCGCCAAAAACATGATTTCAAAAAAATTTCCGCCAAAAACGCGATTCCGTCAAATTTTCGCATCAAAACCGTCATTCCGTAAAAAAATTCCGCCAAAAATACGATTCCGCAATTTTCCCGCCAAAAATACGATTCTGCAATTTTCCCGCCAAAAATGTGATTTCGCAATTTTTCCTGCCAAAAACGTAATTCCATAAATTTTCCCCGTCAAAAACACGATTCCGCAATTTTTCCGCCAAAAACGCGATTCCGTAAAATTTCCTCGCCAAAAACGCGATTCCACAATTTTCCCGCTAAAAAGTGATTATGTAAAAAAATTTCGGCCAAAAACGCGATTTCGTAAAAAATTTCCGCGAGAAACGTCATTCCGTAAAATTTTCTCGTCAAAAACACCATTTCGTAAAAAAATTCTGCCAAAAATGCGATTTCGCAAAACAATTCCCGCCAAAACCGTAAATTCTCAATTTTCCCGCCAAAACTTTGATTCTGTAATTTTTCCGTTAAAAACATGTTTCCGCAATTTTTCTGCTGAAAATACGATTTCGCAATTTTTCTGCCGAAAACGCAATTTGCAATTTTTACGATTTGTTATTTTTCATTAAAATGTGATTTTATAATTTACCCGTTATTTATTTTGATAAAAATGTGATTTTGTTAATTTTTTTATCAAAACATGATTTCGTAATTTTTCACACAAAAATATGACTTGTAATTTTTTTGTTAAAATATGATTTCACAATTTATTTATTTTATTTATCAAATTAAATGGGTCAGTTCAAAGTCAATTCGACTCATTTATATTTGATGGGTTCATGGGTTGATCTAATCCATTTACTAAATAGGTTGGATTGATTCATAACTCATTAACACTTAAACTATTATGATTATGAGTTGGGTTGAATTGGATTATCAATTTTAATATTCTTAGCCCTAGTTGAGTTTCGTAAAAACTGAGGATTTTTGCATGTTTGTTTTAGCCAAAAACAATCATCAACTATTTTATTAAACAAATAAATCTCCAATTTTTTTTTTTATATAACCATGATCCATGTGGAACGATAAGTATTCTTGATATCAAGAGAATTTTTAAGAAATACTATTTTTAAAATATTATTTTTTAAAAATGCCAAATTTTTTTAAAAATTTCAAAAATATCATATAATTTATTCAAAATATTATTTAGGTTTGGGTTAACTATTTTATGTTAGGGTTTAGTTTTTAAATTTTAGGATTTGTTAAGGGTCAAAAAATCTTTTTAGGCTTTAGAATTTTAGGGGTAAAACCCTTAATTAGTGACATTTTTTTTAAAATAGACAATTCATGGTGGCATTTTTGAAAAGTGGCACACCAAAAGTGATATTTTGTAATTATCCCTGATATTAAAGACATTCATATTCAGCTAGAGAAATTTTGAGAAATGTCACTTTTGAAATGCCATTTTTTCAAAAATGCCACTAATATTATATTATTTATTCAAAATATCGTTTATGTTTGGGTTAACTATGTTATGTTACGGTTTAGTTTTGAGGGTTTGGAGTTTATTAGGGTCAAAACCCTTTTCAAAGTTTAAAATTTTAGGATTTAAATGTTAAAAAATCATTAATTTGTGACATTTTTGAAAATAAATAACTCATAGTAGTATTTTTATAAAATGATATTTCAAAAATGGAAAGTGGCATTTTTAAAATTCTTTCTATCAGCTAGCCATGATTAAAATCACAACACAATGAGAATTCGAACCCTGGGAAAGTAAATATTGATAAAAACAATTAAATATTATTTTTAGAGATCATATAGATACATACATACATATATAACTCATGATTTAATTTTCTGAAAATATCAAATTGCATTAAAAATAGATTAATTAAACCTTATAACAATTAGAAAAGTAAATATTGATAAAAACAATTTATTCTATTCAACCTCTATTTGTTTTTACCTATACTCGTCCATATTTTTTTTACCAAACACGTCAATTTTTTCATTATTTTGAACACTATTTTTCTTATTTAAGAACATTTTTAATAAAATTACAAACGAAATAATTAAATCATGTAATTTCATATTTCTCTATCAATATGTAAGGGATAATGGGAAAGGAATTTGATAATAACAAAAGAACAATATGTAATTTAATCAAGCTGATATCTGAAAAGCCATGGGAACTGATTTTAAAGTGAGATCAATAAAAAGTATAAAGGAGATATGAAACTAGGCTTTGTAGTGCCTATAATGTAGCCTAGGCGTTAGAATTGTCTTTACGCGTTAGTTTAAACCGTCTTATTTTTAAATTTACTTATGCAATCAGAGTATCATAAAACTATACTAAAGTGATCATGGTATTGTACAACTTTAATAACCTTAGAGAAAAATAGAGAAAACAAATAATAATCTAAGGCATTTAAGAGGCTCTCGCTCCAATTGGTAATATTATAGGATAGTGGAATATTGTGGACTGAAACAATGAATTGGTAGAACGAAAATCTTTCCGTCAAATTTAACAAACAAATGCAGAATTCTATGATCTTCTATGGATTTTTATGTCACAACAATTTCTTCTTCAAGAAAATATTTAAATACGGAAACATTCTAAGCATAAACATTAAATATATAATCTTGCTTGTACTAGTTTTCCTATGTGGGATCAAATGGATTCCTTTAATTAAGATTTTATCTTTTGCGGGAAAAAAAATTAAAGGAGAGCTAAGAAAGACAAAAAAAATACAAAAAACCGAAGACGAAAGAAGCAATGTAGACTAATATAAGGATTATGTGAGATTTATGCAAGTTACAAGTTGAAGGATAACACCAATATATGATGAGCAATTTCATCAACAGAAGGTATTTGTAAGTTAAAAAACAGCAGAGACAGTGTGTAACACAGTATTGTTTTCAGCAAATATCAAAATTTTATTAAGAATCATTTAAACAATTTTACAAGATTTGTTTAATCGGAATTACTCAATCACATTATGTGATCTGAGACCGACTCATTCCTAATCTATCCAAGGCTCACCACACAACAACATCTATGTTACACTCTTTGTTCACTCACCAAGAATCCTAATTCACTCTTAGCTTCTTGATTCATTTACTTGCAGCGGCTAGTTCTAACCTCGAGCCTAGCCTCCTATTTATCATAGCCAATTTCAGGAAGTTGCTAATATTCAATTTCCATGATTTGATTACTCCAAATCTTCTCTTCATATCTTGCAAGATCTCCTCTGCATATCTTGAACATATTTGTTTGACGCACACATCCAAGACGCTAATTCCACTTTCATTGGTCCACGTCACGTTAATCAGTTTATCCTTCTCGCGTAGCTCATCATTGTGTTACACATGAAGCTGTCTGTTTAACCTCCAACATTTTGGAACTTACAGTATTTATTATTTATCTTTAACTATTCTTTTACAATATCAAAGTTATATATTGCTTGTGTTTTTCCATGTGCCTTGTTTTGTTTCTTCGTTTTGTCAAATTTATGTAGAGTTTATAAAAGGTTCTCGATCTTATTACATGCTCTAAATTTTCAAAAGGTTTACTAAAGTTGTAAACTTTTCATTGTCAGAAGAGATCTATATTTACCTATTCGGCTATTCCCAAATATATATACAACCGAAGACCTAAACTATTCTGTTGTTAAGAGGTGAAAAGTTGTAAACTTTTCATTGCATAAAGGGAACTTTTATTTATTGTTTTTCTCTTTTATAATACCAAAAACCTAAACTATTTTTGCTTTGAACTCAACTCGATTTTAAGTTCTTTTTCTCAAATTCTCGCATTATTTCGATTATCATCATCTAAACAGCAAAACCTTTAAATTTTTTTTTTTCCATCATCTATTTGTTGGTATTTTTATGTATTTTTTAACAATAAAGAGGTGAATCCGAAATTTTCTTAGGATTTGGAATTCATTGTTGCATGGTAGAACGGTTAGCAATAGCTTATGATAGATATGCGGTTCACGCTTTGAAATGAAGATTTATCGCCAGACCTAAAAATTAAATTTAGTTTCTATCACTTTGGCTTTAGCTTTGAGACTTTTGTAAGCACTTGGATGAGAATTTCAATCCATCTTTGACAACAGGAAAAATTTTACCATCTTTTTAAATATTATTTTATGAAATGGTATATTTTTAAAAAAATTTTATCAATTTTTTTATTATTCTGCAGTGTGTGAGCAGTTTTTTAATTGGGTTCTAGAAAAATCAAAAGAATCTGATAAATCGATGGTTTAGATACTGAAAAATGTTGATGTGAACTCTATTAATTTTTAGTTTTTAGATTTTTGATATCAACTTTGCACATATCAATTTGCTATTTTGTTATATTTATTTTTATTTTTGTCTATAACATTCATTATGCAGATTTGAATATAGTACATCAACAATATTTGCACAGTACGGACTATATGTCATATGATCGCTATTTTGTTATGTTTAATAGTAGCTAGATTTAACTTGATCACATAAACTTAACTAGTAATCCCTAGCTAAATCAATAAACGTTTACAAAAATACAAATACAATTAAGATGGATCTATCCGTAATCCTTAGCCCACTCAACTCCACTTATGTAATAATATCCCTTTTTCTCCCTTTTTTCTTCTTTTCTGCTCACGAGACATTCGTGGGGAAGAATGACTTCTGGTTATTTAAAACAATAATTAAAGGGAATTTCACACTGGCCGATTCTTTAGCTTTACTTAAAAATATGATAAAGGGAAGAAAAAACAAAGTGATAAATAATTAATCGTGCTAAGTTTTCTAATAGCAATAGGGTATAGCAAATAATTACCCAATCTGTCTAATGATTATAAGATTAAGTGGGGTTGTGAGAAAGACGAAAGCAAAGGTTGGGATTCTAAAATGATTAAAGAACTTACATGCTTAATTAAAAACTTAATTACTCTTTTGCTTGTCTCTTTGATATTCTTCCATCTAATTATTATGGAATATATTTGGAAAATACACGGTGATGGTTTGAACAGTTTGAAAACATCGACTCAAATTTATATAAATTGAAAATTTAGCTTTTAGAATTTAAAATATACGACTATATCATTATTAGTTAATTAATCATTATATAATTAACTGAAAATTATTTAATTAATCGTTATCTAACTATAAATTAGTTGAGGACTCATTATCCATTTTAATTATTAATCATGATCTAATAGCTATAGATTATTATTTAATTAATCATTATCTAATTCTATTAATTGATTTATTAAATAAAAATGACTTATTTGCATTATCGACTTATTTGGATTTATAAATATAATTTGGTCAACTTTTCTTGAACGATATCGATTGACTTATATTTTTGTTTGTTAACAGTTAAACAATGTGAGCAGTTCAACGAAGCCCTCCTCACAAAGATCAGCTGGAGGATCTTGCACCATCCCGAGTCACTGCTAGTTCGCATACTCTTAAGAAAATACTGTCACACTTACTCTTTTATGGAAATCCTTATACCAGCTACCACTTCACACCGTTGGAAAAGCATTCTAGCGGGAAGAGAGGTTCTCAAGAAGGAGCTTGGTTGGACAATAGGAGAGGGCTCAAAGGTGAGGGTATGGGACGATCCATGGCTGTCAACCATATCACCTCACACTCCCATTGGACCACCAACAAAGGACAATGCCAAGCTCAGAGTTAGTGAGTTGTTTCATCCGGGTACAAACAATTGGAACCTCCAAGCTATTCGGAAAAATTTACCTCATCATAGGAAGATATTCTGAAAATAATCCCAAGCACTAGCAAATCAGAGGATGCTCTGATTTGGTTACCTGTGAAATCAGAGGTCTATTCAACTAAGACAGGATACGCTCTTATGAAACTCAACACGGGACCAACTGTTAAAGAGTCCTTCAATTGGCAGGCTAACATCTGGAGAATCAAGACCTCGCCAAAGCTAAAAAACTTCTTATGGAAAGCAGCAAGCAACGCATTACCGGTGGGAACCAACTTAGCAACAAGAGGAGTTGTGAGTGCTGTAAACTGCAAACGTTGTGGAGAACCTGAGGACCCACTCCACGTTATTGCTGACATGTCCTCACGCTATGCAAGCTTGGTAAAAAGTCCTGCCCAATTTATACCAACAGGAGACGCACTCCTTTCAATAAAGGCTCTCCTGCAATGATCGCGAAGTATGATTAATCTCCCTCCAACAGGCCTTTTGCAAACTCCCTTGTACCCATGGACACTTTGGCACCTTTGGAAAACACAGAATTTGTATATGTTCGAAGGACGAGACATCTCAACTCAGGACATAGTTACGAAGGCCGTCACGGAGGCAAGAGCATGGCCCACTGCCGTCGTGTGTTTCCCACAGATCTCTCTACCGATAATAATGGTAAACCCTTTGGCAATACCTCCTGGTACAGCCTGTCGCTACGTTGATGCTGTGTGGACAAGTTCCTCTTTCCTTTGTGGAATGGGATGGCGTTTTACCGACGCACAAGACAATGCCCTCACTCAAGACACGACAACTCAGACGCATATCTCATCGGCCCTGGTGGCATAAACTTTAGTCTTGAAGTTTGCGCTGAAGAGAGCTAAAACAGAAAACTATCATTCGCTTGTGTGCTTTTCGGACTGCCAAAACCTTATCACCACTATCAATTCAGGCGAAAACGTGATTGAGATCACATGCCTTTTAACGGACATTAGAGCATTAGTTTGTGATTTTGACTCTATAGTCTTCCGTTTTATTCCGCAATTAGCCAACGAAGTTGCAGATTTGATGGCTAACTCCGCATTATTGTCTATCAACTATTCTTTCATCCATGGAGCTTAAATCAATGTAAAAAAATTTCGGTCTGTCCAAAAAAAAAAAAAAAACCAGTTAAACAAGGTAGACTTTTTTTAGAGTTTAGTATGTTGGCTGATTTGTATCTTATTTTCGTCGACCTATCTACTAAAAATAGATTATTTGCTTATACATCACGTTGATCGACTAATTTATACCATCTTTAGAATTAGATTATTTATTCTTGGGAAAATGGTTTTCAGCTACCCAAAAGATAGGGTAATATGTAGATAACCATCTCAAATATAGAAATGTGCTTTAAACTACACCAACTAATATACGAAACATATCGACATACACGAAGTATATACAGTCATGTTGCAAACTCCAACTTGGGTTTTATAGAGCTTCAAACAAAAATTTTGGGTCAAACTGTAATTATTTTCTAAAAAATAATAATTTAAAAAAAAAAATCAAAAATCAAAAAATCAAAAAATATCCAAAAAATTCAAAAATTTAAGAAAAAATAATAATTAAATTTTAGATAAAAATTAAATTATAGTTTCAGTTTTATATTTGAAAAAAAAAATTGTAAAATTCCAAAATTTCGAAAATTGAAACTTCAAAAAAATATTACATTCTATAAAGTAATTGAAAATGTAAGGTATATAAGGTTCCAAAATTATATATTTTGAAACCAATTTAATTTGTTAGAAAAAAATAAAACAAAAAGTTAAAAAATGTTTTTTATTATATGTTTTGCGAAGGCGTTAGAAAACATATAAATCGTTAAAAATATAAAATAAAAAGTTAAAAGAAGTTAAAAATTTGTAAAATGCCAAAATTTCTAAAATTATGAAAATTCAAAACTTCAAAAAAATCTAGAATTATAATTTTTTTTGAAAATGTAAGGTATATAGGCTTCCAAAATTATATATCTTGATACTAATTTAATTTGTTAGAAAAAAATAAAACAACAAAATTTAAAAAATGTTGGTCCACAAATATAGTTTAGAACATGGGTTTTAAAAAACGTTATTTTCAAGAAAGTATTTTGCGAAGGCGTTAGAGAACGTTCGTAAAAATATTTAAAATAGAGAAAAATTCATTTTTTGAAAACGTTTTAAGAACATAAGCATATTTCAATCCGATTGTAGCTATAGGCTAGAAGCGGATTTTTGGATTAAAATTGTTGGAGTTCGAAAACACCAGAAATTATGAAATACTGCGATTTATATGTTCTCTAACGCCTTCGCAAAATATAATAGTAAACGTTTTTTTAACTTTTTGTTTTATTGTTTTTCTAACAAATTAAATTGGTTTCCAAATATTTAATTTTGGAACCTTATATACCTTATATTTTCAATTGCTTTTTAGAATGTAAGATTTTTTTGAAGTTTTGAATTTTCGTAGTTTTAAAAATTTTGGGATTTTACAAATTTACATTTAAAAAAAAATGTAAAACTGAAACTATAGTTTAATTTTTATCTAAAATTTAATTATTATTTTTTTTAATTTTTTTTTTGGATTTTTGGATTTTTTTTTTAATTTTTTTTTTATATTTAATGTAATATTTTTTTGAAGTTTCAATTTTCGAAATTTTGGAATTTTACAATTTTTTTTTCAAATATAAAACTGAAACTATAATTTAATTTTTATCTAAAATTTAATTATTATTTTTTCTTAAATTTTTGAATTTTTTGGATATTTTTTGATTTTTTGATTTTTTGGTTTTGATTTTTTTAAAATTATTATTTAAAAAAAAAAAATTACAGTTTGACTCCAAATTTTTGTTTGAAGCTCTATAAAACCCAAATTGTAGTTTGCAACATGACTACATATACTTCGTGTATGTCGATATATTTCGTATATTAGTTGGTGTAGTTTAAAGCACATTTCTATATTTGGAATGGTTATCAACAAATTAGCGGGAAATGGAACAATAAAGATTTGGGAAACAAACTAAATTCTTACCTAAATAAAATGTTATAATTTTAATCTAGGTGACTTTCCGCGTTATACGCAGAAATAATAATTAAAAACAAATTTAAAATAATTTTATATTTTGCGTAAGATGATATAAATCATTTTCGATATTTATTGAAAATTTTCTTAGATACATGTTTACTATCTCATACTCTCTCTGTATCAAATTAATTGATGTTTTAGAGAAAGTTTTTTATATATCAAATTAGTTGATGTTTTCATTTTTCTAGGTAAAAATTTAATATATTTTATCGTTTTTGACTATTTGAATTTTACAATATTTTTTATGATTGGTTGAATTAATTTTATTTACATAATAAATGATGAGAAATTTTGAAAAATAACACTTTTGAAATGCCACCCTTCAAAAATATTTTCAAAAATGCCACTAAAATTATATTATTTAGCCAACATAACCTATAGGTTTGGATTAACTATTTTAGGTTTAGGGTTTAGGAGTTGTTAGGGGTCAAAATATTTTTTAAGGTTTAGGGTTTTAGGATTTTTAAACCTTAGACCCTAAACTCTAATCCCTATAAAGCTATAATTTCAATAAATAAGGATAATTTAGTAAATTTACACTTATTTAGTGGCATTTTTTAAAATGGACACACCAAAAATGACATTTTGAAATTGTCCCATAAATGATTGTTTAATGTAGAAAGTACATAAAAATTATATTATTTATGTTTTTTTTTTAATGTGTGTGCAACATCTTAAACATCATCTAAAGTGATACAAATGGAGTATTAAAATACTTTATCCACATCATACCTAATTGTAAATAACATTTTCGAAATAAAATAACATACTTTGTGTCTTAAAATCAGAAAAAAAATATTTGATATAGATTATTCACTTTTTTTTCTCCATCTCCTACGTTTTTCACTCTTTACCGTCTTCATCTTTTAGTTTTTCTTTATAATCTGGTTTGAATTTTTTTTTTTTTTTCTAAATACTTCTTACTAGAATTTTGTTTTAAAAAAGATATAGTAATGGTCAAAATAATTTTTTTTTTTTTTTTTAGATTTTGGATTAATTTGATTAGTTAATACTTTTTACTTGAATTTAAATTCGATTAGTTAATACCAAAAAAAAAAATATTTGAGATGAGTAATGCAAAAATATATAAAACAAATACTTTAAGACATGATAAAAACCGCTCATTGGTTGGTCAAATTCCATCAAACTTCATAGCTTTACGTATTTTTTGGTCAAATTTTAATATGTCATCATTTTTTAAGTCGAGTCATAAAATTTGGTAAGTATTTATTTATGGAATATATGGTTTTCGTTAGTTTCAAGTTAAATTTTTAAAGAAATAAATATAAATTTAGTTATGTAAGATTTTGTAAGAGATTTAATTATGATTAATTTCAATTTATAATCGAATTTTTTTAATTTTTTTTGTTATGTCATTATTTTTTAAACCACATCATAATTCTTTTAGTGAGAGTGATTGTGAAAGTGATACATAAGCCTTTTCTCCAAAATCACTTCACCAATAATATTAAGGGGACAAGGGGATTAAGGCATCTTTCCGGCTTTTCTTCCCGATAAAATTCAAATAATGCTCAAGTAGTGACATGTGGATCCAGTCTAAATTGTTAATTCAAATCACTACTTTAAAAATCGGCCGTTAGTCGACCGCTGCCAAAATCACCCAAACATCCTTATTTTGCTTAAATCAGTTAAAAGCTCGTTCAACAAAAAAATTCACGATTTTTTAGTTTAGTCGTCCGATTAATCAATTTACAATCTATTTTTAATTATTATTTTATTTATTTTTGATATTTAAAAAAATATATATATATTCCACACTGATGTTTGGTGAAAGTTAGAAGAAAGAATATCGACTTCCGAATCTCCCTGGAAGCAATGATCAGAGCCGGTTTTGAGAATGTATGGGCCACACAAAAAAAAAAAAATTTGGCTGAGTTTAGAATTTGTTTATTTTTTGAATTGAATGTAAAATTGTATTCAAGTCAAATCCTTTTGCACAATAAATGTGTTATGTGTTCTAGAGTTTCGAAAACCAATCTAAAAACTTTGAAGGAGAAAAGCGGAACGCTTGTATTACACAGAACAGATGACAACAATGTCTGATCCGTTAGCGGGTGGAGAGCCATATCTCCATGGCCTCGGAGTACGCAGAATCCCCCGTGTCTCGAAGTGAATTTATCCAATTGCGAACAGTCTTATCTATTTGTTTGATCAAAACTCTTGTTGACAGAGCCACTTCACCGTGTCTTCGGTTATTCCGCTCTCTCCAAACGAATTCGGCACCTGTTTGGCCATAATTTCAGAACTTTACTACTACACTATACATAAAATTTTTGTCAAAATTTGCGGCAACTAAAATATATAATATAATTTGGGCCGTAAATCCAAATTTGGCCTGTTTAAATTCAGAGTCGGACCTGACAATGATAATCCAAAAAAATCGAACGGGAAGAAAAAAATGTCACAGTCAAATCGATAAACCGCATTCCTCCTCCTGAACATAAGTTTAAGTGTGAGTGTGAGTGAGACTCCTTAGTCCTTAATGACTAGTAGGGTATTCTTCGTAAGAAAACATTTTTTTTCTATGAATTATTTAAAAAATGAACTATTTTGCATATTTAAAAACTAAGAGGGATTACTTTGCAAATTTTTCTAAATATTAATGAGCAAAGAGCCTTTAGGCTTTATGTTCCATCAGGTATATCATGCAAGCACATAATGCTGAATCTATTCGATAAAGACATGCTCTTTTGGAGAACAAAACAAACTTAAATTTAAACAAACAAAGGAAAACAGCATTTAACTATACTAAATATTAATTCTTAAAAAAAAAAAAAACTATACTAAATATTAGCGTATACAAATTGTTTAAGCCAATTTTGTTTTATAGCCACCAACACTATAAATTTAAACTAAAGTATTTACAACTACACTAACTATTTAGAAACTGTTTACGCCTCTACAACAAACGACGTCCATATCTACAAATCGTATTACTAAAAAAACACTTCTCACTTTTATGAAAACAAAACAAAAAATGTAAAAATGAAACGATATCATTTTGACTAATTTCAAAAATAATAAAGAATTTCATACCTCTCATAGATTTAATCAAAACCCAATTTATCATGGGTCAATTATAGAATCACCAAACTAGCAAATCAAATTCGCCAAAAGCACACCTACGTACGTTTTAGGTTTTCACGTCTCATCATCTTTTGTTGAGAAAGAAGTAACAAACAAGACAATACTCCTTTTTTTTAGCCAATTCCTCGTCTTCTAAGTGGGCTTCGCAATGGCTACGTACACGATGATATTGCCATTCAACCTGGTAGACAGAGCCCAAATTTTGATACATTATCAATTGATCTTAGCATGTCATTGCAGAAAATCTGGTTTATATGCTAATTAAAGGGAAGGACATGACATTTTTTTTATGTAGATGGAAAAAAATTCCTCTAACCGCATTTTTGAAGACTAACGCATAAAGAAGCGATATATAGAATTCTACAACTGAAGAATAGAGATCTATTTCAATTTGAAAACACATTCGGAAGCATATTCTACTTTTTAAATATAAAATTCCATGAAATCGATCGAGTACAACAAAGTTATATCAAAAGCACATGGATATTTTCATCTTTTACAAACCAAATATGGTCATTGGCCTAATGTCTAGTCATTGATTTAACCAAACATTGGACTATATAATTTAAACCATAATATACATGGACGTATCACGTACGTCAATGCTAATGGCTAAATAGTTAGTTCATAGTAGAAGATGATGTGTCAAAAACAATGATCCTTCGTCGGCATGTACGGCTATATATATCCACGTCCTTAAACAATAGTCAGCGCCTTGTCAAATGGAAAATAAAATATAGTGTAGTGTGATGTCAATAGGTATAATTATATATTGAACAAAATAATTAATAATGGATGATGATTACATATTGGTCTTAATTTCTCCATTTTACAAAATACTGGAGCTTCGTATTGTTGGGTAGTTGGAAGGTGACCCAATCTGCTCTTGCCAAATATTAGTTATAAGAGTAAAGAGATTAGACGGATTACTATTAGGGTCTCTTACTATTATGCCTATCATATTTATTTTGTTTTAATCAACCAACTATGCATTGTTAAGTGGGTGATTACCAGATCACACTCATCCTCCATTTGGAAACTTTTTCTAAATGTTTTAATACATTTTGAATGCTTAAACTTTGATAAGAATTAGCCAGCTGCTCGTTTGATGGATATAATTGGATAGTTAAAATGGTTGCTATCGCAAGTTCTTAACCTTGGGTTGTATCTCTTCTGTTTAATGTTTTGATAGTTATTAAATGTCTAAACATTGAGAAGAAAAAACATGTTAAAAATATTTAATGTTCACGGATTTAACTTAAAATCAATTGATAATGAATATATTATTCTATATAATTATGTTTATTGCTCTTATATATTACATGATCCTAACTACTGATTTGGTGAAAATTTTCCTAAACGTCCATTCGGTATGATGGTTATTCTACAAAATATTTTAAACTAAATTTCACAATAGAATAATATGCGGAGTTTGGTTTACCTCATTTGGAAATTTATAAGTTTATCATTTAATTCGAAATGTCGATACATATGTCATTTGGTCTTTAAAATAAAAATAAAAATCAAATGCGGTGAGCGTGGATCGAACACGCGACCTTCAGATCTTCAGTCTGACGCTCTCCCAACTGAGCTATCCCCGCTTTCTGATAATTGTGTTTAACTATTTAATATATTTGAAGGCTAATTCTGGGTGCATCCTATCTCAATATATAAAGTTCAATCTCGCTACCAGCCATTGATTTGTGAAAAAAGAAGAAGACAACAATGCGGTCAGAGATTTGAAAGAGAGAGAAACACATTTTTGAAGGCATATGGTGTTGTTCAATAAAAAGATTGTGAATGTGAAAATGACATGAACAAAATAAATCTAAACATTTTAACAAACTGATTCTAGCTACTGGTTGTTAGTTTTGGACCTAAAACGTCTACAAAAGTTGAATAACCTGGTTATACAATTCGTGGTGTTAAAAAATTGGGCTGGGCCTTGCATAAACCCATGAATTCATGAATCGATAATAAAAACGCCGCGGTGTTCGTTTCGCTGTGTGGTAAACGACACACATTGTGAATACATTGCTTTTGGTTTTCGGGACAACACTTAAGGCACTCCACATATTAATGAGAAAAACAAAAGAAAATATTTTTGTGGACGGCAAACAAAAATTCTCAAGAAAATTATCGTCTTTGGTTTCCTTATCTCAGTTTCTTCGTCTTCCTTATCAGAATAAATAAATATATTTATTTATATTTCTATGGACCCTATCTCTGCGCATTGAGACCTCTCTCTCTCTCTCTCATGGACTCAAGAACATGAGAAGTTAAAGACATGTGGCGTTTCTTATTAGTTTCAACCTCTGAAATTGATCCCCCATTTTTGATTATTCTCTCGCAGAGCTCTGTTGTTTGAAACCTTAAAATCACACTCTATTCGTTGCAGAGACAGTTTCTTTCCCGAGAAAACATGGGAGATATCGAGGAGGAGAAGAAAGCTCGTATTATGATGTCTGATGCAGAAAGATCCACGCCGATTAAGGTAAACCCATCTCAAGAATCTGTGTCTTGACTTGAAACCATTTTGAACATCGACTCCTCACTATATTCAAAATCTGGACATACCAAATCTTGTTGTCGGGTTAATCTGAGTTTTTGTCTGATTTTGGACACTTGATGTTTGTCTCTCTTGAGTAATTTTGGACGACTTAATTGTTAAATGGTTTTTTCGAAATGCAATATTACTGTTTTTGAGTTATTAGAGGCTTAGAGCTATGTCCCTCGAGTGCACCTTCTGGTGAGCAAAAGGCTTTGCTTTAAACTCTTTTTGCAGACAACTACAGTTAACAAAAGAGAAGGAGAGCCTCGCTGCAAGTCATGCAATGAAGGAAGCAGTTGCAGAACAGTGAGGTCAAGAACCAAGCTTATGAACGTTTTGATCGAACGAGGACGGCCTCACGAGGCTCAAACCGTTTTCAAAACATTGGCTGAGACAGGACACAGACCATCCTTGATCACTTACACAACTCTCCTAGCTGCAATGACGGTTCAAAAGCAGTACGGTTCGATAGGCTCTATAGTCTCGGAGGTGGAGCAGAGTGGGACGAAACCTGACTCTATCTTCTTTAATGCTGTTATCAACGCTTTCTCTGAGTCGGGTAACATAGAAGACGCGGTGCAGTCTCTGTTGAAAATGAAAGAACTTGGTCTAAATCCGACCACGAGCACATACAACACTTTGATCAAAGGGTATGGTATTGCAGGCCGGCCCGAGAGATCATCTGAGCTTCTGGATCTAATGTTGGAGGAGAGCAACATCGATGTTAGACCGAATATAAGGACGTTCAATGTGCTGGTGCAAGCCTGGTGCAAGAAGAAGAAGGTGGAGGAGGCGTGGAAAGTGGTGCATAAGATGGAAGAGTGTGGAGTCAAGCCGGACACAGTGACGTATAACACGATCGCTACTTGTTATGTGCAGAAAGGAGAGACTGAAAGAGCTGAGAGAGAGGTGGCCGAGAAGATGGTTATGAAGGAGAAGGCTAAACCTAACGGAAGAACGTGTGGGATAGTGGTGGGAGGGTATTGCAGAGAAGGGAGAGCGAGAGATGGTTTGAGGTTTGTGCGGAAGATGAAGGAAATGAGAGTTGAAGCGAACCTTGTGGTCTTCAATTCCTTGATCAAAGGCTTCGTTGAGGTCATGGACCGTGATGGCATCGATGAGGTAAATTAAAACTCTATTGATTCTCATTAATGGGGCTCGGATCAGCTCAGATTGGTAATGAAAAATGAAAGTGCAGGTTCTTAACTTGATGAAGGAGTGCAAGGTGAAGGCAGATGTAATCACGTACAGCACTGTGATGAACGCTTGGAGCTCAGCTGGATACATGGAGAAAGCTGCACAAGTGTTTGAAGAAATGGTTAAAGCAGGAGTCAAACCAGACGCTCATGCTTACAGCATTTTAGCCAAAGGGTACGTTAGGGCTAAAGAGCCCGAGAAAGCTGAGGAACTTCTTGAGACCATGGTTGAATCCAGGCCCAACGTTGTGATCTTCACCACGGTTATCAGCGGGTGGTGTAGCAGCGGAAGTATGGATGATGCGATGAGGGTTTTCAACAAGATGTGCGAGTTTGGGGTCTCACCAAATATAAAGACGTTTGAGACATTGATGTGGGGTTACCTGGAAGTAAAACAACCATGGAAAGCAGAAGAGGTTTTGCAGATGATGAGAGGATTTGGTGTGAAGCCTGAGAATTCTACCTTCCTGCTGTTAGCAGAGGCTTGGCATGTCGCGGGACTCACTGATGAGTCGAACAAAGCGATCAACGCATTGAAATGTAAAGACATAGAGATCGAGAAGCTAGAAAAGCTTTACCAGAAACAGTCCTCCGGTAATTTTAATCTATTGCAGATTCCAGTCGGGAAACGGGGCCTTCCAACTGCAAAAGCCATGAATCTTTCTGCTTGCAAACTTGGAGCTCGAGTGCCAATCATATGCCAGAAGCAGTCCCAAGCCCAGTTTGGGATCAGTGGGCAGTTAGTGCATTCTTGTACGGTGTTCTTGTACTGAAGAAAAAAAAAATGACTGGCTTTGGCTGAAGCCAGAGATTTGATTTTCTTATTCTTATGTTGAAATTTCAGAGTCAATATGTACATTACAACAGAATGGTCTTGTAAAATCTATTGTACAGTTTCTGTTTCCAATAGCTGCAGACTTGCAGATTTGGAGAAAAAACCCTCTTAATGACCGTAACATAGACAAACCAGTGAGAGAATTCTGCTGCAAAAGAATTAATACACGCAGAAACTCGGTTTAGAACCTGTTCTTCAGTTTTACAAGGATTTTTTTCAATCGTTTCATCAGCCTTGCGTTCACTAGACAGCTATTATGTACCTTACAAGAAAAGGTTATACCGATTGTCTCCTCACTTTTGGGGGGATCTTTTAACTTCTTGATCCACAGGTTCCGAGGGAAATTTGCTGAGAAGCCAAACTAAGACAACACCAACAAGAGCACCCGAGAGATGAGCAATGTGATTAACGGTCTGCAAGGAATAGCCACCATAAATAGTTCCTGATAATCCAGCCGAAGCCTGAGCTGCTTCCATTACCTATGAGAATCAATGAACTAAAAAATTACCATCCCCTGAATTCTAAGACTTCTATCACCACTTGTTAAATCCTAAGACGTTTTCTCTGCATATGTTGTATGATGACATAATAGTAACACCCATAAGAAATTGGGACTGTATGCAGGAATAACGGTTATAACCATACCGATGCTATGCATAAATGTTGAGCGATTCTTACCCTCTCAACAACGAACTGACCCAATATAAGAACTTCAAGGATCTTCCTCCAATCCCAAGACATCTACAAAATCAGTTTTAAAAGAAGTTGAAGTTAGAAAAAAAAAAGCGCTGGTTGATTTACAAGGACCTGGAACAGGGAAGAGAGAAGAGAAATATAGTACCTTGACGAGGACACTGATAGCAAATAACCCAAAAACAGCTCCCGAGGCTCCAACAGAAACTGCATTTCTCGGTAAAACCAACCAAGAAACTAGGTTAGCTCCAACACCGGTGAACAAGTAAGATAGCCACAAACCAAAGTTTCCTTCTTCTTCTTCAACAAGCTTTCCTGTTAACCACAGAACGAGTCCCATTGTCCATTAGCTCTGAATTGATAAACTAGTTAGTTCAACTATGTGAAAATATTGAACTCTCACCAAAGATGTACAAGAAAAAAAGATTGCTGGAGAGATGGTTCCTAGAATATATTTAAGAAAAGAAAAAAAAACTAAGAATCAGCATTAGCCAGAGAAAAACGCAGGTGAAACAATCAAAGAAAGCGAAGAGCTCTCACCAGTTAGCATGACAGAATGTTGCAGTCACAAACTGGTACCATGCCGGAAAATTGTGATACAAATACAGAGATTTGATGCTGCGAACCTATTGAATAAAGAATATAAAACATATTAAACAATGTGAAAGATATCAACCTATCCTTAACCCTCTTTTCGAAAACATGATGTTTCACCAAAACATCATTTTTCCAAACTACAACTCATTTCTGATAACTGGGTTAATCCAAAGAAGAGATTCAAAAAATCAAACCAAGAACCTGCTACAGAGGTTTCAAAGATCAAACTCCAACCCTGATTCCAAGTCTTTTGTTGAACACGTTTAAAGTTTACTGTACAGAGGAAGGATATCATATGGTCAATGATACATACAAGCACATGTTCAATACCTGAAAGAAGTGATCTGCCACATATATGCCAAGATTGATAAGTATGATCCAAAATATGCCATTGGCTCGCTTTTGTGGTTTCCGTTTATCTTCTGCTTTACTCAGCTCAAACTGTGGCGTAATGTCTGAAACAATACATCAACAGTAACTATACTTAATAGAGGAGAGAAGAGGATTGATTGTATGAATAAGGCGAACCATTATTGACAAATGATCACAACATCAGTATACGATTCCATTGAACATTAAGATACAACAACAAAAACCCAAATTCGAGCTATGAAGAATAGATCGAAAACTGAATTTGAGGTAAAATCTCACCGGATTCGCTGAATCTGCAAGCTATCCGAGATCTGGCAAAGGTGACAGGACGAAACACGGTGGCTTCAGTTAAGGAGAGGGGACAGTTGGTAGGTGGTTTCGGCGACGGAGCTTCACGGCGGCGATGTAAGGAAGGTAAAGGAGAGAATCTGAAACGAAGAGAAGATTGTGGGAGGGAGAGACGGTGAAGGTGAAGAAGCTGTGACATTTTTTAGAGGACAAATTGATTCGATTTATGTTGGTCTTATTCGGTATAATAAATAAACAACAGAAAACCAAAAACTTTATACCAAGCAAAATCGAAATTTCAGAAAACCAAACCAATTGGAATGAAAAACCGGTTATCGATCTTCTACTGTAAACCCTAAAACTTGAGTGATCTTTCTCCTTCCCCTATTCTCCATTTCGTTCTTCTGAAATTGATCAGTATTTCGTCATGGCGAGCAACTACGAGTACGACGATGCTGCTCCGGCGAACTATGACGAGGCTCAGCGGCAGGGCGGCCAAGACACTGGCTACGACCCGAATTTTGTGCCGGATTCTGTGAAATCGTTCGTGGTTCACATGTACAGACACATTAGGGAGAAGAATGTCTACGAGATCCACCAGATGTGTGAGACATCGTTCCAGACCTTGTCGGAGCGGCTGTTCAAGGACACGCCTTGGCCTTCTGTGGAAGCCATTGCTCCTTACGTAGACAACGATCATGTTTTCTGCCTTCTCTACCGTGAGATGTGGTTCCGACACTTGTATGCGAGGTTGTCGCCTACGCTCAAGCAGAGGATTGATTCTTATGATAACTATTGCAGCCTATTTCAGGTGTGTCCCTCTCGAATTATCTGTTTATGTCAATGGGATTGAGATGGATTTGGATTGGTCTTAATAGAACTAGATTTGGTCTCACAGGTCTGGTCTGTGATTTGCTTCAGTTAGTCATATACTGTTTTGGTTATGGATTGAGGTGAAATTAAGATGCTCTTGCTGTATGAATTAAGATAGAGTAAGCTTTTGTTCTAGTTTCATGGGAATTTGAGTGAGTTTGTGTGGTTTGCTGTGGAATTTGGTAGGTGGTGTTGCACGGGGTAGTGAATATGCAGTTGCCGAACCAGTGGTTGTGGGATATGGTGGATGAGTTTGTCTATCAGTTCCAAAGCTTTTGTCAATACCGAGCAAAGATGAAGAACAAAACAGAGCAGGAAATTGCATTGCTGAAACAGAATGAGAAGGTATAAATTCTTCCATTGGATGTTCTCGTGAGACACTGATACTAGATAAACCACTAGTTATCCCACTGTTTTATTCTTAGTAGTGCCCTGTGAAGTTAAATGGATCACATTTTGTAGTGATCTTTTCTTCCTGTTGTCCTTTTTTGTTCTACATATGTAACTTAGCTTACTTTCACTACTTAACTATATGTTCCGTCTCAGGCATGGAATGTGTATGGGGTGCTCAACTTCTTGCAAGCACTTGTGGAAAAGTCTACGATCATCCAAATTCTGGAGCAAGAGAAGGAAGGACTTGAACAATTCACTGCCACTGATGGGTACGATTACAGTGGTGGAAGCAACGTGTTGAAGGTCCTAGGTTACTTCAGCATGGTCGGCCTGTTGCGTGTTCACTGCCTCCTGGGTGATTACCATACTGGTCTGAAATGGCTGGAGCCCATTGACATCACTCAGCAAGGTGTTTACACTAGTGTCATAGGATGCCATATTGCAACTATATATCACTATGGATTTGCCAACCTTATGCTGCGAAGGTATAGCCTCATTGCTTTTATCTGACAACTTCTTAGCCATTTGGGGGACTGGGAAGATTCTCAGCATATTCTCACACTGTGAATTTGTTAGCATTTTCAGACATTCAGTTGGGAAACATGCATGGTTTGTGGTATAATCATATGACCATATTCAGTACCCTAGCAATCTGGATGATCTTAAGCATTTGTGGGACTGGGAATATTCCTTTAGGGAGAAAGTTTTTTAACATTTTCTCACGCTGTGAATTTGTTAGCATGTTAAGATCTTCTGTTAGGAAGCATATATGATTTGCAATGAGCATATTCAGTACCTTAGCAATCTGATAGCCTCGTTCATTCGTGTACCCACAACGACAGTTATTACTGTCGTTATGTTGCGATAGTAAATACTTGTTTGTGTTTGGCTTAATGGATGAGAGGCTGGTGTTATATATAATTGGGGCAAACCTTTGGCAGGTATGTAGATGCTGTTCGTGAATTCAACAAGATTCTCCTCTACATTTACAAGACAAAGCAGTACCACCAAAAATCATCGCAGTATGAGCAAATACTGAAGAAGAATGAGCAGATGTATGCATTACTTGCGGTTTGCCTCTCGCTCTGCCCTCAAACAAAACTTGTTGATGAGTCTGTCAACTCTCAATTGCGAGAGAAGTATGGTGAAAAGATGTTGAGGATGCAGAGATACGACGATGAAGCATTTGGCGTTTATGATGAGCTCTTCTCTTATGCATGCCCCAAGTTTATCACCCCTTCGGCACCAAGTTTCAAGGAGCCTCTAGTCAATTACAACCAGGTACTACAGTTTAACAGTTACTCAATTTTGAGGACTTGTGTGTTTAACAGTTTTAAGTTTCCCGACTCGGACATCGCAGGATGCATACAGGCTTCAGTTGAAGATGTTCCTATATGAGGTAAAGCAGCAGCAGCTGTTGTCTGGAGTGCGGACATTCCTGAAAGTCTACTCCTCCATTTCTCTTGCTAAACTCGCAAACTACATGGAAGTCGATGAACCCACTCTAAGGTGAGGAACCGTGGGCACATAGCTTTTACTAAAAGTGTCTCAGCAATGTAATTTTTGTCTTTGACATCTATGAATTTAATTGCAGGACCATATTGTTAACATTCAAGCACAAGACTCATTCAGTTGATTCTGATGGGAGGATCATATCCAATGCAGACATTGATTTCTACGTCAACAATGTACGGTTTTCCTACTTTTATGTACATGTTTTCCATGGATATACTCTGGTGCTTTTAGAAGTAATTTTAAGCTGGGGAAAGCGCAGGACATGATCTACGTTGTGGAATCAAAGCCTGTAAAACGTTATGGTGATTTCTTCTTGCGGCAGATTGCCAAGGTAAACTGAATATAAGACATGTCCTCATGCACGCATACTTGCAGACATGATAAGAAACCGACTGTTTTTGTTTTTTTCGTTTTGCAGCTTGAAGGTGTGATAAACGACATGGACCGCGTCAAGCTGGAATGAGGAGTTGTCTGTTACTTTTGAGAAGCTCTCTTCATCTCTCTGCTCAATTTACTTGGAGCATTGTTTTCATCTCTATGTTATGAAATATTTTCATTTTTCCATCTGAGTGTGGCACTCTGTAGGAATATCCCGAAAGATAAAAATATCCTATGACTGTTGCAAACAGAGATGTTTCTCAAACCCAAACCACCCTTAGTTTTTGGTAGGCAGCAAGCTTCCCATGAGATTTTTGCACAAGTTGAGAGTGTCATGCATAAGATAACATTTCCGTTGACCAGGCAATGGATTTGGCCTTGAGAGGTTTACAATAGTATTATAAGATGGAAGGAAATATTTTCTGAGTAAATCACGGAAAAATCTAAAGGTCGGTTGATCAAATTCTCTGTCGGGAAACAAACAAAAACATGGAGACTCCTAACTACGGCCGCTGGTCGGAGCTCCCTATGGACATCTTGAGATCTGTGTTGGAACGCTCGAGTTTTGTTGATTTCCACCGCGCTAAGATCGTGTGCTCGAATTGGTACTTGTGCTCGAAACAAACGTTGCTGCCAAAAGCCGGATCTCCCTTGCTGATGCTGTTTCCAGAGGATGATTGCGTGCTGTGCACTCCAGACGAAGATAGGGTTTACAAGCCGACGAAGCGTGACTTTTCAGGGATTCGATTCTTGGCAAACTCGGGTAATTGGTTCCTTGTGGTAGATTCTGGATCGAAACTCTTTATTATAGATGTGTTTAGCGAGAAGAAGATCGATCTTCCACCTCTAGAGTCGAGGAAGGGTGGCCTTTATAGTCTTGAGCGAATAGGAGATAAGGAATTCAAGGAGAGAATAATTGATAATTGTGACTCTTTTTCTGTTCAAACTTCCGATGATCTGAGAGGTGTTTTGTGGGTAGACGAGGAGAAGGGAGAGTTCGCTGTTGTGTGGCGTTTTGACAGGTCGGAATATGTAGGGTTTTGCAAGAACGGGGATGATCATTACAGTGACATTCCAACACGGGTCCGTGTTCGCAGGGAGTTACGAGGCTTAAATGATATGGTACTCAAAGGTTACCGTCTTTACATCCTTACATTCGAATCCTTGATTTGTCTGGACAAGACGGTTTCATGGATGTGTCCGACAGCCATAGGCATTCACTGGATGCGCCAGTTATTGAAAGGAGGACAGCTACTAAGTTCATCTCACATAGCGAGAACATTGCTGTTACAACATCAGGACATGTTTTGTTGGTCTGTACCCTCGCTTACGAGGACTCAACCTCTACAAGGCATAGGATCTTCCGCCTCTTCAAGAGGGATCCTAATCAAGACCCCAATCGCATTCGCAACATGGATCTTCTCGAGGTGGATTCTCTAGGTGATGAGGCCCTGTTTCTGGATTCGGGTATCACCGTGCCTGCTGACCAAACCCTTGGTATCGAGCCAAACTCCATCTATTTCACCCGTGATGACCGCGTCCGCAGCAAGACACGTGGATGCCTCGACATTTGTGTGTACAATCTTGCAACAAAGACCCTCAAACGCTTCCCCCGTCTCTCCGAGTTAAACATGATCAAGGATGCTCAATGGTTTCTCCCCTCTTGATTTGTTTCCTTGTTGCATCTTGCTGTTCTTTACCCCGTGTGGTTTATCCTTCGCTCCTTGCTGCTGCATTATGGACCTTATGGTGTTCTTGAAACATTTACAGACTCTGCTTTGTATCCTCTTTTTCTGCTGCATTATTGGTGTTGATCGAAATTTTACAAACAAGAGAGTACTGCCGCCACTAGTTCACTCTCTGTTGTTGCATAGTTCACTTGTGCCTCGTTTAGATAGCAAGGACTTTCTTGTCTTTCAGCTGAATAGTTCTGACATCGAAATCGCTTGCGTCGTACATAAGCTCAAAATGTTGAACCAATTAGAGTCTGAATCACAAGTGTTGTGATTAAGGCATAAATTCAGACACATCTTTGAAGAGTAATTGGGTGAGCGTCTTTGATATCAACGAGAAATAAAATCTGAAGCAGTTTATGTATATGTAAACAAATTCAAACCAAGAGAGATTTAAGCTCAAAGTAGTTTTATTGAGATAGATAACTAATACAAAGACTGAAATAGCTCATTAAAGAGCTTTATTCTGCAAGTAAACTAAAAGAGGAAATATTAAAAGAAGAACACCGAAATCAAAAGATTTAGATTGATATCATAAATATTGGAGAAAGAAGGAGAGTTGTTTTGTGGCAACTCCTAGAATTAACATAGATCTTTATAACAAATATTTATATGAATACTTGCTAAAAACCTAGTTACATTGATTATTATCATGGGATTGAGTTATTTGGGCTTAAGAGCATCTCTATCGGATGAAATACTCATAATTTAAAATACATTTATAAAATTTTGGATTCAACTGGAAAAATACAGTGTCTACTGAAGCTCTTTGCGTCTGAAGAAGAATTAGCTGCACGGAAAGAAGCGGCAATATATTTGTTACATCATCCTGTAGATGGCCACAGATCAGTATCTACAACCGTCTATATTTTTTCACGAGTTCGTCCAACGCTCTTTGTGTGTTTCAGAAGCAGGAACGAAAACATGATGGGCATCTTAATCGAGTTTGTGGAGACTGCTTGCACCTTTGATGAAGTTGATCTCAATGTAGTTTCCAAATATGATTGCTTAATGTGTGTTTGGTTGATCTACGGTTTTGGCAACATGGACATAAACCATGACAACATTCTTCCCATATTTGACGAAAATGGTACAATTAGATTTGTGTTTGTAGATCAACAGTACAATTGCTCAATTAGATTTGTACCGTTTTTGTACCGTTTTCGTTCCTGCTTCTGAAACGCACAAAGAACATTGGACGAACTCGTGAAAAACCATAGACAGTTGTAGATACTGATATGTGGCCATCTACAAGATGATCTAACAAATATATTGCCGCTTCTTTCCGTGCAGCTAATTCTTTTTCAGGCGCAAAGAGCTTCAGTAGACACTGTATTTTTTCAGTTGAATCAAAAAAATTATAAATGTGCGTAAAAGTATCGTAATAAGGCAGTGGACCTTTCGAAATCATAATCCTCAAGCAGTCGACCATCTCATGTAAGTGAGATCTAACCTCAACCGGAAGCTGTTTGAGATCAGGAAACGTTGCCGTCATCTCCATCTCTCTGTGAAAGCATATCAGAAGCGATGTTTATAAAGCATATCAGAAATTATAAATTTAAAATACATTTATAATTTTTTTGATTCAACTGAAAAAATACAGTGTCTACTGAAGCTCTTTGCGCCTGAAAAAGAATTAGCTGCACGGAAAGAAGCGGCAATATATTTGTTAGATCATCTTGTAGATGGCCACATATCAGTATCTACAACTGTCTATGGTTTTTCACGAGTTCGTCCAATGTTCTTTGTGCGTTTCAGAAGCAGGAACGAAAACGGTACAAAAACGGTACAAATCTAATTGAGCAATTGTACTGTTGATCTACAAACACAAATCTAATTGTACCATTTTCGTCAAATATGGGAAGAATGTTGTCATGGTTTATGTCCATGTTGCCAAAACCGTAGATCAACCAAACACACATTAAGCAATCATATTTGGAAACTACATTGAGATCAACTTCATCAAAGGTGCAAGCAGTCTCCACAAACTCGATTAAGATGCCCATCATGTTTTCGTTCCTGCTTCTGAAACACACAAAGAGCGTTGGACGAACTCGTGAAAAAATATAGACGGTTGTAGATACTGATCTGTGGCCATCTACAGGATGATGTAACAAATATATTGCCGCTTCTTTCCGTGCAGCTAATTCTTCTTCAGACGCAAAGAGCTTCAGTAGACACTGTATTTTTCCAGTTGAATCCAAAATTTTATAAATGTATTTTAAATTATGAGTATTTCATCCGATAGAGATGCTCTTAAGCCCAAATAACTCAATCCCATGATAATAATCAATGTAACTAGGTTTTTAGCAAGTATTCATATAAATATTTGTTATAAAGATCTATGTTAATTCTAGGAGTTGCCACAAAACAACTCTCCTTCTTTCTCCAATATTTATGATATCAATCTAAATCTTTTGATTTCGGTGTTCTTCTTTTAATATTTCCTCTTTTAGTTTACTTGCAGAATAAAGCTCTTTAATGAGCTATTTCAGTCTTTGTATTAGTTATCTATCTCAATAAAACTACTTTGAGCTTAAATCTCTCTTGGTTTGAATTTGTTTACATATACATAAACTGCTTCAGATTTTATTTCTCGTTGATATCAAAGACGCTCACCCAATTACTCTTCAAAGATGTGTCTGAATTTATGCCTTAATCACAACACTTGTGATTCAGACTCTAATTGGTTCAACATTTTGAGCTTATGTACGACGCAAGCGATTTCGATGTCAGAACTATTCAGCTGAAAGACAAGAAAGTCCTTGCTATCTAAACGAGGCACAAGTGAACTATGCAACAACAGAGAGTGAACTAGTGGCGGCAGTACTCTCTTGTTTGTAAAATTTCGATCAACACCAATAATGCAGCAGAAAAAGAGGATACAAAGCAGAGTCTGTAAATGTTTCAAGAACACCATAAGGTCCATAATGCAGCAGCAAGGAGCGAAGGATAAACCACACGGGGTAAAGAACAGCAAGATGCAACAAGGAAACAAATCAAGAGGGGAGAAACCATTGAGCATCCTTGATCATGTTTAACTCGGAGAGACGGGGGAAGCGTTTGAGGGTCTTTGTTGCAAGATTGTACACACAAATGTCGAGGCATCCACGTGTCTTGCTGCGGACGCGGTCATCACGGGTGAAATAGATGGAGTTTGGCTCGATACCAAGGGTTTGGTCAGCAGGCACGGTGATACCCGAATCCAGAAACAGGGCCTCATCACCTAGAGAATCCACCTCGAGAAGATCCATGTTGCGAATGCGATTGGGGTCTTGATTAGGATCCCTCTTGAAGAGGCGGAAGATCCTATGCCTTGTAGAGGTTGAGTCCTCGTAAGCGAGGGTACAGACCAACAAAACATGTCCTGATGTTGTAACAGCAATGTTCTCGCTATGTGAGATGAACTTAGTAGCTGTCCTCCTTTCAATAACTGGCGCATCCAGTGAATGCCTATGGCTGTCGGACACATCCATGAAACCGTCTTGTCCAGACAAATCAAGGATTCGAATGTAAGGATGTAAAGACGGTAACCTTTGAGTACCATATCATTTAAGCCTCGTAACTCCCTGCGAACACGGACCCGTGTTGGAATGTCACTGTAATGATCATCCCCGTTCTTGCAAAACCCTACATATTCCGACCTGTCAAAACGCCACACAACAGCGAACTCTCCCTTCTCCTCGTCTACCCACAAAACACCTCTCAGATCATCGGAAGTTTGAACAGAAAAAGAGTCACAATTATCAATTATTCTCTCCTTGAATTCCTTATCTCCTATTCGCTCAAGACTATAAAGGCCACCCTTCCTCGACTCTAGAGGTGGAAGATCGATCTTCTTCTCGCTAAACACATCTATAATAAAGAGTTTCGATCCAGAATCTACCACAAGGAACCAATTACCCGAGTTTGCCAAGAATCGAATCCCTGAAAAGTCACGCTTCGTCGGCTTGTAAACCCTATCTTCGTCTGGAGTGCACAGCACGCAATCATCCTCTGGAAACAGCATCAGCAAGGGAGATCCGGCTTTTGGCAGCAACGTTTGTTTCGAGCACAAGTACCAATTCGAGCACACGATCTTAGCGCGGTGGAAATCAACAAAACTCGAGCGTTCCAACACAGATCTCAAGATGTCCATAGGGAGCTCCGACCAGCGGCCGGAAAAATTACGAGTCTTCATGGTTTGTTGCAGGAGACGTTTTTTCCGACCTGCTTGGGTTATTTTGTCGACTGTGTGGTTTTCTTTTTTACTTTTGGTTCTGGGATTTTTTTTTTTTTTTTGTTGTTGTTGCAAACTTTGAAACTTGAAACCAAGGAATGTTTTTATCTTTTGGGATATTCTACAGTGTCACTAGATGGAAAAATGAAAATATTTCATAACATAGATGGTTGCACCAAAAAAGAGTTGAGGATCTATTTTCTGGATTGAAAGATGAAAACAATGCTACAACATTTGACTAAATGAAGGGAGCTTCTCAAAAGTTTGGTTCCAAGAAAACTGAGCAGAGAGATGAAGGGGATACAGACAACTCCTCATTCCAGCTTGATGCGGTCCATGTCGTTTATCACACCTTCAAGCTGCAAACCAACAACAACACAAAACAGTCGGATTCTTATCATGTCTGCAAGTCTGCGTGCACACGTCTCTGATTCAGTTTGCATACCTTTGCAATCTGCCTCAAGAAGAAATCGCCATAATGTTTTGCGGGTTTGGATTCCACAACGTAGATCATGTCCTGCAGTTTCACCAGCTTTAAAAGTTACTTCTCAAAACACCAGAGTATATCCATGGAAAAACATACACAGAAAGTAGGAAGACCGTACATTGTTGATGTAGAAATCAATGTCTGCATTGGAGATGATCTTCCCATCAGAATCAACTGAATGAGTCTTGTGCTTGAATGTCAACAATATGGTCCTGCAATTAAATTAGTACATGTCAAAGACAAAAATTACATTCCTGAGATACTTTTAATAAAAGCTATGTGCCCACTCACCTTAGAGTGGGTTCATCAACTTCCATGTAGTTTGCGAGCTTAGCAAGAGAAATGGAGGAGTAGACTTTAAGGAATGTCCGCACTCCAGACAACAGCTGCTGCTGCTTTACCTCATATAGGAACATCTTCAACTGAAGCCTGTATGCATCCTGCGATGTCCGAGTCGGGAAACTTAAAACTGTTAAACACACACGTCCTCAAAATTGAGCAACTGTTAAACTGTAGTACCTGGTTGTAATTGACTAGAGGCTCCTCGAAACTTGGTGCCGAAGGGGTGATAAACTTGGGGCATGCATAAGAGAAGAGCTCATCATAAACGCCAAATGCTTCATCGTCGTACCTCTGCATCCTCAACATCTTTTCACCATACTTCTCTCGCAATTGAGAGTTGACAGACTCATCAACAAGTTTTGTTTGAGGGCAGAGGGAGAGGCAAACCGCAAGTAACGCATACATCTGCTCATTCTTCTTCAGTATTTGTTCATACTGCGGTGATTTTTCGTGGTACTGCTTTGTCTTGAAGATGTAGAGGAGAATCTTGTTGAATTCACGAACAGCATCTACATACCTGCCAAAGGTTTGCCCCAGTTATATCACCAGGCACCCATCCACTGATCCAAACGTAAACACGTATTTTATGATGGGAACACAATGACAGTAATAACTGTCCTCGTTATCACACAAATAAAAGAGGCTAATATACTTATTACTTGATTATTATTACGTCTACCATTAGCTCTCTTTTTTAATCTAGAAGTACATTTCTCCTCGGAGCTCTGAATTCAAGACCATGCAGATTGCTAATATGCTCACTGCAAATCATATATGCTTCCTAACTGAAGGTCTGAATAGGCAAACTAATTCACAGTGTGAGAAAATGTTGAGAAACTTTCTCCCTAAAGAGAGACTATACCTTCGCAGCATAAGGTTGGCAAATCCGTAGTGATATATAGTTGCGATATGGCATCCTATGACACTGGTGTAAACACCTTGCTGACTAATGTCAATGGGCTGCAACCATTTCAGACCAGTATGGTAATCACCCAGGAGGCAGTGAACACGCAACAGACCGACCATGCTGAAGTAACCAAGGACCTTCAACACGTTGCTTCCACCACTGTAGTCGTACCCATCAGTGGCAGTGAACTGTTCAAGTCCTTCCTTCTCTTGCTCCAGAATTTGGATGATCGTAGACTTTTCCACAAGTGCTTGCAAGAAGTTGAGCACCCCATACACATTCCATGCCTGAGACGGAACATATGGTTAAGTAGTGAAAGTAAGCTAAGTTACATATGTAGAACAAAAAAGGACAACAGAAAGAAAAGAGCACTAATAAATACAGTTAAGTGGTCCATTTAACTTCACAGGGCACTACTAAGAAATAAAACAATGGGATGACTAGTGGTCTATCTAGTATCAGTGTCTCACAAGAACATGCAACGGAAGAATATTAATACCTTCTCATTCTGTTTCAGCAATGCAATTTCCTGCTCTGTTTTGTTCTTCATCTTTGCTCGGTATTGACAAAAGCTTTGGAACTGATAGACAAACTCATCCACCATATCCCACAACCACTGGTTCGGCAACTGCATATTCACTACCCCGTGCAACACCACCTACCAAATTCCACAGCAAACCACACAAACTCACTCAAATTCCCATGAAACTAAGCTTAAGCCCATACAGAAAAAGCATCTTTATTTCAGCTCAATGCATAACCAAAACAGTATATAACAAACCAGAAACTCAATCAAATACAGTACATGGCATTGAACAAAAGCTTAACTTCCAACACTGAACCTAACTTTGAATAATTCCCATAAAGCTCGAACAGAAGCTTACTCTATCTTAAGCCAATACAGCTAAAGCATCTTAATTTCACCTCAATCCATAACCAGAACGTCTAGTTTTATCGAAACCAATCCAATTAGAAGATAATTCGAGAGATACACACCTGAAATAGGCTGCAATAGTTATCATAAGAATCAATCCTCTGCTTGAGCGTAGGCGACAACCTCGCATACAAATGTCGGAACCACATCTCACGGTAGAGAAGGCAGAAAACGTGATCGTTGTCTACGTAAGGAGCAATGGCTTCCACAGAAGGCCATGGCGTGTCCTTGAACAGCCGCTCCGACAAGGTCTGGAACGATGTCTCACACATCTGGTGAATCTCGTACACATTCTTCTCCCTAATGTGTCTGTACATGTGAACCACGAACGATTTCACGGAATCCGGCACAAAGTTCGGGTCGTAGCCAGCGTCCTGGCCGCTTTGCCGCTGAACATCGTCGTAGTTCGCCGGAGCAGCATCGTCGTACTCGTAGTTGCTCGCCATGGTTGCAGAATCTACCTCGCTAACTGATTCACAGTTTATCTGATGAATCGTGGTTTCAGAAGAACGAAAAGAGGGGACGCAAAGAAGGACAAGAGCTAGGGTTTATAGAAGAATCGATAACCGGTTTTCGGGTCGGATAGATTTCCGGGTCGAGTTATATTCGGTCTCGTTAAATAAAGGGAAAACAAAAGTAGTAAAAAAAAAACGTCACGCCGTTAAAGTTTCATTTCCGTTTGTTCTTCTTCCTCGTTCTGTGCATCTCTCTCTCTCATACTTGCAGGTAAATTTTGCTTTTTTAAGGCCAATTGTGATTTCGCATACGTCATATGGCTTCGTTTCTAGATCTCAATTTTTCTTCATTTGGTTTGTGTCGATCTCAAAGTCGAGAGATTGATAAACCTAATAGTTCTCCTTTCTTGTAGATACTTTTACCTAGATTATGCGGAATTTAATCGTAATCATTTCGGATCTAATTGCTGCTTTCGAATTGATCGTTACAAAGTAGAAACCCCCAATTTCGTGGTTCCTGTGTTGGGTTTTGCTGAGAAATTGGTTTAGCCTCCCATTTCTGGTTCAAGACTGATTTTTATGTATCAATTTGTTTAAATCTTCAGTTGGCGTATCGTGTTCTTGGGCAATTGTGTCTCACTAGCATCAATCAAACATGCAGGTTAGCTATTTCAAGTCCACTTTTTTTTTGTTCCTTATCTCTATGTATATGTTGGATATCGAATCCACTTTACTGGTGTATAGAATTCGATGTTTTGTAATGAGAAGGATGTTCTGAAATCGACTAATGTGTATAGCAATCACGAGCAAGACTATTCAAGGAATACAAAGAGGTTCAGCGAGAGAAAGTAGCTGATCCGGATATTCAATTGGTGTGTGATGATACCAACATATTCAAATGGACTGCTCTTATCAAGGTTTGTCACAGAAACTTAATTTTTCGGGAAAAAGGTGAAAGCTTGGTTTGTTAAAACAGGTCTTGTATCTTTGTTTCTGAGACACAGGGACCGTCGGAGACTCCTTATGAAGGCGGAGTGTTTCAGCTTGCATTTGCTGTTCCTGAACCATATCCTCTGCAACCTCCTCAAGTGCGGTTCTTGACCAAAATATTCCATCCAAATGTGCATTTCAAGGTAATGAAAAAACGGTTTTGAATGTTGCGTTTTTAAATCTCCGGCAAAAGAGATTATTTTCTACTCATTTTCGTAATTTGTAGACTGGGGAAATATGCCTGGACATATTGAAGAATGCTTGGAGCCCCGCTTGGACACTTCAGTCAGTCTGTAGAGCGATCATCGCATTGATGGCTCATCCTGAGCCGGACAGTCCTCTTAACTGCGACTCAGGTACAAACAAGCTCTATAGTGTTACACTGTGCAATTGTGTTTTGACTAAAATCTGATTGAATCTTATATTGTTGGGTTTGCTAATAAAGGGAATCTTCTAAGATCTGGGGATGTGAGAGGGTTTAATTCAATGGCACGCATGTACACACGCCTCGCTGCTATGCCTAAGAAAGGATGATCCTCTTTGCTTTTCTTTCTTTCACTGATTAGCTCCTTTTCCTCACAATGAAAATGATTTGGGAGAATGAAAACATTATTCAAATTTCGCATGTGTAAGGTTACAAGGAGATCTGTTTCTTCTTATGAAGATGATGAATTTATTAATGGTTTACAATTTTATTACTGTTACGTACGAACAGTAACCACCAGTTTTAATCAGAAGTCATTGTCTCCTTGTTTAAGGAAGTTGTCAAACCAATCTGATGATTCCTTGATCATAAAACTCGTCAACTCGTGTCCAACTCCATCTTCTGCTACGAACTGCTCTCTCGAACCGTAGACCCAACACCAAAAACCCTTTTTAAATCTCTGTTTCTGGTTGCAATAGAACTATAGATTAGATCAGTGATTTACCTTGAAATTTCCACGAGAAGCAGTTTTCTTATATGCCTTCTCGGCTCTCTTTAAAGGAACTACTAGTCCACCAAGAGGATTGCGAGGATCCTTTGCGCCTGCACTTGAAATCCGATGAAACCTGTAAGTAGTTTTCTTTGTGTTGGTAGATAATGAGCAGACATAGGTTAGATTGTGCTCACCGTTAAGGATGTAAAGAGGCCGTGGAGCAATCACTGGTAACGAGTAAGGCGAATCAAACTGAGAGGCTAGGCCAGGAGCTATTCTGTTCCACACCTGTTGAGTCAATAAATACAAACCAATCATTTGAGTTGCAATCCGAACTCGTAATCGCTTTCAGGCTTCTTACCTTCTCGACCACTTCTTTGTCGATTTCGTTCTTTCCCAGATCAATCCTTGCTTCTGAAACCATTAAAAAAGCAAAGGAATTAGAATCCTCATATTTCATATCTGAAATCATTTTTTGTGATTTCTTTTTTCAAATATGTGACCTTCAAATAAAGGCTTTAAACTGTTGACTCTTCCTTCCCATTCATCATTGTCTATTGCCCATCTAAATCCCTGCACCACATACAAAACTTGATAAACTTGAAGAGTATTCTAAGTAGGAAAAGGTATTGGCATCGAAATTTGCCATGTTGTGTATTGGTATTTGGTTAAGAAGTAAACAAAAGATCGACTAAGGATGATTTTGCACCTGAACACCGATTAAAGGGACCACCACGGAATAGCGAGTGTCAGCTGCAGCAGCAAACCAAGCATGCATCCCTGTTTGTTGCTTTCACAATGAACAAAGTTAGTGTATATTACTACCAAAAGCTACAAATCATGGTACTCAATTTGTTCTACGACTGACCTCCTAGGGAAATACCCGTGATCCCTATCCTTTGCGGGTCTATATCTTCCCTTTGAGTAAGATATTCAGCTAGTTTGATCAAATCCCATACCTGAAACAAAAACATCGATAGATGCGATAATAAAATCTTACACTCTTAAAGTGAAACCAGAAAAAAAAGAGCTAAATAGAAGCAATGTTACAGTATCAAAGATAAAAGGCATTGTGTTTCCATTTCTCCAAGATGAAATAAGAGCCTGCATTGATATTTACACCAAAACCACCATGTCAGAACTCTCAGAAGACTGGAAAAATCAATAGGTAATAATGCCTCGTAACAATGATTTTACATCGCAATAGGCAGTTTTGCTGTTAGCACGTTCCCCGTGGTAGCGTGAGTCTAAACCGATGGCTACATATCCCCGCGAAGCATATGCCTATAAGAAGAAGAATAAAACAAGCAAAAAGTGTGAAATGTAGATATGATTAATCGATTTAGGAGAAATCAAAAGTATAAACTAAGATGTTTTTGTTTTACTTCAAGCCATGGTCTTAACCATTCTTTGTTTGCGTTTGTGCCATGCATAAACACAATCGCTGGTCTTCTTTCTACACTCTTCTCCCTCAAGCTTAAAATAAGCAAAGGCAATCTTCCTTGCTCTGCAGCCTTATTCCCATTTACATAAACAACATTTTAAGACAACACAAAAAAAAAAAATCAAAAGTTTTGTTACACAAAAAAAGAGAAAATGTAATAAAATAATATTTTACCTCAGTGTGCAAATGAAGAGTTTCCTCTTTAAGCATCTCTTTCAAGTTACCAATGTCTTCCCTTGGACAAGACTCTATTGCCTAAGTTTGGTAATGAAAAAAAACAGATCAAATTATTAAAAAAAGGAATGGATTTTATTTTGTAGAAAAAAAGGAATCAATATCTCACTTCTGTAGATGGAACAGCAGCTTGATACAGAGGATTTTCCACTGGCTTCGAAGATTCCACTATTAATGGAACTGAAAATGTTCCAAAACATTAATTTCAGATCAATCGAACAGTAAAGGAAGATAATCAATTAAATCTGAGATTATGAGATTGGAAATGTTCATTTATTACATGTTTTTTTTTTGGGGGGAAAAATAGAGAGAAGTAATCAAATAGAAGTTGCTGATTAAACAGAAGAAATGAATAAATTCATTAAAAAAAACCTTGGGCTGAACGTCGACTCCGAAGAACACGGAGAAACTCCGATCTAAACATTTGGGCTCCGGTGATCGGCGTTTCCATTACTCCGGTGATCGGTGAGAAAAAAAGAAAAAGAAAAAAAAGAAAACAGATTCGGGTGTTCTGTTTTGTTACGAGATTAATCATGTCAACGGGCATGCATGTGCAGCACAATTCGCTACCTGCTTTGTTTCTGGTAATGCTTATCATTCTCTTGATGACGTGTTTATATTCACTTAAAATACCTTTTGTTTTTTTAATAAAAAAAAGAGTAAGAAACTTTATTTTCATATTTTATCGTTTTGAGTCGTCACATTTTTGGCTTTTGGTCAGATATTTAACTCCCATGAAATTACGTAATAGTCCATGCTTTCTTTACGAAAAGTCCTTAAAAAAAAATTATAACTCATAAACTAACAAAACTCCTCCTATGTGTCCCTAATCCTAACCCCACATCTTAGGGTTTTTTGTTAGTTTGCTAATTTTTTTTTTTTTTTTGATTATCTAACAAAATCACCCAAGTATTGATTTAATAGTCCTGCTTGTTTTTTTTTTCCCTGGTTTTAAGGTTAATATGACCCAAGAAAAATTAAATATGTGTCTCTAGTCAAGTGGTCACTTCTGCCACTTTTTTTCATTGGAGTACGATTTCACGTGTCCGCGCATTATGCTATCGAATCGGATTTTTGGCCCAAAAATCTTAGGAAAAAAAAGAGATTTAAATCCGTAGAGACAGAGACGACTACTTGTTGTTTCATTGGCTTACAAAAAAAAAAAAAAAAATTTAAAGAAAAGAAGATTAGTAGAGAATCTAGACGGCCTGTTTTTTTATTTCTGTCGATAAATTTTATTTAACTATATCAATATGATATTTAACCATGATCCTGAATCGGTCATCTCTCTAAGAGATCATTTCTACAATTTTTTTGTTTTTAGCCCAGGATAAAATTTCATATGACGAAATTTTCTGAAAAGCTTGCAAGTTAGGTAACAATTATATTAAAGCATTTTTATCAAATAAAAACAATTATATTCAAGTAGATACTTTAAAAAACCACACCATTTTATGAAATCTAGTAGCTGGTAGTTGGCACTGATGTAGGAGTTAGAAGAAGAGTTTATATTTGCTAATCTATCTGATCTTCCTATAAAAGATTTAAGAAAATGTGAGACATGTTCATATGTTAAAAAGGAGTTAGATGCTAAAATTTTGTTCCCTAAGCATTACCCCAAACTTGAGTCTCGATGGCTTTGCTCTTCATCTTCTGGTTCTCTTCTACTCGGATTTGTGTTGTTTTTGATATTTGTTCCTGCTTTAACTAATGTCTTAAATTAGCACATCCTCTAGCTCTAAATTTCTATAGAAAGATACGGTCTCAAAGCTAAAAAGCAGCTTACCATTTATGCTCCCACGGTTTGAGAGCTGAATGAGATAGTCCCTGAAGCTCGACAAGATCTGTCTTTCTTGTTCTAAGTAAATCTCCGAGCTTGTGTCTGCGTCTTCCTTCTCTTGGCTTGATTTCACTCGAGCCGATGTCTCTTTCTCTAATATGATCACATGTTCCTCATCACACATCAATGCACGTGTTGCCGGAGATAAAGGCTTCTCGTCCATTCTACGAGCATCAAGGACACAATCTGGAGAGTCATTGATCTCTTTAGCATCTCTCTGAGCTGTATCAAGTGAACGGTCTTTGTCGTCTGTTTCAGATTTAGCGCCTGAAAGCTCATATTTTAGGCATTCTCTAACCAAAATCTTATTATATGAGGAACATATCCTCCTCTATAATATACTGCATGCTATGTACCTGACAATTTATTTGCTACATCCAGCGATTTTAAGACCAAAAGCGAACATAGCTCTCTGACATGATGCGGCTGGATAGTATTTGACAGAGAAGACCTATAGAAGTTGACAGTAAGTTAAATCCTTAAGATGGTATCAATATAGTTTCGAATGGGCATATTATACAAAGGAAGGATTTGATATTGCCAACCTGTAAGTACATGTGGTAGATCCGGATACCGCCCTGTTGTTAGGGAGTGAAAATAGAGAAGTGTCTTTAACGTGATTTACCTAGTTGGAACCAGAAAAACACAAAGATTATGTTTTCAATGCAAGAAGTGAAGCTAAACACAAAAGATTGTATTATTGGGCAAGATATATATATATACCGCTTGATTTTGGACGTCGTGTGAAACTGCAGATGAACCTCTAGCTGCTACAGAATGCGAAGCTTCCTTGCTCTTTCTCTTTCTTGATTCAAGGGGTTTCAGATAACCAGACATGTCGATGGCGCGGTTGACAGCCGCATTGGTCGTCTGTTGTACGTAGGTTTCTGAGACCAGAGGTTCATGAAGAAGGGCATTTCTTTCTTCGCTTCCTTCAAAGTTCTTGCAATCTTGACATCTACAATTCTCTGAACATAGGACATTCGCCTGGTAACACTCGCAGTACTTCTTGAGGCATCCTGATTTCTTGCAGTGGCATCCTTTGCTGTGCTTTCCCAGAATCAGGATCTGGCGCACATCCTCCTACAAGTCGTTTTGAGATAATCACCACACAAAGGATAAGTTCTAAAACTATCAGCAAATAAATTTATAAAAATCGTTTCTTGATACTCTCTCGTTGGGTTAAAGGCTAAACCAGTTAAAAAAAAGTTGTCACAGAGCAACGACTTTTCAGAGACAGAAACACCAAAGCAATATGCAAGCGCTATCATATTGATTCCTTCCAAATGCATAATCAACTGTTTGTTTTGGGCTCTGTCTCCTCACTAAATAGCTGTTTGGGGACAAAAAATTTAAGTCTTTAAAGTAACAAGGATCACACCTGCAAATCTTTCATTCCATGAGGACTACCAGCAATCTTGGGCTTGAACGCATCCGGATTGCGCTCTAAGATGGCCATGATGGCTTCCTGTCTCGAGGACTCGTTCTCCAAATTGTTGTGACAATTCAAGCAATTGCAACCATTGCAATAAGATCCGGACGCAAAGCATTCACAATACCTGTACAGATATTGTGAATGAAGAGGACAGCAAGAACATTTGACGATTAACATCAACATTCAAGAATTAAAAGCTATGGTGTATCAGCACCACCACCACAAAATTAGAAGGATGTATAAACAAAGATCTACAGAACAAAGATGGGAGAATGTATACATACAGCTTCAAGCATCTCGAATTTTTACAGTTGCAATGCCTCTGTTTATTTGGAGTAGCATCCTTCGACTCAACTTCAGTCTGCGCTCGTGAGGTCAAGGGATCTTGCTTGCTGCATAAACGCACAATCCCCAACCCAAGAATTGATCAGAGGATTTCGAACCAAAATTGATAACAAGAATCTAATTGTTGTAACCATTACTAACCTCACTCGATACTTTCCCAATGGATTCTTCTGCACTTGGTGACCAAACCGATGAACCGGAGGTTTCTGCGGCGGCGTGACATCTTGTAAACTGACTTCCGTCGCTGACGCCTGCGACGATTTCCCCGGCGGCGGTTTCAGCGACTTTACCCCTAATCGCAGTTGCTCCTCGGCACCTGAAGGCTGAGGCGACGGCGATATCAAGTCTTCTCCTCTCTGATCTTCCCGAGAAGACTGTGAATCGAGAAGAGAATGCGACTGCTTCTTCCCAGTTTTATCAAACGAATCCATCTTCGCCTCCACAGCCGCCGCCGTGACGGAGAAATCCAATTGACGCGGCAAAAGGTTACGCTTAGAACCAAAATCCTGATCGAATTTCTCCATAGCAAAACCACACAGAGAGAGACAGAGACAGAGATTTCGTTTGCTTCAGCTGAAGAGCTCTCTCTCTCCTTCGTCGTCTCTTGAGATCTTTTGAAAAATCAAAAAAAAAAAAAAAAAAATCGAATTTGATGGATTTTTGATCAATCAGATCTAACGGTTGAGATGCAAAGATATAATCAACGGTTTGGATCGTTCGATCAAGATCGATCTAGGTTTTCTCCAGGATACGAGCGGATTTTGGCGCTAAACGAGACTCTGAGTGATCCAGTGAGGTTGTGTTCACACGTGTGTGTGTATATGTTTCAAACCACATTTCTCATGGTATTTACGAACTGACTATATATAATCCCATTAGAACATCATCTAAAATCTCATCTTTTATACAAAAGGTAACTAGTAGAGAAATCAAATTAGTATTTAAGTCATCTTCGTTACTCTCAATTGTAGTTTATGACAAGCTTATAAAATTAAAGTTATTTATTACCTTTTCTCAGAATCATTTCATTATAAATTACAGAATTTGCCTTAGAATTATCATTTCGATTTACCTGTTTTAAACATGTTTTTCAATGTCTTCCATGCTTTATGAGCACTTGAAATGTCAATTTAAATGTAAATTAAAAAGTTATAAACCAATAATATTAAGAAGAAATAAAAATACTGAAATGAAGCTAAACGAGGGTCTGTTGCGTGCTCATAAGGTATACAAGGAAAAATTTGGCCTGTGTGTTCGCTTTATTGCTTGATGCCTACAAAACAGAGAGCTACTTCGGCTTGTGCTTGAAGCTCTTCAAGAACCTTCACAACGTTCTCACGGCAAAACCCAATTTCATTCTTATCTCTAAGCATTTTCCGCACTCTTCACACCCGCCAGCAAGAAACAGACAGTAAGACAAACCAATCAGATCGCAAATTCACAAGAGATCCGTTTTCTAAAAAACAAATTCAATGACACACTGTCTCTATAGTGTTGCCAGATTCTATAGCTGTTTGCCTGTTTGTCTAAAATATTGAAGATTTGAAAATTGAGTGCGACAAACCTGTGAACAATGGATGTGTCTCCATGTCCGGTGCAAACTATAAACATTGCATTAGTGGGTAATGCAGCGTAAAGGGCATGGACTCTCTCATCCATTTTCTTTAAGATTTCCTTCGTTTCGAGTGAAACATTGCTCTTGAGGGATTTCTTGAGACCGGATTTGTTGTTACATGTAAGCAATGAGATCATCTCTGCTAGTCTGGAATTTAGTTTCTGAGGATCATCCGCTCTGCGCTCGAAATGTGTATTCAATTCTGAGAACTGTGTCCAAACGAATTGTGACCGCCTGTTCTTTACCTGGCATCATATAAAATACACATGTATTAAACTTTTACGAATATGGCGAGAAATATGGAAAGCATGGATGGATTCAAAAGGTTTTACCTCTTTCATGGCCTTTGAAAGTGCTTCGTCATCCGAAGAAACTGGAATTGAATTTGATGAGTCAGAAGCATATCGCTTCACGATGTCGATATTGTCGACGATAGAAGTGGTTTTTCCACTCTCATTCAAAATGGAGAGGAGCTTCTTTCTTATCATATCCGGCGGTGAACCAAAATCAGGTCCTAGTTGAAGCAACAAAAGAACATCACTTAAAAGTATACAGAAAAAACAAGATTTAAACATTGAGATTAAGAATAGGAATTTCTTGCCATGTTTAATCTTCAATAGTGCCAAATCCATGGCTGCTTTTGCATCCTCGGCGCTGTCATGTCCGGATTCAGACTGCTGTATCTCTCTAGCAAGGAACTTTTTCGCTAGAATTCGAAGTTTAGTTTTATAGGATCTGCCGTGTGGATGCTTGTACAGTACTGCAGTGTCAATCACCAGATTATGAGAGATCTTCAGAGATAACAAGTCATTTTCCAAGGAGTGTCCGACTAATACTGTCTCTTTGAAAACCAGCTTTAAGAACTCTTCCTGAACATAGCAAACGACTCTAATTATACTAGACCATTCCAAGTCTTCAATTCAAACCTCCTAACCCGTATCTAATAAAAGTTAAAGGATCTCATGAAACCTGAATATCTTTAATAGTTGTTGTAACTCCCTCCATCATCTGAGCTGTTATTCCACTATACCTACAAACCAATACCAATATTGTGTTTCTTAGGCATGCCTCTTAAGATGTACTTGAAGCAGGTGCTTTTATGAAATTTGTATGTGACACAAACCGAGCCAAGCATATCAGCATGGTTTACCTTGTGTTGTAATCAGTAATATGATTTGTTGGCTTGACTAATTTATCTAATAGAACCTGCACGATCATGGCAACTTGGTAACAGAAATTAAGAAATCTAACAAATTTAAATTAAGGAAGAAGATACCTGTCCTTCAATATCCACCAGCGTCACTCTTGTCAACTCCAAACCCTCCTTTGTAATAGACTAGGGTGACAAAAAAAGTAAACATCTCTAAAATATTTTTGGCTGTTGCTATATACAGAAAAAATAAGTTTACAAGATGAATAAAAAAACTGTTTATATGTTTTGACAAAACAATATATGCTCAAATGATTATATCACAAAGCATAGTCATGAAACGCTAGAGAACATCGTTGTTTACCATCTCGCAATCAAGAGCCAAAATTTCATGGGGACATGATCCTGATGGTGCAGGAAGTGTAGAGGTAAACTCTGCATAGCGGAATTTTTTTATCAAACGATGTGACGCAAAGGTAAAAGTTAACAGCTTAAACAGGATTAAGCTGTTAATCTTAAGATAGATGGAGCTTGTACCTGATTTCTCAAAAGTGTATCCATTTTGTTCCATTTCCTTTCGACTTAGAGTATAGTATGTTACAGGGAATGGTATATTTTTTGTGAGCTCAATGAACGATTTCCCCATCATATTGCATGTTTCTTCTACAAGCGAAAGATGTCATATAATTAGGGCCTTATATTGGGAGAAGAACTGTTAAATCTGACACTATTTTTTCCATGTGTGGCTGTTATGACTGATAACATTGAAACCTCACAATTCATAACTAACAATGATCAAGAAAAGAATCATCGATTGAAAACCCAAAAAATATATGCCAGTTTATAAGAAGTCCACTACCTGGCCTAGAAACTTGAAGAGGTGGTTCCACTGAACTAGTAACAGTTTTCTTTCTTTCACCCTTGCAAGTAAGTACCGTATCGATTGTCTTCATATCATCAACTACACAGCTAACAAGAACAAAAAAAGCAAAAGATGTTATACAAAACCATTAACCAAAAAATTGTATTTCAATAAGCTATAAAGCAAAGAGAAGCACCAAAACTTACACCAACCTCAAAGCTAAAAGCGGTATAGGATTGCCAAAACATGATTTAAAACTAGGAAGTGCTTTAGACTGTGATAAGTATAAAGCTGCATCCAATCCAGGAAGGTAGAGCAAGACAACCTTTGGAATGAGAGGCATGTTCTGCAAACCATATCCTTGAATGTCATTTAAAACTTCCCAAAACTATCTAAAACTTGTGAACATCTTGATACCGGAAAAAACCGTAAAAGAAAAATTACATTTATAAAGAAAAAGCCAGCTCCAAGCTCAATTATCAACACATATATACCTTGATAATCACCCAAGAGGGCATATAGCCTTCTCCAAGCACCCATGTCACAAGTCCCTGAACATCCTGTGCAAACAAACCCATATCAAAAAGTAAGCAAATCTTACATAATCAAAAATTAGAATGTTACTTATGACATCCTAAACCTACTTGTAAGTTCAATGTTGTGTCAGGACTCTTGAAATCGAGTTCTGCTTTCCCCTGCCAAGAAGATAGAATCTAAATCAGATGCACAGTTTGAGCAACAAAGGACTTCAACATAAACCAATCATTCATAAATTTCAGAGAAGGAGGGTGTTTACTTCCGGTCCCCATATATCGAAGAAACCGTTCTCGGCTTTGCTCTTAGCACCACCGTCGACACTTTCTCGGCCATCCAGGTTATCTTCCACGGCGGTTCCGGCGTCGCGCTTCCGCTTCGAAGACGACATTCTTTAAACGGAGAAAAGCTATCCGACAAATCTACCGAGAGACTGACATAAACCACTTCCGCCGTCGCCTAACACAGTGGTCGCCCTTTTTACTCGCCGTCGGACAAATTGGCACAGAGGGGTTTTCTAACCTTGACGACCAAAAAAATCCCAAATAACCTTTTTTTTAATTATTTTTTGAAAAAATTGTAATTTTTTTGGATGATTTTAATAATTTTAATTCTAGAAAATTTGTTATTAAATTCTCTAATCTTATCTAAAATTACGAGATTTAATTCTTTGAAATCACTAAAATTCAAATTATTATTTCACAACATTAGATTTTAATAAATTTTTAAAATTTTATGATTCAATAATATAGAATTTGACATTTTAACATAAATTCTTTCCAATAAAATACATTTCCTAATTTTTTTTCTTCTTCTTCTTCTTCTTAGTTTATAGAGTGAATTTGTGGAATAAAAAAAAAAAAAAAAAATCTAGCGAAAAACCTTAAAATGAGGAGTTGAGAATGAATTTGGTTAAATTTAAATTTTTTTTTTTTTTTTGGGTTACTTGGCGAGTAAATTTGTATGTATAAAATAATAAAATATTATTGTATCATCATCAATTTAACCTTGTTGCATCTCCTTCTGCCCGTAGATATTTGGCAATTTAACCTTGTTGCATCTCAATTTAACCTTAAATACTTTTTACGGAGAACTAACTTCAAAACCTTTAATTTGAAGTTTCATCCTTTTTTTTACATTTTAGTTCTTACAATTATATATATATATATATATATATAAAATAATCTTATTAATTTATTCTTTTTATTATTTTAATCCTTACAAGTTTATGTCTCGTAAATATTTTACATATATCTTTATAAATTTAATTTTTACATATCAAATTAAATAATCTCATTAAAATTAAATTAAACATATTATATAACATAAAAAAACAAATTTTACAAACCAGCAATATTACATTAAGCAAATTTAATACAAAATAAAATAATTTCATATTTATATGTAGATTTACGAAAATATTTTTATTGAATAATTTGATATTTTATCTGTAATTTATCATTTATTTTGTGTGTTTTATTATTATTTATATGTAATTTTATATTATAGTGCAATGCTTTATTAATATTGTTTGTAATATTTTTTTAATGTATGTTTTATAGCTATTTATAAAAAATTTATGATTTTAGTTAACTATGATCAATAGGAATTACTAAAATACAAAAAAAAAAAATTAAATTAAATTTAAAATTTTATCATCGGAAAAAAACACAGGTTTGGCAAACTTCAAAAATGAGATTACTTTTGGAAATGCCTAAAGGCCATCGTACGTATTGATTGAGAGTAGTTTGTTGAAATAAAACATTTCTCCAAACTTGTTAATTAGTTATTAAGTATTTTATTCAGCTTTTTACACTATTTTAAAAATCAACTGTCTAGACGTCTAGGCAATTAAAATCATTCGAACATTTAGATTTTGACCGAATTGATCAACAAGATCATTTCGTCTAAATGTCAGATTAATTGGTGTCTTCTCAAATCATGTTTTATTCTGATTCTCTATTTTCCCTCTTTAAAAGTCTCACAAGACTTTAGTTTTCTGTTTTACTGTAAACGAACATAGTCTTGTGCTTTGTATGGAAAAACGGTTTATTCATACACCAACTATTGGTTGCGGTTACAGGCCAAACACGAACTGTATATCTATGCCAATTCATACATCAACTTATATAATTTAGCTAAAACATACATTGACTTGTCAATAGTTGTTGAGTCAGCTACCACGTTATCAAGTCATCAACAATCAGCTGCCAGATCATATGAGTCATCAACAGTCAGCTGTCACATCATCAAATTTTATTTTATTTTTATAAAATATATTAAAAGTCTAGATTTTTTTTTTTTAAATTAAAAAAGTGATATATTTTCTAATATAATTTTTGTTTTTTGTCTAATATTATATCATTTTACATATTTTAATTATCCAAAAAAGATTTTGGTTTTTTCAACCAAGATTATTTTAGAAATGTTGTTAATCATTATAAAAGAATTATACTTAATTTATTTCATGTGTAATTTTTCTTTATCTAACAACATATCATTTCTATCTATTTCAGGAGAATAAATGTACGTGCACCATGAAAGAAATCGATAGAGTCATTCAAAATACCGAAGATATGATTTTTTAGGATTCTACGGCGGTCAAGTCATATATAGTTCAAAAAAATTTGAATAAAAATGAAAGTGCTAAAAATATTATTATCTTTTTAAAAAATCAAATTTATTTATTTATTTATTAATTAAAACTCAACATAACAATGTTTTTTCTTTCTATTTTTTTTTTCTAAAGTTATACGATTTCAAAGATCTTAATTATTAAAAATAATCACATCTTTAGGTAATTGTATAACATCTCCATGATAAATTGGTGATGATTTTTTTTTTTTATGATTAATAGCATTTCTAAAATAATGTTGATTGAGAAAAATCAAAATATTTTTTGGATAATTAAAATATGTCTAGTAGTATAATATTTAGACGAAAAAGAAAAAAACTATATTAAAAACATATCATTTTAAAAAAAAATATAGACTTTTCATTATTTAAAAAAATGGTGATGTGGTAGCTGACTGTTAATGCCTCAGATGATGTGGCAGCTGACTGTTGATGACTCGGTGACGTGACAGCCGACTCAACAACTGTTGGCAAGTCAATATATGTTTTAGCCAAATTATATAAGTTGATGTATGAATTGGCATATGTATACAGTTCGTGTTCGGTTTGTAACCACTGCCAATAGTTGGTGTGTGAATAAGCCGTTTTCTCTGCTTTGTACAAAGACACTTATTTTGATCAGGACCATTTTTTAATATATATATCTGGAGCATACTTTGATTAAATAAAATTAAAAATTAAATAAATATGCATATAAAACAGAACTAATAAATTTTTTAAATTAGTACATCAAAATATTTTTATAAAAAGAATTATATTAAGTCTACGAATAGTTTGAGTCGACTCTGATTAGGATTTATTTAAAAACTTTGGGTTTTGAAAGAGAAACCATCTAATATCTGATTTTTGTTATTCAAATGTCGAACTAACATGCAAGAACAAGAAAAATTTCACCCGTCGGTATTATCAAATCAACAATTGGTGAACTTGTTATCGCTTTCGTTTCCATCAATATGTCTTCCTCTTTGAAAAAAGATTAGTAGCTATATATATCACATTTAATTTTACTTGGACTGTATAGGATAAAGGTTGATGGAACTATTTGAAAGTTGAAACCCGTCATTATGGGTAAGCTAGCCGTGCTTAGGTGTATACAACTATAGAACCCCACGATGAGTTTTTTAAAAGTTGATATTTTCTTAAAATAATTTTTGTATGGTAATTTTAAAAACTTTTAAGCGATACAAACACATAAGAAACTGTTAATAATCATTTTATAAAGTTTACCGTCATTTTGTTTCATGAGTTTCTAAATGCTTTATCTTTATCACAATTCGCTTTTTCTTGTTTTTTATTTTTTTTGTAATTATGATTGTTCTATTAGATATTCCGTTGCATAATTAACAAAACTGATTATAAAAGGTATAACACAAAAAAAACGATGTAAACTTTACTAAGGGAGTAAGAGTGTGGATGCAAATCCGCACTAAAATTTTGATGTGAGGTTTTAATAAATTGGGTTCAAAATCTTCGTCGTGTAAGCACAAAAACTTAATTTAACGTGAAATTAAATAATAATTTTATTCATAGATCGAATTAACTGTGAAAAGCCTTTAGTCATGGTCTTCATGGATGACTACAAAAGTGTTCTTAGTATGTGTTTCAGCCCGGGATTAGATGATCTATTTTCTTTCCTCGCTTTGATTTATATAAATGAATTCTTAGCTGAACAAATCTCCTTTTAATCTCGAGTTTTCTGAGCTGGGCTTCGTGCATGGACCGAATCCTGGAAGGTCACAATCCACAGTTGGACGGGATTATTCTGACCGAGTTCGGAAATGCTTTTGATTATATGGACTTTTTACTGAGGCGGATTTAGTTTTGAAACCCAACACTAATAATGAGCAAGTAGATTTCATAAGAGAGGTTGTCAAGAGGTTGTGGTGAGGGAAGTCCAACTTATGAGGGCGGACCAAGTGTTAGAAGATACACGGCGTCAGGCCCAGACGGAGCCGAACAGAGGTCCACATTGAGTTGCTAAAATCGCAGCGCAATAAAAGGTGATCATCCCCAATTTATTTGTAGGTGGAGCAGAGCAGCAATTAGTATTATATACTTGCATGTGCTATATAAAAATATTCTAAGATATGATTGCTATATACTAATATTTTGCACAAATGTCCCTGGTTTCCACTAGTAAAATAATTTTCTCCCCTGATATGATGATCTATGACGATCTAAACGAGCTGTATATAATTAATATATATCTATAAGTCCAGTACTTTTGAATAGCTTTTTTCCACATATAACCACACAACGGGCTATATATAGTATAGATCTGTGTGGTGGTGGTGTGTTTAGCACGTATACGAACATGCATGCAAGAGGCTATATATGTGTGTGTGTGTGTGCATGTGTGATGGTGTGATGTGCGCAAGAAAAAGATCAAAGGAGGTAAAAGGAAGTGAGAGAATATTGATGAAGAGAATGACACATGCAAGTCTTTAATGATGCATTGGTGGTGGCCATTCCCCTAAACCTCACATTATCTCTCAATTCCTCATCTATATATATATATACACAAACACACACACACACTACACTTATGCATAACTTAATAATGTGCACGTATGCATATTGCATATATGAAAGTGTAGCATGATTTTAAAAATGTGTGAATGGATCAATATATGGCTATGTCACAAACTTTCAAACCCATAATTAATTGCATCAAACAAACAAAATTGATCTTATGCAAGCAAAAGGACAAATATATAGAGAGGGGGGGGGGGGGGCAATGGGTATTTTTACCCACAAAATATCCATTTTAGCAAAGAAAAAATCAATTTTTTTTTACGACTAAAGGATCAAATTATATTGTAAGCTGCCCAGATACATAATCAATAAATACTTGTGTTTATAAAATTTTAATGAGCTATACCGGTACTCCAATATAGTAATAACTACTAACTATGTGGCCAGTCGAAATGGTGTCACGTTTTAGGTCCATTAGAAAATTCGGTAAATGGATTATTTGACGGCTATTCTCACCCTGAAGATTAGTCGGGTGGTAAAATTCGGTTCACCCCTATTATAAAAAAAAAAACTACTAACTATGGAGTAGAGCCAATTTTCCAATAAGTTGGTTAATGGAATATGTGAAAGTAGAGAAAATGTTTATAAAAAAAGTCTTTAAATTCAGCATATCATAGGGTATCCCAACGGGTGGGGTATCATGCGATGATTCCACCACACCCAAAAAAATTATACACTCCTTGATATAAAGAAACTAATAATGCAAACAAAATAAAAAAGATAAACAAAACCAATTCATGTGAATCATCTCTCTGTGAAGATGAAAACTTGAAAGAGTATTAGGGTTATATAAAATCAATTTACTGATCAAAATGGGCTTTTCTAGGGCGACATTTCAATTTTATAGTGCCTCTTAGGGTTTATTTTATTTTTTTATCTATCTTCCCCCACTTTCCCTCGTTTCGCGTGCAACACACGCTCCAATGTCTTTTCACCTATGTTCCGAGAAACCTCTCGGATCCGCGTTTAGAGGCGAACTTTATATCCCACGCGCGCAAGGGAGCTGCTTGAAATACACGCGCCTAGGGTTTTTCTCTTTAGGACACAACCATGCACAGTTTGGTTTGGTTTGGTTGTAATAAGAACCGCACATTACCGTCACGTGTCAACTTGTTATGCATTCACCAGTTGCATCAAGACAGAACACAAATCGTAATATGTGTATTTATTTTCTTTTGACGAAAACAAAATTGAAATAGAATCGAATTTTTCCTTTTTCTGTTTTCCTTGAACCCAAAATTGAAATAGACAAATTAATGATGAAGATGAAGTTTAAAAAAAAAAAAAAATCAACTTTTTTTTATCAAAGTTTATTTTTTTTATTAAAACTAATATAAATTCGCGTTTTTATATATACGTGTTCATTTTCTTGCATATGGCCTCATAATGCTTACACAGATGGGCTTATTCTTATTTTATATTTAAAAATGAATCGATTTACAAAATTCCTCTATTTTATTTATTTATTTATTAGTACCAAACCCTCTTCATATCAAGGATAAAAAGCCAAAAGCTTATTTTATCTCTCTTCTTCCTCGAACACACACTCTCTCTCTCTCTAGCAAAATTAAAAAGCCCTCTTCTCTCTCCTCTTGCGTGAAAGCTTAGGGTTTCTCTAAGATTCGCACTTACATAATACTCATTTCCAGGAGAATCGATCCTCGTACCTTCGATAATCTTCTTCTCCACGAGCTTCTCTATCTTTTGATACAGTTTTCTTCCCTCGCCGTGGAGGATCGAGCTGGATTTCATACGAGGGTCCGATTGATTCGGCTCGGATTATCCAGGTGCGTGTTTTCCGACCAGAATCTCTATTTTATGTCGTTTCGTTGTGTTTGAGGTTTAGAAATGGCTGATCTTGTCGGAAGGGGTTTTGGTTTGACTTGTGGATTGACTTTGGATCTTGAGGACATTTAGCTAAGCTTCACTGTTCATTGTTCGTCTCGCGACTCGTGCTTACCCTCACGTAAAGATCTATAAGCCCGTATTAATGATGGGTTGGTTATCTTTGTTTAGCGAATGCGATTAATTGTCTTATTATTTTGCTAATTTGGATTTTAATTTTGATTAGTAACCCTAAATGACTTAAAGATTATAAAATTAATATTTTTTAGGGGTTTTTGTGGTGTGGGATTTGGGAAGAAAATCATATTGAAATCGGTCTATAGTTATTGGTTGGTGACAATCAAGAAAGGTCGCAGCTTTTGGAGGTCCCGGTGTCTCTGAAAACCCTAATTTTAGGTCGGAGTTATATACATGTGTTTATCTCAAACGTTCAATGGTGCTTTGATGTGACCCACGCGATTAATGTCTGTGAGGAATCTACATGGAATCCGGCTATGGTGAAGATTTGTGTTCTTGATTTTATGTAGACCTAGGGTTCCTTATTTCCTTTGGGACTCAAATATTGACAAAGGGATCTTATCGTATGTGTTTATTCATGGGATTATATGCTTCAAGATCGTAGCTTTCGTGATGTTTAATCCATTTTTAGCTGGATCTTTGGTGGAGATCTTTTGGTGTTTTAGTTGAGATTATGAAACTCATGTCTCGAGTATTCTTTACATGCTTTAACGGAGTGATCATTGAGCATATATATATATACGATGCATCGATTAGTTTTCGAGATGCTAACATATCTTAATTTTGTAACTTTATTTTGTTGGTCTAGTACAATGGTAATAAAAGAGTGAAGCCAGGCGTATATCTCCTTCAAGGCAAATCATTATAATGGGATCATCCATCAAGATCAATTCAATATCCATAGATCTAGCTGGCGCGGTTGATGAAATTGATGCGGGGAAATGCGAACATTTCTCCATACGGTAAGCAATGATTAGTATGTCACTATTTGATTGGTCTTAATTCAGTGAACCGAGTTATGTTCTTAATGCAGCGGATTTGTAGCTGAGATCCGCGAGAGAGATCACAGAAAATGTTGGCCATTTTCAGCAGATACTGTTGAGTTAGGGGACCACCAAAGCTATTCTCTTCCCTCTTTATCTGTTCTAAAGTCAAGATGGTGGCGTTGTGCGAGCTGCATCAGAGATATCAATGTCAAAGAGATAAACGACAGTGGTAAACTATTAAAGCACATTCATTGCAACTTATGTATTAGCAGTCTCAAACTTAATTCGTCTTTCTTTTTTTCAGATTGTCGATTGCAATCACACTCAAGGTCTATTAAGGAGAAAAAGCTCGATGATGGCTCTTCAGCCATCCCAAGTATAAGAAAACTGAATTCGCTGATTGTCACTGATAAGAAAGAAAAGAAAAATGATGTTCAGACAGGTAGTTTTGGCTGTAATATATGCACATCTGAGTTTAAGTTGTGACTGTTGTTCTCTCTCTCGAAGATATATAACTTCTTGATAATTGCAGCTACATTGCTCAAGAAAGTTCGCCGCAGAGCTAAGGATGCTTCTACCGTTAAGAGTAAGAGTAGCAAACTCCCCAGTCCAGAGCAGGCCAGCAAGAGATCTAGAGAAAAGGCAAACATTTCAATGGAAATTAGTTTGAAAGAGAGCCAAGAAGCTGTTAACGGGTCACCTGAGATTGCTGGTGTGGTTGATGATACGCCTAAAAAGCTAATCAAGAAGAATCATAGTAATAGTCATGTTTTGATGGAACGGGATGAACGTGATAATGTGTCATCAGAGAGTAGAGATCTTCTTGGTCATAACCCCGAGTGTATGACTGGGTTGCATCGTAGGAAATCTAGAAAGGTTCGTCTACTCAGCGAGTTGTTGAGTAATAGAAGCAAAGAAACTCTGTCAAAAAGGGAATCGGTTAGAGGTAGAAAAAGAAAGTCTTCTGGAGAAGAAGAGTGCAGACCTCCTGAGACGACCAATTACGCCAGCCGGATATTGAGCACAATTGGCAAAACTTCTGAAAACGCTTCTAAGAGTTGTGACTCTGAAGGTAATACTGTCTCTGGGGCAGAGTCAAAACCGAGTGTCGAGAGCCAATCCACTGACAGCGGATTTGATAAAGATCCTATTAAGGGAAAACAGAGAAACAAAAGGTTTCAGGTTGTTGATGAGCGTTTTCCAGAAACTTCACAAAAGGATACATATGACTATGCCAGTCCTGTTCACTCTTCATTTGCCGGGAAAGAGTTTGTTCCTTGTCCTCTGCATATCCAGAGAACAGAGGAAGAGCTCAGTTTAGCAAAAAAGAGAAAGAGGAAGGCTACAATAGATAAAAAGAAGAGTACCGTGATTACTTTTAGTAACAACGTCGATGATGGAAATCTTATGAAACTGAGAAAGCCAGATAATTTTCTGCAAGCCGGTCCAAGAAATATTATGCCCCAATCTACTCGAGATTTCCTGAATTCGAATTGGCTTGACAGTTCATTTGACAAACTTTCGGCATCAGATGGACATTTCAATAAATATACCCCTCAGCGTGATGATAGGCCAGTCTTTCCATTGCCTTTGAAAGAACAATCGCGCTACAAACAGGATGATCATGCGATGCTGAAAGGTATAGGGACAAACCATTTTCGAGATTTTGGTTCCTCCTTTAAGTCCACCAATGCGGATGGGTGCTTGAGAACTGGAGTAAATGTTGACTTCAGCAGCAAAAGAAATACCACTAGACCGTCTTCCCTGAACGACAATCTAAGACAAACATCTTCTACTGAAGTTGCGGATAGTTCTTGTGCTCTGCAAAAGGTACAGCGCTATCATTTTTATCGATTTTTAAGGACCGTTGCAAATTGTTCTTTTACATTTTTTTTAGATCAATCTCTGTATTTTTAGTTTTGTTGTCATATTGCTTCCTCACTGTTTGTCAGGAGCGTGCCAGATGTAAGTCTCCGTTTCTCATATTTGTTGATGGAAATGATTTCCCAATATGGATTATTTGAGATATGCAACAAAAGCACATACTGCTTCTATCTATGTAGTCATATGCATATGAGAATTAGTTGGTCTTTATCTTTCTGGTTTGTACCTATTTGATGATTGTTCCAAAGTGATGTGAAAAAATGGTTTTCCTTTTACTTGGCAGGATATTTCCCCGGCACACGGCAAGGGAAAGGACGTTGTGGTCCAGGAACTTTCCGGAGCACCCAGATTCCAAAACAAGACATCTGAGCATATAGATGATATTCCCATGGAAATAGTCGAGCTTATGGCTAAAAACCAATACGAAAGGTGTCTTCCTGACAGAGAAGAGGACAAACAGTCATCGCAAGCAACAACAAGTGTATCCAAGAATGCTCTGTTGATTGATCTCAATGAAACCTATGATAACAGCATGGACAACACATTACGGCAACCAAAACCTCTTGGTAAGAACGCTATTATCGGCTATGCTGCCACTATGGAAGGACATTTTATGACCGGAAAGCAGAGCTCTCTCGAATTTTTCCCGACAAGGCAGTTTGGTCAGCCTTATAATGCGCCTTCCGGGTTTGGGATATCTCCTCTTACCCGAGATAACCAATCAAGCTCCATCCAGTTTTCTGGTGTAGTAGCGCCCAATCAGCAAAGCAGTCACAATTGCCAGTGGATAGGTAATGTCCCAACAACTATGGCTAATCATCAGAATCCATTTTCATCCTCATTCCGGGTATTACGTGCGTGTGACACATGCCAAAGTGTTCAACAGCAGCAGTATAGAGAAGCTTCTCATCCTATTTGGCCATCTTCCATGACATCATCACATGCTCATAAGCCAGTCTCTCTCAATATGCCTCAAAAGTTTCTGGATCAGTCAACGAAGCTGGATAATCCTAATACGCGGAATCTAAATTTTGATGATAACGGAAGGCAAAAACGTGGGGCTGAAGGGGTTAGTAGCAAATCATTGGACGCTTATTCTAATGAGAGCAGTATACCAGCGATGCACCTACTGAGCCTCATGGATCCGCGGCTGAGGTCAAACATTCCCATTGACCAAAGTCGAAACACTAAATTTGTGAAAAGGCCGTTTTCACAGGCTCACCAGTCCAAGGAATTTATAGGACCTCAACCAGGAGACTGTAACACGTCACCCTACTCCACAAAGCAGTGGCCTTTCGATTTTCACAGCAAGAGAGTGACACCCGAGACTTCCCGTGAAAATCTCGCCATCATTCCACCAGTTGGGACATCTTCAATTACATTTCAAAGTGAAAAGAGTTCTGCAGAAAATGCTAACTCAACATTCCAAGCTTCATGGAATCATCATCAGGAGAAAAAATCCAAGAGAAAAGACGACAACTTTGCGCCAAGTTACAACAATAGTCATCATCAAAAGCCGATCTTTACAAGCAGGAGCAGCGACCCTGGGAAATTCCAGCTTCTTGGAGCATCAGATTCCATGATGCTACCTCTGAAATTTCACATGACAGATAACGCCAAGAAACATAAGACAAAAAAATCACAGAGCAACAACGCTGTCTCTGCTTGGCCTCCAACGAGCACTTATGGGCCTATCATCTGCAGTGTCAATAGAAACCCGGCTGATTTCACCATTCCTGATGCGCCTGGGAACGTTTACATGATTAAGGGTGAAGATCTTAAGGTCAGAAAACACGCTGGCTTCAGGAAAAAACCAAGCGTGTGTAAGCAAGATGCATTGAAGCAAAACGAGAAGTCTATTGCTCCTGCCGCAGAGAATGCCTGAAATATACCCATTTGGGAGTTTTTTCAAGGTAATTTCTATAACCAGTTTACTTGCTTCTTCATCCTGAAATGAAATCTACGACTCTTGAAAATCACTACCTATCTAATCGACATTTAGTACATGAAACAGATATTCTATGCACTTAACTTGCTTTCCATTCAAATTCAGAACCAGAAAGGATAGTGTCCAAGATAACTCAAGTCAACTTCTTACTTAACTGTTTTTTTGTTTGGGGTCCAAATTCAGTGTGAAGCAGGTAAAGAGTACCACATAAGAACAAAGCTGAAGAGAGCAGGAGGGATGGGTTTTGTAGATACAGAGGACAGACACACCATCCCTCTTTGCCTTTGTCTTGTCAGAGAAAATCAAGAATAAGTCAGAGAAAGACCAAGATTCTCCTCTTGTTCTTGTCTTAGTTTCTTCATCTTGGGGTATATATTGCTCTTTACAACTTAAAAAGACATTTTGTATGTTTTGTGTCTCATCTGCCTACATCACTCGAGAGTTGGTAATATGCTACGAACAGAACAAAAGGGAAAAACCTGTATCAGGGTACAAATTGGGAAGGTATAACTTGTAAACGTATGTGGCAATGAAATTGTATCAGAGTTGGTGATGTTTTTTTCTTCTTTTGGCATTTTTGAATAATGTGGATGCTCATATTGTTGTTGGCCCAATATATTTAGGATTCGTGTACGATCTCATGAGAGTATTGAGGATGATTCTACATTATAATAGTAGTCAGACTAGTAATCATATCTTAATCCCACGTAAATTCGCAACTAAACTGTGGGTTCTCAATAGAACGAAATAACAATTGTAGATGCATCTTGGTCTGAAGATTCGGAGCAGTGTGGAGAGGAATGGGTTTCTAGAGATGATGAAATGGTTTGGAGTTAAGGCCTATCCCTCTCTCCTCTCTAGTTTGGAAGAAGCTACTGTTTTTGTATAGACAATGTCATGCTTTAATTTTTTTTTGTCAACAAGACAATGTCATGCTTAAATAACTTTGGTTTTGGAGAGGTTCGGTTTGAGAATGACTCAAAATCTGAGTGCAGGCTGTGAAAGACCCCATCTTGTGGCCGAGACTTTAAAGTTTCTCAACAGGTATAAGGGAGCCATGGAGAGTCTAGAAGCCAGATTTAAGATTTTGTGGAAGACAAGCTAATCTAAATGCATATCTTATTGCCAAAACGGCCTCTTATTTTCCTATTTACTTTGCTTTGTTTGTAGTATGACCTCTTGGTTGTTACCAATGATTGAACGAGAGAAACACTATGTTTGGTCTTGAGTATTGATATAAAGATGGTATGTTTGAGTACAATAGGAAAGGTGTATGGTTCGGATTCGTTAGCGCAAGTAGTGTTGTCACCTCTACAAAGATCTTCGAGCATATATAGGAGTTCCATTCTACCTTTCCGCAAAAGCTTTGCTTTGCCATTCAACAAATAGGGTTTTCCGGTAGTTATTGACAATATTTTAAAAGAAATTCTCTGCGAGCAGCAAAAAAAAACAAAAACAAAAAAATAAAAGAAATTTCAAACGCATGCGCTTGAAAAAATTGTTCTATATGATTTTTTCACAGTTTCATCACGAAATATCATAATATTGGAAAATGTCAAACTGAACAATACATGGAAGACGCATATTAGAGGAACTTTCCAATAGAATTAGTCCAAAAAGTCTGTTTTTGATATTATATAAAATTGATGATACTGTGCCATCATATCATCCAACCACCGTTGCAATGTCATTTCGAATTTAAATTATAAATGTAATAATTTTTTTAGTTTGTTGCCAACTCTGCAATAATAGATATATAAAACAAAGATGCATTAATTGTTTCTTGATATTATTATTTTTATAAAGAATTGTTTCTTGATATTGATATTGAGTTTTGAACAAATTTATTTTCCAACGGTCATTGACCATTTCTACTTCTCATTATAGTATTTCTTAAAAATTTCACCTCCTTGGAGTTAGAGTGGACCGTCAAATTTTCTAATCATCCCTAAGATCCATGACTCATATATGTCGAATTTGTTTTATAAAAAGGTTGACTTTCAGGGTTGTGACAGTAGTATAAACAGTAGAAAACAAACGAATCTAACAAGAACAATTGGAATGAATGTGGTTAATGCATGATAGATAGAACAAACGACACAAAGGCTGCGAAAAATTCACAATAAAATCTGAATAGTAATTATAATAAATGTGGTGCGGTATAAAAATTAATTATGTCGATGATTGATTCCATTGGCGACTGTCGGGTATCCCTTGATTGCCAAAGTCTCTGATTTATATATACATTGGTATCTAGAGTTTTAGTTTTTTTACTTCGTATTTTCTCATACGACAACATATAACCAAGAACATGTGACCCAATGATTTGTTCGAATGGATATAGAGGATTCATCTTGTAAGTCAAAGTCATGGATCGAATTCTACCATCTACGAAAAATTGATATTATTCTCTTTTAACCACGTAGTAAACGTTTTAAATGACAAAAATACCTAGTTTTTTACGGATTTGAAAATTAGTTTGAATTCCGATACATGATCTACCATAATTATATAAAAAAAGGTCGCAACACATATTGACCATAAGATAGCTCCTTCGCAAATGTAACACTATATTCGAATTCAAAGCTAACAAAATATAAACTTTTCAAACCAGTTGAACTGATATCATTTGGTGTACACATTATATAAGTGAGTATTTGAAATAAAGTCAATAGACAAGAGTAGAAGTATCCTTGTTTCAGTAATAGTCTTAGAATTACAAGATTCCAAAACATGATATATGACGTTAAAGCTTTCAAGACTCTTAAAAATAGCAGATTTCGAATTTTGAGTCATAGGAGACTCTTATACACATTTTAAGTTTAATATAATGTTGATGGTTGAATAATATAATATTTTACAAGTAATCATATCAAATGGAGATATTCATAAAAAGATGTTTAATTGGAATGTCTGATATATCATATTAAGTTTTCTAGAACATGTATATCATAAAAAACCTAAAAGCAGTACAATACAAAATAAACGGCTTTGAAGGTTGCATTATTCTAAGGTAGTTATTCTTATAATCAATTATTACCTGGACGTTTGATTACAAAATTTCCCAACAATCAAAATGTCAGCTTTTTATAACTTCTTTCATAAAGCCAAAAATTTAATATTAAATTGTCGGGACAAAACATATAAACACATAGTATATACTTTCCTTACTAAATCCAAACTCCACTATCCAATATCTTTCACAAAGACAATTATTGAGAGCATCCTTGAAATGGCAAGCAAGAAAAAAGGTAAAATTTTAATTTTAAAATTAAAGTTTGTCCAAAAAGTTCGTTCTGTGTTTTAAAGGTTATGCTTAATTTTATTCGAAGATATTCGAACTTATTCAATTGCATTTTAGTTATCACTGTTCGCATGATATTTTTTTTTGGCGTAATGTTTGCATGATGTTTTGGTGCTCTGTGAAATTTTCGTATGTACATATACAACCAATTTTAATCACTGGTATTAATTTTAGTTTTTTTTTTTTTTTTGCCAACGAATCCCAATCATAATGATCCATGCAAAGTTTAATTATTTTTGCATTTCTGTAAAAACATAAAAAAATCTATTTGCGTTCATTTTTTTGATTGGTAAGTAGCTGATATTTGGTGTTTTTACACCGTTGGACTCATGTCTTTGTCATCTTTTATTTATAACTTTATAGCATTTGCAACACATTATGATCATTTTAGTCTCATTTTAGCGATTAAATGCATTTTAGAGCTAGGATTTGTTTTTGCGCATTTTGGTTCTTGTTTTGGTTTGATTTAGGTACATTCGGAGTTCTTGGAGCTATGTGGATGCGTTGGAAAGCTAGGAAGTGGATTGGAGTTGGAAGAATGTACCAAAGGAGCATCGAAAATGAAGAAATGCCGGAAATACATGACCACTCGGTCATGACCGATTGAGCTTGCAAGAAGTCTCTGGTTTCTGGAATGTGCATCACAATCGGCTTCGAAACCGATTAGAGCCACACCGATTGAGCTTGCAAGAAGTCTCTGGTTTCTGGAATGTGCATCACAATCGGCTTTGAAACCGATTGAGCTTACACCGAGTGAGCTTGCCCCAGTTGACTTTTCCCTAAAAGTGTTGACTTTTCCAGTTTGACCCGGATCCGACCCGGTTTGTCCCGGGTTGACCCGAGAACCTTTTTCTTAGCATATATATATATATATATGTTTTAGACACAAAAATACCCTAAGTTGGATCATGTTATTTCTCTTTTAAGCTTTCAAACATTTTCTCATGTTTTGTGTTTGAATCCTCGGGATTATCATAATCTAGTGAAGTTTCATTTTACCTCTATCATTTCCTTTATGATTATGCATTTTATCATGTTTATCTTTGAGTTTAGCATGATGATTAGTGAGTAGTATTTTAATGGGTTTTGGGCTTAGTAGATTATGGAGATTTAGTGGTTGATTAGTGATGCTTAGGCTTAGGTTCTTTTGATTTCTAAAGTTTAAGGTGTTCTTAATGCTAGATTTGACATGATCAATCAAAAATCTAGAACATGGTCATTTGTGCCCGGAAGGTGTTCGACAAAATGTCTAGGAGAACCTTAATTCTTGCTTTTCATTCTTAACCAATGGGAATTGATGCTTAAGGTGTTTAGTTGGTTATATGAACTTATACTTAATGATTATTGATCATTTAATTGCAATTGGAAAATTAGCTTAATTAAATGATTAATAAATGGATTAGTGCCACGGAAGTGGATTAGTCTACTTTGTGTGTTTTATGCCATGGAATTGATTTAGAATTGTAGTCCTAACATCATTAGTTAGTCATTGATCACCCCAAGTCATATGCTTTGTCCAAAGCTCATGCTTTCCCTTATTTGATCAAATTCTTGTTTGTTGACTTTCCGGTTGACTTTTGCATCTTAATTCGCTTATTCTTGAATTGTTTTGCTTTGATCTTGTTTAGTGTTTATTTAGTTGTTTAGTCTTGTTTATCTTTCATTTTGCATTCTCATTTCGCATATATCACTTAGTTTCATAATTAGGACTTTGAAAAACCAAAAAACATCATTAGCTTGGCTTAGTTAATTACTTGGATTCCTAGTGTAGTTATTCTCAACTTCTTGTAGTTCGACCATATGCTATGCTACGTCAATTAGAGTGTGTTGTTAGCTAAGTCTAGGTATAAATAAAATTTGACACACATCAGTAGCTAACATTGAACAATAAATAATGAGATCAAGTTATTTTATGAGATACTATGTGATGTCTTTAGAATATTCTCCAACGCAAATTTTACAAAATGATCATAAAATTGGACTAATGACACATGATATTTTTATATATATATTAATATAGATGCTAGTTAGGAGAAAATAATTAAATATACAAAAAAAACCTTCAATATACCACAAAAATAAGTTTTAGTTCCAAATATGTCATCACTTGTAAAAATTTCAAAAATACCACAAAAACTACATTTAAAAATACCACAAAAACTACATTTAAAAACAAATTTTAGTTCCTAATATACCACTACTTTTAAAATTCCAAAAATACCAATAATTATATAGAAGTCATTTCAATAGATTCTTCTTTTAATCTATGTCTACTCAAAAAAAATAATGGATAGTGATGGATTCTAATTACAGTTAATCATTAAAGTTTATGGCCTTTTTTTCAACAACAATCTTTTTTAATCTTAGAGACGTAAGAAAGATTGTGACCAGAGAAAGAAAATTTGGGATCCATTTTCAACCATTCATTACAGTTTTTAGTTCATTACACATATTCTAATCAAACTAGCTACTTGTATTACAATATTACATTCTACTCTAGTGCTCGAAAGACAAAGGAAGAGATTCTTTTGTATTGGGTCGCAAAAGGAAATTATGCAATGAGTAAAAGTCACATTGTTTGATTAGTTAATACAATAATTAATACAATAATCAACAAATATCAAAATCCAATAACTGATAGTGGTCTAAGCTTAGTTTAAGCTTAAAATTGTTCGGAAGAAAGTTTTAATTTGCACGGGAGAAAACGAATATTGAATCATTTTAACAATAACATATACATTCAAAATAGAAAGGTACGTGGTTTCCATTGGCTACCAATATTATTTATTTTTCAAAATTTTCCACACTCGATTAAAACAAACACATTATGAGAATTATGTACAAGTATTCATATATGGAGCTCTCTCTCACACACACAAAATCAAAGACAAATAACCCTAACCCCACAAAATAACGGGTTCGCTAAAAGGTAATTAAACACATAATTACTAGTAAACCAAATGGAGTATTTATATTTTTATATGATTAATTTATTACTTAATAATAATTATACAGTCCTTGAAGATCCCAATCCCGTGATAATAAGCCTTCACTGAAACTAGGAATCATCTCATAATCCCAGAAGTCTGGCGAGTCAGAGAATATAAACTCGTTACCGAGCTGAGTCGAGCCGTCGTAACTCGATCCCAAACTCGGCAGCTCAACGATCTCCCCTAGCTCCTCCGACCCAGTCCCAGAGGAAGACACGAGAGACTCCAACGAAGAAGAAGACGGTGAGGAAGAAAACGTAAAAGATGATGATGATGAAGAAGAAGAAGACTCCATGTGAGCAGCTTTGAGAGCGGCGGCTTGGATGTCTCGAGGGCTGAGCGAGCTTGGCCGTGGGAAAGAGCCGGCGAGGTCAGGGAAGTTGAGTATGGCGGAGGCTCCTTTGATGCTTAGAGCCGCTACGTCGTGTGCACGCGCCGCCATCTCCGGCGAAGGAAACGTTCCGAGCCAAATCCTAGATTTCTTCCTCGGCTCTCTTATCTCCGATACCCATTTCCCCCAGTTTCTCTTTCTGACTCCCCGGTAAACCGGATGCTTACCGGAATCTATAACCGGTTTTTTCGTCTTTTCTCCTTTGCTCTCTTGACTCACTGAGTTAGTTGCCGAGCTCTTGGACGTACTCTTTGAAGCTATCATTGGTGATCTAAAGAGCTTTATACCTAAAACACCAATGATACATTAACCAAATATTGTGTTTTTTTGGGAGGTTTTATGTAGTAAAATGGAATGAAGTTATGGAATAAAAGTTTGAGAATTTGATAAAAATGTATTATTTTGGGGAATGAGTTGATGAAGGAAAGTGAGAGACAGAGTTTGATGGGTATTTGTCTACATTTCTCAATCAATACCTTATTTATATACAACAATTGTTTTGAGGAAGGAGGTGGGGTGTGGTAGGGGTAAAGGGAGATATGGGACAAATATTGCACTAAGTCTAGTAAGTAAAAGAAGAAAAAGGACCCACGGGCTAAATTTGATTTTGATGTTCTTAAAAGTCCCGTACTGATTTTTATTTATCATGACAACAGCATAAATCCATATTTGCTTGTGTTTTTCATTCGAATTGTTTTGTTTACTATTTGAGAGATAGAGAGCGAGAGAGATTTTGTTTTTTTTTTACTATTGAGAAAAATAAAATTGTGTGATCGATGATGAGAGATAGAGAGAGAGAGATTTTTGTTTTTTTACTATTGAGAAAAATAAAATTGTGTGATCTAAAGATGATGAGATGGTTGTGATGAATGGTATACTATTGTTTTTAAGTTTTTATATTTTGAAAATGTGATTTTACTATTTTTTAATCATTTACATTCTAATTAAGTTTTCATTTTTTTTTTTAATAATTTTGAAAAGTAAATTTACTATATATGATCTACATATTACAAATGTAATTTAAAAATATGAAGATATACTATTGAATAGTCGGTATAATAGAATGATCAATTAACAACAACACATTTTTAGCGAGATAGAATTTTTGAAAAAATAATTATAAATCACAAAAAAGGATTTTAATAGATTATTGACCTTTATTTTTTATTTTTTACTTTAACAGGCACACAATATAAATAGCAACCATTTTTCAATAGTTCAAAAATATGAAACTTTATAAACATTTTTGTTAATAGTAAAAAAAGAGTAGAACTACGTTTTCAAAATGTGAAGAAATTGTATACTTTTTATCACTCGTATACTAATACCATTTTCATATTTTGAAATGTGATTCCACAATTTTGTTTACTATTGAAAAAAAAAATCTCAAGTTTCCACATTTATAAAAATTTATTTTGCAATATATTAATTTTTTCTAGTTTAATGAGTTTAACTGGTATGTCACATGAATAGTAGAATAGCAAAACAATGATTGAATAATTTTATTTTATAGCGTGTCCATATAATTATAATAAAACACTAAAAAATAAGTTTAGTATATTAATAATATTTCATTTTTTCTAATTACATTTCTAACACGTCTATAGTATATGACAAAATCACTTTTTAAAAATGTGAAAACTTGATGAATGTTGTGAATAGTAAAATTTAGCATCTATATATTATGCTTTTGTTAAAAATATAACTAGTAAAAACAGAATGTTATTAATCTATAAAACTATCTTTTGAACATTTTATGATCGTTCAAAAATTCTATTCAGCTAGTAATTTATTTTATTTTTTTAAAATAAGGTCTGCAGAGCGAATGCAAATATGCAGAAGACTAGGATCTAATCTGCAATTAATGATCTCTTTCTGCTTCCTCAAAGCAAAGTAATATTCTCTTTAGAATAAATGCTAATATAGAAATGAACAAAAGTTCTCTTTAGAATTCAAGGCAAAATCGATATGACGAGATAAATTATTTTGTTGTAGCTAGTGTCGACTTAATAAATCTTATATTATAATACATGATCGTGACGTTTTATTAGATTCTTGTGAATTTTCTTCTTTGCGGAGAAAATGGCGTGTCAACTGTTTTTTGTTATTTTAAAGTTTTCATCTAAGCTTACTGTTCAATTATCCCTTATCGTGACCTCGATGCATCATCATGCTTGTCACTACAGAAACATATTATATATATATATATATATATATATAAATTTAAATAATTTTTTTTGTCTAGCATATATGTTTATATGCATACGCATATGAGTTTCCTAAAAGATACAATTAATAAAGAGGATTCAGATGAATTTTAAGTTGAAAAGCTTAGCTTCGAGGTTGTTAAGCTGCAAAGTCTTATAGATTTTCGCATGCACGTTTTCATCTAAGAAATCGTTGCATCTTTTATTCGATTTTGCCAAGTAAGAAATTGTATTTTTTCCGCTTTAATTTATTAAATATTTTAGCTTAAAAAATTATATTCTTTACATTTTTAGCTAAAAATCAAATTAATAAAAAATTTAAATATAATAAAACAAAAAAAATTCTAAAATTATATAAAATGAAAAAAAAACTTTTAAAATATCTTATAAATGGAACAGAAAGAATATATATTTTTATGTTTTTAGACATTTATTGCATTGTAATAATTCAAATTCAAAACATTTTAAATAATAATACTAGTAGTTAATATATTTAGAGTCAACTGGTTGACTATCTCTGATTTTCTTAATAATTTTAATGGTTCTCTGGTGTGTAACACTAACATCCATGTAAAACTGATTTAATTAATAGAGTATCCACACACCAAAAATTTATTATGTTACTAATAATTACTGCATTAAAAAAGAGTGTTAAAACTTTTTTGAATGGTGATTTATAGTTCCGCACCTATCTGCAAATCTAAATATAAATTTTTATTATTATTTAAACCGTTCTGCACTGCACTGTCACTATTTGAAATTAGAAAAATTAAAAGTTAGATTCAAAATCAAATTGTTCAAGATAAACCCTCTTTTCACACATGTGAAATCAAATCTCTAAACTTTGTTCGTGGCAGTGGTTTAAGTTTTGAGAATGATTCCAAATGTGACAACTTATTCGAACTTTCCATAATTCTTTTTTTTTAAAGATCCCAATATATTTTTATATTTTATTCTGTATAACTTTTTTTTTTTGTCAACCTGATTTATATGTGGAACTAGTCTAACATACACATCCAAATTAAGACGAATTCTAAGAAATAAAAAACTACAAACAACCGATGATATAATACAAATTAAGTTATAAATTTGAATGTGAACATATATATATATACTAATTCACGTAGCAGCAACGAACGACGTTTTGCGTTCCTTAACCGCATGTTCGATATGCATACATGCATTTTAAAATTGCTATTTCTATGGTCGTTGCGATCAATGTTCCAAAAAAAAAAATATATATATATATATATATTTTTTATTATTATTATTATTTTTTTCTTATTGATTAAAAAAGTTCTAAAAGTCGCTACACATTTGGTGGATGGCCAATTAGCTATTAAACCGACTAAACGATGAGCAGTCGATGTTAATATTTGTCTAGTATTTGATGGTTTTTATTTTGTATTTTTGAAAAGAACTTAAAATCGGTGCCATAAATCTTATAATTATATGATCCTAAGTTTCAATGCATGGTTTTGTGACGTTAATATCTAGGGATCGATCACACATACCCAAAAAATTGCTAACATTGAAGTTGAGACTAATTTCAGCTCATGTTTTCGCACTATCAGGAATAAGGCCTTTGCCTATCGGACTTTACTTGCATCTCAATTGCTCCAAACTTGATTTCAAGCTTATTTTTCTCACGGCGCGATCTGAATTAGATCTCTATTTTACCGAATTGGTTTCCCTATTATTTTCATAGGCTTCTTAGATGAAATTCATTTTTTTTTTTTTTAAGTTTTGTAAGGTCCAGTTTTGTGTTAAGAAAACAAAAAAGCTAAAGTTGGTCAAAATATAATAAGCTAAACCATACACACACAAAAAAGAGCAGTACAAAATACGCCTTTTGGGATGGGGCATATAGTTTATTTTCCTTTTCCCCCTTTCTTTGTCTATACATCTATGCTCTTAGATTTTATTTTATTTTGGTTTTAAGAAAAAAAACTATATTGCATATGTGATGTTATATGCTCTTTGTTGTTACAGCCATATATTATTTCTATTAAAATGACGTTTTCTTCATTTAAAATTAATAGATGTTTAGATTTTTATTTATTTCAAAAAGATGTATATGTTTTTTATTTTCCAGGTAAAGGTTATACTTTTTTTTTAATACGTTTTCTTCTTTTTTTGTTTGAAAAATAAAATGTAGCATATAACGGTGAAATATTGGGTGATTTAATTAGATGAAAGTGGACAAATGAGATTTTCAACTTTTCCAAAATATTTTAAAAAGAAATTTAAACGCATTAAACTATAAAAAAAAAAAAATTCGTTAATCAAATAGAATAAATATTAGATTTTTATGGTTGACCCAAAAAAAAAATATTTTCTTAATCACAATAATATGAAAATGATAGACTCGTAGTTATATATATTTGTATTTAGTTTCTTAAAAATATGTGAAAACTCCAAAATATCTATCAATTTGAAAGAGATGAAGTATTGAATAGATTTTATTATTAGGTATTTGGTATGTGTGTTAATAATATAAATGAATGTATTTTTATAATATCTTACAACATAGAAATTAAATAAATCTATACTCACTATTTCAATTAATAAAAAAAACGTTTTATAACTCAACCTGACCTTGGCACGTAAGCAACAAAAAATCGGGTTTATTTTTTCAATGTATTTTCATGATCTTTTTTAATATAGCTAGAGGGGTGATAAAAAAAAACATGTAGCCCAGTCCCCAAAGAGGCAATCAGGTCTACTTTAACCAAACCAGAAGTGGAGCATGGCACTTGGGTTTCTACAGAAGCTTCGTTGACAAAAGGGATAAGGAGTATGGGCACAAAGAAGTCTTACGTTTCGGTGCTAAAATAATACATATAACTCAAATTTCTTATATTATTAGATGATGATCTTATAATTAGAAGAATCAACACCATAAACCAGATATAATATTCCTTTTTCTTGATTTTCTCAACTGATTACATGGTTATTGATTTAGTGTTAAGTTGTAGACCGGAATTTGAGTTTAAAATTTTGTTTAGAGAAAACTATTTATTGAAGAAAAAAAGTCTAAAATGGTTTGATTAGAAAAAGAGAAGGAATGTACAATATAGTTGTTGGACTAATTAGTTTAACGATTATGTTTTGTATTTTTGGAAAATTAATGTAGGAACGTCGGTATTACAAACTAATCGTTATTCTTCAAATACCTAAAAAATAGCATTTGTAAAATGAACCCTCAACATAAATATCGAAAATAATATAAATAAATAAAAAATTCTCAATTTTATTAACTAAATCATAAATCGAATACATTTTAAATCTAAACGGTTTATTTATAATAATCTTAAAATATTAGAAAAATCATAAAATAAAATAAAAAATATCATCTAAGCAAAAAAAAAAAAAATAGTACGTAGAAATGTTTGAAAGTTATTCGAATATCTCGTTGCATCAAAAGAAATTAGAAATCTAAAAAGAAGGTATACATAGAATAATTGACATCGTTTTAGAAGATCCATTTTGGAAACATTAGTCATGGAAACATAAACTCCATTCAATCCCATCGCTAGGTCACACCACTAAAAGTAACACCATGCAAGACAATTACCGTTTATTTCCTCTCGAGCTAATTTTTTTCATTGAGTTTTGTACGCATTAATTCAACGAATCCGCATTTGAAAATTGGTGAAAATTAACGAGTCCGTCTGAACAATGAACGTCGATGTCTCATCTACACATTGTTACTTCACAAACGTGTCGCCGAAGTTGGCACTCAGTCTTAAAAACGTGTAGTCTCCAAAAAAAAATTCAAAAACGATGTCAAATGCATTTTGGCATGTTTTCATTTTTCAAAGTTTTTGTCTCAAAATATTCAGTGTTCGGATGTGAGAAAGGCAAACTTAAAACGAAAATAACGAAAATAAATTTACGTTTACGGATAAAAAGAGACTGATTTTATTACTATGAGTACATTTTTTTTTTGTTTTATAACTAAAAAGTGATCCGAGTTTTTACCATCCGACTAATTTTATAGGATGAGTGCAGCCATTGAGTAGCCTAATCACCGGATATTCTAATGAGTGTAAAGCGTGACACCATTTCGACTGGTTAAATAAAAGTGAAAGCGTTTTCACGGAAGTAAAACTCAGATCGAAAAGGTTTACTTTTTTTTCTGACTCTTTTTGTCAGTAGACCACCACTACTTAATTTACTGTAAGTAAAATGTTACATAATACAACAGAAAAAAATGAGAATAAATAGTATTGTTACACTCTTAAGTACTTACCTCTTAACTGACTGGATCCCCAAACCTAGATCCAAATTTAAAAACGTAAATTGAAACCGTGGTCCATATATAAATTATATACTATATCGTCGATCTATATACACCTCCAAACATCATGACTGAGCAGTAAGATCGATGTTTTCACAAACAACGAATATTTAGATTTAAAGTATATCGACATATTTCATTGTTCGTCTGTAATTCGAGGTCGTTATCTTTTATGGATTAGATTTTGTAAAAGATTGGCTACTTTTCTTTTAACTAGATAATATTATAATTCTGAAAATATTAAAAAAATTACGGGAAATGCGTGAAAGAAGAAAAAAGGAGAGAGAAAAAAGGCATTTTTTGTGTCGACGGGAGAAAAAAAGGCTTTATCCATGCGAAGAAAACAAAAAAAAGTGGTCCAAGAGACATCTGGAAATGTGTGTAGGACATGCCCATAGGCCATAAGTTTTTTCATTTTCTTAAGAGAGTATAAGGTAGTCAACGAAACGCGCGTATGGTTGTCGTTTTGGACCCACTCATACAAATTACACGCAAATATATGTGATATATATTATATATGCATGCAACAGTACATCTCAATAATTGCAAAAGCTCAGTGTCAGTCGAAAATTATTCTACAGAAATTCACCGACCGATGTTATTATCTGTCGACGATATTATAAAGGAAAATGGAAGAACAATTTAAATCATATAATGACATCAAAAAAAAAAAAAAATATATATATATATATCAGCATAAAACGATTTTTAGTTGAAACAGATCATTTGTTTCATCGCTGTTATCTTATTGATTTCTAACCACATACAATAGTCGAACTATTACAATGATTTTAAAAAGTTAAGGGCAGAACACAAAAAAAGGACTAATTGTCGACCATATTATCAATGAACAGTTTCATTTATGTTTCTACGAAATTATTGAAATTTGGACCACCAATGTCTAAATCTTGTTGTACTGGATTGCTTTTTAAAATGTTATGTGAATGTCTGTGTGGATCTTTTTGATAAATGATGTCTCTATGGTTGATTGTAGAAATATAAGTGATAACGACTTAGCATCACCTTTCGCAAAATATAACCATTAGCAGTATAGTCATCGATATTGATTGTAACGTCTAAAGTAATGTTTGAATTTCAGTCTGCAATGATGATTTTAAAAAGGAAAAATGTTTTTCCAATGCGTAAGTCATAATTATTATTTTTAGAATTCAACTTACATACCATGTTCTTTTACAAAACGCAGCCACAGCAGCAGCGACCAAAAATTTGCAAAGAAGTAGTTAAAATATAAGTTAGTTGGAACTCAAGGTTATGGAGAATTGATCGTCGATGATGATTCCGGAGACGCAGCGATACTTTTCATTGCCGCTAGCAAAATTCAGCGAGACTTTTTATCAGGACCACCTCTTTTTACTGGTTGCTACGTCACAGCCGGCATCATTACACTCCACACACATGTGTTACAAGGAACATAAATACAAAACTTTTTTGTAACACCGACGCTGATCGCGGCGATTACGAAAAGAACAGAGCAACAATAACAATATTGGAATGTACCATCACAATAATATTTAACTCAATTTATCAGTGATTATGATCTAAATTTAAATAGTTGTGTATAAGATACGGTAGTAACGGTACAGTCAGTTTTACATGTTGGCTAGTTAAAATCACTCTATAAAATGTTATCAAAATTGATTATGCGATTTTTGGAACAACAAAATAATTCATAGTTTCCATATTCTATAAAACAACAATGTTTCTATATTCATAATGCTACTCTAGATTGAGCACCCTCAAAATTCTAATACTTGTGACGATACTTTCTTGGCAAAATGTTACTGGAATATTAAAATATGATATTGAGTAAAATGGTATTTCCATAGCAATACGTTTTTTTTAGTCGTTTAATTTGTTAAATCATTTGAAAGATATCTTTTAATTGTTATCATATTACATAAATGTTGATTTTATCATTTACGACGAATAAATTCATCTTTCACAACCAACAAATTTAACTCTTTGGAGCAGCTGGAAACACGAAACACGATGAACATTTCCATCGACAACAATACATTTAATCATGATTCTGTTGCCACTTAGTGACAAATACACTTCCATGCCAGTACGAGATCATATTTTTGATACATTCAAAAAGATAAAAGCAGTACGTCAAATGTTAATGAAGGTTGTAAGAAAATTAAAACCTTCAAAATATGGAAGAAATTTAGTTTGCTATTCTCATTTTTTTGTTTGTTCTTTTACTATTGCGTTTGGTGGATGAGTTTGACTAGCCTATTATATTAATTTAATTCTTTATTTTACCTTCCTAATTGTAAGGTTAAGAACCCGGTTGTGAATGATGAACAGACAAAATGTGTTGCAGTGTAGTCAAATCTTACCGTCCGTAGTTTATCATTATTGATAAATAAAAAATGTTGTTCATGTTTTTTTTTTATATAATTAAAAATGTAGTTCATGTTTGGTGTGGTTTACTTTATCAAAAAAATGTTTGGTGTGGTTTTTATTACGCTCGATTAATTTATTTATTTTCGTCATATTTTGTGAACTATATATGGACCACATGCTATGATTGTTTAATTACGAGTTAAGTGCATCCTAAAAAAAAACTATTTTTTTCTTTAATTCCGTCCAATTTGGTTGTTTCATTTACTGCCTGTATATATATATAGTTTGGTGAAAAGTTAAAAATATACTGAAAAGTTGGAAATCATAAGATTATGTAAGAGACGGACAAAACAAATTAAAAACAAAAACATGTCTCCTGTTACGTCAAACATCACTATCTCCATTTATTATTATTGCTTTTTTACCTGTCTAAAATTTTCCCAAGAAGGTTATAAACTTATAGATAAAAAGAAGAAGAATATATATGAAAGATAATTCCAGAAAAATTCTCGAGACTGATTGGTTTTCTGAACATGGCAGCTTCAGTTCTGCTCCTTGTTTCTCACATGCCTCTGCTTGACTCTTGTAATTGAAATAAACCACACACTGTATCATTTAATCATGCATACCGGTTCAATTTCATACCGGTTCAATCTACTCAATCATAGCCGGTCAAAACCGGATTCACATGTCAATGTAAAAAGTGAAAAATCTACTACTACAGAGTCTACGCAAAAGTTGGGTTTAGGGTTTCGAGAATAATCTGATTTCGATCAAGAAAACTATATTATCAACAAAAAATGAGACCACTTGGTTTTGTGCTATTTATGGTTCTTGTAAACTGTGTTTCCTCAAAAAAATTATCTGTAAGAAATGTACAATGAATTGTTGAACCAAACTACTAAACAGAAATCTGGAAAACTCGGTTAAACCAAACCGAATGAAGAATCATGTGAAACATGTCATACTTTTCTGGTTTCACATGCCACAGAAAATGCTTCTGAACTTTCTTCACTCTCATCTGCATTTGCCGGTACCGGCGTTCCGGAATCGACATCAAAATCTTCTTCAAATTTGGGATATCTTTCTCCGGTACAAAAAGCGCAAATGATTCCCAGTTCAAAACCTCGAAAAAGGGCGGTACAAAGTTATCGGATATTATGACCGGAACACAATCATAGAAAATGGCCTCTACCACTCTCGGACTGTTCACTTCAAAGCCTTTGGCACAAATGCAGTACTTGCTAGTCTTCATGAACTGAAGGTAGTTCTTGTTTCCTTTAGTCCGTGGAAGTTTCCCAAAGATTTTCATGTCGGGATCTTTGTTGTTACCCCAGTAGGAGAGGAGGATTGGTCGAAGATACCCGTGATCGGGTTTCCCAGCAAAGAAAGCAAGTAATGGCCTTTGGGACGCGGATTTCCCACCAAGGTTACTAAGGGGTTTTTTGGGATCTCTAACGAATGTCTCGGGTAAAGATGTGTCCTTTCCAAAGATGAAGCCTTCTTTGACATCCGAGTTGCACAACGCCCTTATACTCTTCGCGAAATGCTTCCGCGTCTCCGATGGAGCCTGAAAATGCCAACAAAAGACATACATTTATCAGAAAATGATCTTAAAGATCCAATCTTTATAACCTCAATACACAAATGTCACGAAAGACCATATATTTATCAGAAAATGATCTCAGAGATCACATCTTTACAACTTCACAGAGAAATGTCACAGAAGACCATAAGTTTTCAGAAAATGATCTCAAAGATCGCATCTTTATAAAATGATCTTAAAGATTGCATCTATATAATTTCATAGAGAAATCAGAAATGTCACAAAGGATTCTCATGACAAAGAGGAGAAGACATTACCCAATCATGGCAGGCGGCAAGGAAATGATCGGCCCCTGAAGTTCGATTCCAAAAAGGGTATTTTACGGAAATGAAGTCTATATAGTCTTTAAGATACTTAATGAGATTGCGGTGACTGTGGGAGTCCTGAACATATAGAGTCACCTCGAGCATCCGGGAACTGAAGGGTAAGTAGAAAAGATGAGCTTTCGCAGCGTCCTTTGTGACAAATTTGTTGTCTTTGGATTCAATAAGTTTCATAAACCAGCCTTCGGATGCATAAATCCCTTTGAGTATTGGACTGTGCATTATAGGTCTATCTCCTTCTTTGTAAACATAAACCTTCAACATCTTCTCCATCAACTCATAGCTCCTGAAGAATTTAATATCAACTCAATTCAGTATCAGAACATGAGCTTTGATGCAGCTTCAAGAAAAATTCGACTCACCGTTTGAAGATGGAAACATTTCGATAAAGAGGAGCATAGAGGAGAGGGTCTTTGTCATCGATCGGTGCATTCTCAATCTCATATTTTGCTTGTAAAAGCTCCAGGTCCGGTTTAGTAACCCATTTTGGTTTCTGAAAGAAAAAAGAAAACGAAAAGATGAAACATGTTACACTATTGCTACTTCTTAAGTAAGAATGTATCATATCGAGATCATGATTATACCTTTGCTAGACGATTATGGGAAATACGGTTTTGACGCAACTGCTTGCTCATCTCGGATATTGACATCACTCCGGAACCAGGCATTTTTTCGTTCTCCTTTATGTCAGGAACAAATCTCACAACAGGAGAAACATTACCGACATCGGTTTTAGTTGAATTCCTTTCCTGTACCTGGCTAGTGGTAGGCATTGTTGCGTTTTCCTTTACCGGAGGTGGGCTTAAACCAGGTAATGCTGCCGGGGCCTTTGCACTAGCGGCAGGTGCGGTTGCATTTTCCTTTACCAGAGAAGGGTTTAAAATAGGTAATGCAGCCGGAGCCTTTGCAGTAGCGGCAGGTGCAGTTGCGTTTTCCTTAACCGCAGACGGGTTTAAAGTAGGTAATGCAGCAGGGGCTTTTGCACTAGCTGTAGGTGCGGTTGCGTTTTCCTTTACCAGAGACGGGTTTAGAGGCGGGAATGTAGCGGTAGTAGGCGAAATGGCGGGGACAGTCGCATTTCCGCTGCTATCGAATATCTGATCAACCTCAACTTCTTCGTCATCTCCCCCGGAATCAGTCAAAGTGGAATTGTTTTGTGAAAAGGTCGGCGCCATAGCTGGAGTCAAATTACCATTCTGATTCTCACGGTCTCCTAAAAGTGAAGTTGAGTTTCTTGAAATGGGAATCTTGGTGGAAGAGAAGAGGGAGGAGATAGCGTATGGTAGCTCAATGTATTGAAAAGTGACGACGAGAGCAAATGTGAGTCCCAATAGCCATAGAAGCCGTCTGCTTTCTACTTTCCATAGCCATGGGAACGCATGCCTCATCTTCAGGCCCTGCAATCACCTGTCACACTCAAAAGTATCAATCTTTATGATCACTCAATCTGATTCTGCAATCTGATATGGTCAACGTCTACGCCCATTTTATCCAATTCGATCAAAACCCCATAAAAATATCGAATTCCAGAGAGCTAACTTGAAGCAATTTACAGAGCAAATTCGAGTACTCAAAAGTATTAATCTTTAAGAACAACAACAATCATAATTCGATATGATCGAAAAACACCAATAAACTTGTTAAATTTAGAAAGCATCATTGCATGCAATATGTTAAAGATAATACATATGATTATCAAATAATTTTATGCTCTGCCTCACCAAGAACAGAGATACAGATAGAGAATCTGGGAAAGAAAAAAAACCTTACGAGTTGAGAAGTCGATTCGGAAGTCAAAGAAAGATCAAAAGAGTCATATCGAATTCTGATGATCGAAATTGATCGGCTTCTCGTCACCGCCAACACAAACACAATAAACCCACAAACCAAAGAAGCTAAGAGATGAACAAAAAAACTTTCTCGAGAAAATTTGTTTCTTGTCAGATTTTCTTCCTTATGTGTCTCTCGTTAACTATATGCTCTCTGGTTCGCTGTTTACGAGAAAACCCAACGGACCCTTTGAAATCAAGAAAGAGTATTAGAAAAAAACAAAGAGAGAGAGAGAGAGAGAGAGGGTAATTTCGGAATTTGAGTTTGAGCCGCCACGTTTTGCTTCCTTTCTTCTTCTTCTTCTCTCGCAAAAGATTCTTCTTTCTCTTTTTACTTTTCTCTGTCTTCTTCTTATGCGTTTTTTTTTTTTTCCATCTGATATATTATATTAATAATTAAAACTTATAATAGCTTACACGGCTAACAGAAATTATCCCAAATGCTAAAACTAATTAAAACAAAAAAATGTTATTGGAATTATATATTTTTGGATAATTAAGAAAAAAGTCTAAAAATACAAATTCTTTGAAAGTAACGTAATACATACTTTTAGGACTTCATATTTATTTTTTAGAACAGATTTTTTTTTTTTTCATTAAGAGTTTAATGTATTTAGAATTTAAAGTTTAGTATTTGGGATTTAGAATTTAGTTTTGAGAAATTTGGAATTTAAATTTAGACTATTTTATTAATTTGATAGTAATTTTAATTTTAGTAATCAATAAGAATTATTTTAAGGAAAAAAATAAACTTTTTTTCCAGATATAACTAAAATTGGTTTACATTGATAACTGGAATCCAGTTACTCTATATTGACTCGGTTTTTCAATTGAAAATAGCTAAACCCAATCCAAACCAAGATACAAATCTTCTTTCCAGTTGAGCTACAATATGTACATAGTTCAAAGCTAAACTGAAATTTCCGTTATATTCTTCCATTAACCGTACAATTCAAATATGAAAGATCTGATCAAATTGAAGCAAATCAAACTAACCAAACCGAACCAAACTGAATTGGACAAGGTATTGCCAACACTCTGTTTTCACTTTTTATTATTTGGTTAGTCGTACCAATAAACAATGAAATGTATATATATATATATATATATATATATATATATTTTTTTTTTTTTCAACAGAAGTGTATCTTATTATAATGGCAATACATGGACAAAACTATCCTTAACATCTTCGTACTATTATCGAGAATGACACACATGCATTGAAATCGTTGACATTTTATTAATAACCTTCACAAGGACATTGGGATATACCACTAAGGTTGCTTGCATTTGCGGCAATTAATATTTTTACATTCAACTATTTTCATCGAGATACGGAAATTGGAAACTGTAAATTGATTATTTCGGGACCATACAAAATCAGGATGGTGGATACTACATTTTACAAATTTAATTTTGACAAAAAGTAAATTAAATGGGACTTTGGATATGAGAAAGAAATTTCAAGAGAAACCAAAGTGTACGTATTAATAATACTAAATGGTTATTATAACACCAACTCTGTTGCATGATACAACAAACACATTATTAAAGGAATATTCCACGACTGAATGTTGTCTGAATATAATTATCGTATGGTTGTGTACAAATTGTATATTTATTCGAACATGTCTATTTCATGGGGGGTGTATCATTGGCGTTGAAATGTGCCAAGAGTGCAAAAGGCCCATAGTATTTTTGCAAAATTTGTTATATTTTGATGTTTTGTAAAACAAAATTTAAGGCCTTCTATATAATAAATATGTTTATATATTTACAAAATTAGAACCATTTCGAAATTAGAAACATATCATCATGTTTGTCCGCATAAAAAAACTAACATGTTATAAAAATAAATCTGATACCTGAAAATCTAAACTCTAAACTCTATGATCTATCTAACAAATAGGTGTTGAAATTAAATATAACATGTTTACATGAAAAAGGGTGTTAAAAAAAACATGTTACTTGAAAAAAAACAGTCTCTCCTTCCTCTAATTTAAAAAAAAAAAAGTATTTAAATCACATCATTAGTAACTACTTTTTTTATATATATAACAAGGAGTGCAAATTCGTTAGCCTTACTAATTCGTTAAATTTTTTTCCGGAACGGCGTCGTTTAGTACCTCTCGAATATTAACCAAAACACTCTTTTCACAATCAGAAGCTTTGGTTAATATCGAAAAACGCGGCTCTTGTTGGACGCAATTAACCTAAAATCCCGACTTCGCCGTGCATTGCATCCGTTTCGTTATCGGCAATAATGGCTTCTCGATTTCGATCTTTCTCCAAACCAGCCGTTTCCATGCTCAAATCCTCTATGAGCAAACCCAATTCAGCTTCATCGTTTCTCGGCCTCCGTCCTTCGCTTGGACCCGCGAGGTAAAAACCCTTCCTTTTCCCCGCAATTTGAGTCACTGTATTGATTTCCGTTGATTCGCTTTCCTCAATTTCGATGTTTTGGTTGATTGAAACAGACCGATTGCTCAACTGGGCTCGCTTCAGTCTCTGCTTCCACTTCACAGTGCGGTTTCTTCAGCTCGACTGACTTCGTGTCTTGGTATCGACTCGAGGAACTCGAGGTCGTTGTCTCAGGGTATGCTCAGTGCGAATCCAGGGGTTTGATATCCTGCTCCCAAATGTTTTGTGTGTTTTCATTATCTGTAAGCAACTTACTTGTCAATGCCAATGGTTTCCTTTTCTTCTAGTTATTTCCCACGATTGCTCTTGTCTGGTTTCTGAAATTGAGTCTCTTTGAGCCACATTGTTGAAAATTTGGAGTTTTTTTTTAGAATTGGCAGTTGTAGGAAACTCTTACCTGGTTCGTAAAGTTACCCCTTTGGTGCTTCTACAGTCCTACATTGCTCTGTCCTTTAACGCAGAGACATAGTAGATGATAATAGCTGATAACGAGTTCTTATCTGCAGGACCATTGTAAATTTGTAACTAGCCTAGTGGTAGTGAAGTGAAGTGTAGCTTTGTCAGCCTAGAAACAGACCTTATGTCGGTGTTAGTTGAGAGCTGAAGGTTTGAAGGAGAGTCGAGGTGAATGAGTTAGGGCATTCTGGATGTCTCTAGTGTCTTGGTTTAGGAAATGATTTGAATGTTTAGAGAGTCCTCGTGTTGATCAAGTCTCTTATATGGTGTACTTCTTTGGTGAATTGAGAAAAGGAGAAGATTATTGGTTCCAATCTTATAAGTAGCTTCTGAGAAAAAAGAAAGTTGCGCCCTTTTTAGTATCGAAACAAGCTTTGATATTGGTGCATGAATGTTTCATTTAGCGGTGCTGTTCTAATACCATTTGTTAATAGAAGGCATGCTTTTACGGTTCCATATGCTGGCTAATGTAGTCATGGTGTGTATTATGATTCTTTTGCAGAGCTTGGCCTCAGTGTACCTCGATAAGAGACCAGAATCATGCGAAAAAGGATTTTGATTTGGGATGAAGATTCACAGCGTCTTCCTTTTGAGATTCACTATCTCCTTTTGTTTGATCCGATTTCGTTTGGTTATTCTCTCTGCCACGGATCAAAAACCAAATGAAATTGGGTTGTATTCTGAACGAAATTACAGTCTGATTGAATTGGAATTTGTGTTTGTGTTTCGCCGTTGCTCCCTCAAAGGGATGATCTTGTAGTGGATTTATTGCTGTTTCAATACTAGTTTCATTTTTTGTACAAGAGTATGTATGGCTCTCCAACTCAATTAAGGATCATTTATTTGCTATATCAAACCAAAAACCTCTTTGGTTTGATTAAAATCTCTCTATCCGGTTTGCTTCGGTTTTCCTCAGTCCGATCACATGGTACAGAATGGTTTCATTCATTTGCTAGAGGAGAATCATTAACTACTTTGTTAGTTCAGCTAACAAAACTATGGTCACTACAAGGACGACTTGTGATTCATCATTAGAATAATAATAAAATCGTTATTGTGTATATAATAAAAGTTAAATTGTCAGGAGACATGAATGATCCATCCCTTCACGATTTAACGTGCCGAAAATTTTATATGCGCATGGGAACCCATTTTTCGGCATTTCTACGTTAACTTCCCCCGATTTTTTTTTTTTTTTGGGGTATAATATATAAATAATTGAAATCTAATACTCACAGAGTAATCTATCACAGAGTGAACAATGTGATTTGTATCCTGATATAGATTTACACGTAATTAAGAATGATGTTTGAACTTTGAACAAATATTTAGATTTAATCAAATAGAAAAAGGAAAAAAAAAGAACTAAATTTTAGATATGATGATTGTTGTATGAATATATAGAGAGCTTCACAAGTAAATGTACTTTTGTTGTTGTCGGAAACATGTGCTTAAGATACGTGAGGGTTCATGAAAATGACTCTCTTTCTTCTCTATCTATGTACATGAGAGGCATGTGACCACCGCAAACTAAGCCTCAACTGATATTTTTCTTCTTCTTTTTAATTATCACAGTTTCGTAATAGTCCAAACAACACTTGGTTATAAAATCAATTCATGTTTGTGTTTGGCGGTGTCTACAACTATACGAGAATATAAAATAAAACTCGACACTTGCGAAATTTCTATTTGCAAAAACCAAATGGAATTTTATGTATGCATCTGTTGTTTTGTTTTTAATTTGAGTTTATATATATTCATTTTTCTTAAAACGAAATAAAGAACCTCTAAATTTATGAATCGGTAAACGAAAAACAAAAGATTATTTTAACCAAAATAAAATACTATGGATTAGTGCTGCATTGGATCGTACATGAGAGCAGAAAATTAAATTTTTTCATCCCGAGATGTTTCTTTATCAGTTAATTACTTGAAACTCTTTTCTACTTATCGTTTTGTATATTATAAAAATAGCTTGAAAGTTGAAACAAATATTAGTACTATCTAAACCATCGTGTATAAGGGAACAATGGCTGGAATAATCTTCCGAAAGAGAAATTATTTCAGAATGATCATATTCTAAAAATTATTTTTTTTTTACTCGAAAAAGGATAAATAACTATTTAATTTTAAAAACATATGTTAATTACGAACCCGACCACGAAAACCCATCCAAAATAATGAATTTGGATATTTGTAACTGGGTCTTCGGGTCATGGGCCCACCTACAATGAAAAAAGGAATTTGCATCTTTTTTTTTGTTTCCCTGTTTTTATTTTTTCATCTTCTTCGATCTATTTGTTTTTTTTTTTCCCCTTTTCCCCTTTGTTCGTCTTCTTCTCTGCTTCTAGGGTTTAGAAAAAACAAACAAATTTTCCCAAATTTAAGTCACCTTCTCTCAATCCAAAGTCTTCTCTCTAAGCTTCGTTTCTTTTCTCTGCGCCTCGTCTCTTCTATCTCCGGCTCGTTTCTCCTTTGTAAGGGTTCCATCTTTGCAAGCCTTTTTCGAAATTGGTTTGTAAATATGTGTGGTATTGGGTTTTTCGTGTTTGTGTGTAAAATAATTTGTAGTGTTGAATGTGAAAATAATTTGGTAAGCTTTTTTTTATAATCTAGGTATCGCAATGCCTCCTAGAATGAAGAACGCTTCTATTCGTTCTCCACCACGTTCACCACCAGTAGTAGAAGAAGAACTAGAAGAGACCATGTCTCAAACATCAATAGAAGAATCAGAAAAAGAGAACATAACGGTATGTAGATTTCAATTAGTAAAAATGGTACAATTAGTAAAACTGGTACAATTAGTAAAACTAGTTCTACTTGTAAAAATGGTACTACTTGTAAAACTGGTACAACTGTTAACGAAAAAAATACTCTTTTGATTGCAGCCTGAGAAGCCAATGAAACCGCTTAATTTTTTTTTCAATCCCACCGAGTATGTAAAATACCCTAAGATTGGTACAAGGTGTGATCTTGCAAAGGCTGTGAAGACCATTAGGAATCTTAAAGGCACGGAGGAGAAATGGTTTACAGAGCATCCTCAATTCAAGCACTTCTTCCACATGCATCTGGAGAAAACCAGAAAGTTGATGGGAATGTGGATGTTGCTTGTCCGGACAGCTTCTACGGACAGACATGGTGAATTATGGTTTGTTGTCAATGGTATTCCTATTCGGAATTCGTTGAGAGAACATGGTCTCATATGTGGATTAAGCTGCCACGCATATTCACCACATTATGAGAATTTGGGAAATTTGCGATTTGTGGAAAAGCACTTTGGAGAGGGTGCAATGCCAGAACTCAAAGAAGTGGAAGAAAAGCTAAAGTCAATGAAAGACGCGACAAAGGATAGGTTGAAGATGTGTGTCCTTTACTTCTTAGCCAAGGTGATCAAAGGAAAGGCAAAGAGTAACGGATCCATTGACACATTCATACTAAAAGTTGTGGATGATCTAGAATTATGTAAAACATTTCTGTGGGGACGATACACATTTGACGACTGTACACAAGAGGTTTTGAGAGTGATGAACCGTTGGAATGGCTCCGTCAATCGAAGTTTGACTTTGCCTGGATTCATATTACCATTGGAGGTAAACTAGTTTAACTGGTACAACTCTTTGTTTGTTTATAACTGATTTAATTTGTACAATTGCTTTAACGTGTAACTGGTGTCACTGGTACAACTGTATGTGTAGATTTTGGCATTTGAATATATTTCATCTCCGAAGACGACATTTAGAGAGAATGTTCGAAATGCAGAAGAAACATGTCCAAGGATGTGTAAGGAGAAGTTTAAAGATGCAAGTACGACAGGATTCTATTTGGTAGAAATTTATGGCGCACTTGGAGAGACTAAGGTTAGTATTGCCTTCATTTAAAATTTAAAATTTAAGTATCATTTTAAATATTTAAGTAATTTTTTTGTGCTCACAGGATATTCACAGGAACCTAAGGTTGAAGAGGAGATACTCATGGCTCGCATCATGGAATATGATGAGAATGCTGTAGATAGCATTAACCCTATTGTTGATGGCTGGAACAAGATTCTAACCGTAAAAAAATGAGAAGATATGGTGGGAGAATCTCTTCAAGTTAGATGTTGAATCCCGAGAAAATGATGAGGAAGATGCGCAAGTACCCGAGCCAACAACTTCTCAGGCAAATCCTTGTAACCTTGGGTCTCTGAATGCATTGACAGAGTTGGAAAATAGGATCATGAAGACTGTGGCAGATGGGCTTCAGAAGATTAGTACCAAGGTTGATGCGGTGGATACAAGATTGAAAAGCGTGGAAGATTATGTGTATAAAAAGATTAAGGACCCTATGGATTTTGACGTGGAAATTTTTTATGATTTGAGGTCTGGTTATGAAAATGATGGCATACCTTCACGAAGAAGACGAAACAGGCGAAGAGGACGAAGCAGACGAAGAAGAAAAGGATTTGATGTTTGTGTTTTGTTTTTAATTTTGTTGAATTCCATGTATGACTATTTCAGTATAATTAGGTACAACTATTTTCTGGCTATTTTAGAAAAGATGGATGGTAAAACTGCAATGATACAACTGGTTCTACTTGGTACAACTGCGATGGTACAACTGGTATAACTTAGTCCAAATACATCTTTGTCCAATTTAATTAAAAATTGAAAATTAATTAATTGTTAACACTCGTGCCGACAAATAAAAAACATGTGGCAAAAATAATAATAAATTTAACATGTGCGCCGTCAAATATTTGTACGTAGTTGTACCCAAAATTCTAGTTGCACTCACTTGTACATAGTTGTACTTTAGTACATTTAACTTGTTATTAGTTAAACATTAGTCTAACCTATTTTTTTTAGTTGAACTTATGAAAATATATAATTAAATTATATTTAACATATTTTCATATAATAATATGTTAAAATATATTGTGGAAAATATTTCTATAATTCATGTGCTAAGAATTGAAAACTAACCATTAATGTATAAGGTAGATGATGTAAAAGATGGATATTCTTGTAAGTAATTCCCAAAAATTTCAATAAAATGACTAAGATAAATAGTTTTTAAAACAATATGAGTTTAGAGTTTTGAAACAAGCACCCAAATCACAGTGACTCGTTTGTTTTTTGTTTTTCTGTCAATATTTGTACAATTTGTACCAGTTTTATGAATTGTACCAGTTTTACGAGTTGTACATAAACACAAACAAACAGAGTCAATTAACGCATAATTTCAACATACAAGCTTACGAAGACAGAAACTAAAATCCACAACAAACAATTAACTCAAAGTTGTACCTAGTTATACAAGTTGTACCCAGACACTAAATACTAGTACCAGCATCATCGTTAAAAAGAAAGCGCCGAAGATCCTGGTTACTCCGTCGTGGATATTCCCCAACTGATGGGTACCTAGTCTCTTTGTTTCTTCCTTTCTTTTTTGGATAATCTGGAGGTAAGACAGATAAATCTCGTCTGGACTACCATGCACATCACTAGCAGCTAGCTTTTTTCCTCTCCAAACGGTAGAGTATGAAATCGGGGCCCCATGTCTTCCTTGAACCAAACCCATGATATGTTTTGGTTTTGGAGTGTCGAATACACCTGGATAATCCTCATGCAAAACAGATGCAACTAATCGTGGTGTGCCTCTTTTTTTTATTTCTACTTGTACTTGTAGTTACCCGAGAACATGTATGTATGTTGTTGTAAGTTCTTACCGAGAAGCGATCCGCAATATTGAGCCTCGCAAGTCGTAGAGACCATTTGCAACAACTACCATGACATTTTAACACATATAACGTAGGTGTCGACTTCTTTCTAACAACCTCAAAACAATTCCTATGTACAACTTTATCGACTAAATCTTGTATTTCCCATTTGCTCTCAAATTTTTTGCCTATTGTCAGACAAATCTCATCTTCCCATTCAAGATTTACAACCTCATTTGCTTGTATATCGACAAACAAACCATTGTTATCTACGTTACCAAATTCTCCACATCGATCATTTTCGCCATCTGAGACATGAGGAACATTATCTAACATTAAATAATGTTCTCGCGGTTCAACTTCTCTGTTAGGAACCTCCATATCATCAATAACTCTAGCTTCACTCGCAATCTCGTCATAAATTCTATTTCCTAAATCCTCTCTTGGAATTTGCTCACTTGGAATTTCCTCTATTAGAATTTGCTCACAAATCTGGGTTTCTAAGACACCTTCGATGACCTCTACATGCAAAACATCTCTATGATGATTTTTGTCCCCTTCCATTAAATATCCTAACAAATCTTCATCATCCAAGATATATGTGTGCCTCTTACGAACCTCTTGCAATGGTATGTAACTTAACTTCAGCCTTGTCGTACCTTTATCTACCGTAATCTTCCGGCATATTCTATCTACTAACTCACAATAAGTTAACTCCTCCAAAGATCCCTTTATTACTAAAGTATAAATGTGATCTTCTTTTGGATTCCATTCTACGTCATCTCCGTTCTTTGAATAATATCTTCCATAGTCAAAATGTATGACTGTGCAACGAGTATTCCTCTGAAAAAAAATAACGACATTAGTATATGTTAGTTGCCTCAGTTATACCAGTTTTCCTAGTTATACAAGTTATTCCAATTTTACCAGTTGCACCACCTGTAACTACTACCAACGATTCCGATTATTTCAACAACGATTCAACTTATGGAATCCATATATTATCAATTTAAGACTCTATTAGATTGAGAAAACATGTTCTTTCAGTGCATATAGCCTTGGGTTATTCACATATTCAATAAGCATACAATAAATAAATCTATAAACTAAAAATCCCCAAATTGAAATCACAAATAGCCATATAATTGAAGTTTCAGCTAAAGCAAACAAAAGAGTTGTAAAAGAAAGACCAACAAAAAATACCTGAAAATTTGAAGTTTCACAAGAGTAGAGATGAGTTCGTCCGTGTCGTCCGTGAGAGTTCGAACAAAAAAAGGGGAGAGAACGAGATTTCAGAATTGATTTTTTTTTTAATTGTTTTGATTTTTGTTGTTTTGATTTTTTTTTCATGCAGTATAATTAATTAGAATAAATTAAGGGTAAGGGTATAATCGGAACTTCAATTGACTCTAAAATGAAAGGGTTAGATAAATTAGTGAAGGTTATATGAGATTTTTTTCTTCTCGTTAAGATCATCTCAGCACATGGTCCGTGTATAAGAAGCTAACAAAATAGCTTACAAAATACCGTTCTATCTCTTGGTTTTTATAATAAAATTAAAAACAATAAAAAATCTGATGATTGTCAATTTAGAAACAATTACAATATTTGCAAGGCAGAAACTTTGAAATAACTATACTACAAAAGAGTAGAGGGACCTTGATCCTTGAGGTGACACATTACCAACACTGAGACAATCTCCCACCAATATTTCATCATTATGATTTTTCACACCTCTATGTTGTATATAAGGAATTATGATATAATTTAATTTGAAAGAAACCAGTTATTCCTTATAAATTTATATTCACCACGCTTAGCATTACAATAGCGTTTAGTTTAGTACGCTATAATGAAGAATTTTCTTACAAATTATCTATCATTGTATAGCACCACATTCTGTCATGGTAAAGTATAAGCCAATGAAAATATAAAACAAACATTTTATAGATCTAACATTAATTAATCGATGATAAAGATATCAACTAGGAAACTAGATGACAGAAAAAAGTAGATTAACAAAAAAAAAAAAAAAAAAGTTCATTTCATGCCATGAAGGGTACAAAAGTTTATAACAAATTCCAAAACAAAAAGGGAAGAAAAAGAGAGGAGTAAATTGTCATCATAATTAAGATTAGCAAAATTTTATCTAAGAAGATAACCCTAATTAAGAAATGATAATTATTGGAAAATTAAAAAAAGGATGATGAATCAAATAAGCTGTCTGAAATCTGGGCCAAGGTTGTGGTGGATCAAGTAATCATCACCGTCCGATGAAACGTCGAAAATCATTGGAGTCTCCGTAGTAGTAATGTGATGGTGATGTATAAACTCATGGTGGGCCTTCGTCATCTCCTTCTGCCGCCGGAGCTCCATCACTTTCCGATGAGAATTCGAATGTTTCGTCAGCACATACGTCGGACTCGATGCCGGCCGGTACTCCGGGACCAGACGCCCCGATTTGTACCTAACCCCGCAAGCATTGCACAGCGTCTTCGGGCCCATTGGGCCCGTCCGCCATTGCGGCGTCTTGTCGGTGGCGCAGTGGAGACACCGCCGCTCCTCTGCGCCACCAGACTCCGGAGAAGATTCCTTCTTCCGACGGAGTCCACTGTCGATGGTTTGTTTTTTCCCGAACTGAGCCATCGACGGCGGTGAGGTCGGTGGAGACAAGTGGTGGCTGGAGAGAATTGTCTCTCCGGTGAAAGGGTTGTCGTAAACTGCTTCCATGAGAAGCCCACGTGAGGCCCAATTGCACGCGGCGGCGCGTGAGCGTTTGCTCCGAGCTTTAGCCGGCACAGAGACGTCGGTAGTGAAAATCGGACTGCTGCTATTCGGGCTAAGTTCTCCGGGTTCGGATTTCGGGTCGGGTCGGGTCTTTAAACCGGATATTAGCTGGAGCTTTTGCGCATCTTCGGCCGAGAACGAGTCCTCCACGAAGTTCGACAGCCACTCCAGCTCAGCCAAATCATCGGACTGAGTTAACAAAACAGATCATTTTTTAAATTTTTTCATAGAATTCAATAACATATCATTTAATTTTCTTTTCTAAATTTCCATAATCACAAAAAAAAAAAATCTCTTCTTTTTTTCATTTCCTCTAATTATACAATTGTATGTGAAATTGATTAAGCATACCGGTACGCAAAGGTCGCCGGAGAAGCTACTGTCTCCGTGGAAATTGGGAAGACCGCAGGCGGAGAAAGAGGAGTTAGAGCTGTCGGCTACGGCGGTGGTGGTTGTGTTGGCGCCGTCGGAGTCAGCAATGACATCGTTTTCGTCGTCATCATCGTTAGAAAAATCGACCAAGAGGTCATCGACGGCGAAATGATCCGCCGTGTGGAAGAATTCGTGTGCTTCTTCTTCCATTTTTTTTTTCCGGTGGGGTTGTTACGGTGAAATCTTGCCGGAGCTGTTTAGAGAGAGAGGAGGAGGAGAGAGTGGAGTGAGGGGAAAATGTGAGTTTAAAAAGGAGTAAAGTTAGAGAAAGTTATGGTTTCTGTAGAAAGATTAAAACATTTATTTTTATAGTTTATTTCATTTTTATTGCGCTTGAAGGGGACAAGAGAGTCATGTAAATCGGAAGGTTTGACGAGGACAATGGAGATTTTATGGGAAAATTATCTCAATTATTTATTTATATATTGCTTACATTAATTAATCTTCCTATTTTAGTTTTTTTTTTCTTTTGTAAATTGTAATTATTATTGATGTTTTTAACTGGTTTTTATCCTTGTACAAACACATGTGTAGCCACGTTTTTTCCCACAAAAAGAAATTATATGAATACAATTATTTTTTACCTCTAATTAACCTAACACTAATATCTCTCAGAGGAAATATTTGTTTTTTTTATGGATATTTTGATTTAGTTTTTAAAAGGTGATAGTGTAATTAGGAAATATTATCGAACTAATTAATGATTGCTTTTAGAGATTTATGAGAAGGCAATTAATCAATAAATTTGCTTAGTTGACAAACAGAAAGGTGGGAAATATTTTTGACATCATTAAAGGATTAATGAACCAAACATGTGCAAATGTGGGTATTGGTGGTGGGGACAACTTTACTAAAAGGGTCATAACGTTGCTTCAAAATTACAAAAAAGTGCCACCTCACGTGCATGTGTTGGATGATCATCACGCCGTTGATTATCATCAACACTCGATAAGCGACGACACCAATAGTAGAATGTTTAAACCAGTCCGGTTATGTCCACATTATTTTAAATGTATCCCAAACCGGATTGAGTTATCGGTTTTGATATATACCTAAATGATAAATTTATTAAATCATGTACATTCGTGGGTAAGTTATCAAATCATGTACATTCGTGGGTATCTTTTGGAGTATATTTTAAAAGATCTATCTATGATAATCACTTGCTCCTTGTCTTTTGTTAAGATTATATTTCTAGTTAGAGAGTTATGAAAGATTTTGCTGGGTAATTTACCATGGCGCGATAGAAAGCTTTGTCATTTCAAATGTTACAAATCAAACAAGTTGACAAATGGTTTAAGATGATAATACTGAAAAAACAGATGAACTCGACATTCATATACCAAAACTTCGTAGTTTTGGTATCTACTATCTATTTATCTTTTTGGCATTGGCCGTCGCATACCATTTGCGTGTACTCCAATGATCTTATGAATAGATGTCAATTTTGCATTTACATGAATTATAGTTTTTCTTTTTTACTATTTAACATGATTTTCTGTTTGGGAAAAATCATTCCATCAATACTAAACGCATATAGAATTATGTACATGAAATGCGATAAGCCGATATGCTTGAATTTATGGAAATCTTTCATCATAGTAAGTGTAATAATCAAAGTTTTATATATTATAGACGTTCTCTTTATACGAAGGAAGTTCGGTGTAACTTAATTTGTTTTGCCAATGCATCTGTGGTCAGATGGCGATGTTGTTTTGGAGTATAGCGTAAACTCGCTTTCTATGAATTCGATTCCCCTGAAACAAAATTATGTGCGCGTCGGAAGATGGAGTTGGGCTTCGACTCAAATCAAAACCTGGTGGACTAGGTTTTTTCGACGGACTGATCCATCCTTGAAATTAGCCGAGCGGTTGTGGTTAAGCTAGGTTTAAGTCATGGACTCCACATGCTGACCCGGATCATCATGATTAACAAAAAAAAGCTGAATTTGTTTTGCAAAATATGTGGTTTGAAATGCTAGTTGTAGTAATTCGTGAAACTCGAACTATTATCAATGGATATTAAAAATAAATCTTTCTACTGTAGTTATTGAATATGTAATGTTTTATATTTTCAGATTATTGGTTGAACTACTCTCAATAGATTAAAATAAATCTTTACATTGTATATATGTAGTTTTAGGCTATATATCCAGATGAGATTTAACATTTTGCAACAAACTACAAACTCTATCAACGAAGCAAATATCATGACACATGAGAGACCGTGTTCGTGTTGGTTATATATATAACGTAACTGTATGAATCAAGTCTTCAAGAAAACTAAACTATGAAATAAATAATAACTTAAATGGGCAACCACAAAGAGTCAGAGACTATCAATAACTCAAATTCTCTAACTTTAACCAAAAAACAAAAAAAAACAAAAACAAAACGAAAACGACTTAATTTGTAAATCAAGACATGTTCTGTTGGCCGATTCGATTATCTACCATATTGAACAATATTCCTCGGGACTTGTATAAGAATATTTTAAGAGTTAAAAATCATTAGCTATAGTTATCTTCCTAATCCCATGTTAAATCTCTTAATTCCTTTTTCGATCCCACTTTTAGGCACGACAATTTTCCAGCTCACACCATCAGAAAGAGTATGACCGGTCTTAACCTCCCTCTCTATCTCTCTCTTTACCCCTAGTTTTAAATCTTATTAATTTAATAACTACTATTACAAATGCCACTGTCGCGACTAGAATCCAAATCCGTCTCCTGAAAATCAGACACTGTAACCACTTCAAAAATTTAGTGGTGCATAAGTTTCTTAGTAAAACGAAAAAGAGAATTACTATTGTAATGTATGGGAAAATGTCTATGCGTTAACATATGTGTATATATATGAGTTTGTATATGGATAGGTGCTTATATATAACATATAGTTTAAATATGTTTTCTAATTAAAAAATATGGTTTAAACATGTTAACGTTATAGGACTTATTTTTTTTTAAATTAGAACGGTAAAAGAAAGCGATTACAGAATAAAACAAAGATAGAAGAGAATAAAGTAAAGATGTAAGAAATAGCGGTAAAATAAAGTGGTACAAAAAAACTGAATGTAATTTTTTTGGAAATTTTTTTGGTATTATTTTTATGATTGATAACTATAAAAACGTTACATCTTTTTAATATCGCTTTTATGATTAGTAACTATAAAAATATTGTGTTTGATTGATAATAACTTACAACCACTTTATAACTTTATAATTTGTAACGTTTTAAATTATACCAATCAAGAAGATGAAAAACAAAAACTGTAAAAAAGTGTTACACTAAATTTTATTTGTACAGTTTTTTTTTACAGTTGAAAAATTTATACCATTTTAAATTATCAATCGTATCCATTATATCTTTGTATGGCAAAGGTATCTCAGCAGTACGAGATTACCAATCAAATCTCTCGCTAACCGCTTTAACAAAACGATTCACTAAAGATTCCGTAGCTTTCACATGATTGTCTGCTTATTTCAGGCACGTGTCTCGAGAAGACCCTTAGTTCCGTGGGACCCAGCTCTAAACTTACGCCAACATCTTACTCGAACGTCCTTCGAAATAAAGGATAAGGTTTTTCTTTCTTTATTTATAGCTCTTCAAATACTATTAATATTAAGTTTATTATATTTTCACACTTATTATTCATCTAATATTTGTTTTTATTTATTTTACATCAGTGATCGCTTGAGCCAGACTCTTTCTTGCGTTTGGAAATTACATCATCCAATTATTATATAACAGAATAATGATTAATTTATGTTATCTTCCTATATCTAGTGAATAATGATAACGGATCCTGATTCCTGAGAAATGCGTAAGAGGCAAAAAAAAAAGTGCCCAAGAGTGCTCCTCACGTGTCAAAAGCGAAAGACACGTGGTGCCACATTTTAAAACCAGGCCTAAAAACGAGCTCACTCAAGGCTCATATAATAAGTTGCTTCTTTGAAAGTAAGCAAAGCCAATAAAGCCTCTGCTCTAGAGAACCGTGTGCCGTTTATAACGTGTAATAACAACGTGATTGTACATAATGTGATCGTTTTTTCCCCCAAATAACCGAGATCGTGGTTAGAGATGATAACATTGCAAAAACATAGTAGTGAGAGTGTCTTTTAGCACATGCAAGTGAACCAATCGAACAGAACTCCGATTTAAAAATATTTTTTTTGAAAAGAAATTTTTAACTATATATAAAAATTGTGGTCTAATTTAAAAAAAAAATTATTTTCCATATTAAATATATTTTTGATAAAAATTTTAAACGGGACCTACAAATATTTTAAAGATGCCCCTGATAGTAGTACTAGTAGCGCAAGTAAACAATGAATTTTCTTGCGTAGAGCTTAATTAGACTTAGATCCCAAATAAGCATGTGATGTTTGAAGAAGCTAAATATCCTTATCCATTTTATTATGGCAACAGGCAATAGTTTGCGTAGCTTATATTTGTTTTGAATGAAACTCTTGCAAAGGATATGATATTTTTTTTTTTGTAAATGTTTCATAAGTTAACGTAAAGGAAGCTGAAAAATGTTTTAGCTATGGGAATTTGGTCAAAAAGATATTATATCCAAGCTATTTTCTTGCTTCTATGCATGTAGTTCTCTCCAAGTGTGTTCGTTCGAGTCTTTGATTTCGGGAGCTCTTAAACACGTAACCTTGTTTGGGAGATTTTCACCTGTTTCATTCCTCGGCTTAGAAACATGCGCACTCATAGGGTGGAAAAAGTCGGTTTAATTATGATCCAAACGTTAGAGAAATTTTTACACCAAATAAATCGATACAACCCCGAACATCTTGTACAACCGAACCGAATACCCAAAAAAACTCAAATGGAACTGAACCCGAATTCCGAATGTTCACCCCTCCTCACTCATCTTTTATTCCTTTAGGTACTCGGATGATATTTGTATTTTGGAACTACCTACTGACGCAAAGTTTGGAAAATCTCTCGTCCCAGTAATCATCCTTTACAAAATGTCACTTATTTGCACAAACTTTAAACAAAATGTTAAAGTCTCCTCTCCTTTCTTTATATGATTGATCCACAGATATACAACAGTGAGAAAAAGACGTTTAATTTGATTTTACATTACACGGAAAAAATTACATCACACGTAAAAAATTATTCATTAGACGGAAAACTTGCATCAGTTTTTCACTACATATAACTAACATAATACCCTTCCCCCTCTCTACATGTATCTTTAAATACATATGTATGAACATAATATAACATATGAGTAAACGTGAGTACACAAAATAAACTAATTAACCAAAGTACGATCTTTAATCTCCTTAGCCAAAGCTGGCATGCAGCTAGAGCTCCTAGAGAGGCCACCTTTTTCAGACTTGGTGGCTCTAACGATCTTCTTAGACCTCTTCTTCAGAATTTCCTTAACCGCCTCGGCTTGGTACAGCGCGGGGTAACTCCGGCCTAGCCTGTTGAACCGGGCACATGCGCACATATGTGCCTGCACCGCCTCCTCCCGCCGCTTCTCCACCGCCACTTCACTGTTGTTCATCTTCTCCATCTCCTCCTCCACCGCATCTGCGCACAGCCCGCAAATCAGCTTCCCTGAAAATTTCGAACGAACACGGTTTATATACTCCGGTGTGCACTCTTCAGACATGCCACAACACTCGCACTTTGCATCTTCCACTTCGGATATGGCTGATAAGGACAGCAAAGTTGTTGTGGTTGCTGTTGGAGATGGTTCTTTTGTTAGAATGTTGTCTATGGATATTTGGTATGAGATATCCGAGGTGGTGCGTTGAAGACGGTCCATGGGAAAGATTGGTCTTTTGGTGTGTTTTCTTGTGTTTGTTGTATATATGTGTAGAAGTCACTTGTATTTACGATTGTATGTTGGTACTTGTTAGTTATGATGCGTATTTATAGTGTTAATAGAATGATCTCGAGGGTTCTGTTTCCCTATTAACTTTTGTTTTCGTCCTGCCAATAAAAGCATGAACAATTTAGCTTTTATTTAATGGGGTAAATAAAGGATCAACTTCACATGTATGATCTTGAATAGCACGGTAAAGCCACTAAAAAGTTTCCTCTTTTGTTAGCAGAAAATAACGAAATATTAGAAGAAAAGCATAGATGAAAACAATGGCTAGGAGTAGTAAATGCCATATCAGGTCGAAAGTTTTCCTAACCATTGTGGAGAAAGAGAGAGAAATTAAAGATGAGATTGAATGAAGCAATGGAAGGCTTGGAGGGGAAGAAGATGAATAATGTGACGTAACCACCTTCTCAATTAATTAATTATTATTATGAGCCTACAATATTTTGAAAATTTGTCTGTATATAGAGAAATATATAGAATCAATAAAACCAATAATAGAATATTATAATACAATAAAATGATTTACTTTTATTTTATTCTAATAACAGGAGACTCTCATTCATTGTATAAAATCATAAATCCAATAAGCTTAGATTTTTAAAAGATTTTAGATTACTTATTACAAATATGTAAACTAATAACACCAAACTTTAATACAATTGTTTTAGAAAATTTAATTTAAATGTTTATTTATACTCACTCACGAGGATTTGGTCTATAGACTATGTGAGCTAAACCACATTAATCCAACCCCCAATAAACCTAATCAGACCGGACCGGTTTATCCGGCGAATCATCTCTTCACGACAATTAAAACATAATTTCCGTAAGAAAGAAGAAGAAGAGCAACGGAAAGAGTATGAGACCGATCGTCCTCGTTTTTGTTAAGAGGTTAGGAATATTTCAGACCTCTCACAATCAAACTTCTCCGCCTTCATAATCGGCGAATTCTTAATCGCATTTTCCTCTTTCTGGGTTTGATCCACTTTTATCTCTCTCTCTCTCTCTCTTCAAAGGACTTCACTTTTTTTTTTCTTTCTCGTAAACTTGTTCCATCGTTTCTCTTTCTCTGCGTTGTTTTGTTAGATCGGAATCGTGAATAATGGGCACCAATCCGACTCAGATCTCCGACGACTATGTCTCCGACAACAGGTCCGGCGTCGGCGGCGGTATTTCAGATGTTTACGGTGAAGATAGCGCCACATTGGATCAGCTCGTCACTCCTTGGGTTACCTCCGTCGCCAGGTCAGACCCCACGAAAATTTGGGGATTTTTTATTTTTTCGCCACATTGCGAGATTCGCTAGATCCAAAATCGGTAGTCAAAATATTACAGAATCGCTTGATTTGGATTCTTCTGTGTGGGATTGAAATTGCTCTTGTTTATTTAACTTGCCAAGCAAGAAATTTTTGGATTTATCTAAGTATTTATGTCTAACCATTTTATTTGTTTCCTTGTTGTGGAAGCAAGAGCTAGCTTATGTGTTGTTACTTTGGTCCTTTAGCTTTCTTACATAGTTTGTGAAACTTTTACAGTGGCTATACTTTGATGCGTGACCCTCGCTACAATAAAGGACTTGCCTTTACTGATAAAGAGAGAGATGCTCATTACTTAACTGGTCTTCTTCCACCTGTTGTTTTATCTCAAGATGTTCAGGTGATTTTCGAGGTTTATAGATTATGATTCTAGTACAGTAAAGTCCGCATTTTTGTTTTGTTTTGTGAGGTTATATATGCTGATTTCAGTTTGTGGTTGTAATAGGAGCGAAAGGTGATGCATAATCTCCGCCAGTACACTGTTCCTCTGCAGCGTTACATGGCCCTCATGGATCTTCAGGTGATTGTTATCTGAAGATCTGTTTGGTTAGTTTTTTTCTTAAACTGTTGCAACTGGGAGCTGATGATTCTGAATCTTTCAGGAAAGAAATGAGAGATTGTTTTACAAGCTTCTGATCGATAATGTGGAGGAATTGCTTCCTGTTGTGTACACTCCCACAGTGGGCGAGGCTTGCCAAAAGTACGGGAGCATTTTCAGGAGGCCACAAGGTCTTTACATCAGCTTGAAAGAGAAGTGCGCTTTTAATACTTGCTGCAACCGTGTTTTCATCTCTCATCCATATCGTTTCCATTCAATTATTTGTATTTCTAAGTACAATATGGTGGCATTTTGAAGGGGAAAGATTCTTGAAGTATTGAAGAATTGGCCACAGAGAGGGATTCAAGTTATTGTTGTGACCGATGGTGAGCGCATTCTGGGTCTTGGAGATCTTGGTTGCCAGGTAAACAGAGTTTTAAAATTGGAAAACTTGATTCCTCTTGTCATATGCCTTTATCTTTTGTTGATTTGAATGCTGGGGAATTTTACAGGGAATGGGGATCCCAGTTGGGAAGCTTTCTCTTTACACAGCTTTGGGAGGTATTCGTCCATCGGCTGTAAGCACCGAAACATTTCATCTAAGAATTGGTGGTTATGCTTGATTTTTCAGTAATTTTCTGATCATAATATATGTAAACACAATTTCACGTGCAGTGCCTTCCAATCACAATTGATGTGGGTACAAACAATGAGAAGCTCCTGAATGATGAGTTTTACATTGGTCTTAAACAGAAGAGGGCAACTGGCGAGGTTTAGTATTATCTTTCCTAATTTTTTGACACTTCGTGTTTGAAATATTGATGTTTCAGAAACTAAGGAGTCTGGTTCCTTTTGTTATTCAGGAATACGCAGAGTTTCTGCACGAGTTTATGTGTGCTGTTAAACAGAACTATGGAGAAAAAGTGCTGGTGCAGGTAAATCATATGATCGGTATTGCTAAAAGCTGGCTTTTCAATATTGGCTTTGATATAACATTACAAGTACTCTTGGTTTCAGTTTGAAGATTTTGCTAACCACCACGCGTTTGAGCTTCTGTCCAAGTACAGCTCCAGTCATCTTGTTTTCAATGATGATATCCAAGTAAGATCTTGTCTTTGACATTGATGTTATATGAGGCGTACTGTTTGTGAGTTTTCTGAAAGGTGACTAGCAAGAACTTGTTTTGTCTGTGTAAAACTGCAGGGTACTGCATCTGTGGTGCTTGCTGGGCTTATTGCGGCTCAGAAAGTACTTGGTAAAAGCCTAGCTGACCATACCTTTTTGTTCTTGGGTGCCGGAGAGGTGAGACCTGAAAACATATACCAAATAAGCTTTTTTCCAGTATTTGTTTTGTTGCTAAAGCTTTTTTTTAATCTCTTTGAAGGCTGGAACCGGAATTGCTGAGCTAATTGCTCTTCAGATTTCGAGAGAGGTTTGTTAGTCTTTGGCCTTCCTGCCATTTCTTTGATATCTTTCTCCTTTTTGCTGAGAATCTGTGACTGTATTGTTTTGCAGACTGGAGCACCAATCGATGAGACCCGGAAGAAGATTTGGCTTGTGGACTCCAAGGTATTGTTGATTACATAATTGTTAGTTATTGCTCACTTACGACTATTCCTTTGGATTATCTTGCAGGGGCTGATTGTTAGCTCACGCAAAGAATCACTTCAGCATTTCAAGCAGCCATGGGCGCATGAACACGAGCCCGTCAAGGAGCTCCTAGGAGCTGTTAATGTACTTAAAACAACTCATCTTAAGATCTCTCCATGAGTAGATGACAAATATTTGTAAGACTTTTTAATTTTTGTCTTAAATCAGGCAATCAAGCCAACTGTGCTCATTGGAACTTCTGGTGTGGGTAAGACTTTCACAAAGGAAGTAGTTGAGGCCATGGCCACCTTCAACGAGGTTTTGTTTCCTTCTTTCGATCTGCTTCTTTGGTATCTGTGCTCTTGTTTCTGATGCTCATCTTGGTGTGGTGGGATACAGAAACCCTTGATTCTTGCTCTCTCAAACCCAACTTCTCAAGCCGAGTGCACGGCAGAAGAAGCTTACACATGGACCAAGGTAACGATCAAAAGCTTATTGATACCCCACACGTGAATTTGCATTTGATGATACTAAGTAAAAGCTCTTGTTTGATTATAGGGTCGTGCAATCTTTGCAAGTGGAAGCCCGTTTGACCCTGTCGAGTATGATGGCAAAACATTCCTGCCTGGCCAGGTTCGTTTGCTGTTTATTGTAACATTTTTATCTACAGTCCACGGCTCATGCCCTTTCGCTAACACCCCTTTTGTCAGGCAAACAACTGCTACATTTTCCCGGGTCTCGGTCTTGGTCTGATCATGTCCGGTGCCATTCGTGTCCGTGATGACATGCTTCTAGCAGCTTGTAAGTACAATACACTCTCCTTTAAAAATGTTTCAAGAAACTGATGCATTGTCATATAAAAGTGCACACTCTGGCCCTAAATGGTATTTACACCACTTGTTTATCAGCCGAAGCGCTGGCCTCGCAAGTAACCGAAGAGAATTTCGCCAACGGATTGATTTATCCGCCTTTTGCAAACATCAGAAAGATCTCTGCTAACATTGCAGCCTGTGTGGGAGCCAAAACCTACCAACTCGGTTAGTTTCATAACTTTCTTCATTCAAAAATAAACTCTTTTTGCAAAATCTGATGGTCTTGTTGTTGTTTTTCGTGTACAGGACTCGCATCGAACCTGCCTCGTCCTAAGGACCTCGTCAAGATGGCAGAGAGCTGCATGTACAGCCCTGTCTACAGAAACTTCCGTTGAAGATTTCTTTGCACATTTTGTCTCAGTTTTTTAACCTTTGCTCTGTTTTTCTGCTTTCTTTGCACAACTTCTCTCCTGTTTTTACTTCTTTTGTTTTAACTTTTAACAAATGAAATATTATAATCTTTCTTTATTGAATCCTACATATATCAATTTGAGAAGACATTTTCTGGAAAAAAAATTTATGTATGGTTCAAAGAGGAAATTTAGAACCACGTCAGGTCAATTTTAAATGAACATACAAAATGGCATTCACATTCTCGAAGCCTAGTTCGTTTTCAATACGTATAGAAATATTGTGTGCCGGAGGCGAATCCCCGCGATATGAATACGATGCAATTAAGAAAAAGAAAATTTCATATTTAGGTTTTCTTAATAATATCAAATTTTGAGATTTATATAAAAAGATTTAAAGTTTTGTATTATTCATTCACATATTTAATAAAATTTTTTTATAGAGTATGGATATTCGCCTCAATTTTAACTCTCTTAATTTTACTAAAATTCTTCTTTGGTTTCATCCGAATTTACAATACCATACAATGCAATTATTGTAAAATAGATTAAAAGAGAAAAGAATAAAGTGAGAAGGAGGGTTAAAAGAGAATATTTGAAGTGATTTTGGGCCTGAAATTATAATCATTGCAAAGTCAATGATCCCATCCATCATATCTCAAAAGTCAAAAAATAAATAAATAAATGAAATAAAGGGGAAGATAAAGAGTAAATTTGCAAGTGGTGGCCCTCCATTAGTGGCATAGTTATTTATGATAATGATGATGGCTTTGATTTTCTTTTTGTTTAGAATGATGATACATTCATTGAACATCTACAATTGTTCTTAACCTTTTTTCCTGATAATATTTTTTTATAAAAATGATAGGCATGCCTAAATGTGTATGGAGTATTGGTGTCAAAATGTTCATCATAACTTCTTTTAAGGAACACATTATTTTCCGTCTTTCCTATTTCTTTTAAAATATGGGACTTACTCGATTTTAGATGTTTAATACACTCTTGCCTAATCAATTTTCTAGCTGACAAAAAGCTAAGATTTATAATTTTACGAAATTACATAATTTTTACTATACATCATTCCTCTACATGAATCTATTGAAATATATGGTTGTCAATCACACGAAATATAAAGTAATATGTAGAAAACCATTTGAAGTATAGAAACGTGCACCAAATTATATGCGGATTGTATTGACATACACGAAGTATGTAAAGTTATGCTGCGAACATCAATTTGGGTTTTTGAAACTAAAACCGGAATTTTAGGGTTTAATTGTAATTAAATTTTCTTAAAACCGATTTAATCAAATATCCGACCCGATTCAGTTTTTCATTTTAACCGGCTAGATTTTAAATTCGGCCCAAAATTCTTGATCCATGTATACCCAACCCGGGTTTGTCAAAACAAAAAAATCTAAGAGTCGTTCTTCTTCTTTCTCGCGATTTATAGTTTTTAGGGTTCTTGGGATAAAATTTGGGGGTTTTCAATTCTGAGAATTTTGGGTTCGATTGAGAGAGATAGAGAAAGAATATCGAGAGAGAATAGCGGAGCACAATACGATTTGAAGAAACAAGGTATGTTGCGAAATACCTAGGCCATGCTCTCGGATTGCACATACTGCGTGTTGTGCTCTGCTACTCTCTCCCGATATTCTCTCTCTATCTCTCTCAATTGAACCCGAAACTCTCAGAATTGAAAACTCCCAAATTTTATCCCAAGAACTCTAAGAACTATAAATCGCGAAGAAGAAGAAGAACGACTCTCAGATTTTTTTGTTTTGACAAACCCGGGTCGTGTATACATGGGTCAAGAATTTTGGGCCGAATTTAAAATATGTCCCGGTTAAAATGAAAAACTGAATCGGGTCAGATATTTGATTAAATCGGGTTAAAGAAAATTTAATTACAATTAAATCCCAAAATCCCGTTTTTAGGTTTTTGATGTTCGCAGCATGACTTTACTTACTTCGTGTATGTCGGTACAATCCGCATATAACTTGGTATAGTTTACAGTACGTTTCTATACTTCGGATGGTTTTCTACATACTACCCTATACTTCGTGTGGCTGACAAACCATTTTTCCTATATTATACTATACATACAATGTTTTTGAAAAAAATCCAAAAATAGATAATTTACACTTGCTACCATTTTTGTTAATTTATATAAACTATATTTAGGACCCGCATATATGTGGGTTTGTAATATAATATTTTATAACCTGTGAAAAAAAATATTTAAAAATGGAAAACAAAATTAGATTATCCATGAAAATAAATAAAATAAACGCTGATGCGAAACCACTTATTGAGAAGCCTAACAATTATTTATTCATTTTGATTATTTCATTATTTGATTCCCAAATAAATTTTGTCACATATTTTCATATTATTAGTTTTTCGATTCCTATTTGAATTAGGTTTATTTTTTGCTATTTTGTTACTCAGATATCTAATTTTTTAAAAAAATCTTGATCAATATATTCTCATATTTCTATTTTGAATTATTTTTACTTTTTAATTTTTTATAACCCATAAAAAAGAAACCAAACACGAAAAAATAGAAAACAAAATTTAGATTATCCTTGAAAGTAAATAAAATAAAATTGAAGATGTCGATGCGAAACCACTGATAGAAAAACCTTAAAATTATTTATTTATTTTGATTTTCCCACTTTTCTTATATTATTTGATTTTTTATTTCTATATGGATTATGTTTACTTTTTATTATGTGACTACTCATATATCTATTTCAAAATCTTGCTGAATTAATTTTCATATTTTATTTATGTTTTTTAATCATATTTGACTTTTCTTTTTCTTTTGTGAATTGAAATATTATATTTCTTCCCATGAAAAACGAATTATAAGTATTTCATCACTTATTTTTTTATTTTCTATAATTTCACAACATGAAAACTTTATGCAATGTTCATTATATATATATATATATATATATATATATATCCCCTTTTTTCCAATAGCATTAGGTAATTAGACTTTTTTTTATTTTTTTCCCAAAAAAGGAATAGCATATTCCCTTTTCCGAGTAACGTTAGTGAATAAAAATTTTATTGAAAAAAAATGATAATTTAATTTTAAGCAATGATATTTTTTTTGGTCGTAAGCAAAGATAAATATGAATATAAAATATGTATAATCACAATATTCAAATAATATATTGAAATATTTTTTTGTAATCTAACTGAAAAATATAATAGTATTAGATTTTTTTTAAAGATTTATTTTGACACATGGCTAAATTTAATTGAAAAAAAAGTTTTTCACATGTCAAAATCTTATCGACCGATTGACACATGTCACGATCGTATTAATTACAACGTTTGACGCATCAAATAAATTTTGTCACATTTTTTCAAATAATTATTTTTCATATTCCTATTTGAATTATGTTTACCTTTTATTATGTAGTTACTCATATTTATATATATTTTTCAAAATCTTGACGAATTGATTTCCATATTTCTATTTATTATAATCTGATAAATACAAATATATAAGTTTTTATTTTAAATAAGATTTGTTTGACATATGACAAAATATAATTGGAAAAAAAAATTACACGTGTCAAAATTTGATTGATCGGATGCGGGTTTGTAATCTAACATTTTATAACCTGTAAAAAAAGTTAATCTATTAAAAGTAGAAATCAAAATTAGATCATCCGTAAAAATAAATAAAATAAAATTGAGAACGCTTATGTAAAACCACTAATTCAGAAGTCTAACATTTATTTATTTACTTTGATTATTTTATTATTTGATTTCAATTAAATTTTATCACATACTTTCAAATTATTAGTTTTTCTATTCTATTTGAATTAATATTACTTTTTAATTTATTTTTAAAATCTTGATGAATTTATTCTCATGTTTTAGAATTATTTGGACTCCTTTAATATTTTATAAACCGCACAAAAATGGAAAAAAAATCATATCATCCGTAAAAATAAATAAAATAAGATTGAAGACGTTGATGTGAAATCACTCATAAAAAGCCAAAAAATTATTTATTGATTTTGATTCTCCTACTTTTTTATATTAACTTAATTTTCAATTATTTTCTTCACATAATTCTAAATTATTAATTTTTCCTATTCCTATTTAAATTATGGTTACTTTTTATTATGTAACTACTCATATATCTTTTTTTTTTAACTCCTGACAAATCGATATACGTATTTTTATTTGAATTAGACTTACTTACATTTTTAATCATATTTGAATTTTATTTTTTTCACTTATGAATCAAGTATTATCTTTCTTCCAATGAAAAACGAATTATATGTATTTAATCACTTGGTTTCATACTTTTTATAATTTTTACAACATGAGAAACTTTCAAAATAATTTTCTTCTCATAAATCAATTTTACAATATTTAGGGTGTTTACGAGTGGTAAGTCTTTAAAGAAACCACAATACAATGTATATTTTTTTAGTCTGATTTCAAAATATAATGATATTAGATATTTTTTAAATGGAAAAATTTATTTTGACATGTGACTAAAGGTAATTGGAAACAAAAATTTTAGAAGAGGTTATTGAAAATTTAAATTGCTTGGTGGGAAGATCGAGAGAATACAAAATTGTTTAAATAAAGGTAAAATATTATAATCCTTAAAGATTTGGATATGTAAACTTAATTCTATTCAAAAGTTTTTTACACGTGTATTTAATATTCTAATGAGAAAACGTGTGATTTTTTTTGTTATATCTATTTCTATTTAAAACCAAAATATATATAAGCGTGTATATATGTAACTTATTTACTTTTTTTTATGAATTACTAAAATAAGCTAATTGAAAAATGTTGAGATACGTTATTTTTATCGAATAAGAGAGTACTCGATGGTTTTTTATAATAAAAAGCTGAAAGAAAATTTGTGGAAGAGATTATTGAAGTTTGAAATTTTTTGGTGAGAAGATTGAGAGAGCACAAAAACTTGTTATATAAAGGCAAAATATTATAATCTTTGAAGATTTGGGTATGTAAACCTAAGTCTATCTGAACTCAAAACATTTTTACACGTATATTAATTAATATTCTAATGAGAAAATTTTGAACTCTAATTCATCTTAATAAACGTAAAGGAGAAGAGGGAAAGAAAGAATGGTTGTACGAAAAAAACAAAACCAAGACATATAATAAAGTCAATATTTAAAGGAATATAATAAAGTCAATATTTAAAGGAATAGACCATGCCTATCAACTAATTATTTTAATGAATTATTTATTAGAAACTAATTATTTTTTTTATCTATGTTGATTTTTATAATCTACTTGATAAATACAAATATATAAGTTTAAAAAGAAATAAGATTTGTATGACACATGTCAAAATCTAATTGGAAAAAAATCTTGATTCATTGATTCTCATGTTTTAGTTGAATTATTTTGACTTTTTTAATATTTTATAAACCGAACAAAAATGGAAAACAAAATCATATCATCCGTAAAAATAAATAAAATAAGATTGAAAATGTTGATGTGAAATCACTCATAAAAAGCCAAAAAATTATTTATTGATTTTGATTCTCCAACTTTTTTTTTATATTAACTGAATTTTCAATTATTTTTTTCACATGTTTCTAAATTATTAGTTTTTCCTATTCTTATTTAAATTATGTTTACTTTTTATTATGTAACTACTCATATATCTTTTTTTTTTACTTTAGACAAATCGATTTACGTATTAGACTTACTTACATTTTTTAATCATATTTGGATTTTATTTTTTTCACTTATGAATCAAGTATTATCTTTCTTCCAATGAAAAATGAATTATATGTGTTTCATCACTTGGTTTCCTACATTTTATAATTTTCACAACATGAGAAAGTTTCTTCTCATAAATCAATTTTACAATATTTAGGATGTCTACGTAGTGGTAAGTCTTTAAAAAAACCACACTACAATGTACATTTTTTTAGTCTGATTTCAAAATATAATGATATTAGATAATTTTTAAATGGAAAAATTTATTTTGACATGTGGTTAAAGCTAATTGGAAACAAAAATTTTAGAAGAGGTTATTGAAAATTTAAATTGTTTGGTGGAAAGATCGAGAGAGTACAAAATTGTTTAAATAAAGGTGAAATATTATAATCCTTAAAGATTTGGGTATGTAAATTTAATTCTATTCAAAAAAAATTTACACATGTATTTAATATTCTAATGAGAAAACGTATTTGATTTTTTTTGTCATATCTATTTGTATTTAAAATAAAAATATATGTAAGCATGTATATATGTAGCTTATTTACTTTTTTTTTTATGAATTACTAAAATAACCTAATTGGAAAATGTTGAGATATGTTGTTTTTATCGAATAAGAGAGTAATCGATGATTTTTTATAATAAAAAACCTGAAATAAAATTTGTGGTAGAGATTATTGAAGTTTGAAATTTTTTGGTGAAAAGATTGAGAGAGCAAAAAAAAATTTTATATAAAGGCAAAATATTATAATATTTGAAGATTTGGTTATGTAAACCTAAGTCTATCTGAACTCAAAATATTTTTACACGTATATTAATTAATATTATAATGAGAAAATTTTGAAACCTAATTCATCTTAATAAACGTAAACGAAAAGAGTGAAAGAAAGAATGGTTGTACGAAAAAAACAAAACCGAGACATATAATAAAGTCAATATTTAAAGGAATAGACCATGCTTATCAACTAATTATTTTAATGAATTATTTATTAGAAACTAATTTTTTTTTTTTAATATATGTTGAATTTTATAATCTATTTGATAAATATATATATAAATTTAAAAAGAAATAAGATTTGTATGACACATGTCAAAATCTTATTGGAAAAAAATTACATGTGTCAAAAGTCGAAACAAAATATCTAGAAGAGATTATTGAAGTTTTAAATTATTTGGTGAGAAAATCGAGAGAGCGCAAAATTGTTTAAATAAAGGTGAAAGATTATAATCCTTGAAGATTTGGGTATAAAAACCTAATTCTATTAAAAATCAAAAGATTTTTACATGTGTATTTAATATTCTAATGAAAAAAAGTGTTTGATTTTTTGTCTTGTCTATTTCTATTCAAAATCAAAATATATGTAAATGTGTATATATGTAGCTTATCTACTAATTTTTTATATGAATTATTAATTAGAAGTTAATTAGAAAACGTTGATATATGTTGTTTTTTATAATCTAATTGATAAATACAAATATATAAGAATTTTTTTAATAAGATTTGTTTGACACGTGGTAAAATCTAAGTGAATTTTTTTAACACGTGTTAAAATCTAATCGACCGGCTGACACATGTCACGATCGTGTTAATTACGAAGTTTGACGCATCAAAATTTATATAATAAAATATACGTCATGGGCCATGGCTCGAATTAAAAAGAAAAAGGGTTATGACCCAAGGAAAAAAAAAGGGTCAGGATACAGAAAATATAATTTCTAGCATGCTTATGGGATCTACAAATGATAACCATTTCGTTCACCTTATTATTCTACCATATGACACTTGGAACACCCTAACTAAACCATTTTAGTTGATTTTCCACCCATCAAATTACAGCTTATTTGGCTCTATATACCTTCAAAAGCCATTAATTTGTCTTAAGATTGAGGTGAAAGATCCTTAAACTTCTTGATAATTTTCTAAAGTTAACTTGATTATCGTATCGGTATCAATAACTTTAAGATCTTTTTTTCATGGGTTGATAATTTCCCTAAACGAATCAAGTATGTAACTTGAAAAAATGGGACAAACATTATGGAGGCCAAAATGCAAAAAAAAAAAAGTTAGTAGTGGAATTATTTTGAAGAAAAAAAAGGTTAGTAGTGGGATTCTAAGTATACATACAATTAATATTTATATGTAATATAACAAAAAAAATATTAGTAATAAATAAATTAAAACAGAAGAAGGTTTGTAAAGCGAGGAGGAAACGAAAACCTAAAAAATACTTTTCTCCTTTTATTGGTAGGCACTCATTTAAGCATGCCTAGGAATCTCTTTCCTCTTTCTTCTTTCTTTTTCTTTGTCGGCCTCCACTCTCCAAATTTTTATTTACAGAAAAAGCTTTAAAAATAGGGATGGAGATGATTATGACGATGTTGATGATCACATGATGAAACGACCATGCATGATTTATTTCTTTGTCTCATGAGTGTAAACACGTACGTATACATACATGTTTATTTATGAGTACGATATAAGATTTCAAATCTTTCGGACTAAAGAAACTCGAATCACATGTGTCGTGCATACATTTATGTCATAAACATGTAATTTTCGTTTTTTTAAGTTAGAATATCTAACATTCATTTTTATATGGTTTCGATTGATGTCACTAATAAAGTAATCAGTGTGTTTATTTATGTGTTTAAATTGGCTTTATGATTGCTATAAATGAATTAGCAACTTATCATACAACAATGAGTTTTTTTTTTTAACTATACTATTCCCAAATCATTAATTGAACTAGAGTTAGTAGTTTGGAATAAATTGTTTGCACGAATATGAATTTCTAATAAATTATGATTTTATTCTCAATTTAAAAAAATATAAAAATATATATTTTTCACATTTTTAATATTTATGATTTGGTCCGTTTGTAATAAGTATTAATTTTTTAATATATTTTCTTTCGTAAAATTATGTTTGCCTATCTTTTTTGGATAGAATTGGAAAGATAATGGACTCAAGAAGATATTACAAATATTTCCCATCTTTAATAAGTAGTGATTGATCAAGGGTTAATTATTACTTTTACATCAGAATTTATGATGTTTGATTTCCAGATAATGCGATTTATCTATAATGAATATAAATTTATATGAAATCTTCAGCGTTGTGCAAGTAAAGCCGTTCGCCATGATTCCACACATTAAAGGTAAAAGATATCTATCATGAGCATGTAGTAGATAGTGCCATCTGTCGTGAATCTATAAAGGTTGGATTGAATTGTATGTGGTAGAATTGTCTTTGTAATAGTCCTAATAATTTGTAATAAATCATAAATTCAGACGACAAAAAACAAATTATGATAATATATTATTTTCTTTTAACATTTTATAACTCTAAATTTGTATATTCGATTTTCTTTTATCATCCTATATATATATATATATATATATATATATGTGTAAGTGTGTGTATCCATCAATGCATGTGTGTGTATCCATCAACCCGTATCATATCCATACACGTATGTAATGCATTTTGACATTCTGAATCCATTATACAAGTAATATCTGTTTGGTGATTATTTCTACAAAAGAAAAATCCTTTTTTAGTTAGAAAATAAAAAGAGGCTGCTTTTATAAAGATGGGGATTGTAGTTCCTTGCCAACCACCAATATAATAAATACTCCCCAGTACCAAAAACACAACACAAACTTAGAAATGGAAGAAGAGAAGAGATTGGAGCTAAGCCTGGCTCCTCCCTGTCACCAACTCACTTCCAGCAACAACAACAACAATGGATCTAATCGACGAAGCTTGACCAAAGAAACATCATTTGCTTCCAATAACAGGTTCTCTAAGTCCCTTCTCACAATCTCGTCAATGGTAACTTGTTTATCAATCGATTTCACTCATGGTTGGTTACTGTGAATGTTTTAAATGACGTGAACATTCGGATCTTTCACATATTTCATGATTAATCTAAGTTTCGGTCTGAGATTTCTTCGGTTATCAAAACAAAAACAAAAATTTGTTTATCAATTTATAATTAGATACGGCTAAAACAGGGTTGAGGCAGTGCCAGTGGTGGGATGGCCGCCGGTGAGATCATCCCGGCGAAACCTAACGGCGCAGCTAAAGGAGGAGTTGAAGAAGAGAGAGAGTGACGAAGAGAGAGAGTTGTACGTTAAGATCAACATGGAAGGAGTTCCCATCGGAAGAAAAGTCAACCTCTCCGCTTTTAACAACTACCAACAGCTTTCCCGTGCCGTTGACCAACTCTTCTCTAAGAAAGATCCGTTGGATCTAAACAGACAATACACTTTGGTCTACGAAGACACTGAAGGAGATAAAGTTCTGGTCGGAGATGTTCCTTGGGAGTAAGTTGAATCAAACAAAATTAATTCATTGTTGACTTATATTTATTATCTACACAACTCACACACGCACACTTCCAAATTTACATTCGGGTTATGACACGACATCAATATTAATACAAAACCAAACCCTGGTCGACTAACTATAAACTTTTTTTCTTTAAAGATCATTTTATATCTATACACTCTCTTTTTTTCTTTTGTAGAATTTAACAACTATTTTCGATACGAGTTTTGTAGAATTGGTCATTTCTTTCATATGACTCTTTTTAAAAAGATCATATTCTTGGGTTTTTTTTTTCATCACTATAATCTGATAATAATTTCATCATTGGAAAAATTTATGAATTAATTTAACTTATTTCTTAGGATGTTTGTATCGACTGTGAAGAGATTGCACGTTTTAAAGACCTCTCACGTCTCCTCGCTTTCAAGTAAGAATATTACCCTCTCATACCACACTTTTTTCAGGTTAATCTCACTTCACTATAATGCCTTTTTTTACATCTGAAATTAAAATCTATGCATATTTTGTGTTGTTTTCTTTTCCCAGCAAGAAAACATGGCAAGGAATAGAGCGAGGTTCGCCAAAATTATCAGTTCGATGATTTGTTTTTAAATGTAATTTTGTGGAAACTAATGGGGTTTGGCTTGATTTACTGAGTTTTTTCTTTTGTTAATTATATTTTCTTTTTACAACTTATGTTCTAGGTTTTTGTATACTATTGTATGATGATTTTGTGTAAATATGATGTTCATTTAAGTAAGCGGGCTGGTATTATTATGTTATCGTGTGTATAAAAATAGTGTAAACAATAAGTTGATTTATAGTGCCTGATATACTGCCTTTCTCTTCTTCTTTTTTTTTTTTTTTGTGTGTCTCTGAACAACATGCATTTTACAGGACATTAATGCAAACAATTAAACTATATGTTTTGGTCTAATTCATGCAATCTTATCAATTTTTAGTAGTAAAAGAAAAACAGTATAATTAGGTAGGCCAAACCAATTCAACAGAAAAGAAAACTTCATATAATATCTAACAATATTTTAATTTGGTTAAAATCTAATTTTCTATATACTGAAAAATCAAAACTAAAATCGAACCAGATTAAAAAAGAAGAAATGAAATGAAACATAAATTGTTTTAAAAATACTTCAAATTCGAGATATATTTTAATAGAAAGCTGAATCGAAATCAAAACAATATCAATCCAATTTCAACTAGAATCAGTTTTTCGACAAATAACCATTCCAGGGATTAATTGTTTAGTGGATCTGAAAAAGTCTTCCCTAACACTATCTAATTCACTGTTTTTTTATTTGTTTTTTTTTTAATAACCAAAACGTTCCAAACTGAAACCCGACTAATCTTCCAAAGTGAATGTAGTCGTCAAGTAATTCATTCACTGGGTTTTCTAATGGATGTAAAAAGTGGCATCATTTCTAATCAATTTGACGAATCATGAATCAATAACACACACATTTTGACCCATAGCCGCAATCGTTACGTCTGGGGAGTATCCGTCCTCTCAACACTGCACTAAGAGAATCGGAAAACACCTCCGAGATAGTTTACAATCAGAATTCTCTCACCCACCGATTACACCCAATCGATTCACATGAAGAAGAAGAAGACCATAAAAACCCCGAGAATACAAAGTCATCTATACTCTCTCTGTTACAAACATAGATTTGGATTCACCATTCAAGAAGAAGAAGAAACTAAAAGAAGAAGAGAGAAGCATAGTGTCTGACGATATTCATCTTCCTTTTAATCTTCTTAATTCTCTTCTTATCTTTACCATAAACCCAAATGCATAACTGCAGAAGACCCAACATCGAGCCCATCACTGAGTTATATCTTAACTATTAAACTTGGCCTAACTCCTAGAACCTAGAACCAAGCCCACACACCAACACTCAACATCACAAATCTTTACTCCAATTTTTTCCCTCTAAAATCACTTACCAATCATATTAAGACATGTGATAATTTTGAATAAATAGTAAAAATTGAATAACCTAAGTCTTAATCTAACATGTGTCATCTAAAATTTAATTAATCAAAGATAGAAAATATAATTTCCGAAATATAATTTATTTTACTTAAAAACTATATTAAATTCAATTGAATGAAAAAAAAAATGAATTGAAAAAACATTAAAAATGTTTAATTATCATCCATCTATCTATATAATGAAAAATGAAAAGAACAAAATTAAGCGAAATTGGTTTGAGTTTTGCCAAAAAAATAATCTATTTTACATAAATTTTTCTTATGGTTTTAAACCAATTTTTCTAGTTTTATATCTAATCCCTTTTTAAACTTGTACTTTAAATATATTTACTATTCATGAGATATTTTTTTAATCAATACTATATAATCTTAATATGTTAAATATAAATTTTCTACTATAAAATCACTAAAAAAAAAAAATATAGGCCACACAAAGTGTTAGTAATCTCATCTAAAGTTTCATTGAAAGATAAAACGGTGATTTTTAGAAAAAAAGTGTCGTGTCAAAAATCTAAATATAATAAAGAAAAATGGTTCACGAGGAAGATCATAGAACCAATACATATGTCTCTTTGAAATCCGAAATGAATAAAACACTCCAAACAAAATCTTCCAAAAACTTCCCATATGCCAACAAGAGAAAAACTCCAAAAATGAGTGCACTTCTTTTTAAGCGGTCTCTCTTTCACATCAACACAACATTCACACTCCAGCCTCCATGATCGCCATTCTCCTTAGCTTTGTTGTATCCTCTTTACTCTTCATCTTCTTCTTGGAGAAACTACTCTTCTTCTTCTCCAGACACAAGATGTCGGAAGTTTCTAGGCTCCCATGTGTCCCAGGTAGTTGTAACCTTTTGTTTGTCCGATTTCAGTATTTTGGTTTTGTGATTTTTTGCCTTATTCATGAATTTATCTGGGGTTATCTAGTAATCACTTGTTTGGTCTCTGATTTGATTTGGTTGTTTCTGGGTTTAGGGAACTAGTCTAGTTAGCTCGATTTCCATCACCAGTCAATCTAAACTCTGCTTAAAATATCACTAAAAATTGGATCTTTGAAAACTCTGAAGTTGGGTTTGATGTGGTTTTTGATGCAGTGGTTCCAGGGTTACCGTTGATTGGGAACTTGCTGCAACTAAAAGAGAAGAAACCCCACAAGACCTTCACCAGATGGTCAGAGCTTTATGGTCCAATTTACTCCATCAAGATGGGTTCTTCATCCCTTGTTGTCCTCAATTCGAACGAAACCGCCAAAGAGGTTAGCTTTCTAGTTTGATCCATTCGTTGTGCTGCCCTGTGTGATTGTTTCAGTAAATGTAAGGAATGCACAAGAAATTATGGATTTCAAATTCAGTGGTTGGCTGATTGATAGGTTTGTGGAACCTGATTCCTGTTGAAATGTAACAAAATCCTTCCTTTATCGATTTTGAATTGTCGATTACGATCAAGAACACATATGACCAAACCCTAAGAAGGAACCCAATGAACACATATCACACACATGATCTAGCTCTTATTTATATGATACTTATCTGAACTGATTTGCTGATGCGGAAAATCGGAGTTGATGCACTCTCTTATCATTGGCAGAGTCGAATGATATGGTGCTCTTCATGTGTTTGTTTTTTCAGGCCATGGTAACTCGGTTTTCATCCATCTCGACAAGAAAGCTATCAAATGCGTTGACAGTCCTCACTTGCAACAAATGTATGGTTGCTACAAGTGATTACGATGATTTCCATAAACTCGTGAAACGGTGTCTCTTGAATGGCCTTTTGGGTGCAAATGCACAGGTGAATTCACAGTTCATTTATCCCGCACCTTCTCTTCGATATACTTTGTGGGAAGCTGAATCAATTTTTTTGTGCTGTGTTTTCAGAAACGAAAGAGACACTACAGAGATGTCCTCATTGAAAATGTGTCTTCCAAGTTGCATGCCCACACGAGGGACCATCCACAAGAACCTGTAAACTTCAGGGCTATATTCGAGCATGAGCTTTTTGGAGTAGCCTTGAAACAAGTGAGTATTTCGTTTACCCTATACTCCAGGAAACACAAATTTCTATTATATGTTCGTCAAGAGAGAATATGAAAATGGTTTTCATATCCATAGGCTTTTGGGAAAGATGTAGAATCCATTTACGTCATGGAACTCGGTGTGACTTTGTCGAGAGACGAGATCTACAAGATTTTAGTACACGACATGATGGAGGGTGCAATTGATGTTGATTGGAGAGACTTCTTCCCATACTTGAAATGGATTCCGAATAATAGTTTTGAAGCCAGAATCCAGCAAAAGCATAAACGTAGACTCGCAGTGATGAATGCTCTGGTTCAAGATCGACTGACGCAGAATGATTCAGAATCGGTATGTTTTGTTCAAATTGTCTTCTTTTGTTGCCTTACTCCTCTGATCTGATCTCTTCTTAGAAACAGGATGATGATTGCTATCTCAACTTCTTGATGTCGGAAGCGAAAACACTAACCAAGGAGCAAATTGCAATCTTGGTTTGGGAGACAATTATCGAGACAGCTGACACTACCTTGGTCACAACTGAATGGGCGATTTATGAACTTGCAAAGCATCGAAGTGTCCAAGATCGTCTGTGTAAAGAAATCCAAAGTGTCTGCGGAGGAGAAAAGATCAATGAAGAACATTTGCCTCGACTTCCTTTTGTCAATGGAGTCTTTCATGAAACGCTTAGGAAATACAGTCCGGCTCCTCTAGTTCCCATTCGCTATGCCCACGAAGATACCCAAATCGGAGGCTATCATATCCCTGCAGGAAGTGAGGTAAATTATCTGTGTTTTATCATTCCCATTATGTCCGTTCCCGCAATATCCTGAGTCGTATTCTTGTTTGCTCATCTCTACCTACAACAAAAGCGAAAATCACTTGCTCAAAAGCGAGTCATATCACATTTGAAGTTCAGTTACAAAAACTCTAGTTTGAAAATCTTGATGTGTAGATAGCAATAAACATCTATGGATGCAACATGGACAATAAGCGTTGGGAGAGACCAGAGGAGTGGTGGCCAGAGCGGTTCCTGGATGACAGATACGAATCGTCTGATCTTCACAAGACGATGGCGTTCGGAGCTGGAAAGAGGGTTTGTGGTGGTGCACTTCAAGCATCTGTCATGGCAGGCATTGCCATTGGGAGATTAGTTCAAGAATTTGAATGGAAGCTTAGAGACGGCGAAGAAGAGAATGTGGATACCTATGGCTTAACCTCTCAGAAGCTTTATCCTCTAATGGCTCTTGTCAATCCAAGGCCGTCTTCTTAAGAGATCAATCTCATCTTTCTTTTCTAGTTTTACTTTTGTCTTTTAAAATGAACCTCTTTTGGTTCGGATGTTTGTTATATTCAACTTTAAATGTTATCATGTATCATATGATTTGCTTTTGTTTTTGTTGTTGTGTGGAGTAAGTGGCCATGCTTTGTTGATAATAAACATGTTAGAAGATCGAGTCTCACCTTACAAAAGTCCAAGATAAATTATGGGAAATTTTGCTAAAAGACGAGATTGATAATTTTTAATTAACTAAATGGCAATCGGCTAAGTTGTTATTGGTAAATGACAAAAACGTACAAACAAAAATTTGAGAAAAAAATTAGGGTTATTTTATTGAATGTAGTTTTAAAAATATATTTATTTGGTATTTTTATAAATGGATTTACAAACATTAAACGTGCTAAATATTAATATAGAACTACAAATAAGATATTACATTTTTATATGATGAAAATATATATTATGTCTAAATAAAAAAATTTAGATATTACAGAAAAACGACACATTTCTCTTTACAATTAAATGACAAAGATAAAATCGTCTAAAAACATGTTTTTTTGTCGACAACTATATATATTTAAAATAGTTTAGAAATCCATATAAAAAAATATAGTTTACATAAATAGTATTATATGGAAGTAGCCAAATATTTCGTGCTAATATGTTCGTCTTGATATTTAAAAAGTGTGGGATGACCGAGATAGAAAAACAAGTAAAAACCTCTCTACTCCTCGTCTACAGACGTGTTTTAATCCATTTGATTTGTTATGACAAATTTCTGATTGCTATTTTCTTGATTATGACTTTTAAAAAGGAAACTGCAAAGGCTAGCAGGAGAACGAAGAACTAGAGATGTCGTTTTAGCCTACGTCTAGAAGAGTTTGAAAGTATATTTCTAAAATTTTATGTTTGAAATTATACAAAAGCTAAAATGCAATCTAAAAAAATTCTGATATTTTTCTTGATAATAAAACACCTAATAAAATTTAAAAGGTGTCATCTTGTACAATTACTCAAAAGAACTAAAACAGAATCTCACAACAATCCAAAATTTGATAGCCTTTTTTATCAAATCTATATGATTCGATAGTCTTGACAGTGACGCGTTTGTAGACAACTAATATCAAGAACAACAGGGTTTCGAATCTATCTCTTCTAGATTTTCAGACCGTTGAATTGAAGAGTCAACGTTCAAAATCAGACAAAGTGTGTAAACATATATTATAAAAAAAAAAAGGGTATCACGGGACTTTTAAGATACTTGCGTATTAATTTATTATGGCGAGATCCTCTTAACATACCCCATTGTATTCGCTCCACAATATACTGTGGTATCAAAAGAAAACAAACCTTTTTTTTTTATGTTTAGTTTACAAAAAACAAATATTGCTTTTGGTGATGAAAAATTTGTTTCAAATCGTATCACTGTAGAGTGGCATAACCACAGAAAAAAATGGAATAGTATACAAGAATTATTAAACGAATAAACATAATTAGATTGTCGCAAAATTTCTTTTATTAAAATAAATTAAAATTAGATAGTTAAAAATCTATTTTTTAAGTAGTATTGCAAGATTAAATCAAATTTTGGAAAGAGATAAAATGAAAAGAAAATAAAAGGGTACCAAAAAAATTATTGCCAAAAAAAAATATATTCTCGTTTTGTAGTTAGATTAAATGTATAACGGATCATAAACATATAGATTACATTGTTAGTATATTACATATATCTATTTATATGTTCATTTTTTTTTTTTGGTTTTTATCAATAAGCCCACCAAATTTGAGTTCTCAACTATTTTCATGGAAATGGAGTCGAATTTTCGTGATGATTTTTTTTGGTAAAGATGGCAGTGATATTTGCACTAACAATTCTTCATTCCTCTTAATTTATCTAATTTTTTAACTGAAGGAACTATTTTACAAAAGTGTTATGATTACAACTTACAAGTTATGAAGCCGGAAATTTCCTATTAGTTTTTTCCCTGTCTACCACAAGCACAAATCTTAGTGCGATCTGTGCCCCCAAACCCACAAAAAAGTAGTGGTAGAATTAGCATCTTATTGTATTTTGGTCTAATTAATAAATAATTATCACCACTAAGATCATTAGTAAGTTGGAATAAATTATGATAAATTAATTAACAAATAAAGAGTTTTGAATTTTTTTTTGGGTCAACAAGACTTTTGAGTTATGTAAATAACAAAATTAACTGGCGACAAAAATAATTTAAAAATAAAATAAAATTAAGTATAAATTAATTAACAGCTCAATTGCTCATCAAAACGAAATTTTTTGAGAAATACTACTTTTAAAATACTATTTTTCAAAAATACCATATTTTTAAAATCTTTTCAAAAATACCACTAATATTATATCATTTATTCAAAATATCATTTATATTTGGGTTAATTATGTTATGTTAGGGTTTAGTTTTGAGGGTTTAGGATTTGTTATGATCAAAACCCTTTTTAAAATTTAAAATTTTAGGATTTAAGTGTTAAAAATCATTAATTTATGATATTTTTGAAAATTGACAGCTCATTGTGTTATTTTTACAAAATAATATTTCAAAAGTGACATTTTTGAAATTCTTCCCATCAAAATTCTAGAAACATATTCTGATGCAGGCTTATACTTATACGAGTCTAATAAAGTCCGGAGATTCTTAAACTTTAGACTATGTATGCCCTTTGAAAAATTTACTCTCTATGTTGTGAGATGCCTGTTTTTAACTTTGTGTATAAGTTCAATTTATGGACAATTTTAAAAATGCCACATTTGAAAGTGACTTTTACAAGCGTGCCACTCCCATGTGGTCATTTTCATTTATGCCACTTTTTAGAAATAAATTGTCTATTTTATCCCTGTCAAAAAAGCCATGAATCAAACTTTGTTTTTTTTCTCTCTCTCTCTCGCATATCAATCTAGATTTGGTTTTTGTTACAAATATATTTCTCTCTCTCTCTCGCATATCGATATAGATCTAGATTTCGTCATTTTTTGTTACATATCTGATTTTTAATTCTCACAAATCTGGTTTTATTTGATTTGTGTTACAGATCTGAGTTTTTGATTCGATTTGGGTTACAAATCTAGGGTTTTTTATTCGATTTGGGTTACAGATCTAGGATTTTTTATTCGATTTGGTTGAATGTAGTAATAAATTTGGATTGTATTTGGGATAAATTTCAATTTGTCAATTTGTGATTGATTTCAATCTGGGTTAATTTTGTTGTTGAATGTTCTTCTTCTTCTACTTTTTTCTTGTTATTTTATCAAACGATGTTCTTCTTTTTTATCCTTATTTTGGCTTACGGTTTTGTAATTAAAATATTTTGTAAGTTTTAAAATATAATTAAAATATTTTATAACCTAATTTTGATGTTAGAATCTATGTTAGATAGACATCTTCTAAAGCTGGAGGCGATTGATCTCTATAACTGCGTACAAAAGTGTTTTATGAGTTTTTTTAATTGTTTTATAATGTTTTTAAACAGTTTTATAAGGTATTTAAAATATTTTATAAGGTATTTTAAAGTTGTATAGGTACTTCAAATGTATTTCAAAGATTTCTCCTGCAAACACTCCAAGTGCTCTCAGAAGTTTATGCATCAACAGAGACAAAACAAGAACAAAAGTATTCGTGTAAGAATTGATAAGACTATGTAAACAACAAAGTCAAGCATCACAAGAAACAATAATGTATTATAATGTTTTTAAACAATTTTATAATATTTTTAAATAATTTTATAATGTTTTAAAATAGTTTTATAAGATATTTAAAAGATTTTATAAGGTATTTAAAAAGTTTTATAAGCTATTTAAAAGGTTTTATAAGCTATTTAAAAAGTTTTATAAGGTATTTAAAATGTTTTATAAGATATTTAAAAGACTCCTCCTGCAAACACTCCAATTGCTATACCTTCAAAACTAAACCCTATTTAAAAGGTTTTATAAGGTATTTAAAAAGTTTATAAGCTATTCAAAAGAGTTTCCAATTTTTCTTTTTCCGAATTTGCGTTTTTTCTTCTTCCTTCTTTTTTTCCTACCTTCCCTTGATATTACCCGGAAGTTGACTTTTCACCGTTCTTGACCTAACACAGGTCGGATCTTCAACAAATCGGATCATTAATCGGGCTAAACAACATTTCTTCTTCGCAAATCCACAAGATCCAATCTCAGATCTATGTTCTTCGTCAAACGCACCACCAGATCAACATTAACTCTTTCTCGAATCTCTCAAAGGAGATCACGACGGAGTTCGGAGACGGCGAAATCGGAGACAGAGAGATCTAAGATCGGAGATAGAGAAATTTGAGATCGGAGACGACATTTTTAGAGGAATTCTCGAGTTGGAAGGCAAGATCTGAAAAAATCAATACAAAAGTTAGGTTAAAATGAATCAAAAGATAATCTGGGGATATGAAAAAATGGAATAGCACGCTTGTGAAGATTTTTAAACAGTGACATTTTTGTAAAGTAGCAATTGAAAAGTGGCATATCTCATAAATTTTTTTCAATTTATCTCCAAGATTTCATATCTTCGATTAATTTGTTATATACAAAAAAATTTTAACATAAAAAAAGGTTGAAAAATAAAAATAAAAAGGAAAAAAACTACATTGTTTAAAGACAGTAAAACAAAATTTAAGAGAGAATCCATAGGATTGATGATATAATCTTTGAATGGTAATATTATAACACTGCATTACAATTTATAGCATCTTTTGTGTAACTAATCAGTAAAATAACGTTACGTAAAATAATACTATTATTTTTTATTATATATATATATTTTTTTATCATTATTTGTACACTACTCGCGGTTTTTGGTGAGTAGTGTTAGATGGACAAAATCAATTTATTAGTACTAAAATTATACTACTAGATAACTTTGACTTTACTTTAGGACTTTTCAAAAGGCACAATTTTCTTGGCAATATATTTCAGAGAAATGGGTGGCCTTATTAATTATATTCGTTAATTTATATGTTCGCGTGTTTGAATTGAACTTCCCTTACGATATTAGAGCATATTAACAATTTAAGCACACTTTAATTTTCCCGTGTGCCATGGCCAATATTACCGAAAATCACATGACTAATGGCTGCTTAACCGAAACTCTTTGTTTTCTTTTTTTTGGGGGGCCAAATTGCATGTTTTAGCTTTAATTTTAATTTTATAGAGATGAATATTTTGTAAATTTCTACGTAAGTGTACATAACATTTTAACATATTTGTGATAGTACATTATTCAATAAAAATGAGTGAGTTAATATAAAATATTTGATATTTTAAATATTTTATTAAATATTTGAAAACGCTTTCAACATTCATTCTGAATAAATAAAGAGAATATAAATTTATTTTTGCCAAATTTTGCTTTTTTCAACAGACTTTATCAAATACACACTACAAAGTTTCAATCCGGTGGTACAACAATAAAATTAGCATAAATCGTTAGATTACAAAATTTGTCATAATTTTCTTTTAAATAGGTTTTGGAATATTGAACTATCAAATTAATATAAATTCCGTAATTGTGAATATACTTATTTTTGCTAACACATCATCAATCAAGTGGTTGAGTATTCTCTATTTTCAAAGCCCAAAAATTCTATTCATATTCATGTAGACAAAAACAAAATGTTAAACGTTGTTTTATATCTTATATTAACTATTACAATTACCACCACACAATCCAAATCTTGTAGTGGTATCCCTAATCACTAAGTTGGATATGAGTAATTAAATGTTTAGTCGATTAATCAAATATTTAATCGTCAAATGTCTAACCAATTAATTAAACTGTTCACTCATCAAATTAGTTGATAAATTCATTACACTGAAAAAAAAAATGATGGATCAGATTGACACAACAAAGCAGAAAAATTATAATGAAAAAAGCAATAAGCGATTGAAATAGTTTGAAAAAATAATAAATAGCGGTAACAGATAAATAATAGTATCGTTATTGATACTGAAATCGGTCATTAGTCAAAACAGATCAAGTATGGACTCGCGACTTACTAAAAGCTAATGTTGGTTATGTGACTTATATCTATGGAACAATCTATTTTGTTTTTTTTTTAAATATGCAAAACCATATTTTTTTTTCTATCTTACGGTCTTCTAAAATTTAGTACTGACTTTAACTAATACAACTAATTTCTTTCTTTTCGGTTTTGTGATTAGCGACAATTAAAACGTATACTTATTAATACTGCTATAGAAAATTACTAATCAAAACCCATATTTTAAATATCACCAAACGTAACGAATACCCAAAATTTCAAACCTCTTTTTGATAAACATCCCATCGATGACTTCACCTATATAATTACTACCCCCTCTATAAAAATGGCAACTTCTTCGAACTTGTTTCATTTTCTTTCTTGTCCTCATTCACCAGTCAAACTCTGTTTTTGCCGAAATTTCCCGGCAAAACCTCAACAACTAAAATTATCGAAATGACCATTTTACCCTTTCCTCGTCTCCCGCCTCTTCTCTTCTTCTTTCTCATCTCAATGCCCTTTTCCGTCATTTCGCAGCTCGACCAACGGTCAACGCTTCTTAACCTGAAACGCGTGTTCGGAGACCCACCGTCTCTCCGGCTATGGAACGAAACATCTTCTCCGTGCGATTGGTCGGAGATCACCTGCGTCGCCGGGAACGTCACCGAGATCAATTTCTATAACCAAAACTTCACCGTGGAAGTTCCGACGACGATATGTGATTTCCCAAATCTCGAATCCCTCGATTTGTCGTATAATTTCTTCCCCGGCGAGTTTCCGACCGTTCTTTACAACTGCACGAAGCTTAAGTATCTCGATCTTTCCCAGAACAGCTTCAACGGCACAATTCCCGCCGACATCGACCGTCTCTCTCACGAACTCGAGCATCTCGACCTCGCGGCTAACGGCTTCTCCGGCGATATACCTAAGAAGATCAGTCTGCTTTCGAAGCTCAAGGTTTTGAATCTCTACCAGAGCGAATACGACGGTACGTTTCCGTCGGAGATCGGAGACTTGTCAGAGCTTCAAGAGCTTCGTATGGCGTACAACGACAAGTTTTTGCCGGCGAAGATTCCGACGGAGTTTGGGAAGTTGAAGAAACTCAAGTACTTGTGGTTGGAGGAAATAAATCTGATCGGAGAAATCCCGGCCGTTGTTTTCGAGAACACGACGGCTCTTGAGCACGTTGACTTGTCGCTTAACAAGTTATCGGGTCGGATCCCAGACGGGTTATTCGGGTTGAAAAATCTCACCGATCTCTATCTCTTCGGGAATGACCTAATCGGAGAGATCCCTAAATCTATCTCGGCGACGAACATGGTGGAGCTTGATCTCTCCGCGAACAATTTGACCGGTTCGATCCCGGAAGCAATCGGAAATCTGACGAAGTTACAGTTTTTAAACCTGTTCAACAACAAGTTAACCGGCGTAATACCGGCGGCTATCGGAAAATTACCGGGATTGAAGGAGCTGAAACTCTTCACCAACAAGTTAACCGGAGAATTACCGGCGGATTTGGGGTTTTATTCAAGGCTAGAGAGGTTCGAAGTGTCGGAGAATCAATTGACCGGAAAATTGCCGGAAAATCTGTGCAAGGGAGGTAATCTTCTCGGCGTGGTTGTATATTCGAACAATCTCACCGGAGAAATCCCTGAGTCTCTCGGGAATTGTGGGTCACTCCTCACGGTTCAGCTACAGAACAATCGCTTCTCCGGCGAGTTTCCTTCCCGGATCTGGACTGCTTTAGATTTGTATAGTTTGATGGTGAGTAACAACTCTTTCACCGGAAAATTACCGGAGAAAGTTGCTTGGAACCTCTCGAGGATCGAGATCCAAAACAACGAGTTTTCCGGTGAGATTCCTCGGGAAATCGGTACTTGGTCTTCTCTAGCTGAGTTCAAGGCCGGGAACAATCGGTTTTCCGGTGAGATTCCAAAGGAACTGACATCTCTTTCGAATCTCATATCAATCTTCCTCGATGAGAACAATCTCTCCGGCGAATTACCGGATGAAATCATCTCATGGAAGTCGCTGACAACGTTAAGTCTATCCAAGAACAAGCTTTCCGGGGAAATTCCGAGAGCTCTAGGGTCGTTGCCACACTTGCTCAATCTTGATCTATCGGAGAACCAATTCTCCGGCAAAATCCCTCCGGAGATCGGGAATATGAAGCTCACTACACTCAATTTGTCATCGAACAGGCTTTCCGGAGAAATCCCAGACCAACTTGATAATCTTGCCTACGAGAGAAGTTTCTTGAACAACTCCAATCTCTGTGCAGACAAACCGGTTCTCAACTTACCGGATTGTCGGAAAGTGCTTCGGAGCTCAAAAGGGTTGCCGGGGAAAATCCTGGCCATGGTTATAGTCATCGCCATTCTTCTTCTCGCCATCACTCTGCTTGTCACGTTCTTTGTGATTCGGGATTACACAAGGAAACAAAGAAGGAGAGGTTTAGAGACGTGGAAACTAACTTCTTTTCATAGAGTAGATTTTGCGGAATCCGACATCTTGTCGAATCTGATGGAACACAATGTGATCGGGAGTGGTGGATCGGGCAAAGTTTACAAGATATTCATCGATTCCTCGGGACAATATGTGGCGGTGAAGAGGATATGGGACAACAAGAAAATGGACCAGAACCTTGAGAAGGAGTTCATTGCTGAAGTTGAGATTCTGGGAACGATCAGGCACTCGAATATAGTGAAACTACTGTGTTGTATCTCGAGGGAGGATTCAAAGCTTCTGGTGTACGAGTATATGGAGAAACGCAGTCTGGATCAATGGCTACATGGCAAGAAGAAGATAGGTACTGTAGAGACTGATAACCTGAATTGGCCACAGAGGTTGAATATTGCGGTTGGAGCAGCTCAAGGACTTTGCTATATGCATCATGATTGCACTCCCGCGATCATACACCGAGATGTCAAGTCAAGCAACATCTTGCTTGATTATGAATTCAAAGCCAAGATTGCAGATTTCGGGTTGGCAAAGATGTTGATTAAGCAAAACCAACAACCTCATACCATGTCAGCTGTTGCTGGATCCTTCGGTTACATTGCTCCAGGTAATACCCGTAAAAGGGAAAAAACCAGTCTACAGATAGACCCATAGAATCTGATTCTATGTCAAAATTCATAAGCTTTTCATGTTCCTGATACAATCTTTAACATTTTATGTTGCAGAATACGCATATACATCAAAGGTGGATGAGAAGATCGATGTGTACAGCTTCGGGGTAGTTCTGCTAGAGTTGGTGACTGGAAGAGAAGGAAACAATGGAGATGAACACACAAACTTAGCAGATTGGTCATGGAGACATTACCAATCTGGGAAACCGATCGCAGATGCATTTGATGAGGACATCAAAGAAGCTTCCATGACAGAGGAGATGACAACAGTGTTCAAGCTAGGTCTCATGTGTACTAACACATTGCCTAGTCACAGACCCTCCATGAAGGAGATCTTGTATGTTCTTCGCCAACAAGGATCTGAGGCGACAAAAAAGACTGCATCAGAGGCACATGAGGCACCTCTACTTGTTAGTTTATCGGGTCGGAGGACAAGTAAAAGGGTACAAGCTGAAGATTTGGGTTTTGTATAAGCAATAATCGCAACTTTGAGGTTGTTTTTTTTTGGAGATAGAGAATGTACAAATGTATTTTAGGGTTTTTTACTTATATATGTTGTTTAAACCAAGCAAAGTTTTAGCACAGAACTTTAGGCTTAGATAAATCTGAAAGTCTTTATGTTCAGAATGAAAATGGTGTTTATACATTTGCTATTCCTTGTAGTTTCTCTTATTTCGAATCAAGGCAAAATGCATACGGATGGTGACTAATTGAGTTACATAAGAGAGAAATTATTTAGAGTCTTGCTGAGCTTTCTTTAACTGAGCCTCTGTGTTTCTCCTTGCGCCTTCTAGAATGGTTTTGTCTGCCGTTATGAAGAACGCAGCGATGGATGCTGTTCCGATGATCACCATTTCACAAGATTAATTCTTTTGTAGGTCAGGAATCAGAAGAAAATAACACAAATTTGTGGAGAGATAGATGTGGAAATTTTCTTTTCATAAAGACCCCACAACACTCATCAATACTTCCCCCAACTCACATAGATTTGGAGCCATTTTTTCACAAGTTTCAGGTTTAATCGGGAATTCCGAGGCTTCTTCAACAATGTTCAAGCTTTGTATTGTTCTACTTAGTTTCAGGACGAACACAGAGTAATGATTTAAAGGAAAAGAGTTTGACAAGGCTAACCTGCAGATACAATGAGTGCCTGAGCAGTGTAGTTGAGGTTTGCCTTCGCCCATGGGAACACACGAACCACAGCTATCTGTTAGGAAAGCGATCCGAGCTCAGTTTTTTATGTTTCAACTCGAATATTATACAAACATCAATAAAAATGTGACTCTACTTGGTGAATGGTGAGTCTAAATCACACCATTGCTTCACAAGAAAAAATAGATTTACAGAAATCACAATAATATTATGAATGGGAAACAAAACTTAAACTTTGTCCATAGCATCATCACTCAGGAAAGCAATCGAAAATCTTAATCAATGCATAACATAAGATTACTTGAATACTGAGTTTCTTTGTCATAAAATCAACAACAATGAAACAGACCAGTCAGGTCAAAAACTCATTTCAGAACTCAAATTTCGAACAATTGGTTAGCTACGACTTCCACAACCCACCAAATTTTTCTATGATCGAATAAGGTTTTGACTAAGTGATAACAAATCTGGGGAGGTCATGTGACAGGGAACAACGATCTTAGAAGCGAGATGTAAAATATTACCGTGGGGATCGCAGTGGCGACGGCGGCTACGGCGGCTGCTTTAGCTCCGGCAAGAGCTCCGGCTACACAAATATTCAAAAATACCCAAAATTAAAAGAAATTTTCAGACAAAAGAAAAGAGACGGAGAAAGAGGAAAATGAAGACGACCTTGGCTGGAAGTTTCCGCTCGTCTGATTTTATCAATCTCGTCCGGAGAAGCTATGACGAAGAGGTTCTGTTGCCTCCGGTTACCCATTTCCGACCGGTTTTCCATCAAGATGTCGCGTTTGATCTTTCAATTTTCAGGGGGGAGAGAGAGAGAGAGAGAGAGAGAGAGAGACGGGTCGCGTTTTGCTTTTATTAAATTCCGGTGAAATTATAGAGGTTCGGGTGAACCGACACCGTTTTCGTTTTTTGATAGTTAAGAAATAGGGAAAAGAAAAAAAAAAAAAATCTTTTTTGATAATTTGGATGATCCGGTCAGAATCGGACTGGAGATTCAAGAACAGAACGTGGTCCAACTCTGATTAATTTAAGCTGTCGGGCTAATTCTACGAGAAAATCAGTCCGACAAAGAAAACTTAAAACAATTTCAATAGGTTTTTTCATAAAAATTCTTAAAAATATTAAACAAAGAATAATACTATAATATTAGTTGAATATCTAAAAATAATAATATAATATTAGATAGAAATTTTTGAGTGAATTTTTCAAGTTTTGAGATTTAATATTATATTATTATTCTAACAATATTATATTAGTATTATTATTTAAATATTGTTTGAAAACCTCTATGAAAAACCCATTGAAGATGTCCAGTCCACTAAAATTTTAAATGGCTTTCAACATAAGATTGGAAAGACCTAATTCAATTTGTAAGGACAATGCAACACAACCAGCCAATAACATATACCGTCCCAATCTCTATTAGCAAAGTAAACTATGTTCTTTTGTCTTATTTTTATTTTTCTAATGATTTTGTGGGTCACAATCATTAGGAAGATAAAAAAAAGCATCAAGCTCCCAAATAGACTCTGGTAACCCCTCGCGCATATAAAGATTTCATCTTCACGCATATAAGAGTTTGTTTGTCGACCAGCTGACACAAACCATTAAAAAAGCAAGTAACAATACTCCAATACTCTAAAACTCATCTGGCCCAATAAATTTCTCCTTCTATTAGTTTGAATCATTGTACGAAAACAATTTATAATCTTTCTCATCACCCTAAACTAGCTCTCAAAATGGAAGAATACAATGTGGATCTCTACCTATACACCTAGTGTAAAGATACTCTGTTTTTTTTTTGTAAATCGAAACAATTTGTCGAAGATTTTCCCTAACCTGCTCAACGGATTATTCCACAACATTATGCACATTTTCTCTTCATTGTTTCGATTTACAAAACAAAGGGTAAAATGTTAGTTTTAAAAATTAAGTTGATTTCTTCTTTGCATTTTGTGTGTGTGTGTGATAGTTTTCTCTATGAAATCCGACACTTAAATTCGACATTAGTTCATCATCCACGATTAGTCTTTTTCCTTTGAGTGAATTTGCTCTGTAAAATTGAACTCGTCCTTGGTGTTTGATATTTCTTATTAGAATTTTTCAGATTTCACAAGTTTATTAACAACCATTTTTATTCTCTCTCTAGACAAGACAAGTCATGAGCAAACTATGAAACAGAAGCAGGTGAGCTCCAGGCCCTGCAAGTCAAGACAAGTCATGAGCAAACTATATAAACGATGAAGTCAAGGACATCGAGGATTCTGGCCAGGCCCTCCAAAGTAGAAATACGGCTCTGTCTTGCCTGTATCTCGGTGGAGGATTGTATCATAGCAATTGTGCTCATCCGAGAACTCGGATAGATAATGGGGATACTTGATCTGCAAGGAATAGTCCTTGATCCTAATGTTGGTGTGGTAACAAGCTTTCCCAAAGAGGGAAGATGCCCACTCTCCACTCCCCATTGGTGTTTTGGTGTGTGGCTTCCTCCTCACGTTATGGCTGTAGACTTCTCCACCCCACTGGACTGCTGTGGCGCTGTGGTTTAGGTTTCCGAAGAGTTTCCCCGGCCAGTATCCCAACACAATGTCCTCCGTCGCCAGCCACCAGTTCCCGCTGTTCGTATCCTGGAAACAAGGTCGAAGATAGAACATTAGAGCTAGATAGTACATGATTTTGTTGTCGAGCGGCTTGCTCACCCCTTGGGATTATTCGGGACATTTTAACCAAACCTGAATAGCCGGTGCTAAATCTTAAAATGTTACACAATTTTGTAGTATGTAAAGGATGATGATAATAAATAAGAAAATATTACCAGAAAGAGGCTAATGGTCATGTGATATTGCTCTTGCGATCTAATCGATACGGGTTTTATGACTGCACCTAGGGCTATGTGAGTACTTGTTTGCACGAAGCCTGAGCATAAGAGGTTGATGCAACCTGTTTTCTTGTATGCATCTTTCTGCAAACCCAAATGCAAAGACTAGTTATAAATTCATGAACGTGAATTAAAATTTTCCATGTCTTTTATTGTAGATGACTTAAAATCTGTAAATATACTTTTTTTTGCTAAGAAAAAAGTATATTTACAGATTTTAAGTCATCTAGAATAAAAGACATGGAAAATCTAGATGACTTAAAATCTTTCCATCTCTGTTATTCTAGATGACTTAAAATCTGTAAATATACTTCAATGGAGTCATCCTTATAAAAATGGTTTGTTCATCGCTTTGTAGTTCTTCTGAGTACGTTTGTTAAAGTCATCCTTATAAAAATGGTTTGTTCAAAAAAATACTTCAATGGAGTCCTTTTCAAGTGAGCAGAAGAATGGTACGGTACATATGAGAAAAGAGAAATTTTTTCTAATTTCTATTTCTACTTGTGTCGGTTTTGAGGCTTATATAAAAGAGTTTTTAGGGTTTGTAAACATTCATTCCATAGTCATGTCATGATATTACTTACAGTCCAGTAAGTGAAGAGTCGTGTGCGGTTGTCTCTGAAAACCTTTGGATTCACCTGAAATAGTATACGACAACCGGTTTACAGCGACTTGTTTATGGTTTACTTCTAAAGCAAGCTATAATATGTCTAGGTATAAAATAATTTACCATCCAACCAGCTTCTATGCTTTCAAATTCAGCTGAGAGGCCACTAAGCAGCCAAATCTGTCCAGAGCTGTAGTCGCCAGCATGAACTCCCGGAGGGTTCCAAACATTTATATCGGATATAGCGCCAATATAATTGACCCCTACCGCTAGGAGAGCCGCCTCCTATATCATCAACAATGAAGATAGGTTTTAAGATGAAGATTTTAGTTTCTCGGTTAGGTAAGAGACTAAGAATTAGGCCTTGAATGGAAGTGATTTTTGCTTTAATTTGATATATAGAAGTTAAAAACCCATTGTGTCATCTATTCAAGTTTCTAGACTTTTTGGTTTCCTTAAAGGAAAACTAGCTTTTCTAATGATGTGAAGCAAATCATAGTAAGACCATAAGCAAAATAAAAGCAAAAACTAGGGAAAAAAATCATTCTATTCAACATCATATAATTTACATACCGATCGGTCTTTTGGAGGGGGATCGTGTAAGTTTTCAGCTGTTAAATTGGAATTGGCATTGTGTTGAAGTGCTTTATCGAGAAAGTTGTATCTGTGAGGAGTTTTTCTTCCAAATTGAGAGGGTGAAGAGGCTCTGCTTATGTCTTCTCTAGTGACTCTACGAATCGGTATTGTCCCTACCGGACATCTACCAGATTTAGTCCAAATCTGGGATGTAACCGGTTTAGAAGCACCATTGTTCGGACTATTAGTCTTCTTTGGAAAAAGCTCCACACTCGGTTTCATCTGCATGCATAAATGTAGAACGAGTAAGAAAACAACTTGTAGAGTTTGAGCATGAACCAAATGGCGCGAGGCGTGAGTAGAGTTTGTTTACTTGAATCTTGTGATTTCTTAAGTCGGGATGATCAAAAGCAGGTTGTTTATAGATATCCACACAATCTATTATATCTCCATCTTCACTCTACAAAATAAATTACAATCGGTTTGGGAACTCAGAAACCAACAAAATATACACAAAAGGTAATATCTTTGCATTCATATTTCATCCATATACCTTGATGGTCTTTAACGCAGGCTTATTGAGAGTTTTCAGTTTCATATCGATCTCCCGAGAAGCTTTTCCGTAGAATCCATTGTAGAAGACACATAGAATCACAAAGGTTAAGAACATTCTCAATACGGCTTGTGTTTCCATTTTCCTCAGTTGAACAAAAGATTTAGAATATAGGTTTTGTTTTTGTTCAGATCTTTAAATGTTTCCTACTACTTATAGAGCTTACAAAACAGTTTTTATTTTAACACCTGTTTTTTTTTATTAATAGGAAACACAAAAAATATACAATTTTTATTTTAACTTGTAGAGCTTACAAAACACTTTGTATAACTTTTTCTAATTAATAAGAAACACAAAATATATAAAATATAAATTTTGATATATACAAATTAAAAAGATCTAAGTGATGATCCGTGCAATGCATGGGAATAGTTAATTAGTAAATTATTTTTACATTATTTTTCAATGCTCTCGGATTATGTTATTAAAAAAAGTTATTTAATAGATTTTCTAATAAAAAAAATTACAGATAAATTTAAATATCTTTGTTCCATAACACATTGGGTATTTTTTAATTTTTAAACCCGTTGAGAATTCTATTATTAATAGTTTTTCTATTAAAATTATAAAAAATAAAAATAAATATCTTTGTTCAATAATATATTGAGTATTTTTAATTTTAAAACTTGTCGAGATTCTATATTTTAATCCAAAATTATTCAATATTTTAATCTATATTTAATAAAAAAGATTTTGAAGATTAGATTGCGGATTATTAGTAAGTGACCAATTAGATTTAAAAAAAAAAATTATTTTGATGAGTTTCCAATTCGAAATTAATTGGCAATATATAAATTAGTCCGTGTCTTTTATAAATTTAAATAACTTTGTTCCATAACACGTTGGGTATTTTTTTATTTTTTTGAAACCCGTTGAGAATTCTCTTTTTATTAGATTTTTTAAAAAATATAAACAAATAGATATAAGTATCTTTGTTCAATAATATATTGAGTATTTCAATTTTAAAACTTATCCAGATTCTATTTTTAATCCACAATTATTAAATATTTTTAATCCATATTTAATAAAAAAAGATTTTGAAGAATAGATTGCGGATTATTAGTAAGTTACCAATTAGATTTTAAGAAAAAAATATTATTTTAATGAGTTTCTAACTCGAAATGATAAGTTAGTCATGTCTTTTATATATTGCTTTAAGTTTCAACTCACTTCCGATGTGAGGATTTGCTCAGTAAAATTAAACTCGTCCTTGGTGTTTGATCTTTCTTATAAGAATTTTCAGATTTCATAAGTTTATTAACAATCTTTTTTTTAATCTCTCTAAGCGAGACATGAGCAAACTATGAAACAGAAGCAAGGGAGCAGCTCTGTAAACGATGAAGTCAAGGACATAGCGGATTCTGGCCAGGCCCTCCGAAGTAAAAATACGGCTCTGTCTTGTCTGTATTTCGGTGGAGTTTTGTAGAATAACAGTCTTTCTCATCAGAGTACTCGAATAGATTCTGGGGATACTTGATCTGCAAGGAATTGTCCTCGATCCTAATGTTGGTGTGGTAACAAGCTTTGCCCCAGAGGGAAGATGCCCTCTTTCCACTCCCCATTGGAGTTTTGGTGTGTGGCTTCTTCCTCACGTTAGGGCTGTAGACTTCTCCACCCCACTGGACTGCTGTGGCGCTGTGGCTTAGGCTTTTGAAGAGTGTCCCCGGCCAGTATCCCAACACGATGCCCTGGGTCTTCAGCCACCAGTTCCCGCTGTTCGGATCCTGGAAACACGGTCGAAGATAGAACATTAGAGCTAGAAAGTACATGATCTTTTTTTTTGTCTGAGAGGCTTGTTCACCCCAAGATTAGTTGGACGTTTTGGCAAAACCTAAAAACAGAACATAATTTTGTAGTATGTAATTAAAGGATGATGATAATAAATCAGAAAATATTACCAGAAAGAGGCTAATGGTTATGTAGCATTGCTCATGCGAGCTAGTCGATACGGGTGTTATGACTGCACCTAGAGAAAAATAAGTACTTGTTTGCACGAAGCCTGAGCATAAGAGGTTGATGCAACCTGTTTTCTTGTATGCATCTTTCTGCAAACCCAAATTCAAAGAGTAGTTGCAAACTCATGAAAGTGAATGAGATTTTTCCATGTACGTTATTCTAGATGACTTAAGATCTATAAATGCACTACAATTGGTTCCTTCTCGATTGAGCAGAAAAATAGTACGGTACATGTGAGAAAAGAGAATATTTTCCTATTTCCTATTTGTACTTATGTCGGGTTTTGAGCTTATATAAATGAGTTTTTAAGGTTTGTAAAAATTCATTCACACAATTAAAGAAAATGAAACACTAGACAAAAATGTATTCGCTTACTTAGTACTTACAGTCCAGTAGGTGAAGAGTCGTGTGCGGTTGTCTCCGAAAATCTGTGGATTTACCTGAAATAGTATAAGACAACCGGTTTACTGTGAGTTGTTTAAGGTTTACAGTTTACTTTTAAAGCAAGCTATAATATTTATAGGTATAAAAGAATTTACCACCCAACCAGCTTCTATGCTCTCAAATTCAGCTGAGGGGCGACCAAGCAGCCAAATCTGTGCGGAGCTGTAGTCGCCAGCTTGAACTCCCGAAGGGTTCCAAACATTTATATTGGATAGAGCGCCGAGAAAATTGCCCCCTGTCGCGACAAGAACTGCCTCCTATATCATCAACAAAGAAGAGAGATTTTTAGTTAACCATGCGAAGATTTTAGTTTCCCGGTTAGCTAAGAGTCTAAGAATTAGGCTTTGAATGGAAATGATTTTTGCTTAATTTGGTGAATAGAAGTTAAAAACACATTGTCATCTATTCAAATTTAATTTTTTTTTGGTTTCCTTATAACATGGAAAACTAGCTTTTCAAATTATGTGAATCAAATCATAGTATATGGTTTTTGTCACTACAATCAAATTTTTTTTAAAAAAAAGTATAAGCAAAAACCAGAAGAAAAATTTCATTCCATTCAACATTATATAATTTACATACCGATCGTAGTTTTGGGTGGGAATTGTTTAATTTTTCAGCGGTTAAGTTGATATTAGCCTTGTGTTGGTGTGTTTTGTCGAGAAATTTGTATACGTGAGGAGTTTTTCTTCCAAATCGAGACGGTGAAGAGGCTCTGCTTATATCTTCTCTACTGACTCTACGAATCGGTATTGTCCCTACCGGACATCTACCAGATTTAGTCCAAATCTGGGATGAAACCGGTTTAGAAAAACCATTGTCCGGACTATGAGTCTTCTTTGAAAGAAGCTCCACACTCGGTTTCATCTGCATGCATAAATGTAGAACGAGTAAAGATACAACTTGTAGAATTTGAGCATGAACCAAATTGCGCGACGCGGGAGTAGAGTTTGTTTACTTGAATCTTGTGATTTCGTAAGGCCGGATGGTCAAAAGCAGGTTGTTTTATAGATATCTACACAATCTATTATATCTCCATCTTCGCTCTACAAAATAAATTACAATCGATTTGGGAACTCAGAAACCAAAAAAACATACACAAAAGGTAATATCTTTGCATTCATATTTCATCCATATACCTTGATGGTCTTTAACGCAAGCTTATTAAGAGTTTTCAGTTTCATATCGATCTCTCGAGAAGTTCTTCTTCCGTAGACTCCATTGTAGCAGATACATAGAATCGCAAAGGTTAAGAACATTCTCAATGCGGCTTGTGTTTCCATTTTCTCTCGGTTTGGAAAAAAAAGATTTAGAACATAGGTTTTTTTTTTTTTTTCCGGATCTTCAAATGTTTCCTACTACTTATAGAATAGAGCTTACAAAACAATTTTTTTTTACATTTTTTTGTAATTAATAAAAACCACATAAAATACATACAAAATAAAATTTCATGTATACAGATTAATTGTTTCCTTAATTTGTAGAACTTACAAAAAAACTTTTTAATATTTTTATTAATAATTAATAAAAAACACAACCAAAATATAAAATAGACAAATTTCATATATTTACCTATTAATTGAAATTTTTCTTTAGAAAACTAACATTAAAATAATAAGATAGTGTTCGGATCAGATTTCAGGTCTTTCGTAGACGTGTCTTGAGTCTCCGGCAATGGACTTTGAGTATTTTTTAAAAATAGTTGTAGAGCTTCGAATATGAATTACGTCTTCTAGGGGATGAGCAACGTTTCCGTCTGGATCATTATCTCTGGGAAAAGGTCGTGATAGTCCTCCAGAGGGATATCGTAATCTACAAAAGCAACATCGCCAGGAAGGTTTTCGAGAGAAAGAGAAGGGGGTTCTCTCCTAAAATTTCTCTAACGCCCAGATCAGGCTACTATGAAAGAGTAAGTTTGCTTGGGAAGTGAGTATGGACTGAGTTTGGAACTTGGTCCGAAGATTGGGTCTCCATTTGTTATTTGTGGAACAATAAAAATAGAATAATAAAAGATTTCGTAGGAAGAGTGGGGTTGGAACTCTCTTCCTAAAGATCGGATTACCAATAATCCTCTCATGAGAGCATTTCCTAGCCTGTTTTCTCTCTCTCCTCGATCCCTCTTCTCCTCCAATCCTCTTTTTTCCTCTCTCCTTTTATGTAGACCTTTTCCATATATTTATTGTGGAATCGCTCCTAACTCTTGCCCTTAAATCGGTCGAGATCTTTCGTCAAATCACATATGTTCTCTTCGTAGAATGGCGGGTGTCTTTTCTGGGCGGTGGTAGGTAAGGCAGTTGACCTAGTCTATCAGAAACATTCCGGAAACCGACATACTCTGTCCCAGAAAACGGCTGCCCCTATTCCGCTAGTGAGATGGCAGCTCCTCATGGTGTAAAACTACCCCTAACAGATATTATATAAAATGAATTAGCCATTGGTCTTCATACACGTTAGTTCATCATCGACGATTAGCCTTCTCCTTTGTATGGATTTGCTCAGTAAAATTAAACTGGGCATTGGTGTTTGATCTTTCTTTTTAGAATTTTCAGATTTCATTTATTTATTAAGAATCATTTTTATTCTCTCTCTAGACAATACAAGTCATGAGCAATCTATGAAACAGAAGCAGGGGAGCTCTATAAACGATGAAGTTAAGGACATCGAGGATTCTGACCAGGTCCTCCGAAGTAGAAATACGGCTCTGTCTTAATTGTATTTCGGTGGAGGATTGTATCATAACAATTGTGCTCATCCGAGAACTCGGATAGATACTGGGGATACTTGATCTGCAAGGAATAGTCCTTGATCCTAATGTTGGTGTGGTAACAAGCTTTCCCAAAGAGGGAAGATGCCCACTCTCCACTCCCCATTGGTGTTTTGGTGTGTGGCTTCTTCCTCACGTTAGGGCTGTAGACTTCTCCTCCCCACTGGACTGCTGTGGCGCTGTGGTTTAGGATTCCGAAGATTGTCCCTGGCCAGTATCACAACACGACGTCCCCGATAAACAGCCACCATTTTCCGCTGTTCGTATCCTGGAAGTCGAAGATAGAACATTAGACCTAGAAAGTAAATGATTTTTTTTGCCTGAGAGGCTTGTTCACCGCAAGATTAGTTGGATATTTCGGCAAAACCTAAAACAGAACATAATTTTGTAGTATGTAAAGGATGATGATAATATCTCAGAAAATATTACCAGAAAGAAGCTAATGGTCATGTGATATTGCTCATGCGTGCGAATAGATACGGGGTTTATGACTGCACCTAGGGCTACATGAGTACTTGTTTGCACGAAGCCTGAGCATAAGAGGTTGAAGCAACCTGTTTTCTTGTATGTATCTTTCTGCAAACCCAAATTCAAAGAGTAGTTGCAAACTCATCAAAGTGAATGAGATTTTTCCATGTCCATTATTCTAGATGACTTAAAATTTGTAAATGCACTGAAATGGGATCCTTCTCGAGTGAGCAGAAAAATAGACTGTACATGTGAGAAAAGATAATATTTTCCTATTCGTACTTAAGTCGGGTTATATAAATGAATTTCTAAGGTTTGTAATCATTCACACAATTAAAGAAAATAGAATCCTAGACAAAAATGTATTCGCCTCAATGGCTTTTTCTCTTTGTTTATGGCTTTACTAATTCATCTCAATTCATCTACGAATTTTACAACAATATAATATTACTTACAGTCCAGTAGGTGAAGAGTCGTGTACGGTTGTCTCCGAAAACCTTTGGATTCACCTGAAATAGTATATGAAAACAAGTTTACAGCGAGCTGCTTGCGGTTTACTTTTAAAGCAAGCTATAATATTTCTAGGTATAAAAGAATTTACCATCCAACCAGCTTCTATATATGCTTTCAAATACATCTGAGAGGCCACCAATCAGCCAAATCTGTCCGGAGCTGTAGTCGCCAGCTTGAACTCTCGGAGGGTTCCAAACATTTATAGCGGATATAGCGCCGATATAATTGATCCCGACCACGAGAAGAGACGCCTCCTATATCATCAACAAAGAAGAGAGGTTTTAAGTTAACTAATATGAAGATTTTAGTTTCTCGGTTAGCTAAGAGACTAAGAATTAGGCCTTGAATGGAAGTGATTTTTGCTTTAATCTTATACTATATTTGAGAGGTGATTTTTTGGAATGGAGGCCTCACGTTAAAAGTTGGCAGCTGAGATTACTCTGTTACCCTTAATAAAAAGTCTATGCGAAAAGAGAATCTCTACGATAAAAAAAAAATATTCACTGTATCATAGGTTACCATAAAAATCAATCATTATCTTTTAATAATTGAAAATTTTCATTTTTTAGTTGATAATTTTTTTGCAAAAACGAAAACCTAGCTTTCATAGTTTTTCTATAAATATCAAATCTAAAATAGCCTCCAACCCTATGGAAAATATTTTTCTTTGAAGTACGCTCGACACCCTTTTTTCTTTCTTCTTACTTTTGGTTATCTTTATTCTTCGCTATGTTCTTTTTGATTTTCAATTTTTTTTGTTTTGAATATCCTTAACATTATTTGTGAAGTGATTTTGGAGAAAACGCTTACGTGTTATCTCCACAATCACTCTTACCAAAACATTTATGACATGGCTTGAAAAAGTATGATTTGGCTTAAAAAATAATGACATGGCAAATTTTTAAAGGAATTTTTGATTAATTAATCATAACTAAATCTCCTATGAAATATTCCATAACTAAATTTATATTTACTTATTTAAAAATTTAATTTAAAATTAACGAAAACCATATATTCCATAAATAAATACTTACCAAATTTTGTGACTGAACTATAAAAAAAATCATTCTTTTAATTACCAAATTTAAATTTTTTTAATTACTATTTTTTCTTACATATTGAAATTTGACCAAAAAATACGGAAAACTATGAAATTTGATGGAATTTGACCAACCAATGAGCGGTTCTTATCATGCCTTAAAGTATGTTTGAGTTAACTATGTTATGTTAGAGTTTAGTTTTGAGGGTTTATGGTTTGTTAGGATCAAAATCCTTTTTAAAAATTAAAATTTTAGGATTTAAGTGTTAAAAAATTATTAATTTGTGGCATTTTTGAAAATGGACAACTCATGGTGGTATTTTGCAAAATGATTTCAAAAATGGCATTTTTGAAATTCTCCCTTTGTTTGTTTTATATATTTTTGCATTACTGATGTGTGTCAAATTGTATTTGTACCTAGACTTAGCTAACAACACACTCTAGTTGTTGTAGCATAGCATAGGGTCGAACCAAGGAGATTGGAATAACTACACTAAGAATCCAAGTGTTCGAATAAGCTAAGCAATTCGAGGTTGTTTTTTGGATTTTAAAAGTCCTAACTCCAAAACTAAGTGAAACAAACGAAATTATTATGCAAATGGAAAGCAAACCAAACCAAACAAGTACACAAACACTAATGAAGACCAAAGCAAAATAATTTGAGCATAAACAAAATCAAAATGCAAAAGTTAATAAGAAGTCAACAAACAAGAACTTGATCAAATATGGAAAACATGGGCTTTGGGCAAAACATTTGACTTGGGATGATCAATGACTAACTAATGATGCTAGGACTAACAATTCAAACTCAATTCTATGACATGAATCACACAAATAGACTAATCCACTCCCATGACACTAATCCATTTATTGACCATTCAATTAGGCTAATTTTTCAATTGCAATCAAATGATCAATAATCATTAAGCATAAGTTCAATAAGCCACTAATCACCTTAAGCATCAATTCCCATTGGTTAAGAATGAAAAGCAAGGTTAGGATTTTCTAGACATTTCATCGAACACCTTCCGGGCATGAAATGTCCATGTTCTAGATTTTGATTGATCATGTCAAAACTAGCATTAAGAACACCCTAAACTTTAGAAATCATAAGAATCTAAGCCTAGACATCACTAATCATCCATCAAGCATCCCTAATCTACTAAGCCCAAAAACCCATAGAAAAACTACTCACTAATCATCATACAAAACATAAAGATAATCATAGATAAAGACATAATGAAGTAGAAATGAAGATTGATGAAGAAAACTTCACTAAATTTGGTGAAAGTAGCAAAGATCCAAGCAAAATATCATAAGAAAAGAGTTTGAGGTCAAAGAGGCAAGAGTAAAATCAGAACTAGGGTATTATTATGTCTAAAATACATATTTATAGTGAATAAAATCGGAACCGGGTCGACCCGAAACACTTGGGTCGGATCTAAAAAAACTGCACTTGAGATGAGGCCATACCGAGGTCATGACTCCGGGATGGAGCCATGGTATGGCCTCTGCCATTTTGCTCCAAAACCTCCAAAATACCCCATACCGAGGTCATGACTCCGGGATGGAGCCACGGTATGGCCTCTGTCCTTTTGCTCCAAAATACCCCATACCGAGGTCATGACTCCGGGATGGAGCCACGGTATGGGGGCTGTCATTTCTTCATTTTCTTCACTTCTTTGCATTCTTCTTGGCCCCTTCTTGCATCCATTTGATCCATTCTTGTTTCCTCTTGAATCCTCATCATTTTGCATCCCAATTGCTCTCCAAAATGCCTCGAAGTGGAAACACCATCTCCAAACCTATAAAACACAAAAGAGAATGCAAATGCACCTAGAAATGCCTAAATGATATGCAAATGTGGGATGAAAATATGATTACCACTATATAGAAATGGTGTAAAATATGAGAATATCAACTCCCCCGAACTTGCCTTTTGCTTGTCCGCAAGCAAACAAGAAAAATCAAGCCGAGAGAGAGAGGTTTGAAGGGCGGGAGCTCAACACCATAAGGTTCTTTTTCAAAGCACACAATGTCAATACAAGATAATACAACTCAATGCTACTAATAAACCATCTACTCAATCAAGCTTCCCATACTCATCGCAACTCTAATATTTTGCCTCTAGAATCAATGCCAAGTGATTAAAAGTCTCATATCCACCAACTCCCTACATTCATTAAGTTCTTTCAAACGTGTAGTCTCACAAATGAGGATTCAACCTAGACCAATCGGCATGGTAAGAGAACACGGTCAATGTGAAGTGAAAAGTAGTGGTTCAAAACATTTAGTGACTTCTCTCAAACATAAGGCACAAGTCATTACACAAAAGCAATGGAGAAGGGAAACAATTTATGCATACAAGATGCTTTCTTCCATTTTCCTACCCAATCCCATATCCTCGTAACAAACTCAACCTCGCTAAATACTTCTCTTGATATCCTTAAAGTAACTTTTATTTCTCAACACCAAACGCTTCAACTTTTCGTTTTTATTCGGATTGATCCTAGCGAGTTCTTCTTACACTCAAACATCTACTCTTGCTTCATACTTGTTTTACTCCTTTTTTTTCTTTTTTTCTTTTCTAGGAGTTCCTTACTTAGATATTTTAAAACTCAAGAGTAGTGTTTCCCTATTATTTTCACTCCCTAGACAACCTTCTCTTTCTTATCCTCAAACCACTTTGGTTTCACTCTTTTGATTTCCTTTTTCCTTAACCATTTTTTTTTTCCTCTTTCAACTCTCTTCTTTTCAACAAAGCTCACACCTTTATAAACCCAACAACCATTCCAAAATCCCTCATAAGACCCAATGAAACGTCAAGACTCTCTCAAACCCACCTAGACTAGCCAATGAGACTACTCCTAATGGAAGACAAGAAACTTGTCGTTTCCATCTCAAAAGATTTTATGCATGAGATGAAAATAGAAGAGGCCTCACTCAACAAATTAATGAAGGCTTCAAAGAAAGGTTTGGGATTTTTAAGGTGTGGTACCATCCTCATTCAAAAGATGTATTTGAATCGGGATTGGCCATTCAAAACCATTGAAGAGTGGTAAAAAGAGATAAAAAAAATGGTTGAATGTGTATAAGTGAACCATGGTTAAGGTTTAAAACCCATAAGTGAGAGAATTAAATTCAATTAAGATCAAATAAAATAGAGTTGGTTTCAATTCAAGCAAAGAATCAACAAAACTTAGAGAATCTAGAGCGGGGAGATCAAAGATATGTAGAAGCAAGCTTTTCGCGGTTCATCAAGCAAGAGAGAAGCATTATCAAGATATTTACAAGGTGTGCTATGTACTAAAAATCTATACAAGGCATTCTTATCATTGTTCTCCAAATGCAATCCTAGAATGCTTTTAGACTCGATCATATATGAAAAGAAAACAAAAGAATGCAAATGCTATGTGAAACTACATGCATTTTTTTTGAATTTTTGAAATTTTTCGATTTTTGTGTTGTTTTTTTTTTTTAAGGTATATACAATGCAAATGAATGAATGCAAGACTCAAAGTGAAAGAAAAACAAAACAACTAAAATATGCATTAGCAACCAATGTCTCTCCCCCGGACTTAATTCTCACCGTCTCGGTGAGAAAGTAAAATCAAAGAGAAAGGCATGATTCAAGAGAATGAAAAATAAGGGAATAAAAATGATATGTACAAAGGAGAAATGGTGGTACCTTGGAGTTAGGATTCATTGGGCTTTGTCCTCTTTATTCAAGCTTGTTTTGTGTCACTAGCTTGACAATGATAGGCTTGGGAGAGTTCCCAAGGGCGCGTTTAACGTCGCTAGCTTGACGGAGTTTCTACAACTCAAATACACAAAAACAAAACCAGAGAAAATTAAAAATAACAAGAAATAAACATATGTACAAGAGATACCTTTGGGAATGCCTCCCAAGAGCGCTTGCTTTACGTCCCTAGCTTGACGGTGAAGGAGATTTAGGCATTAGAAGGATCCGAAAGAGGAATTTCGGTGGTTTCCTCAATCGGGACATCTGCGAGATATATCTTGCATCTTTGACCGTTGACAGTGAATTCTCCCCCGGTCTTGTTCAACAACACAAGTGCACCATAGGGCTGGACCTCCTTGATTTGAAATGGACCCGACCACTTAGACTTGAGCTTTCCCGGGAATAACTTCAAGCGTGAATTAAATAGCAACACTTGATCACCCGCCTTGAAATCTCGTTTCAAGATCTTCTTGTCGTGGAATGCCTTGGTTTTGTCTTTGTAGATCCTAGAGCTCTCATAGGCGTCTTGGCGAATCTCCTCAAGCTCTTCCAATTGAATCAACCTCTTCTCGGATGCCGTCTTGAGATCAAAATTCAAGAACTTTGTAGCCCACAACGCCTTGTACTCTAGCTCCACAGGGAGGTGGCATGATTTTCCATAGAGAAGATTAAATGGAGTTGTCCCGATGGGAGTCTTGTACGCGGTGCGGTATGCCCACAATGCATCATCCAATTTTTTCGCCCAATCTTTCCTTGTCTTTCCAACCGTCTTCTCTAAGATGGCTTTGATTTGTCGGTTAGAAACTTCAACTTGGCCCGAGGTTTGGGGATGATAAGGTGTAGCTACCTTGTGTTTGACACCATGCTTCTTCAATAAGTTTTCAAATACCTTGTTGACAAAGTGGCTACCACCATCACTTATCACAACTCGTGGAACACCAAATCTTGGGAAGATGATAGTCTTAAACAACTTAAGAACAACATTGGCATCATTGGTAGGGCTTGCAATGGCTTCCACCCATTTTGAGACGTAGTCCACCGCTACTAAAATGTATTGGTTCCCATAAGAAGATGGGAATGGCCCCATGAAATCAATTCCCCATACATCAAAGATCTCGACCTCAAGAATTGGGTTCAATGGCATCTCATTTCTTTTCCCAATGTTTCCTTTCCTTTGGCAAGCGTCACACTTAGCAATGAACTCATGACAGTCTTTGAACATCGTTGGCCACCAAAAACCCGCTTGAAGAATCTTAGAAACCGTCTTGAATGTGGCAAAATGGCCTCCATAATCCGAACCATGGCAATGAAATAATACCCCGGGTATTTCTTCTTCCGGGATGCATCTCCGATAGAGTCTATCCTTGCATTGCCTATAGAGACAAGGCTCATCCCAAAAGAAATGTGTGACTTCCTTGTAGAACTTCTTCTTTTGGTACCCAAGAAGATTTGGTGGTTCTTTTCCACAAGCTAAGTAGTTCACCAAATCAGCATACTAAGGTTCTTTCACCTCTATAGCCTCAACCGCTAAAATCTCATCTAGCATCAAGTTCTCCTTGTATAGAGCTCGGATAACATTCACGTGTTCTTCGGGTAAGGAGTCATCAATGGGTACTTCATCTTCAATTCGCATCCTTGAGAGGTGATCCGCCACTCCATTCTCAATGCCTTTCTTATCAACTATCTCCATGTCAAACTCTTGTAGCAAGAGGATCCACCTCAAGAGGCGTGGTTTGGCATCCTTCTTCGACATAAGATATCTCAAAGCCGCGTGATCAGTGTGCACTATAACTTTAGAGCCCACCAAATAGGATCGAAATTTTTCAAATGCGTACACAATGGCAAGGAGCTCTTTCTCCGTTGTTGCATACTTCATTTGGGCGTCATCCAAAGTGCGACTAGCATAGTAAATCACGTGGAGTTTCTTGTCTTTCTTTTGCCCCAAAACTGCTCCAACTGCGTAGTCACTAGCATCACACATCATCTCAAAGGGATAGTCCCAATCCGGTGGTTGAACAACGGTGCACTAACCAAAGCTTCTTTCAACTTCGAGAAAGCTTCATGACAATCTTGATCAAAAACAAAGGCTATCTCTTTGCACAAAAGCCTTGTTAATGGTCTAGCAATTTTGGAGAAATCTTTGATGAACCTCCTACAGAACCCGGCATGACCCAAAAAGCTTCTTATACCCTTTACCGATGTAGGTGGTTGCAAATTCACCATCACTTCGATCTTGGCTTTATCGACCTCAATGCCTTTCTTTGAAATTTTGTGCCCAAGCACAATACCATCTTGCACCATGAAATGACACTTCTCCCAATTTAGAACAAGGTTGGTGTCTTCGCATCTTTGTAGAACCCTACACAAATTCAAAAGACAAGAGGCAAACGAACCACCATACACGAAAAAGTCATCCATAAATACTTCCATTATATCCTCCGTGTAATCCGAGAAGATAGACATCATACACCTTTGAAAAGTCGCGGGTGCATTACACAAGCCAAATGGCATCCTTCGATATGCAAAGGTGCCATAAGGACAAGTGAAAGTCATCTTCTCTTGATCTTGAGGATGTATTGGGATTTGAAAGAATCCCGAATAACCATCAAGAAAGCAATAGTATGAATGGTTAGCCAATCTCTCAAGCATTTGATCAATAAAAGGCAATGGAAAATGATCTTTTCGAGTAGAAGCATTCAATTTTTGATAGTCAATGCACATTCTATGGCCGGTTGTTGTTCTAGTTGGAATCATTTCGTTTTTGTCATTCCTAACAACGGTTACTCCACCTTTCTTTGGAACTACATGAACCGGGGAAACCCATGGACTATCCGAAATAGCATAGATTATCCCCGCCTTAAGTAGTTTCAAAATTTCTTTCTTGACTACTTCTTTCAAATTCGGGTTAAGCCTTCTTTGATGCTCAATTGATGATTTAGATTCATCTTCAAGATAGATTCTATGCATGCACAAGGATGGAGCAATTCCCTTAATGTCATCCAATGAATAATGTTGGGGTCAGTTTTCACCCCATCGAGATCGACTGCTAAAAACACTAAGTATGGGAAAAAAGCCTAGGCGACGAGCTAAAACATTAGAAGACGAGCCAAACCTGGCTCGGTAGCAAGGAGTGGTGACGAGCCCACTTGGCTCGGTAGCAAGGAGTGGTGACGAGCCCACTTGGCTCGGTAGCAAGGAGTGGTGACGAGCCCACTTGGCTCGGTAGCAAGGAGCAGAGAGGACGAGCCAAACTTGGCTCGGCGACAAGACAGCACGAAGAAGCAGTGACGAGCCAAACTTGGCTCGGCGACAATGCCGCGTGGAGAAGTGGTGACGAGCCAAACTTGGCTCGGCGACAATGCCGCGTGGAGAAATGGTGACGAGCCAACACTTGGCTCGGTACCAAGGAATGGTGACGAGCCATCGTCTTGGCTAGGCAAGAAAAGAAGGCGACGAGCCAACACTTGGCTCGGTAGCAAGGAGGAAAAGCAGGCGACGAGCCAACGTCTTGGCTAGGCAAGAAAAGAAGGCGACGAGCCAACATCTTGGCTAGGCAGCAAGGAGAAAGGAATGACGAGCCAACATCTTGGCTAGGCAGCAAGGAGAAAGGAGTGACGAGCCAACATTTTGGCTCGGCGACATGTTGGCAAACCAACGAACGGTGACGAGCCAACATGTTGGCAGACCAACTACCTGGCTCGGAATTGGGAGAAGTAGGCGAAACAAACAACGAGCCAGTTCACCGATGACCCAGCAAAGCAACGAGTCCAATATTCTATTGGGTCGAGGCAACGAGCCATAAGAGATTGGTGGGCCAAGATGACAAGCCTAAGAAAGAAGCCCACATCCGAGCCAGAGAAAGGAAGTTTTCCAAATACCTTTGGGAAACAGGCTCAGCCGACTTATTCGTGTATAAATAAACAATGTACCTCTTTGAAAAGGGGATCCGAAAATTGACCTAGCTAAACGCTTATTACTTTACAAACAGCTTTCAAAACAGCTTGAATAAAATCTCCATCTTTGGATCTCAGTTTTCTTGGTTTCTTTACATAGAAGTTTGTCGAATCCCTAAATCTCTTTACAAGTTTTGGTTGTATGAGTTTCGACTCCCACAATTTGGCGCCGTCTGTGGGGAATTTCTCAAACTTTCTGACACCTAAGAACCACTGAGTACGAGATCTGAAGCGATAACTACCGACGGAGACCGAAGCGGTGACGATGCAAGCAACACTGGCGCCGATCTTCCTAGGACCGGAACCAATCTGTCTCCAGCGAACACGGAAGGCACCTCAGAAACATTAACAGAATTGAAGAACATGATGACCGCGTTGCTGAAGAAGGCCGAGGAGCAAGACAAGCTGAACAGCTCGCTAACAGAGAGAATTGAGTCACTAGTAACCGATAGCCGAGCCAGAAACTTACGATCTGGAGGAGTCGGCTCAACTATGAACCCACCTGTTAGCGGAATAACCAGGCGGCTCGGCCTAAACCCGACGGCCCTGGATTTTTCAACACCACGCGACGCACCAAGGACTTTGGGAGGGTTACCACCGCCACATCCAACGAACGAGCAGGCACCCGCGGTAAACAAGATCA